>OX638227.1:5079140-6466640 GCA_951805285.1 Thymelicus acteon | reverse complement strand
CCTCGCCGCAGAACTTTATTTTCCGAGGAACATAAGATTAAATTACTAAAGTAAAGCATTTTTAAAGCGAAAAAACATCTTTCAGGTTTTCAATTCGGTTCTATTTACCCGACTGTCAGGAAGGGTTGTTTTTCGCGCGTATCTTGTATGCATGTATGTATTTATGTATGTTTGTAAGTATGTATGTATGTATGTTTGGATGTATGCATGTTATATTCTTTATTACCTCGTATTTTCCAAACCGCTGAACGGATTTATATAATTACGAGTAACCGCCCTCGCTTTGCTTCGATTTTCTTATTTTTTTATACCTTGGGTTACTTTATTGGAGTTTTATTAAGGATTCCTAATTTTTTTGAAAATATAATATATCCTATGTCATCCGGGGATAGTGTAGCTTCCCAACAGCGAAAGAAATTTTCAAATCGGTTCAGTAGTTTCGGAGCCTATTCAATCTAAGCAAAACTAAGCAATCAAATCTTTCCTCCTTATTTCTCTTTATCTCTTTACATAGTATAGATAAGATACCGTTATTTTATTTCTTACTTCAAAAAAGGAGGGGTTTTAATTTCTCTATTTTTTATGTTATCCTAGGGCTATTTTACCAAAATTCAATTTTGATGGAAGAATCCATGATTCATTTAGGGAACGTTAAATTATAGGCGATTTTGATATTATTGTTCCGCGATATTTTTAGTGGTCCTTTTTGAAGACAGATATGAGTTATGACGTTATGGTTTGAATTATATTCGACAGAATTAACTGAAGCTTATATTGCTTATTTGCATGGGTGATCACGAGTGCCAAAAGTTCATGAGAGTAAAGATAGTTACATAAAAAATAGCGGCAAAAGCTCCAGAATCTTCGTGCATCAGTAAGCACATTATTTTGTTGATATAATTAATTTAAAAATTATTATTAAGATATTTTCCCTTCTACTCATTGACACCATGCACCCCATGCTTTTATTACAATTACACGATTCTTAATTCAAATTTATTTTCTATTTTTAAGTTGGATTTTCTATAAAAGCGTGTTTTTTTATTTTTTTAACTATTATTTATTTTTTCATTTTTTAGTTTGATTTTTTGAAATAAAATTTAGGTTTTTTTCTTTCTTTCTTTCTTTTTCTTCTTTAAATTTTGAATTGTTATCGGTCCTCGATAAGTCTACGAAGTTTGAAAGAAATCTGACAGTTCGAAGTGGGTCAAAATGAAGTCCAAAGGAGTCGGTTACAAGTTACAAGTTACAAACAAACAAACATGCATACTAATATAAAGCGTGTAATAAATTCCTGATAGTATTTTTATGTACAAAATAAATAAATAAAATAATGTAATTATATACCAAGAATTATACAGAAAAGGTGTAATTTAGTCTTTCTTCGTAAGTTTTCGTTTATTTATGAAATTCCTGTTTTCAAGTTGTTTTAATTCCAGTTAAATATTGTTTTTTACAATATCTGTATTATATTCACGAAGTGTATAATTATTACAGATATCACTTACCCCTTCTTAATTTTTTGCTCACGAATGCACTCGCACACTATTTGCCATTTATATTTCGTTTTTATTGTTAGTCACACACACACACACACACACACACACTTATTACACTTGTCCCAGTTACTTCACTATCCCAAACTTTTCAATGGTAGTCAATAATCACTTACATTACAATTAAAATCAAACACTTATTCAATCTTCAAGTCACCTGACATATTTCTTAAAAAAATTAAAATAGTAAAGTATTATAAAGTTGTAATAACTACACATAAAGCTTCTAAATTACTAAATGTTCACTCCGTTATAACATACAGTAAAGTTATTTTACATAATAATAGTTGACCATTACATAGTTATTACCTTTCGCACTAATTACCCGAACAACACTTGAATTAACTACGCACTACACACAACACCGCCACGCTTAAAACAATGTCACATTACACTACTTCAAATCCTTTAAAATAGTTTATAGTCCGTTACATGATTTTATTCAAAAACTCCTATTAATAATTCGCAATCCGCCCGTAGCGTGAGTGATGCCTACGCCGGCCGTAGCGCTACTGCCGCTGAGACACAGTGGACCGATAGACCGCTACGAAACCACTACGCGCTACGAAATGGCTAGGCGCTTGTTTTAGAAAATTTAGAACATCGAAAATTCGAAACTAGGTTACGTAGAATTTTTAGCTGACTTTTAATTTTAAATTTAAACTGACCGGTTTTTGTTGGGTATTGGTAAAATAGTTAAAATATAGTTTAAAATATTTTAAGAGGCTTTATATTTTGGTTTCTATGTCAGCGGACGGATATACATAGTTCTGGTACTCGTATTATATCGTGATACTGGAAACTTTAACACTTCTGAGCGCTGATTTCCTCTCTCTGTGAAAGATAAAAACCATATTTCTCCACGCTAGCTGACTTTACGGAATTTACACATTCATGGAAACTATGAAGAACTTAAATAAATGCAAGTTCCCTCACAAAATTTCCTTTCCCCGAATTAATGGTAAATTTCTATATGGGCGAAAGAGGTTTGAGGTGTGAGCAGAAAATTTGAACCTGGGCTCCTCGCGTGGAAATCCAAGGCTCAAATGTTTTCAACTCCTTAGAATAAAAAGTAGTAGGTGTAATTAAGTTTACAAGATTTGACCCACACGGATAAGGTAAGCTTAAGGGAAGCTTTTAAAATATGCTTTTATGCCACCTGAAGGCCTCAGATATATCAGCTACACTCATTGAAGTATAATGTCATAGAACAGACATCTCGAACAAAATGTGTGTCCCGCCGGGAGGTTCTATTTCTAAAATTGAGCCCCCGTTCTTTTTTTAAAATCGAACGCATCCATTTTAAAATTGAAGCCGATCGGCGCCAATTCATTGGGACATACATTGTGTTCGCGGTGTCGGTTCTATATGCTAGTAATAATACTTCAATGGCTACACTATCCCCGGGTGACATAGACTATATTATTATATTTTCAAAAAATTAGGGATCCTTAATAAAACTCCAATAATGTAACCCAAGATGTAAAAAATATGAAAACCGAAGTAAAGCGAGGGCGGTTACTCGAAGCAAATGAATTAAGTTCGCCATGTATAACTTACTCTTTGTATTTTTCATAGTAAATGTAGTTAAAAAATATATAAACATTTCTATGAAAAAAGAAAAATATATTAGAATGATAAACAGCTTCAAATGAGACAGTAGAATGATAGCTGTCGTCCAATGCTTTGAAAATAAACATTGAAATTGACTTCTCTTTATTCGCTGACGGGACGAAACTGAGGAATAATAAATAGTGCTGGCTTATTTCGATATTGACATGTTTATTGATGGGACAAAGATACTGTGAGTGTTTTCAAAGCTACTGCTTTGCTTGCACGATACTTAATGGCGATCTAGGTTTTACCATGTTATGTCTTCTGTAGTTTTACATCAAACTCTTTAACTGGTAGAGATTGTATTAGGTTTATACTCGCAATTTTTACCGCAATATTCGATTGCGTTCAATAAAGTTTAAATATATATATCGGCGCGACGCATAAATGATTAAATGTGATCGATTTGAATAATTATTACTTGCAAGATTATTATTGTAAATTGAGCGGGTAACACCGAATAGAGTTGTACACGTCATGGAGAGGTCTGGCAACCCTGGCAGAGTCCATTAGTGGTAGGTACGGTACGACGCCGGTCGCTTGGCATATGTCAGTTGTCAGTTAATACAAGCTTGCATCATTGTACCCGGAGAAGCCACGGATAAAGTCCACCGACGGACTTCAGAGACAGCCTTCGAGCTGAGCAGACGCCTAGAGAAGAGCGTAGTTACTTTTAAGACGGCCTCCGGGCTGAGCGGAGCGCGACGTGTGAATTGTTCGGTTGTGTCGGTACAAACAATATTCGGAGTCGGATGGCGGATTGACCAGTAACAGAATCAGACCAGGGGTTATGCGAGGCATGGGCTGGCGAATAAGGGGTGGTTGGAGGCCAGTAGGGGGGGTTCACCCCTCATTCCTGACTATAATTGTGTAACGTGTGTAAAAGTTGTAAAACCTGCGTTAAGATGAGTTTCTGACTAAAGTGATGTAAACGCCCACTGTTGTTATTATTTCCCGAACCACCACCCACTCACACGTTTCTCCGACATCGGAAGTGGATAAAAAACCCAGATGGTTCTCGCCCACACATGTCAGAAAATCAATGAAGAATGACGGTGGTTCGGATGTATTTGAAATAAATTGGTTGCAATGAGAAACGTAACGACGGTAAACGCGAGTAAATGATAACCGTGGAATATTACAAAGAAAGTCAATGCGGGAAATGCAGAGGGTATTGGACCTACCCTCGTATACTTGTCGCACGCAAGATGTCGATATTCAATTTTGGGGTGTGACGACAAAAATTTTCTTCAAGAAGAAATCTGTGGTGTCAAGGAAAAAAGAGAACACGAGGACGTGTTGATTTTGTCAGATGGCCGAGGCAGTAATAGCATCCAAGACACCAAACCAAACCAACAAACCAAACAAAAAAAAAATTCACAAGACGTGTCTTTGAGGGACAAGTGCAGCTGGTACTTGTATGTTTCACTTGGATCGTAAGAATTCGCATTTCAGGTTTTTCAGATGACTACCTTGATATGATATTACAAGCAGTGGACGGCGAGCATGTAAACAGGCGAACAAAGGATTGGAATAATTTCATTAAGGTTTGAGGAAATGTTTGAGGAAAGTAAAACAGCTATTTGGTATGGCATATTTTTTTCATTATTCTTAACAAAATTGGAGAATCTGGTAGTATTTTTGTGTAATATCTTGACTTCCAGTGTAAATGGTGCCGTCATCTTGAACTGTAAAAACACCTGACAGAATTTTCAAAGTAATTTTTTTTGTGAATTTGAGTTAAAAAAAAAAATTGCGCTTCGTAGTTATTCAAAATCAGTACAAGCATATTGTTTTGTGACACCAGAAGCGTTCTGTAAATGAGACCAAGAATTTTCAATTTTCAAATATCTTGATATTCTTTAATTTACCGTCTACCCTCAGTTCAGAAAAATAACAAGTGGACATTCCGTGTTTTTGTCCTTGTGTTTTAGATAAACTGGGTGAATGTGACGATTGTGTGGAATGTAACCTGGGAATATTTAAACGGTGACGAGAAATTGCATCAATGCGAGATAGCGAGGACTGGCGCAGCGTCAGCTGCCTGCATTGTTTGGCGCGGCGGGGACGAGTCGCGGCTCCGTGTGCTGTGGCTTATGATGAGCATCATCAGTTATTGGATGGCGACATGATATAACAGGTGATCTGTATTGATTCTTTTGTAGCCTATTTTAATTACTGCTCACTAAAGCGGTAATTATTCCTTGTCAAGTTTATGGTGATGTCGCATTTGACATTTGATGGTTATTGTTGCAACTTGAAATTGAATTCTGGCCTTGAAATGCCAACAAATAGTACTGAGTCAGAATGTACCGATATCGGCAATAAGAAGTATTACGTACTGTGTGCATATTTATCTCCCTTAAGTTTTCAACTTATGATACTGACGGACCTGTGTGATACTGATGGACCTGTGTGATACTGACGGACCTGTGTGATACTGACGGACCTGTGTGATACTGACGGACCTGTGTGATACTGACGGATCTGTGTGACCTTGACTAGCCTGTGTGGCCTTGACTAGCCTGTGTGGCCTTGATTAGCCTGTGTGGCCTTGACTAGCCTGTGTGGCCTTGACTAATCTGTGTGGGACTAAACCTGTGTGACCATGATCAGCCTGTGTGGCCTTGACTAGCCTGTGTGGACGTGACTTTCCTGTGTGGCCTTCACTAACCTATGTGACAAAAATTAGCCTGTGTGACATCAACCCGCCTGTGTGACAAAGATTAGCCTGTGTGACATCAACCCGACTATGTAACAAAGATTAGCCTGTGTGACATCAACCCGCCTGTGTGACAAAGATTAGCCTGTTGAACAAAGATTAATTGTGAGACATACAATGTTCGTTCATTACTTTCTCAATGAACAAAGATTTATTTTGTGAGACATACCTTAATGTTTACAATTCAAATGAAACAATGAGCGATTTGAAGTTTAAAATGTATTGCGTAACTTGAGAAGTAAAATGTTTACAGTTGTTGGTCAGGGTGACCGATACAGTATGGTGTGTATTAAGATGCGACGTTTGTTCACAGTTGATGCGGAATTGCGAAGATTGCAGAGAGTGCACACAAGGACGTGTGACAAGCAGGACGGCCGTATCGGCGCGACGCATAAATGATTAAATGTGATCGATTTGAATAATTATTACTTGCAAGATTATTATTGTAAATTGAGCGGGTAACACCGAATAGAGTTGTACACGTCATGGAGAGGTCTGGCAACCCTGGCAGAGTCCATTAGTGGTAGGTACGGTACGACGCCGGTCGCTTGGCATATGTCAGTTGTCAGTTAATACAAGCTTGCATCATTGTACCCGGAGAAGCCACGGATAAAGTCCACCGACGGACTTCAGAGACAGCCTTCGAGCTGAGCAGACGCCTAGAGAAGAGCGTAGTTACTTTTAAGACGGCCTCCGGGCTGAGCGGAGCGCGACGTGTGAATTGTTCGGTTGTGTCGGTACAAACAATATTCGGAGTCGGATGGCGGATTGACCAGTAACAGAATCAGACCAGGGGTTATGCGAGGCATGGGCTGGCGAATAAGGGGTGGTTGGAGGCCAGTAGGGGGGGTTCACCCCTCATTCCTGACTATAATTGTGTAACGTGTGTAAAAGTTGTAAAACCTGCGTTAAGATGAGTTTCTGACTAAAGTGATGTAAACGCCCACTGTTGTTATTATTTCCCGAACCACCACCCACTCACACGTTTCTCCGACATATAAATTAAAATCCCGCTGAAGCCTTTTAGTTTTGTTTAATTAGAAGTTAAGTTTGTTTTTTTTTTTTGTTTTTAGTTTGTTGTTTCATTCGTTAGACAAAGGGCAAAACATTATTAGTTTTATCCTATGTTTCAGACTTCTTGTCAGACCTAAGGTTGAACTAGCCAAACTTAGGACCGTGCGTGATCCAATGTTTTGACTATTACATTGTGAGTGACGGGCGATTGCAAATAAATTGTCGCTGCAGGTTAATGCCAAGTTAAAACAAAAATATGGTTAAAACACGTTCACAAGCATCAATATCTACATGAATTTGAGTTGGAACCTTAGTTCAAATTATAACTAACAGTATTGAAGCTCAGGTCTAGGTAAACCTGAGTACTACTAGTTGGATTCAGGCTCAAAGTGAAATAGGATGAATTCTGACTTTAACTTCTGGGATGATCCGTGTTATATTCCCAAGTGTTATAGATACTATGTTGTGATCGATGTTATGGATACTGTGTTGCTTCAGAAGGTTGTGTTCAATCCTACTAATCCTATCCTACTATTGAAATTATAATTGCGAAAATTTGTAAAGTCTTTGGGTAAGTGTGATAATAAATAAAAACCGTTTCACACTCATAGCCCCACACTAGGATTCCCTGTGTCGTGGGTGCCATGCACAACACACAAGACAAGACAACATTCACTCCCAGACCGAGAACAGAAATTCAAACTCATCATTCTTTTTGCTTCGCTGGGAATCGAACCCAGGACCCTCGGTGCGGCGATCCTTAACACTAACCGATATACACACAGACAGATCATGTCCAGACTTGAAAAATAGGATAGATTTCATCCCGTTCTGTGATATTTTATTATGGCCAGTAAAATTAAACAAAAGAAACAAAAAAACATTTAACTTTCATTTCAAAACCTTCACCATTTTTATTGTTATAGCAAAGGTTACAGATATCAATATTTTCCATTTATAAGCTTTTATTTACGCCAACCATAGCTGCTTACGGTACAACGGCATTGAGTTCCCATTTCAATTGTAACAAGCGGTGGTGATATGACATGATATTGCAACGTTTTCACTTCTCTAAGCCCCCGTAATTGCTTGTCAAGGAGATCGCTATGTGTGGGTTTTCTATACGAGTCTTGCAGTAAAAGGACATAATGACCTTTACTGCTACTCATATGTATGTTCATTTATTTATGACGAGTAATCGCCCTCGCTTTGCTTCGGTTTTCTTATTTATTTACACCTTGGATTACATTATTGGAGTTTTATTAAGGATCCCTAATTTTTTTGAAAATATAATATAGCCTATGTTACTCGGGGATAGTGTAGCTTCCCAACAGTGAAAGAATTTTTCAAATCGGTTCAGTAGTTTCGGAGCCTATTCAATGCAAACAAAAAATCAAATCTTTCCTCTTTATATATTAGTATAGATTAGTCTGCCAAATTAGAAATGTCACATTAATCTTTATTGGATTTTTAAATTAACCATGCATTTTTTCTTCTTACCATACAAAGAATTTCCGTGACGTTATAATTCTTGTATCTTGTCTATGGCACCCATGACAAGAGAATCCTAGCGTGGGGCACTGAGTGCGTAGCAATATTAATTACATTGAAAAAAAAGTTAAGTTTGAATTATGTCTAACGAGTAGGTAGGATTTAAGTCTTGATTGAGCTTATACTGATAAACAACCGCAATTACCCAGGCAACTAACTACTAGGCAATTAACTACTTTAATCAAAACATTGGGATTAATTTGTGGTAAACCGTTTAACCCTATAAAGGAACTTGCCGCCATTCATTCATTAATGCACCGGCAAACTCAACACAGACAAGAGATTGGTTTGGACACTAGACACTGATTTACAATTTGTAATGTCAAATTGAGTTGCTGTGTTTCGTTTTTCGATAAACCATTTACTACTTTATCATCATGACAATAACACACAGTCACATACACATCGTTAATCATTATCGGTACATGGTGTTGAGTTTCATAGCAGTATATTATCAGTCCTAGATATTAAAAGAGGAATGAGAAAAACCCTTCTTTATTGGACGGATGTTTGCGGACACGAAATCTGTCGACTGTAAACCGATGGAGTAATATGGAGTGTGTATATTCACACAACCGGATCCGCAATTACTATGGTTAATTGTTGTTTTTTAAAATTTGGTTTGTTTTTCAGTGCAATCGAATGAAAATAAAGCGTTACCTTACTTTTTTTACCAAACTTGGTTGTTTCCGAAACCTGCCTTTGCTCATTGAAGTATTATTACTAGCATATAGAACCGACACCGCGAACACAATATATGTCCTAATGAATTGGCGCCGATCGGCTTCAATTTTCAATGGATTCGTTAGATTTTGAAAGGAGAACGGGGGCTCAGTTTTAAAAATAGAACCTCCCGGCGGGACACACATTTTGTTCGAGATGTCTGTTCTATGACATTATACTTCAATGCCTTTGCTATAAATTTATTGGATGTCAAAGTAAAATAAAATTGTTTTTTGGTAAAAAAAACATTATTTAAAGCCTAAATATGTATGTTAAGCATATTATTCAACCTCGAAAAGATATCATTTTTGGATTTGATATACCTATACGAGCGTTGAAGGAAACTTCGATAACGTGGCTCAGATCTGTCGTGATATCAGCGTATGACAATGCAATACGTACAGCACTAATTAGTTAGTAAATGCTTAAATACCTTTGAACCAATTATATTACTGAGCGTAATGTTTGCGGTCACAGCGTGGTCAGGCTGTGATATAAATAGCCTGCCACTGTGCTGTAATATAAACGACTTGTCGTTACCGAGATCTGGATATCGGGTCTGTAGTGTATGTGCGATAGCATACATACACTGTCTCGTGTGTCTCTGTATTAAATGGCAAATGTCACTGTCACTTATGTAGTGGTTACGTACTCAGAGTTGTGCGCTGGTGTCGCTAGATGACGCCTCGCTTGATGATCGAATGGAAAAGTTCATTCGATCATCTATTCGATTATTGTATTATTTGATTACTCGATAACATGACCCAACTCGGTACAAGAGAGTAGTCTCAGCGGAGATCCCGGAGTGGACGGATGTGTCCCTATAGTGACAGTGACGTGCATAGTAAAATACGTAGACATAGTCGAGCCAGTGAACAGTGATTATATTAATACACATCGGATCTCCTACAGGGTCAGAAAATCAAAATTGTTGTATATTCACCACACGATACATCCTCATAAAAGGACATAATTATATTTTGTGGAATTATTATCAGTCGTACCAAGATTAAGGTTTCACAAAGCTATGATATCATACTAAAATTATCACAATATCAACCAAGTAACTATTATTATAATAATAATAAATAATAATAAACGCTAACACATTCTTATTCCACCGATTCTTATTGAAAAAAGTAACGAGGAATGACTATAAATAACACTTCATAATGCATATTATTAATATATATAACGGAGCGCCGAGACCGAGATGTATTCCATACTCTGATATTCTTAGGTTATATGTCACAGTACAGATAGTGAGGTATTTTCTTGAAAGGATTATTCACAGAGATATCGTATTACAATCATTTTATTACAATTAACACTGTAACACTATACAACACAAAATAATAGAATATTGTAGAAATATGAGCCAATAGTTTTGTACATACTCATGCGACCGGCATCACATCACATCACGAATGGCCTCTGCCAGGGTTGCCAGACGTCGCCATGACACATACAACTCTATTCGGTGTTACCCGCTCAATTTACAATAATAATCGTTTAAGTAGCAATTATTCAAATCGATCACATTTAATCATTTATACGCCGCGCCGATACGGCCGTCCTGCTTGTCACACGTCCTCGTGTGCACTCTCTTCAACTTACGCAATTCCGCATCAACTGTGGACAAACGTCGCACCTTAATACACACCATACTGTATCGGTCACCCTGACCAACAACTGTAAACATTTTACTTCTCAAGTTACGCAATACATTTTAAACTTCAAATCGCTCATTGTTTCATTTAAATTGTAAACATTAAGGTATGTCTCACAAAATAAATCTTTGTTCATTGAGAAAGTAATGAACGAACATTGTATGTCTCACTATTATCTTTGTTCAACAGGCTAATCTTTGTCACACAGGCGGGTTGATGTCACACAGGCGGGTTGATGTCACACAGGCTAATCTTTGTCATTGTCACATAGTCGGGTTGATGTCACACAGGCTAATCTTTGTCACACAGGCGGGTTGATGTCACACAGGCTAATCTTTGTCACATAGTCGGGTTAATGTCACACAGGCTAATTTTTGTCACATAGTCGGGTTAATGTCACACAGGCTAATTTTTGTCACACAGGTTAGTGAAGGCCACACAGGAAAGTCACGTCCACACAGGCTAGTCAAGGCCACACAGGCTGATCATGGTCACACAGGTTTTGTCCCACACAGGTTAGTCAAGGCCACACAGGCTAGTCAAGGCCACACAGGCTAGTCAAGGCCACACAGGCTAGTCAAGGTCACACAGGTCCGTCAGTATCACACAGGTCCGTCAGTATCACACAGGTCCGTCAGTATCACACAGGTCCGTCAGTATCACACAGGTCCATCAGTATCACACAGGTTGGTGTCAATAAGTTGAAAACTTAAGGGAGATAAATATGCACACAGTACGTAATACTTCTTCCTGCCGATATCGGTACATTCTGACTCAGTACTATTTGTTGGCATTTCAAGGCCAGAATTCAATTGCAAGTTGCAACAATAACCATCAAATGTCAAATGCGACATCACCATAAACTTGACAAGGAATAATTACCGCTTTAGTGAGCAGTAATTAAAATAAGCTACAAAAGAATCAATACAGATCACCTGTTATATCACGTCGCCATCCGATGACGGATGATGCTCATCGTAAGCCACGGTACAAGGAGCCGCGATGCGCTCCCGTCGGTAACAACAAAATCAAATGCAGGTAGTTGACGCCAGTCCTCCTTATCACGCATTGATGTAATTTCTCGTCACCGTTTAGATATTCACAGGTTGCATGTCCATACAACTATCATTGTCACTTAGTTTATCTAAAACATGAAAAAAAAACACAAAGACAAAAACACGAAATGTCCACTTGTTATTTCTCTGAACCGAGAGTAGACGGCAAATTAAAGAACAACAAGATGTTCCAAAATTAAAAACTCCCGATCTCACTCACAAATTGCTTATGGTGTCACAAAACAACATACTTGCACTGATTTTGAATAACTCTTGTATAGCAAGTTTACTAAAATTTATTAAATCTCTTTCAAAACGTTAGATTCTGTATGAAATCAAAACTATGATGCATTGTTTACCATTTGTCTAAAGAAAACAAAATAATTAAATTCCTTTTAGTCAATGATCACTATTTAGTCCTTTTACCCTACTGGTCGCAAACAAGTGTTTTTACCCTACATGTAGCAAGTTACTGTTTTACCTTAGTCACACTAATATGACAATACCAAGTATACAGTTTTCATCAACACAGGTCTGACTGGTCAACATCGGTACCTTTTATCACCCACATCTTATTCACTCTATATGATAAAAGTTGTATTACACTAATCATACTACCAAATCCATAATCCACATCCTTTGGGATTATAGTTAGAACCATAATTTATTCTAAACTTACACTACCGAGCAACTATTTCTTTCTTATTAAAACTCATCAAAACTCTTTCAACTCAAACTTTTGAACATGATTGTGATGTGTGATGGTGGCAAGATATTCAATAGCTTTATCACATCATCATCACAAAAAGGTATCCATCCCATTGTTTTCACAAAAGAAAAACTTTATTTTTACATTATAAAATAACTCATAACTTCATAATGTATTGCCCTGCCTGACTACGCAGATACCAAGTAATTAGTTAGTTACTCCATTACTGTTTTTTTTAAGAGGATTTTAAATTCACATAACTGTAACTATATCACATGACTACTGATCTTGTTAGATACTACAATTTTCCTTTAGTTATCTTGGCACCATAACCCAAGTTAAGGTAACTTATGATAGTAGTCTGTCAGCTGTCTATAACAAACTTTTTAGGATAATAACTAATTCATCAATTCACTTTTTCAAATTAAGGTACGTACTTAACTACCTAATTTGGTCTCAATATTTTATCTTAGATTTTATTATTGGTTGTATGAGTCAATCTTATGATCCCAAAGTAGTACTATACTTCAAACTTTATCTAAATCATATTGTAAGTGACCAAAACATATTAGGTACGGATACACAAACTATGTATCGTGTCCTTCATACTTACAAGACATTCATCCAACATAAAACAACACATATCACCTGATTTCACGTAGCAGTGGCACAGTCAGCCCTCGTCAAGTCCCTCGGTGGACTTTAGCCGTGGCTTCTCCGGGTACAATGATGCAAGCTTGTATTAACTGACAACACTTGTATACACTTTCACACGGTAGACATTCAGATGCCAACTTAATGACATTATTCCCATCTTGTGTATTCAAATCCTTATTTGACATGCTCGTCGTCCACTGTTTGTATTATCATATCAAGGTAGCCATCTGAAAAACCTGAAATGCGGATTCTTGCGAAGTGGAAACGCTTTTTACTTTTTACAAGTACCAGCTGAAATTGTCCCTCAAAGACACATCGTGTAAAATTTTTTTTTTTTTTTTTTTGTTTGGTTTGTTCAGTTGGTGTGGATTGGTGTCTTGGATGCTATTACTGCTTCGGCCATCTAACAAAAATCAACACGTCCTCGTGTTGTGTGTTCAAATAGTAACGTATTCTGTTCCACCGTACACTTCGACCATAGTTGAATATCGATATCTCGCGTGAGGCGAGGATCCGACTGAAGGTTCACAATGTTTGGTAGTTAGGTTTATTTGAACTGTGAGCGCACAATACGACTTGCACTTTCCACATCGAATCTCCTTGCAAAACTTCATGGCTCTCATTAACTCGCGCTTACTATCGTTTTGTTTCTCATTGCAAAATTTTCATTCCAATTTATTTCAAGTGTCAAACTAGTTCGGTTTCCATCAACAACTTCAACTTTTTCATTTATTTTCCAACACGTGCGGGCGAGAATCATCTGGGTTTTTTTATCCCACGCCTGATAACGGAGCGCCGAGACCGAGATGTATTCCATACTCTGATATTCTTAGGTTATATGTCACAGTACAGATAGTGAGGTATTTTCTTGAAAGGATTATTCACAGAGATATCGTATTACAATCATTTTATTACAATTAACACTGTAACACTATACAACACAAAATAATAGAAGATTGTAGAAATATGAGCCAATAGTTTTGTACATACTCATGCGACCGGCATCACATCACATCACGAATGGCCTCTGCCAGGGTTGCCAGACGTCGCCATGACACATACAACTCTATTCGGTGTTACCCGCTCAATTTACAATAATAATCGTTTAAGTAGCAATTATTCAAATCGATCACATTTAATCATTTATACGCCGCGCCGATATATAAAATATAAAAAATATAAAATAAAACATGAAAGTTCTCAAAAATATTTTTCTTAACTAACTTGAGTGGAACCGACTGCAGCGTTGTTTATTGCTAAGTTGAAAATATATGAGTTTCAGCTTCGAGACCACGTAGCTGAAACTCATATATTTTTCACGCTATAAAAACTAAACTTTGCCGTACAAACGTACGGAGTCCCAAAAATTACTGCCCGCAGCACTAAAGTCAGTAGGTACGAGATGTATAATTATCAGCCAGTCTAGATATGGTTTGTCCAAGAAGTTCGGTTTGTTAAAATAAAATTTGTATAAATGTGCCTTGGTTTGATTCCTCATGAGAGATAAGAGACCTGATAACTATTTACAACGAAAAAGTTGCTGTTGTGTCTTGGAAACCTTTTTTACGTGTAAGCTTTCTGTGGAATAAGGACTAAATAAAAAAAACAAAGCTGATAATTTCAATACAAACTCCGAATTTAATTTAATCAAAGCGAGTTCGTTCTTGTGGATATGTTCACCTACTTTTACTTTTCCTTTTGACCTTACGAGAGCTCACTATTTGCCAAAAAGTTTATCATAAATACGATGAACTATCGCTCGCACAAGCAAAACTCAACACAACAAAAGCAAAACTCACGACACAGAAATGGAATTGGGCAGAAATGGGATTGGGTAGAAATTGTCACGAAATTGTATTTTCCGTTCAAACTAAGGCAAACTAAGCACTGAAAGAACATTAGTAACAAAAGTTAGATACAAATTGAGTAAAACAACGAAATGCTAAATGAACTGTCTCAAAACTTTGCCGAGTGGACTTTGATGTGTAAACTAACTACTAAACTAACTAACAGATTTGGATGGTCCACAGATGTGACTCTGTTTAATGAGTTATTATTTAAATCCTACTTAACTACGTTTCTACCCCAATCCATTGTTAATACTATCTCAGTAGCTATAATCGACATACATAGTAATATTACTAAATAATGAAACCTTATTTAAAGCTATATAGGGTACAAACTTAGGAAAACAAGAAATTAAAGTGGCAACTTATTTTATAGTATAGGTCTGTAAAATCTGCAATGATCTATGTCACAAGTACATACATTATTATTGTAGTGTCTATACACAACGGTCAGTCTGTGGCTAGCTGCGTATATGTACCTATGTGTACTTCACCTATTATAAAGTAAAATTTGTGTATTATTGACCCTCTGAAAACTATAAATACATTCAGTTCACAATATGTATCAAATATTGTTAGATATTGAGTGAATTACCATACAAAAATGATTGGAAAATTTTACTAACTCCCATAGAGCCTTTATTCCGTTCTCACCGGATTGCGAAAATAGCTGTCTCCTGCGCAAATTGTTTTCTGATTTTCACTGTTACAAATTCAACTCGCAGTTCATTCATGCAGTTAATTCCCGCAACTGACACAAATCACTACGAGTGTAAAATCCGGAAACATGGAGGTACCGACAACATTCAAACCAGAGTTCTAGTTTAGTTGTCACGGAAATTTCACATTTCACAACACAAATGTCGCGATGTAAGCGACAGTCATCTGAAGCTTGGCAGAAATAGAATTATTTTATGCAGAACTGTAAAATGTTATAAAATTTTTTGTTGATATTCTGTAACTATTACCACAAAAATACTATATTTTGATATATATTTTTTGATAATTTTATAACAGAACTTCAATATTATTGACGTGATAACGTCTATTAAAACGATGAACCCCAACCCGGTAGTTTCTTGCTGCTTCTTCTCCCGGGCCCTCTCACATTAGGGCCTTGTCTGAAGCATTGGCATAACTTGCATGACTTTCAAAAAGTGTTTGTAAACCAAACCAATTTTGAATAAAAACATTTGATTTGATTTGATTTGAACGCCGAGCGCACGCACGAAAAAATGTAGCGTTCGAGAGAGCGGCAAAAGCGAGAGAGAGGCACGATCGGCTACGATCGGCGTATCGTAGCTGATGCCGTAGGCGAGCCGTAGGCGATCGTAGTTGAGTTGAGCGGAGCGGAGCGGGGCGGGACGGAGCGGAGCAGAGCTTTGTCATGACGTTGTCACGTTAAACTACCGTCCGTAAACCGACTTTATAGACAACCATTTTTTTTATTTGTTACCCCACGTGAAAATTTCGTTTTCCATCAAAGTATCCTAAGTAAGTTACGTGAAGCAAAAAATTTTACCCCTTTTATCGTCAATCATATGCATGGAAGAATATGAAATTTAGCTCCGTCAAAGTTTATATGGAGAAGGAGTGCAGAGTTTCATGGCATAGTACCTACGTTCGTACGGATATCTTTGTGGTTTTAGCCGTAAACGCCGGGATACCTCAGTCAATTTGATTTTCTGCTCGCCTGGTACTTCGAACTTTCACGATTGAGTTGGAGACGACAACGAAACCTACCTACCTAGTTTGCAATTCGCTTAGTTTCCGCTAAAGGCAAAACCTACTCACACAACCTTGACAAAACGAATTAGTTACACTACATGTTGTTAATAAATAATATGTTTTTATTAAAACTGCGAATTGTGAGCGGAGTACGGACCGTTTTTTTTTAACAACAATCAGGCTGAACATATTAAGTTTACTGCCTACAATATTATAATGAACATTTTTTTCTCACGATATCTTTAGTTTAGCGTAGAAGTTAGTTTATTTACAATTGTTTATTACATTTACTTAAGAATAATAAAATTTAATAGAATAGTTCATAGACATAAAATGTTGAGGTATCATCGGAAGAATTTAATATCAAACTAAAGACAAGGCAGGATAGCAACGTTATGAAATTCTACGTAAATACGAAAGCATGTCCGCCCTAAATTAAGTTGTTGACTCCACGGGATACTTAATTGAGTTCAGTATATATAACTAATATACTACTAAATAACACTTAAAATTTAATATGAAAATCGGGTGTATTTTGGGGTTTGAAACTGTAAGTCTTCGTTCATATTAAATACGTTTGGCGGTTGCGATAGAGGTAAAATGTTCTACATACAAAAATGCTGTTTCGGGCTTTATCGCTCGCAGGAACAATAAGAGTAGAGTCCGGTCTTGAACACATAAGGAATGTATAAAATGTTGACAGTTTTTCATCTTTATAAAATTGGTGCAATTTATCTCGCGGATTTGTTACCTAAAACAGGCAGTTGTAAAGACTGCCGACAGAAATGAATACTGAAAACTATATTATATTGAGTACTTACTATTGTACTACACAAAGATTGTACAATTAATCAATTCAAATAATAAATATTGTCGAAATAAATAATTATTATCGAAAACACACTTAAAACAATGCACACTGCACAGTATACACAAAATACACTTATCAATTGGTAACATAACTTCACTTACATATAGGTAACGCGAATCCATAAGTTTTTCCCTTACAAAAAAGCGGCCAAGTGCGAGTCGGACTCGCCCATGAAGGGTTCCGTAGCAGCAAGTAACCTAATATAAAAGTTCTTGTAGTTAGTTGTAACTTTGATCGATGTTTTTTGCGGTTTACGATTTATGACGTATTAAAAAAAAACTACTTACTAGATCTCATTCAAACCAATTTTCGTTGGAAGTTTGCATGGTAATTTACATCATATATTTTTTTTAGTTTTATCATTCTCTTTTTTTAGAAGTTACAGGGGGGGGGACACATTTTACCACTTTGGAAGTGTCTCTCGCGCAAACTATTCAGTTTAGAAAAAAATAACTTTGAAATGATATTAACGTTTAGTCTGTTTTGATCGTTATATTCATTGAATTAATAATTCGATCGTAAGTGCTGTAACTATGCACTGCTTTAATAGAACACGCAGTCAATTTACATTCGTTTGTGGTAGACCGTAATATAGAAATGGAAATGGACTCTAGAATAGAAATAATATACTGTGTTTTATTAAGAGTGGTATGTGTGTATAAACGATTATTAAAATATTTTTAATCTTTCATCAAATCATAATCTAGATATTTACTGCCGGAACTGCTAGATCATTCCCTACTACGAAAAACTGTTTATACCGAAATCCAAAGCTTGTAAAAGGAATACTATCTTTCGGATCCATAATAAATAAATAATAATATGTTTTAGTTATTAAGAGTGAGTGAGGTTTTACAAATTCACATTTAACGCTCATCACATATCACTTAATTGTGGTCATACTAAAGTTATAATTAAACTATAAATGTATAAAAGCAAAGCAACAACCCATTATTGTTCCACTGCTGGGCTCGGTGTCTCCTCTCACAATGTGAGGGGTATTAGGCCATAGTCTACCATGCTGCCCAAGTGCGGATTGGTAGACTTCACACACCTTTGAGAACTTTATGGAAAACTCTCCGGTATGCAGGTTTCGTCACGATGTTTCCTTTCACCGAAGCAAGTGATAATTAACTTGTAATACGCACATAATATTTGAAATTTAGAGGTGCGTGCCAGGATTTGAACTCGGGCCCCTTCGTTCGGGAGACCAACATTCTAACCGCTAGGCTTTCACTCACTAAATGTATACATAGAAACAAAATTAAATTACCTACTCGTACCTATACCTGGAAAATTTAAAATTCCAGAAATTAAAATTGTTGCAGATAATTTAAACGATGGCTGAAATAGTGGACACTCGACGAGCCGGCGGTTAGCGCGTTAATTACGCAGTAAATTAATGAGGCTAATTTCTCGCTTTGAATCTAAGCTTCATCCCTTATGGCCGAGAGCCGAACTGAAGGGTGAAAATGTTGTTCGACTATATTATTCGCACTAGGTCGTTTATTCATAACGAACTTTGTTGCATTACATTGAAAATATATCAAAAGTAATACATGATTTTATATTTAACTCATCGTGGACTAAACATATTTTATGCAACGAGTACTCACGATATTTATTTTGCACGCCGATATTTCGGCCCACTTCCATGGATCGCGGTCATATATATATCATATCATATCATAGTAAAAATTAAAGTAAATATTTTGAAAAACACAAACGTTGATTTAAAGGTAAAAAAAACTTTTAATTAAATGAAGCCTATCATTTTGTTTCAGTATTAATTTATATGATTTCAAAGCAGGAATTTTTAGTGCTCTTGTGACTTTCATGATTGTGTTATGACTGTTTTATAATAGTTTAAGTTATGTATTGCACCCTAACTACGATGAAATAGGACAGCCAACAAACCCAGTAACGCTTTAATTAATGATGCCAATTTCCCGCTTCAAGCTACGCAGAGCTATTTAATGGCCCGCATTGTTTTGTATGGTGCTATGTATTTTAAAGTTATGGCTTATAATAAGAGGTTATGCTTTTAAATTATGCCAGTTGCTTTCTACTATGTTGTTCAAAGTCCATATATATCCATAGGAAAACAAGGACATTCTGTCATAGCTTTACAAAAAGAATAAGCGAATAAAATAAGAATAAGGCGTTTTAAGAAGAGCACAATTCTAAATTAAACCTGGAGCCCTATTTTAATATTAAACGAAGTTATAGTGAGCCTACAGATAAACGGATAATCTTAATGAACGAGCCTAATATCTTGCTTTAATTAAGCCACGCTAATCGATTTATTATTCCACGGTTCTTTGTCAGGTAAAATACTTAAATTAGCGAAATTATTAAACTATTATTCTGCTTGAAAAGGCAATTATATTAAGGTTTGTCGATAATATTCGACGACCCTGTAGCCTAGTTGGTAGCGACCTTGCCTGCGAAGCGAGGGGTCCCGGGTTCGATTCCCGGCATGGGCAGATATTTATGTGACAGATAAATATTTGTACTCGGGTCATGGGTATTATTGTGATGTGTTATATGTGTAGTCCATGCCACCCGCGACACAGGTGAAAATGCGCTCCAAGCAAGCGTTTCCAACGCAAAACCAAAAAAACAAAAAAGATTTGATTGGTTGAAGAGTGGGTCCCAACTGTTAATCCTTCTATGGTGTAATTGTTCTTTATTACTTTTAACAACATTCTAAAGTACTGGGCTTGTTTTTTCTTTTTTGTTTATTTAACGCCGTCGGGTTTTTTGTATTTTTTTTAAATATTTTTTTTATAATTTGGCTTATGAATGCGACAATCTATACTGTCCCACTACTAAGCACGGGTCTTCTCATAATGTGTGGGGTGCAGGCCATAGTACACTGCGCTGCCTAAGTACGGATTATCTTTTGAACACTTTATCTATTTTTATGTGGTAACATTATGATGTGTAGGTTTTCTCACTATCTTTTCCGTCGAAACAAGTTAATTACCACTCGTAAATAAAATAATCTCATATTTATCGAACGAGTTAAATACGTATTACTCGTTCCATTAGGATTCTAAATGATAACGAATTTATGATGTTTAGGAAACACCTAAGTTAATGTTTTAATAGGCCCGCCTTATAATATTAAAGCCCTATTAATGCGGTATAATGATGTATATATACCTATCCATATCTAAATTGTTAAACCTAATAGACACAGGAGATTGAGATTGACAAACTATGAATAGCAAAATTAATGATAATACAATTTATTGTATTGAGATGAGTATTGAGATCCTACACATGTTCTATAGGTACAAAACAGTGCATATAATACATACAATCACCATAACATGAGTAAGCATGATCCTTACGCGAAGGCGAAGATAATCTAGAAACGACGGCTTCCACACCTGATACCTACTCTTTTCAAGCATTCAATACATTTTGAATATTTATATTAACTGAGTTACGGAGAGGAAGTAAAGTAGAAAAATATCAAACCGTCAGGAAGGAGAAGGAAAACAAATACGAAGAAACAAAAAAAAACATCTTGCTTTAACCTAATTTTAATCATAAAAACAAAATTGAATAATAACCGCGGACCTAAAAAAAGACGGACGTAATCCCAACAACAAATTCAGTGAAGCACCCATAGTAATACCAACTCTCTATTCGTACAAGTACACACACCCACACATTGACACTTCACTGCTTCAATCGCGAATCAAAAATTACGCAAACGTGGTAAGCGGGCGGCCATTGCTATGCTTCACTCTCGATTAGACGACGTTACGTCCGTCTTTTTTTCAGGTCCATGATAATAACTAAATAAACCTTAATCTTTTAAAGAAGACAAAATAAAGACTTCATTTACTAGTACAAAAACACTAGCTCAGTAGTATTTACTAGAATATCTTTTGAGCAGCACAAAAAGGCCCGAAGACACGAGTAAGTAATAACAAAGTTTCCTCACAAACTGCACGTGGTTTCGCCAAGATGGCAAACAAAGCAACTTGGCTGAAGCGAACTTGATTGCATTTGTTTGTTTACGCCTAATATGTGCTCTATTCCATAGGATGCATTCTGCAGTTAGTTACATAAGATTACTGCTTCAGGCGAGAGTGAAATATCAGATTAGTACGAGTATAACAGACAGAATAAATGAGACATGTGATAAAATTACCGCTGTTCCTAGCCAACCAGCTAATTTCTACCAGTATCATCGGAATAAAACTTTTTTTCACAAATTTTTCACCCATTACTTAGCTGGTTTCACCACGAGTAAAGCAAGTCGTCTTGTACTCAAGTTTAATGTGTTTGTATAAAGAGTAAAAGACGTTGTGACAAATTTCTGTTACAAGACTTGAACGGAACAGTAATTTTCAACTTTGTAGAATCTGTTTTTCATTTACCGAGTAATAAAGTTTCATGAAAAGTTTCGTAACTGTTTATTGAGATAATAATGGAGTTATTTTGATTGATTGTTTTTTCTTTTGGAATCTTTGTTGTTTTAAGGAATCGTAGATTTACAAAAAAATCTAAACTTTTATTTATATTTTTGTTGAGGAAATTTTTTTTTTATTTGAGTTAATTTAAAAGATACGTACATACCTACGCCTACCATTCTATGTAGTTTTCAGTAAAGTCATCTCCCTCCCTCCCATAACGTACCTATATTAAAAGTATTTTTAATTATTAACTTACTATTAATTATTAAGTATTTTTAATTAACTACGTTACACGTAGTTATTAAAAGTACTTTTAATTATTGTAGTGCATGTTTCCGTTGTGGGAGGGAAGGAGTGTATTCCATCATACATGTTAACCGCGGATTGTTGCAAAGTAGACTAATACTAACTTAATCCGTCTTTAAATTAAAGCTAGCCTGCACTATTCCAGGTGCGACCTAATGAGCAAATGGACGAGGCATTTGCCTCTTATTTCTAGTTTTAGTTTCTAAATGAATCGCTCATGGTGGTAGGATTTCGTGTTTTAGTGGTTTTATAACATTTAGTCCAGTAAAATAAAGTCTAAAATATTTTCGGTTTTTAATTTTATCAAAACATTTTTTTGCAGATTTTGGAACGAAGTTCCTTATCGCGCGTTGCGAAAGGGGGCTAGGCGGAAAATTTGGTAACGAAAAGTTGTAACGACACTTTTTGCCGTCGTTAGTCGTTACAACTCGTGCGGCGTGCGCATGTTTCTCTGTCTGTCTCTCTCTCTCTCTCTTATATATATTATATCTTATATCTTATATATCTTATATAATATCTCTCTTTTACCTTAGCAAGCCAGATATTTTCGTTTCTTGCAGTCAATACTCGGATAGCAAAAACATGCAAGCGAGTGTGCCAAATCAAATCTGGGATATTCAATTTCTCATCGCCTTTACTATCCTAGTACTGACTGCAAGGAATTTCGTTCCATCCGGGTGTCCCATGACACCTCTCAAGCTTTTTTTTCAACAATTTCCTCTAGGTTTTATAGTACAGTTATTTCGAATTTCGTTACAATCAATTACGTGAAATTTAACCTCAGGTACAAAATAAATCCCTGTGACTGCAAATTGTTTAAATTCGGGGCATGTCACCGCACGTGGGTCCATAATTAGCGAAATAAATAATGAAACTGCGGTTTTTTATACATGAAATAAATAAACAGTTACATACATATAACATAAAACTATCAAATTTATTACCGTACCTACAATCACTAAAAACACGATCTTTTCTTTCTTTGTCTTTTTGTTCATTTTATTATTGTTTCTCCAACAATATCTCACAATATTATACTATTGTACGTACAACGTGAATATCTCATTTACAAGAAGTGTATCACACAGTGTATCATCAGAGTGCGACATTATCTCTATAGAATTGAGAGCACTCGTGTCTATTCAGCAATTTCTTTTATTCATACCATACCTTCAAAGTTACGGAAAAATATTGATATAGGAAGGTTACTTTACGACGTACACGTATACCTTAAAAAATGTTCCGATCTTGCCGGTTAATTTTTATATAAGGTAAATGAAAATAAAACCCACACGACTTATCTTATTGGGCCTCACCTTACCACAGTTATAATTACCAGATTCATTAAGACAAAGTTTCGTATAATCTTTTAATTAACAAACTAACACTGAGACATTGAAAAGCTCTACTACATATTCAAAGACTGGTTCTTTAAAATTTAGGGTTCTACGTCACATTAAAATAATTAAACACCGTCCTTGCTTCTTCTTTTACCGTTTCTAAAAGCCACCCTTTCGGGTCCGTTTTGAAGATTCACAAACGAAACCACTTTAACGATAAATTAAATGGACTTTCTTGTTAAAACGCCCAAGCCGTGAACGCTGTTAACGTGGCAATTTTGTCTTTGAGCTTATAAAATTGATAATAATTCATCTCAAAGACACCGGTGACATAATTTTATTATGTGCGGTAAATAATCAATGGTTCCAAATAAACTAATACATGTCGCTCTAACCAATCCCTCATTAATAGGTACAACGTTTATCATAAATAATATTTTGTGTGTCTTACGTAACTATGCCAATTCAACTTCTGAATGTTTCTAGCTGTAAAAGTCGAAAAATCGTTGATAGATTGACTTTGATTATTTATACTTATACGATTGTATTTAAAAAAAAGAGTACTTTCGTATATCACAAGTCACAGGTATTCCGTATTCAGAATTATGTTACAGAGAAATTTAATTACACAAATTATTTACACTTCGTTTCTGAAAGGTATTGTTAATAAAAGCGGCCAAGTGCGAGTCGGACTCGCCCATGAAGGGTTCCGTAGCAGCAAGTAACATAATATATTATATTATATAACTTTTATTAAAAGTTCTTGTAGTTCGTTGTAACTTTGATCAATGTTTTTTGCGGTTTACGATTTATGACGTATTAAAAAAAAACTACTTACTAGATCTCATTCAAACTAATTTTCGTTGGAAGTTTGCTTGGTAATGTACATCATATTTTTTTTTTAGTTTTATCATTTCCTTATTTTAGAAGTTACAGGGGGGGGACACACATTTTACCACTTTGGAAGTGTCTCTCGCGCAAACTATTCAGTTTAGAAAAAAATGATATTAGAAACCTCAATATCATTTTTGAAGACCTATCCATGGATATCCCACACGTATGGGTTTGATGAAAAAAACATTTTTGAGTTTCAGTTCTAAGTATGGGGAATCCCCAATTTTTTTTGTTTTTTTTTCTATTTTTGTGTGAAAATCTTAATGCGGTTCACAGAATACATCTACTCACCAAGTTTCAATGGTATAGCTCTTATAGTTTCGGAAAAAAGTAGCTGTGACATACGGACGGACAGACAGACAGACAGACAGACAGACAGACATGACGAATCCATAAGGGTTCCGTTTTTTGCCATTCGGCTACGGAACCCTAAAAATGTTATGTTATGACGCATGTTGTTAATAATCTTATCACGAATTCAGACATTATACATAAAATAACGAAATTACATAAAACAACAGAAACCTACAAACTATCTCACATGTTGTTATTATAGAGGTAAGGAGCATATCAAATTCCCAGGACAACTAGTGAATATTATATGAGGCAAGGGTTACGCCGAATTTACTTCCCTTAGGTAATGCTGAATGTCCTTCACAAAACTGGGAGTTCAAAGGTTAATATCAAACATTAGGCAAATAAAATTAAAATATAAAACATTTATATTAAAAACGTGATATAAACGTGACGAAAAACTTTCTACCCCTTTTTACGAAAAATAACGTGGACGGAAGAGTATGAAAAGCAGAGTAAAAGATTGCAAGGAGAAATAGTGCAGAAAGCTAATATATTTGTAAGATATGCATTAGAAACACATAAAATTAATAAAATAAACATTACACACACTAACATGTAGTGTGTGTAATGTTTATTTTATTAATTTGAGACATACACGTAAAACTTAAATTCAAATGTCAATGTGAATTGTCATTATCAATCTCAATTCAAGTTGAATTTGATACTTACGTACGGTCGAATTTTTACCGCAAAAGGGGTCTATCTAATACCTCTAAACGAGCAATTCTTTTATATATATATAATATGATCTATAATCGGAAACGGCTCCAACGATTTTCATGAAATTTAGTATGCAGAGGGTTTCGGGGCGATAAATCGATCTAGCTAGGATTCATTTTTAGAAAATGTCGTTTTATCCGTGTTGTCCAGCAACGGAAAACTGCTACATATCATTAGAATACAAAGGTAAATTTCGTCACCATGTACGAGTACAAGGTTATAGCTCAGGTGGGAAACCGGGTGGTCCCGAAACCAGAAGACCCCGGTTCAAGTCCGGAGACACGATTATTTTTTCCCTTTTTTTCAACTTCCTTTTGTGAATTTTTATTTAAATAACCAGTTCATATTTTTTTATTATTATGTCGGTACGATCGAAAAAATCATATTTCATCGCTGTATAATTTGTACTTAAATATAATTTCCAAAAAACACGATTTACCAAAAAAAATTCCTAGCAAGTCTCGATCATCCAGATTCTTTTTTTTACACGCTTTATATTAGCTTTAGAAATCTGTCAGGTCGTTCGAGTAACATATGGCTTGAGTTGGGTAGTTAAGCGGAACGTAGCTATTACTAAAATAGATCGCTTTAGCTTGACCTACTGTCGAGCAAACGTAATAATATATAATTTTACCTACAAAGTTCTGTTTATATGAAACGAGTAACCTCCCTCGCTTTGCTTCGGTTTTCTTATTTTTTTTTACACCTTGGGTTATATTATTGGAGTTTTATTAAGAATCCCTAATTTTTTTGAAAATATAATATAGCCTATGTCACCCGGAGATAGTGTAGCTTGCAAAATATATAATTTTACCTAGAAAGTTCTGTTTATATGAAACTAGTAACCTCCCTCGCTTTGCTTCCCTAATTTTTTGAAAATAAAATATGTCACCCGGGGATAATGTAGCTTCATAACAGTGAAAGAATTCTTTTTTTAGAAATTTTCTAATCGGTTTAGTAGTTTCGGAGCCTATTCAATGTAAACAAACAATCAAATCTTTCCTCTTTTTAATATTAGTAAAGACGAAAGTTATTGACAGTAACTCACTATTTTTCAACAAATTAAAAAGGTTATGAATTCGCCACGTATAACAATATGTTTTTAAGCATTTAATAAAATTTCACTTGAAAAATTTAACTGCCAATTTTTTTTATTATTTAATACTTTTCATAATTATTTTAAGTAAGTAATATTTTTCTTAACCATTTTTATACTCTTACAAATTTTCAACCATTCAAAGGGTGAGTTTTCAAAAATCCTTTCATGATGCTTCTCCTTACCACATATTACATAAATTCTGTACCAAGTTTCATGCTTCTAGGTTCCATGGCTGAGGCTAAGTGTTGTCTGTCAGCAGACCCCTCTTTCCCACTGGGCACTCTGGGCAGGTGCCCAGGACCCCGTGATCGATAGGGGCCCCCTAGTTCCTGCCAAATCACTAAACGATAACCGATATTTATTAAGGAAATTCTTTTTTAATTAGAATAAATGAAACCTAAATTACTGACTACAATACCAATTTGCTTATTATCTTTTGCATAAATTTAGAGGTTTGCTTATCTACTTTCTTTGTTTATTCTAACAAAATAGTGTTCTGACAGTCTTAGGGGCCCCTACTATTACCCTAATATGCCTAGGGCCTCCAGTAGGTTAAAGACGGCCTTGTCTGTCAGTTACCAACAGTTAATGTTTTATTACGTAGAAGACATAAGAAGTTAGTTCAAGTGTACGATATTACCCGTATTTTGTACCATATTATTATTACCATAGTATTATTAGTACACGATATGTCCCGTATTTTGTACCACACGTCGAAGTAAGTTGTCGTTAACTCGGTGCTACGAATGCAATTGCTTCGCGCTGCTGTATGTACCTTATCTGAGCCGGCACACTGCCAATACAATTATGTAAGTTGCTTCATACACTTCAAAGCTTTAAGGAAATTTAGACGACTTGTTTATTAAATTGTTTAAGTTTAAATATTATTAACTAGCTGACCCGGCGAACTTCTTATCGCCTAACAAACTTTTTTTTACATAAAAGTAGCATAAGTTACTCCTTGTTACTTCAGCTATCTGCCAGTGAAAGTCCCGTCAAAATCGGTCCAGCCATTTCAGAGTTTACCCGGAACAAACAGACAGACAGACAGACAGACAAAAATTATAAAAAATGTTGTTTTGGTACATGTACCGTGTATACATCCAAATGCACTTGGTAAAAAGCGGTTATTTTAATGTTACAAACAGACACTCTGTTGGCAACCAACATTAAAAGTATATTTTTTACTATATGACAATGTGTCACATATTTATTACTGTCAATGACTTCTCTAATTTAACATGTAAAACTTGTGCTTTTAAGTTAAAATATATATTTTATTCTCCTTGCTTGGTCGTGTTATAATTTCTCCACAACACCAGCTTTAGTCTGCAATTTAAACATGGTCCTTCGAGAGAAAAGTGAGTGAAATTAGATAAAAATAATTCGACGTGTGCACGAGGGGCGATTTTTTAATATTCTTGTGCAGTATACTACAGCGTGAACGCCAAGGATACCTCGCGAGCCACCAACAAGAAGGAGACAAAAAAAAACCAAAAATATAATAATAAAAGTAAACAAGGCGGAAGAAGAAATACTCATTTCATCAACATCGATTTTTTCTCCATTTTGTCATATTTTTCAATTTTGAAGCAATCTTTCGTTGTTCGACGTCACTTCAAAATTAAAAGAAAGAAGACGCTGCGAAACTTTTGAAATAACTATATTATATTTTAGCGTATACTTTAGCGCGTATTAATTTTGTAAGTTTTTATTTTATAGTGATATATTTTAAATAATAATTTATAAAAATGGCGCAGTCAAAGCAGGACTTGGAACCAGAGATCTGGGCCGAGGCAAATGATACCGGCAAGAGTAATTCACTTCTAAGGAAGCAAATAACTGCCACAAAAGGATCAATATCTAAAATGTATACTGCTGTCCATCAAATAACACCAGAGTCGGTATTAACTTTGTCCGAAGAATGGTTCCAGGTTAAGGAAGAAAGGCTTCGTATTTTGTTTAAAAAGTATGAAGATTTGAATTTAAAATTAATGGCCTTGGATACAGAGGACAGGGAAGATGCTGACGATTGTGATTATAATTAGATTGTGCATTCAAGTTAAAAATATAAAAATATTCTCCTTGGTCGTATTATAATTTCTCCACCAAAGCCAGCATAGTCTTCTACTCAACACACTCCAATTTTATTTATTTGTATAGATATTTGTATAGATATAGAAGATATATCTATAGACTAGCGCTACTTAAATTAATATTTGACGATGTAGTTCCATCATAATCATATCTATAAGGATACAAAATATATTTAGTATATAAAAATGTACACAAGACTTACCATGCCTCTTTATTTATTTTTACGTTTCTTTTTTTAATTAATTCGTCCCTTATTCTCACTCACATACCTATACCATAGTTATTGCAGCGCTAGATTTATTTACGTAAAACCTTACATCTACCTATCAATTATCATTCAAACTCAGTTTTAATATAATCAAACGCATCTACATAAACGTATAATTTATCTATGTAAAGTACATTTCCAAGTCTTATCTCCCAAAAACACTGTAATATGTTACCTTTCAGGGCACGCCCGCGTCATAAAGAAAACTGTATGCGTATCGCCAACTGAGATGAAAAAAATTGTTGGCCTTATACCGGTAGGTATAAAAACTGCTTACTCAAGACTCTTTGCCTTAATCCATAAATATTGAGACATTATTATAACAAGAAATTGGCCAGAAGATAATTTAATTCATTCATTCATTAGATTCATATTTCTTTTCAATAGTACTCTTTATCCAATGATATTATATGTTACTATTTGCCTATCGACTATCAAGGGGAAATACAGTTGTCCCACAATTTCCATTTTGTTTTTCCATGGAAATAGTGGGATACACCCAGATTTTTAACGTCATTTGTTAACAAATAAGCGGACAGTCAATTGATTAATAAATAGTAATTTTCAGTCAAAATATTTACTTCAAAATGTGATATTGCAAGAAAAGTGGGATGAAGCAGGTGTAGTGTTAAACATGCTGTAAATAAGAACACCGGTCAGAGTGGCGCAAGTTAGGGGAGGCCTATGTCCAGCAGTGGACCTCTAAGGGCTGATGGATGGATGGATGGATGAAATAAGAACACGAAAGACTAAATAACAACACTAAGAACAAAAAATATCGCGATCCACTTTGAAACAAAATTACTTTCATTAAAACTGTAAGTGAACATCAGGTGTTCGCAAAGATGTATTGTTTTTCGTGAAGAACATTATTAAATTATCGTCCCACGCGCCACAATTTGTTAAACCATTAGCGATATACGTAAAATTAGTTATATAGAATCGAATGAATGAACAAGAAGCAACAAGCGTAAAAAAGATCAGTTATAGTCCTGCACTGGTATTGATTTATTTATAACAAAATTCAAAAAGGTATGTCATTTGTATGTACGTATAACCAGACCATTGTAGTGTAGTAGCTAAAATACTGGCAGAACTGATTCATTAAAAAAGCTGAACAATCCTTAAAAACTACAACATTGAGTTATGTACAAAAAAAAAAAGTTGTTTATCACAACGGACTAACGATCAAAGACGAAAAAGAAAATGAACAACATCTTCATTACAAACAAAACAAAAATAAACATCTGAATGAAATAAAATAGGAAGGCTGTCACAAATGAAAATTAAAAGATCAGCATTTGCGAAGTTACGAGCTAAGAGGAAATTGGGTAGATAGGGACGTATTTGCTTATCTGATGAAGCCTGTATACAAAGAAATTTTTATTATAACAAGGTTTATTTGATAGTCGAATGTTGTGTTTTAATGGACTGATTGGTACGTATAAATTGTACCATACTTATTAGAACTACTGGTGGAGCAGTGACTGTTATGGACACCATATTACTATTCCATGTAATAAACCTATCTTAAGTGCTTTACTTTTCAATAGTTTAATGACAATTTAAAGAACTGTTTCCTAATTCATTCAACTTTTGGGTAATTCTAAAGAGACTCTACTTATATAATTATAGGTTTCCGTGTTCTAACCCAAGAAGTCGTCCCATAAAATGGAATTAATTTTGGTTTATCTATTAAATTTACTAAGATAACGTTTTAATGTAGCTATTGTCGAACAAGCAATGTAAATACACAGACATTTGATTCTAAATGGTTGGTCTTTACGCGAATCACCTTTTCACTGAAGCGTGAATGTATTGATTCAGCGTTTGTGACTTTTGTCCAATTGATTGAAATCTATTTTGCCGAAATATTCCAATACTGCCATTGTTTGCTTTAGTGGAATAACATTTTTGGTAAAGAAAAAAAAATATTTATTCATCATTTCTTAGTGTGGTTTAAGGCCAACAAGTCCCAAAGTCCGTAAGCAAAAGCGCGCGACTGATAGGGCCTGCTGAACCACCGCATTCACGAATTTAATAAGTATTTAAACATAGCAATTAAGACAATTATTGTATCAAATCAAAATCAGTTAATTTACATAGAAATATTTAGTGTCTTTAATTGAGGACAAAAGTAAAATAAAAAACGTCAGTAGGTTAGTCATACTATTGAAAAAAAAAACATTAAAAAGGGGTAACATTTGATTTTGTAACTAAAAGAGAATTTACTTAGATTATATCCTTAACTACGACATATATTTTTTCAGATCTAAAAACCTTTAATCTATGTCTCGGATGTTTTTGAAAAACTCAAAAACACTTGCAAAATGTCAAATACGCATGTCGTCAAACTCGTAAATTGACAAGGAAGCAAATATGACAAAAAGGTATACAACCGTTTGTGTCAGTAAGGCTCAATGACTACTGGTTTTTAGATTTATTATTATAGATGGTTCACCTTCTCATTTGTCAGTTGTTTCTTAGTTTGAACTCAGAAAAATTGGCGGAAGGCGCGGCTTGCGGGGGACAAAAAAAATTGCTGTGATTGGTTATTTCTAATTCATACTTGGACTTGACGGGTCAGTATTGGTCGACACTAATGTCGTGAACATGCAAATGCACATACGTGTTGCCGCGCGTCAGTTACCTTGTATGCGGTATCTATTGGGGGCAATCTGTGGGTTGTTGACACTTCAATCAATTTGCATTGGAGCAGTGTGTCTCCACACCTTGGTCACTCAAAGCTCAAAACTTTCTAGGTACCTACGCAAAGACCCGGGTTCTCCAATCCTGATATTACCCAGGTACCTAACGAGGCGCCTAACGGATTACGTGGAATTAATAAATACTACTGAATTTAGAGATCAATAATAACATAAAAGAGGGATATACAAAGGTAAGGAGTATAAAATTAATTTTATTGTCCCAAATGGCATCGTTTCTTTACTATAGCAAACTTCTGCCTGATACGGTTCTGTTATTAACTTCTTCTCCCCAATACGTTTTACTCGTAACTTCATCACGATGTTTTTATAGGACCATAAAAATGTTAATAAAAATACAGAAAAAAATATTTATAGGATAAAATGAACATATCCTTTTTTATGGAAATAGTCGAGAGAAATCGTTGGAAACTGGCTGAAGAAGGCCATATGGACATCAAACGCATCATTAATGCATAACCGGCAAAGAGTAAGAGAAGAAAAAGAAAGAAGGAACTGGTTCTCAAACCCCGAGCCCAGCCGGAACACGACGAATTGTTTCGCCGCTGACTAAACAAAGAAGGTGCTATCCAGGATGAACCCACGGAGAAATAGTAATAGTAATAATGGTATTAATTAACTATTCAAATCAATATTACCGCAATTCCTCCGAAAAACCATACCAGCAGCGGGCTGGATTTAGTCGCCTATTACGACACCCATCCGGTGTGGAATCGAATACTAATATTAATATTTCTAATTAATATTATTAATACCATTATAACTATTATTATTTCTGGTGTGGGGACCGCTTGGATAGATACCACCCTCTTGTCGAGACAGTCACAAAACGACTCGTCGTCTTCCAGCTGAAGGCTGGGGTACCAGTTCTTTCTTTCTTTTTCTTCTCTCTTTCTTAGCCGGCAACGCATCAGTGATGCTTTTGGTCTTGCTGATGTCCATGGGCGACGCTAGCTTCTTACCATCAGGTTGATTGCCAGCTCGTTTGCCGGCTAATTCCATAAAAAAATACGACTAATAATACCTACCAAAAGAAAAACCAAAATAATTAGGTTTTGACCTACACTTTTCCGTTCAATATTCCATTGTTCAGCTTATGAAATACAATAACCATTGAATATATTTCTAGTTCTTTGTACATGCGCGGTTGTATCAAATAAAGTATGAGTCTCCAATATACAACAATTTTTTGATGTTATTTAATTTTATTTTCTGGAAATAATGACGCAATATGCAAATATGCATTTTGAATGCTTGCTTCCTGCATTTTTAAATCTGGCTCGAAGAAATACAGTTATTATTACTTTGTATGGATGTAATAAACTCTGTATGAGATTTAGCACTATTATTGACGTGCACTTTAGCTTCAAATTTATTTCCACTCGCTTACAGGTATTAGTGTAGCTCACGCGATGTTTCCATTACATCCACACCACATGCTGAATTCGCACGCTTAAATAATACATTGGAATTAATGAGAGAGCCGTGTCATTTCATTGTTCATTATTAAATGAGACGCCGACAGTTTTATCGCTGTGGGAAGCAACGTCAGAGATTTTGTACAATGATTTACAACATTAATAACATTAACTGTTAGGAAGGCCTTGTCACTACGTTGAAGATACTATGTTAAAAAATTTAACCACTCCCTCGAAGCGCGTTTCAGTATTCTATCTATCGATAGTTTTCAATTCTGTTGCCCGACAACTTTCAAATATTCTCAAAATTAACTTACCTGCTTACTTTACCTGCAAGCTTTACTTATTACCTGCAAGCGAGTGGAAATAAATTTGAAGCTAAAGTGCACGTCAATAATAGTGCTAAATTTCATACAGAGTTTATTACATCCATAAAAAGTAATAATAACTGTATTTCTTCGAGCCAGATTTAAAAATGCAGGAAGCAAGCCTTCAAAATGCATATTTGTATATTGCGTCATTAGTTCAAGAAAATTAAAATGTTAGTTTATTTCTTAACTTAATGACTAATCAAGATATTGCTGATAGATAGGTTAATGAAATCGTTAAATATATTTGAATATGATTAATCGTACTGACCAAAAGATACAAAAACATTAAATGAATCAAATAGCTATGTATGAATTTTATTGACTGATGCGGCTCACCAAATTAATACCAGATTTCTGTAGCAAAATTGTAATTTCACCGGTGAAATTCATTAACATAATGTAAAATATATATACAACATACCCGAATAAACTGAATCAGTTTAGAATAATAAAATTCATCGCATAATACATAAATCTGCCATACCGTAAAACGTTTTATGTTTTAGCATAAATTTATATCAATTACACAGGGAATACTGAAATTCGTGGAAGCCTAAAGCAAGCTCTGTAATTTCATATCGCTACTGAAGTTATTACTTCGATTAAAACAGTAGTAGGTATATTTAAATTCATGAAAACGAATTCAGGAACTAAATTTGGAAATTCTGAAAATTTTCATCTTAACTAATAATTTCTATTGTGATGCTAATAGAACAGTATCCCCGGAATTTCCAGCATTTCCAAGTTTATTTTCAGGGGTGATCCACCTGAACAAATTAGTTATCCCTAATTGCTTGTTTTATTAAAATTTTCGTGCCTATTTTAGTGTCTTACTGGATACGTAGTTCTGCTATGGGGACCAAATTATGATGCCTGATTTATGAATTCTAAAGTGCAATAAGATATAAAGGCAGTTTCAGCATAATCTTTACACGGTATAAAGTAATTACAACAGAATAAAATTAAACAAATAAATAAACGTTACTTTCTCCTAGCCCCCTCCCCCCCAGGTTTCCCTGTGTTGCGGATACTTAATTACTTGTATTATGTACTTGTACTATATAGTTTCTTTAAAGTAATTTATTTCCCATTGCCGGTGCAACTTTTTATTAAAAAAAAAATTAAATAGACTTATCCTCAAAGCTCTTTTCTGAATGCTGAAGAGCTTCGGAAACACCTCTTCTCTGATATTTAAGCTGTAGAAATCAGCAGAGTAACTTGTAGTTAAATTGTCTATCTTTCAGTTTTTACTTTTGAGTCTATTGCCTACAACTACCTATACAAATGTACCTTTAGCACAAATAATAAAAAAAATTCAAATTATTAAAAAAGAATTTTCTAATAAAAGAATCTTTGAATAGCGAATATGTTAAAAGTAATTGAATTTTGCTGTTCTACCGATTTGAATAAATTAATTCGTAAACAATTTATAACAATTCTGATTGACGGTTATAAATGGAATCTTTCGACGTCTGCATACTTAATCAAGGTTTTTGGCTAATTTATTCGGTTTCATACAAAATATTGCTGTCGGATTATAGTCTCAAGGCTTAAGAAAGTTAATTAGTGATTTGTTTTCAAACGAGCTCAGCTACTGGGCTCATATTTAATTCTTGTTTGTTGCTGCGTCTTCTTTAAGCTGAGGATTAATTGAAATTCTTTGTCGTAATTGCCAACACCGTTTTCTGAGAAAGGTTTAACCTCTTCAGTTAACTGTAATATATTAGTATAAAATATTGCAGCTGAACAAAATATACTGGCGATTCAAATTTTTGCTATTTCAAGTGGTTGAAATGAACTGATAGTGTGATAATAATGATATCAGTAAAAATATTAAAGGCTCAATAATAATATTTACGGATAGACGTCCAGATATTTTAATCAAATCGTGATTGGATACGTCGTAAAGTCGTTAGTATATTGACAATTATGACAGTTCATAATTACAGACCCATAATTTTATGCATAACTACTTGTTATTTTAGACAATCCGTACGCATGTTCCGTTAATATGTGAAAAGCCACGAGAGTAATATGTTCCACTGCAAAAATATTAACGGAACAAAGTACCTTAACAGGAAAGATTTGCTTGAACTTAAGAAAAAGATTTTTCGTCGAAAAAAAAACGATCCGTTTAATTGTACTTTGCACCAAATATTACGATGTATTTAAATATTTCTGCAATTGAGACAGTGATCGCCCTAATAAAATAAATATTCCAATGAAATTGCAACACTGAATCCAGTGATTGATTTTTAATTAAAAATATTTTAAAGTATTTCCCATACAGCAAAAGTGGTTTTTAACAAGCTCTGTATACTTCGACTAAAGCTCATACAAACGGAAAATTTTAATCAGGAAGTGAAAAGCTTTTCTGATTTTGCCATTGACTTTTCTTCATTGCCAATTTACGAATTTGTACGATACGATACGAATTTGTTTATCCATTCGTGCATTTTAATGTACAGAGTGCATTAAGGATAGTAATTATTTTAACCATCCTTTTATAAATTAATAAATGTATGACAGTTTTGGGTATTCATTTATAAATATAAATTTTAAAATCCATCCGCTGCGGACACGTCAGTTTTCAAACAAAAAATAAACGGCATCAAAATCGTTCCCTAAGAAGAGACATCGTTTCTCTCTACGCGTTCTACGAATTTTACAACGATGAGTGATCTAAGGAATTGTATGTCTTCGTGCCTACTTTGCCTTTTCATCATAGCATCACTCGCCAAAGGTTGAAATAGGTGCCATCAACATCGATTTATGACTCATGGATAACGTCTACACTGAAATCCTAACGATTTGGAACTTTTTGACACACATGTGCAAACTATGAAATGAGCTTCATTTTGAGGTATTCCCGGAGCACTATGACATGGGGTTCTTCAAAAAAAGGTGTAAAAAGAGTTCAGGGCTGGCGTTGCATTGGTGATCCCTCTGGTATTGCTCATGCCCATAGGTGACGGTAACCACTTAATATCAAGCACGTCTGCTTTTTGGCCAGCCTTTTATTTAATAAAAAATATAATGTACAGGATGAATTTTCCAAGTGTGCGTGGATGGCCAAATCCAAAACTATGAGGAACAGCGAAAAATACTGAAAGGAATCTCGGGGCCGATTTTGATGAAAACAAAAACTGCATCATTACATTTTTGAAAAATCAATATTCCTAGTCAGGAATCGAACCCGTTGATTTTGAAAAATAAAATAAAGGGTCTTGTATTATTATACCATTCGATAGTGCCGGTTTTAGTTTTCATCAAAATCAGCTCCGAGACTCCTTTTAGCATTTTTCACTATTCCTCATAGTTTTCGATTTGGCCGTACACTTGAAAAATTCACCCTGTATAGATACATCTAACAAAAAAAAAAACTCATAACTAACAGATTTCATTAACCATAATTCCTAAAGAGTAGATAGATATGTTTGTGTATCTATATTCCAGAGACCAGCATTTTAAAACACAGTATTAGACTGTCATATATTTTTGTACGTATATGATTCTTGTTTGTAATTCGTATTTCAGCCCGCAAAACGCTTTTAATGTTTACCTCATTTTCTTTCTGCTTAACGAATCCCTTCAAAGTACTTGTAAAAGAACATTCCTCTTATACCGTAATTTAGCTGCTTTAAGATGTTTCAAGAGAGGACCATCAGTCTAACAAAAGGACCGAGAGCAAAACTTAAATTTTAGCCGTATTAAGGTCCTTTATTTTCTTGCAGCAGGAAGTAAATTCAGGATACCACATGAGAAATAAAACACTATGTAGCAAAAATGTTGATAAAAAAACTTACCTTTTTATCTACATTTTGGCTAAGTAGTTTTGGGGACATCGTGTTTATATCATGTTCATTGCGAAGACAAATAAGAAGTTAAATTATATTATTACAAGTTAAAGCAGTGATAGCCTAGCGGTTAGAGCGTTGGTCTCCCGAACGAAGGAGCCCGAGTTCAAATCCTGGCACACACCTCTAATTTTAAAATATTATGTGCGTATTACAAGTTAATTATCACTTGATTCGGTGAAGGAAAACATCGTGAGGAAACCTGCACACCAGAGAGTTCTCCATAAAGTTCTCAAAGGTGTGTGAAATCTACCAATCCGCACTTGGCCAGCGTGGTAGACTATGGCCTGTACCCCTCACATTGTGAGAGGAGACCCCGAGCCCAGCAGTGGGACAATTATGGGTTGTTGCTTTGCTTTTATTACAAGTTATCATGACGCACACGTGGGTACGTCAGGGGTACTATACGACAAAACGCAACGCAAAAAAAAATATTTTCTTACCTTTACTTTATTCTTTATGTCCTTGTCTAGTGTGTTGTCCATGGCACCCACGACACAGGGAATCCTAGTGTGGGGCTATGAGTTTGAAGCGTTATTTATTTATTTATTTATTGACTTTCAGTAGTTTCAATTTACTATCAAAATCGGAAAAGCTTATAGAATAGGCTTTCGTAAATAATATTTATTTATTAATCAATAATAATTTGTGTACTTGTGAAATTAATACCCAAACACAAACAAAGTGCAAAGTGCAGCACCAAAGTCCACATTCTATCCGCATTTTCGCTTCCATATTGTAATATGTGGTAGACATTCTCATAGATATTGACTAAAATTGTCGCCATTTCATAACTTGAAGAGCCACAGAATGCTTTGTACTGTAATTAACCGATAGTGATCATCCACACTGTCTTTGGAAATTGTCAAGTAACGAAAGCAATTGTTTTCTCTCTCACTCTCTCTCACTTGCTCTCTCTCTGACATGGGTCACCTCTCCCATTTTAGGGTTTCGAAGTAAAATCGGAACCCTTATAGTTTCGTCATGTCCGTCCATCTGTCCGTCTGTCTGAAGCAAAGCGCCGAAACCCTTAGTGCTAGAAAGCTGTAATTTGGCATGGATATACATATTTATTAGAAATCCAGAATCTTTAAATAAAATATTGAAAAAAAAAGATTTTTCAGGGTACCTCCCCTACAGGTAACGTGACGATGAATTTTTTTTCTTCGCGTACTCCATAGCGTGGGGTATCGTTGAAAAGGTCTTCCAAAAATATTATGGGTCTTTACAGACCATTTCTGAAATTAGGGGTCCGTTTGCGAAATATTTGGCTTTAAAGTACTAATTTTGGTTAGAGTCAAGTCCCCCTCCCCCCACTGGCTAAACGGTTGGAGTTGGACGAGTGAAAAATTCTCAAAAATAAATTATTTATGATTTTACAATGAAAACTATCACGGCTATGTTGTAAGTAGTTAATGAGCAATAGTCGATAAACTTACAACTTCGGAACCCTACATTGCGTGTGGCCTGACACTCACTTGCCCTGTTTTATTATATTTTTACTATATAGATCGCTTGGCGTACGTTATTCTACAAATTAATAAATTAATATTACTAGTGTCCATTGTCATGGATCGACTGAGTAATTATTTTACATAATATGCAAATAGCATGTAAATCTACACAAGAATAGTGACTACATGAACAATTACAACGATTATTTTCAAAATTACCGTTTACTATCGAAAATTTTGCAGCAATGTCGGTCTAAAATTGTATTACTTTCACATAATAGGTATACGTATACCTACGTATTTTCTAAAACTAAGACATATTTAATAAAAAGCGGCCAAATGCGAGTCAGACTCGCCCATGAAGGGTTCCGTAGCAGCAAGTAACATAATATAAAAGTTCTTGTAGTTCGTTGTAACTTTGATCAATGTTTTTTGCAGTTTACGATTTATGACGTATTAAAAAAAAACCACTTACTAGATCTCGTTCAAACCAATTTTCGTTGGAAGTTTGCTTGGTAACGTACATCATATATTTTTTTTAGTTTTATCATTCCCTTATTTTAGAAGTTACAGGGGGGGGACACACATTTTACCACTTTGGAAGTGTTTCTCGCGCAAACTATTTAGTTTAGAAAAAAATGATACTAGAAACCTCAATATCATTTTTGAAGACCTATCTATAGATACCCCACACGTATGGGTTTGATGAAAAAAACATTTTTGAGTTTCAGTTCTAAGTATGGGGAACCCCCAAAATTTATTGTTTTTTTCTATTTTTCTGTGAAAATCTTAATGCGGTTTACAGAATACATCTACTTACCAAGTTTCAATGGTATAGCATGGTATAGTTTCGGAAAAAAGTGGCTGTGACATACGAACGGACAGACAGACAGACAGACAGACAGACAGACAGACAGACATGACGAATCCATAAAGGTTCCGTTTTTGCCATTCGGCTACGGAACCCTAACAAATGCCAAGGTGCTACGAGAATTTCGAATGGTAATTGACATGTTTGTTACCAGGAGATTCTTAAAGCCAATAGGAAAACGCTACCAATATATTTTGTAGTCGATTCAAAAATGTGCACTAAATTTCTTCTATTTTCACATCCCGCCAATTGCAATATCGAACGGTTAACATTCGGTATTCATGAGTAACTTAAAACAATACTGAACGACAGCAGTTGATATTTCAGCGAACTCCGTCGTAAAACACCATTCAAAACGGGAATTAATTTTGATGAAAGGGTTCCTTTTATCGGTGACACGTAAAAATGAATAAATGGATACCCATCCCTTGTAATAATTCCTGAAAATTCCTTTGAAATATTGGAAAATGGGCTTTGTTTTGTACTTTTTGGGAGTATTGTAAACCATTTTTTCATGTACGCACGTTTTCACATATTTTTTATGTTTGCTTATAATTTAGTACGTAATATCTGTGTTTTGTGTTTTTGTGCTTCCATTCCCCTTCCACGAATACTATACAGAATAGATGCAATTATAACAATTAAATTATACAACACAATTACTACTTCCGTAACGAAACATTATGGTATTATCAGTAAGACCACTTATGATTCTACTAGCAATTAATGATGTTGATACGATTTTTGTTTCCACAAATAATTTTCCTTTTTATCTTGTTAATAAAATCTTTATCTTTATAATCTTGTTAATAAAATTTTGTTAATAAAATATATTTTTTTTAATAACAACGAAAAGGTATCTTAACTTCGAATTGACAAGAGTTAATTAATGGAAGAAGTGTAAAATTTTCGGCCGCCCACCGCGGCTTCTCGTCTTCTAGTTAACGAAACGAGATTGACTAGAAGTGCCATCTGAATCACGGGCGCGTTGGTTTTAAAATGCTGCTAGTGGTCTTACGTTCAAGTTTCTACTAGTGCCTGTTAGTTTTTGCACTATACTTTTGCTTTAATATTTATCAGGAAACCACCGAATAAATATGCATGCATTGTGATAAAATTTTATTATTTCTAGTGTACTAGGCGTAGTCTAAATTTTAAAACCTAATTTTGGACATGTAACTAATCATAATTGAAATTTCAAGTATTTTATTTGATCTGTGAAATCGATAAACATATATAGTTGTGTATATAGTCAGATGAAATAATGCTCTTTATCGCAGCGTTCTCATAGTTATATGTATTCGATGTCCTGCATAATCTGCAACACATATAAAGTTCCTTCTGAAAAATCATTCCTACAATGGAGGCATGTAATTTCTTGGCTAGTTTATTTATAATTTTACTTAACTGTTTCACTTATTCTCTTTAAAATCGTTTTACTCATTTGCGTAAGTATATCAATACACCTACATCACTAACTACATCTTTTTTACTCTACCACTGTTTCTGGAATGTGATTCATATTGGAGGAGAAGAATCGACGTTAATATAACCTAAATTATGTTATGTTAACAAATAATAAAACGTGAACCAAATAACAAAATGATGACAATTTGAAAATAAATACACTTTACATCCTCATTTATTTTTCCGTCTCAGAGCTGCAATATAGAACCAATTTAAATCGTCAACTTTTATTTAAACGACACGCTCTGAGTTACATGGCAGCTGGAAATTCAATTATATATAACGCAAAACGTCGAGTTAGTGCAGTTTGAAATTAAATTATAACTGATTTTTAAACGTGGAAACTTTAAACCATGATAATGCTTTTAAATACTTAACTATAGACTTTTTGTCACGAAGCAACTTTACTTAACTTTTTTTATTTATTTTTTTGTCTTTTTTATGTGTTAAGGAGAGCGAACAAGCTTGTAGTGCCACTATCTCCTACCAATGGATATCTGTGACAAACTTCGAATAGGACTGAAGAATGAATAAGCAGATAATAGGTCCTGTAAGTATTAGGTGTTAATAAAAATATCCAGTTAGTTATTACTCGTTAGTAAGAGATCTTTGGAAGTTAGGACTACTAGTATAGTTTAGTCCTAATAAGTATTATATTAGTAATCGTCCATAACCTTCACTATTTGTCCAAGTCGAAGTTGTCTACAAATACAAATTAAAACAACTAATACACCGACATCGTTTAGCCGCTTGCCAATGATTATAGGTTCAATTTTAGTAGAATCCCTCCTCATGGTAAGTAGAGAATTATATCTGCCAAAGCACACTGACCTAGCAGAATTAATTTAACTCTAGGCTTTGATACCCTTAAAGAAGTAAAATAAATGTTTACACACTCGCACCGCCGTAGTGTGTGGGATTAAGACTTTACGACTAATTAGCATGGACAAATAAAAATGTCCCGGCCGAAAATCTATACAAAATTCACTTTGATGGTAATTTGTCACACAAATACATGATTAAGAAATAAATAAATAATAAATAAACGCTAACACACTCATACCCCCCAGTAGGTTATTATCTGTGTCGCGGGTGGCATGGACAACACATATAACACATCATAATCACATCCATGACCCGAGCACAAATTTTTATCTGCCACATAAGTATCTACCCGGCCGGGAACGAACCCGGGACCCCTCGCTTCGCAGGCAGGGTCGCTAGCAAGTATGCTACAGGGTCGTCATATAATTTTGAGTGCCTAATTTGTCTAAGCGAAAACTATTTAAACACACTAACGAATGAATAGTTTGAAAGCCGCATTGTTATGTAAATATTAATCAACAGTACTATTCCCGACGATGCCAATTAGGAATAGAATTGTGAGATGCCATCTTGTTTTACATTCATTGTAATAATCCAACCGTAACGTCGCAAACCAATTTAACCTTAAAACTAAAACCGAAACACGTTGCAATAACTTTATATGTCAATAACCTTTACCTAATATAAAAGAACTTTGAAGAACAAAAGTCAACCTCAAAAGATTCAAATCAGCAGTTTAGCTTAGATTTAAGTATCAACATTTGGAGCTTTTTACAACCTCTTCAGCTCTTAAATTCAGAGTCGTCAAATAAGAAAGAATTAACCGTCAAAGAATTAACACTGTGAAAATTATTAACTCAATAAACAGCACAGAATGAATATTCAATTCCCTTGAATATATTCTGTATAATCTGCTTCAGGTCTGATTGAAGTAACGAGGGAGTTCTACGGATACTAAAGGACGATTAAGTTCTACGGATTTCTCCAAAGAGCCCACTACTGAGTAACATTAAACATTCATACGTGTAGCTTCTGCAAAGTAAAACAGAAAAATACATAGTATAGTAGAAATAATAAAATAATTTGTTTATTGCCAACTAAACCTTGTGTGTGTTTGTGTTGTGTTGTTGTGTGTCATTTTATTGTGTTCGTTATTACGTTTAATTTATTAAAATATTAAGTCATATTTCGGCATAGACGATCCAAGCAGAAAGCTCAGAATTCCTCATTTTCAAAGCTGAACTAATAATAATATACTAAACCCACATTTTAGCTTAAACCCTTTATAAATTAAAGCTTCGAATTAAATAAGGTAAGAAACACAGAAAAAATTTCATTTTCTTCGTTGATATGTGTGACATCGATTTTGGCTTAATTTGGCGCATTTGGAAAAAAAATTAAGGCTAAAATTTTTACGATGCGTACTCACACCAACAGCCGAAAGCGACATGATAAAGTAAGCTGTTAACTGATTCTTTTTACAGACAAAGAGTTGTGGCACACGGGATGAAATCGTTAGCTATTGCACGCCTCATAAGCGAAGCGTTGAGGTTATGCTTTTTTCCCGATATATGAAAGTCAAGGACTTTTCGAAACTAAAAATGACTGTATTTTTCTCACATTGCACTTATAGGATAACTAGCTGACCGGGCAAACGTTGTTCTGCCAAAAAATTTTTAGGGGTAGGGGAATGAAAAATAGATGTTGTCCGATTCTCAACCCTAGCCGATATGCTCGCAAAGATTTAACAAGAGGAGTTCAACTTGTAACACCGTGACACGAGAATTTTATATATAAGATATTATCATTATGTATATCAAAAAAAAACATTAGTTTAAACGTATTAAATATTTTTGTTCTTTAAGGCCAAAGAAGTATAACTTTTTACGTGCGTACATAAGTACACAAACACGTTTTGAAGTGAAAACTTCTTTAGCCGCGTTGGGCGCTTTTTGGTAGGGGAAAATCTTATGGGATCGCGTCACCGACATGCTCGTGACGTATTGCGCTTGCAGCAGACTAGTGACGCGCAATATAGCGGCCTGTGTACATGTATACGCAAATATACACAAATACATTGTATATACTCGACTGTATCATATTTATGCGTCTTTGAATTTTTGGGTGGGTAATAATCTTGTAACTTCTCGTCACCGACATGCGGTAATAGCAGTAAGTGAAGTTATGTTGACTACTTGCTATTTTTATCTTGTCTATTCTGTGCATTGTTTTAACTGTGTTTTCGATAATCATTATTTAAATTTACAAATAATGAAATTTAAATAATTCAGACTACAATTGCCTTAAAAATTTAATTAAAATTGACTTAAAAAATTGAAATAACTCATGACTTAAAAATTGAATTAAAAATTGACTTGAAAATTGAAAAAAAAAGAATTGCCAATTTTTAAGAAAAAGCTTAAAGATCGGCTAGTACTCAAATGTTATTACTCCATTAAAGAGTATTTAGAGGATACTCAGCTATGAATGGCTATGACATTTTTAATTTTCATAATTATTACATCAATTAATTTTAGTTTGAGTCTGATTTATGCGTGGTTCGTTTTATTTGATTTATTATTTATATTTTGATCATGATTTTATATTTTTATTTATTTATTTATTTATTTATTTATTTATTTATTTTCAAGGATCAACAAACAGTTGCACAATACAAATTATACATTTATAATAGTAACTAGCATGCTTATAAGTAATTGTGTAACCAACACCGTTGCCCACAAATTACTAAGAGAAGTGGGAATAGATAGTACAGTAACGCAGTTTAATGCAAATGTGATTTCAAAAGTTATACAACAAAAAGACAAGTGTAGAATTAAGTACGAATTTCAAAGTGAATCTTGTAGTAATTTCAAAGTAGCTTGTTTAAACTTATGTTTAGACAGGTGAAATATATCGAAGGAGTTAAATTTGGAGTTATAACATTGCGTTACTCGACGTAATGGAGAACGAAGTCCAGCGTTAGTACGACAGGTGGGGGTAGCAAAGAAACAGTTAAGGCGCGAAGATCGTTTATGGTTCCTAAGGGGTACTTGAAGAGATAACCTGTTTACTAAGGCTGAACAATCGTAGCGGTTATTACAAAGATCATATAGGAGCATTACATCTAAGTGCATACGTCTTGATTTTAAGTCCAATAAGTTATACATTTTTAGTAATTGATGATAATCCATATACGCATGATTAAATCTGAAGTGCATACATCGCAAGAATTTCTTCTGAATAGTTTCAAGAGAATTTTGGTAGCAAGCATAAAAAGGATTCCAAACAGTAACTGCATATTCAATTTGTGGGCGGATTAATGTTTTATATAAATATAAATATGTGGATTTCATTTTGAAGTTTTGGGAAGAGCGTATAACAAATTTATATAGTTTAAAGGAATTAGCTGTAATGTGTTGAATATGTGCATCAAGGGTTAGTTTACTATCTAAATAAATCCCTAGATCCTTTATAATCTGTACCTCATCTATAGTAGCATTACAGAGCTTGTTAGAGTAGATACTGGTTTTCTTTTTACGAGTGAAGCGAATTGTTTTACATTTATTTATACTTAACAAGAGTTTGTTACGACTACAGTAAAAAGACAGACGATCGAGATCAAGTTGGAAATTCTGGTGATCTGTGTAGTCATTAATAGTATTGTAAATTTTTAAATCATCTGCATATAACAAATAATTACAATGTTCGAAACATTGGCCTATGTCATTGATATATAAGTTAAATAGTAAAGGGCCTAGAATAGATCCCTGAGGAACACCAGAAGTGACATTAACCATATTTGATTCAAAACCATTAATTACTACCTGTTGAGAACGGTTAGTTATATAAGACTTAAACCAGCGCCAAAGATTACCCCGTATTCCATTGTAGGCAATTTTTTCTAAGAGGATTTTATGGTCTACCCTATCAAATGCTTTCCGGAAGTCTGTATAAACACTATCCGTCTGTCGATTATTATCCATGTTATCAAATAACTCCGAAGTATATACAAGCATATTAGTTATGGTAGACCGCCTACGAACAAAACCGTGCTGTTGCGGAATAATAATTGAGTGTAATTTCGGATAGATAACTTGGTGTATTAACCTCTCAAGAAGTTTCGACAATACGGGTAGTATAGATATAGGTCTATAATTTTCGACGTTTTTCTTATCCCCTTCCTTATAGATGGGTACAACTCGGGCGGTTTTCCATATCTTTGGGCATTCGCCTTCTCGCAAGCCCAGATTGAAAATTATCTGAATGGGTAACGAAATGGTTGCGGCTGTGTTTCTAAGAAAGATGGGAGGTATATTGTCAACACCAGCACCTTTTGTAACATCCAATTTTTTTAATTCACATTTAATTTTTTCTTCAGTTAAATAAATATTCGATAGCATGATGTCCGAATTAATTTCTTTTGATAATTGTAAGTCAGAACAGTCTAATTTATCATTAACTGTAGACGGCTCAAAGACTGAATGGAAGAAACTAGAATATAAATTACATATGGCTAATGGGTCACTAGCAGTGCTAGCCTTATAATAAGCATTACCAGGATATTGATTACTATTTTTACGACTTGATACATATTTCCAGAAGTATTTAACATTATTTTTAATACTTGACTCAACATTATCCATGTATAAGTTGTAACGAATTTCACAGTACGTACTAAATCGTTCTCTGTGTTTAGAAAAAATCTCATAATCAGATATATTATTATACTTTTTCCACTTTACCCAGGCCTTGTTCTTATCCTTAAACATATGTATTAGTGAGGAATCAAACCATGGCGGAAAAGTATTATGTTTAATGTTTTTTATTGGCACATATTTATTTATAATTTCGTAAAATTTCTCGTAAAATATATTTACAGCTTCATTAGTAGATTTATTTAGTAAAAGGTGGTTCCAATCGGTGATAGTTAATTCATGATTTATAAGTGAGTAGTCCGCATTTTTAAAACACAATTGCTTATAGGAATTACGTAACATGTAACTTTCATTGAACGTTGTTGGTATTAATATATAAAATGGTGGGTGATGTTCGTCAATGGGTACAAGTGGTATGGGAGCAGGTAACAGCTTACAATTAGATATATTTGAAATACATAAATCCAGAATATTCCCGGATTGATTTTTAAGGTAGTTATACTGATATGCATTAATAAATGAAAGAATTGTGATTACATGCTGAGCAGGTTTGTACATAGGGTATAACGGGTCCATATAATCAAAGTTGTTACATGCTTTACGCCATTGCAACTGTGGAAGATTAAAATCACCTAATAGGTGGCAACTAACATTATTCATACACGTAAGCATTTCTTGTAGGTACGAAAAATAGCTACAATATACCTGCTCATCCTGTCCGGGGGGGATATACGCCGCACAAATTACGTGACATTCCTTACCGAGTGTTAATTCAAGCATTAGTTGATCTACAATGGGCGCTGGTCGTATGTGAGTTATATTCCCGCGCGCTTGAGCTAATGCGACACCACTATTGGGCCTGGATACCAGCGAGCGTGACACTGCCACTAGAACACCGCCGCCATCAAGCCGACCAGTTGCCTCGAGATGCCTGTCACTACGAAACACCAAGTAACGGGAGTCAATTATCTCATTATCAAAGATGTCTACGTTTAGCCATGTTTCAGTCAGGATAATGACAATGACATTTTTAACTAATCTTATGTATTGTATGCCTTTAAGGCAGGACATAGTGATCAATTTGCTTATTTGTAACACCTGTATGTTACCCTGTACCTGTTGTCCACAATAAAGAGTGATTTGATTTGATTTGATTTGAAAAATTTAAAAAAGAACACAATTTTCCCATTGTTTTGAGTTTTCACTTTTGTCGGCAGTCCTTACAACTACCTATTTTTTCATGTTTTTTAACTGTATTTGTCTGAATTTAATCCAACATGCTAGTGATGTACCGTTCTAATCAATGGAGGACGCAAAGGCTGCGCGAGGCCTTAATATTGCCTGCTGAGCTTTGTTTTAAGCCTGACAATACTTGTACATGATGGTATGGTATGGATTCATTCGCATAGGAAATAAAACCAAAAATAGGCTTGAACTTCGAAAAAAAATACGAACAATCTGCATTTGAAGTGATATTGTAAATATATTTATAGTTTGGAAATGTAGAAACTTGCTTTCGACAACGTCCTTAAAAAAGGTGATTTTAGGCTTCCGAAGAAAAATCTGAGAACCCTTATAGTTTCGTCATGTCCGTCCGTCCGTCTGTCTGACTGAACCATATAATTATGTAGGTCACTTGGGGATAATTTTTTTTCATCACGCACTCCATAGTGTGGGGTATCATTGAAAAGGTCTTTCAAAAATATTATGGGTCTCCAAAAACCATTTTTGAATTCAGGGGCCCGTTTGCGAAATATTCGGCTTTAAAATGCCAATTTTGCTTAGAGTCAAGTCTAGTGTGCAGCTAAACGGTTGGAAACGGACTAGTGAAAAAATTTAAAAAAATTGGTTATATGACGAATTTACAAGAAAAACTATCACGGCTAGGTTTTAACCCGCTAAAAACAAACACCTACGAAAAGTATACGAGTTGTTTCAGCGTACATTTAGGAAACTTAAAAAAGTTTTTTTAAAAGATTTTTAAAAGATTTAGGAACGTTAAAAAAGTTTCCTAAATCCAATTTTTTTTTTCAAATTCAAAATAAAAATTAGGAAAAGAAATGGGAAAAGAAACTCGAACTTTTATTTATGTAACCTGAAGGTAAGATCACCGTTGCCCATAGTCATCAGCAACACCATACCAAGAGAGAGAAAAAAGAACTGGTTTAGTTTTCATATTTTTGTCTTTTTTATTGCGCAAATATTAGGTCCACAGAGTGCACTATTATAAAATTAAAATTATAAAACCCCCGGCAGTTTTGTTTACATTAAACATAGCTAAGAACATTCTTGATTAAGTCACCTTTCAGACAAAAAAAACTTAATCAAAATCGGTCCATCCGTTTGGAAGCTACGATGTCACAGACAGACATACAGATACACAGACACACAGATACACAGACACGTCAAACTTATATAATACCCCCCTTATTCGTCTGGTGTTAATTAAATTTACCACCACACCTTAAATGGATGGTACTAGCAATTGAATAATAAAATTGTACCTTTCATGTAACTAAACAATGTAATGAAACACTACATTGAACGATTTATATATTCATATGACCGTTTTATAGTAGTTACCAGTACAATGTCATATACATATTATTAAGTAATTAAATTAACAATGCTATTAAAATAATTTCGCGGAACAGTGCGAACGTTAATACAATTAAAAAATTAAATACATTTTGTGTGTTTTAGAGTTGTGAAAATCATACGTTTGAGAAGAAATTACATTTACATAATAAATTACATTTGCTTAATCTATGAAACACGAGAGAATTCATTTATACAAGTCAAGACTTGAAGGTTGGTAAAGGATCAGTAAATTATGTTTAGGTAATATTTATTTAGGTCCGTTGAAAAGTTTTTGTGTGAAAGAGTAAAAAACATTCATGCAAACTTTCACGTAGGAATATTCTGCTGGGGATAGAATTTTAGAAATTCTGAAAATAAGTTTTCGTTTATTTTAACGAAAATACAGTAACTGACGGGTTTCCATATAAAGTTTTATATGAACTACCTTAGGACTTTTATCTTAGGACTTTCTGAAATTACTTTCTTAGAGTTTACAAAATGTAACGTGTTAAAAACCAGCTCTTTTCTTCCGTCCTAGTCGACAACACATCGGTGATGCTTTTCGTATTGAGGTGAGCAAGTATGTGAGTGTGAAGCTATGATTGTATGTTTGCGTGTCTGTTCCTGCTATTGTAATAAAAATAGCACTCTATAGCAAAAGATTTGGCTATTTTTCACCATTTGCTATTTTTATCCGCTTTTCTCTTTAAACTTAATCCCAAAACAAAACCCAGCGCTAACGACTGACCCATTTAATTTTGCTGTTTTAAACATTTAGTACTCCGTGCAGAAAACATTAGATAAATTATTCATAAAGGCATTAGTAAGTGTCACAGGAAAACATTCATCTTTTACAATCCACTTGTTATGCAGGTTTAAATAATGAATCTCTGTAAAAATTTACTTAGCCTGAATCAAACCAAAGTTTGATTATAACTCTCACTAACTAAATATTCGCCTGTAACGTAATAATGCAGTTAAAGCGCATTGAAGTTTCACATATTAGAGACTCAACTGTTGCTTTACTGGTAACGCCTTGAATCTTGATGTTTCAACTTATGTAATAATTGTACCGGTACCGAATTGTAATTCTACCGATTGTAATGTTAAAGTGGTGTAACGCCAGGTTTTCCGCCCTCATTTATGTAATGTAATGTCTGTTCTGAGATGTTACGTTACGAATGCTTTAGTAAGGGAGCTCCTTAAGAACATCCTATCACAAACTATACTTTTAAAATGTAAAAATCTCCCGATAGAGTTATGATACATCTATACAAATAAATAAAATTGGAGTGTTTGTTTGTAATATTAAAATAACCGCTTTTTTCTAAGTGCATTTGGATGTATATGTTACCGGCAAAACCCAATTTCAGGTTAAACTAGTTTGGCCTAGGCCAGACTCATTTCACTTCGTACCTTATACTTTCTAAGGTCGAATTCACACTCGTCAAACCCAATGCAATAAACTAAGCAAGATCCAGACACGAGTGCAGACAATGTATCACATCTGTTTATTGTCTTCTATTAACAGAATGGAAATGGGGTCAATATTGTACTGCCAGAGCCAGATGTTGCAAGATATAATGGTTAATGTAATAAAACTTGGCAATAAAATATATCACTTATAAGGTTTAGTAGTTTCGGTGTTAAGTAATTTGGCAATATTTGCACAATGTTTTACTAATGTGTAGTTATTCTATGTGTATGTATACCAACTACCAAACCACGGTCCCAGTTGTAAATACACTCTAACACACATACATAATATGCAAATGATAATTTTAAGCCTGAGCAAATGCTGAGTATGGTTTTTACTTTTAAGATTTCACCCTGATATTTGGTGTGCAATTGATAACATTATATCCTTAAAATTTACATTTCCAAGTTATTGAGAAGTCTCATTAATTTCTTTTCCTTATCTGTTGTGTTTCCTTGTACCCAGCGGCGTAGCTACCGCCGTATCAGCCGTATCAATTATACGGGGCCCCCAGCGCATAGGGGCCCCCAAGGCACTAACACTCCCAAAAACAAGCTCGCCAGCAGCCTACGACCGCTACAGTTGGCACACCTTTTATATTTGACAGCTGACGTTGAGGGGGCCCCACAACAAATATTGATATGGGGCCTCCTTAGGGCTAGCTACGCCACTGCTTGTAACACCAAATTACCTGCAACAAACAGAAACAGCGTTACTCATATTATCTATTTGTAATTCAGCAACAGTTGAAAGAGTTTTCTCATCTATACTAATATTATAAAGAGGAAAGATTTGATTGTTTGTTTGCATCGAATAGGCTCCGAAACTACTGAACCGATTTGAAAAATTCTTTCACTGTTGGGAAGCTACACTATCGCCGGGTGACATAGGCTATATTATATTTTCAAAAATTAAAATGTGTGCAATTCACACGTGGTAGAAGTGAAACCTTCAAAAATTTACTTTTCAAGGTAATGAGATGAACCCTCCCACTCCCCTCCCTTCTTCTACTTCGAATAAAACTAATTTCATTTCTAATTGCATCATCCTCATCTCATCTCATCTCATCTCATCTCATCTCAACTCAACTCAACTCCCCCTCCCCTACCCCTGTACAATGCTTCCTATCTCACTTTAGAATTTACGTGTCTTGTCTCTTTTTTACTGGACAGTTTTCTTTTATCGAAATTCAAATCACCCCCGTACTAAAGAAGTTTTCACTTCAAAAATTAGGGATCCTTAATTAAACTTCAATAATATAACCCAAGGTGTAAAAAAATAAGAAAACCGAAGCAAATCGAGGGCGGTTATTCGTTAGCAAATAAAGAAATAACGCCACACAATCATAACCCCACACTAGGATTCCCTGTGTCGTGGGTGCCATGAACAACACGCAAAGACAAGGACACACACCCTGACTGAGAACAGAAATTCAAATTCAACCGCCTCGCTGGGAATCGAACCCAAAACCCATGGCGCGGCGATCCGGCATTTAACATCAATAATCAATAATTAATTCATTAGTTGTTCTCTCAAACTGTATGGCAATGAACAACGTTTCCATTATTCTCTTACCGTAGTTTGTTTATCGTTTCTGATTGCATCGCATCTCTATGGGATTCTGTACGATTTCAACACGCTATAGTGAACAAATAGGTGTTTACACGTCCACATCCTTGTGGTTATAATATCCGTTTACCAAAGGGTACACTAGCAAAGGAGAATTCACAAACCAAAGTCCAAAGACAAATAAACATCTGAATCAATGTCTGTTCCGGCCGAGAATTAAATCGAAGCCTCCATCACCCTTCAATAGTAAGAACTTAGAACTTCGGAAGTAAGTTGTACAAACTTCTACACATTTAAGTTGTGTACACTTCGTAGATTATACCAAGGCATATGTACTTCACAAAATGAAACTTCTCAAGCTGACTGAGATCCGAGAAATCTATATATATCAAACTAAAAAAAATGTTTGTACGGATGTCCTTTATAGACACTGAAACCATGCAACCGATATGCCTTAAAAATGGTTTCATTTGAAAGGCAATAATCCGAAGGTGGTTTGAGACCACTAAAACAATGCATGGGACTGAATAGTCCCTTCATAAAGTCGATTTTCCACTTTCCCAAACAACAATTTGAAGATAATATATAAAGATGGGCGTATAAACAGACACAAAAAAACACTTATCTGTCTTTGTAATCACAATTTTTTCGCGTAATGGAACACGCTGGGTATCCACTAGTAAAATTAAATTTATATACTACGAGTAACCGGTCTCGCTTTACTTCGGTTTTCTTATTTTTTTACACCTTGGGTTACATTATTGGAGTTTTATTAAGGATCCCTAATTTTTTTGAAAACATAATATAGCCTATATCACCCGGGGATAGTGTAGCTTCCCAACAGTAAAAGAATTTTTCAAATCGGTTCAGTAGTTTCGGAGCCTATTCAATGCAAACAATCAAATCTTTCCTCTTTATAATATTTGTATAGATTGTCTTGTGTGGTAAAATTTAAAATAAACTATATTTGGCAAGTAGATGTCAAAATATGACAATGACAAAACATTTATCCGTCTGTCCCTACAAAATGAGCTACAGTTTAATGCAAATACTACTGTGACTGCGCAACTTCGAGTCTGAATTATTACAACCGCATTATGTATTCTCTAAGACAATCAGCATAGAGTTATTCAGAATGTTATGAAACAAACTGAAGCTTTCAAAACACCTCAACTTTGAGCAGTTTGTTAGTACTGTAGTTAGTAATATTAATAAGTTTGAAGTGTAAGGATTACTTTAGAAAATACTCAAATGGAATACGTAGTTTTCACGGACTTAAAAAAAGACAGACGTAATCCCAACAACAAATTCAGTGAAGCACCAATAGCAATACCAACTCTCTATTCGTACAAGTACACAAACCCACACATTTACACTTCACCGCTTCAATCGCGAATCAAAAATTACGCACACATGGTAAGCGGGCGGCCATTGCTATGCTTCACTCTCGACGTGGTTACGTCCGTGTTTTTTCAGGTCCGTGGTAGTAGTAGGATGTTTTCATTTTGGAATGGCCACTATTCCGTCCACCAATCCGCACTGGAGCAGCGTGGTAAAGTATGCTATTAGGCCTCTTCAAGAGGAGAAACCCGTGCTAAGTATTGGGTCATAAATGGGTTGAAGCCAGTCAGGTTGCATTTTTATTGTGCTTTTAACACTGCCATGTCAGATCTTAATCCATCCAGGTTTTTTCCTTCTCATTTACTCCTTTTTAGAGGTGACAAAAACATTATTTTATTATACAGTTCCAAACATTGAAATATAAAATATCTACCTACTGTATAATGTTATAAGTTTTGTTTTGTTGATTCGAAAAATGTAAAATATCATTATACACATAATTATAAAACCAATATATGAACTTTTTTCTTTTCACTGGCCTGCAATACCGAAAGTAACTAATTTTAATTTTTAAAAAGAAAATATGTAATAAAAATTATCTACGAACTCGTAACTTCGAAAATAAGAAAGGCAGTAGCTCTCCTCTCCAGAGAATTAAGTTGGAAAAGCCTTGGCTCAACAACCGTAAACCATGATTTAATGCTATATAAGAATATACTTCGCCAACGCTATCTATGGTGTATAATTATATTGGCACCCTGGAGATTTTGTATTCAGACTACATTAAAATAATATTAAATGAAAAAAATATATATATAGGTATATTTTTATGGACTGCAGGTCTGACGTAAAATCAGATGGATCAAATGATAAATGTTTTCAGAGACATCAATCAATGCAATCAGAGGAGACATCAATGCGTCACCCGGCCTGAAAGAGAGTTCTTTTACTCCTTTCTTTGTAAGTGCTTTGAAAATACCTAAGAAGGAAGCTCATTCCACAGCTATTCAAATATGTAGCAAAAATCATCTTAAAAGGGGCCGACAAATAAAAACAACTGTTGTCACATTTTATTTCCGTCGTACTTCAAAAATTCAATTTTAATAAATGCGCATAACATTATAATAAATAATTAAGTTATGATGGCGTTAAATATCTCTTAAAGTTTGGCTTATCACATAGTGAAATTCGTCTACAGCGCCACCTGTATACAAAACTATCCTAGCTTTCAATCGCGCACTAATATTGACAAAAATATCCTTGAAATTAATTGGGTTTTTTGGGCGTATTCTATTGCCGTATAAATAGTTAAAGTGAAGATAATTCAATTACTAAACCACAACCACCTTAGCAGTATTGTTTACAATCGGAGTTAAATTATACATTCCACATGGGCGACTGCAACCATTCAGCAAGAATGGTGCAGCACATGCATAATATGTATGAAATTCGCTACAACATTGTACTTAGGAGCAACCAACGCGAACGCCCGAAAGTAACGAAAGTTTGTTGACAAAATACAATTTGGCAACTTTGTCCCTGTCGAAAAGTTTTGATTAGGCCAACGCTGTGGACGAAAATTTTACATTACATTAATGGTTGGGACGTTGCGTAACTATATTATGTTCATAATTACTATTCATGCATTATAAAACTGTAACTAACCGATTTTGTTTCATTATTTCGATATCATTACTATTATGTTAAAGATGTGTACCACATTGTGATACTTCATAGATCATAATGTAAAGTTTTTTATATATTTTGTTTTTGTTCTATTTCTGTCAGCGCTTCTTTTAGAGCACGTTTTAATTGCTGCTGTGCAGTTTATATTTCACGGATTATCCACACAGGCATAACAACAGTTAAGTGTGAATAAGTAAACAGAAAATATAATATAATATAAAGTTGTCTTTCGCCTGTATATTCGTGATGTATTAAAAGTTCAAAAGTTTTGCAGTTAAAAAAATCTATATTTAAAGTTATTATTTTATTATTAGGGTTCCAAACGAAAAATCGAAAAACGGAACCCATAAGATCACTCTTATAGTTCTTCAATAGATACTTTTAAAATTATACAAGAAAAAAAGGAAAATTGAAGATGAAAATTGACCATTCCCTCCTTATCTCCGTAACTACTGAGGCTAAAATTAAAAAAAAAAATACAGAAAATAGTTCTTTCGTTATATATTACAGGAAAACCTATAAGAAGTCTATGGACTTAAAAAAGGACAAAAATAAAGAAAATAGAAAAATAACGATATATATATATATATATATCTAATCAACGAACGGAACCCTCTCCAAGCGAATTCAACTCGTACTTATCAAGTTTTATTACAAAGAACGGATACTTTGGATGTAACCGAGGTCCAAAGGCAGCGGAGACTAATAACAATCTCGTTTGCTCTTTTGTTGGAGCGGCTGCATAAAAGAGTATTTGTCTTTTTCATTTTTAATTAATGTCCTAACTGCTGCTACATTATACTTTAGTGTCTATTACTCTGTATTTCGTCATTACTTAGGTCCATATTAACATAAATTCAAGGGATAATGACCTAAAGAAGCCTAACCAAGCCTGTTACATTGCTAATACCCCTTTCACTTTGTAACGTAGTCCATTACTTGCAGAAGTTTCAAATAATGTCGTGATAATTTTCAAACAACCGTAATTATCTGTCTCCATGCTTGGCAGGGGACACCGTTAGTGAAAATCGTAAATTACATAAATAAAGGTTTTATATCTGTATAGCTGTCTATTTTTAACCGACTTCAAAGAGGAGGTATTCAATTCGACTGTATTTTTTTATGTTTGTTACCTCAGAACTTTCGACTGAGAGAACCGATTTTGATTATTATTTTTTTAATCGAAAGCTTGTGCTTGTCATGTAGTCCCTATTAAATTTGAGCGAGATCTGTCGAGTAGTTTTTGAGTTGTCCCTAATTTTGAAATAGTTTATTTTTTGCCAAGAATTATATGATAATAATAATAATCCGCCCTCGCTTCGCTTCGGGTACTAGTCAATGCCCTCGCTTCGCTTCGGTAAGCAATATTATTTCCCGTTTTTGCAAGATTATTCATTTATTTATTGGTCGTAGCGTGATGTTATATGTATAGCTTATGGTCTTACTCGATAAATGAACTTTCCAACACATTTTCAATTCAAACCATTACAATACCATTACAAACCTGAGATTAACGCGTTCAACCAAAAAAACAAACAAAGAAACTCTTCAGCTTTATAATATTAGTATATATAATATAAATATTGCTTATAGCCTTCCTCGTATATGTGGCTATGATACATAAAAGTACATACATTTCCTATGTACGGGTACGGTAAAAAATATAATAAATGTTCTTATGCTCACGCTACGTTGCAAGTAGCGTGGAAATAGACAAATGAGACAATTCAAACACCCACGATCCGAGAATAAACATTTGTCTTACAAATATTTGTTTTGAGAACAAAAGTGCGTGAATTTACTGAAATTTGCAACTTTTTATGCAGGGTTTTAAAACGAGCATAGTTTGAGAACTACTAAATATAACAATTTCCATGAAATTTTAATATAGGGTAAGTAGGTATGTTAGGTAGGTAGGTTAGGTAGGTAGGTATATTTGGGGTATGGCATCGAATAATAGTCGTTTAGGAAACTACGTTTTGTGGTCTCTAACCTGTCGTGCTCTCTATTAATTTTATTATGACTGCGGTTTATGCAACGCACTGGCACTTCACGTTATCAATATTAAAATTCTAGAACTCGCGCCACCTATAAGCTCAGCGTTGAACTAGCTGAGATATAGATAGAGTCATTTTTCGTCCGGTAACATGGTACCCACATACAAATATTTTGTTTGTTTTGTGTTAATGTATTTTGGTTACATATTGTTATTACTTTTTGTTATAACCTTGTACCATGTATATTTTCGATTTCGTGACGAAATAAATTTTTCTTTCTTTCTTTCTTTACATATCATTATGTGTGTGTTAAATTGCCTACAACCAGGGGCGTAGCTACAGCCACAGGATGGATACATAATAGTACAGCTCTAACAGCTTTATCAATTACCAGTGTGTAGGAGATCCGATGTGTAATAATATAATTATAGTTGCACTGGCTCGACAATGCCCACGTAATTTATTATAGCACCTGCACTGTTGTACGTACCCGCCATTCGGCTTCCCCCTGTCAGTGACCACAGAGTACGTAACCACTTCGTAAGTGACTGTGACGTTTGCCATTTAATACAGAGACACACGAGACAGTGCATGTATGCTATCGCACATACACTGCACAGTGGATACCCGGCGTGTTCCACAACGCAAAAAAAAAATAATTATGATGAGTATATATTTTTGTGTTGAATATGACGTTGATGCGCCATCTTTACATATTATCTTAAAATTTTTGTATGGGAAAAGTGTAAAATCAGCTTTATCAATAGACCGAATGTGCCTAATGCATTGTTTTAGTAGTCTCAAACCACCTTCGGATTGTTACCTTTCAAATGAAACCATTTTGAGTCATAGTTGGATGGTTTCAGAGTCTATAAAGGACATCCATACAAACATTTTTTGTGTTTTGTATTTAGATAAGGAGCCCGCAGCCTACAGAGTTGGAGCGGGGGCCCCACTACTGCCTATATACTATGCAAGACTAAAGTCTTTAAGATATTTAGTAACTAGTAATAACATCAGCTAGTATAATAATAAAGCATCATTATCGACTTTGTAGCCTAGTTGGTAGCGACCCTGCCTGCGAAGCGAGGGGTCCCTGGTTCGATTCCCGGCCGGGGCAGATATTTATGTGACAGATAAATATTTGTACTCTAGTCATGGGTGTGATTGTGATGTGTTATATTATGTATCGTCCATGCCACCCGCGACACAGGTAATAACCTACTGCGGGGGTACGAGTGTGTTAGTGTATTATCTATTTATTTATTAACGAGTAACCACCCTAGCTTTGCTTCGGTTTTTTTATTTTTTTTCACCTTGGGTTACATTATTGGAGTTTTATTAAGGATCCCAAATTTTTTTGAAAATATAATATAGCCTATGTTACTCGGGGATAGTGTAGCTTCCCAACAGTGAAAGAATTTTTGAAATCGGTTCAGTAGTTTCGGAGCCTATTCAATGCAAACAATAAATCAAATCTTTCCTCTTCATATATTAGTATAGATATTAGTATAGATATACATTATCGTAGCTGCAATTCGGTCGTTTGTATGACGATAACACTCCTAAATCAATCATGAAGTCCAGAGTCCTGCAGTCAGCCGCTAATGGGAATTACCCGAGTATGTAGCGTAAAGTACAGGAAGTTACGCATTCTCCTTGTCGCTTGGTATCGTAAGTTACAGTAAAGCTCTTAACAAAGTTACTTACCTGTACGTTGAATTACTTTGTGTTCTCATTTTACGAGCTCTTTGAAAGTTTTGCGCTATGTTGACTTCAGAGTTTGATAATTATACCCTTTTAAAAGTATTTAATTGAAAGACATGCCTTTCAGAGTTTCCACGAGTTAAAACTTAATACGTGTACCTACGGAAATAAAACCTAAAATAAAATAAAAATTATGTAGTAAAGTAATAAGTTATTGTATTGTTATCCTACTAATAAAACAATAAATGTGAAATTTTGTGAGGATGTTTGGTATTCTTTCACGCAGAAACTACTGTACGGATTTTGATGAAACTTTGCACACAGGTAGACCACGTTTTGGTATAGAATTATCCCGAAAAACACGAGAAAAGCCACGGACTAAGCGCTGGTATTATTATAAGTTATTATTATGCGGGTATAGCGTCTTCACCAATCCGCACTGGAGCAGCATGGTGGAGTATGCTCTAGGCCTCCTCAAGAGGAGAGACCCGTGCCCAGTAGTGGGCCATTAATGGTTTGAAGCCACAGCCACAGTGTACAAACAAACTCATAAATATCCAACGCTGTATCCAATAAACGATATCATATATATGTTACCGGCAAAACCCGATTTCAGGTCAAACTAGTTTGGCCTAGGCCAAACTAGTTTATCCTACTCGTGTCAGGACAAACCAGTTTGGCCTAGTCTAAACTAGTTGGGCCTAGGCCAGACTAGTTTGTCCCGACACGATTAGGCAAAACTAGTTTCTTGTCAGGCTAGTCATTAGTTAAAGTAATAGTTGCATATTGTTTACCAAAATGATGTATTAAGTAAGGTTTCGGACCAATTTTATAAAGAAAACGACAAATCATTATAATTACAAAGTTGCATTGTATGCACTTTTAGGGAGAATTCAGGGGTTTTTGATACACAAACAGGCTTCCAAACGTCTCCGGCGCTGCGGGAAATGCAGCCCCTCTGCCCTTGCGTAACAAACTGCAGGCACTCCATGCTCGCCTACGCAGCTTCGGCTTTTTGGTCGCCTGCGGCGACCAGCCTCAGCCGCTTCGGCTCACATGGTGCCTGCAGTTTGTTACAGCGGGCGGGGGCTGCTCTCCCTCCGCGCCTCCGGGGTTTACATTCACTCTAGGGGTAGGGCAGACTAGTACCACGTGGGGTCGGGGTTGACTAAGTCGGTTCTGTCACCAATTTTGAAAAATTGATAAAACAATTAATAAAGGAAACCATTACCAACGAGGGGGAAATAGAAAATATATTAACACCCACCAGAACCCAAGAAAAAAAATACTTGGACAAAGAAGAAAGAAGAAAGAATCAACAGAACTCTTTTGAACACAAATCTTCATATTCAGAGGAAAAATTATTAATGTGCATTGCTACGAATTTAATGTGTTAAGGTTTTTTTGTAATTCTTAAATAAAAATTGCATGTAAAAATTAGTTTTTTTTAATCATAATATAAATGTACGAATAGGGAACTGTTACACAGACGAAAAGTTATTATTCGTCTAAAAGTTGTCTGGCCTAGTGAAGGATTTGACAAATGATAAGTGCTCTGAACGTGTTATGTCATCATAATAATCAGCTCCATTAATTCTACCAAATGAAACGTTGTCATACAAAAATTTGACAATCGTTAGTTGTCAAAGTGAAAAATAGGCGAACCGTTGGTTGGCAAGTGATAATCGGCCAAACAATTTTCGGCGAGAAGGCAGGATCCCGTTTTAAGCACAAAGATTTGTCGAATAAATATAAATCCGTAACAATTCGGTTCTAATCAGTTTTAGACTGACGAGAAACTAGTTTTGCCTAATTGTGTCGGGACAAATTAGTCTGGCCTAGGCCCAACTAGGTTAGACTAGGCCAAACTGGTTTGTCCTGACACGAGTAGGATAAACTAATTTGGCCTAGGCCAAACTAGTTTAACCTGAAATCGGGTTTTGCCGGTAACATATACAACGTCAGCACTTTATGTTTTATAGTACCTGACAATTGGAAGTTTTCAAATATTACGTTATAAAATATAAAGTATGTTCATATTGTCCATTGGAATGGAAGTTATGTAATATCTACCGCTGACCTGAGTTCCAACTGATGTATGTCCCGTTGTTTCTATACTTTATATACGTAATGAAAACGTACGAAAAGATAATCTATACATCTATACAAATAAATAAAATTGGAGTGTCTGTTTGTAATATAAAATAACTGTTTTTTACTAAGTGCCTTTGGATGTATACACGGTACATATGGTATATCAACATTTTTTACAATTTTTTACTGTCTGTCTGTCTGTTTGTTCCGGCTAATCTCTGAAATGGCTGGACCGATTTTGACGGAACTTTCACTGGCAGATAGCTGATGTAACAAGTAGTAACTTAGACTACTTTTATTTTAGACGAGTAACCGCCCTCGCTTTGCTTCGGTTTTCTTATCTTTTTACACCTTGGGATATATTATTGGAGTTTTATTAAGGATCGCTAATTTTTTTGAAAATATAATATAGCCTATGTTACCCGGGGATAGTGTAGCTTCCCAACAGTGAAAGAATTTTTGAAATCGGTTCAGTAATTTCGGAGCTTATTCAATGCAAACAAAAAATCAAATCTTTCCTCTTTATATATTAGTATAGAAAAAACATTAGTTTGTTAGGTGATACGAAGTTCGCCGGGTCAGCTAGTATGTGATAAGATGATTAAACTGAAAGGTCTCTGTTAATAAAGATTGCTAATTTTATGATTGCGAAACATTTTAATATTGAATCAAAAAAAAAAAATCAAAAAAAAAAGGCTTATATTCTCATTACTTGGATCATGGTTCCTGTTAGCAATATTTGTTTACATAATTACTAAATTCCATTGAAAAGTACTATAGTTGAAAACATATACGTATTTTTAGAGGGATCAATGGCGAGCCAGACTTTTTAGCTATGCGATGGCTCTGTCAAGATTTAAGGGATACGTACATTATAATTATGTACTATACTAGATCATGGTATACATTGCAAAATTATATATGTACCTATCTAGGTGCAAAAATCCATACAACCTTACAAACTTTTATATTTAAAATATTAGTATGATAATTAAACAGCCGTAAATTCAAATAATAATCCCGTAGAGATACAAATCAAAAGTAACAAGGTCAAACTGTTCTGACTTGAACTGTGACAATTCCGGACCCAACATTGCCCCTAAGGATCGTTGTTATTTAGATTTACCGTTTCCCATATTTTAGGGAATGATACTAAAATTACAGAAAAATTTAGGAGAATTCTTGCCGTATTGGGGCGGCTTAGATTACTAACCCCAATCCCACGCCGGATGGGTGTCGTAAGAGGTGACTAAATCCGGCCCGTTGGTGGTAGGGCCCCTCGAGGAATTGTATTGGTAATATTGATTTTAATTGTTAATTAATACCATTCTTACTATTATTATTTCTCCATGGGGTTCGCCTGGATAGCTACTTACCATCAGGTGGATCGTCAGCTCGTTTGCAGGCTATTTCCATAAAAAAAAGAAGACTCGCATGAAAGAGCCAATTTCAAAAAGGACAAAATAAGTTTAAGGAAAAAACTTAACAATAGATAATATTCAAATATTGTTCTGTATGTTTTTATACGCGGGACGTTTACGTTTTAAGATTTTTTTTAATTAACAATATTCGTAGACTTCAACATTTAAAAATTTATTTAAATAGCTTTTTCGAATTGAATTGAATAGAACTTGTAAGAGATTATTGAAAGAACCACATTTTGATTTCATTGTTTAAATTGCACATGAACAAAGATATTTTTTAAGCAGTTCATTTACCATATTCATGCATCGATTGCGCTTTTGTATATCTCACATCATGCATACATATGCGATTGACAACCTACAATGTGGCTGTGTTAATTTGCCTGTTTGATAACAATAACAGAAACATGCCACATCAGGCCATCAACGCGTTGCAGACAATATAAGGAAGTTGTTGAGTTACTTGAAGCTATATGAAACTGCATTAACTCAAACGCATTTACTCAAAAATTCACTCAAATTCATTAACAATTCACAGGTTTGTGCGCTAGATTCAAACCAGATGTTAAGAATTAAAATTTATAATAATTAACTACTGTAACCTAAACTTGTAACTTCTGAATAAATCAATTGAATTAATCACGCTGGTTAAATACAGAGTAAAAGTTGAGTTGAGTGAAAAAAAGGTTGTGTTTTTGACGTGACAACGTCTATTAAAACGATGAACGCCGTGTGCACGGACTTACCCGAATGACTCACTGTCACGTTCCGTGACGTCATGTCACGTTCCGCGAGCGAGAGCGCGGAACAAGCGATAGACAGGCACGATCGGCTACGATCGGCCGAAGCGCTAGGTTCGTGCCGCATGTTTCATCAATGTTTCTTTATGACGTTATCACGTAAAACTATCGTCCGTAAACCGACTTTACAGACAACGAATTTTTATAAGTTAACGAAATCAAAGATAATTCTGTTACTCTGTATACCTAATAAGTAGTATTGAATGTACTCTGCGGTTTTCGTATTCAAAGTGTTTACGAAGCGATCATCTTTAAACATTATTCAAACCCCATCCAGGCTTCTCGGAGTTGACCTCTATATTACAGCCACCATAGATAATAAATGGTAGTTCAAGATGGCGTCGTTTATAGGACGAAATAACTTGTCATCTCTTGATGTAATTTGTCTATCCTGTCTTGTTGAGATAATTTATCCTGAGGAAATTCCTGAAATTTTAAAGGAAAATTGTTAAATAGGAGCTAATTTTTTATGGAAATAATCGACCAACGAGTTGACGATCTATCTGATGCTAACTGGCTACGTTGTCATCGCTGATGCGATGCGGGCTAAGAAAGAAAATAAAATGAAAGAAGGAACACTCAAGCAGCTCTCAAGCATCTAGCCGGAACCGATGATATTATATATTTTTTAAATATCATTGGCCAGAACACGACGAGTCGTTTGACGGCTGACTGAAGCCAGAGTGTGGTAGCTATCCAGGCAAAGTTAGTTAGTAATTGGATCACCAAATTTTATAAATGGACCCTCTTTATATTCATACAATATCATTGAAATAGACAAATATATTACAAATATTTTTTACACCTAACACGTTCAGAAGAATCGTCATCGCCTTTTATAGGAACTCAAAAAAATCACAAAAAATGTATGCGCAAAACTGAGGCGCAAAAATAGACTCGACAGAAATGTATTGAACTTGTCACATAAAATAAAATAACCTTCAAAAAAACCTGAACTGAACATTGCTAGAAACTCAGGCTACAAAGCGCAACAAATCTTTTAAAACGCTGTCAAACGGCAACAAAAGGTTAATCCAACGGCACTATCCAGCTTGCGGCGAAATGTTTTATCCTCAAATATTGCACCAGATAGGTTTAATTTGTTCACACGTGTAATATTTTCTTTAATTACCAGTAGTTGAAGCAATGAACAGAAATTATAATAATTATAAATAAATTTGTTCAATAACGATTATGGAATATAAATGCAAAGTTATAAATAAAATATTTAACAAATAGCCAGCCATTCTCGATGTTCTCCGCGGAACCTTAGGCTCCCCTTTTCCAAGATTATGTGAGGACTCCGCAAACATATTGCCATTAAAAACTAAAGATGCATTAAAATAAAATCTACAGAAGAATTTTATTCCAACATACGATATTTTAAACATAATGTAAAACATCAGAATAACATAGTTACTATAATGCATACCTATACTCAGAATCATGTCATGCAAAACCAAGGTAAAAGCCCTTCTTTTCAAGAAAACTCTTGCATATCCTTTGAGTGGGATTCACAATTCAAGCTCTGTAAACATACATGATTATCGTCTTTGAGTCCAGGGCAAAAGGCATAAAATAGCCTGAGGCAGACAAGACGCGTCCTTCGCTATAGTTCTGTAACTATTGCGTGTTTCCTGTGCAGAAAACTTGATCGTAGGCACTTATGTGGGATTAGAAGGATAAATCTTGCCCTCCAAGTAAACTGTTGGAGAGAAGTTTAATTGAATTAGCACTCGCAAATTCGAATCTGGTGATAAATGAGCTCCTAGACTCTACTTGATCAAGGTAGTTTTCTTTCTGTGGTTAAATACCACTATTCTTTGTGTTTCCGAATAAGAGTCAGAAATTCAGTCAGAAATACTGGTATTGGTCATCGTATTCCCTAGACATGAGCACGAAAACAAACACAAAATAAACGAATATAGCCGAGAGCTCGTAATAAAATACATAAAAGACAGTTGTTACTTCTTCTAGCGTTAGGGAGATGTTTTGTTAGAGAAATGAAAGGCATTGTTTAGCAAAAAATTGTGAAACAAATTTTTCTGTTTGTCTTTTTAATGATAAGTGTGTATTATTATATTATTATATCTGTGGTAATAATTACAGAACTTGGGCGGGACCATGGAGCATAGAATGGTAGAAGGAGGGCCATCGCATATGAAGGGAAAGTTGAAAGAGTGTCCAGCTGTTTACTGAAAATAGATATAAGAACATGGTTGTTGTAGACGGAGTGAAGTTTGCTGAATTATGCCACCCGTAATAAATGACGCTATTGTCTGATAAATAGGTATTCGACCATAGCTGTTGTAGACCGCACCGCAGCGCCACTCGTAATTGGACGCGTTTTTAGGGACACTTTTCATACACAGAGATGGCCCTCCTTCTACTCTATCCTCCATGGGCGGAACTGGCTACAGTATTGATTAACGCCCTACAATATGCGCTTTCTCTCTACCACAGACCCTAACCTATTTGACTGAACAGTAACAGATTTTATGCTAGGACATTAAAGTGTAAACGTAAAAAACAATGTTAAAAATGTCCTAAAGACTAAAAAGGGGATTCCAAAGACTATGAACGTATTTCAGAGCTCTCTCAAGCTCATTTTTCTTTAAAAATCTTCACTACAATAGGTCGGGAGCTGTGAAATTAATGACGTCATAATTTCCGGGTCACTGACCACCCCGCTTGTGGGGCGTGAATAATATAATCATTAGACCTGTGACGTCAGCCACCTTTTTAAAAACTTAACGCATTGCTAAATTAAGCTCAAAAGAATTGCGTCATATCTATTTCGGAACGCAAACCAAAGGCCGTTTTAGTGATAACAAAAAGAGTTCATGGAAAATGTAGGATGTATCTGACACTTTCTACGCTCACAAAAAAATTGACCACATAGAATCACAAAGATAACTCATTACCAATGACCTGACTGTCCCGTCATAATTATAGAAAGAAAAGAAAGGCTAAGGCTAAGGCTTCAGTATATATGTATAAAGCAGTGGAACTATTATAGAAATCAGTGAAATATCCTCTCTTATTTTAGTTGCAAAGAAAATAATAATTAAATAAGTACAGATAACTGAAATATTGGAATTTTTTATTTCGTTCTGTTGGTAAAAACCCTTATGCCGGTTTCAATATGGTTTTACACCTCTTTTTATACACACAATATCATTGTTTTTATACCTTGAAAACTTTGTTGATCCTTTACGTATAAATACGTTACGTTAACTTTGACTACCTGGATAAGTAAGGGATTACCGCAACGCTACGCCCCGGCTACAACTATTTTTAACGACGAAAAATGCACTTCCGTTGGGAGTCGTCGGTCGTCGGCATCGTTTTTACCGCAACTTTCTCTGTGACATGCAACTTATATGAACATCGCCATGTAGTGTAGGTATAGTATAGTACAGATGTAGTATAATATGTGTATCTGACGCCCCATATAGCACAGTGGTTACAATTCAGGACCGCTGTCCGAAGGGACCTGTGTTCAATTCCCAGCGAGGCAGAAATTTGAATGATGAGTTTTAATGTATATTCTCACTTTGGGTTTAATTTTTACTGTCTTGTCTTTGTATATTTTCTATGACATCTACGACACAAGGAATCCTAGTGTAAATTATGACTGTTATGAGCGTATAGCTTTTGTTATTTATTATTGTTATTATTATTACTTACTGGTCCAGTAGACTGTTTAATAATATATCTAAATATCTAAGTATGATATACATAGGTATACATATTATACTATATTAAAATTTGTTAATAAATTACTGGAACACATCTGTTCGATACTATCTCAAAAGAATCAAACACTTTGTCTTGTGATCGCGATAAAATTAAAACTATGCGAAAGTACCTAATAATTCATTGCAAAAAAAGAAGCTAATGGGTTTAAATCTTCGATAGCAAGTCTTAAAGTAATTAAGCCCAGAAGTATTTCCACAGCTCTCCACCGTTGCATAATTGAATGTAATTTGAATACAATTAAGGCGTATTGTAAAACACCAATTTGGGTTACAATGGACGCCGACGGAAATTAAGTGGTTTCAGCCGAAATGATTTTCGACGTAAAATTGCAATTTTACGATAAAATTGGCAAAGATTACGCGGAAATCGCCTTGTTCCTCGGCGTTGAAGAGTTTTCAAAAATGTTATATGATTTCCTCTTGTCCTAAATCTTATTTTGGGGAAATTCAAGGGAATTGAAATATTACAGGAAACTTGTTTTTATTGACTGTATACACAGCGAATGTATTATTGATGATTATGCAACTCCACAGACTTAAAAAATTAGAACTGCCTGATATATTTATTCATACTTTCCCGTAACGTTTTTGATGTCGGGTCAACATTTTCTTTGAAGTTATACTCGTACTTATTTAAAAACGCGCGTTATGAAAAAAATATTATTATTATATTTATTATATTGTTTTTGTTTAATATTGTTTCTTTTGAATATTGTTTTTTCTAATATTGTTTTTTGAATTATTTTTTTTGAAATTTTTTTTGAATTTTTGTTTTGGATTTCTTTTTTATTTTTGTTTGATTTTTTTAATTGTTTTTTTTTATTGTTTTTAAGTAACTCACGCGCGTACATAAGTACCTACACGTTAATGGTTTTTTATTTTATATGTGTTTCTATCTATTTATGTACAGTATGTATAATGTGTCGAATGTCATACAAAAAATATGCATGATGACAGATTTTAATATACTGTTCTATATTGTTGTGAAAACAACATATATTATATTTCGGCAAAAAATAAGGTTTAGTAAAAAATAAATACACTTCAATTCAAGTTTCAACTTCAAGTTTAAAATTCGCACCAAAACACTTCAAAGTGTCATAGCGTCGCTTGTGATGTCACGCTTCGGTAAAGTAATAGACAAGATGTCATTATTGTTATATTCGTTTGTTTACTGAGGCGTGACGTAATTCGCGCTGATTGAGACTGATTGGCGTTCAAGATATCATGGCCGCTTACCGTATTTTGTAGTTTTATTTTATCAAAAATATTGTTATTCTCGCTATATATCATAAATATATTTACTTACTGTCATCATGCCTTAGATACATACATCCAGTTGATTGATCATATCAATCCTACTCAATATCGGATAACGCCGCAATCCATATCCTTCATGCGTAGACAGAACGGACGTACCTTGTCATTGTTCAATATCCTTACATTTATCTTCAATAGGGAATATACATGAGGAAGTGGGATCATATGTCACTATCATTTACATCTTCAGATATCATCAAAAAGACATTCTTATTTTGTATATTTTGTTGTATCAGTACCTTGTATAGTGTATCATGTAACCTTGTATAATACTCGTCTATACATCTATGCATCTTTGCAAATAAATAAAATTGCAGTGTCTGTTTGTGATATTAAAATAAACGCTTTTTACTAAGTGCATTTGGATGTATATCATATACCAAAACAACATTTTTTACCATTTTTGTCTGTCTATCTGTCTGTCTGTTTTTTCCAGCTAATCTCTGAAATGGCTGACTGATTTTGACAGAACATTCACTGGCAGATAGCTGATGTAATAAGGAGTAACTTAGGCTACTTTTATTTTAGAAAAAAAATAGTTTGTTAGGCGATACGAAGTTCGCCGGGTCAGCTATTATGTAATAAATATCAATGTTGTTCATTCAGCAAGTACATGGATTTCTAAGCACTCCAAACACGTTTAAAAGACAAATAAACAAACATACAGAGATGCAAGAAAGATGCTAAGAGGATCAGGTTTTTAATTGTTGTACGATTCACGTAGTTTATACTATTAGGTATAAGTAATATCACAACTTATTAAAAAAAATAGGTTGATCGCAAAAAATTTGAGAATTTTAGTTACTGAATACCACAGACATGCTTGAATACATACAATAGTTGATTTAAATGTTAAAATTTAAGATTATTTAAAATTCAATTCAATTCAAGATTTTAAAGTTTATTCGTTATTACAAGAATATTGCTTCTACTAAAACCTTTAATACTTCATAAATAAAACTTTATTATTAGTTACAGAAAGGTTCACTGGTTAACAGGTTTCAGTTCAACGATCATTGGCTCGTCATGCGTTCAAGACCTTGTACATTTATGTCATTAATACATTCTAAACTAAACATCATCTAAAAATATTATACTTAGAACATACTCGTACAAAATTTGCCAGTCCTAGTGCTTCAATCTATCGTGACTATTTACCACCTGCTTCAATTTATTAGCTAACTAAAGTATTTCCTTGTATTAACTGAAGAACCTTAGAGCAATTAATGAAGAAATAAATAAATCATTCATTTATAATATTTCATTTTGCCGTGTTGCATCAGTGTGCGGTCCTTGGTTAAGGAGTAAAAAACTAAAAACTCATCCAGTGCGTCTATTAGCCCATAGGCTAATTAGTCAATAAAAAAAGCACTCAGTAGGGCAAATCGAATATCGGAAGATCTCATGATGCTGCATAACCTAAGAAAGGCTAAAGAATCGAAATTAAAATAACAATAGAAATGCAAAGCATAAAAATATCTACAATATCAATTTTATCGCCATAGTAGCAAATTCTCCAACGTGATACTAATTCACCGAATACAAATTGTTAAGAAGCATAGCCAATAGCCAGCTTATGGCAGCTAAAAGTGATCAGATTGGTCTATGCTACCATCTGTTACTAATATTTCAACTCACGTATTCTCAACCTAACTTTAGTACATTCACTTTGGTATCCTCATACCCCATTTACACGCGCGCGCGAGCCACGAGACAATCCGCGAGACGCACGCATACGCGCGCGTGTGAACAGGGCGCTCGCGAACCAGACCGCGGCGCGTCTCGCGCTCGCAGGGCTCGCGTCGGGAGCGGTTTTGTAGGCGCGCGCCAAAGGGGCTCGCGCGAACGCTCGCGCGGTGTTCACACGCGTGTAGGGGGCGTGGCTTACGGACGCGCCACGAGACGGTCCGCGACACGCGCGTGTAAATGAGCGGTCAAAATTTCACATCAAAAATTTTATCAGCTCCAAAACGTCTCCACTCTACGAAAACATGCACATAATCTACTTTGGGTTCACCGTCACAACCGCAGGCATTGTGACACATTTGCCGCGTTTGAACAAGGGGTTCCGTCGAACAATCAAATTACAAGGCCCGTGCCGGATTTCTACGAAATTATCAACTTTACTACACACTATTTGCTTGCTTATCATCCCCGTAATAGGATAACCTACCTATGTCAAACTCGATGTAATTGTACGCGTCGTCAAAATATTAAGATAAATGGATTTATCAACAATAAAGTAAAATGGATTACAATATAATTAGATTCATGACATAGTCTTGGAGAATTTTTTTTGAGATGGTTGTGATATTTTCCTTATCAAAATTGATTTTGTTACAGTAAGGGAATTTTACCTACCACCCAGCTAAAGGATTTGTAAACAGTCACAATTGTAGATTTTATTTATACAGAAACCCTCTTTTTTATAGCCTTAAGGACAGACGAGAAAGCAGACGAGCCACCTGATGGTAAGTGGTTACCATCGCCTGTGGACATGAGCAGTACCAGACGAATCGCCATTGCAACGCCGGCCCTGAAGGAGAACTCATCTTTTTTTAAGAACCTCATGTCATACCGCTCCGGGAATACCTCAGAAGGAAGCTCGTTCCACAGTTTGCATGTACGTGACAGAAAAGTTCGTGAGAATAGAAATAGAATCTTTTAACTACTCTTAAAAATAAACCATTATTTTGCTAGCTACATCGTACTTGTAACCAGTCAAAAGATTTATTACAATAAGCTAATAAGATTAATGTACGCTCCTTAATTAAACTAGTTGTTATCGCGACATTGTTTGCGTGGTAGTTTTTCCCGCGTAAATCCCGATCCCGTGTATATTCCGGAATAAAAAAGTATAGCCTAATATTGCCCTAAATCCTCCTGTATCTTCCTGTGAATATCCCATTAAAATCGGTTCAGCTGTTCCAGTTATTACCCCGGACAAACAGAAAGACAACCAGACAAAACTTTAAAAAAATGTTCGTTTGTGTTTTAGTAAATAACTCTAAGCACTTGAGAAACAATTATCACAGACACACTTCAATTTTATTTATATGTATGTATAGATACTATTACAGACCACATAAATATATCGGAATCCCTCACAATTTATTACTTCATCCCTCAGAATTTCGGATTTCCTTGACACATTTAAACGATGTGTTCACTGCCACCGCTCCCATATTCCTATACCGTACCACAGTTGTAATTTAAACTGAGCTTAAATCTACGAATGTTTGCGAACTCCCCGCGCTAATTAGCGAGGAGGAGAAATTGCGCTCAAATTGTCAATCTCCTTGCGCCTATCCAGTTAAACAACGTATGCCTTGGTATCGTGATGAGTTTGGTAACGGTGGGAAATTAATGTTTTTAATAACTGTATTACGTTTTTGCGTATTTTGTGAATCACAGTCGTTCTGGTATATTACTGGAAGCACAGATACATGTACTACAGACAGGTTTCTGTGACTGGAACTGATTGGATTTTATTTAATCTCTCCGTCTTTACCTCTCCTGATGACCAGGGCTATGGTTAATCTTGTTATTAGGAAATAACATGTCACTGATTTTAAAAGGATTATAGTAGATCAGTTTTAGCTTTTAGTTTCAGGATAACATCATCAGAACTAAATTTTAATAAAAATAGGACTAATGTGAAAGTATAAATTTTCCAATTAATAAAAGGATTTTCTTTTTTGAGGAATTCTTTTTTGATTTCTTTTGTGTTAATACCGCTCACCGTGGATATCGGTTCGGCATAATGATTAGCTGGTAGAGAATGCATTAAGCATTAAGCTCTCCAATTGTACCCTGTTTTTGTGGTCAATAAATTCTAAATAAATAAATAAATAAATTTTCCAAATCAGTTCATAAATTAGGCAGTTCTTAGGTAACCAGCATTATAAATCTTGACAAAAAGTAACTGACTTCAAAATTAGGGATAACTCCTCAAATTATGATCCCACCACATGACAAGCACCAGCTTTTGATTAAAAAAAGAATCATCAAAATCGGTTCACCCAGTCGAAAGTTCTGAGGTAACAAACATAAGAAAATACAGTCGAATTGAATACCTCCTCCTTTTTTGAAGTCTGTTAAAAATACATAAACGAACCGAGAACGTCCTTTAATTTCAATAATTCTTCGTGAATTATTATCGCAGCTCTAAACCCAAGACAGCATAATTCTTACCTAATTAATTAGGCTTTTGGAACATTTTATAAGAGCTAACAATACCCTAGAAATGTAACAGCAGTTTACAGGAGATGAACATAACATTTCTTACAGAGGGTCCTTCATTAAGAATGAGGGAGGTTTACGTAGACTTTCTAACGATAATTAAATTCCTTTGATGTATATTTCACGGGACTATGCCAGCAAGAGTGGTTGTGGGTGAATTTAACTGTCTGTAAATACAGCATTTCATACGAACTTAAGTGTTGACATTTATAAATGTTAAAGTTATTATTATCACTTAATTTTATATCAAGACGTGTTGACATTTCAAACTTTTAAAGTTATTTAATTATGCACATAATTGTATGAGCAGTTTATGATATACCTAGCTAACGCATATTTTTAAATGTTACGTTATTTATATTTATTGTGCACGGTATAATTTTATTGAACATACCTAATATAAATAACGATGTTTTTAAAAAAAAAAGAAAAGTGTGAAGAGAAAAGAAAACTGGAGGAGCGATAATTACATGTAAGAATGCTAAAGCATTAAGTTCCCATCTTGTACCATTTATTGTATTTTAAGGGACAAAGGTATACATAGTATCAATAAAAATAATATATAAAGATGCATCATTTGGTTACATTCGCATACGTTGTCGTTCGAATAGGGGCCCATCCATAAATTACGTCACACTAACTTCATGACTTTTGACCCCTCCCCCCTCCTTGTTACAGCTGGTCACTTTTATGAGACCCCCCTAGTGTGACGTCACATATTATGATATTTTATACCTTGAAATTATTAAATTAAAACAGCATTTCCGAATAAGTTTTATTTCCATTAATTGTTTTTTAATATTTACCTATACATACCAATTATTCGATTTTGAAATGTGACGTCACGAAAAGGACAACATCCCACCCCTTGTCACACAACGTCACACTACATGGACCCCCTCCCCCTAACGTGTGACGTAATTTATGGATGGCCCCTAATAACAATAGACACAGGGGAAAAATAAATTTACGTTTTATTGTAGCTGGCATGGTAGCTACTCGTACTTACAGTAGAAAATACTAACACTAAGTTTTTATGAAGTGAAAACAAATTACAATTTTTATTACCCAAATAATTAAAATGAAGCAAAATTCAATACCACTGAAAGGTCGTGAACCTAAGGTTAACTCCCGCGATAGTCGTAGAGTCTAGACTAGAGAGATAAGGTGTGTACACACCAGCTGCGATTATTATTTCAGATCTTTGTATGAGAAAAATTAACTTTCTATAAAAGGTTTTCTTCATGAAGTTCCTTAGTTTTCGATACAGCTGTTTGGGTAGAAGACTGCTAGGATAATTTTTTCTGTAATACTTCTAAATTTATATAGGTATATCTTTACTAATATGTTAGATTATATTAGTGTATTTTTTGTACACCCTACCCAGATTTCTCCCAGACAGGTTTCTCCTTAACAGCACAGTATTTTTAAAATATTAATTTTATTAAGTCAGCAATAAAGTACCTTGAAAGGCTTGAGAGCCAGTTCTTTCTTTCGTTTTCTTTTTTCTTTCTTGGCCGGCAACACAGCAGTGATGTCTTTGGTGCTGCTGTGTCCATGGGCGACAATAGCCACTTACCACTGAGTGGAGCGTCAGCTTGCTCGTCACTTGTCGATTTACGAATATTATTCGCTGGAGGCAGTACACTGAACGCTACGAATCGATGCCAAGTATAGCGGTTTTACTCAATTCAGATTTCATCAACACCGACCTCAGGATTGATGAGCATGAATGCCTTTCACAGAATAATAACGAGTCCATTTTAATTGATTAACCGCTATTGTTAAATTCTGTTAGTGCCTATAAAGCATTCTTGCGTTTCTAGGCTATTTATGAAATGTATGGTAATATTAAAACAGTGTCGAACCTATATTGAAATAATATGGTACAGTAAAGAAGCTTTCTTTTCGATATTTAAAACATATTTATAAACAGCAATACAGTAAAAAAAAATGAGAGGTGTCAAGGGACACCCGGATGGAACGAAGTTTCTTTCGATTAATACTAAGCGACCAGAAGTCTTCGAGGGTGCGACAGTACAATCATAGGATGTGGCTGTCTTATCACTCTTCGGTTTAGCATTGGCACAACAGGGACGTCCATATCACGATCCGTTGTGCCTATGCTAAATACCGAAGAGTAAATAAGACAGCCACATACTATGATTGTACTGTCGCACCCTCGAAGACTTCTGGTCACCTAGTAACTCGCTTTTATTAATAAACGACGGCAAAAAGTGTCGTTACAATTTTTCGTTACAAAATTTTCCGCCAAGCCCCCTTTCGCAACGCGCGATAAGGAACTTCGTTCCAAAAAGTCTGTGCGTGTAATCTTTACGCGCGATTGAAGTAAAACTTCTTTGACGATGGTGACACATATTACCAAAAAAATTAAACTTAATTTAAAATAAATATATTACAGTTGACTCATATTTAACAAAAACGAATATAAAGCTATAATTAACGTTAAAAATACCGTTATTCGTTACCCCGTGATACTTATTTAATCTATAGGCTTGTCACAGATACAGTGTAATCTTAATAGAATTATGTATCTGTACTTTAATTTTATTTTCATTGACATTCAACAGACTATAGACTAGAGCCTTATTTCCGTCCGAATACTTCCGTCCGAAAAATAATCTGAGTAAAGCTGAAAACAAACTGTCGGACGCGGCTTACGGACGCGACTGAAGGATGTGACGTAATAGGTATCTAGATAATGAATGTACACTGAGCTGTGCAAACTATCGGAGGTTAGTCGCGGACGTGACCTTGAGGCACCTTGAGGCGTTCGGACGTCCGAGAGCTATCTGGCGAGCTGGATGTTTTTGTCATGTGCACATTATCAGTCGCGGCTGTCAGCCGCGTCCGATCGGACGCGGCTTATAGTATGTTTGCAGCTTTACTCTCAAGTCGCGCCTAAAGAAGTTTTACTTCAAAAATATACAAAAGAGTGAAACAATGTTCAGCCACAAATTTGGCATCCCTATTACTGATATTACAGTGGATCAATAATGAAGATATCCCTGAAAACAGCTATGTTCTTATAGAAAGTGACAAAGATCAGAATAAAAGTATTAAGCACTATATAATAGCGTTAAAGTTATGGATACATGTCGGTGTCTTATAAAAGGGCACTTTGAGCTTATATGTATATCTTTTGCACAATATATCTTTTGACGCAATCTTTCTAAAATTTAGTCCAATAGTGCCTGAAATTTTTTTTGATCTAGTTTATCCAAGTTAGCCACCTCGGCTAACTCCAGAAAACCATTCAAATGAGCTTTGGTTTTCAGGCTCCATCTCGCTTTTGATTTGACCTAGATTTTTAAATTTTATTCTCAAACCAAGTTATACGTATAGAAAAATGTGTCACGCGTCGTTAGGAGTGTTCTTCAGAAATATTATGTATGGTGTTGGTGAATCAATTTAATAGAAGTGAAATCATCGAGAATCAAACCGTGAATTATAATTATTTTCTATATTTTTCTCACGGACGTAAAAAAAGAACGGACGTAACCTTGTCTAATCGAGAGTGAAGCATAGCAATGACAGCTCGCTTACCATGTGTGCGTAATTTTGTAATTTTTGATTCGCGATGGTGTCAATGTCATAGCAGTATGGTGTCAATGTGTGGGTGTGTGTACTTGTACGAATACAGAGTTAGTATTACTATGGGTGCTTCACTGAATTTGTTCTTGGGATTACGTCCGTCTTTTTTTACGTCCGGATTTTTCTGAAGTATATTTTGTCGTGAAGTCAGACTGACTTCTGGCGTCATTTCTTTCCTACACATTTGTTTTCATTTTTGTTTTGATTTATTTTCTATACATTTCCTTACATTGTTTGCATCGTTAAATAATCTTTAATGAGTTTTCTCGACTGACGTATAGTACAAAGGTTATTTAACATGTTTCAAAGGTCATTTCTTAGCATTGGCGCTATTGAAAATAAAAGAAGCTGGTTTGCGCAACGCACCAACTTCAGCTGGGCTTGGTCTGAAAACTACAAGCATATTCGATACCTACTGTACGTGGACGTGCAATCAGTTTGCAGGCAAATCATTTGGTATAGAAATAAGACCGCCGATGGTGAACAATCCTATTAATATTATAAATGTGAAAGTTTGTGAAGATGTTTGGATGTTTGTTCCTCAGTCACGCTACAACTACTTAACCGATTTGGCTGAAATTTGGAATGGAGATTTGCTATACTTTTTATCACGGAAAGTTCAGGGTTCCCGCGGGATTTTTAAAAAATCGATATCCACGCGCGCGAAGCCACGGGCATCATCTAATATCTAATATTATGTATCCTAATCCATCATTACACTTATAGGTGCACTTTATTTTTATGTGGTTCTATAAATCTAAATTAATTGTATAAAAATTTTGTTTCGAAACCACCTTTCCGAGGGCGAAGCCGCGGGCATAAGCTAGTAAAAAATATTTCAAATTTAATTCATCGTGGACTGAACACATTCTTCTATAATACAGGTACTCACGATATTTATTTTTTCACCCGATATTTCGACCCAATTGCATGGAGTACCTGTATTATATTAAAATAATATTTTGTAGTACCTATTGTATGTAGGTATGTATTGTATGTACAGATTACTCATCAAAAGTACTTCAGTAACGTCTACGTCTATGTTTCCACTTAATACAAGAAGGGAATTAGATTTTCCGTCAAAAACAAGAAATTAGTCATATTTAGTTGAAATTGGTAAACAATAACGAATATTTTGTTGTATTACTTGTATACTCATCTTGCCGCGTCATAAGTTCTTCATTACTGCCTTTCCACTTAATACAAGGAGGCCTTGTATTACGGCCTCCTCCTCTTAGATTTACCGGCAAACACAAGAAAGGAGTCACATTTTCAGACCCTCTAACGAAATCTAACCCAAAACGTATCGTTCAAACTCTCAAGTCCCTTTCATGTCAAAAGCTCTTTTGGTCTCTTCAATCTTTCTCGTAAGCAATGTAAGTAATTAAGAGTTTCCATCTACAATTAAGTAATTATACAAGAGCAGTCCTCATTCTTTCTGAACACAGGGGGTAAGCCGTAAGATTCTAAATGTTATAAAATTATTATATCTACTTAGATGTTAGGCACCTATAATAATAATTATGTTATTTCTTCAACTTTTTCTTGTGCTTGATATATTATATTGTAGTACTATGCATTATTTTATGCTGGTATTTAAAAATATAATTATGGACGTAAATATTTTGCTTTCACCATTATTTCGGAAAGGAAAAGAAAGGGCGAAAGAAACTTAACACATCTTTCAAAAGCAATAAGAACCTTAACTTATTACAAAAAATAAATAAACTGTCCCACTGCTGGGCTCGGGAACTCCTCTCACAATGTGAGGGGGATTAGGCCATAGTCTACCACGCTGGCCAAGTGCGGATTGGTAGACACCGTGTCACCTATATGGTATCTAAAAGGCTGACTTATGAAATTATTCCTCTGACTTATTGACATAGCAACGCCAAGCCCAACTCAATTCTCTGGAGTAAAAAAAAAAAACAAAATTTTGCACACTAGTGAAATAGAAAACGTTTTGAAAAAGGTAGAAGTACTTAGTACCCTGTTCCTTATTCGGTGATGAGGAACATCCTTAAGAATCTCGTCCAGTTATTTATATGTTTGTGCTGCTCGAGCTCTTAATATAATTTACTGTCTCAGCAATTTTTCTTATGAAAGAAACTTCCCAACTGCTAAGTTACGGACAAATTAATCTTGGGAACTTCGTGAAACTGTCCAACTGGACATTAATACTTAAGGATACTATCTTTATTCATATACATAGTCTTTTGCATAAACGTTCATTGATGCATTTGTTACTTGATCCATAATACATATAATTAATAAAAATATTTGATTGAGGTCATAATCATACTTTTTGACGTGATAACGTCTATTAAAACGATGAACGCCGGGCGCACGCACAAAAAATGTAGCGTTCCGCGCGAGAGAGAAGCACGATCGGCACGGCGTATCGTAGCCGATGCCGTAGGTGAGCCGTAGGCGATCGTAATTGAGTGGAGCGGAGTGGAGTGGAGCGGAGCTTTGTCATGACGTTGTCACGTTAAACTACCGTAAGTAAACCGACTTTACAGACAAGCATTTTTGTTTTTTTTTGCAATATTCACAAATTATATCAATTACATCTTGTAGGCCAGCTGATGACCATAATATCTCAGTCATTTAAGAAATCATGCAAAAACACGTCCGTAAAATTATTAGAAAAAAAAACATAATTGCTCCTTCAATCATTACTGTATTCCTAACAAAATATACATGCAAAAAATGATGAAATGACAATAAAATTAACTTAAAATATTGATCTTAGCAATTTTGTACTGCATCACTAAACCAACAGAAAGATCATCATTAAGCTATTAAATCCGCAGAACTATTGAACTATAAATTGTAGTGTTGTTACTGTAGTTACATTCGCAAACCCGTCTTCCCTACTCAGCTCCTACGTGCCAATGCCAATACTAACTTTAATGTGTTTGCGGATAACAAGAAATACTATCAGAGTAGTTTACATATTCAGAAATGCTTAGAATGTTTCTATGACTTTGATAATTGTTCTTAGTTGTGTATATTACAACCCAGGATATATTAACAGTAATACTTCATCGTTGCAACGCCAGTTTAGGTATCATTAATTGTCCCACGCCTACGCTTCTACTCTCACAATCTGAGGACATTTTTGATATTTTTCACATTGACCAAGATTGGCAGACTTCAGTCTTTTGCAAACATTATGAAGAACTTGTTCGAAAGTTTCCAGTGTTTATTAATTTCTAATATGGATGTGATATGGGAAAAAGGTGGCGTGAGTCTAACGTTCTTCTCTTTGCTATCACTGTTGTGAATGACTAGATTATCAGTAATGTTTGAATTGCAAATGAATAATGTAAAAAGAGTAAATGGAGATGTTGTCCGATCTGGGAACATGCATTATGTGTGTATTCATACGTTACCCCGCACGCCCTGTAATGTTGACGTCACGATACCCTTTTCAAATCATAATTGCCCATGTTCAACCGTGAAAAAGTTTATTAAGCAGCAATAATTATTTAAAACTAGTTGATCCGACGAACTTCGTATCGCCTATTTTTTTTCTAAAATAAAAGTAGCCTAAGTTACTCCTTGTTACATCAGCTATCTGACAGTGAAAGTCCCGTCAAAATCGGTCCAGCCATTTCATAGATTAGCCGGAACAAACAGACAGACAGACAAATATTGTAAAAGATGTTGCTTTGGTATATGTACCGAGTATACATCCAAATGCACTTAGTATAAAGCGGTTATTTTAATATTTCATGCACCAATTTTATTTATTTGTATAGATGTATAGATTTCTTCATTTATGACAACACTGCTTATCAAGTTGCTATTTTATGAGGACTTTGTCGTTGATTGAAAATTATTTATGATCGATTGGGTCGCTCCGTTGATTGAAGACCGGTCATCAATCAAAAACACATATTTCAATCTAGAAGTCCCACCCATAATCGTTCCACGGCTAAGTTGCCACCCCCGAGATGAGGGGTTGATTGGCGAAGGGGGTGATTTTTAATTATGCCTCATCGGTAATAATAGTGAACAATCGAGGCATGGGACGACCTTTTATCGGATGGCGGAACTATTTTAATAGAACGCAAATTAGCTTTTATCCCTGCTTTGCTAAATATAAATAAAAATAGCTGTATAATATTATTATATTATGTAATTATGGGGTATGAACTGAACTGTATAATAATCGAACCCAGAACCCTTCGCTTGAATAGCAAAACTGAGCTACAATAATATCAGTAAAGTTCATGTAATTTTGTAACAAACTTGTAAAAAAAATTCCAAACGCCCTTTTCGTACACGTTACTTTTTCTACTGAATAAACATTGCATATTTCGAACAAAAGCAAAGAAAATCTTTTTCAACACAAGGTACCTCAGGTGCCCATTCATTATACAACCTATAGGTATATAGTCCGTTTTGTTGACGGGTCTTATTTGGGAAACTATCTTGGCATTTTTGGCACAATTTTTTTATTGAACTATTGCTTATAAAAAATATTATTTGCTTAAATTCTTTTCATTTTACGTTTTCCTTAGTATATTGTGAAAAAATTCCCATAATTTTATATACTTTTACCTATACATATTATGTTTTCAAAGCTATGTAAAGGTAGACATGAGTCAGCCGCCAAATGACTCGTTGTGTTTCAGCTGGGGGCTTGAGAACCAGTTCTTTCTTTCTTTTTCTTCTCTCTTTCTTGGCCGACAACGCATGAGTGATGTCTTTGGTGTTGCTGATGTCCATGGGCGACGATAGCCATTTACCATCAGGTGGATCGTCAGCTCGTTTGCCGGCTAATTACATAAAAAAATGTAAAGACGATCAATCAGCACTTGGCCAGCATGGTAAAATATGACTCACCAGTGTGATGAATTATAGCCCATCAGCGTGGTAAACTATGACCCTCACATTTAGAGTGAGAGACCCAAGCCCAACTGTGGCACGGTAATGGTGAATTCATTTCTATTATAAAAAAACACTTGTTTAAGTATAATTTGAATTTAGAATTTGGTCTTCAACCTGTGCCATTTGGATCTACATATATAATACTAGCTGCCCAGGCAGACTTCGTTCTGTCAAAAGTTTTTTTTTATATTATTATTTTTGTATGCTGTATCATAAAAAAATAAAAACAAATAATTTTGTCAAAAAAATAAATATAAAAATTGAGGGGTGGACCACCCTTAACATTTAGGGGGATGAAAAATAGATGTTGTCCAATCGGTGGAGAATCCTCCACCCTAGCCGATATGCACGCTAAGATTCACGAAAATCGGTCGAGCCGTTTCGGAGAAGTTCAACTTCTAACACCGTGACACTAGAATTTTATATGTATATTACATATAAAATAGGTTAAGCTACACATCGGGTTCATGTAACCATTCATTACATTAATTTGACTTGGCACAACGATAAACCCTGTTGAATTGTGAATGCCTGACCTCGTGTCCCAAATATAAACCTACTAACCCAAATCTATACAGTTTTGCAGGTTAAGAACTTGAAATCTTAAATGTACAAAACAGATCGGAATCATGGGCCTGTACAATATTATATTAGTACACTCAAAATAGACATTTAACTTACAATTTGGCAGAGCTGAATATATACGAATGTTAGGAACATCATTAGAAATGAAATGTAAAAAAATCCCGATCGACTACGTTAGAAAAAAAATGTTTACGATGGAAGTACGCTAATATTTCCACGTCTACGTATGCATATAATACGTCACTGGACCCGTTCTACAATTAAAAATGTCGGGGTCCGTAACGACGTTTGACGACCCGTGTGGCGCAATGGTTACCATGCCGGATCGCCGCACCAAGGGTCCTGGGTTCGATTACCAGCGAGGCGGAAATTTGAATGATGAGTTTGAATTTCTGTTCTCGGTCTGGGTGTGAATGTCCTTGTCTAGTGTGTTTTCCATGGCACCCACGACACAGGGAATCCTAGTGTGGAATTGTGGAGCTATGAGTGTGAAGCGTTATGTATATAAAACTTATTCCTGGTATAAGTACTTGATTCCATAGTAGACTAGGAACCCTAATAGTTTTGCCTTGTCCGTCCTTCCGTACGTCCGCGGCGTGACTCAGACATTCAGTACTAGAATGCTGCTATTTGCCTGGCAAATAGGAGGTTACATAATTTATCACAAAGTGTGCGGTCAAGCGCGTACATTGCACTTTTCATTCGCATCGGAACATCATCATTTCATTTGGACAAAGTGGTATAGTTAGTGGTAATATCTTTAAGGGTAGGTACTTTACAAGTGGGGATTATTATTCTTTTCTCGTTTAATATAATGTTTTGAAAGATTTATCTAACTAAACTACATTAAAGAATGTGGTAAAGTTAGATAAATCGTTCCAGAATATTATAATATGTATTCCAGACCATTTTTCGATTTGGAAATTCGTTTGCGAAATATTAGGCTTTTGAGATTGTAATCCTAAGATTTAGGTTCTCGTAAAACCATCAAAATTCGCGATAAGGCCGCTTATATTAAACCATATTTTACTAACAATGGAATTCGTGTGCGTATTTTTCTGCGTCGCCATACAATGAAAAGTTATTCTAACTTTTCACAGTGGCGACATTTCATTCGAATTGTTACGATTTAGAATGACTGCAAAAACATTCAAAATACGATAACACTGTCAAAAATGGGCATAAGCGTGCAAAACAACACTCAAACCACACTCAAGGGGTTCAGTATGACTAACCGATAGCAAATAATATCTATTTATATTGAATAAAAATATATTTATATTTCAGTACTAGTAAGCTGCTCTCAGCTTAATATTAAAACGCTTATACAGTTATATCTTTGCACTAGGGGCTAGATTTCCCTGTGTCTCGGATGGCAAGGACGTTAGAAATTGGATATAAATTAAATGTTTTGGCCAATCCAATCCAAAATTAATTACATGTTTTTTTTTAATGTACTTGTTTTAACAATATAATACCACATTTTTTGTACTACAAACGTTGACGGTCGACCTTATGCTAAAAGCATTCTCTACTATAGTCACCGCGAACTAAGAAGCCCAATTTGTCGTTTGCCATCACAGTGACATTAGAGATGTACAAAAAAATCGGTTCACGAAAGTAACCAATTTTTACAACAAATCGATTCAAAATTATAAGACCTTCTAATCGATTCGATAGTTAAATTTTAAACTAAAAACCGTGATATTTAGGTACCTAGTTGTAGTTACCTACCTACTACCTCGATTGAGCTATCTCGTACCGCGTATTCTTAATATGTACCTATTTACGACTTCAATAAAATATTCTTTTATCCATTCGCCCATGAACATCAACAACACCAACAGCATCATTCGTAGTGGTGCGTTGCCGGCCAAGAAAGAGAAGAAAAAGAAAGAAAGATAGATCATGATAGGATGAAAGTCCCGCTCAGTTTCATAATACTATTTTGACATAATATTATATTATGAGCGTCAAGAAAAAATTACAGTGAATAAATTCTTGCTTATTTCGTAAGACACATTCATGTATACATAATTATTATTTTGTTGAAAAAAAAAAATGTTTACCGCAACCTTAAATACATAATTACATATAACATATTATCTGCAGTTACTGTCCATGGATGGCGAAGTGCCCATACGTAATGGAAAATGTCCTTTGTTAGCATTCAATTTGTCGTGGTATTATTGGGTACCTAATTTTAAATTCAAATGCAAGCAAATCATTTTAACAATGTAATTAAATTAATCAATTTTCATTTTTAAATTTCGATTATAGTAATGTATCGATTATTATTGGTTTTATAAACGGTTTCAAGTCGTCACATCACCCTACATCAGATTAGATTTAGGCTTCTTCATATAAGATTGTTTCGACGTCATATATTTTTATTAAATTTTGCATAAATTATGATGTGATGAGATTTTTACTAGATTTTAACGTATAATATTATTTATAATCAACGCCAATGAAAATGAGTAGGGATTTTTAACAAATTTTGGCAAAATCCTTTGTCCGTAAGTATTCAACTATTCATGTCAAGTAAATGAATATTCCATTTCGCTCAAAGACACCCATACAAGGTTAGTTCATATTAATAAATAGCAGCTATCATTATGGGCATCTTAGATAATTTTGACTATAGTCAAATAACAAATATCACCGAGAACAAATACCGATATTTCGATATCGATATTGAATATACCGATTGCACGATGCAGATAAATATAATATCTTAACGTTGTTGTTATTCAACAACCGGAAATAGCAGCAAATTTTGCAACCAGCAAATTATACAACGAAAAACGGTGTAATAACAATATGTTCCTCAAGATATTATTATCGAAGTGAAAACTTCTTTAGGCACGCTGTGGAATTTTTGAGGTGGGATGAAACCATACAGTTCGCGACATGTCAGATTTTAATCGACACCTAGCTACTTATGGAGCTATCTCTGAGAGAAGTACAGAACTATAGTTACTTAATTTACAGCTCGTGCCTCGTGTTAATATCAAGATTGTAGTTTACATAATATACTTTACGAGGTGTTGGCAGCCATTCACTAAAATGTGATTAATAAAAAACACTTAGTTGTTCAAGTTAAACTACACACATAGTTGTTCAAGTTTTTCACTTCTGCTGGCACTATCGGAGTGCCTTTTTTATTTTATAAGTGCCCATTACTCAGATGAAGGAAATAAAAGGCAGATAACGTCGTTCGAATATGACGTAAGCCTACCACGAATAATACAAAATAAAAAACTAATACAATCTCGTGTCACTACTAAAGAAAGCGTCAAATTGCATGAACATCGCAATTGTCAAAATTTATTAAATAATTTTATCAGTTATAATGCCGTCTTGCATTTTTAAACAATTTAAAAGTAGTTCGCAAAATCAAAGAAAAGAAGATGAAATATCTTTTCACAGGTATCTGTTCATTATTTTATTATTTATTTATAATAATATTTTTGCGGTTTGCTCGGAACACAAAACCTCGACAATTATTCATTTGTATACCAGCTTTATGTGAAAATCGGTTACCCTAAATTTGGGGAAATATGCATGAGCTATTTGAACACTGGTCGATTTATAAATGTAGATCGAAATAAATATATTTAAAAAGTAAATATTTGTATTTATTTAAACCTAAAAATCAAGAAATACAGCCAATGCATAAACACCTATCACTGGGATATTATAACCGGGTTAATTGAAAATGTCACGTTTGCCCACGATAAAATGCATGATTGAAAGAAAATATTATATTATATTTTAGTTTCTGTTTTTAGTTTAGCCTACTCACTAAAATGATTTCAATTATAATTTTGCAGATTGCCGACAGCTGCTATTACAAGAGAAAAAAAATGCACTTTGCCTCGTCTTTTATTATGCGTACCACAAAGGTCTGGAATTAATTGTCCGCGTGGGTGTTCCCGTCAGATTATAATGTGGGTGTCTTCAAGTCAAGAGTGAATAGGCTTCTACTAAGTTAGTGTGATTTACCATCCACGACTTCATTACCGCTTACCATCTCAGGTGGTTCTGTGGTCAAACACTAACTTATTCTGCATAAAAAAGTCCATAGGTTAATTAAGACAATTAAATATATTTAAGTATTATTTTATATTAAAAGAACATTTACATATATTTTGATAAGTGTACTTTTTGATAACTAGTGGTGAAATTAAAATCAATTATGATTATCACATTAATTTATTACAACGTAAATTTTTGTCTGGTTTTCTATGCATTTGTTCCTCCTATCTCAGGAACGGCTTTATAAAAGATTCTGTTTTCACTGACGTATTGTAATGAGTTTGGGTTAACATTTAGTGTTTGTTTTATTTGAATCGTTTTACAAATAAAAAAATCACGACAATTTAAAGAATACCATCCCTACTTTTATCGACTGTGGGCTTACCGAAGCGAAGCAAGGGCGTTCACTAGACTAGTAATAAATAATTTGCCAATTTAATTGTGCATAATGTGTTAAGTTGGAAATATGTCAAACAACATTTACAAAATTGCGGGAGTTTGTGACTTTTCATTTGGCATCCTCACACACACAAAGAATTACGTGTCCATACGGTGCCACTGCTAGTTGACATTAAGGTTGTCACGCACACATAGCGAAAAAGTGACTTCACGTCATTCGTTACATTTCTTTGCGAATGTTCCATCTGCCTTTTATTTCCTTCATCTGAGGCCCATTACCTTATCTTTTTAAGCATGCCCTCCTCATTGAAACGTTTTAATAAGAATTTTAATATTGATAGTTTTTTCTGGCCAACTTTCGGCTTCCTCATCAAATTTTGGATATCATCAGAAGCAGAATACTTCACATCCCATCATATAAAAATTTCTAAGGCCACTTCAGGCCATAATAATGACATAATTTATAATTTCATTTTCATCCAATTCGTATACAAAATTTACCATCAAGTGGATCGTCTGCGCGTTAGTCAGCTATTTACATAAAAAATGTAAAAAAAAACCATTTACTACAGAACCCTAAACAATAAAATAGATGGGTCCCTGTTGACAGCGCTACGGAGTCTCTAGTAATATCATATTTCACTCCAACCAAACAGATTCATTTCGAGTGAGCGTAAAATATTTTCAACAATATTTAACATTTTTCTAGTTGCATTTGTTTTCTAGTCCACGGACTCTGCAGTAAAATACATAATAAATTTTATCTGCACCAAGTTGTGGCTAAAGGAAAATTCAGTTTAGTATTATACGTGTGCTAATATAAATAAACTTTAGAAGAAACGTTCTTATTAAATTAAAAATATCAATTGTCTGAGACTCGACCTGGTGCAGAATTGTTTTCATTCGAAACAGATGCTTATTCCTACTATTTTTACAGCTTTTAAGTTATTTTCACAGGATATCGTCATGTATTTACATTTGCTTCAAATAAAATTTAGTTTATTATAATTTAATATAATTGTTATTGTATAGAATGCAGGAATCTGAGGCCTAGATATTTTAAAGCTTTTTAAATATACATATTTAAATTCTTATGCAAAGTCGAAACTCTTGACACCCAAAAGCTAGCAGCAGTTGTAAATTCTGCCAACATCTTGGGCATTGCACCGCAGGCTTTATTTTGACAGATACTTCATATTTTACATAAATTATGTTATAAAACAAAATGTTAATTATTAGCGTAACAATAATTATCATCGCAAATAGGGATTGCAATTCGGTGTCATTTTCACCAATCCGGCCTTATCTGGCCGGATCCGAAAGCATTGATCACGTGATCAGAATTTTTCCTTTTCGTTCCAATATAGACGGTTTTTGAAGTAAAAAAAATTCTTTGGATTATGTAAGAACGCAAATGCGTCAAGACAAAGTAAATGCAGCCAAGCCGTAATAAATACTCGCACAGGTCAAGTCACGCAGCATCTAATGACGATTATCTAGTCTATGTCTCTGTCTCACCCGTATCGGATGTTGTTGACGGCGCTGCTCTCGAAGTTGTAGACGAGTACATTAACCTACCTAGGACAAGTGATCCAGATGGGTAAGTCCAACTTCGAGAAAGAAGTCACTCGTAGAATCCAAGTCGGATGAGTTGCGTTCGAGAAACTGCCTCATATCTTGTCTTGAAAATGTTTTGCGCCCAGCGAAGTCAATATGGTTCAGCTAATTTATTATACATATACATGTGTCTGGATGTATAGACGAAGGGGACGAGGACGACCAAAGAAAAGATGGATGGATTGTGTGACAGATGATATGAAAGATAAGAGAGTTAGTGTAAAGATGACGGCTGATAGGGAATTGTGGAAGAGGAAAACATATTGCGCCGACCCCAAATAAAATTGGGAAATGGGCAGGATGATGATAATGATGATGTGTCTGGATGTAAACAGACCGACAGTTGCAATTTTAGTAAGAAGTAGAATAGATTGTCTATATAACTTTTCTTCTAAGAAATACGTAATATGTGAATTGCTATATTTTTTCCTCTTTATTTTCTTTAAGAAGAGAGCCAATAACAAGTGTACATGTATACAACTACACATCACGTATTACGTTTAAGGGATTTTTCTGTTGTCATGTTAACACGTATCAATTAAAATACACTTATAGCTTAAACCTACTTCCATTTAGGGTAAATATTACAAATTATAAACAAGAAGTAATATTAACGAAAATATAATTTCACGCTTTTATAATTTTCAATTTATCCATTCAGTAATTTGTGTTATACCATACATTACATCCCTATTGAACGTTAGGAATACCCGATTGCAATACTAGATTAATTACAACATCTATACCAGGAATTCAAAACATGTACACTAACAACAGGGTGATTATTTTGGCAAAAATTGGCGTACCGCATCCGGTCACCGGATCCGATAGATTCCACCGGATCCGGTATGCGTAAAAAACGCTGGATCAGGCCGGATTTCTGGATCCGGTTTTCCGGATTGCAATCTCTAAATTCGCAAATTTAGGTGAAACAAATGGGTACCTAAATAATCAGAATTTTACTGAGAAAAACATAACCGACTTCAAAATAACTCAAAAACTACTCGTCGAATCTAGCTCAAATTTAAATAGGACTACATGACAAGCACCAGCTATCGATTAAAAAAAAATTATCAAAATCGGTTCTAGTCGAAAGTTCTGAGGTAACAAACATAAAATGCAGTCGAATTGAATACCTCCTCCTTTTTTGAAGTCGGTCAAAAACGTGTTACAATATTATTAATATAACACACTGTTCTCATTCTCACACATACACGAATACCTTGTGGTTTCCTGGATTTAGCTGAATGATACAAAACCGTTTGTTGCCTTTATTTTACTACAAAAACTCAGTATTAAAGCAAGTAAAAACATGTCTACTTTACTAACGACGAAGGTTGCATGCTAAATATTTATACAACAAAGAAATCCAACTCAAACTGACGTTCCCACTGAAAGTACAGTTAGCAAAGAAAATACTGCATGAAGTTGAGAAACTTAGAAATGTGCAATGTTTGTTAACTAAATTTTAACAAAAGAGCTCCTCGGTTTCCAAAATACATGTAAGTTGAATAGAACCAAGTTTTTATTCCACACTAACGTTGGGAGTTTTCCGTTGATCATGCATTAGAAACAAAAGAAAACCAACATTTTGTGATGCGAGATCCGTCCATCCAAATGTTGGTTTATAATGTTCATCGACACAATTTAACAGCATGGATTACTCACGCTTTTTGTATAAAATAAATATTATTTTAAATTTATTAAAAGAACAATTTAGTGCTCCGTATTTCAAAATTATAAAACCAACCCCTCTGTTCCCTTCGTTGTCCGTCCGTCCGTATGTAAATATGTCTATCATTATACCTAGGTTTTTTTTTATTACATGTCAACTGTACATTTAACGATGACTTGAAAATCTATCGACTTGCAAATCTGACAACTTGAAAATCTGTCGAGTTGGGAATGAGGTGATAAAATAAAGAAAATGTATAAAGAAATTCGGTTGACTAACAGAGGAAAAAAGGGGATGTAACTGTTTTCTCTTTGGTTTTCTTAACCGTATCAAATACGAAATATCCCGATATGATGTACACTGCACTACACAGACTACATGAAATACAAAAATCAATCCTCGATAAAGTACAAATCAACGCTTGAAAGGCAAAAATTACCAAGCGACATGTTGACAACTTTATATTAGAGCATTTTAGTTTATAATTTTAGAAAAAAAAAATCGTAAAAAATCGCCTATTAGTCATAGCTACTTCATACGAATGAATTTTAAATGCAGTTCAAATGCTTAACAAAGCATTTTTTTTTCTAAAATTAAAAACTAAAATGCTCTAGTGTAAAGTTCACTCTCACAATTCTCACAAACTATCGCATTTATAATATTTACTTGTGTCAGACACAAAGTTTCCATTGCGAAACACTCTTGTCGTATTAGACTTTTCTCCCTGAGAACGCTTTAGACATTATATTATTATGGCAGTGCCGTCAATACTTGGAAAGCAAAGCAACCAGTGTTGCCAACCCGAATTTTACGAAATTAGTAGATTATGTGCCAAATGTTGGTAGAAGTTGGTAGAATGTAAAATACAAAATTGGTAGATCTACCACCTCAATTTAAAAGATTTTTTAAGATTAAAAATGCATGAGCTATTCTTAAAATCTTCCACCAGCACACTTAAGATCACACCTACATGATTTGCAATAAAAATATCCTTCACCCTTGTTACTTTCTTGAAGCCATCCTGCAAATTCTTTGTCTTTCTCCCATAATTTCGAATATTTTTGGTCATATTGGCTTTTTCTAGATTTTCGTGGCAGAGTTCCTAACCTAGAACTCGCTTTTGCTACTGTCAGAATCCATTATATCCACGCTTGAAAGGCAAAAATTACCAAGCGACATGTTGACAACTTTACACTACAGCATTTTAGTTTTTAATTTTAGGAAAAAAAAATCGCTTTATTAAGCATTTAAACTGTATTTAAAATTCATTGGGATGAAGTAGCTATGATTAATACGCAATGTTTTACGATCTTTTTATCTAAAATTAAAAACTATGTCGCTTGGTAATTTTTGCCTTTCAAGCGTCGATATAAATAAATGCACGCAACACAGAACAAACAGCAAACAGGACCATTAATATGTAGTTAATTTTAGTTTTAACAACAAAACAACACAAAACAGGAGGAAAGATTCACCATTGATTCCGCAACAAACCAACCGGGAATGGCCATGGGTCACAGAAAAGTATGTTAAGGGCGCGAAATGGCGCGAACGGCGCGAAAGGCGAACTATTGCTGACGTTTTTTTTGTGGTTTACAGCTTGGACTCTATGTATGCTTGACGCATCGTCGCATGGCTCAGGCAACACATCGCAACGTCGCTCGTCGATACAAAAATTATACAAAGTGGTATTAAGTCAAACTAATTTAAAAAATAGGTAGTTTTTAGGTCTAGGGTGGTAGATAGGTAGACTGAAGTGAAAATTGGTAGATCTACCACAAAGTTGGTAGATATGGCATCACTGAAAGCAACAACCCATAATACGTATAATTGTCCCACTGCTAGGCTTGGGGTCTCCTCTCACAATGTGAGGGGTATTAGGCCATAGTCTACCATGCTGGCCAAGTGCGGATTGGTAGACTTCACACACCTTTGAGAACTTTATGGAGAACTCTCCGGTGTGCAGGTTTCCTCACGATGTTTTCCTTCACCGAAGCAAGTGATAATTAACTTCTAATACGCACATAATATTTGAAAATTAGAGGTGCGTGCCAGGTTTTGAACTCGGGCCCCTTCGTTCGGGAGACCAACGTTCTAACCGCTAGGCTATCACTGCTCTATACTTGGAAAGCTATATTACATATTTTATACATCTATCCTATTTCTCTAGATGTAGCAAAAAACCATCGGCAGGTGATTAAGATCTTCAGTCATCGGGTTAATTACTCTTCGGAATGATTAGCCGCATTTATCCCGCCCACGACGATTCTTTAAAAAGTTATGTCGCTTATTAAGCCGATTTTATGAATATTTTTCATTTATTATGAGTACTATCAAAAAATATATTGGTTGCGCATTTGGAGGGAAAATAATATGAGATAGTGTATACTTATACCTATTTATTTTCAGATTGTTGCTAATACCTTGTTATAATGCTAACTATGCATAATACTAAGTATTATTAAATATTTTACATTTTTTTTTTTGTGAAATATTCTTCGTTATGAAAGTAATTTTGTTTATAAATACTCATAAAATTGATTGCCGAGCAACTAATAATTAATTGCAAATGCATTCCCTCAGCTGCTACACTTTGATCTTAGCCAAAAGGCCGAGAAGCCCTCAGCTGCTGCAAACCATACTTCCCGAGCGAACTGTCCAAAAATTCAGCCTCCAATGAATACTGAGCTACTATTTAATTTCCGAACGCGAAGTGACATTGCACTGTGTATGTAATTTACGCAGACTATTTGTCTACTAAATTACTATTAAAAAGTACCCGGACTCATAAATAAACTGGACAAGTGCGAGCTGTGCGAGTTAACCTCGCTTGGAGAGGAGGGTTCCGTACGTTGATTATCTATTTACTTATTATTTATTTTTTCCCTTTTTTTAAGATTCATCTACGTTTACCTATAATATTTAAGTAAAAAACTATTATCTGTATTTTTTTCAAAATTCTAGCCTCAGTAGTTTCGGAGATTCCCCCGAAATAGGCAATTTTTGTCATTAATTTTCGTTCTTTCTTGAATAATTGTAAACCTTCGTCTTTGGGTCACAAAAAACCACATAAGTATCAAATTTGAACTCATTTGGTCAAGTAGTTTCAGAGCAAATTGGCTGTGAAAGGGGACCAGACACACGAGTAATCCTATAAGGTTTTGGTTCCTATAAGCTGTTCCATTTTCAACCGACTTCAAAAAAAGGAGGAGGTTCTCAATTCGACTGTATTTTTTTTATGTTTGTTACCTCAGAACTTTGGACTGGGCGAACCGATTTTGATGATTCTTTTTTTAATCGAAAGCAGGTTCTTGTCATGTGGTCCCACATAAATTTGAAAGAGATCTGAAAAGTAGTTTTTGAGACTTTGAAGTCGGTTATTTTTTGTTAGTAAAATTTAGATTATTGTTTCTGTTTTTCTGTTTTCTGTTTTGTACGAAACCCTAAAAACCCTAACGTAGCCGTGATAATTTTCCTTGTACATTGATCATATACCTAACCTATTTTTGAGAATTTTTTCACTTGTCCAACTCCAATCGTTTAGCCGGCAGGGGGAGGACACTTGACTCTAACCAAAATTAGCACTTTAAAGTCAAATATTTCGCAAACGGACCCCTAATTCCAAAAATTGTCTTAAAACAGCCATTATTTTTGGAAAAACCTTTTCAACGATATCCCATACTACAGGGTACGCGATGAATAAAAATTCATCCTCACGTTACCTGTAGGGGAGGTACCCTAAAAAAATGTTTTTCAATATTTTATTCTACGATTCTGGAGTTTTAAGAAATGTGTATAACCATGCCAAATAACAACTTTCTACTTTCTAGCACTAACGGTCTCGGCGCTTTGTTTCAGATAGACAGACGGACGGACAGATGGACGGACATGACGAAATTATAAGGGTTCCGATTTTTCTTCGGAACCCTAAAACAGAGAGATCTCTCAAATTATGTAAAAAGATGACGCGCATTAAAGAAGTCTTACGTCGGGTTCCACGTAAACATATGTATTAATTACAAGTTTAAAATATAAGCAAGTAATTTAAAAAATGTGCGTCTGTAGAATTCTGTAAATATTTTATTTGACATCCTGATGCTTTTTACACTCAACTGATCAACCACCCTAAACCTCCCTTTCCCCTCACCTCCACGGTTTCAAATAATACAACTCCAAACTCCACATCTTAAACGCGTGCCGCGTGAAACAGCGATTAATCTAATCAAGGGCAGAGCGTAATATATGTATACGATACATTTGTAAGGGTGAGACCAAACAAAGGTGTTTTTTTGAGCTGTGAGTCGCGTAAAATTAATCGTAAAATTCGCTACATACAAAAGTCGCAACTCATTTTTAACCGACTTCAAAACAAGGAGGAGGTTCTCAATTCGACTGTATTTTTTTTATGTTTGTTACCTCAGAACTTTCGACTGGGTGAACCGATTTTGATTATTGTTTTTTTTAAACGAAAGCTGGTGCTTGTCATGTGCTCCCACTTAAATTTTATTGAGATCTGACACTGGCATCCATGAGAAAATTATATAAGTGTTAAATTTGCATTAAGTATGTGCGCGACAAATGGACGAATAACTCAATATCACGCAAACCGATTTCGATGATTTTTTTAATCGAAAGCAGGTGCTTGTCATGTGGTCCCACGTTTTGAACGAGATCTGACAAGTCATTTTTGAATAATTTTGAAGTCGGTTATTTTTTGTTAGTAAAATTTAGATTATTATGCGTCGCCGTGTGGTACAATCAGGACTTCAGTATGAAACCGAATACAGAGTAAATTTTGCGACTCAAAGCCCAAAAAATTACGCTTGTTGGGCCTTAGCCTAAATTGGCTAAACGCCCGAAAGCGTTGTAAAGCTGAAATCGCTCTTAGGTTGGCGTTGGTAACAAATTCCCTTCTGTAACTTTTATTGGCGGCTGTAAATTTCCCCATAGTTTATGTTACGATACCTGCGACGTCCGTTGTTTCAGTTAGTGTATTTACTGAACTGTTTGTGCCTGAGTTTGATAATAAATAACGATTTTAAGCGCATCACAATACACATGAGAAATTATTTCGTTAATAAACTGGTTTAGGTATAAAATAGTATCGAATCTCTCACGATCTTCCTTCTGAGGTATTCCCGGGCGCTATGACATGGGGTTCTTCAAAAAAGGTGTAAAAAGGGTTCTTCAGGGCCGGCGTTGCAATGGCGATTCCTGTGGTATTGCTCATGTCCATAGACGATAGTACCCCTTACCATCAGGTGGCCCTTCTGCTTTTTTGTCAGACCCTCAGGCTTTATAAAAAAATAGTATTAAATAGTCAACGACCGATGTGCTTCATGGAAATCCTTTGCCAGATCCAAAATGAATGTTTTAAATAGTTTAAGTTGTGATTGCTATTTGTTGTTACCTAGAGCACGGTATTTACCGCGCCTGGAGGCAATCGAATAGTTTTGGTAAGTTTAAAGGAAATGTTTACAGCGAAGCTCCGCCTGGAACGAAGCACAATTTGTGCGGCTCCATTCAATTCCTATAGCGTTATTTGTTTCTGGAAATTCTTCAAACGGTTTTTTTTTATGGAAATAGCCAGCAAACGAGCTGACGATCCACCTGATGGTAAGTAACTATCGTCGCCCATGGACATCAGCAACAGCAAAGGCATCACCGATGCGTTGCCGGCCTAGAAAGAGAGAAGAAAAAGAAAAAAGAACTGGCGCTCAAGCCACTTTACTGGTTTACTGAACTTATTCAATTTCAGCCAAATCACTTTCATTGCATGTAACGTGCTTTATAAGGTTAATTAAATAGACAATTTTTATAAATAAATAATAACTTATTACACACGCACACACTTATAAGCTTCATTATGTGCTTCTTACAAGCTTTTATTTAATTTGCCTTGTTTGTTAGTTTGTTCGTTTGGTATGTACTTGTATGCACTTGGTATGTATAGGTCAAATCTTGCAAGCTGAATTAGAATTACATTCTCCCTCTCATCATCAGTTCAAATTCTACGAGTTACTCAGGATTGGCTCCAGAAGAGGGAACTCCTAGTTTATTTCCTTATAAATAGGTGGTGCCGCCTGTTTAATAAGGAAATACAAAATAGGTTAACTATCGTTTTAGTATGTTTTTATCGTCATTCGATGAATTGTGATTCGATGAATTGTCATTCGATGAATTGTAATTAAATACAATGAGCTCTATCTATAAGCCCAGGCTCTAAAATGTTCGTTGTAAAATCACACTGAGAAAATGCAACTCGTAGAATCCAAATCGGATGGGCTTCGTTCGGGAAACTGCGTATAATATTTATCGTAAAATATCATAATCATTGTACATCACAGCAGAAGTAGGAAGGTGTAGCGGAAAATTGAAAATTAGCACCTCGTCACGGAAAAGACAAGGTAATTTATGAACGTAAGAAAAATATTTTATATGCAGTCTTGATCAAACCGTTCAGGCCTATTTAGGACTATTTTTAATGCCTCATGTAGTAATTTATTTGCATTTACGTGTCCAAGTTTTTAAATTTTTGGTTAACAGTTTCTACGAACAGATTCTACGAATAATGTCGGCGAAGAACTTCGACGAGAATGTGAACCCATAAGTTCTCTTTTAATCACGGATGAATGCGAGTGGTAAAACACATATAGGTATTCAAGTACCTAAATAGAACTTCGGAAAACACAAATAGGAAAGATCTCGATAAACTATTACCAAGATATAATTTCATTCCTTTCTTGTAATTAAGTCACAAGGAAGTTTCTAACTTCTGTATAAGTAAAGTTATAAATGACTTTGCTCACACTTTCTCACGTTCATACTTTGAGTGGGTTATCTATACTAATATTATAAAGAGGAAAGATTTGATTGTTTGTTTGCATTGAATAGGCTCCGAAACTACTGAACCGATTTGAAAAATTCTTTTACTGTTCGGAAGCTACACTATTCCCGGGTGACATAGGCTATATTATAGTTTCAAAAAAATTAGGGATCCTTAATAAAACTCCAATAATGTAACCCAAGGTGAAAAAAATAAGAAAACCGAAGCAGAGCGAGGGCGGTTAACTGTTTAAATAATAAGAAGGTAGCACGTTGCATAATCCATTGCTGATTGCCACTGCTAGGGTTGGCTTCAGATAAAGGTACTCTTCAACGGAGAACACCACAGTCTTAATATTTTTCTTCAGTGCACTACCCAATGAAAGCGGTGCCGTCGACTTTATTCACCTGAGTTAATTCACCCAGGTGTCTTATAAATTTGAATTAATTTAATTTTGGATTAAGAATAGGATAATTGTAAAAAAAGCGTAGGGTGCTTTTTAAGATATTATCAAAATGATAATCCTATTCATTAACACCATGCTATTTTTACAATTACACTACCTATTCTTAATTCAAATTTGTTACGATTTCTTTTCTATTATTTTCTATTCAACACCTCAAATACAGGCTGATTCAAAGTCCCCACTATCCTTCAAAACGCATTCAAAAATTGTTGTTGGTTTTAATCAGATAAAAGTTTATGTAAACTGCTAACGGTAGAAACTCTACATTTTGCACAACGCTTGTTTGAATAGCTTAAGCGAGTGCTTAGAAAGAAATTTTGAACACTAAACCCTGAGGCATGAAATGAAACATCCACGCCAATAATGTTACGTACCTCTGTTACCATAATAATAACCAAATTTGTAAACTTAGTATGAACTTAATTTATAGAACATTTATCCTTTAAAAGTTTTTGACGTGACAACGTCTATAAATTGGTTGACTCGGGTGTCATTCACGAAAACTGTGTAACGATCAAGTAAGATTTGCCGGAACGTTACCATGCGCGCGCAGCATTAAAGAGAGAGGCTCGCTCGACCGGCGCGCGCCTTGCGTCTCTCTTCTACGCGAGCGTTTCTGGCGTCGGAGTAAGAGAGAGAAAGCGGCAGAATACAAGTTCACATGTGATGTTCCAAAAACTTATATGTACCACGAACAGACGTTGTCACGTTAAATGTCCGTCCGTATACCGACTTTACAGACAACCATTTTTTTAATAAGCAAAGAAGCATAATAATCATGTTGTAAATCATTGTAAATCGTCACGGATGCTATTGAATATTATTTATTGTTTTTTTTTTATATATTACTAGCGAACAAATGAGCTTACGATCCACCTGATGGTAAATAGTTTCCGTCCCCTACACACAGTAACACTAAAGGCATCACCGATGCGTTACCGGCCAAAAAATAATATCATCTTTACAAATAAATAAAATTGGAGTGTCTGTTTGTAATATTAAAATGCTTTTTAATAAGTGCATTTGGATGTACACACGGTACATAACCTACACGGTACCAAAAAAACATTTTTTACATTTTTGTCTGTCTGTCTGTTTGTTTGTTCCGGCTTATCTCTGAAATGGCTGCACCGATTTTGACGGGACTTTCACTTGCAAGTGTTAGCCGATATCAAGGAGTAACTTAAACTACTTCTATTTTAGAAAATAGAATGGTTGTCTGTGAAGTCGGTTTACGGACGCTAGTTTAACGTGACAACGTCATGACAAAGCTCCGCTCCGCTCCGCCCCGCTCCGCCCCGCCCCGCTCCGCTCCACTCAACTATTATCGCCTACAGCATCGGCTACGATACGCCGATCGTAGCCGATCGTGCCTCTCTCTCTCGCTTTTGCCGCTCTCTCGCTCGCGGAACGGGTCAGTTTTTCGTGCATGCAGTCCGTGTTCATCGATTTATAAGACGTTATCACGTCAAAAATAGTTTGTTAGGCGATACGAAGTTCGCCGATTCAGCTAGTTATGTATAAAGATATTATTTTACGTATACAATAAAGAGGATTTTTTTGATGCAAGTACCAAAATTAGTATCACCAAAACTGGATTATAATGAATTTACGTTTTGTAAATTGGACCAGAAAGATATTTTAAAAGCTTTAACAGAATCAAAATAACCAAGTAAAATTCGAGCCAAAACCTTTTAATTCAATAGGAATTTCCTTGAGAAATTGTCAGTTATTTCTTGCCTTCGAATTCTTTTTCCAATCTTATTATTCAATCATTAATTAAGTACTTAATTCTATTCCCAACGTTGTGATCAATTACGCCAACATCAGCACCAATTACATTTGGTCTTGAAACTTCAATTTTCTAAGAATCTTTTAAATTTAGGCCGTAGCTTTAATGATATTAAAAGATACCTCCTACATTATACTCTTTACATTATTACTTCTGTTCCGTATATTTTAAAACTCAGTAATTAAATACAATGCTCATAAGTTTAATTAAATTTTTGATGTTGAAATATTATAATTATAACAGCTTCACAAATTTTACCAAATAATTCTTTGCCAATTTGTACGAAATCATAATAAACACGTTTCTTCTTGCCAAAACTTTCAAACGTTCTTTATACCCACTTCTTCCCACTTTTTGACCATTTTTAGTTTTAACAATCCGTTAAATTCATGTTCCGTTAAATTCTAAATAGGTATGTAGGTATGTATATTCAATTAAAAGTTCCGCAGTACACAAATAACTTACGAATGCCGCGGTTGTGATATCCATCGCACATTTCGTTTGATGAAGATTCCGTCAATATTTTCGCACCCATGAGAAAACAGCCTCGTATCCCGCAAAATTAATTATCACGACTGCAATATTAATCACGGGTATGTGGATATTGGCAAGAAAATCGATAGACCATAAAACAGCGTGTTGCGATTGCCAATAAGCGGTGGTTGTTTATCAACTAGAGGCTATTATTAATTATAGATGAGGTCCACTATATTGTTTTATACATTGACCAAGGCCTTAGAAAATGGGGCTTAGTAAAGCTTAAATTTCAGCATATTTATCGTAGAATGGATTGTACTACGCACAAGTAATACGTAGTGGACCGTAAATTAACTTTGGCTTATGTTTTGAAAAGCGTTTCTCCTTGAGCATTGATAGACAATACCAAAAGCGCATGATGCATTAAAGATTTCATACTCTAAAGCCCCCAGCTTGAACTCGACAAGTCGATTGACGGCTGACTTAAGTAAGAGGTTTATAGCCAAGCAAGCTTTACCGAAGCATTGATTGCTGTATGCTGATCAGAAGATAATTCAATGTCACATCACAAACTCAACTGCTCCACGAATGGCATGAACATTAAAAAGAAATCATAAACTTCCAAAAACAAAAACCCATAAAAAATCAGTCACATACATATTTTCATACGCACGCTATCGTCACTTGTTATCTGCTTGCAGATTGTTTGCATCTTGCGTAGTAAAAGCAGGCCTGGCGCACTCCGCACTTTTGATATAATGTTACAAGTACGTGCCACGTTCGACGTGTCGGGCCAATTTCAGAAGGGCTGCCACGCTATGTCATATATTCGTTATCTATCACACATGTCATGATAAAAAAAGACCACCGTAACGTTTGTAGAGAAGATAAGAGTTCTGATTAGAAAGAGAGGCAACGTCTAGATGTCGAAGTTGACGATTAGCGCTGTGCGACCCGAATTGCACTTTATTGTGTCGGAGCAAAAGTCGCTAAAATGATTTTGCGGAGTTACTCTTCTGAACCAATAGGTACTCTATTATGTATTTGTGGTAAAAGTACTAAATCTGTCCAAGGAGCGGCATCGTCGCGTTCAATATAGTGTACGAACCTATTTTTAATTTTGCAGCTTGCATGCAATTGTCAAATAAAGCGTCGTGGCAGTAGGCCTAAGCGCTCTTACACACGAACAGCACGTTGCAGTCGACAGAGGCAACTGCAACCGTCGACGCTTGCAGTCGACACACCGACAGCAGCCGACAGCACGCCGACAGCAGGCCAACTGCACGCCAACTGCACGCCAACTGCATGTCGACAGCACTTCGACTGCAGTCGAATGCTGGCCGTGCAGTTGGCCGCAGTCGAACTGATGTCGGCATGCAGTTGGCGTGCAGTTGGCCTGCTGTCGGCCTGCTGACGGTTGCAGTTGCCTCTGTCGACTACAACGTACTGTTCGTGTGTAAGAGCGCTAAGCGACACGGTTGCTAAAGCAGATTGATATAGGAATATAAACTTAATAGCACTTTACACGTAGGTATTAATTTGCTAACATAAGCTTGATCTCAGTTTGTCAATGTTATTTGAAACTTGCGTATGTAGCACTGTGAATAAACCGAGGCGAGGCCTTTGAAACAATCATAGCGGCTGCCATTCGGTATCAACATTGAAATTAACCGTCACTTGTTTCGATAGACACGCTGCTTCCGTGTTGAGCTAGGGTCTCGCCATAGGGTATTATTTCATCCTTGTTTGAAAATTGTCTCAATTAGATTATAAGGTATTAATAAAGCACTAAACTAAAATATTATGAAGTTTTTATTCAATCTTTAGGGGCTTTAAAATTCATTAGAATATTACTATTTAAATTATTGCGCGTAATTTGACGAAAACGCCAGACGCCACAGGTATGACGTCATCCCGTCTAAACATGTCACTCTGACTCAGACTCAGTATCATTTGACATGACTGACATGACAAAATGTTGACACTTTTAAACAGTGTGACATCATAAAATGGCAGCTTCAGTTTCGTGTTGTTTAATCTAAGAACAGATAAGAAATAGTGAAAACTTTAAAATAAATTATATAATTTATTTTATCTACTGAAACTAACATATTCCGGCTATCTAATCTGTATGTTTTTAGATTTTTCTCTTAAGGAGTATAATACCCTATTATGAGGTTTCGGGGTTAATGTCCACAGTGTGTGCGTGAGAGAGAGAGAAAAAGAGAAACACAGACACCCTCTCACACATGTGATGCACACAAAAAATAGAATAGAATAGAATACTCTTTATTGTACACACCAAATGAGTTAATACATTAGAACATAATATAAATAACATATAGTACAAAAGGCGGTCTTATCGCTATAGAGCGATCTTTTCCAGACAAACTATGGGCAAAGGACAGAAAACAGTGTGAAAAGGGTAGGGCACAGACAATATAATAAATAAGATAAACTACTTAAATAATAATTACATAATACTTACACATCCTAACAAAAATGCGCGCAGAATTACCAATTATCCAATTAAGTTTCCCGCTGCCACACTGTAGTGGTTGCATTTTAAAGGTCCAGCCAACCAAAATATTTTAGTAACTACCTAGTGTGACTAAACCAACATATTCAGTGTAGCTTCTGCAAACAGCGATAAATAAACAAACGAAGGAACAGTATACAAAATACATATTTGCTGAGGCTTTTGTACAAATTAACGCCCCTTTCGCTTATAAATTTGGAATTTATACGCCGCGGAACGAGGTAAAGTACATTTTGCGACAATAAGAATAAACCATGTTGTATTTAAAAGTGGTTTAATGCACTTTATGTAACATGTGGTGGTAAGTGATCACCATTACCACATAAAATATCAAAGTGGCCTTACCTTTAGGAAAATCGTCAGTTCGTTTGTCAGTTGGTTACATAGAAAAAGCGGCCAAGTGCGAGTCGGACTCGCCCATGAAGGGTTCCGTAGCAGCAAGTAACATAATATAAAAGTTCTTGTAGTTCGTTGTAACTTTGATCGAGGTAAATTGCGGTTTACGATTTATGACGTATTAAAAAAAACTACTTACTAGATTTCGTTCAAACCAATTTTAAGTGGAAGTTTGCATGATAAAGTACATAACATATTTTTTTTTAGTTTTATCATTCTCTTATTTTAGAAGTTACAGGGGGGGGGGGACACACATTTTACCACTTTGGAAGTGTCTCTCGCGCAAACTATTCAGTTTAGAAAAAAATGATATTAGAAACCTCAATATCATTTTTGAAGACCTATCCATAGATACCCCACACGTATGGGTTTGATGAAAAAAACATTTTTGAGTTTCAGTTCTAAGTATGGGGAGCCCCCAAAATTTATCGTTTTTTTTTTAATTTTTGTATGAAAATCTTAACGCGGTATACAGTATACATCTACTGTCCAAGTTTCAACAGTATAGTTCTTATAGTTTCGGAGAAAAGTGGCTGTGACATACGGACAGACAGACAGACAGACAGACATGACGAATTTATAAGGGTTCCGTTTTTTTCCATTTTGCTACGGAACCCTAAAAACCAGCCAAGTGTGAGTCGGACTTACGCAAGAAGGGTTCCGTGCCATTATCTATACAACTAATTATATTTCAAGCGTCTACCTGTTGCCGTTATTTAATTAATGAAAATTAGATCTAAATACTGTAACTATGTGTTTTATTGCTGAATATAAGTTTAATTGTATGATTTTTGGTCGATTTATTGCTTGCTCTATATGATTTGTAAAGTACACGATCAAGTTGATTTTAGTAAAAAATTTTGAATATGGGCTAAGTTTGAATATGGGCTAAAAATTTTTGAATATGGGCTAAAAAGTGGCTGTGACATACGGACGGACAGACAGACAGACAGACAGACAGACAGACAGACAGACAGACAGACAGACAGACAGACAGACAGACAGACAGACAGACATGACGAATCTATAAGGGTTCCGTTTTTTGCCATTTGGCTACGGAACCCTAAAAAGCAGCCAAGTGCGAGTCGGACTTACCCATGAAGGGTTCCGTGGCAGCAAGTAACATAATATAAAAGTTCTTGTACTTCATTGTAACTTTGATCGATGTTTTTTGCGGTTTACGATTTATGACGTATTAAGAAAAAACTACTCACTAGATCTCGTTCAAATCAATTTTCGTTGGAAGTTTACACGGTAATGTACATCATATATTTTTTTTAGTTTTATCATTCTCTTATTTTAGAAGTAACGGGGGGGGGGGGACACATTTTCCCACTTTGGAAGTGTCTCTCGCGCAAACTACTTAATTTAGAAAAAAATTATATTAGAAACCTCAATATCATTTTTGAAGACCTATCCATAGATACCCCACACGTTTGATGAAAAAAAAATTTTTGAGTTTCAGTTCTATGTATGGGGAACCCCCAAAATTTATCGTTTTTTTTTAATTTTTGTATGAAAATCTTAATGCGGTATACAGTATACATCTACTGTCCAAGTTTCAACAGTATAGTTCTTATAGTTTCGGAGAAAAGTGGCTGTGACATACGGACAGACAGACAGACAGACAGACATGACGAATTTATAAGGGTTCCGTTTTTTTCCATTTTGCTACGGAACCCTAAAAACCAGCCAAGTGTGAGTCGGACTTACGCAAGAAGGGTTCCGTGCCATTATCTATACAACTAATTATATTTCAAGCGTCTACCTGTTGCCGTTATTTAATTAATGAAAATTAGATCTAAATACTGTAACTATGTGTTTTATTGCTGAATATAAGTTTAATTGTATGATTTTTGGTCGATTTATTGCTTGCTCTATATGATTTGTAAAGTACACGATCAAGTTGATTTTAGTAAAAAATTTTGAATATGGGCTATGACTATGGTCCTGAATATGGGCTGGCCTATATAATATATAATACAGGCTCCTGACACTGCCAATGCAGCGTGTATGTTTTGTCAGGAACTTTTCCGAAAACGCAGCAGGAAAACTGTGGGTCAGATGTTTAATGTGTAAGCTCTGGGCACATAATAAGTTTCTACTTGTAGCCCATATTTGAGTACCTGTTCCATATTTAGCGTCTATTTTGATATTTTGTTTAATGCTCAATTTAATAATTATATTGTAATATTAAGAACATAAGATTGTTCCTTAGCTCTTTAAAAATGTACGTGTGATTATTTTCACGTCAATAAATGGTTAATTTTTTAATCGTTTTTTATTTTTGAGGCATAAACAAAATGGTAGCCCATATTTGGTTACTTTCCTCTACCAATTATTCGATTTTGAAATGTGATGGCACGAAATATAGGACTCCCTCCCACTCCTTTACACACAATGTCACACTACACCCCCCCTCCCCTCTTAACGTGTGACGTAATTTATATTTGGCCCCTAACCTCTTGTAGATGAGTGAAATCTGCCAATCCGCACTTGGCCAGCTTATTACGGACTTAACCCCGCTTAATATGAAAAGGGACCCGAGCAGTGGGACATTTATGCTTGTGACGTAATACATCTAGAAGTATCTACTGTACTAATATTACGAACTTTACGAGTATTTAGTTGCGAAGTTATGGAACTCCGTAAACGTAACCTTTCTTAACTTTCGTATTTCCGAAAATCTAAGCGAAACCCTTACCAAATCCGATAAAAAAGTTTAAGGAATTCGGTTAGAAATTCTAATAGCAGCGGAGATAAGTTATGAAAGATATTTGCAACTAACTGGTTGTAACTCAATACGATCCGTAGACCAGAGGTCGCAAAAAGAAGATAGAAGATTTCAGTTGTTGGATCGCGAAAATAGTTTTCTCGCAGAACTTGCTTTATGTTCAATCGATAGCCGTGGTTTTAAATATATTTCTTTGTTGAATTGTTGTGCATGAACTTGGAAAGTTTAAAAGCACACAAGCGAATAATTGAAACTTTATAGCAGTACTTAGAAAACAAAAAGAACAAGGGGATAGAAATATTTTCCCTTAAGAGCCCCTTAAGGCACGCTATGTAGAGGAAAGAATAAAAATATTTTTCTTGAAGAAAGGAAATATGGAGGCACTTTCAGGCGAATGCCCGCGGTTTCGATCGCTGAAATTTTTATCTGCGTTGTTATTTCAGTAAGGGATTCGAGGAACATTAATTGAATGTTGAATCGATTTATGGTTACTATGTGAATTGAGATGTATGTTTGCCATTTACTGAAACAGAGCACCTGCATTTCTTTTTTTACATCAAATAAGTATGTGCTTGACAACAATGATTTTTTTTCAGTCATTGAGTTTTAAGGCATCTTTAAACTATCTGCTCCAAGAAAACTGTACCTTACTAAAGTATGTAGTATAAATGTCGCAATTACTTAATTAAGATATTTTTATTAAGGCGAAATAAAAAAGAAGATAATAATCTGGTTCGTAGTGATATTAAAATTCAAAAACACAAGAGTTGACTGTGATAAAAACTGACTGTGTTTTGTTTCTGAAATAGATACAAAATTAATTCCATGAGTCTAACGCTTCCCGCCCACGTCCGACTTTTTGTAGGACCGATAATCGGGCCGATTTTCCCTCCGATTCTTATGACCGATTTTGTGGCCGACTCGCTATTCGACCACGACCGATATCGGTGACCGATTTTTTTTGTAGGAGAAATAGAGCGTACTGGTCACTATAAAGTGAGATATTATTATTTATATGATGGTCCTACTACATACCACATTGTTTTAAAAAAAACCTTAAGAAGCTTTTTCAATATTTATTTATACAATATTTTGAATAAAATTAAATCTGATATAAAATTTAATCTAAAACGATTGATCTTAAGATTGGCTTAATGATCTATATTTATTTAGAAAACCACTGAATTAAGCTTGTCGATAGTTTATATAACCATATTTAAAATATTTTATTTGATTCTGGAATGATACAAAACATCATATTAAATTATACGGTATATCTACATAAAATTACATCTTTTATTTATTACCATACTAGCTTTTGCCCGCAGCTTCGCCCGCGGTAGAGATCAATTTTTTACAAATCCTAATTACTTTTACTTAGTTTGATTTAGTTGCCTATGACTTAAGTAAACATGTATCATTTGATAGCGTGATTCAGAACTTGCAAATGAATTTCACTAACGCCATATATTAACAACGTCTGGAACTAAATATCTAGCAACTAACAAAACGTCGATCTTCCCATGGCCTGGGGATGTTTTACCGCGGTAAAAAGTAGCCTACGTTACTCTCCATCCGTATCGATCCAGAGTATCGATAAAAGGCACCTAGATCGAACATCCCTATGTCGGTGAGTCGGTGAGAACCGAACGTTCCATTTTTCACCGATATCGGTCGGAATGCACCGATTTTATTTCTGACCGACTTGTTGAAGGACGTGTGCGTTGCACTATTGCTATCAGTACGTTCTATTTTTCACCTACAAAAAAGCGGTCACCGATTATCGGACGTGGGCGGGAAGCCTAAATACGTAACAGTTATTAGCTACTACAAGATGTAAGCTGTAAGAACGTAATAAGTCTTACAAGAAATAGCTATTAACATGCCAATACGCCTGCGACCTATCTTCGTACAAGACCCCATAAGCTTATCGTTTCCGACCCATGCTTTACGTCATCGAATATCCCCTTATCACAGCCTCCATGAAGGAAGTTCTAAGCAAAAAGTTTCATATAAACGATGTTTACCCTGCGTAGTTCTAACAAAGTATTGATATTGGATTTGCGGAAAACTCGTCGAAAACAATTCATCGAATTACCTACATTTCATCGAACACATTTCATATCGAATTATAATTCATCGAATCGACATTTCATCGAAAACACAATTAATCGAATAACAATTCGTCGAATTACATTTAGTCGAATCAACATTTCATCGAAAACAATTCATCGACTCGCAATTCGCCAAGTCGAATGATATAATTTTCATATGATCATTAATAAATATTTTTTATTATTTCAAACGTCACCCATCCATGAAAAAATAAGACGTAAGCAGCAAGCAGCAAGCACAGTTTCTGTCACGGCTCCGCTGCTGCGGGGCTCCGGGAGTCCCACGCAAGCTTATCGTCGCAGATGCTCCGAATACTCGCCGCAGCAGCTGAGGCTGGCCGGTGGAACCTACTCCTCAGCTCGCGGGCCGCCTCGCCCCTTCGCGCCTACACGGATTTACATTATACTTTAGGGGTAGGGCAAACAAGACTACGTCGAGTCGGTTTTGCAGCGATTCGTTTCCATCACTAACGTAATCGTTTCGACAAACTCGTGCTTTCGATAGAAATTGTTTCGACGAGTGACAATTTCTCGGTGTTAATCTTAACTGGATCAAAATCGTACATCGGATTCAAAATCTGTGATGCCCAATCGGTATCGACAACATTTTCGATACAAAGCGCTATTTCCATTGTCCCGCCCATCATACTAATTCCGCTATTCCAAATTCTGAAAATATTATAGTGCATTAATAAACCAACAACCCTAAAAACTCGATATCCAGATATCATTAGACCAATTTTATTCATAACACAGAAAAAATGTGGCAAAAAAAAAAATTCATCGAATGTAGTAGCTATTTAAATTCCCTGCCGAACCAATCCACTGTAGTACCAAACCTCGATTTCATGAATTCTCATTCGATGAATTGTAATTCGATGAACTGTCATTCGATGAAATGGTTGTTCTACGTATTGCTATTCGAAGAAATGTCATTCGATGAATTGGTTGTTGTACGTATTGTTATTCGACGAAATGTTTTTTCGATGTATTGTATTCGGCGAATTGTACTTCGAAGAAATGTTTTCGATGAATTTTCCGCAGACGTGATATAGTTCTTTATGTAATTCACGTTAATCTAATAGAGAAAAATCTCGTGTCACGATGTTTGTAGTCATACTCCTCCGAAACGGCTCGACCGGTTTTTATGATTTTATTTGTGTATATTATGGTAGATACTAGAATAGGTCGTAAAGTATATTTCATACCCACAAGATCTTTAGGGTTCCCAGGGAGGTGAAGGAACCTTTCCAAAAACTGGAAGCACAGTAGTGCCTCTGCCAAGTCAAGTGCGGGGTTCGTTTTTTGGTAATAAATCACTGATATCATTATTCACACCTACTATAACTGAATAAAGTCCCTCCTACTGTCCTATTTGAGGTGTGTTTCAGATGGCCATTGGCGGTGTAGTGTTTAGAGGGTCAATAATACACACATTTTACTCTGTAATGGGTGAGGTAGGTATACGCAAGGCTGACGTCTGCACACGGCACCTAGCACGCAGCATCGCTGCCGACTGACTGGCAGTCACTCAGTGACTGACAGCTGTGCTTATACACTACATCCCTTCTTTATTTTATAATAAATAATAATTGATTACAACTGTTCGTTAGCAAATAATATATTGCAACATTGACATAGATCTGACAATAATAAATTATTCAATATCCAACTTTTATTTTCTTTGTGTTATTTATTATCATTATTGTTGTACAACATGTATTTCCCATTTCTGTACATCGTTTTCACCATCAGAAACTCAAACCACTATGTGAGTGCAGGGTTAAAGTTTGGTGTCAATCTGTTAGCCTCAGTTACTTATTATTCATCGATATATTTTTCTGTAGCTAATTTAGAATCTTGTAGCTCCCTTAGTACTGTCCTCATAATATGGTTTCCCTCTTTTCTTTAATTGAATTATAGACCTGTCAATTTCTGTCTCTCACATTACTGTCATTGTTAGAGTGAAAGGTATTTTACTGGAAGTGATTGGAAGCTTCATAAAAAAAATTGATGTTATTCTCGCATTTCACTAAATACAACTCTGTAGATCATAATTATATTTTTAACAAATGTCAAATGTAGCATTGAAAGTAGATTAGCCCAAGCCATTTACCACAGTCGTCTACTTCAATTATCAAAAGTAACAACATAACTTCTGAAAAATCTTGAGTAAGTCCCTCTATTGCCAAGGCTCACCCAGCCGATATGCATATATTATTCATTTAGTGTCATATGTGTGCATCATATGTGTGCAATATGCATCACCCATACACACCCCAAACTTCACTTCTTCAACTTCATAACTTTCTTTCTCGAGATGGAGACTGATCTCGCATTGTTCAGTATCATGATTTATCATGATTACCTATTTATAAGTACTCGACTGGTACATGACTTACAGGTATTTCCCTAACGCTATCTTGTTTTCTTCAAGACTAAGTGAGAACAAAACTCTTAAATTATTTATAGAATTAACTTTTGCTATTTTGACCTATCGTGATATTACTTTCCAATTTTTTCTTGAGGGTACTTCATTTATATTGAGGGTAGGTCACAAAACTTGAAGGTAATTTGAAATTTTCAAACGTTTTTCTTAAGAATTTTGAGTCATTCAACTAGACATAATTCATGATGTCAATATAATATCTAAAGTTCATACAACTCGCTCAGCGCATTATAAGAACTCAACTTTAAACAATTTTCCTATGTGACATTGTTATTTCCATCTCGTGTCACTAAGAAATAAAAACTATTTGCCAGCCATTCATTTAATGCCAAGCTATTTAATTCTACCACCAGCATTTACACTGTGAAAGTCACAGACAATTTTTGAGGGTACTTCATTTCATGGTAAGATAAGGGGTAAATCTTGAGAATTTGAGTCAATGAACAAGACTTAATTCATGATATCAGTATGATTGTCTACAGTTCAAACAACTCACTCCACGCATTATAAGGGTCAACTTTAAACAATTTTCCTATGTGACATTATTATTTTCATTTATTGTCAGTAAGGAATTCAAACCATTGGCAACCCATTCATTTAATGCTAAGCTATTTTGCTCTACCAGTATTTACACTGTTAAAAGTCACAAGGGTATTTAGAATAGTACCAGTAGAATCTCTAATAATCTTAAAAATAGTTGCTTGTGAAACTACGATCACAGCTGACCAATTTATTGTCTCTTTAATTATCATGTGAACTTGAGTATTCTCTTCATTATCTTAACTCTTGATTCACTATCAGTTTAGTCAGTTAAGTTATGATTCTCTGGGAATTTGCGTTTGCTTCCCAGGGGAGTTTCAGTCGTTGACAAGCACTCTGTGTGAGGATGCTTTGTGAGATGGTGGTCCTGCGTGCACGGTTACACCCACTTACACATATGTACATTCGGCTTAGTAATGTGGCCACTCCAGCTTCTAGATGGAGATCTAGTGCTTTCAGCTTCCACAACATCAACGTCACTTTAAACTTGATAGATCTGTAATACAGAAATATAAGACCGATGACGAGCCTCGGACTGTACTGCTTTAGAGATAAATCTCTAAAGTTGCTACTTAGCACTGTCATTCAACTAGAAATAAGTTTTTTTTTTCTTGGCTAAGTCTGACATAATTAAATCGAACCACTTTGTTAACGCATATTCAATAATTACAGTATGAACCTTGATAGGTATTGTTTTTGTATAATGTCGTGAAAAGTATGGAAACTGATAAAATAACCTTTTGGTCATTAGCCATCACTTGATGACGCTAGTTAACTATTTATGTCAATTTTACATGAAAAGAGCGCAGAGAAACACCTAAGGTGTTGTCATTTTGCAGATGGTTCAAGTTGGATGAATATTAGTAGTATGTTGTATCTACGTAAAATAGTTGATTACAACGTCGTGTTTTATTGGACTACCTCAATATACTGAAATTTTATTTCTCAGTGTCTCATTGTCTCTTTACTATGGAGACAAAATCATAACCTTGACATATAATATTTACCTTTATTCTTCGACAGCTCAAAAAGATTAATATTTACATTGCAAGTAAAGATATTACATGGAAATACTACGATCTTCTGAGTCTGTAATTGCTTGTTGCCACATGGATGAATCTTTATTTTTTCAATAATAATAATATATCCAATAAATTATTGTGGACTATATTATATAAGAATTGCAAAAATTTAATATAATTATCATAAAAGCCGAGTCCGTTACCATGGACTCATAACTGCTGTCGTTTGTCATATTTTGTCATAATCTGCTCACATATGTGATATGTTCACATATTACATATTATACTCGTCTGTAACGAATTATTATAAAATAATGAATCGTCAAAGACGGAACTATGTCATTGTACATTTCATACATGGTCAGATTCAAAATTACTTCAAAAGAAGTTATGGAATGTTAACACATGAATGGAATAAAATATACCATACCAATAATCACTGTCTTACTTTTATTCCTTACATAATACTTGAATTCTGATGCCACATCATCTCTTTACTTGGTATTTGTAATTCATATTGATTGAGGTAACTTTCTGAAAACCTGCAATTTGTTATTTCATCCCACGATTTCATATCAGTGAGATGGGACCGATTATGATCGGAATCATCTCCATCAGGCATCTCGAATGGGTGTCTTATGAATCATATCCAACAGACATCTTTGGCTTTCAATGACATTCATAACGACATATCCATAAAATATTAATTTGTAAATATTTGCAGCCACTGTGTATGCATGGCTTTTTACAAATGTAACGTTATTACAAGTGTAACATGATTGCGTAGCCTTAAACATTGGTTTATAATATTTGCGGGCACCTTGTATGCATGGCTTTTTACAAATGTAACAGTAACATGACTGCGTAGCCTTAAAACATTGATTTATAATATTTGCAGGCACCGTGTATGCATGGCTTTTTACTAATGTAACAGTAACATGATTGCGTAGTCTTAAAACATTGATTTATAATATTTGCAGGCACCGTGTATGCATGGCTTTTTACTAATGTAACAGTAACATGACTGCGTAGCCTTAAAACATTGATTTATAATATTTGCGGGAACCGTGTATGCATGGCTTTTTACTAATGTAACAGTAACATGACTGCGTAGCTTTAAAACATTGATTTATAATTGACAGTATATATTACGGTATATTATATACCACTTGTATACAGAATACATTACAGTATAATGTATAATGCTCAATCACCTCGAATGACTTGCCATAGCAGTATTTCAATACATCGATTAGTTTGGCTTCTTCCTCAGAATTCCAAGTCAAGTACCTACTCCATACCTTAATTTATTTTATGATAATTATGGTAAATACCCAATAAATTGAAAACTTTTTTTTTCCATTTTTTTTAGCTATAAAAGCGTTACAATATCTCTGACATTTTAGACTGAACTTTAGTATTCCACATACTCATCCATCCTTAAATTTTAATATACCTTTTAGGAAATACTCATTATATTGAATAACTTCCGCAAACACTATATTTTAATGTCTTATAATTTGGCTGAACATAAAAATGTTCCACGTCACTTTACCCAGAACTTTGATTTTTCTTCTCGAAACAGCCATCCTTGAGCCATTACGAAAATTTTTGAATGAAGCAGTGAAATCGGTTAAGCTATCAAGAAATACTAAAGTTCATTTTTATTTATACAAACAAGAAGATAAGTATATTACAATAATAACGTGCTTCTTTCGAGCATTTTTTTTGTACACAAGGTATAGCATTCTCCTTACGAGTCTTGTTTAAATTTGCGTGCCCCTTTCAGGCCTTTTTGTACTCAAGGTACATTAACAAGTTCCTTACGAGTCTTGTTTAAATTTGCATGCCCCTTACAGACCTTTTTGTACTCAAGGTACATTAAAAAGCTCCTTACGAGTCTTGTTTAAATTTGCGTGCCCCTTGCAGGCCTTATTGTACTCAAGGTACATTAACAAGCTCCTTACGAGTCTTGTTTAAATTTGCGTGCCCCTTACAGACCTTTTTGTACTCAAGGTACATTAAAAAGCTCCTTACGAGTCTTGTTTAAATTTGCGTGCCCCTTGCAGGCCTTATTGTACTCAAGGTACATTAAAAAGCTCCTTACGAGTCTTGTTTAAATTTGCGTGCCCCTTGCAGGCCTTATTGTACTCAAGGTACATTAACAAGCTCCTTACGAGTCTTGTTTCAATTTGCGTGCCTCTTGTAGGCCTTTTTGTACTCAAGGTACATTTACAAGCTCCTTACGAGTCTTGTTTCAAATTGCGTGCCCCTTGCAGGCCTTTTTGTACTCAAAGTACATTAACAAGCTCCTTACGAGTCTTGTTTCAATTTGCGTGCCCCTTGCAGGCCTTTTTGTACTCAATGTACAGTAACAAGCTCCTTACGAGTCTTGTTTCAATTTGCGTGCCTCTTGTAGGCCTTTTTGTACTCAAGGTACATTAACAAGCTTCTTACGAGTCTTGTTTCAATTTGCGTGCCCAATCCGGACTTAATACTTGTAACGGGACAAGTGGGATAGACCCGTACAACCTGCGTGAACCTTGACGTAGCTCCAATTATCAATAATTATATTTAATTTAATATTGGCTTTAGCGATAAAAATATTAACATATATAATGCTTCAATATTGCTACGTAATATGGATTTTAAGGTATAATAAACTTTTTACATATTACGTGCATATGCATAACACATTGTTTGTAGCTACTTTACAGGTTCTTTCTTAATATGGTTGTATAGGCAATTATCTTTAAGTGAACTGTATTGGCGTGACCACGGAACACAGACACAAGGGCGTGACTATAATAATAATATTGAACTGCTAATTAATTAGCAAAATTACGTCTAAAACTTGTTTAGATAATCATAATCTTTTGAATTCATGGTAGAACGGTATTTGAATTGTGAAAACATTAACCACAGCATTATATTAATAAGTGGGGTAGATTCTCAATCGTTTCTTTCCAAGTTATTGTAAGGGTAACGTCGAGTTTCACGTTTTTATTAAATACCCACCAAATACAAACAAAACTTAGGATATTGTTATTGTGATGCGGTAGCTTTATTTGAAATAAGGAACGAAATAAATTACTCTTTCACATACTACAATTTCCTACAGCAATATCATAGGAAATTTATGGTCTATTTGAAATAGTTACTTGAGGCATGGCCCTTTGTGAACAAAATGATTTGCATGGCCTTCGAAGTATTTAATTAGTTTTGATGCTTAGACAACCATTTTCTGTACAAATATGGCAGTGGTACTTTAAGTTGCCGAGTTATTAAAACGTCAACACTTGAATAATTGTTACTTTAGTGCACGCAATTAGGTATACCCACATATAAATTATGTGGTTGTAATGTAATAATACACTTTACTTACTTAAATGCGAATATAACAGAACATATTCGTTACGAATTTGCCTGTCCGAACGAATGCAAGGGTGGCATTACTCCTTCTTTTTCTTCCAACATTTTTTGGTAATTCCTTATTATTTTTACCGTCGTCGCCACTTGTAGTGTTTAGAGGGTCAATAATACACACATTTTACTCTGTAATGGGTGAGGTAGGTATACGCAAGGCTGACGTCTGCACACGGCACCTAGCACGCAGCATCGCTGCCGACTGACTGGCAGTCACTCAGTGACTGACAGCTGTGCTTATACACTACAGGCGGCATGGATGGTGGCAATGAAACTTCGTTACTGTCCTTATAAAAAAATTGTAGTAAAATAAATAAATAAATAACGCTTTACACTCACAGTCGCACAGTAGGATTCCCTGTGTCGTGGATGCCATGGACAACACGCTAGACAAGGACATTCACACCCAGACCGAGAACAGAAATTTAAACTCATCATTCAAATTTCCGCCTCGCTGGGAATCGAACCCAGGATCCTTTGGTGTGGCGATCCGGCATGGTAACCATTGTGCCACACGGGTCGTCAGAAAACGGGTCGTCATAAAATCAATTTCAAAAGCGCCGAACAACGCAAATCAAGTAATTCTGGCAAATTTACGTCTCGAACCGTACAGTTCAAAGCGCTGTGGGACTCAGTGAATTTGGGTGAAAATATATACGTAAAATAAAACATTGCAAACTCCAGCACACCACTGCGCTATAAACGTTATTTCCAAAGTATAAAACCGGAACAGATTGCCTCAGTCTGTTGCCACAAACACGATAGGATCATAGAGTTTCGTATATCTGATAAAGAATGGAATCCTTGTAGGATCACTCGCGTATTGGTTTATACAAGTTTCACGTCCGATTTTCTCCGTTGCTTTTTCTTATTCGCTGAACTTGGTGCACACTAACCGTACATACGCCGACAAAACCGTAAATAACAAAATGTGGATTTTAAAAGTTAACTTTGGAAGTAGGCTGTAATGTTACAAAAACAAAATACCTTGTGACTTGTATCAATGTACTTTCGTTATAAGAGGCACAATCAGTTTTTATTTTTTTATTTTTAAAATTCCTTTATAGAATATGCAAGCAAATTATAAATTGTTACCTGCTTTATTCATGAGAGCCTAAAATTTCAAACACGAATTAAATGTTTACCAGTCTGTGTGTACAAAAACATGGTAGATAGCTTTATAGATACATTTTTAATACGAAACCCCGAATGTTTCTGGTCTTTACGTTTGCAACAAGGAAACATATCTCAAACCACTCCAATTCAAACTTGGCCAATTTTTTACCTGCATTAGACTCCTTTGGTTGCACCCAACACATAAAACTCCCCATATAATTATGGCCCATGACTATATTTCAATATAATATAATTTAATGGTTGAAAGAACTAACTAACCTGTTAGTGAATTTCAACCGGGATTATACGAGATGTTGCATTCGAAGAGATTCAAATAACCATGTAGTTGTCCTTCGAGACACTTCATCGTCACTCATTTGGAGTATATGAAAATAAAAAATGGTGCGTGTGCTTTTATACGCGCGTGAGTAACTTACACTGTTTTGACATAATTAAATAAATATTTAATTTAATAACGTATCAGTTTTAATTTTATTATCTTTCAAAAACTATTTTTGTACTAAATAAAAATAAACGAGTGGTAACTAACGCTTAACATTATATGAAGCGTTGAACGTTTAACGCAAACTTGTTAGAGGTCACATTAGAAGTTTCACTTCAATTAATTAATAACGTGTATCAGTTTTAATTATCTTTCAAAAACTATTTACAGCAGTTAACGCAACAATGCAGCGCAAACGTTTAAGGCGCGGTGTGATCTCAATATTCACAAAACTGGGTTTCTTTGGTGCTTGAGTACGAGGAAACCCAATGAAAATATCGCACGCAAAAAATACAGAGCATAGAAAAAGCTCTAAAGAAAAATGTTAACCGAATAGAATATTAAATAGTTGTTTGATATTCCCAATAAAAAATCGTAATTTGCTATACAAAAATAAACTTAATCGTCGAAGTTCTCTGTATTTTCAGCGGTAACAACATATTTTTTTTTTGAGAATATAATACGTATATGGTTTTATTAAAACTTAAACCGGACAGATATTGAATTTAATGTGTATATTTTGAATAACCTAAGGAAAACCCTCAAATTAAATGTTTATTCGCAATCTAGTTACATTGTTAGCAAAAATATGCTCTGCAATTTTGAACCCTATTCAGCGTCACGTAAATGTAACATTAGATTAACGCAGATATGCGGCTGTGTGAGTGAAATCAACGTTTTTAAATCGTAGTCATACCGGGCCTTAACGCAACCTTGTTGGAAGTCGCATAAGAAGTATAACTTCAACAATAATAAGAGTCAATTATTTAGTCTGTGTTGTTGCCATCACATCACTATTGTACACAGACATATACCTAGAGTAGATGCGGTAAGTTCATACATTTCACGTGGGACAACTAGGATTTGAAATCCTAATTAGGCGCCGTGTCATTTAGTCGGCCTTTCATTGCTATTGGCAACAGATGTCAACTGAAATAACGAAAAATGCCTGATTTTAATGTTATGAACTGCAGAAAATCTACAAATATAGTTAGGAAAGATAAAGAAAACATTTTCTTTCATCGCTAATTAATTTCGTTATAAAATTGTGTTCCTATCTATTTAAAATAAATTAATTTAATGTTTATTGTGCTTTTACCACGTTTTACAATGACAAGCACTTACTGAGTATATGTACTACATACTATACAATACATTGCCCATTTTGGTTTCAAAATTGTAGGGCTTCTCTGTTGGAACACGCAATGAAAATACAACAATCGTTACTATCAACCGTTGCTAAGTAACGCTTTACTTCGTGGTACTGTCAATATTGTAGTTTTTCGCTCAAATATAGTATATAGTGTTTTTCATTTATCCAGTCTTGTCTCGATTTTAATCGATTTTGAGAATCGTCGAATAAATATATTCTCATAGATATATATGTTGTAACACAAATTTTATTCCAAAGGTAACTAACTGTATTTTTTTTATAGTTTCGTCATGTCCGTCCGTCCGTCCATTTGCAACTTACTGAGTGTAATTTGGCATTGATATTTATTAAAACTACAAAGTTGTAGAATAAAATATTAAAAATATTTATTTATCACAGTTCAAGTGGGGATGGTTTTTTTTTTTCTCGCCTACCCAATAGTGTAGGGTATCGTTGTAAAGATATTATAAAAATATTATGGGTTCGATTTATAGAACATTACTGTCATTAGAATACAACAATTTCACTAATAAGTGAAATAATTTCATTTTCACTAATAAGTCTAATAAGAAAAACAAGCTAAAATTATAAAATGCTAATTTTCTAAAAAATAACTAAAAAAGTGATAATTTTGGTTACAGTCAAGTTTCCGTCTCCCCTGCCAGCTCTAAAAAGGTGGAGTTCGACAAAAAATTCACAATAATAGGATAAACAGTGAATTTTCAAGGAAAACTATCACGGCTACAGGTTAACGAGTAATAATCAATCAACTATGGAACCCTACATTGCGCATGGCCTTACAAGCTCTTGACCAGTTGTTTTTCATCAATCGAAAGAATTTTTGAAATCGGTCCAGTAGTTTTTCGGTTTATCCATTAAAAAAAATCCTCTTTGTAAAATTATAGAATATAAAATAAAACTGGATCATAAAATTATTCAACATTCCTATTACTTTCGAAATTAATGGTGGTACATTTTTGTTATTTTGATTATTAAATTATAAAGGTTTTGATTTCAATAAATAAATGATTATATTTTGATTTAATTCTCTTTTATTTATTTTACGTAAAATTTATAAGTAAAGAAATATGATATTGATCTATTTATTTATATTTTTGAAACGTGTTTATAATTTTAATATTAATAAAAATTTAATAAATTTTATAATTTGTGTTTATAATAAATAAATAATCAAGTTAAATCAAACTTACCTCAATGATATATGTTTAATAACAAAACATTAACAAAACAAAATTATTTATTTGGTTTTATTCAGCACTTTAACCTATACGTATACAATAACAATCAACCAGACTGATCATAATCGGTTATCGATATCGAGAATCGGTATTGCTAAGATGAGGTATATCAATCACTCAAATTTTCTAGTGACATAACATTGTGTCAAAAAAAGTGACACGCTTGGTTTTCATACAATTCGAGGTACATACTTCATCTACTCTAGGTATACAGGTCTGTGCTATTGTATATACCCAGCGTAGTGATTAAGTACTCTGTGATACCCAGCCACGTAGTGATTAAGTACTCTGTGACCCAGCCCAAAAACGTCATTCGTTTTTCATGTGCTGTAATATGTACACTATATTTGTACTGTATTTCAATATAATATAACTAAACATTATAGCAACGCAATAAAAGAGAAAATCGAGAACTATTCCAGCCTATCCTAGCACGAGTATGTATGAGCTAAAATAGCTGAGCGCTAGCTGACATACATATTCATGAGGCAGCTTCGCCAAGTTTTATTACAACTGGGTCGCTAACTGAGGACTGTTTACGTAATTCATATAAAAATATTTACACTTAGGTATATACCTATGTATATTTCTTAGTCTTTACAAATCTATAGATCTATACATCTATACAAATAAATAAAATTGGAGTGTCTGTTTGTAATATTAAAATAACCGCTTTTAACTAAGTCAATTTATATGTATACACGGTACATATACCAAAACAACTTTTTTTATATTTTTGTCTGTCTGTCTATCTGTCTGTTTGTTCCAGCTAATCTCTAAAATGGCTGGACCAATTTTGACGGGACTTTTACTGGCAGATAGCAGATGTAACAAGGAGTAACTTAGGCTACTTTTATTTTAGACAAAAATAGTTTGTTAGCCAATACGAAGTTCGCCGGGTTCGCTACTGTATAAAAAAATTTGTTACAAGTGGATTTAACTCATTCAAGTTTTTTTTTTTACACCGAGTAATTTAGTGCTTGATGACAAAACCACCTGATGGTAAGCAGTAATGAAGCCTTGGATGGTAAAGCACACTAACTTACAATTAGTAGAAGCCTATTCACTCTTGACTTGAAGACACCCACATTATAATCAGAGGGGAACACCCACGCGGGCAATTTATTTCAGTCCCTTGCGGTACGTATAATAAAAGACGAAGCAAAGCGCGACGTCCGCACCGGGGGGATGTTGACAAGAAAGGGATGAATACCCGCCGTGCGTCTGGATGTTCGATAGTAAAAAGGAGAGGGGCGAATTAAGTCATGTAATTCCTGAGCACACTCTCCAAAGTGGAGAGTAATTACAAATGCATAGTACATTTACTCATTTATTGCGCTTCATAAGACTTCATCGCTACTAAGCTTCATATGTGTACTAAGTGTAGTACTGACTGCAAAGCATTAGCATAGGTGTATTGAGGCGGCCCCAATATTAACCCCAATCCCACGCCGGATAGGTGTCTTATGAAGCGACGACATCAGGCCCGCCGGTGGTACCGCGACTCAGAGGAATTATATTGGTAATATTGATTTGAATAGTTCATTAATATAATTATTATGATTATTATTTCTCCGTTAGGTCCACCCTGATATCTACCATCACCTTCCTTGAGTCTACCGCCTAATGACTCATGGTGTTCCAGCTGGGGGATTGAGAGCCAGTTCTTTCTTTCTTTTCTTCTCTGTTTCTTGGCGAGCAACGCATAATCCGCTATAAGTTATCATCGTCATTATACACTATAGGTAAAATTTTAACTCTGTAGAAGAATAGGAAGTAGTTCTTATTCAGCATTTAAGATTTGACCCAAGCTAACACGTTAAAAGCTTTTTAGGGTTTCATAGCCAAATGGCAAAAAACGGAACCCTTATAGATTCGTCATGTCTGTCTGTCTGTCTGTCTGTCTGTCTGTCTGTCTGTCTGTCTGTCTGTCTGTCCGTCCGTATGTCACAGCCACTTTTTTCCGAAACTATAAGAGCTATACTGTTGAAACTTGGTGAGTAGATGTATTCTGTGAACCGCATTAAGATTTTCACACAAAAATAGAAAAAAAAACACTAAATTTTGATTTGATTTAGACACTTCCAAAGTGGTAAAATGTGTGTGTCCCCCCTGTAACTTCTAAAATAAGAGAATGATAAAACTAAAAAAAATATATGATGTACATTACCATGAAAACTTCCAACGAAAATTGGATTGAATGATATTTAGTAAGTAGTTTTTTTTAATACGTCATAAATCGTAAACCGCAAAAAACATTGATCAAAGTTACACCGAACTACAAGAACTTTTATATTATGTTACTTGCTGCTACGGAACCCTTCATGAGCGAGTCCGACTCGCACTTGGCCGCTTTTTTTAACAGCTTAGTTAAAAAAGCTTGTAACTAAGTCAACTTATAAGTAAAATAAGAGAAAAAGATTTATTTTCCTAAGCAAAGCAAGAGCTACTATGTAGTAAGTACTGCAAAGTTAGATGCCTATGTATTTGAATATTGTACCTCTCCGTTTTTTTATACAATTTAAAGGCCATGCTTCATTTAATATGAAAATAACTAAGTTACCGTAAATCAGTTGGTTAATATAAATTACATTTTAGCACGATTTTCAACGAGTTTATCCTAATTTTCCGTATCTAGGTCACATAGAAAATGTTTAGTAAACGAATATAAAGTGAATATTGGTAAACTGTATAGAAACATAGTTAAGGTTAAGCTATTAAATTATTTATATTCAGCTTTAGGGGCGTACCCCGATGGAAAAAGTACCCTTAACGGATCATTTCGTTGTCCGTCCGCATGTCTGTCTGTTTTCAAAGGAACGCGTAGGGTTATTACGTTGAAATTACTATCCAATACTCAGGTCTATAATCCACTTACTTATGCCAAAACATTGTTTTAACAAGGGAATATCCGAAAACTTGTCTTGTTGTAAGCCAAAATACTAGAACTACCACAAAATGATATTCCTTACATTTATTTATAGTATGAAAGCCTAATGCCCTCGAGTTTTCGGGTTCATTTTGTTAATGGTAGTTTCCGTATATCTCCAAAAGGTATCCATTATGTTTGAGATTGAACATTTCATACCTTTACCAAAGCCCTACAAGTTTCTTTTGCAACAAGCCTTGAAAACATTATAACAGCACAGAATAACTTCTCATTCAGAAACAAATTAATTTCTAAGACATATGATAAATCATACAAAGAAAGTGATGTTTTCGTCACATTTTCTGTTATGATTATGATCGATTTGAAGCACTATCGAATTCAAAAACTCTTATGTGTGTACGACGTTTCCATCGTAATTTATTCACCAAATTCAAAATCACCTATGTGCTTGCTAAACAAAACTTTATCGATTTTTTCGATTCCCTCAAAAAGCTGACTATTTACACATAAGAGGTCCAAAAGTCGCAACGACGATCTGCATTAGTTCATTAGCACTAGTTCATTTTAAATACGCTCTTGGAAAGTTACAGGTGCGTGCAACATTCAACTTAGGTTTCCCTGGTGAGAGACCGCTGAGCTATAATTGCTTTCCGTCCCGTAATCCCGTACTGTTACAGTCTGTGTACCCTAATTACTCGAAACTGGGGCACGTCGTTCCAGCTTTACCAATATGCACGGATCTTAACAGCCACTCTAATAAACCGGCATCTTGTAAAATGTTTGCAACTACTGGCCAAGCTTTGTACGAGTTCTGCCTTGTTTCGAAAATAACTTGGCACTAGACAAAGCAACATAAAACTTAAAATTGTAACAATTGTCACAATTATTGCTAAATTAGATCTTTAAACAGATCTGCTATAATATAACACCACTTATACAATGACTGCATCGTGAAGAAAGGGGCCATCCATAAATTACGTCACACTAATTTCATGACTTTTTGACCCCTCCCCCCCCTTGTCACTGCTGGTCACATTTGTGAGACCCCCCCCCCTAGTGTGACGTCACATAACAAAATTATTATGAAATTTTACACCTACAAATTATTAAATTAAAACAGCAGTTCCGAAATAAGTTTTATTTCCATTAATTGTTTTTAATATTTACCTATACATACCAATTATTCGATTTTGAAATGTGACGTCACAAAATTTAGGACCCCCTCCCACCCCTTGTCACACAATGTCACACTTCATTGACCCCCCCTCTCCCCCCTAACGTGTGACGTAATTTATGGATGGCCCCAAAGTTGTTATTTTATAATACATCTAATTTCCTGCCACGGACATGTAAACTGTGGAACGAACTTCCTGCATCGGTGTTCCCGCTAAGCTATGACATGGGGTCCTTCAAGAAGCGGATCTTTTCTTTTCTTCGAGGCCGGCAACGCATTAGTGACGCTCCTAATGTTGCTAATTTCCATGGGCGACGGTGATCACTTACTATCAGGTGACCCGTCTGCTCGTTTGCCTGCTTAAGGCATAAAAAAACATTGCTTCGAAGCATCTCTGAACCTGAATTCATAACCAGAGAAAATGCGAATACTACGAGGTATTCACTTTACGAGTCACTTTGCTAATTATTATGCTAGCATAGTTACACGTTGTTCTAAGTGAACCTAGCTTATTCCCTAACGTATCAAAATAGTGATAAATGCTTAGGCTAATTGCCCGTATTAAGGTCACGAAGGCACGTATCTTGGCCGTAATATGTTGTACAGATTGCAAAGCCGGACTGAGCTTTCATATGAACGAGGAGATAATTGCGTGTCAGGAAAAGGTTTTACCCTCTTGCCCTATTTCCTTGTTTTTTTTATAAATACAAAGACAGACACCATTTACAGACTTTTAGAAACCCGTTCATCAGATGAAACAAAAGTTCATTGAATCTCTTAAATGTTTGTCTTTCATGTATAACTTTCTCTGAATCTAAACGGAAAATTTTTAAAGGTGCATGTCGTAAGTTTTAAACTTAATTACATAAACTACTATTTATTTACCAATTCGTATAATTTCAGAAAAAAACCATTTCGTAAAAAGCGTCTTGCTATCAAAATTCACATTTATGATATGGCGCCAATAAAATCACCTCTAGACTTATTTCTGAAGCGCCAGGCAATCGGCGTGTTATTGATCACTGTTGCGGTCACATACAATTTAGGACATTGATATAGTTACATAGTGTTTGGGTGGAGTCTGACTCAAATATATCAAGCGGTATCATGTGTATTCAGGTGTCTTGTTTGTTCAGTAAACTCATTCAAATAGACAAATATTTCTCCAAAATCGAGTGTAGGTCACGGACCTGAAAAAAAGACGGACGTAACCTCGTCTAATCGAGAGTGAAGCATAGCAATGGCCGCCCGATTACCATGTGTGCGTAATTTGTGTGTACGAATAGAGAGTTGGTATATTATGGGTGCTTCACTGAATTTGTTGTTGGGATTACGTCCGTCCTTTTAAAAGGTCCATGGTGTAGGTCTATTAAATTTTACAGAAGATCCACAGTCCTACGTCCATGACACTCTCTCGATAATTTTGATAATTTGTAGTACTTAAGTTAGCTACACCTCTAGCTCTACTTAAGGACGTTTGTTTCATCTTCCAAAAGAGGAGCAAGGGAGAAGCTGGTACTTTATATAAATTATGTTTATGTAAGCGTTTATTGTCCTTCAATAAAGATTTATGGCAGGATTAGTTATCATGCCATCACCATCAATGTCAGAAATTTTAAATGTTTCCGTTTGTAAATAAAACTTAATGATAGCGAGACGTGTCCTGTAAAACATGTAATTAAACACATAAAATAGCTTTCATTTCATGACTATACAATTATAAATGTACGAGTAAGTGTTCATAGTCTGAGTTACATTGCAAACCGAAATTGTCAATTTTAACGTCCCTAATATCGACCTAATTCTGGCCCTAAACTCCAATTTCGAGCAGTGGATTGCTTAATACGTGACACTCATTTGATCCTAAGTAATAAAATAATGCAGGGAAGTTACAGTAGAAATGCAGGAAGACAATGAAAACAGCGTTAAAGTCATAAAACTTTCTAGTTTACTCCGGCACGCTTACACAATGGTGATCTAACTCGCCTAGCTCGGCAGTCTATAGAATTTTACTGCTTTTACTTGGATGGAAAGTATTACTCAAGTTGTTTAGTATCACCACCCATCCACTGCAATGTAAGGTAAGCTTCAAAGAGTTAGAAGAAGGATCACATGAAATTAAACACCGATACCTTTCCAGTGGCTATAGTCTTGAGGTTAACGTCAATCAGGTCTATAAATAATTAGTAGAAATTGTTCATCCAATGTCACGTGATCCGTCTTCGGATACCTCTTAGAAGCTGTGCCTTCCAGATGTAGATATATACATATAAAGTTCTATCTATACCTTTGACGACCCTCTAGCCCTAGTTGGTAGCGACCCTGCCTGCGATGCGAAGGGTCCCAGGTTCGATTCCCGGCCGCGTATTTCCGTTTACGTGTTCAATAGGAGGCAGTACTGCCTCGAAACGCACAACGATTTGTCACGCTAATTCTCTATACCCAATACAATACCCAATTGCGCACTGGATTGCGAAGAGCATGAGCCCTGATTGGAGTATTTATGTTCGTGTTCAATAGGAGGCAATACTTGTCTTGATTATGGCAACTAAAAGTTCAATTTCAATTCAATTATGCAACAAAACTACACTTCCACAACTTAACAACTTTATGTAGAAGCTTAGAACCTAAAGAGTGCAGTATTTGTAAACAGAGTGAATGGAAATGGATACATGTTTAAGCAAAATTGGCACTTCAAAGCCAAATATTTCGCAAACGGGCACCTGAATTGAAAAACGGTTTAAGCAGACCCATAATATTTTAAAAATACCTTTTTAACAATACCTCACACTATGGGGTTGTGACGAAAAAAAATTCATCCCCATATTACCTATGGGAGATGCCCTGAAAATTGGTGTTATGGAAAATTATGATACAATGGTGTCAATTAAATTCTAATATGTCGCGAAGTGTATGGTTTCATCCCACCTCAAAAATGCCTCAACGCGCCTAAAGAAGTTTTCACTTCAAAAAATTTGTTCCCATTTTCAGTAATGGTTACGGTCGAATTTCTATTAGGAGAACACTTGTATATTATAGAAATCGCCAGCTTTTGGCAAAATGGCAGGAACGATCGGAAATAATATGAATGGAGAAATAAGATTCAAATCGGACCCTATGTAAAGAGTATTGAGTATTGACCCTTGTTACGCTTTTCCAAGGGCTATGTTGATACAAAAATAACCCACCAAAAAGAGTTTCCTTTGAAGACAACAGAAACTTGTCGTTTAGTTTTACATAATTTAAAAATGAATCGTGATCATGATAGTAGTGATGACGCTAAGTATCGTCCAATCATTATTTTTATCTGTATTATGTACTCTATTTTTTTTCTATAATGTTCTTTCTTTGGACCTCATGTCTTGTGGTCCATTCGCTACGTGTCTCTTTTTCTCTAAATTATTGAAAAAGGAACTGTGGTAAATTTTAAATTAGATGGACGAACCCGACTAAACTGCTAATAATAATCATAAATACTTCCAATATTTTGTAAATCCTATAAGTCGAATACTTAGAAAACTCTAGCTAAAACAATATCTACATCCATCTAAGTTATGTCTACAGATTTTCAATTTACCCGTTTCAGTAATAACTATCTCGATAAAATGCTATCAAGACAATTTGCAATATTAAGTCAAATAGATATTGGACTCTATTATGAGGGTGTAAAGTTCGACTTCAAACGCAGTAAAGATGACATCATAATGCAGCATTAAGATTCACAGTAGATAATAGCTGTTCTATTTAGATCACGAAACCGGAAGATGATTAAATCCTCTGAGTCTATCTTAGGAAGTATATCCGTAAAAGAAGAATATGTTTAGTGTTGAGAAAGTATACTGCCACACCTTTTTTCAAATACTTAGATTAGACGTTGAAGAATACAGGCATTTTTTGTGTTGCTGAAAAGTATAGTAAATCATCCTATTGACTGAGTCAGCTGCCAAAGTATTCTTCGTGTTACTGGGACTTAATAGCCAGCATATTTACTTTCTTCTATTTTCTTGCCTCGACGCCAACGCATCGATGATGCTAGAGATGTTAGTGATATCCATGGATGACGATTACAACAACCACCAAACATCTGGTTTATCAGCTCGTATGTCAGCTATTTACATAAAATAAATATGAGTTACATTTGGCCCAAATTTCCCAAAACATCGGACAGCTAATTTAAGCCTCGTTGAAGATAAGGTGTAATTTCAGCGCACTGCCAGTTGCATTGATGCCCAAATCCCGAAATGCCTTGAGGGACCAATATAGAAAATCTGACTGATAAACTACAGTCTTATTTGTTGATAAAATTAGAACCCTAAAGCTGAAACGTAAAGCTGTTTTTGGCAGAACCATTTTTGATTGTAACTATAGAAGATTCTACCACATGGCAGCTACGAGAATGCTTATCAACTGTCTACTGCAATTCCTTTTAGTTTTAGTCTATTCGTTCAAGTAAACTGTTCGTTCCTATACAATAGCTCAAAGAAAACTTACCTACTGTATGCAACCCTTTAAGACATCTTCAAGCCTATTTCCAAGGTCACGCGTAGACATGTGTCAAGAGCACCTTGCGAAGTTTACGGTATTAATATTCAAACAAAAGTTCCAGCGAAGGTCAATACCGAATATCAACAACTGATGACAATAAAACAATTTCAATATAAGAAAACGAAAATGGTACGCAATATTGCAGTAACTGCTTTGGGCTATCGACGAAAAGTCTGGAATCAACGACAGCCAAGTCTTAAAATTCCTCGTTACAAACAAGCCTGAAAACCTGTAAAACAAAGAACAAAACGTAACGTGTGCGCGGAGAAACTGAGAAAATCTTTTCTTTTTCGCCTCAAAAGAAAACATGTCATTTAGAGCTCAATAAGACGGCTCGTCCCAATGTCTTTCAAAAGTTCCAGAATGTAAAATATGTGGGTAATTTGTTCCATTTGAGTACATTACAATAATTGCTTATCAATAATTTGTGTCACAACGACAAACTTCTGACGCAATCTGAATCATTCGCACTGATCCATCAGTGGTCCTTTGGTTCTTTATCTGTCATTACCTGATCTCAATTCGAAAGGCATGATAGCGGGTGAAAAGCGCCCCTCCCTGCAGTAGCTCGGTCACAGATCCGTTCCGCCGCCCCGTGGCATCGCACGCGTTACTGCATCCACACACAACACTTTACCACCACCCGTAGGATTTGTCAGAGGTTATGTAGCATGACGCACTGTGTGTTTGCGTTACGTCAAAACGGGTTAGGACGGTTTCACACGACGCGGGCACCGCTACGGCGGCGGGGTCACTTCTGGCGTGAGATGCGGCGCGCGCCGTCTGCGCCCCCCGTCGTCATGGCTACCATCCGGGCGAACCCCGTCTCCTCTCGAGAACAAAAACAAAAATAGCAAATTAATTGCGTAATCGTGTGCCGTGAAATTTTTGTTCAAGTTAATTTGAACATGAAAGGGCTCAAAGTATTAGTAATGTTCACTTGTAAAGGTGAGTAGCGAATAAAGTTTTCGTTGTACAAAATCTCTTTTGGAACAATGTTGGTTTGATTTCGATTTCAAATTGTTTTCGACACCTGCATATTGTTGCATAACATTTTCCGAAGTAGGTTAAACGTTTCCGTATCACAGCTGAGCTTTAAGTTTTGGGGTGGAAAGATGAAAGAGTAATGAATGAAACAGCGCGAAGCGACGCGTATAGAGGATATGTAACTCGTGTTCGTTTCAGCAATGTAATAATGTGATAACAAAATTGATATGCTCTGCATTTTATTTGGTTATTTCACTACGTTTTTATTAACTCGTTTTGCTTCTGTTTGGATGAAATTTTGCAGGGAGGCAATTTATTATTACCTTTCCGATGAGCTAGAGGGTACAGCCTTGAAATTCTAAACTCAGCAGTAACAAAAAACAAACGAAAACGTGGAAAAAATGTTTTCAGATGCTTTGTTTTACTCTGTTGTAGCTTGATATTTGGATGTGGATGAAGCTTTAATTAAAGGTAAATAATATTTTTCTAATCCATAGAAAACAACTAAGTAGTAAAATTGTGAATATTAGATACAAAGTTGTGCCAAAACTTTAAACTTTACTTTCTTCATCAATTCCGTTAATTTGAAGACAAGTTCCTGCCCTGAGTGAATAATTGGAAGGATGAAGAGTCAACACAATCACAAGTTTTTAAGGGACTCCAAACACATTCCTCTAAAAATTCGCATTTTCAACTTGATTCTGGTAGTTAAAAATGATACTAGTAAATTACAAAAAAAAACATGAGAGGTGTCAAGGGACACCCGGATGGAACGAAGTTCCTTGCAGTCAGTACTAGGATAGTAAAAACATGCAAGCCTAGTAGCAAGCTACTATATGAACAAAGCCGATGAGAAATTTAATACCCCAGATTTGTTTTGGCACACTCGCTTGCCTGTTTTTACTATCCTAGTACTTACTGCAAGAAACGAAAATATCTGGCTTGCTTTCTATAAGAGAGAGAGAGAGACAGACAGAGAAACATGCGCACGCCGCACGACATGTAACGACGCCGTACGAGTTGTAACGACTAACGACGACAAAAAGAGTCGTTACAACTTTTCGTTACCAAATTTTCCGCCTAGCCCCCTTTCGCAACGCGCGTTATGGAACTTCGTTCCAATATATGTCATAGATTGATTTATGCTGTTTAATAATGTATATTTTCATGTTAATATTTATTTTGGTAAACACAATTCAAGTGACCTGTGTTTTCGTTTTTATGGTCGACTTCCCTTCGGACGAGGTACATGTGTTTTCGTCCGCCAAAACGCTCCCGTAATTTACGATCGATTTCGTAGTTCTTTCCTTCTTTCTACTAAAGATTATAATTATATAGCGTTCGGACGCTTGGCTACAGTATATTGTTCGGATTTACTTGTTTATTTTATTAGTAACTAGCTGACCCGGCGAACTTCGTATCGCCTAAGAATGTAAAATCGGTACAGCCGTTCTTAGCCGTTACAGTTTCTGTGTGTTCCTCCCTCTCCCTCTCCCTCTCCCTCTCCCTCTGCCTCTCCCTCTCCCTCTCCCTCTCCCTCTCACGCTCCCGCTCCCGCTCCCGCTCCCGTTCCCGCTAATAGCTATCTATCAACTACACATAACAAAATTTTACCTTATCCCGCAGGAACAGGTCTATTTTCCGGGATAAAAAGTATCCTATATCCATCCCCGAGCTTTATTTGATATCTGTATAAATAACTAATCTATCAACTACATATAACAAAAATTTACCTTATCCCACAGGAACAGGTCTATTTTCCGGGATAAAAAGTGTTATGAAATGTGTGTATGGTGTGATAAAAACAGGCTTATGGACGTGTGCAGCATTAAACGAGTTACAAGTGCGTCGCCGGCCTTGAAGGATACGATATACACTCTTCTTAAAGAACCCCGTATCATAGCGCGCAGGGAATTACTTAGAAGAAAGTTTGTTCTAAAGCTCACAGGTTCATGGCAGGAAGGAGCGCGAGAAACTAGCGGTAAACGACGAGTGGAGGTGATGCGGGTGGAACCGCAATATTTTGTGGATGGTGCGATAAAGAAAGGTGGATGGGGTCACCAGGTTGAAAAGTTGTTCGGAACATTCTCCATAGTAGAGACGGTAGAGGACACAAAGAGAGCCTACGTCTCTCCAGAGACTTAAGTTCCCTAGGCTGTCTGTAAGGTTGGGACGTTTAAATGTTTTGTTCGGTGCATGCAATTTAGGTAAGGTCAGTCAGTCTTGATAATGCAAAGACTGCGACTTTGCACGGAGGCTAAAAGACCTGCTGTTTTTAAGTTTTTAGTTTTACTCATTTTTCATTGTACCTTACGTTCTACAGCTACTTAATCTACTCTCCCAATATCTCCGGATACCTTGTTGATTGTGGCTTGTTTCTGAGCTTTGTCATTCGTTTGTTATTTTACCTCCAAAATATTTTCGAACAATTGCGGAGGGAGCAATGGTTAGAGAACAACCGCAAACTTGCAAGATTTTACAGCATTGCACGCTTTAAATAACGACGTGCCTCTGAAACACAATCAGCACCTAATTCATTAACGATATAATTCTAATTAACTTCAAATACACTAATATTACCAACTTATACTTGGTAAACAAAGAGCCGACGTCTAATACTCCGCCGTATTTTTATGCGTGAACTCGGCCTAAACTTCAAAATTACTTGGAAACTTTTGAATAGTATATTAATCAGCCTCCTTGTGGTGAACGAACAAACTTAATAATACGTAAATTTTCTTCCACATAAATTTAATAACAGCTTTTGAGGTAATTTTTACGAAAAGTTAATAATATTTTTGGTGTAGTTTGCAAAAGGTGAAAAATCATCGGCGTCTATAAGCATTAGCATAGCAACTGGCTGATCCTTTTTCGGTCTTCTACGCCCGTCGCCCGAGTAGGTACTTGGAAGTAAGTCTTTGGACCTTTGACCGTGTAAATTGATAAAACATTATAATAATTTAGCCAATCCATTTTTTTCACCCGAAATATAAAAGAGTAGATAATTATTTCAGGTGATAACAAATCAGACGGCATAGTCGTTGTAACGATACAACTACAGGCCCTTTCTCTCTATCTGTATATATGTATCTTTTTTCTCTCTATTGCGTATCTATACTATATACTTATGCGGTAGGTATTTATTTATTTATTTTAAATCACACTACATCTAACATCACAGGTGTCCCCAATTATATATACTTGTATATCTATACAAATAATAATCAAATCAAATGTTTTTATTCAAAATTGGTTTGGTTCAGAAACACTTTTTGAAAGTCATGCAAGCTACGCCAATGCTTCAACAAGGCCCTACCGTGAGAGGGCCCGGGAGAAGAAGCAGCAAGAAACTACCGGGGTTGTTTTTTTCCTGTTCACAGTTACAGATAGCACTTATCACCTACTGCAATCTATATTCATAAAACTCATGTCCTAGGAGTATTGTCTTTAAAATAATCATCTAATTTGTAATACACAACACTCAACAATCCTTTCGTCATTAGAATGCTTTCAATATGAGTTTTTTTAAGGTAAGGCAAGCAAAGCAAAAGCAACAAACCCATAATTGTCCCACTGCTGGACTCGGGGTCTGCTCTCACAACGTGAGGGGTACAGGCCATAGTCTACCACGCTGGCCAAGTGCGGATTGGTAGACTTCACACACTTTTGAGAACTTTATGAATAACTCTCCGGTGTGCAGGTTTCCTCACGATGTTTTCCTTCACCGAAGCAAGTGATAATTAACTTCTAATACGCACATAATATTTGAAAATTAGAGGTGCGTGCCAGGATTTGAACTCGAGCCCCCGCATTCGGGAGACCAACGTCCTAACCACTAGGCTATCACTGCTTTTAAGGTAAGGCATTTCTGTAAATTTTGATGGAATTTTATTATAAATCTTTATACATGTACCTACCCATGGACAAGCCACCAGTTTTACATAATCTAAAATTTGGTACAATTAGTTTTAGCCTTGTTCCTCGTATTAATATTGTGGATGTCACTCTTCTTAAGAAAACTATCGTAATATTTCTTAACATACAAAACATTAACCAATTTATATTGTGACACCACAGTTAGAATATTAATTTCCTTAAAGAGATCCTTAAGCGAGTTCCTAGACCTGAGGTTGTAAATAGCAATGGTTGTAAAATTTAAGAGTGTGAATTTGAAATCAATGATTTTTTCAAGTTGCAAATCGCTACTTGCACGATACTAACACCGAAAAATGAGTTTTTAAAAATTTTTACTGTCTGTATGTTTGTTTTTCTTCCCTAATCTCTGAAACCACTGAACGAATTTTAACAGGACTTTTACTAGGATATTGAAAAGTCTTCAACTTAACATTTAACTCGTTAGGATCCGCGTGATCGCGGTACCTTTGAGTTCGAACGTGCTGGAACGTTCCCGGTAACCGACGGGTTAAGCAATTTTTTAGGGTTCCACGCCAAAGGGTTCCTTAGGGATAGTTTGTATGGAGAAATAAAAAAATGTCATCTGATTATGGTAAGGAACCCGAAAAAATCGAAACGTTATGTCGAGAATTGACCTTTTACTCGTATTGTAATGCGGTTCTAATGATCAATCATTCTGCTTTAAAAGTATGTTCTGTAAGTTAACTAAAGTACCTACTATTTTTTCCGAACCGAAGCGAGGGTAATTGCTAGTAAAAGATAAAGCAATAAAAAGCGGCCAAGTGCGAGTCGGACTCGCTCATGAAGGGTTCCGTAGCAGCAAGTAACATAATATAAAAGTTCTTGTAGTTCGTTGTAACTTTGATCAATGTTTTTTGCGGTTTACGATTTATGACGTATTAAAAAAAAACTACTTACTAAATATCATTCAAACCAATTTTCGTTGGAAGTTTTCATGGTAATGTACATCATATATTTTTTTTAGTTTTATCATTCTCTTATTTTAGAAGTTACAGGGGGGGGGACACACATTTTACCACTTTGGAAGTGTCTCTCGCGCAAACTATTCAGTTTAGAAAAAAATGATATTAGAAACCTCAATATCATTTTTGAAGACCTATCCATAGATACCCCACACGTATGGGTTTGATGAAAAAAACATTTTTGAGTTTCAGTTCTAAGTATGGGGAACCCCCAAAATTTAGTGTTTTTTTTCTATTTTTGTGTGAAAATCTTAATGCGGTTCACAAAATACATCTACTCACCAAGTTTCAACAGTATAGCTCTTATAGTTTCGGAAAAAAGTGGCTGTGACATACGGACGGACAGACAGACAGACAGACAGACAGACAGACAGACAGACAGACATGACGAATCTATAAGGGTTCCGTTTTTTGCCATTCGGCTACGGAACCCTAAAAAGTAATAATAATTTTTTTATCCGAAATTAACTAATATTTATCTACATAACCATGAGTGTATTGTATTAACATAGTATCAAAAAATCCGGAGAATTGGAATAGCTCATGTGGAATGTTGAATAGTCTGCTAAAGCCTTCAAAACCAAACTTAATTGAATGCCTCATCGCATTGCATACTTTGCATATATGTAAACGCTCACCCAGTCACCCAGACACGAAGATCAAACATTTTTATTTTTAACAATTTTTACAGATTGTATGGGTTTGGTTACTTGTATAGACATTAATACATATTTACCACTATGTACATTATGCACTTTTAAACACGTATACCATATGAACTCAATTTCGCAATTTTTGCAGATTTGCCATTATATTACTAGGTGAGCGATATGTAGATCAGTTGGAATGCAGTGGAATTATGAGAAATATGTACATATGTCATAGAAAAAACAGTATTATTAATTTTACCAATCACAAGTTTGATGTCATATAAAGTAATATTATGTGAAAAATTTTGATCAAACCATGACCAACCTTTATACCAACTTTGGCTTTCGTTATCGCGTTTAATAAACAACCCCATAGCCTAGTTGATAGTGCCATTTTATGCCAAGGACTCGTTCCTTATGTAGTACACGTATGAAATCCCAACAGACCCAACACAACATTATATGTGGAAGATGTCTTGTACCTCTGAACGCCCAAGTAATCTTTATGTCACCATCAAGAAGATAGCTTTGGTACTGTATTTACTGTACTTTATGAAGAAGGTAAATCGCTGGGATTACTGTAGTCCCCTCGTCCCCTGATAATAATGTCACCATCGTTCCAGAATTTTCTGGGTAGTTCACTGGATTTACGACCTTTCATTTAGAATTTGGTCCTCTTTTTCAATTTGCTGAGTCTTCGCATGAATGAGGAAGTTAAAATAACAAATCTGTATTTAAAAACTTGTAGAATGTTATTTTCAGCTTCAATATTGTTGAGACGTAAAAAAATTAGTTATTTCGTCTCATTCTCTCTCATTTGGACTTAACAAATTAAAATAAAATAACGAAACTCGATACATTTTGTCACTAAAATATCCTGATTTTTGTTCACGATTTTTTCATTTCGGAAATGTTTATTCTTTATTCTAAGTCGGAAATGGTTACCCTATATGGAATATTTTCATGCCGCATTGCATTCCCATAAGATTTAGAAAAAAAACTTGAACTTCTACGACTTATAATCAGTGTAATTTGCATCTGGAATTTGCATGTCATCGGCAATCTTTCCAGAACGAATCTTCTAATGTCACATCGAGTCTGTTCTTTCTTTCTCTGTCGCAAACGCATCTGTAATCCTACCTTTGGTGTTGCTGATGTACTTATTTATTGTCTCTATAGGTAGGTACGTGTTGTCTATTGTAGATATTGCAAGAAGCTGTCTCATATTCTTTTCGCGATTCGTAGGTAGGTACAATATTGCATAATGTAATCTTTATGAAATATTGTGTGCTGACAGGCAATGTTCATTCAAGTCCATGGGGAAAACAATATCGCCAGTGATTGTATCTTGTTGGCATTCAGGGCGCGTTTCGCTGATATGGCGGCACCGAATTTTCGACATCGCCCGATTCAAAGCCGCAGACCTTTTGGGAAGTGAAGTGTGAAATAAGTAACCGCTATGCCTGAAACACAGCGGCAAAATTTTGTTTGGCATCAGAAACCAACATCATTTAGTGTTGACGACAAAACGACTGAACATTGTCTACGAATACCTACTTACGTCCTTTAATCCAATCCATGTAATTCAGCCATTCAGGTCCCAGTCCTTAGAAGCGAAAAGAAACGAATAAACATATTACGATATTTACGATATGACTGAATAGAAAACTAATAAATTTTCTACCTTAATAGAAATTACTGAGAGTAACGCAGAAAACTATTCACAGGAAAATTGTAGCTTAAATGTTTTCGTTATTGAATTGGAATGAGATCCAATCAGGTAGGTAGGTGTTGAAAAGATAGCGTGACCGAGAAAATAAATAGCCAATTTCTCAACTATGTAATTAACAACAACAACTATGTACTATGTAATTACTTATTTTCATATACACTTAAAATATGAAACCTGGAAAAATCTTGGACTTAATAGTAATTTAGGTAGTTATCTAATTCATTTCTCGATTAACAATGAATAAACTTAATGAATACGATCTTCATCGTAGTCTGTGTAGCTTTAATCGTTTTTGGTTTATCAAATCGACGGGTGCAAAGTGAAAAAAGTTATCTGCAATTTTGCGATTTTGCGATTATTGCGGTAACTTACTTAAAATATCATATTCCACAACATGGCAAAAAAATAAATCAAAATATCTCCTTATTTTTCGTACTTTTGTCACGTATAAGAAGACAACTACGCCTATTTTGTAAAATTGCACGACGTCAATGCGGCTACCTACCGCTGGCCGTTTTTACGATGGGCGCGCGGCCATTCCCACTGAGGCATCAGTCAGGTGACATGTTACACGTCGGCTGGCGAGAATATTTTGTTTATTTTGGCTTTTTACGTGTTAAAGGTTATGTGAAAGTGTTATCATAATAATAAACAAATTGTTATTTTTTATTAAGAAACGACGCATAAACGGCCATCTGCCATATGTCTTTTTCTACGTCGAGATTATATGTAGATGTCTCAATCTACATAAGTAAATTAGTATTTTTTAGTATGTTAGTGAGTATTTAACTATGTTACTTCTTATTGTTAGCTATAATAAGTGAATTATAATTAAATTTTATTCACTTACCGATATTTTTTACTATTGTTTCACGTTCAGAAAGTCCGAAATCATCTATTAAAGAAGACGATAGCTTACAGAATGTAAGCAATGAATTTTTCAAGAATAATACTTTGTTGGCCGATGAAATTATTGAACATGTTATAGAAGAACTTGATGAGACCGCGATGAAAACAAATGTGTATGATTTAACTTCGCAAGATCAGTGCCAATTTTCTTCGTCACACTCTAGGACTCTCGATCTGAATTACAAATTTTTAATTCTGAAAACTTTGATGTTGGTAATAGAGATACAAAAAGAAGATTATCGGATACATCAACACCCTCAGAATACAATTCATTTACTTCAAGTCCGCCACGTCCATTATCAGAGTTAAATCAAAATATCTCTTCACTAAAGTCAGACGGGCTATCGAGCATGTCAGATTCAAACTGCCAATCTCTAATAATTAACACCAGTTGCAGTGATGCTTCTTCGGCAGTGGAGGCTTCAAGTGAGTGTTCTACGACTTCCTTACTAAACGGTAGAAAAATACGTCAGTTCTGTATTGATAGATCAAAGAAAAAGCGATTGAGAAATGAAGACAAGTGGATTGATACGAGGCGTAAATTACTATTAAATTCAGGTAAACAACATCAGTCTAGGGACGGAAAAGTGCAACCTGCGAAACATATTAAGCCGGCATGTGGTATTTGCAAAAACTGTAGTACAAAAATATTCTTTCAAGATAGGGCACACGTATCTTTGATACAGTTGTAGTTAAAGCAGAGAATTCTTACGCAATATTTTATAAATATGATCTACATGAAGTAGAACCCCAGCGGATTGACTTGGTGCAAAAAAGAAATACTCGTTTTTGCCGTGGCTCTACAATAATTATTAATGATCCCAAAAAATGTTACAATGAACCCATAATGATTACAAGTGCCAAGTACAAAGACATATTAAACCCAATTGACGCCATACAGAAACCGCGCGGTCCGAGTTGTCAACGACCCATGAGTCACTCACAGGTGAAGACCTAAGTATCAGAAGAGATATCGGTTTTCTCTGTGTGTTCTACCGATTTTACAACGGTGAGTGCTCCGAGGAATTGTTTGACTTGATGCCTACTGCACCTTTCTATCATTGCATCACTCGCCGAAGATTGAAGCTTCATTCACACAGATTGGATTCGTGGAGAACATCTACGGTCCGATTCTCACGATCTTTTTTATAACGCACTTGCAAGCTGTGGAATGAGCTTCCTTCTGAGGTATTCCCGGAGCGCTATGACATGGGGGTCTTCAAAAAAGGTGTAAAACGAGTTCTCCTTCAGGGCCAGCGATGCATTGGCTATTTATTCCTCTGATATTGCTCATTTCCATAGGCGACGGTGACAACTGACCATCAGGGGGCCCGTCTGCTTTTTCGTCAGCCCCTCAGGCTATAAAAAAAGCCTCTGCCAGCAAAATCTGATACCTCCCAGGTATCATAGCTTTTATAAAAATTTGAAACATGGTTCCTATACTGATGGTAATGAGACTGATTAATTTTTAAATTCGTTTGAAAATAATTACAAAAACTTTATTTTTAAAATTGTTGTTTCAGAATATTATTTAATATTGAGTTGAATTTAGTTTTTACTTGCTTTTACCATAAGAGATATACCAATATTTTTTTTTTAATTTACGTTTAGATTAGAACATTCCTTAAAGCATTTGTGTTTTTTAAACTACAGTTTTACTGATTGTGATTATAACGTTGATTATTGTAACTGATGTTAATTATTCTTAAGTATTAAAACTTTAGAACTTCTCTAGTTTAATTTAAAATGTTTTTTATAAGAAGTTTTTAATTTTTACTGTTGAATTCTCAACCAAAGAAACTGCAAAAACCTCATTAATGTTCCCTTAGATTTGTATGCAGAAAGAAGTTATCGTAAGATTACATTTTAACTACAAAAAATAAATAATTCCTTAGAAAATATTTCATATAACCTTCTTCTAAACCGTGTAGTTTGCGGTATTATTCAGAAGTAGAAAAAGACATCTGCGCAAATTATGTCGTAAACTTGGTGTATTTAAGATTTAACACAGTCATGAACTAATTTTAATAATAGGAAATATTGCACTTTTTGTATTTACTGTAATATTATAAAACGTACTTTATTAAATCCAGATTTTTGAATTCCCATGTAGAAACGACCAAATGGTAGTTAACACAGTTGTTATATTTTTAAGCACAATGTAGATGCAGACAACTGCAATATCTCGTAAATTAAACATAATTAGAAGAAATCAAACATGTACGTAGATGCCTTGATCAATAATGAAGCAGTGATAAAATTTTCAATAGATTTGGTTTAAAATTAACGAAATGGGAGCACTTTTTCCTATTATACGCTCTCCTGAAAAGTTGCTGTTTTGCAGATAACTCTTTTCACTTTGCACCCGTCGAAATGTGAAACTCCACGAAGTCCACTAACATAAAAGTCAATAAAATTCTCAAAATTCAAGTAATCTTACATAATATTTTCGATAGGCAACAATAATAGCGAGCATGTTTGCTCTTCATTATTTTCAGGCGCTTAAGTTGACCAAAGGATTTGTGTATTAATAATGTTCTACAATCTACCTACACCATATTCCATATAGCTACGTAATAAAAATATTACCTATCCATAAAGCACTTCATACCACAGGTTAATGAGAATTGAGAGGTCTATCAGATATAAACCGCATGACAGCAAGTAAGTAGAATGGATGATTTAAAGTCAAGACGCGTCCTATTATCGCTTCAATGAAAAACTTAAACTATGAATCGACACGGCTTTATTTGTATTTGTTTCGAGAGCCCAACAATACTTTGCGGAAGTACGCCTATCCTAGGATATCGGAAGTTATTGTGATAGTTTTTCGATTTGTTTTGTTGTTGAGTGTGTAGAAATGGGTTCAGGTAATTTCTAGACAGTGTAGTGAAACAATGGATCGTGTTTTTAAGTTCCCTTGTCTGAGCAGTTCATCAGCGACAGCGATCAATAGCAAAAACACAAAATTTGAAAAGCTTTTTTTTAAAAGAAATATTTTAATCATCAATTTACATTTTATTTATTGGCACCTTTTGTCAAGTACATACCTGGATCGAAATCAGACCGGGAATCATGAATGTGATGACCCGTGTTGCGCAATGGTTACCATGCCGGATTGCCGCAGCCGCGGCGCCGTTCAAAGAGTCGAATCCTGGGTTCGATTCCCAGCGAGGCAGAAATTTGAATGATGAGTTTAAATTTCTGTTCTTGGTCTGGGTGTGTCATTTTGTATGTTGTTCATGGCACTCGGGATACAGATAATTCTAGTGTGGGGTTATAAAATACATAACACCGCATAGAGCATAGGTTCTCACAGTTTCGCTCAATTCCATTCTAACACAATTATGTCTAATACATAGAACCTATATATTACAGTAAGGTAACGTCATAAGTATATCTAATACTGAATGGCATATCGCCAACTTTATTTTTATACCCAAGAAGGCCTGGCGTCTAGCACACGAAGCGATTTCTTTGCCGCTGTACCTACGACTAGATTACAATCAGCTAGCAAAGGCTAGAGATTGTCAGCTTTTTTGAGTTTGTCGTAAAAAGTATCATCAGAATACAAAGCTTCGGAAAACAAGCAGAGCTTGAAAAATTTACTGCGGTCAGTTCTTTTAAACGGGTCATTCATTATTTATCGAACATGGGTTAGATACTATTAGTAAGTACATGTAATTAGATGTCATTCGACATGGGCGTAGCCAGGTGGGGGGGTTTTGGGGGCGAAAAGTTAAGATATTGACATTTTTAGGAGCTTTATTTCTATTTAACACGTTTTTGAACTTTTTGACTAAACTAATAATACTTAGATGACACTACATACGTCGTGAGAAAAAATAAAGGACTCCCTCAATTCTCAATTTTCTTTAGGGTTATTTTATGTACTTTTAGTCGTTGTATTTACTTGAACCCCCCCCCCCCCCCCCCCCCCCCCCCCCGAAACTAAAACCTGGCTTGGCTACGCCCATGTCATTCGATATTTCTTACAATAAAACTCATTGTACTCGTCAGGACGAATGATTTCACAAAAATTGGACGCTCAAAATCATATCCACACAGGGATCCGAATTCGGGATATTAGATACTGTATCTAACAAAAGTTTGTATTTTTGTAAAGATGAGGATCGTCTTCCTCCTCAATATATTTTGCGATATATGTACAAGGAATTCCCTTCTGACCTTCCCGTTTAGAAAGGCATTTGCTGAATGAAAGATGCCGGCCCAACATGGCGGCCGTCCAGCCTCCAGGTAAAAATGCCTTTACGTAAACCATTGCTGTGGGATTCACTCCACTACACGCAATGGATGCCTTTGTTGAGAATTTTGCAATTAATTATCAGGTGTCACTTTGAGATACCGAAATGCTACTTCATTTACTTTCTATGTCGGGAGATAATTTTTTTCAGAAGCAGAGGTGTTAATTTTTAGTTTTACATATTAAAGCAATGGTATTTTAATGTAAATAACAAAAAGCGGCCAAGTGCGAGTTGGACTCGCGAATGAAGGGTTCCGTAGCAGCAAGTAACATAATATAAAAGTTCTTGTAGTTCGTTGTAACTTTGATCCAGGTAAATTGCGGTTTACGATTTATGACGTATTAAAAAAAACTACTAACTAGACCTCGTTCAAACCAATTTTCGTTGGAAGTTTGCTTGGTAATGTACATCATATATTTTTTTTAGTTTTATCATTCCCTTATTTTAGAAGTTACAGGGGGGGGGGGGACACACATTTTACCACTTTGGAAGTGTCTCTCGCGCAAACTATTCAGTTTAGAAAAAAATGATATTAGAAACCTCAATATCATTTTTGAAGACCTATCCATAGATACCCCACACGTATGGGTTTGATGAAAAAAACATTTTTGAGTTTCAGTTCTAAGTATGGGGAACCTCCAAAATTTGTTGTTTTTTTCTATTTTTGTGTGAAAATCTTAATGCGGTTCACAGAATACCAAGTTTCATTGGTATAGCTCTTATAGTTTCGGAAAAAAGTGGCTGTGACATACGGACGGACAGACAGACAGACAGACAGACAGGCAGACAGACAGACAGACATGACGAATCCATAAGGGTTCCGTTTTTTGCCATTTGGCTACGGAACCCTAAAAAGAGGTAGATATATCACTAGCGCGCCGACGATGAAGAGCATAAGAACAGGCAATTGACCGTTTCGTAGTCACTTTGTCAATACAAGAAGATACGCACGCTTTTGTTGTTGTCAGAAGTGCTTGACTTTTGATTTGACATACAGCGTTAAAATTTCTTCGTGTATTAAACCAATGTGATTGATGTAGTGAAACAAAATTTGTTATAGCTTTTCGGAATAAATTTTTTGCTTTATTTGTAAGGGTATAACGTATCTATATTTTTTAAATATCATTGTATTAAACCATAATTTAGGGATCCCACCCATAAATTATTTTCCATACAACATATTATGCATCAATTAAGTAACTTAATGATTCGGACATTAATTCAACTTCTTCTATTACAATTGATCAGCTGGTCACAATGCATCTAGAATCAATAACCATATAAGGCCAACAGCAGTTACGATAAGGCAGGCATTTTCATTATCAGATCACTATCATCTCTTGTATTAGATTCATAATTCATAGTCGGAATAGATCTGAGCAGTCTGAATTTATTAAAACCAAATCATAGGTTTTAAACTCCTTATTTTATATTACTTGTTATCTCCTACTTACTTACTTTCTTCCTTCGCTAGCAACGCATCGGTACAGTGCCTCCAATCTGAGAATTGGAGGAGGGCGCTGGCCGCTGTCGGACGCATTGGAGTTTGAACCAATCATTGGACGCAATTCGAGACGTAGTAAATGTCAAATGAATGAGCACAAAGAACTTATGAATGGCACGGCATTAGTTCTAATTTTCGCCATTTCACAGATAACTTGGTAGCACTGTAGTGTGTATGGGCATAGCAGTGGCCTATATCCTACACTCATGCAGGTCAACTCTAAAACACGATTTTATAGAAACATTTTCAGATTCGTTGTATTTTCTATGCCTGTAGAAGAATTCGTGTACTTTTGTTTTTGGTTCAGTGAATATTTTTGTGAAAATGTACTCGTATAGTAAGCGTTAACGAGAATTCCCAAGGGCAAGCGTTTAAAAAGGCAAATAAAGGTTTATTTTTGTCAAAGGGAAGAATTTTCTTAAGGAATAAATTGCTTTTCGTCTTACGCGATGACGTAATAGCACTTACGGGGGTAGATTTTTGCATGTTTGTCCTATTAGCTTTTTATTGGATCTTTTCTTTGTTTCTTTTTTTACTATTTCTCTCCCCGCGGATTTGTCCGCAATTCCCGGGAAAATAAGTAGCCTATATCTTATTCCGAGTACTGCATGAAAATGTGTTCAAGTAGTTTTTTCATGAGAGTAACAAACATCCGTTCCTCACATCTTCTGTTATAATTTATTAGGATTCTTCCTAAACACTACTACGATATATTATATAGTACTCACTATTATCTAATATGTGGTATTATGTAGTATGTACCTTACTACTACCAATAGTACAGTCACCTGCTGAGAACTATTTATTACAGTAAGTATTGTAATAAAATAAAAAAGTACTATTTTTAATAAAATTATACGTCAGTGATAAAGAACACAATGACATGGAATATATTATTATTAATAAATATTTAAATAAATTAAGAATTGAATTTTTGTCCATGCGTTGCAAGAGCTGAACTGGTTTGGATGCGGTTTTATTTAATATTGCTGTTCATTGTACATATCGTAGTAACTAAAAATAACTTTAGTAGCATTTAGTGTTTATTTCGATCGGTACACAAATAAAAATAAAAATTTATGCAATTCACACGTGGTAGAAGTGAAACCTTCAAAAATTTCGGTTTCAAGTTAATGAGACGAACGTAAAATTTCGGGTAGATGATAATTTTAAGTTTTAGTAATGATCATAGTGATGCAAAGTTAGAAAATAATAATAAAACAGTGGTAACTAACGCCATCTCTTAACATAATGTTAAGAGTAAAATGAGCAGCGAGCGCCATCTATCCAGTAATAAATAAAACGAATCTTCCATCTTGTTCCTCGCGCCATCTATGAATACAACTTAACACTTTTCAAAGTAACAAAGAGAACCACGAACTTAAGAAACACTGTACAATGCTTCCTATCTCATTTTCTACCACGTTAAATCTTATGATTTTACTGTCGCTTTTTCGTTTCATCGACTTTCCAATCACAACGATGCTAAAGAAGTTTTCACTTAAAAAGTAGAAGAAAGTAATTTAAGACAACCCTGACGGTTTACCAAAACTGTTAAATATTAATGGTAAATATTAATATTGCCAAGCCACCAAGAAACTATGTGATGCAAACTTGCCCTTCCAATTGTGCTGTAACTTTGCTTGCGAAACACTCCTAAATCATACGGCGAACAGGTTAATGATTATTCGATGTTGTTTTTTGTTTTCTGTGACTGCTCCTACGACATATTTGCCACAAGACTCATTATATTGAATAGTAAATCGAAAATCGGTGAAGTAAAATCATACCTTCAAATTATTGGGTTAATAATAAGTGCCTATACCCTAGACTAGACACTAGGGTTGGCCACTAACCAGTCCACCAATCTACACTTCAGTGATTTTTTACGCTGCTCCAGCAGCGTAGTGTAGTGTTCTAGGCCTCATCTAGAGGAAAGAATCGTGCTCAGTAGTGGGCCGTTAATGGGTTGAAGGTTGAATGCCAGCCAGCCATTGAACTGCCTGACTACGTGAGATGCATTTCTCTTTTTACACGATATTTTTTTTATTATGGTGACACCTGGCAGTTTAACATTTACAAGGAACCTGTTTGCGGCAAAAAGGAAAGTGTTAATTGCTCAGTAATTAATAATTATAATATTTAATTAACTGTTCTATTTGGCTGGCTGGCTTTAACCCATTAATGGCCCACAGGTGAGCCTCTTGAGGAGGCCTAGAGCATACTACACCACGCTGCTTCAGTGCGGATTGGTGGAGGGGTTAGTGGCCAACCCAAATGTCGGAAATTTACATGCCACCCGAGGGCCTCCACATGGCTTAACAACTGGAACCAACGGCTTCACGTGTTCTCCGAAGCACGGAAGCGCTTAAGAAATTTTTGCCACTAGCGGTCACCCATCCATCTACCGACCGCGCCCGCTTTGTCGATCGCTTAGGATCGACGCAAGCCGCCTTAGCAAGCCGCCTTAGCAAGCCGCCTTAGCAAGCCGCCTTAGCAAGCCGCCTTAGCAAGCCGCCTTAGCAAGCCGCCTTCTTCCTACGTCGAATATGGCAACTTTTATAAGTATAATTATTAGGTATGTTTCTCGAAGACTGTTTTTATTGAAGTCTGTTATTTTATTTTTATTATTCTTATGTCTACAATACTAACACAATAATGCTATCTTCGACACCATTTAAGAGTTTCCGCATATACAAATCTAAGTTTGTTTGCTTCTTTAAAATTTCCAAAACGAAAAGAAAATAAGGATAGAATACTGAATTTTTATAAACAAAAACATTATAGGCCGTTAAGGAGTCAACATCGAACCAGTTTGTTCAAACCAAATGTTTTATACCTTTGGAGACGTGTTAAATAGATCGAAATCGGGGAAGCCATCCAGTTTGTTGATCTAGTTTTGTTACTATATTTAGGTATACTTAGTATCTCACGCCCCTGACAAGTCTACAGGTACTAGGACTACATGTATGAGAAGATAGTATAGTTTTATTATGTAAGTTAGTTATTCCTGTTATTAAACCTATTGTTTACTCAGCAGTAATGGTTCCGCTACGTGACCTACAGACGCATTTATTTAAAACTGTGGTTGAAACTCGAGTAAAACGACCATGTGTCTTCATAATGCGGCTTTCTGAGGCACTATGAGGACGAATTTCGCCAGAATTTTGCTAATTGTAACCTTATTTACTGCTGAGAACTACAAATGGCTTTTACGGTAACTTCCTTGGAGTCTTGACGTGAGAACAACATTAAAACAAACAGGCTTTGGACCATTGAAGTATGTATAATGTACTAAAGTACCAGAACATACCTACATCGCGAACATTTGTGTCGCACCTGGAGGTTCTGTTTTCATAATCGAGTCCAAATTCTCCTTTCAAAATCTACTGAATGCATTGAAAACTAGCCAATTGGCGTTCAGTGCGCTAACATCGGGTTCTTGGTGTCGGTTCTGTAATATACTATTAGTACATAATAGATTAATAATAGTTCAATGCTTTGGACAAAATATACCTATACAACTGTAGAGTGCTAAGACCCCATATTATGTGGGTGTTTTTGTTCATGAAATTAGATTTATTTCAAGCTTTAAAACATCGCTTGTTCATAACCAGATATTCTTTTTAAACTTTAAATGCCGTATTAATATTTTAAGAAATTATAAAATATCTAAGTATGAAATTCATTTCTTCATTAAATTATTTACGTATTTTCCACTTCCTAGAGTCATTTTGTTTTATTTTGAAGGCGGTTCAACTTTAATTTAATTTTTTTTATTAAACACAAAATACCGATTTGACAGTTGCTGAGCAACTGACTTATGGTTGTTTTCATTAATCTATGTATCCATAATCTCTGGATTTATGTTAGAAGAATTGAATTTTGTGAACGGCCGTTAGCCTTATCACTAATATCCACAGACATTCATCAGGATAATTTAGCGAAATTGAAATAAAAACAGGTACGTCACGTAGGTACCTACCTTACAAACATAGGTACATCACGTACCGATGTTTTTTATTTTCTGAAATAGACCTCGTACCGTACGTGGTCTGTTTCAGAAATTGCAAACATTTTTCCCAAAGTAAAGAAAATATTTTTTATATTTTTCATACCTACACAACTTTCCGAGTATTTTATAACAACACTTACTTACGTAGGTACTCATATAAAAAGCTTATCTGCTATGATAGAAATATTAAATTATAGGAGAGTGAAGTTTTATATTAGCTTTATATGTGACGTCAATAATAAAGTATAAACTACTTTATTTTACCGTGGAGTAAATTACTAGCTGTATGTTGCCGTTGGTTGTTTGAAGCGTCGTGGAGTAGATAAAGTACAGTGACACAAGAAAGTCTGAACAAATTAATGAGTGAGATTATGAGCTGAAAATATTATCTACAGCGGCCTCTTATCGATATTATACTATACAGGGTAAAACTCACGACCTAAAATAACCCATTTTACATTTATTTATTACGTATTTATTTTACAGAACTGATTAATAATAAATAATATTTTCCGAAAACTTAATGGTAAACAATATATTACAGACAGTATACCTACTCGTATTAACGAAAGGGTGTACTCCAAGAAGACAATAGGAAGATTAACCATTCAAGAGGCAGATATAATAAACCATTGTTTCGTTTTAAAAATTTGTATACCGAACCCAAAAAGCGAACCCTTAGTCCTATTATTGCGCTGATAATTACATTTCAAGTGGATGGTCCAACGGTCCCACCTCGTTTTTCATGCCCATTGAAGGGGTGTAGAAATATTGTACGACGAGAATGTTTTTGAATTATCCAAGATGCTTGGTTATGAAATGAAATGAAATGAAATGAAATGAAATGAAATGAAATGAAATGAAATGAAATGAAATGAAATGAAATGAAATGAAATGAAATGAAATGAAATGAAATGAAATGAAATGAAATGAAATGAAATGAAATGAAATGAAATGAAATGAAATGAAATGAAATGAAATGAAATGAAATGAAATGAAATGAAATGAAATGAAATGAAATGAAATGAAATGAAATGAAATGAAATGAAATGAAATGAAATGAAATGAAATGAAATGAAATGAAATGAAATGAAATGAAATGAAATGAAATGAAATGAAATGAAATGAAATGAAATGAAATGAAATGAAATGAAATGAAATGAAATGAAATGAAATGAAATGAAATGAAATGAAATGAAATGAAATGAAATGAAATGAAATGAAATGAAATGAAATGAAATGAAATGAAATGAAATGAAATGAAATGAAATGAAATGAAATGAAATGAAATGAAATGAAATGAAATGAAATGAAATGAAATGAAATGAAATGAAATGAAATGAAATGAAATGAAATGAAATGAAATGAAATGAAATGAAATGAAATGAAATGAAATGAAATGAAATGAAATGAAATGAAATGAAATGAAATGAAATGAAATGAAATGAAATGAAATGAAATGAAATGAAATGAAATGAAATGAAATGAAATGAAATGAAATGAAATGAAATGAAATGAAATGAAATGAAATGAAATGAAATGAAATGAAATGAAATGAAATGAAATGAAATGAAATGAAATGAAATGAAATGAAATGAAATGAAATGAAATGAAATGAAATGAAATGAAATGAAATGAAATGAAATGAAATGAAATGAAATGAAATGAAATGAAATGAAATGAAATGAAATGAAATGAAATGAAATGAAATGAAATGAAATGAAATGAAATGAAATGAAATGAAATGAAATGAAATGAAATGAAATGAAATGAAATGAAATGAAATGAAATGAAATGAAATGAAATGAAATGAAATGAAATGAAATGAAATGAAATGAAATGAAATGAAATGAAATGAAATGAAATGAAATGAAATGAAATGAAATGAAATGAAATGAAATGAAATGAAATGAAATGAAATGAAATGAAATGAAATGAAATGAAATGAAATGAAATGAAATGAAATGAAATGAAATGAAATGAAATGAAATGAAATGAAATGAAATGAAATGAAATGAAATGAAATGAAATGAAATGAAATGAAATGAAATGAAATGAAATGAAATGAAATGAAATGAAATGAAATGAAATGAAATGAAATGAAATGAAATGAAATGAAATGAAATGAAATGAAATGAAATGAAATGAAATGAAATGAAATGAAATGAAATGAAATGAAATGAAATGAAATGAAATGAAATGAAATGAAATGAAATGAAATGAAATGAAATGAAATGAAATGAAATGAAATGAAATGAAATGAAATGAAATGAAATGAAATGAAATGAAATGAAATGAAATGAAATGAAATGAAATGAAATGAAATGAAATGAAATGAAATGAAATGAAATGAAATGAAATGAAATGAAATGAAATGAAATGAAATGAAATGAAATGAAATGAAATGAAATGAAATGAAATGAAATGAAATGAAATGAAATGAAATGAAATGAAATGAAATGAAATGAAATGAAATGAAATGAAATGAAATGAAATGAAATGAAATGAAATGAAATGAAATGAAATGAAATGAAATGAAATGAAATGAAATGAAATGAAATGAAATGAAATGAAATGAAATGAAATGAAATGAAATGAAATGAAATGAAATGAAATGAAATGAAATGAAATGAAATGAAATGAAATGAAATGAAATGAAATGAAATGAAATGAAATGAAATGAAATGAAATGAAATGAAATGAAATGAAATGAAATGAAATGAAATGAAATGAAATGAAATGAAATGAAATGAAATGAAATGAAATGAAATGAAATGAAATGAAATGAAATGAAATGAAATGAAATGAAATGAAATGAAATGAAATGAAATGAAATGAAATGAAATGAAATGAAATGAAATGAAATGAAATGAAATGAAATGAAATGAAATGAAATGAAATGAAATGAAATGAAATGAAATGAAATGAAATGAAATGAAATGAAATGAAATGAAATGAAATGAAATGAAATGAAATGAAATGAAATGAAATGAAATGAAATGAAATGAAATGAAATGAAATGAAATGAAATGAAATGAAATGAAATGAAATGAAATGAAATGAAATGAAATGAAATGAAATGAAATGAAATGAAATGAAATGAAATGAAATGAAATGAAATGAAATGAAATGAAATGAAATGAAATGAAATGAAATGAAATGAAATGAAATGAAATGAAATGAAATGAAATGAAATGAAATGAAATGAAATGAAATGAAATGAAATGAAATGAAATGAAATGAAATGAAATGAAATGAAATGAAATGAAATGAAATGAAATGAAATGAAATGAAATGAAATGAAATGAAATGAAATGAAATGAAATGAAATGAAATGAAATGAAATGAAATGAAATGAAATGAAATGAAATGAAATGAAATGAAATGAAATGAAATGAAATGAAATGAAATGAAATGAAATGAAATGAAATGAAATGAAATGAAATGAAATGAAATGAAATGAAATGAAATGAAATGAAATGAAATGAAATGAAATGAAATGAAATGAAATGAAATGAAATGAAATGAAATGAAATGAAATGAAATGAAATGAAATGAAATGAAATGAAATGAAATGAAATGAAATGAAATGAAATGAAATGAAATGAAATGAAATGAAATGAAATGAAATGAAATGAAATGAAATGAAATGAAATGAAATGAAATGAAATGAAATGAAATGAAATGAAATGAAATGAAATGAAATGAAATGAAATGAAATGAAATGAAATGAAATGAAATGAAATGAAATGAAATGAAATGAAATGAAATGAAATGAAATGAAATGAAATGAAATGAAATGAAATGAAATGAAATGAAATGAAATGAAATGAAATGAAATGAAATGAAATGAAATGAAATGAAATGAAATGAAATGAAATGAAATGAAATGAAATGAAATGAAATGAAATGAAATGAAATGAAATGAAATGAAATGAAATGAAATGAAATGAAATGAAATGAAATGAAATGAAATGAAATGAAATGAAATGAAATGAAATGAAATGAAATGAAATGAAATGAAATGAAATGAAATGAAATGAAATGAAATGAAATGAAATGAAATGAAATGAAATGAAATGAAATGAAATGAAATGAAATGAAATGAAATGAAATGAAATGAAATGAAATGAAATGAAATGAAATGAAATGAAATGAAATGAAATGAAATGAAATGAAATGAAATGAAATGAAATGAAATGAAATGAAATGAAATGAAATGAAATGAAATGAAATGAAATGAAATGAAATGAAATGAAATGAAATGAAATGAAATGAAATGAAATGAAATGAAATGAAATGAAATGAAATGAAATGAAATGAAATGAAATGAAATGAAATGAAATGAAATGAAATGAAATGAAATGAAATGAAATGAAATGAAATGAAATGAAATGAAATGAAATGAAATGAAATGAAATGAAATGAAATGAAATGAAATGAAATGAAATGAAATGAAATGAAATGAAATGAAATGAAATGAAATGAAATGAAATGAAATGAAATGAAATGAAATGAAATGAAATGAAATGAAATGAAATGAAATGAAATGAAATGAAATGAAATGAAATGAAATGAAATGAAATGAAATGAAATGAAATGAAATGAAATGAAATGAAATGAAATGAAATGAAATGAAATGAAATGAAATGAAATGAAATGAAATGAAATGAAATGAAATGAAATGAAATGAAATGAAATGAAATGAAATGAAATGAAATGAAATGAAATGAAATGAAATGAAATGAAATGAAATGAAATGAAATGAAATGAAATGAAATGAAATGAAATGAAATGAAATGAAATGAAATGAAATGAAATGAAATGAAATGAAATGAAATGAAATGAAATGAAATGAAATGAAATGAAATGAAATGAAATGAAATGAAATGAAATGAAATGAAATGAAATGAAATGAAATGAAATGAAATGAAATGAAATGAAATGAAATGAAATGAAATGAAATGAAATGAAATGAAATGAAATGAAATGAAATGAAATGAAATGAAATGAAATGAAATGAAATGAAATGAAATGAAATGAAATGAAATGAAATGAAATGAAATGAAATGAAATGAAATGAAATGAAATGAAATGAAATGAAATGAAATGAAATGAAATGAAATGAAATGAAATGAAATGAAATGAAATGAAATGAAATGAAATGAAATGAAATGAAATGAAATGAAATGAAATGAAATGAAATGAAATGAAATGAAATGAAATGAAATGAAATGAAATGAAATGAAATGAAATGAAATGAAATGAAATGAAATGAAATGAAATGAAATGAAATGAAATGAAATGAAATGAAATGAAATGAAATGAAATGAAATGAAATGAAATGAAATGAAATGAAATGAAATGAAATGAAATGAAATGAAATGAAATGAAATGAAATGAAATGAAATGAAATGAAATGAAATGAAATGAAATGAAATGAAATGAAATGAAATGAAATGAAATGAAATGAAATGAAATGAAATGAAATGAAATGAAATGAAATGAAATGAAATGAAATGAAATGAAATGAAATGAAATGAAATGAAATGAAATGAAATGAAATGAAATGAAATGAAATGAAATGAAATGAAATGAAATGAAATGAAATGAAATGAAATGAAATGAAATGAAATGAAATGAAATGAAATGAAATGAAATGAAATGAAATGAAATGAAATGAAATGAAATGAAATGAAATGAAATGAAATGAAATGAAATGAAATGAAATGAAATGAAATGAAATGAAATGAAATGAAATGAAATGAAATGAAATGAAATGAAATGAAATGAAATGAAATGAAATGAAATGAAATGAAATGAAATGAAATGAAATGAAATGAAATGAAATGAAATGAAATGAAATGAAATGAAATGAAATGAAATGAAATGAAATGAAATGAAATGAAATGAAATGAAATGAAATGAAATGAAATGAAATGAAATGAAATGAAATGAAATGAAATGAAATGAAATGAAATGAAATGAAATGAAATGAAATGAAATGAAATGAAATGAAATGAAATGAAATGAAATGAAATGAAATGAAATGAAATGAAATGAAATGAAATGAAATGAAATGAAATGAAATGAAATGAAATGAAATGAAATGAAATGAAATGAAATGAAATGAAATGAAATGAAATGAAATGAAATGAAATGAAATGAAATGAAATGAAATGAAATGAAATGAAATGAAATGAAATGAAATGAAATGAAATGAAATGAAATGAAATGAAATGAAATGAAATGAAATGAAATGAAATGAAATGAAATGAAATGAAATGAAATGAAATGAAATGAAATGAAATGAAATGAAATGAAATGAAATGAAATGAAATGAAATGAAATGAAATGAAATGAAATGAAATGAAATGAAATGAAATGAAATGAAATGAAATGAAATGAAATGAAATGAAATGAAATGAAATGAAATGAAATGAAATGAAATGAAATGAAATGAAATGAAATGAAATGAAATGAAATGAAATGAAATGAAATGAAATGAAATGAAATGAAATGAAATGAAATGAAATGAAATGAAATGAAATGAAATGAAATGAAATGAAATGAAATGAAATGAAATGAAATGAAATGAAATGAAATGAAATGAAATGAAATGAAATGAAATGAAATGAAATGAAATGAAATGAAATGAAATGAAATGAAATGAAATGAAATGAAATGAAATGAAATGAAATGAAATGAAATGAAATGAATTTTTATTCGAAGTAGGTTTGTTACAAACACTTTTCGAAAGTCACTTAACGCCATCGCTTCAACAAATCCCTACCGTGAGTGGTCCCGGGAGAAGAAGCGGCAAGAAACTCCCGCGATAATTTTTTTCCTACTCACAGTTACAGACAGCACTTAATTCTACTTATTCCAATATTTAATATATAAAAAAAAACTCATGTCCAAGCAGTCTTGTCATTTAAATACTCATCAACTTTGTAATATGCTTTCTTCATGAGAATACCTTTTACATGAGTTTTTAATTTACAGTATGGCATTTCTGTTAATTCTAACGGGATTTTATTATAGATTTTTACACATCTACCCATGAACGAGCCACCAGTTTTGCTGAGTCTAAAACTAGGCACAATCAGTCTAGCCTTATTTCTTGTGTTAATATTGTGAACATCACTCTTTTTAAGAAAAGTATCGAAGTATTTTTTAACATACATAATATTGTCCAAAATGTATTGTGAAATAACAGTTAGTATATTTATTTCTTTAAACAATTCTCTAAGAGAGTCCCTAGGCCTGAGGTTGTAAATAGCGCGAACTGCTCTTTTCTGTAATACAAAGATTGACTCAATATCTGCAGCTGAGCCCCACAACAACAGACCGTAGGACATTACACTGTGAAAGTAGCTGTAATAAATGTAATATGGTAATATACAACGTATATACTGTATTATGGTAATATGTAACGGGGTCCTCAACAACCATTTTTCTCAAGTGTTACATTTATTCTACGGCTATCAATGAGCTAAGTTTAGATATTATATGTAACAGCTGATTCAGTATATTGCCAATAAAGCAATTACAATGTTATATACATATTGCATTATAACTGATTAATCAAACTTCCAAGTTTTATAATTGCACATATTTTATTGCAATCATTCTGTTTATAAAACAATACTACCACAAAAACTTCCATATGAAAGGATCAAAAAAATAAGTATATGTAGTAGGTTAGGTACCTTTTAACAGTGTCTGACGCTAAAATCAAACTGGATTACTCGAATCACAATTGCACGAATAGTATGAAACGAGCTTCATCCACTTTAGTTTTGGTCTGCTCATGTAAATTTTACATTTGCGTCTTCAGGTTTAAAGTTTAATTTGCTTTGGCTGAAGCATTTGTAAGCGTTTTTGTGATTGCTAAGGTGTGGGGTAGCTCTTTTATTTTTCAAACAGGATATCCTGACCAGGGCGCTTCGTTTCCAAGCATACGGTTACTGTGGAGTGTGGTGCTATAAAAAACTCGCCAGCACGTGTACTGGCAAGTGTAGTTAGTAGGTACTTTAATTTTTCCGGCTTTAAGACATAGACCTATATGTATATACTTTAAGTCTATGCTTTATATAAGTTTGTGAGATGAGGTTTTGGTTTATAAACTTATTGTTAGATGAATTTGCGATGAATATCAAGAAGACGGATTTTGTTAAGAGAGAGATAGTACTTAGAGTACCTACCTGCAGTGTTATTTTTATGATTAAATTCAATAATCTTATCCTATTATATTAGGTTTAATGGAATTATTATTGTTTCCAACTTTCAAACCATGCTTGGCTAAAATATTAATTTATAATAATACGTTTAATATTGACATAATATTTATTTTAAAGTGAAACTTTTATGCTATCGCCCCAAAATTTTTCGTCCATCTATCACATGTCGCATCACAACCGGCCCTGAAGTAAGAATAATAATGAAGATTCAATGATTTAAATAAATATTGCTCTTAATTTTTAATATGCGTCTATCATCTAAATGATTGTACTAATTATGTATTCCGTACTCTAATACGCAAATTAGAATTAAACTTTAAAATTGAATATTTTGTCTATTGCCTATTGATTTCCCGTTATCATTCTTATATTTAAGTTAAGATTGAAAACGCAATTTTAATACGCTAAATCGAATACATTTCTAAAAAATTTTAGTTACATGCCTACAAACCGACTGTACTAAGGAGCGATTTAAGTAACTATTAGTAACTCTGAGTTGGGGCGTAAGTGATTTTTAAATTTTTTAACTTCACAATTCGATTGTGCAAGTTCCATAAAAATTAGAACCCATGAAAAGTAAAGTCAATAGTAACACATGATGTTACAATAAGCCATTCATAGAGCACCTTCCTAAAAAGTTTGGAATGTTATCTGTTTCACTAGTAGTAGAAAAGCTAATAAAAAGCGACTTTTTTGCAACTTTCTAAGCTGGCAACTAGTCGGCGATGCCCTGACTGATTGTTGCTTATCTGCATCCATATATCGATATCATTTTTGAAGACCTATCCATAGATACCCCACACGTATGGGTTTGATGAAAAAATTTTTTTTGAATTTCAGTTCTATGTATGGGGAACCCCCAAAATTTATTGTTTTTTTTCTATTTTTGTGTGACAATCTTAACGCGGTTTACAGAATACATCTACTTACCAAGTTTCAACAGTACCTATAGTTTTTATAGTTTCGGAGAAAAGTGGCTGTGACATACGGACGGACAGACAGACAGACAGACAGACAGACATGACGAATTTATAAGGGTTCCGTTTTTTGCCATTTGGCTACGGAACCCTAATATATACAAAAAAGAGCCAATAGAAAAAATATTTAAGATGAATAAAAAAACAAATTGGCATTCAGAATTTACAAAAGAAATAATATGAAAAATGCATCAATTAATTAGTGAATATTAATTATTAATAAGTCGTTTAAGTACCAATAATTTATTAATTAAAACCACCAGGTCTTGAAACTAATTAATTGAGCCTACCTGCGAATGATGCGTATCTACTACTAGTTTTACTTAGTAGCTTTACTTAGTAGTTTTACTTAGTAGCTAAGCTAAATTATTTTGACCAACCATAAACTGTTTGCGACACCTCAAAGCCAAAAAAAAAATGCAGAATTGATTTTTAGCCCCCTGTCGCTATTTGAATTCAACATTGATATCGCACACACACAGTTAAACAGTTCAAACTTCAAACCATTCACTTCATTCGATTACCGAGCAGCTTGTTTTGAAAATGCTTTGTTCAAAATTCTTCATTCCGTTTCGTTTTGTTCACATGAGCAGTGAGCGTTTGTCCACAGACTATACGTTGCCCCTCGCGGCTCGATTCAGTTTTCGATTTGGTTCAGTTCAGTCAGTCAGTCAGTCTGGCGCAGGCCGTCGGAGTGGATCGTTATGCGCATGCGCGTTGCAACTCAACGTACACATTTCGAAAGAACGTAAACACAGTGAATGTTTTGTGAATATTATTCTTGTGTGTGTTCAGTTCTATGGGGTTTTATTTACAAGTAAATTAGTATTTTTTGTAATAAAAAAACACTTTGTTTTACCCAGTGCCAATTTGTGCATCGAATTTGCGAGTGAGTATATTTTTGTTTTGTTTTTATTTTGCAGGAGAACCAACCGGCCGGGCTGCGCGGCTTTGATTTTGCTTGTAGGGAAATTTAATTTCAAGGCGTAATTTAATAAATAGACGAGCACCTGAATACTTTTAAAAGATTTTAAAATAGGGTACGCAAAGTTATAATATTTTTTACTTATTATAATTTCTAAGTATTATTAATTAGGTAATTGGTATGTACCTAATTCAAAGGATAACAAGCGAAAAAAATAAATCTTTGTGTTTCACGCGTCCAGTGAAGCGAATGTGGTAGGGTAGGACCACTGCCACACTTGTAAATTCTCTTGTGAAGTAAGTTGCTTCAAAATGAAGTAAATAAAATGAAGTAAAGCATTTATCACGTTATAAGAAGGTAGAAAAATAGGAAGGTAGGTATATAAAAGATATAATAGGTATCTAATTTCGAGCTCAGACTTTGAGTAGATATGTGAGTACTTACCAACTTACCATTGTTATGATTTTTCGACCTGTCTATTTCTTGTCCTTTGAACTTTTGACTTCAACCTACCTAATTAAACACTTATTGATATTCTAGATCTAGAAAACGAGAACATTCATAGGTACCAACACTTAGGTATAGATAGATACCTACGTTTACGTTATACCTACCTATTGATAGTAAAATTTGTAAAGATATATACCAAAGGTAGGTACGTGAATCCTGCCAGTGTAATGTCTGGCACGAGACAATAGTTCATTGACCGAATGCAATTATACCTACTTACCTATATGTTTCTACTTAGCGGAGCCTATCGGATAATTTTTGCACTTAATTAGAACCAATACTCCTGTTAGAATGAATTATCGTGATTGATGAATGATGATCTACCTACCTAGTTAGGTAGGTATATCTATTTGATAATTAACAAATAAGTAATAATAATTGGCATTGATTGGACGAGTTGTCGTCGCTAAAGTAGATACTAAAGTAAAAACTTACGTGCTAATTCTGTGAAACAGCTTGCTTCAAAAAATCTGCTGTTGCTCTATTTTTTCAATTCGTGCGATCTTTATGACAAACTATAGGTACTTACCATTTTTTAAGTCCGTGACTTACCTATTATAGTAGGCAGGTACTTATTATTGACACAGGTATCTCTAGTTTGTTTAAATTTTTAAGCTAACTGTCAAAAATTGAATCCAAAACGGAGTTAGGTACTGCATTTTGTTATCGACCAGGTACCTACCTACTAGTGGTACTAGGTAAATACGTAAGTAATAGGTAAGTACATATAGGGTAAGTTCGCCTGTTCGCGTCCATCGCCCAATTCGCGTCCATTTTGCGGATCTCCCTTTAAAAATCCTCGAAAATAAGTCAACTAACACACCAATCAAACGAAAAGTCATTACCGCTTATACTTCAATGTATAAGAGGCACGCACACATGGACAAAAGTTCTGTGCGTCAAACCAATCCCGTTTAGAAAAAATAGTTAGTCTCGGCTGTTCAACAAGGAAGCGCGTATGGGCGGGATATTTAGATAAAAATTAGTGTGCAGCGGTGCGTTTGATGGTAAGTTTTTTATTGTTTTATGTGAATTTTAGGATACATAGCTGTTTCTACACTTTTATGATGAAAAAAGGAATAATATTAATTATGAATTTCCTTATGTTTTTTATATTTAACGAATAAAATAAGGTGGACGCGAATTACTACATCGAATTTTACAAAACTTCCACTTTGCGTCCGCAATGGACGCAAACTATACCTACAGGGGATAATAATAAACCAAATTGCGTCCACAGTTTTCGTTAAATACTTGCTTGTAAAAATAATTTAAAATGTATTTTTTATTATTATTGTACATTTTTTTATTAAGACTACGTATTTATAATTCTATTTTTTTAATTGAAATGAGTAATTTCTTTCATTCTTATTTTTTTTCATTTAAGATGAGTTCTTCGGAGACAAGAAAGAAGAAGGAAAAAAAACGTGTGGTACTCGGGGACTGCCGCGGTAAAGCTAATCATTTGTTGCAAAATAAAACCTCATACCCCCCACTTGCAGTCAGTACTAGGATAGCAAAAAAATGCAAGTAAGTATGCCAAAACAAAGCTGGGGTTATTAAATTTCTCATCGGATTTGTTCACTTAGTAGCAATTAATTAAAGCGAGTACTAGGCGCACAGAAGTCTTAGAGGATGCGACATCAGTGCGATCTTATTCACTCTTCGATATTTAGCATAGGCACAACAGGGACGTCAATATCACGATCATGCACATTAAGCTATTATTGCCATATCTCCCGTCATGCCAATTATTGCTGTTTCTCTTGTCATGCCGATTAATATGCGGAGGTGCGACAGTGATAGAGTGAATCCATCACTGCCGCTCTGACAAGTAATGTCAGACGCTCTGACATTACTTGTCAGAGCGGTGTGCATGATCGTAATATAGACATCACTGTTGTGCCTTATGTAAAATACCGAAGAGTAAATAAGACCGCACTATACTATGGCCTGTACAGTATCACTGATGTCGCATCCTCAAAGACTTCTGTGCGCCTAGTACTCGCTTTAATTAATTGCTACTAGGTGAACAAATCCGATGAGAAATTTAATACCCCAGCTTTGTTTTGGCACACTTGCTTGCATGTTTTTGCTATCCTAGTACTGAGTGCAAGTGGGCGGTGTAACCTTTTATTTCGTTACGGTTTTTCTTGATTCGCTCGCCGCTCTCAAGCCCGCGATAAAAGCTATGCAATAAGCTTTAAAGAACATACACAGAAGAAGATTTAAAGAAAGCTTTAAATGAAATTCGAGAGATTAATAAATCGATACAACCAATGTTGAGAAGAATTTTTTTAATTTTTTTAAGTGGTTTTTTTAATGATAATAATGTTGATTTTTTAATATTTATATTATTAAATAAAGAAATTATTAAGATACAATCTTTCTTTACAAATTATTCAAAATTTCACCCCTATATTCCTTTTCTAAGCTGTTGGACGCTAAATGGTCCACGGGTGGACGCAATTTGGATTTTGTGGACGCAAAGCGGGTAAAACGCCTAATTCTGAAGTTTATCTATTTAAAAAGAAAACACAAGATGTTTCTAATAAAACTGAAAGTTAATCTTAAAATAGACTATATAATGAATACATTACATAAATTTTTCATAGAAATTAGTGCTGGGACATTTTTATTATCGCCGTCAAACTTGCCAACTGCACTAAATGGACGCGAACAGGCGAAACGACCCTATTACATATTATATTAATTTACCAGCAAAGGTGACTCAAGAAAATTTACGCATTAACTTAGTAAACAGCTTTTACGCGCAACTCACTTCGTCATATTTATCGCTTTACTTAGTGACTCAGCATTCTTTAGTTTTTTACAATTAGGTACCTACATTTTTTATTTTTTTTATGTTTAGGTATAAAACACGAAGGAAGATTGGGACGGCAACGCGCAACGCCACAAAAGAAAGATTTAAAACATACAACAATAATACATACTAATTAATATAAGTACCTACCTAATTAATTACCTATTAATTAATTACCTATCTATTGTCTGATTACTCAAACAATTAGCTGCTACGCTATATTACTACCTAGGTACCTTACCTACGCATAGGTAATTAAAGCTAAATAGCTCGGATAATAACTTAATAAGTAGCCTATGTATTATTCCAGGTCATATCTACTTGTGTGCCAAATTTCACGAAAATCCTTTCAGTACATTTTATAAAACATAAATTATCGATGTTTTATACTCTCACGTAAAATGTATGGACAAACTTTCGCATTTAGAATGTTAGTACGAAATGAGTACTATTACTCTGTGTAACATATAATTTGTAATCTAAATTTTACTAACAAAAAATAACCGACTTCAAAATTACTCAAAAACTACTTGTCAGATCTCGTTCAAATTTATGTGGGACCACATGACAAGCACCTGCTTTCGATTAAAAAAAGAATCATCGAAATCGGTTAGCATGATATTGAGTTATTCGTCCATTTGTCGCGCACATATACGTACTTAGTGCAAATTTAAGACTTAGGTATATGGTTTTTTCATGGATGCCATTGTCAGGATCAGTAAAATTTTAGTGGGACCACATGACAAGCACCAGCTTTCGTTTAAAAAAACAATCATCAAAATCGGTTCACCCAGTAGAAAGTTCTGAGGAAACAAACATAAAAAAAAAATCAGTCGAATTGAGAACCTCTTCCTCTTTTTGAAGTCAGTTAAAAAATTAGTAGCTAGTTACAATGCCTTCATAGTCGCCTGCCGTGACCTATCATTCAAGGAGTCACTTTTTGAAGTTCTGAGAACCTAACCTGAAAATATTTTGCTTCTGTCCCAGTTCGATCATAGAAGAGGCGAGGTTGACGAGGCGTGTTCGTCATGAGAATTTAATTATTATTTTAGGGTTAATTGGACACTGTGTTACAAATTACTACGTATTTTTATTACACACCATTTAATTATTGTAGGAGTGGGTCACATAACGAAGTGTCGGATAGTTGGAATTCTGTTTTATTTGGAACAGTTGCCTTCTAGTATAGAGAATATACTTGTGTGTGTTTAACCATGTTTTAACTGTCTTCTGTGCGTCTAAAAGGCAACTTACTATAAATTAAACTTTAGAAATAGGCAGAGAGCGTAATATTTTTAAAATAAACGGATGATTTATCTATACTAATATATAAAGAGGAAAGATTTGATTTTTTGTTTGCATTGAATAGGCTCCGAAACTACTGAACCGATTTGAAAAATTCTTTCACTGTTGGGAAGCTACACTATCCCCGGGTAACATAGGCTATATTGAATTTTCAAAATTAGGGATCCTTAATAAAACTCCAATAATGTAACCCAAGGTGTAAAAAAATAAGAAAACCGAAGTAAAGCGAGGGCGGTTACTCGTTCTATAATAAATCCCTAGTAACTATCAGTCTCCTACCGTTTATTTTAAAAATATATCACTTTCTTTCCCCATTTCCAAAGACAATTGGATGTCATTACTCCAATTGGCAGTGGTTCTTGGCAACTCTGTGATTACATTATTTGTACATCTGTGTAGGTGTGTGGTTTCAGTGGAAACCCGCCTTGAGACGAGACACGCGCCAATATTTACCTCGCGATTTTACGATTAGATAATCTATAGGTGTTACTTTGTTTGGGGTCATGTGTACTAATTTAAGGATATCACTTATTTGCTATGTTTTGCTATTTGATTTGTTTTACTATTAGCTGCCTTTTTATAATTTACCCTTTATAGTAATCATCAATAAGTAGTTAATTATACCTACATATAGATTAATCACTAATTAATTACCGATATTGTAAAATAAGTACATAATAGGCAAATAATATAATGAAGTTAAATAATCAATGGAAATGAAAATAGTCTTAATAATTATGTTTAAAAACGTACCTACTAGGGTTTTCGCGTACCCAACTTTTTTTTAATACTCCCGAGTATGGGGTATTTTTTTTTTTAATATACCCGGGTATTTGTAATTTTTGCAGAAAAAGGACCACTTTCTTAGAATCATATTTTATTTTATTGCGAAATAGTAAAATAAGTCTCCATAACTTATAGTAAAATCAATCACACATTTATTGTTCTCATTAACTAATTTGCTAATGTTTTTGAAAATAAGACTGTATAACTGTGTATGATTTTTGATTTTCAACTGTGTAAGAAAAGAAAGTTTATTTAGGTACTTAGTTATATTTTTGTTATTTTAAAACAGAATTTATTCTAGTAAAAAGTCAAACACGTTTTTATTATACCGGGTAGGGTATACCCGGATCCAAGTACCTACCCGGGTAGAAAATCCTAGTACCTACCTACTATATTAAATTTGTTCATTAATATTATCACCGTAAAATTAAATAGGTATGACTGTTTAGTACCTAAGCATTTGAGCTTGAATCAATATTAGCTGGTTTTATTTGTCGACATGAGTAACAATTTTTTAGACCAAATACCTACTTCAATACTTAAAATAAAAAATAAAAAAAATGTTGATATTTAAACTAAAACCAAAATATTTTTGATACGGTATCAAGCGATTTTAAACCATGTGTTGCGATAGTAACGCGACAAAAGTCGAATCGCAAAATCGCTTCCACATTCCGCAAGTTCACAACCTTTACAAGTTTCGCTAGGTCACGTCCCGTCACCGCGACGCCATCACGCCATTTTCCCATGATACGATGATACAACGGGTCATTGTCACGTTAATGGTCATATTCGGGTTATTTATACCTAATTGTAATGATGTGTAACTAGCTAACTAGTTACGCTTTTGGAATAGACTAAATAGGGTATACGTCATATCGCGTCAATCAGCGTCTATTCAACGTTATTTGTCGTGTTTCTATCCAAGCTGCTGGTAATAGTCAAATGAGCTGTCAGATAATGTTATGAACTGATGGTGTGTGGCTGTGAACGTTGCTGTTATTTGATTTTTGTAATAGAAAGGACTTTCAACTATATAAATAAAAAAAATTAAAAAAAAATCGCCTGCTATAAAAAAGCTATCATGGTGTACCTATTTAAAATACTTATGGAGAGCTCTTTGATTTGATACCCATATTGCATTATTCGATGTATTTTTATTTAATGATACTTCAAATACTTCAAAAAATGATATCGCAGAGCCACTATAATATTTTTTTTTATTTCACTTATCTAAGAACACTTGGGTTATTAAGACGAATCTAACAATATCTTAATTATGTAAATCCATTCAGTGGTTTGGAAGATATGAGGTAATAAAAAACATTACATGCATACATACGTAAATACAAACATACATACAACATACCCTACCCTCCAATTTCTCACAGACTTGTCTTTTCCTTCATCCTGTTGGGTTGCCTGGAAGAAATCGCTTGTAAGCGATAAGGCCGCCCTTTGTATTGTGCTTAGTATTAAAAGTTCTGTGTATATTTAACATGATATTATTTTATGGTGTACAATCAATAAAGAGTTTATAAATAAATAAATAAAATACGAGCGAAAAACTTAACCCTTCCTGTCAGTCAGGTAAAAAAGGAATAGCGAGGCTGTATTGAAATTGAAACTTTGAAACTATGTAGGTACTAGGTACTACGTAACCTATAAATAAGTTTTTCTTGCCAATCCTATAGCCTAGTGAATAGAAGTTAGTGATATGCATGTCTCATTCAGAGCAGGGTTCCGCAAAAGGGGCATTCGTTGACCTTGTTGTTTTGGCTAATTGCCATGTGCCATGCCACGATCCATGGAAAATGGAAAAACCTATAAATAATAAAATAAATAACACCTACTTTAGCATATAAAATTAATTACCCTTGTCCACAGCACCTTTAAAATAGAAACACGAACCTCGGAACTGTTTTACCATAGAAATACACTGACAAATACATGCAGGTGGTCCCGCATCAGGCAAACGAATGTACATAGATTATAGTAGATAATATAAATGTAGTTACCATGCCAATTAATGTATTTTAACTCTAAACACCTGTCTTAGATGACTTACAAATAATTAATTTGCGCTGTTGATTTATTAACGCTTTAAGTTCGCTGCTGTAATGAAAAAAAAAATTTTGCACCTGTACTAAGCGTTTGAAAAGGATCGAAAGTTAATTAAAAACATTTATTATTATTATTATTTAAAAAATATTATTTCTACCCATGTCACAGACGTGTATATTTTTACCGTAATTCGCGCGAGGAAGAAAAAATAAAACTTCCTAACAATGAGAGCTCTTTAACGGATATGCGTTTTTTGCTGGGATGGACTCAAAGGCTTCAGTAACAAAAACTTGGTCTCATGTATGTACGCTAATAATACGGTATCATGAGATGGTGTTTTTATGCAAATTATAACACCACAGGTTCGATGGAAAGAAATATCTTAAAAAACAGGAAGGAAAAGCTTCCTTGAGACTGAGTGTATTTTTGTGGCTTCCGTTGTTAAGTAGCAATAAATGACTTGATGAGAATACTTTAAACTCGCCGCCGCGCCGTCGCGTCGCGTGTACTTTATATCTAGGTATAAGATGATATGATGAAGCGCTCTTAGCCTGGCGGCTTACGTCGATCCTAAGCGGCAACAGCGGGCGCGGTCGGTAGTTGGATGGGTGACCGCTAGTGGCAAAAATTTCTTGAGCGCTTCCGTGCTTCGGAGGGCACGTAAAGCCGTCGGTCCCGGTTGATATCATAAGATAATAGTCGTTAAGCCATGTCGGAGGCCCTCGGGCGGCATGAAAACTTCCGACAGTTGGGTTGGCCACTAACCCCTCCACCAATCCGCACTGGAGCAGCGTGGTGGAGTATGCTCCAGGCCTCCTCAAGAGGAGAGACCCGTGCTCAGTAGTGGGCCGTTAATGGGTTGAAGCCAGCCAGCCATAAGATGATATTTTTAAGGTGTTGGAAAAGAAAAGGCGCCATAAACTTAAACTCACGCTGCTAGTTTTAATAATCCTTCCAAAATTGTACCCCAATATCTTAACACGAAAAACCTAGAAAAAGTAAGTTCACAAGCGACATTCAAGCGAAACAACGTAACATCGACCCCATCAAGTCGCACCCACATTTTTATGTAAATTAGAGTGTTGATAATGACCTAGGGAAACAGGAAGTGTGGCAGACGGCTCCTAAATGTACCAAACTACCAACTGAGACCGTTTTGAAGTTCTAACTTGGTTAGGTAAAAATTTTGTGTACTTATTTTATTTTCTTGTAACTAGACATGAAATGATGCTCATTAGTTGCTAAGAATCAATAACTTGCGTGGAATGAGGTCGGTTTGTATGTTGTCAGTAATTTATCTATTTGTTAACCGACTTCAAAAAAAGGAGGAGGTTCTCAATTCGACTGTATTTTGTTTTTTTTTATGTTCGTTACCTCAGAACTTTGGACTGGACGAACCGATTTTGATGATTCTTTCTTTAATCGAAAGCTGGTGGCTGTCATGTAGTCCCATATAAATTTTATTGAGATCTGACAATAGCATCCATGATAAAACCATATAAGTCTTAAATTTGTATTAAGTGTGTGCGCGACAAATGGACGAATAACTCAATATCACGCCAACCGATTTCGATGATTCTTTTTTTAATCGAAAGCAGGTGCTTGTCATGTAATCCCACATAAATTTGAACGAGATATCACAAGTCGTTTTTGAGTAACTTTGAAGTCGGTTATTTTTTGTTAGTAAAATTTAGATTATTTGTTTTATTTTTAGTCTAAATAGGTCCTAATAAATAGTAAGGCAATCAAAGTTTGGCAAATATTCGATAATAGGAAACAAATATAATTTTCATTACTTTATCATGTAGCAAAGTCGGTTAGAAAAATATCATTGCGAAAGTAATTGTTAAATATTTATTTAGTTTCAATGATAACAATCTAAAACTCCTCAATATAGCTCGGAAATTATCACTCAGAATTTTTATTAATTTAATAAGAATGTTAATCGTGTTAACTCAGTAAATAGGGATGTTGACACAAACCGTTTAATACAAATTTATGTTTAAAGTATTAATATTCCTGTACTTACTGTCACGTGACTTCAAACGCCATTTTGAGTATATGCCGTCATTGTCCGTATTTTATAAGCAAATTCAATGAACTTCAATAGACTGCTAGTATTGAATATCGTTTAGTGACGTCACATGACGATTATTTATCAATGATGATTATTATTTATCAATTTTTGTTTTTAAATTGTACATTATTATTTTTATAATATTTTTTTCGTGAACATTAGGGTTCTATCTATATAATAAAATTGAATCCTAAAATTAGTCAACATCCCTATTGTTGTACCTTCATATTAAAATTTAATATAACAATTACAATTTTGATATCATAAATTGAGCAATTTATTTAATTACATTGTAATTATTGTAACAGTTCTGATTAAAGGTTCAGGTAAGCGAAGAAAGCTGATTCAGTTAAAAACAGATGTCGCGCCCTCCACGCGAATAACTTAAACACTTCCTGCACTGATTAGTGCGACCATTATAATACGACTTATGAAGGATAATAATATTCCTTATGGAAATTTAATGGAAGCAAAGGTAAACCTAGGTTTACCTATTCAGAGTGTCTACCTCTCATTTTATTTCAGCATAGCCTGTAAATATTTATCGCAAAAATATATTTCGCAGGAATAGTCATAATATCAATTTCACAGGTTATAAAAAATAGTATGACAAAATAGTGACGATCGAAAGGTAAAAAAACAATTAGAACACTAAGAACAGAATTGAAAAGATCCTCCTATTTAGGGTTCCGTACGAAAAAACGAAAAACGGAACCCTTATAGGATCACTCGTGCGACTAGGCGACCGCCGATCACAGCCCATTTACTCAAAAACTACTGTACCAAAAGAGTTGAAATTAGGTACTCATGTACTTTTTTGTTACCCAAAGACTGAGTTTTGAAAAAAAAATTACGAAATTAAAATTTACGAAATCAAAATTAAACAAAAACTGTTTTGTTATATTTCTACAATGGATAGTTTTAAAATTATTCAAGAACGAAAATTAAAGCCAAAAATTGACCATTGCCCCCCTCTTATCTCCGAAACTACTGACGCTAAAATTTTGTAAAAAATACAGAGAATAGTTCTTTACTTAAATATTACAGGAAAACCTATAAGAAGTCTATATGGTCTTAAAAAACGGTAAAAATAAATAAAATAGAAAAATAACGGTAAATACATAATACATAATCAACGCACGGAACACTCTCCAAGCGAGTTTAACTCGCACTTGTTAAGTTTATTTGAAGTCAGTAAAAAAAAATTGACGCGTAGGATTTTAACTTAGGTCTTCCGAGCGCGTTAGACTGAGTTTCATGCCACTAACCTATCATTGCTTTCGTGAAATTGAATAGTTACGCAAATCGTTTTAAGGTTCAGCGTAGAAAAGAAAGTTACTTTACCAAAATGTAACGCGTTCTGATAAACTTTTTTCATCTGAACTTTAGCGTAGCTAGACTTCGGGTGTTTTATTACAGTTATTATTAAGAACGTTTTATCGTTCTTTACAAATCCACGTATTTTTAGAAGTTAGAAGAATATTTTGGAATTTTTTTTGGCTCAAAAAAGTATACTTCACGTGAAAGGACTTTTATTTTATATGTAATTATGTATAAACAAAAGTACGTGAAAAACATTGGACAACGTTCCCGTTTATAAAGTCATGGTCACACCAACAATGGCGTTGACTTTGCTAGTTAGTGTGGCCTCGACCCTGGGTGGTATATTTTTAGAGCACAGCGGACATTACAGGCATAGTAGACGTGAGTTTGAAATGTTGAATGGAATGTGTTTTTATTAGAGATAGTTCTGATTATCTCAAATTCCTAAAACACAAATTTTGTGTTCAAAACTATCTCTAATAAAAACACATTCCATTCAACATTTCAAAGTGACGTCTGTAATGCCTTTTGACTACCCGTGAGGCGCAATAGTTACCATGCCAGATCGCCGGGCCAAGGGTTCGATTCCCAGGCGGAAATTTGAATGATGAGTTCGAATTTCTATTCTCGGTCTGGCTGTGTGTTCCTTTATCTTTGTATGTCGTCCATGTCCATGGCACCTAAGACACAGTGCGTCCGCATCTGTCATCCGCATCGGGCTCTCGTATGATTTCATTCAAATGCGATGCGTCCGGCGCGGACGGTGCGGACCAATGTGCGTTCAGCATTATAGGACTGAAAAAAAAGTAATATTAATAGAGACGTGACAGAAGTTAGGGTGAGATTTGAATATAAAAAATGTACCTATATTTAGAAGGTCGTCTGTAACATTAGTTCATTAAACTATGTTAGGGTCTTTTTGTCCTCGCAAACATACTTACAAACTAGTAATAGACGAATATAAAAACCGGGCAATTGCGTGTCAGGCCACGCGCAATGTAGGGTTTCGAAGTAGTAAGTTTATCTAGTAGTACTTATGCTAACGTAGCTGTGATAGTTTTCCTTGTAAATTCATCATATAACCTATTTTTGAGAATTTTTCATTTGTCCAACTCCAACCGTTTAGCCGGCAGGGGGGGGGGGGAACACTTGAAACTAACCAAAATTAGCACTTTTCTAGGACTAATGGTCTCGGCGCCTTGCTTCGGACAGACGGACGGATGGACATGACGAAACTATAAGGGTTCCGATTTTTCTTTGGAAACCTAATAACGTGTTCTTACTTTGGTAATCTACATTCGTAATAAATAAAGTTTTCATTACATCTTGTTCTTATTTATATTTAAATTAAACTTATATTTCATTTTGTCATGTAACAATTTTTTTAAATTTAATTGTAATATTTTTATCGAAGCTTATACTAAAAAATTATACCCATGTGTTTCAAATGCCTTGATTGAATTTAACTGAATTTAAGTCAATTACGAGTCTGATGTTGACGCTTCTGCGGACCGAGTCTGGATTATTATCAGATTATCTGTTACGTCGAATGGGATTAAGATTTCTCGAAATTCTGTCCTAGCTCCATCTTATGGCCATAAAACTAAAGGAAAATGGTATCTATAGGATTTTTTTGGCCAAGAACAAAATGCCAATTTTGTCAGCAAAACGTCTGGCAAGCAATGACAGTGAATTTATGCTTATGTCCACGAGAATTTAACGCACTTTTGAGTCGTCATTTTAAGTTTTTTCTTCACGTATTCTTTCTGTTAATAGCTTATGTTATGTTACTGCACATCCATTCATTAGCCTTTACGAGTTAGTCCAGCAATGGCTGGACATAGCCATGGACCTCTCCTAATTTGCGCCACTCTGACTGGTTCTGAATCCAGCGGATACCCGCTTTTTTCTTCAGGTCGTTAGTCCACCTGGACGTGGGGCATCCTATACTCCTTTTACGTTATGCTGCTATTTAAATTAAAGACTGATTTTCTTAACAATTCTTAAAAGTTTCAGTAATCACTGCCTGTTGTAAATTGTATTTTTAACTGAATGACGGTGAAGATTCTACACGTCCGATTTCCTGCTATTGGCCATAAAACTGTAGGAAGTTACGGTGCCTGCTCGTGTTCCGAGCGAGACAAAAATGCCAATTTGTTCAGCGTAACTTCTGGCGAGCAATAAAAGTGAAGTTACTGCCTGTGTCCAAGACAATCCGACGTAAATTAACTTTATTTTCTGCGGACAGTCATTTTTCGTAAAGTTTTCAACCACTCTTCCCAAGCTATTATTAATTACAAATTAAACATTAATCCATGTTTTGTTCGTTACTTTGAAGATGATGTTTGCATAATTGAAGGGTAAAATAGTTCCTAAAATTGTAAAAATATTTCAATGAAAGTGTAACTCTAAATAATAGTACTTAAGTTATATTGAATATTCCTTTTATTTATTTACTTACTTAAGTATCAATTTAAAATGTAAAAAACAACAACATGAATAAAATATTAGGTTAAAAAAATCAAACATCTAAATCTATTCTTGGAATGGAGATTACAATGAAATAGGTAGGTAACTAAGAAACAAAAAAAAATTTTTGGTCCCCAATAAAAATTTCTACAAAGATGCCTCCAACATACATAACGCCAATATAATACCAAATGGTCATGCATTTGAATATATCCAAAGTGGCGAATCGAATATGTTTCTCATAGGTTTATTGACTCAAACGTTGGTGAACGTATTGGCACTTGGCCGACGATAAATCTTCTTGGAACTAAGCTTAAGTGGTTACAACATAGAAAGTATTGGAACAAGGATTTTAAACTTATGTTCGTCGAGTACTGTCAGTTAATTTATGTAATGTTTATCTTGGCATTAATAGGCCGTTTCTGGGCACATGCTTCTAGTAAATCATAAATGTTCCAGAGTTCCAAGTCATCGTTTCAATATTTTGCGGGAATTGGAGTAGGACCTAGCTTATCCATGCTCATGTAACAACTGTTGTCTCAAAATGACCACTTCCCACACAAGCCATTATAACACATATAAACAAAACCAAAATCAAAATTTTAAATTGCGTTAAATTGAACATGACACTTTATTACGATAGGTATTCAGCCCGATCTCGAAGCAAATTACAGTGAGTCAGGGCAATCTGGGACAGGACGCTGCAAGACGTCTTAAGATATGTCGTGATTGTGTCAGGCCGGATTAAACGTATTTATATTATACTAGTGAGTAACTAGTGGATACCCGGCGAGTGCTACTATGCAAAAAAATGTTGTATGGAAAAAGTCGAAAATCCAAAATGTGCCTAATGCATAGTTTTCGTGGCCTCAAACCTACTTCCCATTATTGCCTTTCAAATGAAACCATTTTGGGGCGTATGACATATCGGTTGGATACTTTCAAGTCTATAGGTAAAGGACATACAAACATTTCTTGAGTTTTATATAGGTATACAGATTTATCCGGATTTAACATAGATATAATATGAATCTCATTTTTTCTTCTTTTAGTCACGTTGAGTTTCATGGTATCGTTGCTAACACGTAAACGTTACATGTGGAATTCCAACTTAATCTTCGCCCAGTTCATCATATTAGAAACGTTTATTCCTTCTAAATGCGGAATACTTTACGACTGCGTGCGTGGTGCGTGGGAACTACTTAGATATTGCTGTCCAAATGTAACCTTCACGTTACGTCTTTAATTATCTTTCAGTACAATTTAGGATGCGAATTTAGAGAGGGGTCTGCGGACACAATGACGGATCCTTTTAATGAAAAAGTTACAGGGAAAAAGGGTCCTCGAAAAATTTGTGAATGAATTGCCTTAGAATGACTGCAAAGTTAATTTTTCGGGATGTCACGGGCTTCATATCAATCTTGGAGTCCATACCCTTACCTCTGCTAAAAGTCATTGATTTCTTATACGCACTATGATTCTGACGTAATTCGTGCGTGGTTGGTATTGTTCGTGGAAATTGTTGACGTTCACTTCACTTCTAAGAAATTAGGTACGTTGCTGTAAGGTAAGAGGGATGGATATAGAACATTAATTTGTACTTCACACGTTTTAAAAGAAAATTAGGTTCTTTGGTATTAGGTTTGATCTACAGGAGCAGTCGAGAAATTGGCTCTGGAATATGTTCCTCCCGATCGGTATTAGACTATCAGATAATCTAGCCACAACAAGGTAAAATATTGGTAATTTATTTATTACGCTGAACGGCCAATACTCATACAAGAGTACCAACCGCAACATTGCAACCTGTCTGACCACTAACTATTGCAAGAAAGCCCTTAAATTTAATGTTGTAAGTCTTAAAAACTGTTCTCACAATTCACGTACATTCTACTTTGAAATTGACGACATGATATTCATAATTCATTAGATTTTATTCTACTCCGGATCACGGCTCTGTCATTCATTTTTTTGCCGGGATACGAGACGAAGGTTGGTTAGGTTCCCGTGATTAAAAAATTCTACACCCTCGCTTCCGTTGTGCCGGGGGATAAAGGATATGGCTGGTCATTCAATAAAGTATCATGATTGATTGCAAGTTGCATAACGCTTTCAGGATGATAATTCTGCCGTAAAAAAGTTGTTTTGAGAAAATAGAACTAATGTTTGACTCGGTACATCTAAAACGCACAAGACCGTGAACCACGGTATTGGGAATTGAGATTTGTGGACTAGTTGTATGCAAATGAAAACTATTTGATTAGTTACGGATATCTTCGTACGCGTTAGTTACTCCGTGTTGACTGTTGAGTAAACTGCAAGACTCATGGTACTCAAAACAAATAATTTTGAACATCAAAGTACGGACGTACAGTGAAATTTGCACTCGGTAATAAAATTTAACAAGTTAATTATGCACTGCCTACCTTTATAATCCTGCATAAAAGAGCCTTCAAACCATTTTAGAACAGTCTTTTGGTTAAAGCGTTATCAGTATTCCGAAGGTTGAACCGAGATTGATAAGCTTTTAGATCATTTATTAGGGCTGGTTTGTGCTACATTTGATTCTCGGTAATTTTTTGCTAAAGTTCTCTCATTTGTTCATGGCTCGGTTCCCGTGATTGCAAAAACGGATTCCACACGCGGATATGTGGTCTGAACTAGTTTGAGAAACCTCTGTCGTTGTTTTTCACACAAATGGCGGGATCTGGAAGTGTCAGCAAAAGCGTAATTAATTTACGGAATTTAATATTAATGGATTTGCCACAGGTATTCAATATTTTTTTTATTACTGAACTGAATGGGCGATGTATGAAATTGGACTTAATTTGGTTTCTGCCTTATTTTTTATTTGGATGTAAAAATCATATTTTCCAAAGCAAAGCGAGGATAGTCTTTCGTCACTGGTCAAAATAAAACAAAGGCATATTAAAGTTTAAAGACAGTTTTAAGATTATTAGGACCAAAGTTTTTTCAAACATGAACCTAGATAGCTAATGCACATGCATTAGCTCTCAAGCCAGAACATAAATCTAATGTAAACCTAGCGCACAAGATTTGCCTAGAGACTGTTCTTACTGGATTTACGGAAACCCCGGTCTATTACATCAACTCTTACTAATGCACGGGAGCTAAAACAAAGTTAAACTCCTTTGTAAACCAACTCACCAGACGATCTCGTACCAGGGTTTGAAATTATCAAGATAAATATGCATCTTGATAATTATCGTGATAATTATCAGATAATTATCCGATAATTATCAAACATAGAATTTTCAATTCCTTACAACACTATTTTATATTTGGCTACCTATCATCTGATGATATAAGAATGAAATAAAAAAATTTAACAATCAAGGTAATCTTTTATGATGCTTTCGTATATTATTTCAACAATAAAAAAGGCATAAAATCTTGCAAACAAAAAATAATAGGCTTAATTAAAATCAATCAACTCACTAGATCTTAGTTAATCAAATTAATGAGAGGTAAATTATCCTCATCCTCCTCAACTGCATGGAGATTTGCCATGGAAAATTTAAGAGAGGCAGATTATATTTATCAAAGATAATTATCAGCACATATTTATCATAATAATTATCAACGATAATTATCGCTTTGAACCCTATCTAGTACTGTTTCAGTTTCAAACTTTGACGACAAAAAATATAAGATCTAATGATGTCATTGGTGCTATTATTATTGCTTATGGATGATCATCTCTGATATAGCCAATAGCCTAGTGGCAGTGGGTGATCGACCGAGCCAAGTGTGGTATATGGATGGGTCATTGGAGGTTGGGTTGGCTTTACCCTGAAAACCTGTACTAAAACAGAATTGTTTTATTACGAAGCAGATTCGTGCCATTGAAGTGAATTGATTTGCAGCCAGTTTCATGATTGAAGAAACACACATACTAATCATGTACAAAAGTTCTAATAAGTATCAGACCGAGACGTACAGAGCACAGACCGATAAATCACCTAGCAATAAGAGTATGTACATGTGATATATGACTCACAAATGTAATTCAGAATTGTAACAAGTCGTGACCGGTCGAGACATGTCGTGAACCACATTTGTTAGTCGGATGTCTCAGTGAAATGTATGGGTTGAAGTAATTAGCGTAATTAAGATATGACAAATAGTTGAATGGTTACATGCGTGTGAATGGCTCTGTTTTACTGTCACATTTTATTTGGGGTTATTAAAGGTAGGATAAGTATTGATGGGGCTAAGGTGCCTGAAAACTGAAAAAAAAAGAATTATTAATTGTAATCGTAATTAAATTAAAGAAGTTATAATATAAGCCACGAAATATTTTAGTTAATAACTATTTAACTAAAAAACCTTTGGGGTACGTCCTAAGTTTATGGGTACCACCTGTTTCTTGATTACCATATTAATGAGCTTTCACGTTATTCAATATCAATAACTTGTCTGAACTCATTTATGTATGATAATAATATTAATAATTAATTCATGATAGAATTAATTATACCAAACCATTCCGCAATCAATCAAACATTAAATATCGGTGGTTGTTCTCGTACCAATAAAAGACCAATTAAAGTTATACAGTGAGCTAATTATTTCTTTAATCTTTGCAGTAATATTATAACCAGTTATAATCGTCGCGTCGTTGATTATTAAAGCTTGCGTGATGGCTTTAATATTTTGAAGGAAGTACCTCATTAAAGGTTTTAATCTCGAAAAATTGTCTGATTCACGATCCGAATGTTTGAGTGTTTTATTGTTTACAGGATATTTTTGTTGTTTGTTTTAAGGGAAATCGGAATTAAAATGCAGTTTAGTATTACAGAAATAATCCCATTAAATATGTAAACGATGTATGTATTGGGAATCTTTTCATTAGAGAATGACACTTTATAATAACCAGTATAAATAACAAAAGCTGATACGAACTTAAACCATGACCAAAAAAACATTTAAATGTATGTATGATTAACTCAGATCCGATTGACATTCCGTAGAATAATTGGACAACAAGGAAATACAAATAAGTCTACAACACTTGGATTCCCTGTGTCGTGTACCATGGACAACACAGAAAGACACACATCCAAATGGAGAACAGAAATTCAAACTCATCATTCAAATCACCTCACTGGGAATCGAACCCTTGGCACGACGCCGCGGTCCGGCAAAGTAACTATTACGCTTTGCGAATCATTAATGGAAATAGAAGAAAATAAACTATACGCTTTGCTATATACCGAGCTACATAGAACACATCTTCCGATAGTATTCACTTGGCAACCGCAAAGATTTCACCTCAAAACTTTTTATCTTGATGACTCGCCTCTGATTCACCTTAGCTGATTTAGTTAGTACGCGGTATGTGAGTGATTCATCAATCATTTCGAAGATTCAGATTCATTTATCGACACAATATTTATTGATCATTATTGTTTTCCTTAAGTGGCGCTTAAATTAATGAACATTTTTGCCTGGATATTTTTAATTTAACATTAGGTAACATTATTACTATTATTCTTTCTCCATGGGGTTCGCCTGGATAGCTACCACTCTTGAGCTTGAGTCAGCCGTCAAAAGACTAATGGCTTGAGAACAAGTTCTTTCTTTCTTTTGTTCTCTCATTCTTGGCCAGCAACACATCAGTGATGCCTCTAGTGTTGCTGATGTCCATAGGCAACGATAGCCACTTACCATCAGGTGGATCGTCAGCTCGTTTGCTGGCTATTTAAATGAAAGACATTAATATTTTATGATTATATCACCAGTTATATCACCTGCAGGGAGTTATTTAGGTACCCTCTCCCACTGTCATCTGCACACCTGTGTTACCCAAGCTCAAGGCATCAGCGATGTTTTGAGGGTAAAGAAGAAACAGTAGTTCTCCTAAGTAATTATGTTAAATCATTTTACTAACAATAAGTCTACAGCAAAGTTTGCGCAAATTCAACGTTAATAGAACGAGCGCGTGCAAACCTATCTATCACTGCCTCCACTAGCGAGAGAGCACCTTCTGTTTCTGACTCAAATATAACAGTTGTAACAATTCTCTTGGCCTGACACGGATCTCATACTATTATTGAGTAGTAGTAGTAGTTCCAATACTTTCAATACTCCTTCGTGCTTCTACGTGCTACAATATGTTGCTTCGATAAGCATTGTTGGAGGTTAATTTGTCATTGGCTTATTTTAACCAGACACCTGCTGACTACCACCCTTTTTTGCCAGGAAATAGGTGTGGCTACTGGCAGAATTTGTTCGGTAATTTCGTTGTAACTAAATAATGCCTTATGTTATACTACTTACGTCCTAACTATACCTAATTCATCACATACAATTTTGATATTTCGGTTTGATAATTTTAAGATAACTGTTTAGAATTTGTTAACATATTTAAACTTGTTACAGTACAAAAATTCATCAAGTAGAAATAAAAGTGATGTTAATATAATGAATTTAGACTCATTTAGAAAAAATAATATATGGTCGCTTACTCAGTTTTGAACAGACATAATTTGCACTTTACAATAAGTAAATTTAAAATCCAAAGGCCATCCAATAGCAATACGAAACAACTTAACCATAGCAATATAAGCAATATGCATCTCAATCATAAATTCATTGCGTGTAGACTGTAGATAGCACGAAAATATAGCGAAATGCCCTAACTACACGCTCGCTATAATTCGTGTTTTCAAGATATAAGGGGCAAAAAACAGCTCCTCGCTCATAATGACCCCTTAGCTCAACAGCGGATATCCTCCACATGTGTTTTAGAGGAAACAAAATGCCGAACGAGTTTATCGGCTACCGTTTAAGACGGTTGCACACCCGGTGTTTTTATATTCCTGATTATCATAATGATATGGAAATAATAGTCTATCGTGGAGGATTCAAGCTTGTCTGTAGTCATCAAAGAACTGAGCAGTCAAGCCTGTCAGTTCAGTTGTCTTCAGATAGTGAATTAAGAGTTAAGAGTAACATCTAGGTTTTCGTTGTGGTATAACGTGCCATTGTGGTGAGGTGTGGCCTGCCAAATGCAACTAAAATTGACTGCATAGATCTTAATGCTTTCTTCTTCTCGTATGCTATGAGTTTTAGTTGTTTTTAGATCTCTTTATTAGATTCTAAGTAGTATAATTTTCATGCATTTTCTGGGATAGGGCAACAACTACTTCTACTTTGTTTTTAAGTGTTAAGCCAGTAAATAAGACATTATATTCCAATCTTGAGAAAAGGTTGCAGTGATTGAACTATAGTCCAATTTGGCAACATTGATGCCACTTATTGTTGGAATAAATAAGTAACGCTTCACACTCATAGCCCCACACTAGGATTCTCTGTGTCGTGGGTGCCATGGACAACACACAAAGACAGAACACTTAACACCCAGACGGAGAACAGAAATTCAAACTCATCATTTAAATTTCCGCCTCTCTGGGAATCGAACCCAGGACCCTAGGTGATCCGGCATGGTAATCATTGCGCCACACGGGTCGTCGAAACTGCATGGTCTTTTACTTCTTCCATCTCGTACAAGAAATCAAGTGTAACACCACCTTTTTCATATTTGCCCTAAAGGCATATTCGCGTGCCGAAAATTACTGAAATAAAAAGCAAATTCACCCAGTACATTTAGCTGTAATGATATACCTTCAACAGATAAGTGTTCGTAAAGGCGTAAGCTTGTCTTATTACTTTAATTGAGGCAAAAACGGGTCAGTGATCTCTGTCTTAGATAATACTTAACACATAAGCATATTGAGCAATATCATAATATAACAGTATCATGATTATTTCATAAACCTTGATTGTTCTGTCTATGCTCCTGTGCTGATTAAAACTAGGGATCAATAAAGGGTCATGAATAAGTCCATTCAGGACTATATACGGTAACTAAAATTCTTTTGATTAAAAACAATGAATAATGAAGTTGCTGTTAGCTTCCTTGCGCATCCTAACATCGTTGAGAAACGGTTATAGTTTGGCACTAGGTCCTCTGTTTTCAAGCTGCTGGGCTCTTCCACTCAATTCAATATCGAAGTTACACGCGCTTGGTGTCAAGTTAACTTGGCTGATAATTTACGACTTTTTAGATTCAACTGTGAAATTTCTGACATATTATTTTGGTATCTAAGATGCAGTATTCGCTCTTTCTTAGCTATCAACGCGTCGAAGAAGAAGCATTTGGTGTTACGGATGAACAATAACGATGATGGTAGTGATTCTTCAGAAGGCCTGGATGGTGACTATGTCACTATCTCCCCCAGGAGGTCCGTTAGCTAGGTTATTGACACGATAACTACGAGTATCTTATAAATATTTATCAAGTACCTATTGCTATTAAATCGGCTTTCTGATGGTTTGAGGTACGAAGGCATATAAATCAACATGCGAATCACACAAAAAAGGGATTTTTATAGATTTCTTTGTGAAGGATTTATTTCATACAGTGCTGCTATTGGGCATTGGACTATTAACATTTGAAATCATACTTTTATGGACACTTTATGATCCTTGTTTGAGTTGGGATCATAAATGATCCTTAAAATCCTTCGACGTGTGAAGCAGTAGCATATTTTTGTGCATTGCGACATAAACATGCTGAAAACATTTTTAAATATTTCATTGCAGAACAGCGTAGATGGAAAATGAATTACAAATAGGTTACATGTTATTTTCTTTTCAGCGAATACTCTCACGTGGGTAAATTGTAACATTAACATGCAAATGAAGTAGGTACTCCTTGGAGCTTGGAGCCTTTCTCGTTATTAATTAGATCCGAGTTAATAAGTGTGTTCGGCAAATATGGTTGAGCAGTACAAATTAAGACACCCAATTTTACCTCCCTCAAAGGATCCCGTTGTATATTAAGGTAACAATCTAAATTCGGCACACGTAATGTTCTCTCAAAATCTGCACCTATTCCTTAGGATATGTTAATGTCTAATTATTGTAAAGTAACCATAAGCATAATTGCCTGCGGAAGATTTCTGCGTAGGTAAAGATATTTCTCCAAGTAAAATGGATATTATGTAATTTTAAACGTACTTCAAATTATCTGTATCTGTTTACTATTATCATCCTTCCAGTTTACTATTATCATCTTCTAGAATCAACCATCAAATGTTATTTACTTGTTGTTACCTTGCATGTCAGGGAACCAGTAATATAGTTTTCTTCTTGGCCGGAGCTTTAAAGTTCAAGGCATCTTTTCGTATAAGAAGTACTGGAATATTCTGCTTTACTTGTCCATCAAGAATCCAAATGTCTGAAGTTCTGTTACCTGAAGACCATTAAATCTGAAGTCATAGTTATTGCTATTTAAAAATTATCTTTAACAATATCAAATGAGGCTTGGTGTGTTAACGTCTGGGGAACATGAAATACCATATTTGCCTGTTGTTGTCGATGCGGAGTGATGTTGTTTAAAGAATTTCTTTCACCTGTGCCGAACCTACCGAAAGACATCATTCTCGGTAGATTTTACCCCGATATTAAATTACCTTTGAGCGTTTACCGAATCAGCAACTGTCTCAACTTCTGTTCTCTCATTTTCTGTAATAGCAAGCGCTACCTTTATTATAATTAGACGTGCATGAATCTCCTTGCAAGCTTTTTGTCCAAAATTACGCGCCTCAGGCTATCTCGGTCGGTTTTTTGTGCCTCGGGAGCTTGAACTACAGGCACGGTAAAGATATAATACATATAGTGCTACAGGCTAACTGATCAAACCGCGATGTTGAGTGATTGGTAAGATTTCGTTTAATGACGTAGGTTGACGTACGTTGTGAGGGCTGGCGAAAATAGTTTTGAAATTTTGATTTTTGTTTTGGTTAATAGTTATGATTTGATTTGATTTTTTTTAGAATATACAACTTAAAGGGTATTATGTGCTGGGTCGGTACTAGTAATATTTTTCTTGAAAAAACTATAGAAAGGTATATCCATGGAAAGATGGAACGTTTTCACTGAACATTTTTATTTATTGATATTGATTGTTTAATGTTGTGTAATGGGACTTGTCTCTACAATATATTACTATATATACTATTGAACGCAGGCATCATGTTTTTGAACCTAATGAAAGCGCTTGGAAATGGAAAAGCCATTATTAGTATACATACATAATAGTTATAACCACTTATGATAGAACGTGGCAACCCTACTTGAATTGCAATCATCATTTTGTTTCGTCTGAGCACTGTAATGAAATATGTAATTATTGTTATTGATCAGATGAGTAACGAAATGTCGGGTCGGGTACTTCCGCTATTCGATAAGAGATGATGCGATACGATACGATTATATTGAATTTGTTGGTTGGTACTGAGAAGTGAGAAGTTATTGGTAAATATCGTTTGTTGTAAATGTCCTCTTCATGTATCCATACTGGCAATAAATAAAACCACATTGTGCAAATGTTTTTAAACATGAAAATAGGAAATTTTTTATTCCAATGCATCCTGACCATGACTCTAATATGCAAACGATCTATGAATTGTATTATGTAAATCTTGACTATTTCACACATACATTTAAATTAAATCTCGATTTATAGGCTGAGAGATTACTTTAACATATACAAGAACATGAATCCTATTTGAATGAACATGTAATATTTATTTATTAGTGCAATTGTACGAAATAATTATGTAAAGTAATTTTACTTAAAATGTTATGTATGTTATGCTTGTGTTTTTGTCACCGTGTCAAATATATTGAAATATAGATCCGGTCATTATTATGTATATGTATATTCCCTTCTGTGCTTCGAAGGGCATTTTATGAAAAGCGTGATGATCATATTTTCATTACTTTCATACTGTCATCATTATCATGTGATATCTGTCTAATGTCTGTAGGTTTGCTTATTAACAAATCAAATCAAATCAAATGTTTTTATTCAAAATTGGTTTGGTTTACAAACACTTTTTGTTTGTAACTTTGAATTCTTCAAGTAGTTGGTCGATTTAAAAAATTACAACTAATTGTTTTATGTCAAACTTAACATAGATGAATAAGATTCACATTGTTTAGATATTTAAATGGCGTTATAAATTCGTCCGTTTACACAATTTGCATAATTCCTCATGAGTCAAAGACCGGTTTCTACGATGTTTTGCGAAAATCTCTAGGAACGAAATTCTCACGCCAGAAAACTTGTTTGACTATTTTGGTAGCTTGCATTTTATTAGATAATTCTTAAGCCTCAAGCGTGACAGTTAACTGTTTAACTTGTTTGTTATAACAACGAGAATGTATTTTTAGTGAGCAACGTAAAGTTAGTTTTAAAAATGCTTTTGTTTTTAACTCTATTTGCAAGTAAAATAGGTTTTCGATTTGTTTATAAAGTTTATCTTTTCCAATATTTTAAGCTAAGGTTGTATTTGTGATGCTAGTTAATCAGATCCTTAAAGAACGTTCTATGAAAAATTTGTATAGAACGTTCCCCGACCAGGTGGACTGACGATCTGAAGAGACGGTTACCCGCTGGACTCAGAAGGCTCAAAATCGGTCAGTGGGGCAATGAGGAGAGACCTATCTCTAGCAGTGGACTCGTAAAGGCATATGAATGGAGAGAGCATTCACACGGAGACGTGACACGACGCGAAGATGTTTGAAGAGACCAGCTTGAAGATGGGCTGCACAGCAAAGCTGCAATTTTTACCTTTTAATGCAGCCAAAGTTTTAATTTGATTGCTATTACAAATAATAATTACGCCGTGTTGCGTCTAGATGTTAATTTACAATTATCTTATAATATTATAAAACTTTTTGAGAATATAGGTATGGATGTTTGTTACTCTGTCACACAAAAAATACTGAACGGATTTTCATGAAATTTAGCACACATGTAGACCATGTAGGAATAAGTTATGGGGTATTTATTATCCCGGAAAACTGGGCAAAACCCCGGGGAGAGCGCGTGTTTACTAATCCGATCCCATTCCTTCAACGCTATTTTCTTGTTCTTAAAAATACCTACTGCAACCTATATCGAAAATAAAAAAGGTAATCGATTCAAATGCGCAAACATTACCCACATACAACGTGAAAGCAGAAGATACACGTATGTATTTATAGTTCGATACGAATATTGCGCTGTAAAAATACAGGTAGTAAAAATATGTTTTATTAAGACCATTAAAATGCTTTATGAGCAACAGTACGACGGATTTCACTACAGGTTACAAACAATGCGCTATTAATATTTGCGACGAGAAATGAAATAAAAAGAAATTGGTGTTCCTAAAATTTGATGGAAACGAGATGGTCGTTTTCGCATGAAATTGGATCCGCGTATATTATGTACACACTGAATTCAGCTGAGTAATAAAATAATATTTGAATCATATAATATACTAGCTGTGCCCCGCGGTTTCACCCGCGTTTTTTTTTATGGAAATTGCTGGCAAACGAGCTGACGATCCACCTGATGGTAAGTGGCTATCGTCGCCCTTGAACATCAGTAACACCAAGGCATCACTGATGCATTGCCGGCCAAGAAAGAGAGAAGACAAAGAAAGAAAGAACTGGCTTTCAAGCAGCCGGAACTCGATGAGTCGTTTGGCGGCTGACTCATGCTCAAGGGTGATAGCTATCCAGGCGAACCCCATGGAGAAATAATCATAGTAATAATGTTATTCTTTAACAAGCAAAATCAATATTATCAATATAATCCCTCCAAGGGGCTATACCACCAGCGGGCCGGATTTAGTCGCCTCTTACGACACCCACCCGAAGTGGGATTGGGGTTAATATTCTAAGCCGCCCCAATACGGCTAAAAATATTTTTTATTTAATTTGTTAATTTGTGGAAAGACTAACTACCTACTAAAATATATGATGCTATATAGCCTTCCTTGGTAAATGGATTATCAAAGACAAAAAGAATTTTTCAATTCGAACCAGTAGTTCCTGAGACCCAAACCAAACAAACTCTTTGGCCGTATAATATTAGCACAGAAGAAATAATAGTACTTATAATTAGTATACATTATGTGCATTGAATGTGTTATCATTTATTTTTCTCAATGAACTAAAACAACTAGCGATAGTTATCATTGATATTACATTATAATATAATTACACTAGTTTACAAAAAACAATTTTTTTTTGTTCATTAACTGAATCATATATTATTTATGCAGGCTATGGACAGTAATTAAAAAAATATTTTTTTATTTTTCGTAGCACGTCACAATTCTGAGATATTGAGGTCTTTGTTTTTATCTACCCGCAATCGTTTAAATACGTTTATCGTTCGATTTTGTAAACAACTGTGTGACTGAAAAATCTTATTTTTATATAAAAATGTCATCTAGAGTGTGCAGACTACATCCAAATCGATTTTGTTATGTTTGTGGGAAAATTGTTCAGTTAAATCGTGGTTTCCCTATAACAAAACCATTGCAAGAAGCCCATTTCCATTTTTTTTATTTTCGGTGTCAAATCAAGATAAAAATTGGGTTCCTCATGTGATTAGCACTAATTGCAGATTGGTCCTTAGCTCCTGGTATTCAGGTAAAAATAGATCACTGAAATTTGGTAAATCAATGATATGGAGAGAGCCAACTAACCACGTAACTGACTGTTACTTTTGTTTAACAAAAACTTTTGGTTTTAACTCAAAAAATAAAGATAGTATAAAATATCCAGACGTTCCATCAGTGACTAAGCCGGTCCATGTTTAGTTGATCCAAAAAAAAAAAAAATTACCACCACTTCACATTAAGTTAGTCTTCATGAAAAATTTTACCAATGCTTTGGATAAGTTCAAGCCTGCGTTTCAATACCTCTGCTCTGTATTTACGAATCTTTCTGCGGCTAAATTAAAGGAAGGAATATTTGTGGGTCCTCAAATCAGGAGAATAAAGGACGATACAAAATTCGAGAGCCTTTTAACCGAGGTAGAAAAAGCAGCCTGGAACTCTTTCAAGTGTCGTTAAAAAAATTTTAAACAATAAAAAAAGTGATAATTACAAAGAGATGGTTGAAAATCGATTGCAAAATTATGAGCGTATTGGTGTAAATATGTCACTAAAAATTCATTTTTTACATTCCCATTTAGATTTTTTCCAGAAAATCTTGGTAGTGTGAGTGATGAACACGGTGAGCGATTTCACCAAGATTTAAAATCATTTGAGCAAAATTATCAAGGTTTTTGGGACCAAAATATGCTAGGTGACTATTGTTGGTCTGTTGTGAGAGATACAGATGAAAATATTTATAAAAAAAGCAAAAATTGCCCATTTTTAACTTTTTGTTGTTTATTTACATGTAGTTTTTTGTAAAAATCTTCTAATTAAATATTTCAAAAAACTGACGTGCTGGATTTTCTTAAATATTTTTTCCGAGATGAAGATACCTAAAGTAACTTAACCGTATGTATTCCATTTCATGAACAAAAGTCATGTAAACTAGTGTTATTGATTCATTACTTGTAGTGTATTATTCATTAATGAAAAAATTTGAGCAACTTCTTTCTTCTCTCTTTCTTGGAAAGCAACGAATTAGTGATTGATGCCTTGGTGTAGCTGATGTCCATGGGCGACGATAGCCACTTCTCATCCGGTGGATCGTCAGATCGTTTGTCAGCTATTGCCATAAAAAAACGTTTATCAAACTCACACAACTTCATATACCAACTTACTTCTAAAGTAAATTTATACATATAAAGTAATACGGTATTCACCATATTCATTCATTTCATACCTTATATGAAATGCAAAGAAACCCGATTACGGGTTCCGTTCGCTTTCCGCAACGTAGCTTTATGCTAATAAGCTTTAATGCTGTGCGTACGTTGAAACGATTGCCGTTACTTGTAAATTGCGTTTCAAATCCCTATGCGTTAAGGTCTAGGATTATCTATATTTAAAAAAAAACTAAGGTATGAGCCGCCCTTGCTCCACTTTACGTAACATAATTTAGCTTACGTAGATGTCTAATAGTATCATTCGACACGCGCGTGAGAAGTTATACTTCTTTAGCATCATTAAATAAATATTTAACATTAATAATTTCATAATATTTAATTATATTAAATAATAATATTTTAATTTATATCAATAAATAATACATGACTAATAGAGGTTCTATTTCTATTTTGTTGGTAGCTTTTTGTGGGCAACTTCACAGTGATGCGCGCGCATCTTTTTGCGGGCAACTTCACCTTGTTACTTTTGTGTTACAAATCTTAATATTTCACTGTTATCGTTTTTTCATAACGCGCCTAAAGAAGCATAACTTCAAAAATGTCTTTAAATTGATAATAACATTTTAACCCCCGACGGAACAAGAGGGGTGTTATAGGTTTGATGTGTCTGTGTATCTATATGTCTGTGTGTTTGTATGTCTGTCTGTTTGTATGAATACTGACATAATCGAATGTTCTTAGCTATGTTTAGTGTAAATAAAACTGTCGGGGGTTTTTTAAATTTTAACTTAAGATTATTATTTATAAGTCTATCGAAATAAAATGAGCACGAAAAGTTTCTACTTAGCTTCTACTTCATTAGTGAAAACTGGAAGGCTATTCTGTTTTGTAACTTGACAGCGGAATCCACGATGGGTTTCTAAATTGAAGTTAGAATTCGAGACTCCCTTCACTTCGCAAGTGCGTACCAGATGATTAGAGAATCACATATCAAGATCTCGGACTCGAACTTCAATTTTGAAACTCATCGCGGATTCCGCTGTCAAGTTACAAAACAGTATAGCCTTGCTGTATCGATATCGATTCTGCTGTCATTAGTGGAAATAACCGACGGTCAGTTACAGTTTTGATATATGAATGACCTGTAGAATTAGCGCTGTAGCATTTGGTACCAGAATATAAAAGAAAAATCCTGCGTAGTGCTTGCACTAAATCCTGTGGTACTAAAGCCCAGTAAACGATAAATATATTAGTATAACGATCTCGGCTCAAGAGTGCGATTTCAGATCTTACAAAAATTTATTTTGACATACGATTGACATATTTTAGCATCTCAAACCGAATCTTGAGGATTGATTTATTAATATGGACCTCATTCCTATCGGTAAAATAAATGGATTTTTCGATGACCGAATAGTAAAGTTACCCATATTTCTAATTAGGCCTCGTACCCTATACCTAACTACCAAATTGAGACTTTATTTCTGGAATATAACATGACTTCTTAAATTTTTTCATATTAATTATTGTTTACAAAACATGGTATTATTAATCACGTAAAAGAAGTTATGTAATTGTAATCACAATTTGATTAATTCGAATTACCGTGAACATACGATAAGTACTCAAATTACTAACAATTACAGTTAAGTTAGACAATGGGAAAGAAGTCAAGATCTCAATGATTTGTGGTCCAACTCACAAAAACAAGAATGGGTATCATTGGGCCAAGCAATGCGACATTGTCTTTTGGAATGCGTTGACTCGTGGGCGCATGAATGGCACTGGTTCTTTCCACTTAGTACTTAATATCCATTCCATCATAAAATTATCTTCAACACCATCACTCATTATTTAGTAAAACTATTGGGTGTAAGTTTTAATCGTGCGCTTGAATGGCGCTTGTTTGATTTAATTGTTATGCTTATACCGCACGATATTAAACAAATGTGAATTAATTTACCTTTGAAGGTAAAAAATTTCATAGTAGCTAAAATTATTAACCAACATAATATTTATAGAATCCATGTCAAACATTGAACTCTCGTTATAAGTAAAACAACGTTAACAAGTGTAAAACAAAAGTAAAATAACTTTAACCCTAACTGTATTATTTTTAGTTCAAAGTAGTTTTATTACTGAACACTGATAAGGTGTTATGTGATAACTAGAGATCGGATTATATGCAACATAAAAAGCTTGTTATATGCATGCAAATATGCATGAAAAATGCTTGAAAAATGCACGAAAATATGTAAAATATGCAAAATTAAATGATAATTTTTAGGTACCCAAACGAAGAAAACTACTTCGGAACCCTACATTGCGCGTGACCAGACACGCACTTGCCTGGTTTTTTAATTTTTTATAAACGCAAACGTATTGTTCCAAATTTTCAGTAGTGAGATTGTGTCTTCGATCATTCAAAACATATTTATACACGGTCGCTCCACATCCACTGAGGTGACTGGGCAGAATTTGAACTTTGGTGCTGTATTAGTACTTACAGTTTCTGTCAAAAGTTCTAAAACTATCAATTTGACACGATAATATGCATCATAACTAGATCTTAAGTAAAATATGCAATTACCGCTGAGGATGGCTTAAATATGCAAATGCATATAATCCGATCTCTAGTGATAACTAAGTCCCAAGTGGAGTAAACTCGCCAGTGCCATGCGCAGGAGTGAGTTTGTTGACTGATCTGCCGCTAAACAGGTTATGACGTAACGAAATGGTCAGATATACATATACATATATGTATACATACTAAATACTTGCTTGTTCCACTGCTCTACGAGAAAGCGATAGGCGATCATATTATTAATTTTAAAGAATTGAGAAAGATTAAAGAACGCTGTGTATTCATTCGTGTATTTTTTAAATAATATCCTGGAAAGTAGAAAATTCATTTAAAGCATTGAACCCCAGTTTTCTTCCTCTTTTGAAACTCCAAGTTGAAACTCAGATACGTAACTCGCCTTCGTCCTTCAAAACTTTGCAATTTGCAATGACTCGTGCAGATGGCGGAAATGCGGTATTAGTATAAAGCTTGGGGAGAACTAATTTATAGTGCTTCCAGTAAAATGTGAATACATGTTAAATTTTTATAAATAATAAAAAAATCATACAGGACAACCCTCTTATCGTGAATTAGGGTAAGTCGGGGCAAAATATGACAGATATGACAAATAAAAATACTACTGCTAAAGTCATAACATGTCATATTGTGCCCCACCTTATAATACAGATAAAAATACAATAGTGTAGGCGTGGTCAGATTTTTGAGTATTTATTAATATTTTATTTATTTATTTATTTACACTTTATTATACCCTTAAAGCTAAGTGGTACAAAAGGTACTTAATTGAATTTGACATGTCTACATTTATCCGAGAAACTTTACTTTCTCTTCGTTACTCGTTGAGAGTAAAGCAAAGGCCTTAGGGAGATAGATCTACACGACTATTACTTGATGATGTTAGTAAGTTAATCTTTATATTTACGAGGTTTTAATAGCCCGTTGAGCTCAGAGTTGTTTGAGCATGGATATCGTGCGCGTAATATGTTAGATTAATTTGGGCTACTGATTTCGGTACTTGGCACTTTGGTACATGTTTATGTATTCGAAAGGTTTTTCTGACATTGTTCAAAAGCTATGTATACACAAGCACATCAATAATTATCAATTGAAGAAGATTGAATAATACGCTAGTTAGTTATTATACCTTTTAGTAACTAACTAGTTGGCTTCAACCCATTAACGGCCCACTACTGAGCACGGGTCTCTCCTCTTGAGGAGGCCTAGAGCATACTCTACCACGCTGCTCCAGTGTGGATTGGTGGAGCAACTGACCAGTTAATAAATAACTAGTTAATCTATATCTATACTAATATATAAAGAGGAAAGATTTGATTTTTTGTTTGCATTGAATAGGCTCCGAAACTACTGAACCGATTTGAAAAATTCTTTCACTGTTGGGAAGCTACACTATCCCCGAGTAACATAGGCTATATTATATTTTCAAAAAAATTAGGGATCCTTAATAAAACTCCAATAATGTAACCCAAGGTATAAAAAAAATAAGAAAACCGAAGCAAAGCGAGGGCGGTTGCTCGTAAAATATAAATATAACATTTTACATGGCTGCTCACTGCTCTCAGTCATTACTGTTATGTTACAACTTGTATCATTAGTAGGTATCATTACAGATGGCACACTGTTACGCTCATTTTCACTTCTAATCCTGACTGCAATAACGTTGAATTTTTTAAAATAAACAAATTATCAGCCAATGAAAGTAAAATATTTAAAACTCCTAAAATATTCCTTTTGGTCTGTTTCGTTTATTAAAGATACTACTACTGAAGATTTCTATGCAAACGCTGCATTCGTAACTGGCCTCAAAACCTTTCGAACCGAAACACAAAGTTACTAGAAACATTTTGCTTAGCACAATATGGAGATTTACAGCATCTTGTTATGTGAACATAACTTTGATAGTGGCTTGTATTTTAAAGTAAGCAAGTAATGGTGATTAAACATGTTTAGCACTCTCTATAGAATGGGAAATATGAAAATATACGTACGTGTTACACAGATAATTTCATTTTTACTCCACAACCTCATATCTCCATTTTGCTTTAAAACCAAAAAAAACAAAACCGATGTGGCTTTAGTACCTGCGTAACTAAGAATAATAGCCCAAAAGAACAAAGATGAAAGAGACAAAAACAAGACAATAACAGTGATAGCAGAGGCGAACATTCGCCGAATTAAACATTCTATGTTTTTGCGCGCAATGAATGGGACCGCATGATTCGTTAAAAAAAGTCCACGAAAATCAAAATTCAAACAAGTCATTGTACAGGCCGCCATTCACCCGTCCTCTTCAAAAACTGGCAACACTACTGACAGGTGTGTTCCCGTCGTGCCCCTTTTTTTCAACGTCCGTTCCGTATAACATCCAAGGAAGAAAGACATAACCGACAGAATAACTTGTGAAGCAACTCATATCATTTCGGCCCGTATATAAAGTCGAAATTACAATAGCAAAAACACCCAGTGATTTGAGAGTAACAATGAATGGATCGTTTCCCTTACATCATTCTGCAACGGTTACAAAATCATTTCGTTGAAAAAGCCGTTATATTGCTTTGACTTAAGGTTGCAAATTTATTTCAAACTCCTAATGTGTATCATATATCGTCTATAATTGTGTTAACTTCGGTTTTAATTTATTTTGGGATACGAAATCAGACCCTGTTATTACTTAAAACCTGGGAGTTAAATGGACTACAAGTCTTCACACTGTTTTCTCGTCCGTTCGTAATCAATTTGGTAGTGGTGTGCGAAATTTGATTTTATCTCAAGCTTGGACATAGAGGTCATTTGTTTTAATTTGTTTAGCGTGGATCTTAAATTTTGTGGTAATAAAACGAATCTTTCCGTTGTAGCCCCGAAGTTTAAGGTTTCAACTGTCTTAAGGCGAGATTATTCGACCGTTGTAGGCATTTTGTTCACTTCCCTGTACCCCGCTCCCCTGAGTGTAAACTCGACCGCCGCGCCGTGAGCCGGCCGCGCGCGGCCGTGAGGTTAATGACCCCGTGCGTAGCTGTAGACCCTGTAGCCTAGTTGGTAGTGGACCTGCCTGCGAACTGCGAAGCGAGGGGTTTCGGGTTCGATTTCCGGCCGGGGCAAATATTTATGTGACAGATAAATATTTGTACTCGTGTCATGGCTGTTATTGTGATTGGTGATATGTGTAGTCCATGCCACCCGCGACACAGGTAAATACTTGTAACCTACTGCGGGGGTATGAGTGTGGAAGGGTTTTATTATTATTATTATTATATTATTATTATTAGTAACTGCTCTGAGTTGGGGTGTAAGTAAACTTTATTTTGATTTTTAATTGGAATTTTAGGTGTAATAAAATAAGAGTAATGATAATTTTAGCTTATCCAGTGGAGACTAGAGGTGAGTGGAGACTGACTTGAAATTTTATGAAACGACACTGTCCAGTGGAGACTAGAGCCTAGAGGTGAGTGGAGACTGACTTGAAATTTTATGAAACGAAACTGTCCAGTGGAGACTAGAGTTGAGTGGAGACTGATTTGAAATTTTATGAAACGAAACTGTCCAGTGGAGACTAGAGGTGAGAGGAGACTGACTTGAAATTTTATGAAACGAAACTGTCCAGTGGAGACTAGAGGTGAGAGGAGACTGACTTGAAATTTTATGAAACGAAACTGTCCAGTGGAGACTAGAGGTGAGTGGATAACAAATAAGTAGGTACTTAGACTTACATACAAAATTGACTAATATCATCTAAATACTAACAAAAAATAACCAACTTCAAAATAACTCTAAAACTACTTGTCAGATCTCCCTCAAATGTATGTGGAACCACATGATACGCACCAGCTTTCTATCAAAAAAAGAATCATCAAAATCGGTTCACCCACAAATAAGTAGGTAGTTACATACAAAATTGACTAATATCATCTAAATACTAACAAAAAATAACCAACTTCAAAATCGAAACGAGTTTTTTTTTCAGAATGGCGGACTTGTAGGTATGCCAGGTTCCGTACAAAAATGTTCAAACCCTTTGGATAACATATTTTACAAGTATGTTGAGAATGATAAAAAGTATAAGAATAATTTAAAATAAAAAACCTAAAGATACGTAAAAAATAATAAAAACAAAAAAATTAAAATGTGTGCAATTCACACGTGTTAGAAGTGAAACCTTCAAAAATTTTGTTTTCAAGATAATGAGACGAATGTAAAATTTCGGGAAGATGATAATTGTACTTTTACTATTCTACTCCACTCCACTCCACAAATTTTGACATTTGACTTTTGACTTTTGACTTTAGACTTTAGACTTTTTTGCCTTTTTTGACTTTTTTGACTTTGACTTCTTTGACTTTTTTGACTGACTTTTTTGACTTTGACTTTTTTGACTTTTGACTTTAGACTTTTTTGACTTTTTGACTTTTTTGACTTTTTTGACTTTTTTGACTTGTAACTTTTGACTTCTTTGACTTTTTTGACTTTCTTGACTTTCTTGACTTTTTTGACTTTTTTGACTTTTTTGGCATTTTTGACTTTTGACTTTTGACTTTTTTGACTGTTTTGACTTTTTTGACTTTTTGACTTTTTTGACTTTTTTGACTTTTGGCTTTTTTGACTTTTGACTTTTGACTTTTTTCGACTTTTTGACTTATTTGACTTTTTTGACTTTTGACTAGACTTTTTTGACTTTTTGACTTTTTGACTTTTTTGACTTTTTGACTTTTTTGACTTGTAACTTTTGACTTTTGACTTCTTTGACTTTTTTGACTTTTTTGACTTGACTTTTGACTTTTTTGACTTTTTTGACTTTTTTGACTTTTTTGACTTTTTTGACTTTTTTGACTTTTTGACATTATTGACTTTTTTGACTTTTTTGACTTTTGACTTTTTTGACTTTTGACTTTTTTGACTTTTGACTTTTGACTTCAAGAAGTTTTCACTTCAATAATCATTTTTTCAAAACAATTTTCCACTTATTTCATAACGCGCCTAAATAAGGTATAACTTCAAAAAAGAAAACTGTCTCTCAAGCTCCCAGCCGTCACGACGAGTCGTTTGGCGACTGACACATGCTCAAGGGTGGTAGCTGTCCATGCGAACCCCATGGAGAAATAATAATAGTAATAATGGTATTAATTAACATTTAAAATCAATATTACCAATATAATCCCTCGAGGGGCCCTACCACCAGCGGGCCGGATTTAGTCGCCTTTTACGACACCCATCCGGCTTGGGATAGTGTTCTAAGCCGCCCTAATACGACAAGAATAATTGTGTAATTAGCACTTGACTTATACCAATACCCAAATACTATAAACAGTAACTAAAGTATAAAAACGAACAATTTTTATTATTTCAAATTACAGCAGTGTGGATACTTTGGACAGTACCTAATACGTTATATAAGAAGACGCGCGCGCGCCAAATTCGAAATTAAAATTAGTGTCGGAAATTCGACGAGGTGCGGCTACGATGCGGATTAGCACAGGTCCTACCTCGAAGGCGACTGGCGCGAGAGTAAAATTGAGTAAATCGACGCGTCGGGCGTTTCGTAGCTAGTGGAAAGGGAAAAAATAGGAATTGAAAGGGATGTTTTTCAAAATTTGATATTATTATCCGCCAGAAATATTGGTATCTATAGGACCTATACTGTGGTATATTTTTTATTATCTGGAAGCGATTAAAACGCGAATAAAACGCCATTTTTATGCCAGATTAGACCCCACTTTGTGATTTATTTCTATCCAATGAAATAATTGCTATCGTGTATCAAGTATGACGAAACGAAAGAACAAAGACTGTAAAATAACATATATTTTTTTTAGAATTGTATTATGTACCATTTATGAACGAAACACCTTCAAAAATACCATTTTTTGGGATAATACCGCCTTAACATTTTTGTGTGTTCCTGTTAACATGATTGTAAACCTCTTTTAGGTGTTCAAGATGTTCTTCAACTGTGTCGATTTTGTTTGATATAACTTATATACCTAGTGAGATATTTTGAATGCTTTCTACTACTGTGTGATCTAATTTGTATTATTAACTTTGTATAGATTCTAATTAGTTACAACAATGTAATGAAACAAAACAAATTATCGATTTTAAAATTATAACGTTTTAATTACGTTTGACCTATTGATATCTAATTATTTATTTCGTGATTGGCACTTGATTGGATTTTGTTTTGTTCGATAATTCCTTAATAATTGTTATACGTAAAAACATTAGGATTCCATGACTCTGATTCCTTGTATTGTTAAATCATAAGTTTCTGCGTTATACCTTCCTCTAATTAAATATACTATAATAATGGTATCAACGTTTTTGGTACTAATTTTCTTACAATTTGCTCATAATGGTGTACCTGAGTACTAATTATACTAGTAGATATTAAAGTTTTGTGCTTCATTGTCAGCTGCTCACATAAACATTCTTTTGGTATCATTAATCTCCTTAAACTATCTACAAACGTAAAAACGCATTTTTATACGGTTTTGTTTGAGTGTGTAGTAGATGTTATTTTTCCCGATGACACACGCGAAGATAAGCCTGGTGATGAATTGATCTGTGGGAGTGTCACTCGATCCTGTAAAGACAAACACATTTGCCGAAAACGTTTGATGACACAACTGTGACGTATGGACGTGGACATCTAAAATATTGTAATGTTTAAAGGCTAAAAGCTTGTTAGTGATTACTATGCTGGACAAACATGGTGTATTGTTTAATCTTACTTCGGCGTTTAAATAATATTATTTTCATTGTATCAATTACGGTACGCTTGATATGAATCCTGTCCTTAATCTCTTATTTGATGCTTTGTTATGACCAGCAGTTCATTTGAAATATATCACTGAATGTAGTAAGCTGATATATACGAATAGATCTCTTAGGTTTAACTCAAAATGCGTTTCCATTTGGTTTTTACCATAATTTCGGTAAGATTGTAGTTTAGAAAATCAAACAAATAAGTTATTATAATAAACTTTACCTTCGTGCATTTATAAAAGCAAAGTGCCTTAAATATTTATTCTTCAATTTAACAGTAAGTGACTGAGTCGAACTTCCTAACAGACTCGATGCCCTTTAATGGAGATTGGATTTCAAAAGTTTACCTCTCGTGTTGTGAAGTAAAATGTCAGCTTAACAATTAACAGCCGACTAGACTTTTGAAGATAAGGAAACTAAGTCAACAATCCCAAAGTATTGATGTAGCTCACCCCAGGTGAGTATCATCCTTCATCCAAACTGTGTATAATCAGAGAATGGAATTTGTTGAAAAAGAGAGACAGAATATCTTTCACAATTTTACAATTTAATAGAGTATCAAAATTGTAAATTTATTATAGAAATCCTTATTTTGGATGATAGGTAAATTTTGAGGTATATGAATTTGATTGCTTATATTGCTTATTTTTATTGCGATTGAGTTTAACTTACTCTGTAATGTAGTTATTGCAACATGAATAAAGATTATCGTATGTGGGTGGAACGAACGCACATTTGCATTTAGAAAACAAAAAATATAGCCTCTGGAGCTGATCAACTCCGCATCTCATATGAATCAAATCAACAGTCATCGCTTCATAAAAACAATCCATCCATTGTTTTAAATAATAGACATATAATGAATATAACGGATGTAATCGCTTTTCGAGATAAAACTCTAGGATATAAAAGCATTAGGTAGGTATGTATATTCTTTGTAAAGGCTGCGTTTTGCTTTTTATTTCATTAAGTATATTCTTGGTGAATGAGATCATCCGTGTAAATAGAACAAGACAAGTTAATACATATCGTTACTCGTCTAGTGGAAAGGATATCTATATAAGTCAAAGTCAAACGGACCAATTTGTCTGTAACGTCCTATTTGCTTTAAAGGTAACTAATTCTCATGTGACCTAGAAACATTTAAATGAAATAGGAATACAATACGTGTGCTTTAGACAAATAAATCTTCCGAAACTGCTTAACTTTAACTAAATTGATTACAAATAAGAGATCTTCCATATTAAGGAAAACATTATTTCTATAATTGGGAATGTCACAAGTGACTATAAAGATTCTTTCACTCATTCAAAGTGTTTCTATTGGGAATACCTCAAATCAAAGTAAATTGAACATCGATTGATCGCTAAGTAGGTAAATGGAAATATTCATTACAGACACGAATCCTAATAAAAAAAATCGGGATATTTTTCATAATTTGAGGACTGTTTTTACGTATCGTAATTCGTAACTTATTGCCAATTTAAATGTCACCACGTTTTGATATCTTTTCTGACTACCCTAAGAAACATGTCGGCAACCTATTTGATTACTCGAATTCAAATAGCTGACTTCAGGAAAGAATCTGGAGAGCATCGCTCTCACCAGACCATTAACCCTCTGCATTATTTTCGAGTGATAAAAGATTTACGATAGCGGAGCACATCGAATCGGAAACAAGGCAGTCTTGGAAGAGTGGCGTGCCCCGAATAGTTTAATTACAGAATCTTTGCCGCTTTTCCACGGAACCTCCGTGCCGGTCATTAACGGTGCTATGGAAGATTAGAGGCATGCGCTAACGCAGCTGTTGCACGCACCTTGTGCATCTACGAGTAGGAAAGCCATCTGTTCTAATACCCGTTTGCGAAATGCAAAATATGTTTTAACATAACATGCCAACATGTCTAGCGTTAGTCATGTCACAATCTAATATTATATTTGTACTTGTATAGCTACATGTTGGTCGCATTTATTTCATACTTGGAGTGACGTTTAAAATGTTTGATGTAGTTGTCGATTGTTAAATCCTGTTGAGTTTACAGTCAAGAATTTAGGTTGGAAAAATATAAACGTTTTATACAGGATCAATTGTTAATTATTATGGTATATGCCCTTGTCAATAAAGATTACATATCTTCAAGCTACATACAAAAAAGTAAGCGATCCCTGTAAGTAGCAACTCGTGACGTTTTTATTGATGAAGTGTTGGCAAAATATTAGTTTACTGACTCTTACACTACAAAAAGTAACCGACATGCCGTATCCCGTTAACATCTGTTAGAAATTCTTCACTTCTGTGTATTTTATCTCTCGAAAGTAAGCGACAAAAGCCGGTAATTGAATGCGGGCAATCAAGATTTCTTTCCGGCGTTAGAACGTTGTCAGTATGAGTATTTGCAATTTATTTTTTGCGTTTGCATTTTGATATTGAATATGTACCGTTAACTTGAAATATCGTCTAATATCACATGTTTATGGATTTTTCACTTTTAGTAAAATTAATATCATATTTTGATAATGATCTACTCATTAGAGTGTTTCATTCTTAATTCATTTATTTTTGTTTTTATTTTCCGGTTTTTCTTAAAAAAAATACGCCTTTCTTTGTTTCTAAACCTTTTTGAATTAGCAAAAATACGTTCCATTCGTAATTTCAACTTGAATTCTGTTTTATTTCTTCAGCTATATGTAATTTGTTTGGTTTCTTCTATCCAACTGCAAAAACGGGATGATTTTATAAATCCAATTCCTCGATCTGGCTGGAAGCTCTGATAGTTGACGTTTTTGTGTACGCGCATGCTCAGTGGTCAGGAATGTTCACGGTCGGCAGCGTCTTTCGTAACAGTCTTCTCAGCTATTGCGAATGTTTTTGTATGGATACCGGGCAATGTTTCCGGCTGCTTCTATACTTGTGTATTGGTATTCATTTTTAATATACTTAGGTAATATATTTTTGTATTATCTATCAGCTCTTACGAGTTACGAGTCCACTGCCGGATATAGGCCTCTCCTAATTTGCGCCACTCTGACCTCTATACCATGTTTGTACATATATGTGGTTTAGTAGATCGAATAGTTGATTTTTGATTCTTTGTTTAACTTCACTATTGTCATTATTTCTATAACGAACTAGCTTCAGCATTATGGCTTCATCTCAACATGATACTGCGGGGCACAGTTTGTGGTATTTTGAGGATTTTAAGGGTGATGCAATCATTTTTACAAATGAGACGCTTCATCAGTTTTCGGGGTAATAGCCCTGTGATCAGTGTTAAATATAACTTTAGTCTTATTTTAAGCTTCGAATAAATTCCTTAATTTGACCTTTTTCATTTTGAGTCCACATTTCTTAACCCCGAAAAGCTCTTTAAAAGTAAATAATATTATATAATATCGTCTTCGTTCATAGAACAATAGTTTTTATATGTATTTCTGACGGATATTCAGTGTAATATGAAAAGTGTACAAACGCACTTGTATTAAGTGCGTTTATAACAGAACAGATTCTTTAATGGATTCGTAACGGATGAGGCGTAAATCGAGCTACTTTTTCTCATTTGCTGGCGGTGTTTTGATCCAATTTACGTTTACGTGATGACATGGAATAGTCCATGTTCGAGATTTTTATTGGATACCGTTTTTATAGAAACGTTATTTGCAAGTGCGGCCTCTGTTTTTACGCGCAGTTACGTAACAAGAAATATTTAAAAATACATTTTTATTTGTATTTTAAAAGATTTTTTTAAAAGATACCTGTTTACCTAATGCTTATAGTTAAAATTGTTGTTTTCTAATCCTGTTGAAGATGATATAGTCGGTTTTTTGTGTGTATAATTAAGAGAAAATGTTAATTAAGTATGTAGTCCTTAATTTATTAAATATGTTAAACCTAAGCGACTATCAAAATTTTAATGAAGTTTAACAAGATTTTTAAATATTGCAATTTCTTTTAACTGAATATTAATATAACTTAAATAACTTATATTTTAATAAAAAATACTGCGAAAATTTTACCTTAGTTTTAAATAGAATAAAAAAAACCCAATCACTCATGGTAATAACTCATTAACTCCATAAATTGAACCTCGTAAACAACAATTATGTTGTTACTTAGCCTTAGCTACCTTGATTTGTATGTACCGGTACGGAAACATAAATAAAGGCCTTAGCGAAACTAATGGTGCCTGGAATAAATTATGAGATATGAATATTTATCTGTGTGAGGAGTGGAAACGTCAGACATGTTGAAGCTCACGACATTTCTAGTTTCTACCATGGTTCAATTCGCATGGCAGAACTAAAGAACTACACAATCTATTGGTACCTCATTATTTATTATGTTGTTTATTTTATAATTTCTTCCCGTTTGTTTTTTGTATTTTTTTTCTCTTCTTTTCTTTGCCTACCTTACATTTTCACCATCACCTAGGGTCAACTGGCAGAGAATGCCATTAGGCATTAAGTTCGCCCTTGTAACCCCTACTTTAAGATGTTTCAAAAGAATAAACAAATAAATCTAAGAAATTACACAATCTTTGTCATGTCTTTGATTTGGCAACCGTGGCTCATCTGTCCGTTTGTTAATGTGTACTAAGTCAATGTATTTTTCTAGTTCAGATGTGTTCAGGGTCGGGTATTTATTCCTACGCATAATTTCGGTTTAAAGAAACTTTATTCTCATAAGACATAGTCACTTACATGAGAATTACACATTTTTATAAACACAGTAATAATATTGAGTCCGGTGCGGGTAGATATTTGAGGGTAAGATGCGTGTTCAAAACGTTAGGCGGTGGTCCAAGTAAAAAGAGTTTGGTTGTTACGCTATAAAATTATGGAACAAAAAATTTTGAACAGTTATTCCTCCTGTTGTAATACAAAGTCGAATAATTTATTTTTGAATATGTGTATTGAACTCGCTTCTTTTACATTGTTTGGAAGTCTGTTATATAATTGCGCTCCTACATAAGATAAGGCGGTTTTTCCATAGTTAGTTCTTGGACAGGGTAGTACGAGATGGTTTGCGCGTCGAGATGCATATTTGAGTGAGTTTCCTTTTGTAGTAAAAGTAATGTGTGAATGTGTGAGTTTGTGTATTATTTTATATACCAGTATACATGTGTTGTAGACGTGCATCTGTTTTATATTCAGTAAACGGGTCTCTTTATATATGGTTTTGGATGGCGTTAAATAATCATAGTTATATAACAGTTTTATTATCTTATTTTGTAATATTTGGATTGGTTTCAAGTTAGTTTTAGATGCGCATCCCCATATTTCGATAAGATACAGTAAATGAGGCTTGACCAAGGAGTTATAGATAAGGGTTCGAACTTGTTTTGGTAGGCACCCAACAATGTTACGCAATGATCCTACTAGAGAAGAAAGCTTTTTTCTTATGTACTGTATGTGTTCCTTCCAAGACAAGTTATTATCAAGCATTAATCCAAGGTATTTTTCTTTATTAACTTGACGTATCAAATTGCCATTAATGTTTAACTGTGGGTGATTGACTAGTTTTTTATTTTTCGCCTTGAAAATCATATAAGAAGTTTTGGACGAGTTAATAGTTAATAAATTGAATTGAGACCATCTATGTAATGTATTTAAATCGTTTTGCGCTAGTTGAGTTACTTCTAAAATGTTGCTACCAAAATAAAACAAACACGTGTCGTCTGCGTATAACGAAAGCTGACCCTTTAAACCTACCTGGTGAATGTTATTTACGTATATTAGAAATAGCAAAGGTCCAAGGATCGATCCTTGAGGTACACCACATGTTAAACGATTTGGTTGACTTTGATAATCCCCAATTTTTACGATTTGATATCGATCAGTTAGATATGATGTCAACATTTTGATGGCAGATCCAGTTATACCAATATGTCTCAATTTCTTTAAGAGCAATGAATGACTCACCGTATCAAACGCCTTCTTATAATCAATAAATATTCCCAATGCTATTTGCTTCTGATCGATGTTTTTTTGTATCAATGTAGTTAAGTCTATAGCCGCACTGAGAGTATTCGATTTATGTCGAAACCCGTATTGATGAGAGAATAGAAAACAAATTTTTGTTAAGTAGTCGTCTAGTCGTTTGTAAATAATTTTCTCCAATACTTTGGATAACACTGGTAGTACTGAAATTGGGCGGTAATTTCCGGGGTCAGATTTAGTGCCCGATTTATAAATGGGAGTAACCTTGGCAATTTTCAAGATATCTGGGAAAATACCTTCGCTAAGTAATTTGTTAAGACAGTCGGTGAGATTGTATATTATTAAATCTTTAATACACTTAAGTGCTTTGGTACTCATACCATCAATCCCAGTACTAGTGTTTGGATCTAGATCGTCAATAATTCGAGATATCTCTGTAGTAGTACATGGAGGAAATTTTGATAGTGTATGGTGTTCAGTACTTGATTGGAGTATAGGCATTGTGTACGTGTCGTTATTATGGTATTTTTGAGGGATTTGATCAGCAAGTTGTGTTCCAATATTTGAAAAAAAAAAATCGTTGAAAACTTTACATATTAAATGTGGTTCTTCAACTATTATACCGTTTTCCATTTTAATACTTGGAGGAGCTCTAATAATAATAATTTCTTAAGCTTATCCAAGTTTAATGTTATTATCACTAGCTTTGATAAAGGTAAACTCCGTAACGTTGTTGGTAATATAGCGAACACACGTTAGGTCGTTTCCAATAGGTCAATGTGTGGATTTACCAACCTCTATTTTATGGTCGTCTATCAAGCAAATGGAGATACATTTCAGAACTCTTCTGCATCATCCACCATTAATATCGCTATTTGAGCTTTGTCGTTTATCTAATTCGTTTGCCGTATCCTCTTGTTCTATAAAACAGTCCAGAGCTTCTAAACAAAACTCTTTTCTATAGACGCTTCCTTCAAAATTTATGGTCATAAAGTCATTCACTTTATGTGTGGAAAAATAGGCACGTGGTTTTTGTCACTCCCATTCATTTTGAAAGCAACGTTTGGTGTGACGTTTACAGAAAAGAGTTTCGTCTGGAGGCGCTATTCTGAAAAGGTCTATCTAGAAACGAAATCATCCCACTAACCAGAGGCGATGAAGCAACACTTACCCTTGCATTGTAATGTAACAACTTCAATTACAGTCGCATCGCGTATTTGTATCAAGGAGCATTAAACCGATTGCGCGCTGCACTTTGCGTAATGCACCGCGGTCTCTAGAGATTACTTCGTTAACAAGATTGCGACATGAACGCGTTGATTGTTGCACAGTTCATGATTGTTTTTAAATAGATTTGCGTTAAAATTGCACTGCAAACGTTGAATTAGATTTGGATTGCTAAAACATTCTGGAGGTTAGGATGTATTGCTTACATTTAACCGACTTAAGTCGTCTTTAACATGTGTTTTGAAGCTAAAAAAATGAAAGGAATAAACCCTACAAATGGACTGATAAATCTGAAGACATCACGAAAGAAGTCAATACGCTGAAGGTTAAACAACTAAAACTAAGTGTGAGCCGTTTTACCAGCAATCATTACTTTACACCCGAAGAAGCTTTCTTGCAACGCTTTAATTGCTTGAGAACTTCTTGTGATTACGGTGAATATTCTTGCGTCAAAAAGCTACTACTCAGCTAAACCTACCTAAAGTCACCTTTATGTATAGAGGCAGTGTAATAGTAATTACGTATTGTTGCATAACGTTGTACCTGGTCTACTCTTTTCTTCTTTATCTGTGCTACTTATATTTTTTGTTACGTTTTTTGTTTATTCAAGAACTTTACCTTGCTGCATTACGTCCTATTACACTCGGAATTTCTTAAGTTCGTGCCGCAGAAGCCCTGTACGGTTGGAGCCTAACGATCACTTCCGTGGATCTTACGAACGAATTCGCTATTCCGAGAAGCCAGTGGAATGTCTCATCGTGATCGCGTTCAGGTGCAGGGACGTTGCTCTGCACTCTCCCGGGTTCATGGCTTCGTTAGCTTTTAGGACTTTTTAATAACATTAACTTTTATAATGCCGTTCTTATAATAAGTACGTAGTAACTTGTAGCTTGTAAGGGTGCAGGGACTTTCTACTAATAAATCCTTATACTAATAAATACTTATTTAAAATACTTTCTACTAAAAAAAAATTACTGTGAAAGTTTGGGAGTATATATGGAAGTTTGTTACTCTTTCACATAATAAACTACTGAAGCGATTTTCATGAAATTTAGCGCACAGGTAGACCATGATCTGGAATAAGACAAAGCCCCGCGGCCAGATCGCTAGTCTATATACTCGTATATACTTACTTGTCAGATCTCGCTCGAATTTAAGTGGGACTATATGACAAGCATCAGCTTTCGATTAAAAAAAGAATCATCAAAATCGGTTCACCCAGTCAAAAGTTCTGAGATAACAAACATAAAAAAATACATTCGAATTGAATACCTCCTCCTTTCTTGAATTCGGTTAAAACACAAAAAGTGATTGTAGGGATGTCCTTTAGAAAATCTGAAACCATTCAACCGATATGCCTCAAAATGGTTTCATTTGAATGGCAATAATACAAAGGTGGTTTGAGACCACTAAAACAATACATTAGGCACATTAGGTCCATTGATAAAGTGTTTTTTTTTTACTTTTCCCATACAACAATTTGAAGATATGTAATATGTAAAGATGACGCATCAACGACTCAACGTCAACACAAAAACACTGATCTGTCATTCTTATCAGATTTTTTTAACTTAGTAGAAAACGCCGGGTATCCACTAGTCTGTAATAAAAATCAAGTAATAACAACCCCTCTAGCTAAGTTTACTACAGGTACTTCACAAATTCTTTTATTATGCTCTGAATTTACCTTCATAAGCAGTTGACAGTAATATACAGAAATCTAAATAAAACACAATACCCATACAAGTTATTGTAAGCCGTGACAAGATCAAATACGCCTTACCTTGGCTTTTTGTGCGCTTCCCAAGAAAACAATCGGCTGACATAACATTTCCTTTTAATCTCCCGCCATTTATTGGAGTTCCGTGTATTTAATGAATAAATCAACCTGTTATTAAATCATTCGCGTGTCCGTCTGCATGTTCAAAACAAAGTAAAGAATTATCATGCACGTATTAGAATAGGATAATCTGTCCGTGTGATGCTGTAAAGGCGGTTAGGACCAGCAGCAAATGTACAGTCAGCCTCAGAAGTAGCTTAACATTTTAGTACCTTGTCATATTACATTTCTTGAATTTGTCATAGATGCTGTTAGGAAACCGTCGAAACAGTTGTTACTATTACAAAGTACTGTAATGTTAAGCTAGTTCTGAGGCCGACTGTACATTCAAAAAAAAACTGTATAGAGGGGGTGCGGGCTGCGTGTCTATAATCAATCCCCCATCACCATATCTCTACTGTTTTTCAAACCTGAAACTTGTAAGAGATTTTTGTCTCTAAAATATTATTATCATACGGAACTTTCAATACCAATTACAACTAGCACTTAACCGGTTACCATTGTTCAATTGAAGCCGTTGTATTCTTTAATAACTTCCAATCCGGATGTGATGTAAATTGTAGAAACCTTGACATGAAAAACAAAGACAACACAAAACGCTTTACGGGTGGGATATGTGGGTCCTTTTGTTAACAACAGGGTTAGTTACGACCCAGTGGGCTGGCGCTTGTTAGAATGTTTGTTTTGGGTCTTCGGTATTTGTGATGTGTTAACAAATCCTAGTTCGGTGTCGTGTAAGCGAATTGATGGATGGTATGTGTAACCGAAATGGCATCAATTTGTTGAACGGGATTTGAAACAACTATGGACGATTCAATAATTCGGTATTCGACGACCCGTGTGGCGCAATAGTTACCATGCCGGATCGCCACACCGAGGGTCCTGGGTTCGATTCCCAGCGAGGCGGAAATTTGAATGATGAGTTTGAATTTCTGTTCCCGGTCTGGGTGTGAATGTCCTCGTCTAGTGTGTTGTCCATGGCACCCACGACACAGGGAATCCTAGTGTGGGGCTATGAGTGTGAAGCGTTATTATATTATATTATTATTCGACAAACGTGGAAATTCATCAATCAATTACACTATGATTTGTTTCAGCTGTGAAGAATTATACTATACCTAAGTTAAACCACAGAAGACATAATAGTACTTATAATAGGTTAAACGATTACGATCAAGAGTGGGATAGAAGTAGATTTAAGCATCTCTTTCTATCGCTTTTATTGCTAAACAGTTGAGTTTGATTGTACTCATTGCCCTGCTGACTAACTAATGGTATACAGTAGTTTACCCAAGTGCCACCACAGGCTAAAGTCCGGTTTACACGTATTAAGTAGTTAAATAGATAAGTAAATTTTAACTAAATTTTAAGTGAATAATTTTTAGTGCGCGTCCACACGTAATAATTTAGTAAAGCTTTTTAGTTCATACAATTCTACTTAACTACTTAAACATTTTACTAAATTTTAACTAAATTTTAACTTAAAAGTGCCTGTCCAAACGTGTTAAGTGATAAGCCCCGCCCACCTACTTAACAGAAAATAGAAAAATTTCTAAATTACTTATCTACTTGATTACTTAACTACTAAATTACTAAACTACTAAATTGTCGGTTTACACGTATTAATTAACTTAAAATTTAGTTAACTACTTAACTACTTAATACGTGTAAACCGAACATAAGAACCGCCGAATCTAATCACTGTTTTTCCGACATTATGTTACAAGACTTTATGGCTTATGGTTATCAGGAAAACCCTTGCAATAATCTATACAAATAATCTATATACATCTATAGGTACAAATAAATAAAATTGGGGTGTCTGTTTGTAATATTAAAATAACCGATTTTCACTAAGTGCATTTGGATGTAAACACGGTACATATACCAAAAAAATTTTTTTTACATTTTTTTCTGTCTGTCTGTTCCGGCTAATCTCTGAGATGACGGGATCGATTTTGACGGGACTTTCACTGGCAGATAGCTGATGTAACAAGGAGTAACTTAGGCTACTTTTATTTTAGAAAAAAAATAGTTTGTTAGGCGATATGAAGTTCGCCGGGTCAGCTAGTGTACAAGTAATGTCTGTGGGACTATTCGCCATGTTCAGTTTTGCAACACGAGAAACATGTTGGCTTTGTCTTGACTATTATTGATATCCCTTACGCCCTTATACGTGGTTATCCCTATATTCCAAGTTCTATTAATCCCTATATTCGTAATCCATTGATTTCTTTGTACACGACAAATACAATTATTTTTAATGTTAATTTACCGTTCAAATAGTAAACTTTGAATGCCAGTGACATTAACGAAGTTTAAATTCACCAGCAGTGGCGGCCTTAGGGGGTGGCGAACAGGGCAACCGCCCGGGGCCTCGCACTTGCAGGGGCCTCGCGCCATCACCCGAGTTAAAAAAAAATTACATAGCAAAACAAAAATATGATTGTAAACTTTAAGAACGGGATACCATAATATACAGTGAAATAACAATAAAAATACATAAACTTTTGGTTATTTGACTGTTTAAAACTATAAAATAAAATCGAAACCTTCGTTACAATATGTACCTATGTCGTAGTTTTAGCATTCTTATTATACAATGGGCTTCGCTCTCCAAGCCCCCTTTTTAAATTCAATATGCTGTAAACAAGCATTTTTAGGGTTCCGTACGAAACTACGAAAAATGGAACCCTTATAGGATCACTCGTGCGTCTGGGCGACCACCGTTCACAGTCAATTTACTCCGAAACTACTGGACCAAATGAGTTGAAATTTGGTACTCATGTACTTTTTGTGACTCAAAGACGAATGGGTAAATTAAACAACTGAATTAAAAAAAAATACGGAATCAAATTTAAACAAAAACTGTTTTGCAAACCGTATCGTGTTGTATGTCAAATGAAAGGGCTTGTTGTAAGGATCTCAAATATACACTTGCGAGCTTTAAACTAGAATGGACTTAAACGGGGATTGTTCAAAACAATTTTAACAATTTTCATGCAATAAAATTATAGAATGTGGTATGTATATCATTTGAAAGGTAATTTTATTGGCTTTCATCCTCTATTGATATCATAACCAAATCTTATTCAGCTTATGTCATGGAACGTAAAAACAAAACTCATTAATTTTAAGAATAAAACAAAAGATGGTTTGGAAGTCCTGAAACCCTATAAAAAGGGCCGTGTGTGAAAAAATTGTCATCAGTCCAATAATTCACGCCGCTGGGAACACAGAAAGTAAAAAATGGAAACCACACCTGCAAAAGCCGCTCAAACGTCATTCTAATCCAGCAAGGGTTGTCTCAGCGTACTATCGCTCGTCAGCTTCATCTGAATCAGTCCTGTGTCTCAAAAGTATACCAGAGGTTCAGGGAGACTGGAAACCTAGTGCGAAGACCAGGTTCTGGCCGTCAGCGATACACTTCTGTGAGAGATGACCGTTTTATTGTCTCCACTTCGATCTGGAATCGACACCTGACCGGCGTTAACATCCAGCAGCGGCTCAGAGAAGTTCGAAGGAGGGCTGTCAGCGAGTGGACAGTGAGACGAAGACTTAAAGAAGCAAACTTGACCCCAAAAAGGCCAGCCACGGGACCCAAATTAACTGCAGCCCACCGACAAGCCCGGCTTCAATTTGCCCGCGATCACTTAGATTGGGGTATAGAGCAATGGAGTCGAGTTTTGTTCTCGGACGAAACCAGAATGTGTCTGCATGGTAGCGGAGGGAGAATAGGGAGACCGGGGGAGCGATTTGCACAATGCTGTTTTGCGGAAACCGTGGCATATGGGGGTGGGTCCTGTATTATGTGGGCAGGGATTTCTAACGAAGCAAAAACGGAGCTCATATTCGTACCCGGTGGAGGTAGGGGAGGGGGGCTAACCGCACAAAGATACATCAACAACATTCTGCTAGACCATGTGCTTCCCTACGCCGGTTTTATTGGCCAGGATATGCTGTTAATGCACGATAATGGCCGCTGCCACACCGCTGCTGAGACAAGACAGTACCTGGAAGCAGTCGGGATTCCCATACTAGACTGGCCAGCCTGTAGCCCTGACTTGAATCCAATTGAACATGGCCAGCTCCAGCGTCGATTGAGGACCTAAAAACTGCTTTAGTCGAAGAGTGGCAGGAAATCTCACAAGATTCCATCAGGAAACTCATCCCGTTGATGACAAACCGATTAAGAGCAGTCATTAGAGCCAAGGGGGGTAATACAAAATATTGAGGGGGAAGAAAATAAAATTGGAAATAAAATTTAAATATCTTTTCATTTTATTCTATTCATTTAGATGTCCACAATTTCGACCTGTTGCACTAATTCCTAAAATTTAAGTAGCAAATAGAAAATAAAATTATTTTCCTAACTAGCATTCGATAGCCAATAAAATTACCTTTCCAATGATATACCACATTCTATAATTTTATTCCATGAAAATTGTTAAAATTGTTTTAAACAATCCCAGTTTAGGTGATTCCAGTTTAAAGCTCGCAAGTGTATTTTTTTTATAGTTCTACAATGGATAGTTTTAAATTTATTCAAGAAAGAACGAAAATTAAAGCCAAAAACTGACCATTCCCCCCCTTATCTCCGAAACTACTGACGCTAGAATTTTGAAAAAAAATACAGAGAATAGTTCTTTACTTAAATATTACCGGAAAACCTATAAGAAGTCTATAGTCTTAAAAAACGGCAAAAATAAATAAAATAGAAAAATAATGGTAAATACATAATCAACGTACGGAACCCTCTCCGAGCGAGCACTTGTCAAGTTTATTTTGCACTTCCAGCATTTTTTTTGTGTTTATAAATGAATATTCATTATCGCCAATTAAGATATTTTTTCGCAAATACATACATAATTTCCCCGCTTGGCTGAGTATTAAAGCCTACCTTTAAGAGTTTACCTACATTTTTTTTATTATTCGCCCGATTAATAACATCTCAAAAGAAAACAGCTTCAATACGACGTACGTGGGCCCGTGTTTATACATATATGAAAAATAAAGTTCAGGAAACCTCTAAAAACCCAACACAGGCTAAAAGTGACACATAGCAATCAAATAATTACTAAATCCACGAGCGTACGAGGTTTGAAAAAGCATTTCCACAGGCAGTAGTAATATGGCCGAATATCGTGGCATAAGGTACACGTGGCGTTCTCCCATGTTTGGTCTGCACTGTCCGCTTTCTATCAGGGCAGTCATTGTGGTTGGCCACAATTAAAAAAAGAAAATTCAAATCAAATCTAAACACACAATTTTACGGAACGCACAAGGGCCTCGCAAAGATCTGCCGCCCTGAGCCTCGCAATGGCTAAGGCCGCCCCTGTTCACCAGTCAATGTTCCAATTCAATTGGACTATTTGTGGATCGCAGAACGTGAATTTACAAATGGACTCGAATTTCAAAGGCTTCTTAGCGAGCCCGATTTGGCCAATGTAAATTCACTGTGACAAGCAGGTCGGGTTGTCACGTACATAATTAAACTTTACTTGAAGAGCCTTTAATGGTTTATATGCTCAAATTTTAGTTCAAAATCTGTGAGGTCTCAGAGCGCAGTTTGGGAGATCCAAGATTGAAACTCTTTTTTTATTAGGTGCTATTGGCTTCAACCCATTAATGGCTCACCACTGGGCACGGGTCTCTCCTCTTGAGGAGGCCTAGAGCATGCTCCACCACGCTGCTCCAGTGCGGATTGGTGGAGGGGTTAGTGGCCAACCCGAGTGTCGGAAGTTTTCAAACCGCCCAATGGCCTCCGACATGGCTTAACGACTCTTATCTTATGATAACAACCGGGGCCGACGGCTTTACGTGCCCTCCGAAGCACGGAAACGCTCAAGAAATTTTTGCCACTAGCGGTCACCCATCCAACTACCGACCGCGCTCGCTGTTGCTTAACTTTGTCGATCACATAGGATTGACGTAAGCCGCCAGGCTATGAGCGCTTCTTAGTTTTATTAGGTGCTTAGTTAGTTTTTATTAGGTGCTATACAAGATATTAATCCCATGATAGTATGTATTTCTGAATGGTAAAGCGTACTTGGTGAAATTATATTCACTCTTTAACAGGAAGATACCCTCATCATGAACTTTCCTCGACTCTTTGCCCTGCTCTTGCCACATCCACTTAGAAGAAGCAGATACCTGACAGTTCTTCACAGTATCCTCGTAAGAACTACCCACGATAATTAGCATTGGCTAACTCCCACACGGGATAATCGACATATATGGCTTTTGCGCCAAACTACACGTGCTAAAGAGGATTACAGTGATAATTTCAAAATGATTTGGGTTCAAGAAATCCTACTAATATTATAAATGTGAAAGTTTGTGAGTTTGGATGTTTGGATGTTTGGATGTTTGTGTTGCAATCACGCAAAAACGGCTGATCGGATATAGATGAAATTTGGCACACATATAGTTTAAGACCTAGAATAAAGTATAGGATACTTTTTATCCCGAGATATTGATCTGTTCCCAAGGGAGAAGAAGTAAATTAAATGGTAATAGGAAAATAGTTTTGACGTTTGTCTTCACAGTGACATTACAAAACTCAAAACAGCTGATTGAATGATTAAATTAAAATAATTAAGGTTCATTGTTTTAATATGTTTAAACAAACATATAAAAAATTTACGGTGAGGCACATTGTGATAATTTTTGTCATACAATGGAAGCTTTAATAGCCATCGATCTCGTATAAAATCAAATAAAGCCAACACAGCATTTTTTAAGGCTGCGTACACATCAGCGTTTGTCGAGCGTTCCTCGCCCAACGCTTGATTAATGAGCTATAAAAATAATAATTTTACGTAGAAAAAATACTGTAGCTTATCAAGGGATTTCCTAGCTCTCAATATGAGGTGCGATTGAATTTTTATAATAGGTATGTACTGTATCAGGTGTAATTAATTGCATAAAATCATCAAATTTGGTTTTTAACGTTCGTAAATATCTACCTATATTTTTTTATTTACTTTATAAAAATAAATATTAATTTTGTTGACCTATTGAGCAAATCATTATTCAAGTGTGTCGGATGAACGCGTACGCTTATAAAATCCTAGTGTGGTGTCGGCCTTATGTCAAGATCGGCCTTATGTCAAGATTTCTTTATTTTTCTATTGCTGTGCATGCATATATTACCAGTGCGTTTTACCGAAAACTACAAACCTTCATAGATTAAAAACTTAAATTAAAAAATTAGATCATAATACAATAAACAAAGCTCCTTAAACGCCCTTTCCAACCGCAGTCCAATAATAGCAGATAGAAACAGATAGAGATAGTTACAATTTTTTGTAATTTTAATTACAATTTTTCAATTAAATTTTTTAATTACATAATTAATTAATTACGTAGGCGCAAGAGACCTAATTTGACGTTGAATATCACAACAATCATAAGAGATAGATCCATAGTTAGTTTAGATTAATTTGTTTATTGAAATATGTAGTTTAAGAAAACATACAAAAAAATATGCTAACTACCCCGTTTTAAAGTTAAAGATCAAACATTAAAAAAAACAAGTGTTTTTTTGATAACTTCTAATACTTTAATTTTTATTTCAAGACTCCTCATCGATAGTGCTATGTTTTTTATGTGCTAAGTTAGGTAAACTTTCTAGCTTTCAAATGACACTACTTTGATTAAATTCTTAGTCTACAATAAAAGAAACAAAAAAAAGAATCAAAGGGCGAGATTTTCAGTAAAAAAAAAATTTGTGCGTTTATTTTCGAGACCGCTTACTTAAAAAAAATCTTGTTTTTGTCGATAGTTTTTTGTCTTGCATCCGCACATTTCGTTTGATCAAGGTTAAAAAAAAACATACATTGTATATTAGCTGTTGTTATTATTGACATCTCCCATGTCGTTATCATTATCAATCGTTGACATCGCCAGGTATGGTGGTGTGTCTTAGAGACGAAATATGACTACTCCTCAACGGAACAATTGAAATAACTAAACACTTTTTTAAAATATTTCTTGTTCGTAATATTGGCTTCCATTAATGGCCTACAACTGGGCATTAATGGCCTACTCTTCAGGAGGCCTGGAGCATACTCCACCACGCTGCTCCAGTGCGGATTGGTGGAGGGGTTAGTAGCCAACCCGAGTGTCGGAAGCTTTCAAACCGTCCGAGGGCCTCCGACATGGCTTAACGACTGTTATAATAACAACCGGGACCGACGGCTTTACGTGCCCTCCGAAGCACGGAAACGCTCAAGAAATTTTTGCCACTAGCGGTCACCCATCCAACTACCGACCGCGTCCGCTGTTGCTTAACTTTGTCGATTACATAGGGTCGACGAAAGCCGCCGGCAAGTTCGTAATATTAACACTGCAAAACCAGACGCACAGACAAATAGACATTTTTTTTACTTATAAGTTAATGCTTGACTACAATCCCACCTGATGGTAAGTAGCGATGTAATCTTGGTTTATTATGGGATCTATTTAGTACATGAATATTTTCAGACCTTTCATACTTTAAGTATGATGATGATGATGTTTCGCGATGACCTGCGATGATTGCCAGGAATAGACTTAATTTGGCATACTTTTAATTTTAAATCATAGTTTAACGATATAACAAACTGCAACTTCATATGCGCAAATAAGGCCCACGGACAAATGAATAATTTGAGAGATGACACATTCACCTTATGGACCATGAATCATAATTTTGACTACGGTATCGTGTAATTTTTTATCGATACAGTCGATGTGGAAAGCATGCTGCGTGCTGACCCCACCAACTATCGGACTATCTCAATTACCTCATACTCTGTAAGATTACGGAGCGTATATTGAATACGCGCCTCATGACATACCTAGAACGGAACGATCTCCTTAGCGATTGACGGTACGCATTTTGCCGAAATCGATCGACTGGAGATCTTATAGCGTATGCCACACACATATGGGGCGAGGCCCTCGAGAAAAACGGGCAGGCACTTGCTGTTTTCCTCGATGTCTTGAAGGCCTTCGATAGGGTCTGGCACGCAAGCCTTTTAAGCAAGCTTTCAGGTTATGGCATATCCCCTGGCCTTATCGGTTGGGTTAAGGACTTTCTGAGTGAACGATTTCTCCGTGTTGTTGTCGATGGTAGTTCATCGCAATTGATTGCTACGAACGCTGGAATTCCCCAGGGGTCCATTCTCTCCGCCACTCTATTCCTGCTGCACATTAATGATCTGCTTATGCCCGGTATTTATGGGTATGCAGATGACAGTACAGTAGTGGAAAGATACCTGCCCAGTGCCGAGCCAGTAGGGAAGAAATACAGTCTGAAAGAGAGGCTATGTTGGATCGTGTGAATCTCGCACTCCGGGCAGTGTCCGATTGGGGCGATGTGAATTTTGTGAGATTCAATGACACTAAAACGCAGACGTGCCTGTTGACCGCAAAATGGAGCCTGTTCACCTTGGCTCCCACTTTCCGGAATGTATCCCTGGAATGCACCGAACGCCTACAGTTATTGGGAGTCGAAATTTCCTCGAACCTCAACTATGGACGGTTCATCGAATCCAAAGCTTAAGTGCGGCAGTACTTCATACCGAGGCAGATTTTAACACTGTATAAAGCTCAGGTTCGCCCTTGTGTAGAGTACTGCTGTCACATTTGGGCCGGTGCCGCAAAATGTCACCTTTAAGCCTTGGATTCGATGGAGAGGCGTGCAATGAAGCTCATTGACGACCCAGACTTGGTCGTAACCAACCTGCAAAGCCTTGCACACAGGCACAGAGTAGCCAGCCTCTCGGCATTCTACAGGATGCATTTTGGAGAGTTTGCTCAGGAATTGCACGAACTAATTCCCCCATCCCCGTTCCTCCATCGAACAACCCGTCATACGGCAAGCATCCATCTATATGTCGTGAATATCCCACCGCTGCGAACGACACGATTCGCCTCATCTTTCATAGTGCGTGCCGCGAAGGACTGGAACAGCTTGCTTGCGTGGGTGTTCCCGTCCAACTACAATGTAGGTGTCTTCAAGAGAAGAGTGAATAGGAATTTATTAAGTTAGTGCGTTTACCACCTTGGACTCCATCGCCACTTACCATCAGGTGGCATTGTTGTCAAGCGCTAACTTATTCGATGTAAAAAAAAATACACCGATGTTATTTAAAGAATGCTATGGTACGTTTGTGTTACGTTTGTGTAAACGTAATTCTCTTAATGGTTCTGCTGGTTGTTCTAATTGCAGAATAACTTTATAGTTTTCCTCCAGAATAACAGTTGTTCTTTTATTTTCTGCGCATCGCAAAATTTACACGCTTTGAGACTAGCGAGTTGTGACTCGCATCATACTCTAGCAACAGCCCGTCTCCGTCATTCTGTTTCATGAGACTCATGAGCATGTTGCTAACATCGTTTACCTGCCTGTTCCGGCGTAGCAGCTCTCAAGCTGGCTGAAATTATTCCTCACGGCGTTTCCTTTCATTTTTATGACCCCTCAGCAGCTCGCTGGGACGCCAAATAATGAGCATATTGCTGGTGTCGATGATGTGCCTGTTTAGGCATCTCTTAAGATAGCCTGCCGCTGAACTTATTCCTCACGACACGCCTTATGATTTTTTTGAATCCTTAGCAACTTGCTAGAACGCGAAATAATAAGCATGTTGTCGACATCAATGATATCCATTATTTGGGATGAAAAGCAGGATACTATAAAATTAATTCACAAACTTCCAAACATCTATACCTAACATCTAAAACATCTAAATTTTAGTAACATCAGGATCAAATTCTAAATTCTCGCGGACGAAGTCGCGGGTAGAAGCTAGTATGTTATAAAACCTCCGATTTATCTTTCAGTGTACAGAACATCCTCGTTTGTTCGTTATAAATGGTTCAATTGTGCTACACTAACCGATTCCTTACTCTGATCTGATCAACAGCTCATCAAAGACCGTATCGAATATACAATCGTCTCAAACTATACAATAATCGGCAGCACTAATTAAATTGTAGTTTTCGAACGCAACGTGAGAATATTTCAACAATTGGCTGTTGATAATTAAATGAAGGTTAAGTTCATGAGTTTACTTGTTTTTGTATAGAATGTTCCATGAGTGCTGAAACGTTAATGGTCACCGACGTCCATATTCATCTATGATGCAAGTATTTGGGTGGCTTAAAATACTAACGCCAATTTCACGTCGGATGGGTGTCGTAAGAGGCGACTAAATCCGGCCCGCTGGTGGTAGGGCCCGCGGAGGGATTATATTGGTAATATTTATTTTAATTGTTAATTAATACCATTATTCTTCGTCATTCTCCGTGGGGTTCCCCTGGATAGCTACCACGCTAGAGCATGAGTCGGCCTCCAAACGACTCGTCGTGTTCCGGCTGGGGGCTTGAGAGCCAGTTCTTTCTTTCTTTTTCTACTCTCTTACGCTCGCCGATCTACACGCGATAAACGGGCGCACTGAAATATCAGAGGAGGTAGTAAGTTAGTACCTACCACTTACTGCGCCATTTTCTGAGTGCGACCCTTTTCCATCGTTTTGGTAGCTGCAACTTCGTACTCATTCAAATAACTTATTACTATAATCTTAATATATAATTTTAACGTTGTTGCTATCTTATGATGGAATAGATGTTTCTTTCTTTCTTTCTTTTCTTTCTCTTTCTTGGTCGGCAACGCATCAGTGATGACTTTGGTGTTGCTGATGTTCATGGGCGACGATAACCACTTACCATCAGGTGGATCGTCAGCTTGTTTGCCTTCTATTTCTATTAAAAAAAATCATCGAAAAGAATATCCGATGCTTTATTGTAGCAGTCGTAGTATCTTGCTGTAAAATTTTATCAAGAAGATTCAAATGAAGACGGTTTCAAATGGTTTGGTCTTCTTAGTAAGACCACAAAGGACATTATACTTAGTACATCTTACTGTTTAACCCGATAACATGACTGAAACTGAAACAATGTGAGTAAAATATTTATACAAGGTATAAGATAAGAATGGCATGGGAACCAACTCATTTAGTACTAAAGATGTATTGTGTAGGTTACTAAGAATCAAAATCTTACTTTGCAATCTGGTGCCGTATTTACACTTGCGCAATAGCGATTGCGAAACGCAAACGAAATGGGTGTTGTACGGTCGCCATGAATGAAAACAAACGGAGGTTTTGGACTAAAGCTCTCAATCGCAAAAATTTATTTATTGTCTCTAAATTATTTTACGTTTGATGCTTTCTGCTAGAGAGCTAGTGTGTGTAACTTTTTAGAACTATTTGCAGGACTTCTCACGTATGTTTTTGCCCGAGTTGACTATAACATTATATGGCCTCTTTTTTAGAAGAATACTAGCTGACCCGGCGAACTTCGTATCGCCTAACAAACATTTTTTTTCTAAAATAAAAGTAGCCTATGTTACTCCTTGTTACATCAGCTATCTGCCAGTGAAAATCCCGTCAAAATAGGTCCAGCCATTTCAGAGATTAGCCGGAACAAACAGACAGACAGACAGACAGATAGACAAAAATTGTAAGAAATGTTGTTTTGGTATATGTATCGTGTATAAATCCAAATGCACTTAGTAAAAAGTGGTTATTTTAATATTACAAACAGACACTCCAATTTTATTTATTTGTATAGATTTGTATAGATTAGAGTAAGTATTAGTGACTAGCAGCTTTGCTTGACTACTATTACATTATTATAATTTAACTTAAGTATCCTTTACCCACAATGATTCCATAAAACTTAGGTATCTGTCGTTTCATTATACATCCTGGGGTAAATCCTGGTATTCTTGTAAGAAAAAGAAATTGATGGCGTATCGTATTATCTTGTCATGTTAACATTACATTTATTATTCCTAAGCAATTTGTAAGGCTTCTTGAGTCGCTCCAAAATAATCACAAAGTTTGAGGAGCCCGTGTTGCGTACACTGTAAATCCCGTTGCTAGGCTTTCTTCTGTGTCCCGGTAACAAAAAGAAATTGAAGGTTACCGATCTTTTCATAACATTATTCTTATATTACGAAACTAACGCTCTGCAAGTGACTTTGTCCGCGTTTTCCAAGACAATAAGTACATAACATATAGGGTTTATGTTATTCCAGGTCATGGTCTACCTGTGTGCTAAATTTCATGAAAATCCGTTCAGTAGTTTTTGCGTGGAAGATTTACAAACTTCCATACATCCATACATTTCCATACAATGTTAACATCAACACCTATTAACTCATGAGATACCTGAATAGCGCTGGGAGTTGGGACAGTATCGAGTTGAGATGAATATTAGACGTCTTTAACTACCCTTCAGTAAAGCACCGGGGGTATAATATTGCTTAACGAGCTTTCTTGTAAAGTTGCCTGTCTACTTTGGGGCATGTTAATCAGTAGAAAGAATTCAAATTGAAAAGTCATAATTGAACCAGTAGCTATCTATTAGGAATTTAAAACGAACAACCAGTGATACATTTCATAGCCAAAAACATTTTTTTTCTTTTGGATACTAGAGCTACTTCGTAACAAAATTACCTACTAGGACTAATTATTATTTTATCGTTTTATATTTTATTTTATACTTGAAAAATATTAAAACTGAAATTGGAAATACGCCACCTAAAATAAATGAAATATATATATTTTTTTAAGTGAGCGTCCTGAGAAAATCTGATTAATGAACGGACATCCTACGTTGTTAGAACGTAGGTGCTTCGGTTTGTGGTGACGACACATTTGCATGATGGTTACGATAAGACAATATGGTTATTGTCTATGTACATTATAATTGTTACCGTTGATTTTGTTCCGCCAACGTACTAACTGTGTATAGTAATTGGTCATTGCGTAGTATCGTCGAACTATAGTTATACAGTGCTAACAAGTTATCTGTGAAATGGCGAAAATTGGAACTAATGCCGCGCCATTCATAAGTTCTTTGTGCTCATTCATTTGACATTTACTACGTCTTGAATTGCGTCCAATGATTGGTCCAATGCGTCCGACAGCGCCCTCCCTCAATTCACAGATAAGTTGGTAGCACTGTACCTTATATGTAAGGAAAACTCAACTCGAGGTCTCTTATTTTGAAGAGGCTTCCCGGGTTCTAAGATTACCGAGGTAACACATCACAGGAAATATTAAAACGGGCCTAATATTGGGCATCCCTGTATTAAAATTTACAGTTGATATCGGCTCGGAAAAACGCTCAGACGTTTTAATTCATACAATACAATCTATATCTATAAAAATAAATTAAATTCGAGTGTCTGTTTGTAATATTAAAATAACCGCTTTTTACTTAGTGCATTTGGATGTACCTATACACGGTACATATACCAAAACAACATTTTTTACAATTTTTGTCTGTCTGTCTGCCTGTTTGTTCCGGCTAATCTCTGAAATGGCTGGACTGATTTTGACGGGACTTTCACTGGCAGATAGCTGATGTAACTAGGAGTAACTTAGGCTACTTTTATTTTAGAAAAAAAAATAGGCGATACGAAGTTCGCCGGGGCAGCTAGTATATAATATATTCAGACATTCTCACGAACAAGTTCATTTTCCTTCCTTTAAAGGGAAATTTTGATGAATTTGTAAAACAAATTTGCTTTGTACATGACTACGGTAAGGACCACTGAAAACTGTATTACATTAGTTTATTCCACATAAGTCCAGCGAGGCGAGTAACAACTGGTCTTGTAACAATACGTCCACAAAATGACGTTAAACGCTCATCTCATACGTGAGTGTCCTTTAACTGGCATGTACAATGTACAAACGATAGGATATCACAGACACACGTTAGGATAAGACGCGAGACTCGAGATTCAATTTATATCCACCACATACTTAGGTACAGACAGCAAAAGAGTTGGATATGTATGGCATGACACAAAAACGTCCCGTAATAAATAACATTACATAATGTTTGTGTTGTTATCAATGTTAAACCATACTGGTTGACACATTGAAAATAGCCCAGTATCTGTAGCAAGTACTAAACATAGGGGTACAATTTTGTATCAAGCACTGCATACCTAATTCTTTTGCTGAATGTAGATATATTCCGGTATTATCGATATATTTGCCCTTCTAAGGGCAAGGTCACCAAGTGCGGGGTTATCACTCATCAACAATAATATCCATTTACAAAATCCAGTGGGGATTTGTAAGCGAAAACTACTGTTAATGTCGAGACACGAATGAACGCAATCTATTAACCGTAGACCGCATTGATGGATAGAGCGAATCGTCGGCTTCAGCCATAAATCAGTCGTCGACAGACGTTGGCTAGGGATCTGGAATGGACAAACCGACAAATGCTTTTCTAAGGGAAATTTGTATCGACAGATACGGTGCGTCAGGGAATCAAAACCTGCGATTTTGCAGTACCATTTTTCAAATGAGCCAGCATCTTCAATTGAACCTACCATCCTTGGCAAAATTATTAGACGCACTATAAGATTTTATGTAATATGGAAATTATAAGAAAATATGTAATACAGCTTTGGCGTCCATTAATTACATGAGGCATTTTTAACGATTTTTCTCCCTTCCTCCCTCATCCCCCTAATCTCACCAAATTTTTTAAAATATGCGTTTCTAGTGTCCAAGCTCGATAGACTTTATGTGTAAAATCAAAATGTTTTTATAATGTACTCTCATTTTTTGTACAAAGTGGACCATTTTCGGGCAATTACTCTGATTCTTGCGAAAAAAAATAACGTGAGATTTGCCGAGACCCCCGAGAAAACACATTTTAGAAAGAAAAAAGTTTCTAATAATATGCTAATATCACTGAATCTTTTTTAAGTTCTTATGCGTAAATTCGAAAAAAATTGTGTGTAAGCTGAATTTTTTATAGTCTAGCGCTGTTCTGCAGCCACTGTGTGAAATTGCACGCAAATTCAATAATTCACATACTTTAGTGAACATTATGGGAACTCTCAGCTATGCAAATGTTAATTACCGAAAGTAAGTGTTAATGAATTTCACGTGAACTAAAGCTATTTGCCAAGTTCCATCTATAACAATGGTATCACATAATTAAGTAACATCGCTAAGCAAAACATATTTCCATCGGATGCAGATCCGTAATGAGACGGTATGAGAGTCGAAAACAACACGGAATTAGAAATCGTTCAGAAAAACTGAAGATTATTCTCACGGTTAGTGAATGGGCGTTTTAATTTTCTTTTAGCGTTTCTCGGTTTTTCACCATAATTTATGATTTCCCGGCTATTCGCTATTCGTTATCTTTTATTGCCTGTCGACTGCCCGGCCGGGTCGCAGTCAGCGCTTATTGGACCTGAAGCCGTTTATTCTTAAGCAATCGGCTACTGAAATATTAGATTTACGTTAACAATTCGCTTGTCTGTCTTCGCTTGTCAATCTTGTTTCGTTATTGTTTGATTGATATAGTATAAATTATTCTTCATAAACGTGTTCGTGGAAGAAAATTAACAGTCTGTGGAGTTTTGAGCTATTATGACTAGTTCGTCATCGAAGACCGTAACTGTCCCACAGGTGGGCTCTGGTCTTATCTTGCAATGTGAGGTTTACTACCCTTAGTCCACTTTGTTGCATAAGTGTGAATTAGAAGGCTTAAACACTAAACTTGAGCCTGTTATATGAACTCTGGTGTGCAAGCTTTTATTTTACCCTCACTAAAAGTTACAATTAATTTTTAATAGGCACAAAATGTTTAAAGTTAGAAGATACTTTACTTTCCTAGTGTCTTCTTCCTTTCTCTTCCTTTCCCTCCTTATCTTCTCTTAATTGCTTTTTAACAATCATATAGTCCACTCATGGAAGTATGAAATATATACCACTCACTTAAGCTTAATTTCATAACTGGGTGTAATCCTCTTATGAAATCCCGTGAATCATAGCGATTAGAAATTCCGTGACCTAATTCACAGTTATTAGATTAAACCGCACTTTAATAACGAATTGATGCAAATTGCTATTCAATTAGTTCCCCTAAGTCAGGTTATAACCAAACTGAAAGTCAATGTCTTAATCTGGAATAAAAATATTTTTGACTTGATTTATAATAAGGTTGATTGATAAAAAGTAAATAATATTTTGACTATGGGCGGTCGCGTGATTTGAATGTTGTTTTCTAGCACAGAGGGTCTGGTTTCGAATCCTACACCTCTGAGAGACTAGATGCTTACGATTACAAATAATCATTACAACTTTTTCTATTATAACAATTATCTACCAAATAATTTCTGTAAATTATTACTGTTATTATTTATTATGGCCAATTATGTTGCCCTTTATACTATAAATATATTTTCTTTGTCTGCCAATGTTGGTAACATACAAAGCATCTAAGCATCAAAATATACAATATAATAAAATGATGTCGTTTGATATCTTTGAAGTTAGAACATTTTTTTCCTTGAAATACACAAGGATTACGTTAGATGTACTGAGGAAGTGTATACGGTACATTATTGTAAAAATCCTCTTGAGAGGTTTGCAAACAAGATCAAACAGCTTCGTTGTAAATAAAGATATATGAACGTGCACTCATAGCACTACGAAAATAGACTTGAAGATCCCAACATAATATACAACACTGAAATGCACCTGATAAAAATGAAAAATGAATATGCAAAAACTGATTTAAAATCTGTGTAGGGGAGCGGGGGGCACGTTGTTACACGGGTAAGAAGTTACACGCCTTTTTTACCGGGATTTTAAACTCTTTGGTGGACATAATTGGACTCATTTGTTTTCTTATAACATCGTGCATTACATAAAAACGATCAGTGACCCGCCAAGCACCAAGCTGCTAGTTTGTGTGCATGTGTCTCGATTTCAACCAAGTAAGTAAAAAAATCCTTTACGAAATTTTTGATTCCTGATGTCTATATTTTTTATTTTCTCAAAATTTTAAACCGTGAACGTTCATAATATATCTACCTTTAATTTGCAATATTGTTTTTTTCTACTATCGATATCCATTAATGGTGACTTCAATTTATATTAAAAAACGTGCCATGGGGCAGGTAGTTACAATTTCTTGGGGTAAGTTGTTACATGTAAAAAAGAGTATGAAGAAAAACTGGCCAAGACCAAAAAAACGTGTGAAAAAAATAAAGGAAAAGGTAAAGGTAAAGGAAAAGGCAAAGGAAAGTCCTCGAAAATGAGCAAAGAAGGAAAAGATAAGGTGAAAAAAAAATTTTGGTTTCCGATTCAGATTCTGATATTGATGAATGGTTTTGTTTAGTGTGTAGCGAAAGTTACAGCACCTCTAAAAAAGAAGATTGGGAAGAATGTTTAGAATGCAAAATGTGGGCCCATGTCAAATGTGTAACGGGAAACGTTCGCTCATTCATTTGCATTAATTGCAATTCTGATGAAGACTAATTTATTTTAATATAAGTATGTGATATTGTTACCTACCTCTATATGTATAAATAACTATACATTTCCTATAATATAAGTGCCTTAAAAAATCTTAGAATCCAAAGTATACGTATTTTAGTTTGCTAAAAGTTTATTAAAATAACTAATAAGTATAAATAATTTACTACAAGTTGTTATTTGCAGACGAAGTTTCTGTGTTTTTATATAAGATTTAATTTAAAAAAGTTCCTGCCAAAGTTGTTATTTTTCTACAAAAAAAATCTTTAAAATTACGATGTAGATATTATAATTAGAATTACTCATAAATGTTAGAAGACTGTTTAAAGTGATCTCTTTTGTTTATAACGTTTTGAAATAATAATAAAAATGATTTATCATTGATGATTTTGTTTATTTACCTACCGTAACATCGTGCCCCGAAGATGTAACAACTAGCCCTAAATGTGGGGTAAGTTGTTACAATCGACTTTTTTGGTTAAATTGTCTATTGTGAAAAAAATACATAAATTTTAATAACTTTTCAATCATGTTTTAATAGCTGAATAGACATACTAACCATAGAAGCAATCAAATGTATAAATTATTTGATAGGTTTTGTCGTATTGACAGTTATCTAAAAATTGTAACAACCTGCCCCCCGCTCCCCTACAAGCAATTCGTTCACTGTGTACAAGTCTTTTAGGCAAAACATTGTGGATGCCAACTAGTTTGATAAAAATTGATTTAAAATAATCGTAATCCAATTTTTCTACAGAAAAAATGCTCAATTTGATCACAGATCACCAATCGACACTTGTTTTTTTCGTTTCCCTAGTTCCGCCCAGTGCGGCGCATTAACGAGTCCGGGCGGTTTCCACTTCCTCCCAGTAAGTGGATAATCACCTGTTATCTGCCTCAGTGAGATGCAATTGCTTTTTGTGGCCTTTCCGTTCTGGCGTTATTGGAATTGGTGTTTCTGCTTCAGTGGTGGAATTTGCGTCAAAGATCATGATTTAAAGAGAGTTGTTATTGATGTTCTCTTGTGTACTTACTAGTATGGCGATGGCCTATTTCTTTCAATTATGATATTATTATCCAGAAACGTCCATTTGTAAGAGCTCCTAATGTTTATGCCATGATGCTCAAAGATGTGTGAATTTCGCCTATACATTGCTAGTGCAACAATCAATGCCATTAAGCCAGAAAATGAACTTCAGAACTAATAAGCACTTTCTTATGGAAATTGTCGGCAAACAAACTGACGATGACCTGATGGTATGTGGCTATCGTAGCCCATGAACATCAGCAACACCAAAGGCATCACTGACGCGTTACCGGCCAAGAAAGAGAGAAGAAAAAGAAAGAAAGAACTTACGTTGTGAAAAGATGGCTTCATTTAGATTCCTTACGAATATACCCTAAAAATGACGTGTACTAAAAATAAGTAAAGTCGAACATTTCATTACTGGTAGATCGTTTTTTTTAATAATTAATTTCCATATCGGGCTACCGAAAATCGCGTAGCTCAAAATAATCGCGCTTCACACGGATGCTTCTAAATTTTAATTCAGTGCCGTATAAGTAAGCACTTGTATGATTTATTTTCGGATGTGCTCATAAATTTCACTCCGAAGTAGCGCGCTTCGGGAAACAGATGGTTCCTACGGCCGAATATTTTGGCCCGAAATGATATTCTCTGAGATGTTTTTTTTTATTCCCTCCCCTGTGACTCGAACATTGAACATTGTAGTGGCCACTACAAGGTCTTTTTTATCTGCCGTTTGTGGTTCTTTTGAACAGCTTTTCCGATTGAGGTCATGCAAGTTCCATTGTTCAAATTATTTACCAAAATGTAACTACATCTATGAAATCTAACTCTTATATTTTCAACATTTGTTTCAACACAGCCCCGATCAATTCCATTTATCACTTATACAAAACATACCTACTGCAATTATATAGAAAATCCAAAAAATTACTAGACTGATTTCTAAATTCCACCAACGGCAAAAATGTATCTTATCGAATGCTGCAAGCGATATCTTCTTATGTTTACTTTAACTGTGTGGCCAGTGATATGTTAATTAATTCACAATAGGTACGCTATTTCTCTGCTTCCCTGCAAAATTTTCCCAGTAGGTATTCCGTATATTTCTTAAAAATACTAGTAAAGTTTTATTATAGTCACCACGAACTAAGAAGCCCAATTTGTTGTTTGCCGTCACAGTGACATTAGAGATGTACAAAAAAATCGGTTCACGAAAGAAACCAATTTTTACAACAAATCGATTGAAAATTATAAGACCTTTTAATCGATTCGATAATTAAATTATAAACTAAAAACCGTAATATTAGGTACCTAGTTACCTACCTACTACCTCGATTGAGCTATCTCGTACCGCGTATTCTTAATATGTACCTATTTACGACTTCAATAAAATATTCTTTTATCCATTCGCCCATGAACATCAACAACACCAAAAGCATCGCTGGTGCGTTGCCGGCCAAGAAAGAGAAGAAAAAGAAAGAAAGATAGATCATGATAGAATGAAAGTCCCGCTCAGTTTCATAATAATATTTTGACATAACATGTATACATAATTATTATTTTGTTGAAAAAAAAAATGTTTACCGCAACCTTAAATACATAATTACATAATAATATAACATATTATCTGCAGTTACTGTCCATGGATGGCGAAGTGCCCATACATAATGGAAAATGTCCTTTGTTAGCATCCAATTCGTCGTGGTATTATTGGGTACCTAATTTTAAATTCAAATGCAAGCAAATCATTTTTAACAATGTAATTAAATTAATCAATTTTCATTTTTAAACGATTATAGTAATGTATCGATTATGATTGGTTTTATAAACGGTTTCAAGCCGTCACATCACCCTACGTCAGATTAGATTTATGCTTCTTTATTAAGATTGTTTCGACGTCATATATTTTTATTAAATTTTGCATAAATTATGATGTGATGGGATTTATACTAGATTTTAACGTATAATATGATTTATAATCAACGCCAATGAAAATGAGTAGGGATTTTTAACAAATTTTGGCAAAATCCTTTGTCCGCAAGTATTCAACTATTCATGTCAAGTAAATGAATATTCCATTTCGCTCAAAGACACCCATACAAGGTTAGTTCATATTAATAAATAGCAGCTATCATTATGGGCATCTTAGATAATTTTGACTATAGTTATCTTGCATAAATTATTTTTATACTTAGAAACTATGTATTGGATGTTAAGTATGAAAACAGTACGCTTTTACGTAAATTAATTAATAAATTCATTTCACTTTGTAAGAATCTTGCACCTTCACCGTTAGTAAAATCTACTTTAAACAATTTGCATATAAAGAAATTGCCACATTATGTCGCGGTTGCGGTCACGGTGACTGCCCCACATAATTGTTGGCATTATTTTACCAGTTTGGGTAACTTTTTGTTCTCAGTTCAAGCGCTGGTAGCAACAACAACGTTCAAACTGTTATTAAAAACTTTGCCAAATTTTTTACCAGAATCATTTTCCATGACTTTGAACTCGCTAACCTCTTCATTATAACTACCTCTGTGACTAAATTAACCGCCAACTAGAATATTCATAGTTTTTGCTCCAGATTTTTTGTAGGACGCTACCTACACTGACGAGGTTTGTTGCTAAGTGGCAGTGTTAAAGCGGAATCAAATTAGAATTGTTGATTTTTAATAGATTATAATTTAGACTTTTTGCTTTGTTTCAGATGTGCCAAAAGTAATGAGGACGCAGAACTAAGAATCAGACATGCATTTATCAACGATTTTAATATTAAGCGCCTGCTTTATTTGTGATGCGAAGTTACCAAGATCGAGGCAGGTCCTTCCAAACGAGCTTCCATCAAATCCGACACAAAATTCGCAAGCATTGCGACTTTTACAGGTGGAGCGTAAAAATGAGAAGACAAGTCGAATAGTCGGACAGTACAGAAGTCGAAATAGAAGAGAAGTGTTTAATTCGCAATCGTATGAATCAAGTTTGACATGGGCGCATTCAGAACGATTGGACGATAATGGGGACGTTGTTCTTCGATGGGTTAATACGGATTCGAGCATAACGTTTAGGTTAGAAGCAAGGACGCTGGGTTATGTTGGATTAGGATTCAATTCAGTAAAAAGTATGAGAGGAGCTGATCTCGTCGTGGCTTGGGTCGACGACAGAAATGGCAACGCTCAAATATTGGTAAGTACATTAAAATTAGTTAATTGATTCTGGCGTTAATGGTCTTAATACTTTGAACAAGGATTAGTTTCTATAATCTGAGAAAGATTATCTGTTGAAATTACTTTTAAGACTTTTGTTTTAGGATACAATTTCTAAAAGTATTAAACTTGTCGCTTCAATTTTTTCTTATTACATTATTCTACGATGATTAACCGCAAAGTGACAAGGACATTAAATTTAAAATAACGACTTTTATATTAAGTGTGAACTTAAATAACAGCGTCGGTTAGAAATAATGGAATAGACAATGTTTTTCTTTATAATTTACTTATCCTATATTTACTTTCTTATTTCCTCTGTCTCAAAGATATTCTGGGGTTACCAGTGACATAACAAGAGGTTCAATTAAGCAATAGTCCTTTTAAGGCTGATTGGTTGCTCATGGGCTGCACTTGACAATTAACACCAGGTGGAGAGGTTGGTAGAGATTTACCGCCAATAAAATTAAGGCGCACCTGTTGTTTTCTTCTCACGAATTTCTCAGGGTGGTCCGGGTCCACCCAAGTTTTTTTTATTAAGGGAAAGCTGATAGCCTTTTCGGCGATTTTAAATTTGCGAAAACTTCAAAGAGGACATTCATTGTATTTGATTAGAAACCGTGCGTGAATTTTATTCGTTTTATATTCGAGTTGTCAAGAATTTTTTATTAATTAGGTAATATTCTTTCGTAAAAGATAACTTTTTTAGAGTGAACGTACATATCTACCTATGTAAGAGTAATTATGCTTGTATGTTTTATCGACTGATATCCTAGAATTGAAACAGACTAACGACTTAACTTACTATGGTTCGGAGACTGCTATACAAATTACTAGGTCTTAAAATCAACCACATTCTAATTAACTCAATCCCATTACTACGGACCACGTCATCAAGCTATTAGCCTGTCACTAATGCTCCTTTAAATTAAAAAAACAGTCAAAGTCACAACCCACAATTGTCCCACTGCTGGGCTCGGGGTCTTCCCTCACAATGTAAGGGGTACAGGCCATAGTCTACCACGCTGACCAAGTGCGGATTGGCAGAATTTTGAGAACATTATTGGGAATCTTAGGTGTGCAGGTTTCTTCACGATGTTTTCCTTTACCGAAGCAAGTGATAATTAACTTCTAATACGCACATAGGTAATTTTTGAGAATCAGAGGTGCGTGCCAGGATTTGAACTTGGGCTCCTGTGTTCGGAAAACCAACGTGCGAACCACTAGGCTATCACTGCTTTTAAATCATATTTTCATTTAAATGTATAAAACATTGTCATGTCGTCTAATAACTGCTTCATTAAAGCCAAACCCATAAACCCCAAAAATGGCCACAAAACGTAACGTCCTATAAATCTTGCCTGTTTACTTTATTACACGCACACGTAATTTTTAGGGTTCCGAAGTAAAATCGGAACCCTTATAGTTTCGTCATGTCCGTACTTCCGTCTCTCCGTCCCTCTGTCCGTCCGTCTATCCGTCTGTCTGTACAAAGCAAAGCGCCGAGACCATTAGTGCTGAAAAGCTGTAATTTGGCATGAATATACATATTTATTAAAACTCTAGAATCGTAGAATAAAATATTGAAAAACATTTTTTTTAGGGTACCTCCCGTACAGGTAACGTGAGGATGATTTTTTTATTCGTCGCATTCCCTATATCTAACACTATAGTTAATCCTTCTATGGTGTAGTTGTTCAGTATTACTTTTAACAACATTCTGAACTACTGGGCTTGTTTTTTCTTTTTAGTTCTTTTACGCAGTCGGTTTTTTTTTTTTTAATTATTTGCTCTTTGCTGTCTTGGCGGGCAACGCATCGGTGAGCCTAATGTTACTGAAGTCCGTGTCGAAAATCACCAATTACCATCAAGTCGCTCGTCTGTTTCTCCGCTACTTACATTAAAACAAAACCATAGCGTCAAGCAGTGTAAGTTTATATATACGGAAACCTAAAAAATAACTCATATCTGATTTCAAAAGGACAGAATTAGAAACGTGAGCTGCGTTAAAAAATCGGCAGTGAACTTGTGACAAAGGTCGTGTTTTGAAATTCAATCTTCGAAAGGGCGGCTTTCTTCTACAAAGGGACATTTGATACACTGGTTACGTGAATCACAGTCGCTTTTGTTTAAAGGTTACTATTGGCACTAAGGGGGATTTGACCAAATATCATGCTTCGCTTGGGTAATTTTTTCCGTTTTTGCAAAAAAATTTCATTGATGCTCCGCTCCTATCGGTCGAAGCGTGATGTTCTAAAGCCTCATAAGACTGAGAATAACCATACCCTATATACGGTAAACATACCGTAGAAAATAAATCGCTTATAATATCTGGACTAAGATTAATAGGTTTTGTTAGTTTTTTCATTTTCCTCTTACTTCAGTACAAAATCAGTCTTTCATCTAAGTATGGGGTACTTATATACTCATTTCTTGCATTTAAATTATACCACTTCGGTAAAGTTTATCATCAAAGAGTAAAAATAAAAAACAAGGAATTAATTTAAGATTTTCGTAACTGTTAATAGATGAAATATTACGCGTAAAGTTCACTGACCTATTGGCAAATTCGTAATTATAAAGACCTTCATGGTAAAATATCTTTGCCTTCATAGTCATATTTACATACAAAATATTTTGAATCATACAACTGACGCAATAAGACTGACAGTAATTCATACTAGAGTAGGATTGAAGACAATAGTTGGTTTGGATGACTGTCAACGTACTGGTAGCGGAGCGTGACGTGCGGAGCTATGTCGCTCGTGTGACACAGAATCTTACATCATCTCACATCTAAATGTTTTATTTATCTAGTTTAAATGTTACTTGGTGACAGAAAATCTAGTATTCGATTGTAATCATGGGCGTAAAAAGGGGGGCAGCCCCCCTTGATTATCAGTTGGATTCCTACTGGAGCAAAAAAATGAGATTTTTGGGGGGCAAGAAGTTTGATTCTCCTCAGGGCCAAAATCTGGGTACGCCCATAGATTTAATAGCAGATGATTATAGGCAAATCTAGAGAAACTGTAAAAGCAATAAATCTGAAATCTTAAATTTAGTTCGGACCGCCAATCCAGCTATATAACTGGTTCTTCGACACTCAACCAAAGCCAATTAAAAACCTTTAATGTTGTTCCTAAAAAGAGCTAGTTAGCTCAAGAACCTTACTTACCTTTACGAAAGAGTACAGATAGGATTTGGCTGGTTGGTAAAGAATATACCAGCTCCAACAAAAAAGCAAAGCAAAGCAACAACCCATAATTGTCCCACTGCTGGGCTCGGGGTCTCCTCTCACAATGTGAGGGGTACAGGCCATAGTCTAACCACGCTGGCCAAGTGCGATTGGTAGACTTCACACACCTTTGAGAACTTTATTCCAACAGACGCCACTACAGCATAGCCTCCTTCAGTTGTTCACCAAAGACAAGAGAAGCCTCCTCACAAGCATGGAAAGTTGGTAACAAAGATCTCATTAGATCTTACTTTGTCATCCAAAAAGAAAAATTAAGACATTGTGTACTTAGGTTCAAAACCTTTTCATTTTATTTGGTAACCTTTTTTCGTTTCGGCCCTTACTTTTTTCAAGAGGCTGGTAAATGCGAAACACCGAATGAACTTATTGGAAAATGTAATAAAATTCAGTCGATTAACTTCGAAGAGATTTGGCGGAAATGAGGGGATGATATAACTTCAATTACATCCAGTCTGATGTATCCCGTAATTCCGATGTTTGTAACATTGTATTATTACCTCATTGTAATGTGCTTAGTTTATGTTAAAATGTCGGTTTTTGTAGAATAAGAAGATAGAGTTCTTTGTCAACAAACAACATTTGACCCATATATAGACGCAGTGGCGTAGCGTGGGCTCCCGCCGCCCGGGGCCAACCGCAAATTTGCCGCCCCCCTAATGAACTTTGCCGCCCCCATGTTATTTTAAATATTTTTTATTAATTAAAAATGCACTTTTCTTGTTTTTTTCATAACACAATTTACATTAAAAAAATATAAAATAATTAATTTTAATACATATATTTTTTTATTTAAAAATCGAGTGGCTTGCCGCCCTCTCTTCATGTGCCGCCCGGGGCCAGCCCCCCCCCCCCCCCCCCGCCCCCGGTACGCTACTGCATAGACGTATTGCACACACTATTGCTTGCGTTGCACCGCACACTCTCAAAACTGTATAAGGTTCGTGAATCAAAACCTGAGAACATTTCACTTATCTGGGACCTTTGACTTCGAGCCTAAGATTGAAAATATTACAAAATAAGAATATTGCCTAGCCAGATATAACTATTTTATTCCCTTCGCTAAATATCCCGCGCAAAACAGTGTCAGAAACCGTCGTTATAAGCAGTGTATTCCAGGATGTTGTGATACACACTCATTTCAAATTCGCACAGTAAAATGACTCATGTTATAACAGTATTTATTTAAAAAATTACGAAGCCAGTCTCTATGCTAACTGCAAACAGTAGGTACTTAAAGCAACTTAAACATTCTTGTTCTCACGAGTATTAAATTAAGGATCCCGTGGAAAAGTTTCGTTTCGCTTTAAATTAAACAGGTTTTCTTGATATCAATATGAAATATACTTATTTATTTATTTATTTATTTATTTCTTAGGTAATCCTACAGCGTTTACAGAATTACTTATTGTATACAAAACAATTTTATTACTTAAATGCTATGGCCAAAAACGGATTACACAAAAATAATATAACAAAAACATTTTTACACAAAAATATAATTATATTTAATTTTATACAGTAAAACGCCACAGATAAAATCATCAGTCGATCATCCGTGGGTCTTCATGACCAGTAAATATATACTTTATCGATAGTAAAGTGAAAAGGCGGTTTAAGTTAAGGGTTACACTAACTATTCTTGGCTCATACGCGAATGTGGTCAACTGTAACTTATCATTAGTAAAAATAAAACCTTTGTTGTTGTAAAAAAAACAGCAGTGATAGCCTAGCGGTTAGAACATTGGTCTCTCGAACAGAGGTGCCCGAGTTCAAATCCTGGCACGCACCTCTAATTTTCAAATGTTATGTGCGTATTACAAGTTAATTATCACTTGCTTCGGTGAAGGAAAACATCGTGAGGAAAACTACACACCGGAGAGTTCTCCATAAAGTTCTCAAAGGTGTGTGAAGTCTACCAATCCGCACTTGGCCAGCGTGGTAGACTATGGCCTGTACCCCTCACATTGTGAGAGGAGACCCCGAGCCCAGCAGTGGGACAATTATGGGTTGTTGCTTTGCTTTTGCTTTGCTTTGCTTTTGCTTTGCTTTGCTTTGCTTTTGTTGTAAAAACTATGTTTATTAGCAAGACCAATTTCCTTAATACATCAAATAATTATATGTAACAACAATTATTATGAAGTGCTTATAGCCCAGCGGCTTGCGTTGCGTCGATCCTGTGATCGATAAAGTTAAGCAACAGCGGGCGCGGTCGGTAGTTGGATGGGTGACCGCTAGTGGAAAAAAAATCTTGAGCGTTTCCGTGCTACGGAGGGCACGTAAAATAACAGTCCTTAAGCTGTTAAGCCACGTCGAAGGCCCTTGGGTGGCATGAAAACTTCTGACACTTGGGTTGGCCACTAATCCCTCCACCAATGCGCACTGGAGTAACGTGGTGGAGTATGCCTCTAGGCCTACTGAAGAGGAGAGACCCGTGCCCAATAGTGGGCCATTAATGGGTTGAAGCCAACAACAATTTTAACTATACATAGTAAACTTACGAGTACTTCTAGCTTTAATAAGCTGCGCTCACAGAACGCTTTTCTAATTACTTTAAGTTATGTGCGTATTAAAAATGAATTATGTCTTTCTTTGATGACAAAATATTTTAAGCACCTGTTACAGTTAGTAATTGTTCTCAAAGGTGTGTACAGTTTATCAACCCAAAGCCAAGTCGGTGAGGCCACGTATCTCCAGTTAAGGTCCAGAGACAGGACCTCTTTATTCTACAACGCTTGTCCGATGCAGAGGTTGTCGAATTGTTGATGAAATGTCATATTTATATTAAGGAATTGTCGATAAGAGAGAACGGATGATTATTGATCACGTAGTGTTGAATATTCACGTAATGTAGAATGGAATATTGATGTGAACGTTAGGAGAACTGGAAATATATCATGGTGCAAAGTAAAAGGAATATTATTGAATAACCAATATCATAGAATACCCCTTCTGCTTCATATTTATATTGGAACCTTTGAAATTACTTGCCAGGAGTAAGATGGCTCCCATCCTTAAGGCCAAGCCAAAGGGAAGCTCGCGGTACACCCTGCTAAATGAACGTTGCCACAAGACCCTGAGAGGTCCCGCGTGCTGAAAGTGTCTTGATCCTGTACTTTAGGATTTTTGTATATTTCGGTTGCAGTACCCGAGAGCTGGGTGACCGCTAGTCACAAAAAAAAACACTTGAGCGCTTCCGTGCTTCGGAGCGCACGTAAAGCCGTCGTTCCCGGTTGTTATCATAAGATAACAGTCGTTAAGCCATGTCGGAGACCCTCAGGCGGCATGAAAACTTCCTACACTTGGGTTGGCCACTAACCCCTCCACCAATCCGCACTGGAGCAGCGTGGTGGAGTACGCTCTAGGCCTCCTTAAGAGGAAAGACCTGTGCTCAATAGTGGGCCGTTAATGGATTGAAGCCAGCCATCCGAGAGCTAGTTTTGAGTAGCAGTAATCATTATTGGCCGGTAAAATGACTGTGATGTGAATGAAGTCTTTGATATATTGCAGCCAACCATCCATGGCTGCGGTGATTTCTTACCACGGTTGGAATCCTAAATACTCAAGGAAAATTCAAATATTGGGAAAATATCTGCAACTTCTGCAAGAAATATTATTGTATACACTTCAATTATTGTACTAGCTACGATCTAGCTTTTATAATTTATTTATGATATGAACTAAATATAACTAATGAGTTCGGAACCTATCGAAATCTCGTTTCCCTTCGATTTTGAACTATTGAAACGTGCATTACTTTGACACATGGATAGACTAGCTGCTGATTTATTGAAGCTGAAATTTACAGGAGTTGCCTTACTACTGGAAGCTACTACTAATCGAATAGTTTGATATCATCGTTAATTTCTGAGTATTAAGTGTATTGGGTCGGGATAACTTGGGTTAATAATCTAACGACAACACAGGACCTTGTATTAGAGTACGAGTAGTAGCAAAGAAGAAATAATAGTACTTATAATAGTAGTAGTAGTTAAAATTTATTATCTTTTAGAGATCGGTCTTCCTATTAGTACGAGTAAGTATGTCAGAGATCATAAAATGGAACTTCAAGCCGGGCCAAGCTTGGGTGTATTCGGATGTTGAAGATGGCAACACTATGCAAATTGTCTACTGCCATTTTTTGAGTACACGCGGTAGCGGGATAACCGAGGATAGTTATTGACTTGCCAAAAACCATCGAGGACACTGGAGACAGCCTCCGAGCTGAGCTGACGCCTAGAGTAGAACGTCGTTACTTTTCGGACAGCCTCCGGGCTGCGCGGAATGCAACGTGTGAATTATTGTTGGTTATCCTAAATGCCGTACCGCCACAGGTAGGTACTTACCGCGCTCTAAATCCGACTTCACCGCGTTCCATTAGTGATTAATATCTTTTTTGAGTCGCGTAGTAATCTGTTCTGTATGTTGTATATCCGTTGTAAATCGCGTATTTTTTTAACAAGTGTAAAACTTGTGTTGATGAGTTTCTGACTAAAATTATGCAAACGCCCACTATGTTATTATTTTCCGAAACCACCCACTTCTCTGATAAGTATAAATTAGAAATTAGTAAAATTACTGTATTTCATAATATAAGTATGTTTGTAATGACGCATTTTCATTGGTCGTTAACAATCAAATAATAGTTAACTGATGAGATGAGAGTTCGATATATGCGGCGTAACGACCAATGAAAATGCCCCCCACTCTTTTCCTATCTTATTATAGTAATTTTTCTGGAATTAAAGATTTCAGGAGTAGACTTAACTATTATCAGTGTTAAAAAGGCCTGATTTCCAAGGAAAACTATTTTTCATAATGTAGTAAAACTCCAAGTATAAGACAACTCATATATTTATCGATATACTTTTGTACAATTGCTTGAATTTAAACATGTTATAATATCTCGATTGCTCATTGCCTAATATATTAAATTCTAATATATTTGTCCAGTTAGCCATCATTATTTTTCATAACCTCTCAATTCGATCTGTCATATATAAACCATTGCCACCTCCCGCCATAGATTATATTTCGTTGTTTTTATACAGATATTTTATTAATGTTGCCAGTTTTTAACGAACCTTACACTCGTCCATCCTGAACAGGTGTATGTCCCCATACACAGATCTAGAGTTAAAATAAGTAACCTTACACTCGGCGAGGGATGACATAGTTAGGTTATAAAATAGCATATTCAATAAAATCTTTACAAAAACAAGAGAGTAAAAAAAAAATTGACATAAAATTATGATGATAATAATAATTGGCTTTCTTGTCATATTATAAGTCAACTATCGAATTATGCAATTATTGAGTATTTAACAAACACGTCAAAAGGTACGTTTGCAAGCTACAAAAATACAATACGTATCTACAAGAATCATATTTAACAAACACGTCAAAAGGTACATTTGCAAGTTATAAGAATACAATAAGTAATCTACAAGAATCATATTTAACAAAATTTCTGTATTTTACGGATTTTGTAAATCCATCAGATTTGCACATCCCATCAAATTCTCGTATCACCTTGAAATTTAAAAATCTTACTCTATAAGACGTGTAGACATCAAATTACTACTTCACAGTCAAATTCTATTTACAATTCTGCAAATCTATGCAACTCTTACAATTTGTCAATTTATGTCGTAGACAAAATAATGGATATTAAAAGTTAATATAAAGCTTTTGAATAAAGATAATAACAGTGTTTAGGTACTATGAAGAATTTATTCCTTACTAATTGTTACTATTTCATCAGAATAAGTTTTACACATATCTGTTCCTACACAACCGAATATCTTTAAATCATGCGCGCAATGCACATTTTATACAGGTCTCTAATTACATGGGCCCGAATCCATCTGAGGTTACCCGATAACCACTAAATAAATTTTTGCTATAATTTGTTGCTGTAGTTAATTTAGATGAAATAAACTTTTCTTTCTTTCTTTAAATAATGGCAAGTTGTAGATCAGTGGGTTAGGTCTATAATCAGATAGGCCCGGGCCCGTCCGACGCAACCTTTTACCCCTCGAGATCAGTGGGTTAGGTCTATAATCAAATGGACGCGGGTCCATTCGACGCAACCTTTTACCCCTCGAGATCAGTGGGTTAGGTCTATAATCACATAGGCGCGGGCCCATCTGACGCAACCTTTTACCCCTCGAGATTAGTGGGTTAGGTCTATAATCAAATGGGCGCGGTCCCATATGACGCAACCTTTTACCCCTCGAGACTAGTGGGTTAGGTCTATAATCAAATGGCCCGGGCTCATCTGACGCAACCTTTTACCCCTCGAGATTAGTGGGTTAGGTCTATAATCACATGGGCGCGGGCCCATCTGACGCAACCTTTTACCCCTCGAGACTAGTGGGTTAGGTCTATAATCAAATGGCCCGGGCTCATCTGACGCAACCTTTTACCCCTCGAGATTAGTGGGTTAGGTCTATAATCACATGGGCGCGGGCCCATCTGACGCAACCTTTTACCCCTCGAGACTAGTGGGTTAGGTCTATAATCAAATGGCCCGGGCTCATCTGACGCAACCTTTTACCCCTCGGGATCAGTGGGTTAGGTCTATAATCAAATGGGCACGGGCCCATCCGACTCACCCTTTTACCCCTGAAATTCATATCCCGTGTGAATTCTATTCAATTCAAATAATTATGCTGTATTTTTTTTTGTTTGCTTAACTGTTTATCTATGCGTTTGTTCCGGCAAATCTCAAGAACGACTTTCATTGCGGTTTTCACTAACGTATGTAGTAAGCTCAGGTTAACATTCAATGTTTGTTTTATTTAAATCGGTTCACTAAAAAGTACTGTCGATACATTTATCGAGTCTGGGCTTATCGAAGCGAAACGATGCACTCGGTATATTCGTTATACTCGTTATATTCACTAGTGCAAAATAAATGTTGAGGTCAAACCAAGGTATTTCTATTTATGAATAGTAACTGGAGGCCCTATCGACCTAACAGCTTTAGGCGGACAGGTGGGCGTGCCTTGAGAGTTCAGCCGGTAAGGCATATTATGAAATGGGGTGATAGTTCCACAACTCGAGAGTAAAGGACGTCCAAAGGGCACCCACTGTGGGGTTCGAACCTCGGCTAAGGGCGTCGCCTATTGGAGGACATCAAAGTTGGAATTAAAGTACACCGGAATTTATACGGATTCGTTCCAACCACAAATTGTATCACATTAATTTTTAAAGTCCAAACTGTTATTATCTTTAAACACATATCGTCACAAAAGAACATCAGTTAGTTGTATTAATCAAATAAGTTAGGTATACTTCCATTATTGAAACACGCACGAACACTGATCATAAACAAGTACCTATTGCATCTTATTAAATTAATTACTTATAGTCGTTCAGTATAAATCAAAGCTAGAAGAAGAGCTGATACAATAGGGATGTTGACTAATTTTGGAGTTCAATTTAATTTTATAGATATAACCTTATTCATTTTCAATTTAAAGACAAGAATTGTTAAATATAAATCATTTTCAAATTTCCCACCAAAAACGTCACGTGACGTCACTAGCCGATATTCCATACTATCTGTCGACTGAAATTAGTTGCACTTGCATATAAAATACGAACAATGACATCATAAGCTCAAAATGGCGTTTGAAGTCACGTGACAATGAGTACTAATTTTAACATTTTTGAAATAATCATATTTAATTTATTGTGATTGATTTCGACAAAAAAATAATATTTTAGGTGTTTAAATGTTTCCTTAATACTTTTAAACATAAATTTATTATAATTTACTGATAGTGTCAACATCCCTTGATTATACTTCGTTATAGTTTTGGTAATGAGTTATAATCACATGGTGGCTATAAAATGATCATACATTAACTCAAATTATATGATATTATGTCCATAATTAAGTTCCAATTTGTCTAATCCAGTTTAAATTACGAATACATTCATATAATATGTTGCCATAAATTCACTATTTTACTTATATCAGCTGATAGTGTAGCCATTTAACAATTTGAAAACATAGGCGAACCTACCAGTAACTGTTTGAAATTAAACTCCCGTGGACCTGTCCAATGAGCCGACTGAGCCTCTGATCTAGCCGCACCAACAGGCTGCAGGCTGCGCCGCGTCCACTCCTGGTAAGCGTCATGAACCTCTCCCAGTCACTTGGTCCATCGTCTGCCGCATGTCATCTCGAACTTGGCTCCGACTTCGTCTAGTAACGTGTTCAACATACACTTCAGGATTCCGCGGAGGCGTCGCCGAATGTTGTCGTTGATCATTTCCAACGAGGTGTGTTGTCTAGGACTCACAGACAACAAAACAATTGTTAGAATATATATATATAATATTCTTATACCTACATATCATCCTTTTCATTCATAATGCAGAATCTAATGCAATAGATCTTTTGATTTATGTTTCTTTAATTTATTAATTTGTTTCTTTTAACAATAACTCAAGTTTCATTATTTATTAAAATATTTCAGATTGTTCTGTTTCCATTCCATATATCAAATCACTAAGTTACATATGCTGCAACGCTTAATTATTTTCGATTCAACACTAAACTGTTATGTGTGTTGCGGTCACCACCTGCCCGTACTGGGGCCACGGTTACATGACAACCTCCAGTACAGTCCAATCATCATGCAACTTAATCACTCTCCTCATGATCACAATTACTTGATGCAATATTAATCCGTTAAGCCTTGATTCTCTGGTATTCTACATATGTACTCTATCAAGAGCTAACTTATAAATGAAATTGTTGACAAAACAACTGATATAATATTTATCCAAACGATTGGTGACATCATTTTTGATTATGATGACCTCTCAATTATTGAGCGTCACATATCCTTTTTGATCGATTTATGTTCACAAAATAGGATATTCTAATAAGCTATTTCAACATTTTACTAATATAAAAATAGACATATATATAGAACATAGCCAATTTTCACTAGATTAATAATAGAAATACGGATACAGATCACCTCTGTTTTTCTGCGTGTACTGCTTTGGATAGAAGTCTGTAGGTGCACCTAGGTGCACGGTCACACATAACTGAATTTCTACTGGTGAGTTCACCAGATGGGGTCTGATGCTTTACACCTTATATAAGAATTCTTATCATCATGCCATGTCATGACATCTGGAACACATAAAAATCAAGCGATGTTCCTCGCATCGCAATATGTTAGATATAATCATAAAAGTAATGCCTGCACTGTACAGTCAGTAAATAAATATTTTGGTGAACTAGGTTTAATTTATTAAAGCAACTTCAAAAAGAATACCATTTTGTATTACATCAAATTTTCATTATTTGTATTATGATATTATTCTTGAATAATTATAAATTATTCTACATTATTACCAATGCATTTCCAATGATAATAACAATATTAAAAGTCACCAACCAACCCATTGATTTCGCAAATTTGACACACCATATCATCAATCATTCTAAAGGTAGGTATATGAAAACAAAATATATTTTATAAACAATCAAATAAATAAGCCATGAAAATAGGCTTCTTTCTGGATATGGATAATATGATATCTATGGATAATAGGATTCATTTCTGGTTTCTGTGTTTTCTGGTTTCTGTGTTAACTTTATCTTCTGTGTAATTAATCCAACAGAGTTGTGCAGTCGAAATTTCAAGTAAGTTACTTTACCTGTAGTAAATAGTGGACATCGCATTGACTACTTTTTCCAAAGTAAGTATCACAATTTCAGTCAGTATTTCAGCATCTCTATTTGACTTGCCTATTAAACTTCCAAACTCGGTTTAGAACATTCAACACTACTTAATTTTATTTACTTGTATTATACCTTTGGTATTGCTCATCAAAATGAATTAATTTTGCTGATTGTAGTGTTTCAACTTAAGTTTTTCGTATCTTGTTTCATCATCTTCGAAGCATCGTGAATATTTTAAAACAAAAAGCCATTCGGCCATTTTCATGGTTTCAGGTTTCTCATGCATGAAATATAAATAATTTAATCATTAATCATTTTACATCAACAAATGGGAAACAACAGATACTGCAATTAAAAATATCTATAGGCGAAAGTATTAAAATATAGGGTAATGACTCAGTCTAACCAATTGCAGGATTCAAAACTTTAATTAATTCTTTGATAAATATCCTGCTTAAAGCAACATGATCAAGGACCAGTTTCATGATGTTACAAATACCATATTTAACTTAATGTAGGTAATTGGAATGCAGATTGAACCATTCGAAACTAGTAAATCAACGAAAATAAACCATTCGGAAAACCACCAATAACCATCATGGTTAATATCTAAGATATAAAAATGATTCTACGTATTCTCTGACATGATCATTGCACATATTGTTTCCTAAATCATGAAGGCCTCATAAAATAAAAAGTTAATTTGCCTATAATTGATAAAATAATACACTGATCGATTTATTTTAGTCTATTCAAACCAAAACCAATGGTGTTCTAATAAAAGCTGCATGGGACAGTTCCTGAAACATCACAAATTATTCTTGGAAACACAACTTCAAAGCTTTTCTTTCACATTTCTTCTTCCTTTTTTTTTTTCTTAGTCAATCAATTTCTCTATTATCTTGAAAAATAACAGCTATCTTCAAAAATTATCATAATCATAATGTTCATATTCATAAAATAATGTTTTATTATAATTTAAAAACAATCTAGCTGCTGCATTTAGATAATTTTAAGTTTTTAACATTCTACCTAGTTGTATCGCTAATAGGTCAGTAGTTATAAGATACTTCTAATAAGTAACACAAATATCAAGTACTTAATGTGTCTACCAAACTTAATTGTTTAAAATTTTAAGTGTTTTACATTAAAATAATGGAACAGTTAATAATTACGTGTTTTTTTTTTATTCTCTATCTATTCCTCCATTGTACCCACTTACATAGACATCTGTCGGCGATAATTGTATAAGTACAAAACGAGGTGTCTAACAGGAACCAAGATGCCTCCATGAAAAATACTTATAACATAATTATGTGAATAGTAAAATAAAAATAAAAGTGAAAACTTTTTCCCTCTACTACCTATTTATGGAAATAATAAATTAATGTATAAATTTTATTCATAGCCATAATTTATTCTTATTTCCGATGTGGAAAAATACTTCATGCACTATTATTTTAAATATTATAATGCTACAAATATAAATAATGCAACCTATGTAAAAACAAAATATGATTAATGTGAATCTTAGACACTCAAACTTAGACTTATAATTATGTATACACCTAAAATACCGAGACATCCATGATCTTTACTTGCACCTTCTTAAATTTTGACCAAATTATATTATGTTGTACTTTTGTGATCATATTGACATGCTGATTTATTAATATTCCACTAACATTATCTAATTCAATTTATTGTAATTTGATAATACTAAGTTATATTGATAATCTCTCTTTTTTATTATAAACTTTTAATTTGAAATCTTTATTTGTTATATTTTATCGTGCCTTCTGATTACAATGTCATTATTTAATTCAATTTATATTATAAGCAAATACCTAAAATAAGCAAGAACCTAATTGTATTGTGATGATAATTAAAAAGTAATGTAGATTGTGTGTAGTACAACTGTAACACAATGCATGCTGTGATTGCCTATAATTGAAAGAGCAGTTATGTATACATCTGTAATGTGCGTTGATTTCAAACTTGTTGTACTGTTTCTTGTGTTGGCAATCCAAATAAATTAATAAGTTAATAACTACACCTTAGGTACAACTAAGCTAAACTAACCTTATGTAACAACTAGCACCGTAAACTCTGTTAAAACAGACTTCTATCAAACTATATTAACCCATATGCATTATAATATTCCATTTAAACGAAACACTTTATTCTCGTTTTGTGTTTTTGAGATTAGACATTATAATTAGATAATATTATGTGCCAATTGTTTTTTAAAACAATGACATTAAGATGTTGTTTCATCAAATTTTATTTATTACAACTTCCATGATTACAACGATACATACTTACACTTAATTTGCATGTAAAATATATTTCCCTGATGCGGTTTTAATAGAGTATATTTCTGTTATCAAATGACCAAGCTATTGATACAATACAATAGGTGTGTAATTCAGATCAGAACCGGTTCAAGTTCAAATATTCAAATCATATTATTATTTATTAATTGACAACAACTCGAACTCGATTTACAACTCGAACAGCCGAGATGTAGTTCAACAACAATCGGATAGTTTTTTTTTAAACTATTTAAGTACCTACCTAGTCTTATTCTTAAAAGGACACTTTTAAAAACTTACAAGCTCTGATGAAAGAATAAATTACAAGATAATCTTGTAGCCTTCCGTGAATTATAATCGCAGATTATAATACGTATTACAAGAAATTTGTGAGCGTGCTATGTACTTACCACTGCTGAAGTGTAGTAAAACTCCAAGTATAAGACAACTCATATATTTATCGATATACTTTTGTACAATTGCTTGAATTTAAACATGTTATAATATCTCGATTGCTCATTGCCTAATATATTAAATTCTAATATATTTGTCCAGTTAGCCATCATTATTTTTCATAACCTCTCAATTCGATCTGTCATATATAAACCATTGCCACCTCCCGCCATAGATTATATTTCGTTGTTTTTATACAGATATTTTATTAATGTTGCCAGTTTTTAACGAACCTTACAATAATGCAGATTTGAATACTTACAAAATATTTTTTACCAAGACAAAGTTTCAGTTGAATTGCATAATTATCCTTCCTAGACAACATAATATATTACTTGCTCTACCGCGGCTGTGCAAATCCAAAGGTCTTCTATAAACGAACAGCTTAAAGGACAGCATTATCTGTTGGCAATTCCCAGCGCATACTTGCACAAATTACGACACAAATAATATTCAAGCAGGTATTGCCGCACAAATACGCAAATACCAACGAATACTGGTGTGAGTCTGTACGATATCGTTATAGTATGCAATGGGTGCGTTTATACACATGCAAATGATTTATTAAGTAATTTGAGTGGCAAGCTGCTTCGTTTGCAAGCTTGACAGCTTGTTATAGTTACAGCAAGGTGTGTTGATGTCACAGAGTATATTATAATAATATGTGGTTGATGTTCATAGGCTGGAGGTATCACTACTTGTAAGTTTCACTTGTTTTATTAAGAAATTGTACACTTATTTCACATCAATATCAGTGTCCGTTAGTTTTCAGAAAGTCAGAAGTATTTCACTTAAGTACTATGTATATGGTTCTTTATAATTCGTCATATTACATTAATCATGATCTATGAGCAGGGTAGAGCTGTAGACACGGCGGAATCCATCTTTTCTATAGTCGTACCCGAAGGCCCTGAAGCCAACATTACCTAAACCGCAAGCAAGATGTTTTGCATATTATCTTCGCTCTGCTGTCGAATTTATGCGGGACGACGGATTGTTTAAAGTTCTCGACGTAGTTTAATAGAACTCGCGGTGTTGTGTAATGTTTTGAGTCTCTTTTGTGTAGGATTAACACTGAAAATATACTTGTAGCATGGTAGCCAAGTTTTATCCACGACAGTAAATAATACACAACAGTGTTTAATTACCCTAATTTTTGTTTTTTGCTTTTTTTGTTTTGTTGGTGGGATATGGACAGACAGATGTCAACGGGGCGTATAATCGTGGTCAGCGTAGCCCATGTAAACTAACTCCTTTGTTGGCAGCAATGATATTAAAAAAATCTCAATCCTTACAAATCAACCAAAAAATCTGTTCCGAAAAGAGCTACAGCACAGGTTTATCTTTCAAAATCAAAAAAAGGAGGAGGTTCTCAATTCGACTGTATTTTTTTTTAGCTGGTGGCTGTCATGTGGTCCCATATTAATTTTATTGAGATCTGACAATGGCATCCATGATAAAACCATATATGTCTTAAATTTGTATTAAGTAAGTGCGACAAATGGACGAATAACTCAATATCACGCCAACCGATTTCAATGATTCTTTTTTTAATCAAAAGCAGGTGCTTGCCACGTAATCCCACATAAATTTGAACGAGATCTGACAAGTAGTTTTAGAGTAACTTTGAAGTCGGTTATTTTTTGTTAGTAAAATTTAGATTATTTCATTACACCAATCACATTGGTATACCTAATACATGAAGGCATTTTAACACTGTATTTCTAATGATAAGCACTTCTGACAACAACAAAAGCGTGCGTATTGACAGAGTGACTACGAGCAGAACGGTCAATTGCCTGTTCTTACACTCTTCATCGTCGGCGTGCCAGTGACATATCTCCCTCATTGGCCGGCAATAAACTGGAACATAGAACTAAAATCTTCAAAGATAACACCTTATCAACTTGTCTCCTTTGGCGCCGGAATCTTCTGAAGTCAGAATCTTCTAAAGTCAGTTAGTATCTTTAAACTGATACCCATTTAACACTCATGTCGATCGTCTCGAGTCAAGCAACGTTTTATCGATACTTAAGTTCCGTGACTCAAGTCTCGAGGTCTCGACCCCATTGCGCTAACTTCGTCTTCGTCCTACAAGACATCGGTGATTAACGATTCATTGACTTGTGAGTAAACTTTGACGGCAGCTAGGCCTTTAGATTATTTTTGTATAAAGAAGCAAAAAATAGTTTTCCAGACATTTGACGACCCTGTAGCCTAGTTTGTAGCGACCCTGCCTGCGAAGCGAGGGGTCCTGGGTTCGATTCCCGGCCGGGGCAGATATTTATGTGACAGATAAATATTTGTACTCGGGTCATGAGTGTGATCGTGAAGTGTTATGTGTCGTCCATGCCACCCCTGTTACAGGTAATAACCTACTGGGGGAGTATGAGTGTGTTAGCGTTTATTATTATTATTATATTTATTATTATACTTTAGTACAAAACATAAACCGCTAGGACATGTTAAGACATTAAAGTGATTGTTTGAAGAGCTTTGATGCTTTGAAATTTAACTACGTATAAATAAATTGATTGTCTTAACAAATTTTCCTTTTAAAGTTAATCCATTAACTATAAGCGATAACGTAAAGTACAATCCAATTCGTTTTGTTATTTATGCTCTGGCTTTCAAAGTTATTTGAATATTGGCATGAAAACTTCAGACACTTTGGCTGGCCGCTAACCCCTCAACCAATCCGCACTGGAGCAGCGTGGTGAAGTGCTCTGCCAAGCTTCCTCTTGCCTTCAGCGAGCTATAATTAATCTCTAATTAGGTAATTAATCAATCATTGATTAAAGCCAAACAAGAGGAGGGCGATGTTAAACAAAATTAACACGTCTCAACAATTTGTTTCATATAATTATTATCCTCCCAAAACAGTATTGTTATTCCATGGGTGCAAAATGATGTCATGATCGGGAGTTTCTCACGGAAGCCGAGGTGTGCGGCTGTAATTTAAATCCTTCATACGACCCACCCCGTAGTACGGTCACGTAAAATGATTCGAGCCAACGTTAGCATGTTTTATATCCTTTTAATTGAATTGGCTAAAATTTTAAGTTTTATAAAAACTTGATACAAATTTTGATTCCTGAGAAATGTTTTGATAATAATTCACAGCGTGATTTAATTTTTTACTGGCTTTACCCGCGACTTCGTTCGCACGGGAGTATTTCCGACATAAATCCCGATCCCGACGAGATTCCATCATAAAATCTAAGCCCATATATTTCCCTATAACCTCCTCTATCTTCCAGTGAAACTTCCATTAAAATCGGTTTAGCGGTTCCAGAAATTAGCGCGGACAAACAGATGGACAAAAATAAAAATAAATTGTGTTTAGTTTCGTGTATAATAAGCACTTGAGAAAACAGAGAAAACTTTTGAAATCATAGACAGGGACTTAAATTTAACTTTTATGTATTTTATTTTACTTAAAATAAGTAAATGCTTGACCACAATAATACATGAAACTTCACAACAAATACGTATACGTATGTTAAGTACATGGTAGGTCATGATGAATTCACATCTCACTTAAGGATCAGGTAGTTCTTCATAGTTCATAAAGGGACATGCACACTACCTTCACTTGAGAGTTTCCCCCGTATTCAAGAACAACACTGTGAGCTCTCACAGTGTTTGCGAGTGCATAGTGGCATTAAAATCACTTCGTAAACAATACTTGATTGAAGTCCTTCACTGTGCGTTTGTCAAAATCGATAAAGTAGCTGCCGAGCTACTTTACCGAACGCATAGTGTTGGTTTGACTTCTATCAAAATAGAAAGAAAGGATCGATTGTTTGTATTGTTATCTTTGTCTTTTGCTTGTGTCAAATGACTAGAGTGAAGTTAGCCGCATCAAATGGACCAATAAGAAGGCTGTATACAGCCTGTGCGTCCGCACAGCCAAGTGATACTTAAGGGTCGACTGTGAAACAGAAGGGTTGCCATGACGAACGCACTGAGAAATGCCTTACTTCGCATAGTATTGCTTCTTTACTTAAACAAGTATTGTTCTTGAATACGGGGGTAAGCCATTGCGTAAGTAAGTGTTAAAATATTTACTTTAATTAACTTCCTTTTTCATTTCCACGTTTATCAGTACCATTTCAAGTGTCATTAAGTCTTTTCATCTAACATTTATTTTATCTTCCCCGATCGAAGTGGCGAAGCTTCTCGTTATTTACGTCCAAGTGTTTCATGAATCGTCTTTGTTCGGTAAAGTGGGGTCATTGTGATGATTCTGGCTGATAATTTAAATTCGTAACTCTGTAATACTGTTAGTAATTTTGGAAGCATTTAGGTAGCGAAACGTATTTTAATTTTCCGACAAAGGACAGATTATATAAAAGGTTATAGCGTAGATGAATATTTTATGGTATTTGTATACTTTAAGTATTGTTTCTCCACCAATCCGCACTGGAGCAGCGTGGTGGAGTATGCTCTAGGCTTTCTCAAGAGTAGAGACCCATGCCCAGTAGTGGGCCATTAATGGGTTGAATCCAAGTATTGTTTTAGAAATATGTGTTGCGGAGTTTCTTTTGCTGTTCCTTTTCTGTAATACGCACCTTACAAAAACAGAAAAAAATAGAAGCACGAGCAAATCACTCACGCCTTCCGATACCTACATGTAGTTAATGTTTTTTGTTTGAAATGTTTATTCTCGGTTTCCAAAATCCATACCAAAGTTTAGAAATAACGATAATAATAAAAGGAGAGGTATTTTACAGGCATCAAAAGTTTTTATGCCTGTAAAATACCTCGTAGCATAACCCAAATCATTATCTAAATGTCTATTAAGTTCCCAATAAATGTCCCAATAAACCTTAAACATGCACTAACTACATAATCTAAATTTTACTAACAAAAAATAACCGACTTCAAAGTTACTCAAAAACTACTTGTCAGATCTCGTTCATATTTATGTGGGACCACATGACAAGCACCTGCTTTCGATTAAAAAAAGAATCATCAAAATCGGTTCACCCAGTCGAATTGAGAACCTCCTCCTTCTTTTTGAACTCTGTTAAAAATTATAAAAATCTTAAATCCTGACGTGCTGTATGCATATTACATTTTAAAACATTATCAACAGGAAGTAAAACCAATCTGTAATAGTTTGTATCAAGGCGGGAACTATTAAGTTAGACCATTAACATTTTTGACCATACCTTTAGTACCCTGAGGCTACGAATTCTAACGTGATTCATAGTTTTAACAGAAAACTTGCGCCTGAGGCATCGTTGTTCTGACATTGTTTTTAAATTGAACTATAACCACACTCAAATGTAATTATAGGTTTCAAGATAACCATAGATAGGTTTTAGGGTCTATGTTTGATAAATAACCGGGATGCTTATAAAATTATTATTGGTTCGTGTCCCTCTATATCGGATTTTCTCAGAATGTACATAGGTAGGAGATGGAAAATTTAAATATTTGTTTAGTAGTACACGTTGAGAAATACCATCAATTAAATTTAAAAAAAATGAGAGGTGTCAAGGGACATCCGGATGGAACGAAATTCCTTTCGATTAATACTAAGCGACCAGAAGTGTTCGAGGGTGCGACTGACAAGTCTTGTCAGAGCGACAGTGATAGATTTATTCTATCCCTGTCGCTCTTCCGCATATTGATTGGCATGACGGAAAAAATGGCAAAAAATAGCTTAATGTGCATGATCGTGATATGGACGTCCCTGTTGTGCCTATGCTAAATACCGAAGAGTAAATAAGACAGCCACATACTATGATTGTACAGTATCACTGATGTCGCACCCTCGAACACTTCTGGTCGCCTAGTACTCGCTTTAATTAATAAACGACGGCAAAAAGTGTCGTTACAACTTTCTCCTCTTATTTTTTTCCGTCTAGCCCCCTTTCGCAACGCGCGATAAGGAACTTCGTTCCAAAAAAATTTTAGTACTATTCAGAGAATTCCTATCACAAAATTAGATTTATTAATATTATACTGTTTATAAAAACTTAATTTGCAGGCGTAACCATTGTTTTCTTGATCGCACGGTTAAGATCTCTAATTATTACAACATCATTTGAAAATTAACTTTAATTACCAACATCTATCTTCTAGTTCATTAGACTAATGAATACAAAGGACTCCTTGCATTGAAGTATAATGTCATAGAACAGACATCTCGAACAAAATGTGTGTCCCGCCGGGATGTTCTATTTTCAAAATGGAGCCCCGGTTCTCCTTTTAAAATCGAACGAATCCATTGAAAATTGAAGCCGATCGGCGCCAATTCATTGGGACATACATTGTGTTCGCGGTGTCGGTTCTATATGCTAGTAATAATAATCAGTCTGCTGTCTTGATGAGGGTTAGTTGAGTTATGATAAGGTCTTCCGTTATCTCCTTTTCATATCTATAATATTGCTATTTTCAATTAACGAAGTTCGAGGCATAGGTAAAGTTTGCATTGTAAAAAAGTGCAAAAAGCTTTCATTGCGCAGTTTGTTGGCAATGTGACGAAACGCTTTAAATAAAATAGTTAATTGTTGCCGAATTTCGATCAAAGATAGTTTATAATAAATACGTGACTCACGATGTTTTATTTGTAAAATGATCGCGAAAAAAAATTTCACGCGTTTGGTTGCAAGTTGTATTACTAACTTTCGAATTTAAGTTGCGAAATTAGAAGCAGAATTTTTCATTGTACGAAGTATCTACGAGTATAGTGTTCTGTGGCAGTACAACTACATATATTTTTTAGTAAACTCAGAAAGAATCCTGTTAACTGACAGACAAACAGTCTAAATCGAGTAATGCTCTCAGGGTTCCGTTTATATCGCTATTATAACAAACATGTCTCGCCCTTAAATCATTTATTATATCCTAAAGGAGATACTTCATAGAAACTTGTACTAGAATACTGAAGATAGTTTAGTATGAAATACTTCACATATACTTGCAGTAATGTTCTATGTAAATGAGTCTTTTGTACATGAATAGTTGTTCGTTCCAAACTTTACACGCGTTGGTGTATTGTGAATACTAAATCGTATTCCTGTTGAGTTTGAATATATAAAGTCCATAGCTACAAGTTCTTGTAACATTTGGGAGAATATTCTAGTAGGTTACTTGACTTACTTTATGGAATGACTACGATAGTCTAATAAATTTGGAATGCATTAAAGTTTAGTATAGTTCGTAATTTTATGCCATTTTAATTATAACTTTATTGACTTATTCCTTCCGCTTTAAGTGTTAATCATAAATTAAATTAAATTCAGAAATGACTTGCTGCTGTTAAACTTTCTTAACTTCCGTTACAAAACACCTGACGAAATTAAACAGGAAAAAAACTCCGCACGTTTTTTGAAAACAATTTGCAAATTGAGGAAAAAATCAAATACAAATGGCGGCGTTGAGTATTTCCTGGAGACTTTGTTATTTATATTCGATTATAGGTATTCAAATTTGATTTGGAATCTTTCAGTCGATAGGGAATTTTTTTTTCAAATAATCTATAATTTATAGCAAATTTTTTACCGATATTTTTGTAGAAAATAAGCACTTCTTACTTTTTCTTCACTTAGGCTTCACAAAGGCACCAGCGTCCTTTAGGGTTGTTCGTAAAGTCCTTTAAAGTGTAAAGCCAATTTGCACTTGGCAAGCATGACAAACCTTAACCACTCTCTCCACTCCTATGTAAAAGCTGATGTGATGATATATCATACTCTGTCATCCATCATGGTCTTTGTACGTGTTACATTTGTTTTGATTTTTGACATTAAAAATCCCATTATACAGGGTGTCCCAGCGCCAAGTGACCGCCCGGCGTCTATTGATTATTTGGACAAAACTATAAACAAAATTCCAATAAAGTACAGGTCTAATCGGTTTAGTTTTTTTTTTATTAGCTTTTTAATTTTTTTGGAAAAAAACCTGACTTGCTGCACTATTTTCGACATATTTTTTTTGTTTTTACATTTATTTTCATTCTGTTTTTTTTATTTACCAGTTGTTATCATAGTTTATCTATTCGAGGTATAAAATCTACCCAAAATTAAATGGAATATATTTTTTAAAGACATTAACTGAATTTTTTTTGAAAAAAATTACCCTTTTTTATTTAATTTCGCTAAAAACTTGGAAAAATGCCCCATGAATATTATTATTTTATCAATTATTATTAAATTACATGATATTACCTACAAAATCTCAATAACATGTTTGTAGTTATCTAAATCATTTACAGAACTACAAACTCTTGAAATATGCACCCTATTTTCGATAATAAGAAGAGTAGACTTTTAAAACCAGGCTAGTGGAACATTTAAGTGTCTTACTATCAAAAATACCTTTTGCCTGTTGATAGAATAATTTTAAGTGAAAGGAGATAATAAAAACAAGTGCAAAATTAAATCATCTATTAAAAAAAAAACAGTAATTAATTCATAAAATTTTCGAAATGACCACCATTGGCATTAATACAGGCTAAGGTTCTAAATGACATCCTTTGACTCGTTATTTGCACTTCAAAAGCTTCGCTCCTATTTCTGTAGCAGCAGCATCAATCCTCTGTTTCAATTGATACCTTGGAGGACCATGCTACTGGACCACCTCTCTCTCGGTCTCCTGATTTATCGCCTCTTGATTATTATTTTTGGGGCTACATGAAACAAAAAGTGTATGCTGTGCCAATAGCTACGAGAGAACAATTGAAACAGAGGATTGATGCTGCTGCTACAGAAATAGGAGCGAAGCTTTTGAAGTGCAAATAACGAGTCAAAGGATGTCATTTAGAGCCTTAGCCTGTATTAATGCCAATGGTGGTCATTTCGAAAATTTTATGAATTAATTACTGTTTTTTTTTTAATAGATGATTTAATTTTGCACTTGTTTTTATTATCTCCTTTCATTTAAAATTATTCTATCAACAGGCAAAAGGTATTTTTGATAGTAAGACACTTAAATGTTCCACTAGCCTGGTTTTAAAAGTCTACTCTTCTTATTATCGAAAATAGGGTGCATATTTCAAGAGTTTGTAGTTCTGTAAATGATTTAGATAACTACAAACATGTTATTGAGATTTTGTAGGTAATATCATGTAATTTAATAATAATTGATAAAATAATAATATTCATGGGGCATTTTTCCAACTTTTTAGCGAAATTAAATAAAAAAGGATATTTTTTTTCAAAAAAAATTCAGTTAATGTCTTTAAAAAATATATTCCATTTAATTTTGGGTAGATTTTATACCTCGAATAGATAAACTATGATAACAACTGGTAAATAAAAAAAACAGAATGAAAATAAATGTAAAAACAAAAAAAAATATGTCGAAAATAGTGCAGCAAGTCAGGTTTTTTTCCAAAAAAATTAAAAAGCTAATAAAAAAAAACTAAACCGATTAGACCTGTACTTTATTGGAATTTTGTTTATAGTTTTGTCCAAATAATCAATAGACGCCGGGCGGTCACTTGGCGCTGGGACACCCTGTATATTCAACATTACATTGACCGCCGAAAGATCTCGAAGGACCAATATATACCTACCCTCCTATTCTCGTATTCAAGTGACGGCGCATACATTGAACTTATGCTAAGTCCAACTTGACAGATGCTTTGGACATATTGGTTACTTCATTACCCGACTCACGTAGTTTTCGGTCGGGCACTTAACATTCCCGAAGGAAGCCGGCATTTTAAATGAACTCAGTGTTAGTATAACACATAATATAGATGACTCGCTCAAAGAATTGTTAATAGATTTTTAAGGTGAGGCTTCCTTGTAAATAGATCTAATCAGATCTTCCTGTGTGATACATTCTCACGAAATCCAAGTTGTTTAAAGTTGTGTTATGTAACTAGGTATATTAAATAAATAGTTTTAAACTCCCGACGCAAAATCTGTGGATCAGTATGTCTGTCTGTGACATCGTAGTTCGCAAACGAATGAACCGATTTTGATCTAGATTTTTTGTTTGAAAGGTGAGTTAATCGAGAGTGTTCTTAGTTATATGTATTTAGTGTAAATAAAACTGTAAAGTTTATTTTAAATTTAAGATTACTTATATGCGTGTCGTTACCATTACCATTCCGGACTGACGTTCGAAGGATCCTGGGCTCGATTCCCAGCGAGGCAGAAATTTGAATGTCCATCGTACCCACGACACAGGGAATCTAGTGTGGGGATAGCCCCTCTCACTCATAGGAGTGTGTAGTAGCCCTTATTATTTCTGTCTATTTATGTAATCTGTTACCAGCTAAGTTGAATTTTATTTCGTTTCACTGATTATATTATTTCTGGCAGTTATTTAAAATTATTCAATTCACATAGGTAATATAGCGACACAAAAATGCGCTTATTATGTAAAGTTATGCAAAATCATTCGCGATTGTAGGTTTATTGAAGAGCCCCATAAAAAGGCTTAATAGACGTCAAGGTTTCAAGGACAAGATTTTAGACCTTGTCAAGGTCTCGGTTTGATTTTGATAATGTGATAAAATAAAATGTTTTAATAGTTTATTTTGTATTTATTAAGAGTATTTATTTTAGTGTTAACATTGTCTGGTAGAAATCGCTTTGCTGTTAAGTGATTAGGCCACCTTCTGTGAAAATCACGGAAGTTTTATCTAGGTACTTTGTGGTGAATTGTCTAGAATAAAGAATTTATACAAATAAATAAAATTGAAGTGTCTGTTTGTAATATTAAAATAACCGCTTTTTACTAAGTGCATTTGGATGTATACACGGTACATATACCAAAACAACATTTTTAACAATTTTTGTCTGTCTGTCTCTCTGTCTGTCAGACAGACAAAAATTGTTTCTGTTTGTTTGTTTGTTCCGGCTAATCTCTAAAATGGCTGGACCGATTTTGACGGGACTTTCACTGGCAGATAGTGGATGTAACAAAGAGTAACTTGGGCTACTTTTATTTTAGAAAAAAAAAATTAGGAGATACGAAGTTCGCCGGGTCAGCTAGTATAAAATAAACACAGTCAACATACATAGTACATTAGTGCCGAGTTGTCAGGACCTTCCAAGGGTACCTAGCTACCTACGATATCCTATTCGTATGTCTCTTTACGCACGAAACATTTTGTTTTACATTACTACGCCCAAATACTACGTGAAGCTTGTTACCAAAAAATCGTGTCAAGTGCTTTTGGACACGAAGTAATCAGTAAACAAGACACGACATTAATATTTATGAATGAATATTTTATTTCTTGTTCAGGTGTTTCTAGAGTAGATACAGTAAATAAATAAATACAGTACGAGCTTAAATATTAAATTTGAAAGCAGGTTGTTTAATTTACATGAAGTGTTGTACCTTCTGTAAAATATTAGTTCACTCGTGAGCAGATTTTGTTCAGCAATTTGACAGAATTCTTTTGATTATAGTATTAGTCTTCTTTACCTGTAACGCGTGGGCAATGTTATTTTGTTTTTACGAACATCCAAAGGTGGCCAATTACCAGCAAGTGAAGCACCTACTTGTACGCTAACTATTGAGGTTGCTCTTGCTGGAGTGTAGTTGGAGAAAAAGAAGGTACAATTAATGAGCATATATTACATCGAAAGAGCAAATGAATACATTAGGAAGATAGTATTACAGTCATGGTGCTGATTGATTTTCAACTCTGTATTCAAGTGCTAAGATTTATTCTTAATTGTGTTGCATGCGTTTCCCATAAACATTGAAGGAGTCTGCAGGTGTCCGACCGTATGCACCTTGCAACATGGCTTGAATACAAGAGGAACACGTTACGTATTGATTTCAATAACAATTTGACTTTGGACACTTGCATAGCTTAGTACATTATTTGATCAATTATTACAAACTTAACTAATATCGATACTGCTTCAAACTTCGAATATTATGGATTTTCATCCTCTAACGCAAAAACTTTTGCATAAATTTTTACTTCTTTCAGGAATCCAATCACAGATCCTTCATTCTCCAAGCAAGCAGTCTTGTAGAATGAACTAAGTTAGTGTGTTTACAACTAAGTTAGTGTGTTGATAAAAGTACCAACTCATTTAACTTTAAACCCGTTACTTGTGATCAAATTTTAAAAAGTTTCAATTCGATAAATATTAAAAAGTCAAGTCATATCTGGGGTCTTTCTACAGTTGTAGTTAAATCAATAATCAACTCAATTGCCCCCCATTTAAGTTTTATTTTTAATAAATGTGTTGAAGATGGTATTTTTCCCAATCTTATGAAACATGGGAAAATAATACCGGTTTTTAAATCTGGAGATAAAAACGACCCTACAAATTTTAGACCAATATCCATCTTACCAGCTCTCAGTAAAATTTTCGAAAAAATTATCTATAACCAACTTCTATCCCATTTTTCTACAAACAAATTATTTCATGTTAATCAGTTTGGTTTTTCAAATCAAAAGGGAAAAACACCACTGATGCAGGCATCGCACTTCTTAAACACATCTTTAATGCTTGGGAGGATAAGCATGATGCTATCGGTATATTCTGTGACCTCTCAAAGGCATCCGATTGTGTTGATCATAATATATTAATAAATAAACTTAGGCATTATGGTGTCTCAACACAATCAGTTAGTCTTATAAAATCTTATTTATCTGAACGTAGACAAAAAGTAATTATTAATGGAATAGAGTCACCTGGAGTGCACATGACCATGGGTGTGCCCCAAGGATCAATATTAGGACCACTGCTATTTTTAATATATATCAATGATCTTCCTTATTTCACTAAGAACATGTGTGAAACGGTATTGTTTGCTGACGATACATCTTTAATTTTTAAAGTAGATAGGAGGAAAAAATGTTATGACGACGTAAATAATACTGTTTCGCAAGTATTACACTGGTTTACATGTAATAACTTGATGTTAAACGCGAAAAAAACTAAATGTGTCAGATTTGCCTTACCTAATGTGAAACATATTCCAGCTCAAATTGTCCTAAATAAGGAAGTACTAGAAATAGTAAATTCTACAACATTTCTCGGCATTACCATAGACTCTCGACTACAATGGGGTCCTCATATTGAAGCCTTGTCAGGGAGGCTCAGTTCCGCTGCTTATGCTGTTAAGAAAGTAAGGCTCTTAACTGATGTAGAAACAGCAAGATTAGTTTATTACAGCTACTTTCACAGTGTAATGTCCTACGGTCTGTTGTTGTGGGGCTCAGCTGCAGATATTGAGTCAATCTTTGTATTACAGAAAAGAGCAGTTCGCGCTATTTACAACCTCAGGCCTAGGGACTCTCTTAGAGAATTGTTTAAAGAAATAAATATACTAACTGTTATTTCACAATACATTTTGGACAATATTATGTACGTTAAAAAATACTTCGATACTTTTCTTAAAAAGAGTGATGTTCACAATATTAACACAAGAAATAAGGCTAGACTGATTGTGCCTAGTTTTAGACTCAGCAAAACTGGTGGCTCGTTCATGGGTAGATGTGTAAAAATCTATAATAAAATCCCGTTAGAATTAACAGAAATGCCATACTGTAAATTAAAAACTCATGTAAAAGGTATTCTCATGAAGAAAGCATATTACAAAGTTGATGAGTATTTAAATGACAAGACTGCTTGGACATGAGTTTTTTTTTTATATTAAATATTGCAATAAGTAGAATTAAGTGCTGTCTGTAACTGTGAGTAGGAAAAAAATTATCGCGGGAGTTTCTTGCCGCTTCTTCTCCCGGGACCACTCACGGTAGGGATTTGTTGAAGCGATGGCGTTAAGTGACTTTCGAAAAGTGTTTGTAACAAACCTACTTCGAATAAAATTCATTTCAACTCAATAGGTACCTAAGCGCACGATTAGTGCATGTTCCACGGGGCACGAAGGAAACGCTTTTAAAATTAAATTAGTTCAAACGGGGAAGCTTTAAGTTTACATAAGGTAACAGCAGTTTAACAACTAATATTAAAAAAGCGGCCAAGTGCGAGTCGGACTCGCCCATGAAGGGTTCCGTAGCAGCAAGTAACATAATGTCCTTGTCTAGTGTGTTGTCCATGGCACCCACGACACAGGGAATCCTAGTGTGGGGCTATGAGTGTGAAGCGTTTATTTATTTATTTATTATTTATAATATAAAAGTTCTTGTAGTTCGTTGTAACTTTGATCGATGTTTTTTGCGGTTTACGATTTATGACGTATTAAAAAAAACTACTTATTAGATCTCGTTCAAATCAATTTTCGTTGGAAGTTTGCATGGTAATGTACATCATATATTTTTTTTAGTTTTATCATTCTCTTATTTTAGAAGTTACAGGGGGGGGGGACACACATTTTACCACTTTGGAAGTGTCTCTCGCGCAAACTATTCAGTTTAGAAAAAAATTATATTAGAAACCTCGATATCATTTTTGAAGACCTATCCATAGATACCCCATGCATACCTGATACATATTCATGATTGATCCGTCCAAAGGCATGCACTACGAGGGAATTTCAAAACATTTTCAATCTTAATACGTTGCTAATAAGAATCAAGTAATACGACATCATACATTGAATATGCTCAGGTTAGATGTGAATGACATTTACCGCGCTAACACTGCTACCAGCATACTAAGTGTCACAATGGAGTCAGTTTGCATTTTTGGACATAAAATTTCAATCAAATCTCAAAGAAATATTAAAATACATTGAGTAAGTTAAAGTGACTTATACCAAAATAATATTATCGGTACTTTATTATAAATTTACATGCATAAAGCACTCTTCTGTAATGAAATTTGGGGCCAATTCCCTTCTGATTTCTGACCCCTCATTGAATTGCTAATCGTTCACTCAATTGATTAACTCCAACCAAGGGCGGATCCAGCTTTGGCGCCAGGGGGGGGTCACATAGTCGTGGTCAAATCACAACAAGTTTAATTTAATTTTGATGATAATATGTAGATACAAGTAATAAATATGTATTATGTAAGTACTGTACATAAAAAAATCTAACTATACTTAAATAAAAAAATACTTTTTCTTTTACGTCGTCACTTCACCCGAAACGCGTTTTCGATGCGTTCGTTAGTCTAGTCAACAAGTTCAAAAACGTATTAAATAGAAATAAAGCTCCTAAAAATATGTGCGATAGCTCATTCGATTCGGAATGACGTCTAGAAAAATGTTTTTAAGGGCTTATTAGCACATAAAAAATTGCGATTGTTATTAACAAAATAAGATTTAAAAAATGATATTTAGTTTTTAATTAATAATTTCAAAAATAATGATATTTAAGGAATTTTGGAAAAAGAACCTGGAAGTCCCAACTCCCGGAACTTTATCTTTATTATTTATAAAAAAAATTAACGCTGAAAATAGGGCTCTGCGAGGTCGTTACGGCATAGGCGTGCTGCCTAAAAAGCCTAAACATAAAATAATTTTTTATAGTATTAAATAACTACTTACAAAATTGAATAAATTATGGTGTAATCTAGACACTTGAACGAACAAAACCTCGGTGAAAAAAATTCTTTTGTCGATTTTTCAAAAAGTTACACCGTTGTTAATTAACTAATTTTTTTCCAATCTCTGTTTTTATAAATTACGGTATAAAAGATAATAATAAATAATTGATCTATAAATTTTTCGCTTCGTGGAGCTCTTCTTATTTAGGTACTTAATAAAGTTAAAGCTAACAAAATATTAAATTTATAAAAAACATTATCGAAAAAGATTTTTTTAGTAGTATATCATTATTTCTGTTTTTGCATCTAATATAGGTATTAATTAAACATCAAAAAAATAATTTTACGTAATTTTTTAAGAAAATGTTTATAAACAAATAAGACTATTTTGGGATTTAAAAAAATGTATCTTTACGTATCTTATTGCATAGGTGAAATAATGACTTTTTGAAAAAAAAATTCTTTAATATTTTTTTTATTTTTTATTATCGTTTTTTTTTATATTTTTAATGTTTAAATAATTAATTCAGAAATTATTTTATTCTTAAAAATCATCATTGAGCCTTCATGGATCAATGGATTAACAGAAAAAATATTTTTTTTTTATAAATAAACTTATTGTTTTTCAACTTAATAATTTTTATAAAAAATAATATTAACTGTTGTATTTTTTTTCGAAAATTTCAAAAAATGACAAAAACAACCGTATATAACAAAGTATAGAAAAATTATTTGCTATAAAAATATTTTTAAAAATAATTTTTCAGAAAAAAAAAATTCTATACTTTGTTACGTTTATTTTTGTAATTTTTTAAAGTTTGCGAAACACGGTTAATATTATTTGTTAATAGCAAATTATTAAGTTAATAAACAATGAAATTATTTATAAAAAAAATAATAATTTTTCTTTTAATCTATTGAAAAGGGTCAATAATGATTTTTAAGAATAAAATATTTTTTTAATTAATTAATTAAACATTAAAAATATAAAAAAAACGATTATAAACAATAAAAAAAAATTATTTAAGAAATTTTTTTTTCAAAAAATCATTATTTCACCTATGCAATAAGATGGTAACAATTTTTTTTAAAAATTCCCAAAATGGTCTATTGTTTATAAACATTTTCTTAAAAAATGACGTAAAAATTTTTTTGACGTGATAACGTCTATTAAAACGATGAACGCCGGGCGCATGCACGAAAAAATGTAACGTTCCGCGATCGAGAGAGCGGCAAAAGCGAGAGAGAGGCACGATCGGCGTAGGCGAGCCGTAGGCGATCGTAGTTAAGTGGAGCGGAGCGGAGCTTTGTCATGACTTTGTCACGTTAAACTACCGTCCGTAAACCGACTTTACAGACAACCATTTTTTTTTCAATGTTAATTAATACCTATATTAGATGCAAAAACAGCAATAATAATACATTACTAAAAAAATCTTTTTCGATAACGTTTTTTATAAATTTAATATTTTTTTTGCATAACTTTTGCATTTATTAAGTACCTAAATAAGAAGAGCTCCACGAAGCGAAAAATTTATAGACAAATTATTTAAACTGTTATGCCGTAATTTATAAAACAGAGATTGGAAAAAAATTAGTTAATTAACAACGGTGTTACTTTTTGAAATATCGAGATTTTTTTTTCACCGAGGTTTTGTTCGTTCAAGTGTCTAGATTACATTATAATTTATTCAAATTTTTAAATAGTTATTTAATACTATAAAAAAATATTTTATATGATATACCGGCTTTTTAGGCAGCACGCCTATGCCGTAACGACCTCGCGGAGCCCTAGTTTCAATGTTAATTTTTTTTTAAAAATAATAAAGATAAAGTTCCGGGAGCTGGGACATTTTTAGGGTTCCGTATCCGAATGGCAAAAAACGGAACCCTTATGGTTTCGTCATGTCTGTCTGTCTGTCTGTCCGTCCGTATGTCACAGACACTTTTTTCCGAAACTATAAGAGCTATACCACTGAAACTTGGTAGGTAGATGTATTCTGTGAACCGCATTAAGATTTTCACACAAAAATAGAAAAAAAGCAATAAATTTTTCGGGTTCCCCATACTTAGAACTGAAACTCAAAAATGTTTTTTTCATCAAACCCATACGTGTGGGGTATCTATGGATAGGTCTTCAAAAATGATATTGAGGTTTCTAATATAATTTTTTTCTAAACTGAATTGTTTGCGCGAGAGACACTTCCAAAGTGGTAAAATGTGTGTCCCCCCCCCCTGTAACTTCTAAAATAAGGGAATGATAAAACTAAAAAATATATATGATGTATATTACCAAGCAAACTTCCAACGAAAATTGGTTTGAATGAGATCTAGTCCGTAGTTTTTTTTAATGCGTCATAAATCGTAAACCGCAAAAAACATTGATCAAAGTTACAACGAACTACAAGAACTTTTATATTACGTTACTTGCTACTACGGAACCCTTCATGGGCGAGTCCGACTCGCACTTGGCCGGTTTTTTATTATTGGAAATTCCTTACTCTTCCAGGTGTTGACAATAGGTTATGTTCTTCGTAAAACTGTTCTTATAAACACGTGTTCATGGCGATGCACGTTTGTTAACTTGAATCCGAATAGGTGGTATTATATTACAGATAAATTATTAGCAACTAATCGCAGCACACTGCACGACTGCACAGTTCAAAGCAAGAGCAGTTAATGAATGCTTCTTCGCCTTGCTTCTTGGCGGGGAAGCCTCGGCCGGAACGCCCCTCTTTTTCTTCAACTGTCAAAGGGCGCCACAATCACTATGTTAAAGTAGTTCTCGTCGGTAATCACAGATGGCAGTACAGGCAGTACAAACTGCCGGTACTTAAAATTGCTAACACATGATCCTTCCTAAATTCCTTAAATATCATTATTTTTGAAGTTATTTATTAAAAACTAAACATCATTTTTTAAATCTTATTTTGTTAATAACAATCGCAATTTTTTATGTGCTAATAAGCCCTTAAAAAACATTTTTCTATACGTCATTCCGAATCGAATGAGCTATCGCACATATTTTTAGGAGCTTTATTTCTATTTAACACGTTTTTGAACTTGTTGACTAGACTACGTTCTCGAATACTATGTTTGTATTATATTAAATTAATTAAATATTGAAAGTACTTAAATAAACTCTATATTGTGACAAAAAATGTATAAAAACATTATGTTTAATAATTTTAACTAGTGGTCCTGGACCCAGCCCAGGGGGGGGTCATGACCCCCATGACCCCCCCCCTGGATCCGCCGCTGACTCCAACAAATTTTGTCATTAGCATGTTTAAACGACTTAAAAAAATTATTTGACAGGAAACTATAAAAGATGAACTATTGTTTGTGAAGTGTGTTGTGAAGGAAGGCATTACCTATAGTGTTTCATTAGCTATTATGAAGCTATTATTTCTTAGTTTTATTTGTATCGTTATATTAAATAATATTTTTTCATTAATAGATTCGCATAATAAACAACATGTTTTGCTTAACCAAAAATTACGATGTGATATTGCAGCATTCAATGATCTGCCCAATCTATTCAAATGGGTTTAACAGGGCTTCAAATAAAAAAAATCTGTTATTAATGTCTTTGAATTGATCAAAAGTAATGATAAATAGACTTAAGATTTTTTTTCTTCCCATAACTAGAGTCACTTTGTCGTTTTTAGTGGGCCAATATCTATGTTAGATTAATCGAATATTAATCTAACCTAATCTATGGGTAATGGTAAATCATTATTTATTTAATTGAATACTGGATATCGTGTATCCAAAAATATGCATATATGAAAAGCATAAATCGTTTGCTTGGTCACGTATTGATATTACACTGGGTAAAAATTATTCTTTATTGGTTATCTACATTTTATCAAAATTTTATAGTGAATTAAATCGCCATAACCATGATGTAATAATATATATAATAAATAATAATACATAATTTACAGAAGATATAATAGTACTTATTGGTATAACTGCAATTCTTCATCACAATTCTTGTTTTTGTGGAGCTCATGTGTCTTCTCAAAGTTTTCTTGAATTTGACTCTGTGAATAATTTGTATATTAAGATTTGAACACACATTGGAACTAAGTTATAGAAACACGACCGTTCTATCTATCCATAATACTGAACAATTGCCTAGCTAGCAATTTAAGAGTAGAAAAAAAACGTGTGTGTACTTACTTACGCATGTAAGAAGTTATACTTCTTTGGCGTAACAGAACAAAAATAGCTGAAAAATCCATCCCGTGTTCCACAACTCTGTTTGTAAAAGGAATCAGTTAACAACTAACTTCATAATGTCGCTTTTTGGCTGTCGGTGTGCGCACGCATCGTAACACGGAAATTTGAGAGACAGTTATCAGCTAACTTCATCATGTCGCTTTTTGGCTGTCGGTGTGCGAGCGCATCGTAAAAAAAAAATTCTCATTTTTTTCCAAACGCGCCAAAAGAAGTATAACTTCAAAAAACGTTTCCGCAAACTTTCAATATGTACTTATATGGTTGAAGGTAGCCCACTGGAAGAACATTAATCTTAATAATTCATGTTTCATTCAAGATGCCATACGTTCAAAGGGTGAGATCTATATACCGTACTTAGACTTTGACTTTGCTAAAACATCAGTCAAGTGTACTATGACCATCTTTGTTAATACGAAAAAAGTACAATGTCATAATTATAAAACGGCCAACCCCTAAGGTTGATTTAGAATCGGATATTTTTTAATAAGAAAAATTAAAAAATCTTATAACGGCTAATAATAATATACTAACGGATAGGACCATTATTTTTGTTCGGATAATTTTAAGCCTGAGCAAAGCCCAAGTACGGTTTATACCTACATCTCACCCGTCTAATATCTGAAGGGCATTACTGATTCAATCACCAGTAACCAGGTAGTTGTTGCATACCAACTATTAGTTCAAGACATACATTGAATAACATAACATCACTGCACTTAACTGTCTCTAGAGACGATGCTATTGTGTTAAATTCTCATGGGCAAAACATCGGGCCAATTCTCAAAAGTTGTTCTTTTGTTCGAACGGTGAAAGAATTTTAATGCTTCCGCCTGAACTTGGTAAAAGCACAATAGAATGGATTACGCAATTTTACAATGCGACGACGACGAGTGACATGCAACTGACAATAAATAGCGAGGTGGTCGGATCGTTTGATTGTGGGAATAGTTTTCATGGTGTGAATCGACTGCAGAAGGCATTTGACTTTCCTGCTTTGACTATAAAGTCTCCAAATATTCTTCTAAATACCTTTTCTAATATTAAAAATAAACAGCATTTGGCGCATCAGACTTCATTCAAATAAAGTCTTGTACCTACTAAGTTATGTCCTGAATGTAAATTCTGAATTCTTCTTGTTTTTAACATATTACAAACAATACAATAATAGATACATTTAAACGCCCAATCGTATTGTGAAATAGTAACAATATTTACTAGAATATATTAATAATACAAAGTCTTAAGAATAATTTAGAAAGTTTTAAGATGTTTTAAGAGAGGCTTCTTGTGACTTCGGAAACATATTTATAATATTGAAAGTTTGAAAACCATTAACTTAAAAGAATCATTCCATCTGCACATATCTTCGAGTATGGACCGTGTAGATTACGTCACCTATATCTAGCTTGGGGTTCCCGAAGCGAAACGAGGACGGTTACTAGTTAAAATATAAATTAAACCGACTCGCAAATTGTTAGGATTCCATGTCATGTCAACATGTCAGGTGAAGCCAATTCCCTGACTTCTGAAGTTCTCATTACCTTGCATGCTCCATTTAACAAATTGCTTGGAAGATCTTGCTCAATTACTCTGAATCCCCAAGGAGCCACAGTAATTAGTTAAATTGTTAGAGTAACTAAAATTTTAATTTATTTGTGACAAAATTTCCGATTTCTGGACCCTAAGTGTTGGCCACTAATAACAGGTTATTTTTCCACTGAAGTCATCAATTATTATCGTCAACGTCACTGATATCCTATCGACATCAAAATTCATTTATCACACGAAGGTTTTCCATTCAGTTTATTTGACAAAGTTACGTTATAGGCCATAAAGGCTCCTTCCAATCTCTAGTCTTATTCCATATTCCTGGGTTCGATTCTCAGCGAGGCGGAAATTTGAATGATGAAATTGAATTTCTGTTCTCGGTCTGGGTGTGAATGTCCTTGTCTATAATATTATGTGTTTTGTCTTGTTTTATTATAGTGTGTTGTCCATGGCACCCACGACACAGGGAATCCTCGTGTGGGGCTATGAGTGTGAAGCGTTATTTTGTTTTTTATACATTCGTAGTGCACACTGATGAAGCCTATTCTTCACTACTCTTCAAATAATCTAATCCACTGTCTCACCTATACGAGACAGTTGATTATATTATATTTTATTAATTCGTTAAGTTGAATCCCAACGGTTTTAGTCTAAGCTGAAGGAGTTCTTTATTTACTCTGTGGATTTTATCTATGAGATATCCTTCTCGGTCGGCAACGCGTTGGTTATGCCGTGTTGTAACTGTGAATGGTGGTGACTACCAGTCGTTTGCCTGCTATTATTATTACAGTAAAAAAACAACTACGAGTGAAAACTCTTATCATTAGGTATCATATTTTATCAATACATTGAATTACGTTGACGTGAGCGTGTAAAATATAAATGTACAGTACCTATAGTACGTAGGTATAGTTCTTTATTTGTGAATTTTGTATCCAAAACATTGAATACCTTACTTACTACGCGTTCACTCTAAGTTTGCCCTCGTCGACCGTTACGATTTAACAACTAACGGTACTGTAGACAAAAAAGTAATCAAATAATTTCACTAACTTAAATAACAAATTACGTTTGCCACTGTGCAAAACATTTTCTATTTTAGTCATTGTAGCGACAAAAATCAACGAACGTAAAATAAATCGATAGATAAATAATTTAACGAAAGTAACATCAAAATCAACAACGAACTCAAGAACGCACGCGCCGCACGGGACCTCAAAAATACGCGACTAGCGTTGCTGTCCGTACTAAATGAGCTGCGGTATGAGGAAGCGGGACGGGAGGTAAGGGCAAACTTAGAGTGAACGCGTAGTATGTTTGTAGTTTATTATAATAATATCTATTATCATAAGATAAACTAAGGTTACAAATATAAAAATATAAAAATCCAACTATATTGACAATCTCCTTTTTTTGGAGACGGTTAAAAAATATTTTTATATAGTTATATCCGGCTGTCAACGTGACACGAGCGTCACCTGGTATCCGGAACGCCACCTTCATTCCACACATACCCGGCTTTCATACCCGCGTTAACCGGTTGACATACTCTTATGAATATATTCCCTTTGATCCTATTCAATCTGCGAACGGCATATCTATAACGTACCCGGGTAACAGCTCGCTTAGTGTATTTTTATGGTTGACATGTTAACCTTTTATTTATTTCCTTTTACCAGTTGCACTTGAAACAAAGATTGGATGAATGTGTGTTAGCGTGTTTTCTATTATTACAGTGTAAGGTACCCTTGGGACTATTATTTTGTACTCTTGTGAATATAAGTATGGTATTGACTGAAATATACTACTATCATCAGTCGCCACTTGGTGGCGCTGGTGAGCATATTGACGACATTGATGTCGACGTTAGAGCATAGAACCAAATAATCAATACATTCCCCATTCGACAGTCGACCTGAACGGTCGCATGCAAACCCGAGGCAAAAGTTATTTCTCTATTGAAGTCTGTGATTTTACTCGTAGTGATAATTTATTTGGTGATGAATGTAATGGAAAGTGCAATTAAAACAATTATGAAATATCGTCGTTTTATTAGGCCGAGCCTACATATGTGACATAAAAAGAAAAAAGTACGTATAAAAAGCGATGTTTGTACGATGTGTAGAAGAATGCCTTCATTGAGTAATCTTTAAGAAAAAGTATTCATATTCATTCATTTCATTATAAAAATGTATCGTATTAAATCGTAACTTAAACCTATTTGAGGCTGCAGAGCACCGGTCTCTCCTCATAATCGAAGAGGTACAGAGCGCAGTGGCTTTGAAGAAAAGCTACTCTAATGAAGATTGAATAGTTAAGTCCGATTTACACGTATGTAGATAACTAAATTTTAAGTAAATTAATACGTGTAAATAGACAATTTAGTAACTTTTTAAGTTAAAATTTAGTTAACTACTTAACACGTGTAAACCGAACATTAGTGCCAAAGTGATAGAAGTATTTATGCTGCGTGGAAGCTTCCGACATGATTTAATAACTAGATTCGTTATACGACACTACATACGAAACACGACTACATTCGACATAGTCTAACAATAACAATAGGGACCGATAGTAAAGAGTGCTCTCCGGAGCACAGAAGCACAAACATATCAATTGCCTGTAGAGACTTGTATCTATAGTAAAATTATTTCTATAGTTTATACTATCAGGCGTTACTTTGCGGAAATCCATTCTTAATTAGTCTACTTTGTGTTCTTAGTACCTATTAGTCGACTTTGCAACAATCCGCGGTTAACATATATAATGGTATGTACTTTAAGACATGCTAGCTGTTTCAATATAGTTAATAGTCACCACGCATGTCTTAAAGTATGTTTATATGTTAATCATACATGTTAACCGCGAATTGATCTATATTTGTCTTTTGAAAAGCAAAATGCTGTTTCAGCTACTATAATTTATCGGGGGTTGGATGGATTCACGTCGAGCATGGGTATTTCCCACAAAAATCTCCAGCCAGTTTAAAAACCCCAGTTCACACGCGTTTCAGAGTTATAAATGTTTTTTCACCGCACATACATAGTATTCTTTTATTCTGTTGCATGCGTTCTTGTGCATCGAAACTTTTATGTCAGATTGAATTCAAGATTTTATCTAAAGCCGCGTACACAATGAGTTACTTGGAAGAAACTGGCTTTTGCACGGATTGATTCAATCGACATTCAGGCAGTTTTGTCAGGGTTGGCAGATCAATATAATAATATAAGTATGTATTGATTTTTTTTTTGTCAGATGTATTTCTTAAAATAAACTATTTAATTTTTTTATATTATTGCATTTGTAAAGAAGTTTCGGATAAGATCGATTTAATTAAAAATAGGCTCCTTCTGCATGTTTCTATTTTTACCAATTTCCTAGTTTATTATAGTTACATAAAAAATCATAGCATTTGCATAATAACATTCGAGGATTGCGTTTGCGTTTACTTGATGTTATGTTTGATGTTATTTTCTAATTTCACATCCCTTATTGCCCGCCGTACCTGCCGGCACCAGGAGTATTTTTGTATGTCGTTGTTTTAATATTAATATTTTGAACACAGACCTTCGTAATAAAAACAAAAGGTTTTTATTTTTTATTTTAGCAAATACCTGAGGACAGAAACTGCAGCTGTCAATTAAAGTAAAATAAATGCATAACAATAAAAATATTATAACAACGAAAACTTCCAGCATTTAATTTCTATAAATTTTTTGGAAGTACTTCTTGAGGTTTGATATAAGAATTAACTTACATTTTTTTTATTTTTTTGTTAAAGAGCCAACCCTATTGCAATCCGTGCGCGATTCCCACGATTCACTAAAACCTCGCTATATTACATCCTGGGTTTAATTGTTGTTCAACCCAGACGTCTTCAAGTCACCAGACCCGTTTTCATGCTTCCTTCAGACCTGTTTGGATGGATGAATCATAATTAATTGTCAAGATTTATAATCAGATTGCGTATTGCGTTGCATTGCATCATTGTTTTTGCGGTGATTTTTTGTATTGTATTGTAAATTTTACGGTTAGTTTCATTATGTTGTGATGGTTTTAGAAGGTGTGTTGAATAGTTCGGTTTATTTTTAATTTATTTTTATTTGTAATTGTGGTTACGATATAATATATGGTAGGTACTTAATTTATGACGCGTTGGCACATTGGCTTTACAAAAATCTTGGTAAATCTATACAAATCAGCTTTTTACTAAGTGCATTTACATATACAAGGTTCATATGCGAAAAAAAAAACATTTTTTTCAATTTTTGTCTGTCTGTCTGACTGTTTGTTCCGGCTAATCTCTGAAATGGCTGGACCGATTTTGACGGGACTTTCACTGGCAGATAGCTGATGTAATAAGGAGTAACTTAGGCTACTTTTATTTTAGAAAAAAAAAATAGTTTGTTAGGCGACACGAAGTTCGCCGGGTCAGCTAGTTACATATATAGCTCTCTGAATTAATTGCTCCTAACGATCCAGAATTTCAGTTTTTGTTTTAATTTTGGGCGAGACTAACGTCCCAACTCAGAGTCACTAACGGTTACTTAAATCGCTCCTTAGTAAAGAATTACCATACAAATTGTGTACTAAGGAGCGATTTAAATAACCGTTAGTGACTCTGAGTTGGGGCGTAAGTAACGTAACCAATGTTTGAGCTGAGCTCTAAATATTCTAGGAGCTGATTTTGACTTGGTAGGTAAGTACTTAATTTTCTTAAACACTAATGACTGGCCCTATGCGGTTTGTCCGCTGACTGAATGAAGAAAAGATTTCAATTTATCTTCTTCCAAATAAAAATAGTTACTAAGATTATGAAGCTATGAAATAATCGTTACGATTCTTACAAGTAAGACTAGCAACTGTCGTAGGTATTTGTGTAGGAATTTAAATCTGAATCGGTTTTAATATTCACTTGCTTTCTTAATTAGATAGTAAATGGAACCAAAAAACATCAGACGTATTCAGTGCCTGCTTTTTTTGAAGTTGGTTAAAAACTTACGCCATTTCAAACTGGATTACATAGCTGTGAAAAAGTAAGACGAACCTCTTACTTATAATCTCGACATGCCAAGTCATGTTTTGAGACGGACATGTGGAATTTTAATCCAGTTAAAGTATTTTATCCACGAAAGTATCGGCTTTAATTATTTATTGCAGGCACTTTATCGCTTACACGTCATTCTGATAATGAACAAACAAGCTTGAAATACAGTAATTAATTACAAAGTGTACAAAATTAAGCTTGTGCGAGATCCAAAACATTTAGCAGCTTAATTCCATGCAGTTAAAAAATAAAACACTATTTTTATTTATTATTTTCACAGCTATGTACTACATACCTAATCCAGTTTGAAATGGCGACTATGCAAGGTCACGTAACTAAAATGTTAGAGGAGCAATTTATTATTATATTCATTATTATATTTCATTATTATTTTCTATTTATTCTCTTCATCAAATGAATAAAAAATACCAATATACCTTCACAGATGGAAAAATTTAAATTGTAGTTCTTTGCATAAATTATAATATAAAAAATATGTGCATAATGTAACATTATCTTTTATATATTTTCATCTGTAGTTAATAAACCAGACATATAACAATGTTACCTATTATGAAACTAACACTATGATAAAATATCAATGATCAACAAGTTTTATTCCAATTTCCCCAACGCTGGGGAGTCTTGCGTCTCCAATTCTAATTACATTATACAGCTTTTTTAAGGTAAAAAAATTATCTATACCTTTTATTCGCATTTCTTTTACAACTGGTTCCTCACAAAGGTTGGCTTAAGGATAGGACGATGACATTTGGTGAACGAAACCCTCTATCATTATGAGGCCAGGTGCCCTTCCACATGCGGCACGTGCTTGCGACATCTGCCGGCGGAAAAAAAAATATTACGTATCTTTATACGCCACATACACATACCCATCTGCCGAAGCGAGTGTTGTCTCCCTCTTGCGATTGTCATTTGTCAGTTTTTTTTCATTATTGGCTGTGGCTAAAGTCTCTGACTCTGGCTGTCGACTATGGTCCCAACCCAAGTTTCATTTGTGTCCTATTAAACCGGCAGAATAGAAAAGGAACATAATATTTGTTAGCAATTGTTACCAAATGTCATTGTTGACTGTTTCCAAAGAGTGGGTGCAGTATTAGATATTTATGGCGTCTTAATTTTCAAACCTAAAGCGAACTTTTTCTATAAAACGACCCAATATGATTACATGACCGTTGCAAAAATACCTTCAAAGCACGAGTTGATAGAACGTTATTCTACTTCGTGGACTGAAATTGTGACCTGATGTATGCCAAAATTCATTTTAGTAACAAGCAAGGTTCTCTACCTTATTTAAGTTAAAATTATTATAAACACTTCCAATTAATACACGCCTTAGGGCTAAGAATGCTTCAACACTTTAGAAGTCAACAATAGTTTGATCATGAGTTAATTTCCAAAAGCCATTGACCTCTGATATAATTTTAAACCACTTTTCTTTACAATTGACAAGTAAACTTAATTGAGGAAACTTTATGAAGTTTTTTTTGATTTTAACGGTGAGTGCAAGCAAGGCCGTCTTTAACCTACTGGAGGCCCTGGGCATATTAGGATAATGGGGCCCCAGTGACTTTGTCAGAGCACTATTTTGTTAGAATAAACAAAGAAATAGTTAAGTAAACCTCTAGATTTATGCAAAAGCTAATAAGCAAATTGGTATTGTAGTCAGTAACTTAGGTTCAATTTATTCGAATCAAAAAAGTTTTTCAGTAATAAATATCGATTATCGTTTAGTGATCTGTCAGGAACTCGGGGGCCCCTATCGATCACGGGGCCCTGGGCCCGTGCCCAGAGTGTCCAGTAGCAAAGAGGGGTCTGAGTGCAAGTCCTTCTTTAAACTGTAAAATAATATCCTTGCTTGTAAAATGTAGCGTAGGCCGTAGACGAAGGAATGCACGAGTACGAAAGTACGAGTATAATAATAGCTGGTTAGGGTGTGAAATGAGAGCTAAATTTTTACTATCGGTTGCTATTTATAAATAGGCTCTTCAATGGCGTTGGGTGGTACAATTATTATTATTTACTTTTATTGCGTTCCACCGACATGCCATCTGCCGATCTATTTTAAGTAAGTACACCGTTTGTATCAGCTGTTCCCTACGTCACCGACGTGTTCGAAGGTATTTACGTACTTGTTACAAAGGAATAAAGTTTAATTTCGCTTTCTGGTTCTACCGGATAGAAACGATTTTTTGTGTGTTGTATTAAGTATAATAGTAGAGATATTGGTAGATTTCATGCTTTTGTATTTATGAAGTTTACCTTAGACGTAATGAATTATTGTTGTTGCCCGGTATGGAAAACGAAAACTAAAGAATAAAAATGTGTGTGTCAGCTCCGACGCTCGACTGGAGTTTACTCAAAATCAAATCAAATCAAATCAAATCAAAATCTTTTATTCATATAGGTATCACTGATACACTTATGCACGTCATTTTTTAATCTACCAGTTTTTCGGAAAGGTGCTTTGTCATAGAGGAGAAGAAAAACCGAAAGAAACTCCTCGCACATCTTTTAAAATCATGAAAAGTTACATAATATCTTCTAACCTACGCGGAACTGGATGCGGCACTAACTTCCAGGCGTCTTTGTCATTAATATATTCATTTATGCTATAGTATCCTTTGCCTAGAAGCTGAGATTTAACATATCTCTTAAACATTTGGATAGGTAAATCACGTATTGACTTGGGTAATTTATTGAAAAAACGTACACCGAGCCCCATATAAGAGCGTTGTACCCTACTTAAGCGAAAAGATGACGTCACCAAATTATGTCTGTTTCTAGTTAGATGATTATGCGTATCACTATTCTGCTTGAACATACCTAAGTTGTTTTTTACAAATATAATATTGGTGTAAATAAATTGAGAGGCTACTGTTAATATGCCTATATCTTTAAATTTCTCACGCAGAGAATCACGTGATTTCAATTTATAAATGGCTCTGATTGCCCTTTTCTGCAAAACAAATATAGAACCAATGTTAGCCGCTGAACCCCACATCAATATACCATAGGACATGAGGCTATGAAAGTATGCAAAATAAACAAGTTTCGCAGTTTCTACATCGGTAAACTGTCTTATCTTTCTAATCGCATAAACTGACCTACTTAGCTTACTCGCGAGAGCCGTTATATGGGTGCCCCATTGTAGTTTAGAATCTAAGGTGACACCCAAGAAAACTGTGGATTTTTCCATAGTTAGAATTTCATTATTTAATTTCAGGCTTTTACTAATATTCCGTACATTAGGTAGTGTAAATTCAACACACTTAGTTTTTTTAGCATTAAGTAGCAAATTGTTTGTTGTAAACCAGTGTGATAAACGAGATAGAGCACTGTTTACGTCGTCAAAATTCATTTTATTTCTATTCGTCTTAAATATAAGGGAAGTGTCATCAGCAAACAGGACAATCTCTGCATGTTTCTTAATATAATACGGCAGATCATTTATGTATACTAGAAAAAGGAAGGGGCCCAAAATCGAGCCCTGAGGTACACCCATAACAGATTGAGATCCCGATGACTTGGTATCATTTATGCTAACACATTGGATTCTACCCTTTAAGTACGACGCAATCAAGTTAAGTGAGTTATTCTTGATACCGTAGTGGCTGAGCTTAAGTAGAAGTGTTTCGTGTTCAACACAGTCAAATGCTTTAGACAGGTCACAGAATACCCCTATGGCATTTTGTGAATTCTCCCAGGCCTCAAAGATGTGTTTGAGAAGCCTAGCACCAGCATCTGTTGTACTACGGCCTTTGGTAAAGCCGTATTGATCAGGGTGGAGTAAATTACAAGTGTTGAAGTGCATCAGCATTTGATTTAATATAATTTTTTCGAATACTTTACTAAGAGTTGGTAAAATAGAAATAGGTCTGAAATTATTAACGTCTGTTTTATCCCCAGATTTAAAAATCGGTATAATCTTACTATACTTCATAAGATTTGGGAAAGTACCTAAATCTACACATTTATTGAATAACCTAGCTAAATAAGGGGCTATCACATCTATTATATTATTTATAACTTTGACAGACATTCCCCACAAATCACCCGTATTTTTAATGTGCAATGCTTGAAAAGTTCGAACTATTTCCAATGAGGAAGTATATTTAAATTGAAACGAAACACTACATTCATCAACGGTATCTTTTAAAATAGAATGTGCTGCTGCCGGGGATGAAGTCAGCGATTTAGTCAACCTAACCGGAATATTTTGAAAGAAATTTTCAAATGCATTAGCCACCTCTTTATCAGAGGTTATTTTATTTTCATTAACTAATAATTCATATTTAGAATCGCGTAAATTATTACTACCAATCTCGTTTCCAATAATACTCCAAGTGGTTTTTATCTTATTGCTTGATTTGACAATTTTTTCCTTGATATGCATAGACTTAGCCATAATACACACGGCTTTAAAAATTTTTGAATAACTTTTTACATGTTCAAGGAAAGATGGGGAATGGTTATATTGTTTTTCTCCATATAGCTCAAATAATCTATCCCTACTTTTAAAAATACCTCTTGTGGCCCAATCACTAAAATTCAAATTTTTATTTAGTTGAACCTGCTTATATTTAAAGATTTTATTAAATTCATTATTTATAGTATCGAAGAGGGCCCTATATAAGTTATCGGGATCAGTCTGTTTTAGTGATAAGGTATTGTGGATTCGGGCTGCGACTCCTACTTTAAAGCGTGTCATTTTGCTTTTAGTTATAGGTCTATATTTTATTAATTGTTTATTTGCAATAAAGTCAGTACTAACCGAGATGCGTTGACCACAGTGGTCGGACCTTAATTTAATTATTAACTCACAAACAGAACCCTCTCTCCCACTGGGCACTCTGGGTAAGTGCCCAGGGCCCCGTGATCGATAGGGCCCCCTAGATCCTGTCAGATCACTAAACGATAACCGATATTTATTACCGAATTTTTTTTTCAATTCGAATAAATAGAACCTAAATTACGGACTACAATACCAATTTGCTTATTAGCTTTTGCATAAATCTAGAGGCTTGCTTATCTACTTTCTTTGTTTATTCTAACAAAATAGTGTTCTGACAAAGTCATAGGCTCCCCTTTATCCTAATATGCCGGCCTCCGATAGGTTAAAGACGGCCTTGCTTACAAACGATTATAAAATATGTAGATTAGTAAATGAGGGTAAATGAACGCTTTTTTTATATTACCTACTGAAAGTATGCTCGATACATTTATTTATATTAATTATAATTACTTAATTTAACATGACGTTATCGTCAAATCAGTAATAACGCCATCTAGTTTGCGATCGTTAAATCAGTCGCTATATAGATTTTAGATTCTTTGTTACGAATTACAAACCTAACGCATACAAATCCGCGTTAGGATAACGTAACGGAGAAAGTTTGATTTTACTCCCCATACATTTTCATACCCCGGGCTTATATATGAAAATCGATTCTAAAGAAGTTAAACTCCAAAAATCGATTTTTTTTTATCTATCTATATCCATCCATCCATGTAAAGGAGTCCAAACCCTCCATCCATCTTTGGGACCGTACGCTGCTTCATGATGCGTTTTGAACTAGTCTAAAGGCTAGGTCTGTCTGCGTCATCTGAAAGGATACATTTATATTATTAATCAACTTCACATTGTCACATTATCCACGGTACTCTGACATGATGTGGTTCCTCTCTATATCCACCTGGCCATCTACCACACTCTTTCCCAATCACCGTGTTTCAATGAAAAAGCGGCTTTCTCGCTTCCGCCATATCTACTGCCTCGGTGACGCCTTTGGCCTGTCTTTGTTTGCAGTGCCGGCGTTAGGGTAGGGCGCGGTTGGGCGACCGCCCGGGGCGTCAGGTTTGAAGGGGCGCCGCTGGTAGTCATAACGGAATCCTTATAGTTTCATCATGCCCGTCTGTCCGCAGCATAGTGTCGAGACACTTTGTGCTGTATCTTGACATAGATTTACATTGTATATTATTTTCGTATGGTTCAATGGCAGATAGGAGGCGCCTTAGGAATCTCGCCCAGGGTGCTGATAGTGCTAAAACCGGCACTGTTTGTCTGCATGGCTAGTTACCACCCTCTTGGGGTGAAGAGAGAGAGAGTTCTTGGTTGGGAACGCAGCAGTTATGCCTTTGGTATTACTGATGTCCATGGGCAATAATGGCCACTTTCCATCAGGTGCATTGTCAGCTCGATGGTCGACTAAAAACATTCTGTATTCGTCATTTGCACCCAACAACTGACATAAAAATGTCCGTGAATAAATATAGGGAACTCTTCATTAAGTGTCCTCATCATCGGTTATTCTCATAAGAAAGAAGTAGGTATATTAATTTTTGAAGTTATTTTCCTATTTTCGTTTTACGAAAATTCTTTATTCATAAACTTATAAACTTATTGTGAATCTTATTTAATATGCATCCGAAAGCGAAACGTTTGAAGGGAGCGTCCCAAAACGATTAGAGGGTGCCATTTTACTTTGTGCCATGAGTGCCATGTGAATTATATTATTTATTTATGTAAGTGCTCTATGTTTAGTTATATCAGTAAATAGCTGTACATATAGCTCTTACTTATTTCGTTTTACTCATGGAAACTTATGGGTTTGAACTATTTGAAGCATCAAAGACTGCCACTGCCCTGAAACGACAGAAAAATATTAAAGCACAAGTCCTTAAAACAACAACAATAAATTAGATTTCGTGTTTATCTCTGATCTTTCCATCGGAAATAACAGTCCGAAAACGTTTTATAGGATAACGCCTACACATACTACACACTTCAGTTTAACTTCTTAAATATAATCTTATAAGCTGCCTTTGGCTCTTTGAGGGTTCGCTTGGGAGTAGGGTTACCATTAAAATTTAAACGAGTGGTAGAATATAAAAATTGAATAAACAAATAATATTTCAAAATTATTCAACAGAAATTTGTTTAGTTACAATATTGTGTAGTTTTGTGATTCTAAATTGAATGACGAGCTATTTTAACAATTATAAAAAAAACTTTATTTTCTGGTATTCCTTGATATTTTTTGTTTCTAAATTGAATGATCCTCAGTTATTATTTAATCAGAGGAATGATCTTTACTCATAGACTATCCCTGTCATGTATGTTGTATTAATAGTTGATATTAATCATGTCCGTTTATATATCCATGAAGTTTATTTCCATAAGGGTTTAATTATTCAAAATTCTGGTATTGAAAAAGTTCGAAATCCTGACATGTCCGGAAAAATCCTGATTTCTGGTAACCCTATTTTTGATGGATAGGTCGGATAGAGATCTGACGAATCGTTATTTCTTTCATCTCATTTTCCTGTATGTTCACAAAGTGGCACGGATAAACTATATCCGTTTACTTAAGAGATTATATTTGTGTAATAAAATAAATTGTGTATCTAAGGCCCGGGTATCTGCCTATAACTAAAGAGGCCTGGCATGCAAATATTGCTATAATATTTCAGTGCGAATTAGTGTATGTAAGTGACCGATGTAAAGGTGAAATCTATAAACCGTACTTAGGCTTTGCTCAGACTTAAAATTATTTGAACAAAAATAATGGTACGAAATCAATCTTAACATTAGCCGTTTTATATGACTTATTTTTTTTCTTATTAACAAATATCGGAACAAAAATAATGGTCCTAAATGAACCTTAACGTTAGCTTTTTATATGACTTTTAATTTTTTTGTATTAAAAAAATATCAGTCATCTAGTTACATTCGACTTTTGTATAAAAGGCTTATTATATTTTCCTAAATTCAGAGACTAATTTGGACTAATTCGCTAGGTATACATTGTTATATTGATAATTAAAAACGAACGTTATTTTCAAATTCAAACAGTAATGTAATGTATGTCGAATTAGTTTCTTAAATTAGGAAAATGTAATAAGCCCAAGCAAAGTGCAAGTCCGCTTTATAGATCTCACCCTAAATGTACTTTAATTCCTCCAGAGGGCTTTCGATACGATTATGTTTACTCGTTCCTTGCATTCAAAAGTATAAGCATGAACACAGATATATTGAACTAATAGTAAAATGAAACTACGCCTATTTTCAGTAAACAAATCCATTTGTAGCTACATTCTACGAACCCACACCAGCAAGGCTATTCTGTTTTGTAACTTGACAGCGGAATCCGCGATGAGTTTCAAAATTGAAGTTTGAGTTCGAGACCTTGATATGTCATTCTCTAATCATCTAGTACGCACTTGCGAAGTGAAGTGAGTCTCGAACTCGAACGTCAAACGACAAAAAATGGCCTCGGTATTATGCCATTCTCTAATCATCTAGTACGCACTTGCGAAGTGAAGTGAGTCTCGAACTCGAACTTCAATTTTGAAAGTCATCGCGTATTCCGCTGTCGAGTTACAAAACACAATAGCCTTGCAGAATTCGGTTCGGAACGGAACATTCATCTTTTAACAAAAACATTTGTCCGTCGGTGTGCATTTGTGTGCGGTATGTCTGTTTGTATGTGTGATTTCAAACTATTTTCTCTTCCAGGACTGCCACGGGCCGGAGTTCGATGACATGACGATAGCTGATGATGTCCAGAACTACGAGCTGATATCGGGGTATCAGAACGAGACGCACACTACGGTGGAGTTTAGAAGAATGCTGGACACTTGTGACAGACAGGACTTTGTTATTGGTGTGAGTATTATTAGATAAGCTTTGTTTCTTTTTACCCGACTGCCAACGAAGGGTTATGTTTTTCGCGCGTATCTTGTATTTATTTATTTATGTATGTATGTATGTTTCTTTGTATGTATGTAATATTTTTTTATTACCTCGTATCATCCAAACCGTTGAACAGATTTAAATAATTAAGATATCGTTAGATTCGTCTTGATAACCCAAGTGTTCTTAGATAAGTGAAATTGAAGAAAAAAACACAAACATGGTGGCTGTGAAATGCCATTGTTTGAAATATCAAAAGATAAAAATAATTGACAGTATGCGGGTTTTATTAATTTTTAATTAAAGTGTTAGAATACATCATTGCATTTAGGTAATTTTTTGCGGTGATCCCTGTTTCATAGCTGATGAGGCTATGACTTCAGACCCTCATGTCGGAGTTCCATGGACTCTATATCCCTTATGATCCATAGTTACATCCTTGAATGGTCTAGCCTCGTAGGATTATTTACCCGGCTTAACAGTTACCACTTGTAAAACAAATCTGATGGAGTATTGATGAGCCCATATTAAGCGGGATTCAACTTGAATCTTGCAACGCGTTGATGACGATGACATGAATGTCACTTATCAGGTGACTCGACTCCTCACTTTGACAATATTAATAATCTAAATTTTACTAACAAAAAATAACCGACTTCAATATTACTCAAAAAGTACTTATCAGATCTCGTTCAAATTTATGTGGGACTACATGACAAGCACCTGCTTTCGATTAAAAAAAGAATCATCAAAATCGGTTCACCCAGTCCAAAGTTCTGAGGTAACACACAAAAAAAATACAGTCGAATTGAGAACCTCCTCCTTTTTTTTTAGGGGGTTCAAAAAACTGGAAGTAGGTAGGTACTGCGGACTTACACCATTTGAGATCCGTGGGTACTAATATTTATTCTCTGACTTCCAAACAGTACAGACACGTACGGGAAATTATTCAGTGTCGGTAGAGATATGCCTTCGATACAGAAAGTTTGTTTCTACGTGACCAATCAGAAATGTGCAAGCGAAAGTAGACCTTACGGGGTATTCAATTTGGGACGAAAGTGGCTTACTAATGCAGGAACTCGAACATTCGTCTTTTTCGCCGATTGTGTAAACGTAGCAGAAGATGCATCGAAGAGACACGGCAATAGGGTTGGCACACAGCGAAAATTATGAAAGTATGTCTAAAAATAACAATTCATTATTATTATCTATTATTTATTGAATAATAACTTTATTATATGGATATAAGGTATAAGGTATATTATGTCGACGACCCTGAAATCTAGTTGGTAGTACCCTGCCTGCGAAGCGAGGAGTCCCGGATTTGATTTACGGCCGGGACAGATATTTATGTGACACATAAATATTTGGGTTTATACGGTTCATGGGTGTTATTATTATAGTGATGTCTTATTTGTGTTGTCCTTGCCACCCGCGACACAGGGATAACTACTGCAAGGGTGTGAGTGTGCAATCGTTTAGCGTTAAGTAGTAAAATGTATAATTCATTTAGTTTATATATGACTAGAGACCGGATTATATGCATTTGCATATTTGCATATACATTTGCATATTTGCATATATGCATTTGCATATTTAAGCCATCCTTAGCGGTAATTGCATATTTTATTGCATATTTTACTTAAGATTTAGTTATGATGCTATCGTGTCTAATTGATAGTTTTAGAACTTTTGCCAGAAACTATAAGTACTAATACAGCACCAAAGTTCAAATTCACCCCAGTCACCTCAGTGGATGTGGAGCGACCACGTATAAATATTTTTTGAATGATCGAAGACACAATCTCACTACTGAACATTTGGAACAATATGTTTGCGTTTATAAAAAAAAATTAAAAAACCGGGCAAGTGCGTGTCTGGTCCCACGCAATGTAGGGTTTCAAAGTAGTTTTCTTTGTTTGGGTTCCTAAAAATTGTCATTTAATTTTGCATATTTTCGTGCATATTTCAAGCATTTTTCATGCATATTTGCATGCATATAACAAGCTTTTTATGTTGCATATAATCCGATCTCTATACCTATATGACTAACATTCAATTCAACCAAATATCATAATTGTAATGAGACTTATTCTTCGAATAGTTTTAGGTACTCACTAGGTCCTATTTGGTTTTCTGGTATACCTAATTTCATATTTTTACTTTTTCTACCTTATACGCATTACTAACTCGAAAGTTGAATGAAAATTTAATCTAGAAATAAATGACAATAGAATTACAATTTTGTCAGCCCTAATAGCTCAGGCACATAACATCGCAAAAATGCGGCGTGGTATCTATTGCGGATTGCGATTCGTCTGGACCTCCGATGCTAAGCTATAGCATAGCATAGATAGATAGATAGCGAAGTACAACGCAATAATAGCTCAGGTGATCGTGAGATGCTTGGGCGAGATTAATTTGGAATGCGATGTAAGGGCGGCTAAATATTTTTTCTCAAGTGTTCCCTTATGATGAATTTATAAGGAAAACTATCATGGCTAGGGTAGATTAAGTAGTTAATAAGTAATAGTCGATGAACAAGGGACAATACATGGCGCGTGGCCTGACACGAACTTGGCCGTTTTTATTTTGTATCGCGTAAGATCGACTGATTATTTTTAAAGTGAGAAGTACTCACCAAACTCTGCTGTACCTACTAACATAATATGTAAGAAAAGTACGCAATTTTAACCGTAAGACGGCTCAAACAGTCTAAAGTTTTCTAAATTGCCCGCGCATACGGTACGATAAACCATGAAATGTCAGGTTTTTTATCCCGTGCCCAGAGATAGGGTAATTCTGAACACATACAAAAGTTTCATTTTCGCTACTCCCTCGGGGTAAGGAAACGGGAATGAATAAATTCTCGAATTTCTTATGAGCACGTACTACGAAAGGTGAATAAAAATAGGGATTGTTACACACAATTTGATTTGGGAAACTGTCTGAATAATGCTTTATGTTTAGGGTTGGATAAGATGAATAACACCTTAAATAAGTTAGCCCTTCCTATCAGTCAACTATGGTCAAAGTTTACTCAAGAACCAGTTACAAATATTTTATCACTATTTGCAATTTATACAATTTTTTATTTTTCTATTTTATCAAGTTACTCTTCGCGGTGTAATTTGCTGACCATCGGATATTGTATTGAATCCAGTTCTCTTTTGGAGCCTGGACATTACACCTTTCACACCGTCATGGTGGTAAAGTTCCAACTGCTTGACTACCACTTAAACACATTTCATGAGGACTTACCATCAGATGAATAATTCGCTTAAAATATACGTATTTACACTATAACTAGCTGACCCGGCGAACTTGTATCGCCTAACAAACTATTTTTTCTAAAATAAAAGTAGCCTAAGTTACTCCTTGTTACATCAGCTATCTGCCAGTGAAAGTTCCATCAAAATCGGTCCAGCCATTTCAGAGATTAGCCAGAACAAACAGACAGACAGACAAAAATTGTAAAAAATGTTGTTTTGGTGTATGTACCGTGTTAACATCCAAATGCACTTAGTAAAAAGCGGTCCTTTTAATATTACAAACAGACACTCCAATTTTATATATTTGTATAGAAGATGTATAGAAGATATATCTTCGCTGCCTACCTTTTTCTTAACTCCCGTTCATCAACCAGTCTACTTAATTCTTCCAGGAGGATACGACGCAAGTTCTCTGGGCCATGGGACCTGATGGATCCGATGGACAGTTGCCCAAGCACATCAAGAACTCCAGACCCCTGCGTCTGCTGCAGCCCATGTCCAAACCTGACACGATTCCTCTCAACTATTGGGACGTTAGAATAACGAATGTAAGTAAGCAAAGAAAAAGTATAGATGTAATAAAAATAAGGAGAATGAAAATGAAAATGAAAAAATATTTTTTGCGTATCCTTTGTTACAAAGGTATTTTGATTACTAGCTCCCACACTAGGATTCCCTGTGTTGTGGGAAACTAGGTTCAAAGCTCTCGTTATAAATAAAAATAAATATAAGTATAAAACAAAAAGAGATGAGAATATAAAAGAATATTTTCTCGTTTTTAATTGCAGTATTTTCTTTTCTTTCTTGTTGTTTTGTAATGTATGCAAGTCAATTGCGTTAGTGATACGGAAAATATACATTTTAACAGCTATTGAATACTAATATAGGGTTCTTCTCAGTAGAAAAGATTAAATTTTGCCGACATTCGCGAGAACTTACTTGTAGAAAATTATTTCTTCGTGACCTTTCATCTTTCAATCGTGAAAAAATGCTAGATTTAACACATTTCTAAAAGTTGTAAAAAGTCTTAGGCTTTATATGAATTGATCGTAGTCGGTTCTTTCTTACAAAGCAATCATTCATACAGTTTTTATTTATTCTCCACAGTTTATGACTCGTAACTAAAAAAACGTTATTTTTCAGCTTAAAATACCACACGATATGGCAACCCTGTTCTGGTGTAAAGTCTTCAAGGCCCCCGAGTTGCCCATGAAACACCACATAGTTGGATACGAACCACTCATAGACAGCAGACCCATTAGGGGTGGGAAGGCGGTCTTGGAGAAGAACTCCTTATCACCTGTCCATCACATGGTGTTGTACGAATGTGTTGAGGATAATGATAAGAGACAATGGAACGAATGGGCGGAAGGAGCTGGGTTCTTTGGACCGATGAGACCTCCTGAGTTAGTTACGTGCGTCACACCTATCGCCGCCTGGGCTATGGGTTCGAAAGGTACAGATTCCATCTTTCTATTTTCTTTTTAGTCTTTTTATTTGCATAAACAGACAGACTTAACGAGCAGATGAGTGAGCGAAATTTTTAGCCGTATTGGGGCGGCTTAGAATACTAACCCCAATTACACGCCGGATAGGTGTCGTAAAAGGCGACTATATCCGGCCCGCTGATGGTAGGACTCCTCGAGGGATTATATTAGTAATATTGATTTTAATTATTAATTAATACCATTATTACTATTATTATTTCTCCATGGGGTTCGCCTGGATAGCTACCACCCTTGAGCATGAGTCAGCCGCCAAACGACTCGTCGTGTTCCGGCTGGGGGCTTGAGAGCCAGTTCTTTCTTTCTTTTTCTTCTCTCTTTCTTGGCCGGCAACGCATCGGTGATGCCTTTGGTGTTGCTAATGTCTATGGGCGACGATAGCCACTTACCATCAGGTGGATCGTCAGCTCGTTTGCCGGCTATTTCCATAAAAAAAAGAAAGGTCTTGGTTCATCAGTAATAACCAAAGCATCATCGATGCATTGCTGATCGAAAAGTATCAAGGGATCCACATTATTTCTGGCTTGTTAAAGAAACATAAAACGATTTAGCTATTGTATTATATTGCCGGGTCAGATATTTATGTGAAAGATAAATATTTGTACTCGGTTCATGGGTGTGATTGTGATGTGCTATAATATGTGTCGTCCATGTTACCCACGACACAGAATAACCTACTGCGGGGGTATGTGTGTTTATTTATTTATTATTTATTTATATGGGGCTATTATTGCGAAAATGTGGTCGACGGTCTCCTAAAACCAGATTTTATATCGGGACTGTAGAGAAAGTCTTACTATGGACCAATGAACGTCTTAACATGTTAAGATACTCTCAGAAAATCATTATCTAACCCTCATAAACTCCTTAGTGTACTCCTAAACTAATATAGTTTCATATTAATCTCCGTTACAACCTCAAAGGACCTCTAATTTGGTATACATAAGGCTCAATTTAGGGTAGCATCTTAACAACTAAATAACTATAGTTGATATTAATATTGCAGGTGAATTTCTTCCTGAAAACGTCGGCATTCCTCTAGGTGAGAGAGGTGGTGTCTCTTTCTACATGCTAGAGGTTCATTATGATAACCAGGCTTTACATGAGGGTAAGTAGTTGACATACTGTTTACATTGTTTAAAGTGCTTTTTAATTTAGGGGCCATCCATAAATTACGTCACACGTTAGGGGGGAGGGGGAAGGGGGATTGATATAGTGTGACATTGTGTGACAAGGGATGGGAGGGGGTCCTAAAGGGCATCGAACCTAATTGGCACACCTACAAGTCCGCCATTTTGAAAAAACCTCGATTCGGCGGCCAGTGATGAAACATGTGTCAATCGATAGACTAAATGATTACGATCAAAAAGTATTCAGTGATGAAATGTCGTAAGTGATATACTTTCTGAGATAAGTGAGTTCAAAACTGTAGAAAAAAAGCAAAAAACTTCGCCACGGCGGACATTGATGAAACATATGTCAATCGATAGGCTAAATGATTACGATTAAAAAGTATTCAGTGATAAAATGTTGTAAGTGATACAATTTCTGAGATATTTGAGTTCAAAACCGTAGAAATATAAAGCAAAAAAACTTCGCCACGGCGGACATTGATGAAACATATGTCAATCGATAGGCTAAATGATTACGATTAAAAAGTATTCAGTGATGAAATGTTGTAAGTGATATACTTCCTGAGATATTTGAGTTCAAAACCGTACAAAAATAATGCATTAAAAATGATCATTTACTTATTTTGAATTTATTGGGTCAATAATGAAAAATAAGTATATTATGCCATATGTGTATGTGCTGCATAGGTACTTGATTTATTAATAACGGGTAGAAGAAGAAGAAGAGCAAAAGCAAACTACTAGGTTGTTTTATAAATAATTTATTTGCCACCAGCGGCTACAGCTTTGGCAATTACTCTAAACCAAAAGTTAAAATTCATTATTGGCTTAGTTTTCTACAGGGGCGTAGCTACCGCCGTATCAGCCGTATCAATTATACGGGGCCCCGGGGCTGAGGGGGCCCCCAATACGCCTTAAAAAAAAATTCGTGAAATGATCCGGAAATTAATTAGTATGATTCTAAAAATGTTCCGGAAAGCATCGATACTTCACTGAAAAGTGAAATCAACAATAAAATTACTTTCTGGACCATTTATCATGGTATTAATGCATTAATTACTTTAGCATCATGCAATTTATCTTTAAGAGGCATGATTCTAAATCTGGAAACTTGACGAATTGAAGACAAACAGGCAGTACGGATAATAATAATAAAAACTTCTAATCAGTTATTTAAATGCCCTAATCGAAATTTAAACAAAATATTTAATGTACAAAAAAATTACGTTCTACACGACTCATGATGCTCTCCGGAACTGAGTGCTGCGCGGACATGCCGGCGGCAACCCCATGACACAGCGCTCCGGGAATACCTCAGGAGGAAGCTCATTCTTCACGTAGCACAGCTCATTCTACAGTTAGCACGTGCGTGGTAAAAATGATCGGGAGAATCGGACCGTAGAAGTTTTCCACGAGTCTCATCGGTGTGGATAAAACTTCAATTCGGCCATGAGCTTTGTAAAGCATGAACAGGTGCCTCGCTCGCAGTGAAGTACTCCTTAGCCCGGTTTAGAACATCAAGCTTTTTGGAAGCCAACTTAGCCTTGGCTTCCAAAAGTTCCAAATGACGCTGATACTACACTCTCTACACTCGAGATGTCAACTCCCAGAATCATACTCTTACAACACTTTTAGTGATGAGCGCGGTACCCTGGAATTGAGGCACTATGAAAAATGGGGGTTTCTTAGTGGTAAACGCGCCAACTTGTGTCTTCGTGGGGTTGAACTCGACTAAATTAAGTCAACCCTATTCCGAGACATGCTCCAGAGAGTTCTCGACTTCAGACACAATTTTAAGCCTGCTGTCCGCCGCTTGCAAATTTTCAACTGAGAGGAATTAAGGGGGGCTGTGTAGTAGACATCCCCTGTGCTGTCATCTGCGTAGCAACAGTTGCCACTCATGCCATGTCATTGATATGCAGAATGAACAGTGTAGGAGATACCATAGACCCTTGGGGAACACCAGCATTTTATAGGTTTCATATCTGTGCAACAACCATCTACTACTTCCTTGATATATCGCTCAGATAGAAAGCTCACTACCCAACTGCATAACCTCTCACAGCGACCGTAAGATGTTAACTTCGTGAGACCTCCCTGTGCCAGTCCTGGTCACAGGCTTTAGCGAAATCTAGGCTGACTGCCAGTGCTTCCCCGTTGCGATCAATATCCTGACGATGCCTACAGGTGCGTAAGATAAATTTGTTGATCACCAGCTGAACGACCGTCGCAAGAACCGTATTGTCGATCACAGATCAGCTGAATATCTTCCAGATATCCCAGGAGCTGCATGTTAATCTCGCGCTCCATTACCGTTGCAAGCAGGGAGGCTATAGGCTTATCGCTATAGGCCTGTAGTTAGTCAGGTCATTGTGATCGCCTATTATGTGGATGGAATGAAAAAGGGTAACCTTCCACGAAGACGTATCATGTGGCATAAGAAAGAATAAGAATAAGCACGTTAAGACGGGGAATCAACCAGCCCCGGATCTACAATTTTTTCGAACCGGGGCAGAAACTTGTTAGTGATAGAGATACGATAAAAAAAAACTCACAAATAAATAATAGTTGGCATTTTTCGTGAATGGGACAATAAGAACTCTTTTTTAATAAAATTTATTCTCCCAACCAGGCTTCCGTATGCTAGGCGCTTTGTGCAGCAAGTTTATTTTTTATTTTTAATCATACTATATTATGATTTTTGCGCCCCCTGAATAGCCGCCCGGGGCGGGTGCCCCGGTTTGCCCCTCCCCCCCCCTAGATCCGGGGCTGGAATCAACTCGGGAACACACATCTTTAACACCACTGCGTGAATACCGTCTGGTTCTCTCAACTTCTTCGTATCATGCTATCACAGGTTTTTAGGCGGAGGCGATCCCTCTATCATCAAGAGTTGAGTTGACGGCAAAAAGGATGCCAAGAAGTTCGGCATTCCCCTTTGCCGTATGGACCACGGAGTCGTCCGATTTACGCAGTTGTGGAAGAGACGATCGATAGAAGTTACTCTCAGCAGCTTGAGCTAGCGACCAGAATTCTCGTAATCGTCCATCGTCCAATCGTCGTTGCTTCTTTGCTGACCAGGAGGCAGCGTTAAACTTTGTATTAAGCCCTGAGGTGGATACATCTATAAGCGTACACGCGGATGACCATGTCGTTGACAATGACCATAATGCCCTGTCGTATCACATCGGCTACTGAGTCTGCGCTCGCGTTCGGGTCTCCCGAAACGAAACAGCTGCCCCCAGATTAAAATTTTTGAGTATTGATTGTATGTGGTTTATTAATCGATATTAGTATATTATATTTGTTTTAATTCACGCTAGCTTTTTTATTTCTTTTGAGAAAGATCTTTACCCTCGAGTCGGGAGGGGGCCCCCGGCAAAATTTTGATACGGGGCCCCGGAAGGGCTAGCTACGCCACTGGTTTTCTATATCATGTCTGACAATCACTGAATCTAAAAATTCCGCTGGTGATAAAGGCAATGTTTCCTGATGTCAAGCCCATGCCAAGAACCATATAACACACATTATATGGGAACAACAGGACAAGGTTCTTTTTCCCACTATGCATGAGCAGTACCATCCCGCGATTTTATCTCTACCCTTAAGTTGTTTGTTTCACGAATTTGTTTAATTTTTATAATACATAACGTAACTGAGGTAAGGAAAAAAGTGACCGGTACACTTCAATTGCTGTATCGCCATAAACACTTAACCGTAAATACGCCATAAACACTGGTCATCCCTCACCTTGATTATGCTATGTCATATGTGTTGTACAGATTTGTCAGAGGTACTTCTGAATACATTGGAGCGCCTTCTTAATAACTGTATTAGATATATCTTCGGCTTACGTAAGTATGACCACATTTCCCAGTTCCATTCCTAACTTAAATGGCTACCCATTCGATACAGGCGAAACTTCAGAATTCTCTCAACATTTTATGCTATTTTGAATAATGTGTCTTCTCCTGTTTATTTAAAGGAAACTCATATCACTGCTTATTTCGGGAATTCCTTCACAATACAGTTCATACTGTTCTGGAACTCCTTGCTTGTAGACATCAAAAAATCATAGACTACCAAAAGCTCCTTCAAGAAGTCCGGCAGCACTACCTGAAGCAATTAGAATGTTGTCGCCCGTGGTCTTCAACCAGATGTTATATCATCCATCATCCATCAGCCCTTAGAGGTCCACTGCTGGACATAGGCCTCCCCTAACTTGCGCCACTCTGACCGGTCCTGAGCCTTCTGAATCCAGCGGATGCCCGCTGTCTTCTTCAGATCGTCAGTCCACCTGGTCGGGGGCGTCCTATGCTCCTTTTTCCGAGACGTGGGCGCCATTCGAGGACCTTTCTTCCCCAACGGTTACCGGTCCTTCGTACTATGTGGCCAGCCCATTGCCACGTCAGCCGGCTAATTCTTTGAGCTATGTCGGTTACCCTTGTTCGTCTACGGATCTCTTCATTTCTGATGCGATCACGTAGAGAAATACCGAGCATAGCCCTCTCCATAGCCCGCTGCGCAACTCTGAGCTTGTGGATCAGGCCAATAGTAAAGCACCACGTCTCGGATCCGTATGTCATCACTGGCAACACACACTGCTCGAACACCTTCGACTTCAGGCACTGAGGTAGTGTTTTGGACGAATTATTTATTTACTTAATATATAATATAATATGTATAATAAAAATAAAAAATAATTAACTATAAATGTTTTATTTTTATACGGGTTTGAACTCAAATATCTCAGAAATCATATAACTTACGATATTTTATCACTGAATACTTTTTGATCGTAATCACTTAGTCTATCGATTAACACTTGTTTTATCAATATCCGCCGAAACAAAGTTTTTTACTTTATTTTTCTATGGTTTTGAACTCAAATATCTCAGAAAGTATACCACTTACGACATTTCATCACTGAATACTTTTTGATCATAATCATTTAGTCTATCGATTGACACATGTTTCATCACTGGCCGCCGAATCGAGGTTTTTTCAAAATGGCGGACTTGTAGGTATGCCAGGCTCCATACAAAAATGTTGGAAGCCCTTTCGTGACGTCACATTTCAAAATCGATTATTTGGTATGTATAGGTAAATATTAAAAAACAATTAATGTCAATAAAACTTATTTCGGAATTGCTGTTTTAATTTAATAGTTTCTAGATGTAAAATTTTATAATATGTGACGTCACACTAGGGGGGGGTCTCACAAGTGTGACCAGCAGTGACAAGGAGGGGGGAGGGGTCAAAAAGTCATGAAATTTTGGGATTATGTTATATCCAACCAATTGACGCAAATAGAAGCAATCGATTAAAAGCAAAATTTCTTTAACATAATTTATGCTACTCTGCTCTCTCATAACGCCATATATAGAATCTAAGCATAGCTGTAATGTCTTGCTGGTCTTAATACACAGACAAATACAATCTGAAGATTACAATTGGTTAACTTCAAAATTGCATGATCATAAGAAGATGAAAAAAGATGTTATATCTGTGACAAAAAAGGCAAAAGTGATTGACTGATGTATCAACGCACAGGGTTTGGCCTTTAGGGCTGGAAACGTAAAATTTCGCACACGTATTCCTCTTATGACGTAGGCATCCACTAAGGAAGGATTTTTCAAAATTCAACCCCCTAGGGGGTAAAAAGCCCAAGGGGGTGATAAACATAATTTCCGCGTGCGAAGCTGCGGGCAAGAGCTAGTCAATAAATAAAATATTTACTTTAATTGTTTTCTTTTCCAGTGCTAGACAGTTCGGGAATCAGAATCCACTATACTCCAGCGTTACGAGCTCATGATGCAGCGCTTCTAGGGGCCGGAGTGGGGATATCAGCTCTCCACATGATACCTCCCAAGCAGAGACATTACCGCACTGTCGGTATTTGCAGTCAAGAATGCACTAATAATGTAAGTATTGGTTATAAGATAAATGTGTAATTTTTAAACGACTTCAAAAAAGGAGGAGGTATTCAATTTGACTGTATTTTTTATGTTTGTACCTCAGAACTGTCGACTGGGTGAACCGATTTTAATGATTCTTTTTTTAATCGAAAGCTGGTGGTTGTCATGTGGTCCCACTTAAATTTGAGCTAGATCTGACAAGTAGTTTTTGAGTTTTCCTTAATTTTGTAGTCGGTTATTTTTTGTCAATAATTATTAAGTACGTTTCAGAAAAATGCCTTAAGTTATAAGTTAAACAAACGTAGTTAAGAAACGGCGAAATAATCTCCGTGGATAAATATTAAAACACGAGTAACAGCCCTTGCTTTGCTTCGGTTTTCTTATGTTTTTACACCTTGGGTTACATTATTGGAGTTTTATTAAGGATCCCTAATTTTTTTGAAAATATAATATAGCCTATGTTACTCGGGGATAGTGTAGCTTCCCAACAGTGAAAGAATTTTTGAAATCGGTTCAGTAGTTTCGGAGCCTATTCAATGCAAACAAAAAATCAAATCTTTCCTCTTTATATATTAGTATAGAGTATAGATAACACGTTACATTTTTATTTTTCAGGCAGAATAGGATCTTACCACCATCATTACTCATACATTATGATTACTCATTAATGACGGAAAAAAATAACAATATTAATTATGTATTTTATGATTTGTTTTAACAACGGCTGCAATGACACCATGCAGGGTGAATAGCTTAAAAAAACTAGACGTGACTTAATGTATACTTTACGGCTATTGAAATAAGGCTGAACTTGATCCTGCCAAATAAAGGTCATAAACTTTTGATATCACTTCACAGAGCAATTTGCAGTATTTCATCGTAACGCGCCTCATTACTTTGAAGCATGGTTTGAAGTTTGAACACAATTATCTCGGCAGCAGTTTCCGTTTCTTGTTTCTTTACTTTGTGCCATCCTATTATTAATAATATAATAAATGCGAAAGTTTGGATGTTTGGATGTTTGTTCATCAATCACGCCACAACTTAACCGATTTAGCTGTTTGGAATGGAGATAGCCTATACCTTGGATTAATACATAGGCTACTTTTTATCCCGGAAAAATTCAGGGTTCTCGCGGGATTTGTTAAAAATCGATATCCACGCGCGCGAAGCCAGGGGCATATAAATCTAAATTATTTAATTAAAAATTTCGTTTCGAAACCACTCTACTGCGGGCGAAGCCGCGGGCAAAAGCTAGTTGTGTAAAAACTAACAGTAGTGTAGCATTTACTTCTCCGGCATCACAACGGTTTTGAGCAAATCACTTAGTTTTCGTATCTGTAAACGGTTTTTATGTGTGCGATGTATGAGCGCGTTTGTATAGAATTGTCTTTCTGTGTATCTATTTTGTGTTGAAACTATTTAGACCAGTCTTTATCAAAGTGCCGTAACGACCTTCAGGGGCCACGGGGGTTGATATATTTTACTAATATTTAAACTACATATATTTTTAGGACTAAAGGGCGGTGCTTAAAATAAGTTTGAGAATCTGTGGTCTAATCTACCTAAATATAAGATAAAAAACTAATTTTAGCGCGATATTTAAAATTAAACTTTTGGCTGATGCTACTAGACCTGAGGGCTGAGGCTTATACTCTTCCGAAGTGCTCTGACTTGGGAAAGCACCTCACCCCACATGGGTATTCCCGCATATATACATATAGGTATATATAGTATGCCCGCATTACAGAATACCTAACAATACCTAAATAAATTATTAATTTATTCCAGACGATGCCCGAAGAAGGAATCAATATAGTATCTGTCTTACTTCACGCCCACGGCACTGCAAAGAAGATTTCACTCAAACATATACGAGGCACGCAAGAGTTAGAAAGAATATCCGAGGTGAGCCTTTCTTGAACCACTCTGTTTTATTAGGCTGGCGTTATTTATATTGTGTAATAGAAGCACTTCATTTTATTTGTTAGAAAAATGTTCAGTTCCACTTTTCTTTTGTTGACTAATATTTTTAGTAGGTATCTTATCTTTCGTTTTAGTAGTTTACTTAGCATTGGTGCTCTGAGACTACGCGTTTTGTACTATGTTAGGGTAGGTACCTGTGCCTCACAACGCTTGCTAATTAATTTACTTGCTATAATATAATTTATTTATACACAAGTATCTCAATGCGAGTAAGGAAAATGAATCTAGTGTAAAATTTTGATAATTTAACTAAACACTAAACCTTTTCGAAGATGGCCAAGTTATCGTCTAACAGTTAGGTAGGTATGTACTTTATTTTATCTCTTAAACAAATTAGTTTACTTATCATGCATTGTGATTGTCCGCAACTTCGTAATACTTAAAAACGCACACCATACATCATCAACACACTGTCCGTGTGAGTAAAGACCGCTAGGGCCTTCTGGAAGCAGAGACCTATATGTATATACTATACGTTTATTTAAGTCTATATCTGGAAGGGATGAGGGCTCTTCATATTAAGTATCGTTATTACGCCATCTCTTGGTAGTTTTATATAACTATAAAGTGCATGGTATAGCTGTCAGCTCTTCTAACGCTCTACAGTAGGTAATATAATAATACTTCTTGGTAGCGCTAGATGGCGTTGTCATTAATAATATATTATTATTATTTTTTTACAGGAAAATTCTTACGACGCGCGTTATCAACAATCCCGAATTGTACCTGGAGGAAGAAAATTCCTAAGGGGAGATACACTGATCACTGAATGTACCTATGACAGCACTTCCAGGGATAAACCAATTTTGGGAGGATATTCTGCATCCCAGGTACCAATCACCACTACTGAATATAAATAAATAATGCATGAAATATCATTGATGTAGAGATATAATTTAGTGTATACCCACAATCCCATATTATAAATAAATAAATTATTATAACAAAGTAATAGATAACTTTGAAATAAACTTTTAAAATGAAACGTCAAATAAAGTTATGAAACCTATAAACGGCCATCTTGGGTTAGATAAGTTGATCTTAGTTTAAGCTGAGTTTATGTATTATCGCAGTGCTCAGAAACGCTTTTTCGGAAGTTATCGACCCGTTAGCGTTATTGAATTGATAAACTCCCGTCAAAAGGATCTCAGAAACCGGCCACTAGTGACTTGATTTTCAACTTCATTTGTTTGAAATTGAAAACAAATTTAATATTGTTTAAGCTTCCTTGTTAAGTGACAAAGAATTGTGTAAATTCTTCGTCCATGCTTATAATACCTATGATTGATACAGAATTGTATAAATTCTTCGTCCATATTTAAAATACTAATATTCTTTTATGTTTATGTTATATTTGATTGATTGATTGTGTTTTACAGGAGATGTGCCTTTCGTTTGTGCTATATTACCCTCGGACGGAGCTAGCGGGATGCTACTCAATGACGCCTGTAGTGGAATTCTTCCAAACGTTCGGAGTTAAAGAATTCTACGGGCTAAGCATGATGGATGTTGAAAAGATATTCCTGTCATCGGGGTTAGTATTTAATATTCGTTATTTTAATTTTATAAAAATTAAAGAATTTCGCTAAGTTGGAAATTGTAATTAGGTAAAAACGGTATTTTTCAGTTTTTAGTCTTGCTTTTTTCATAACCTATCCATTTTTAGCCGACTTCATTAAAGGTGCAAATTATAAATTCGTCGTATTTTTATAGATAAAGGATTATTCTAAATATACTTTAACGCAGGCTTAAGATTAATCTTTAGTTAATTACCTGAGCTAGTCTTACAAAATTGAACATTTTTATGACTAATAGTCGTACTTTATAATAATATTTATAATAGAGCTATGACTCTATTGTTTATTCATTATTGAAGTATTATTACTAGCATATAGAACCGACACAGCGAACACAATGTATGTCCCAATGAATTGGCGCCGCTCGGCATTGAACTAGTATTACTAGCGTATAGAACAGACACCGCGAACATTGGGTTCGGGGGTGTGCATTGCAGCCGGCCGGCTGCATTTCATTCTGTCACTTGGCTGCGCTCATTGCGGCCGCATGCCAAAATTGTTTATGAAAAAACTGAAAAAATGCCGTCGTGCGTAATAAGAACGTATCACAATTGCACGACAAAAAACAAAAAAGATAATGGTATCACTTTATCATCGGTAAGAAAACAAATTATTAACTTAAATGAACTAAAACGAATTAAATTAAATTATTGTGCAATGTTCCCGCCATTTTGGAATAAAAAATCATAAGGAGCATTTGAACTTGGCAAGCCACTAGCGTGTTAATGGAATATATAAGCTTGCTTAGGTTGCCGTCTTGGTTCGGCAAGTGTCATATACAAAGTTACTCTATGGCAAGTGTGCAAACGAGGCTTCTAGTTTGAAAAGAGAACGGAGGGCAAGCCGGCGGTGGAACACACATTTTGTTTGAGATGTCTCCTCTATGTATGTATCTCAATGCCGCTCGGCTTCAATTTTCAATGGATTCGTTCGATTTTGAAATGAGAACGGGAGCTCAATTTTGAAAATAGAACCTCCCGGCGGGACACATTTTGTTCGAGATGTCTGTTCTATGACATTATACTTCAATGAATTCATTGCATATATCGATATTGTTCTCGTCAACAGGAACTTGGACGCTTTGCCGCCTAAACTAGAGTTTGACATCAAGCAGAACAGTGCCGACGATCCTGTGAAGCAAGGGGATGACCAGGGAGTCGGGTTATTGAGTGAGTTGACAATGTATTTCATCCGCATGTTTAACAATTAAACATATCACACACAGTTTATTGCAAAATACCAAAAACATATAAGATACAATAATCAAATTATATGACGAAATACTAATACGTTCACTATAAGTAGAACTATACTATTTATAATAAATAAATAAAATAATAAATAAGTCTTCACACTCACAGCCCCATACTAGCATTCCCTGTGTCGTGGGTGCCATGGACAACACATTAGACAAGGACATTCACACCCAGACCGAGAACAGAAATTCAAACTCATCATTCAAATTTCCGCCTCGCTGGGAATCGAACCCAGGACCCCTGGTGCGGCGATCCGGCATGGTAATCATTGCGCCACACCGGGTCGTCATAATCAACTACTATGTCTTCTGTGATTAGTTCAAAGATTAGAATGCTTTTTTCGAATTGACATTTACTGTTAGTTTAGGCGGCCACGCTTCACGCAGCCAGATACATGTACATAATAATTACATCAGAATTAATATATTGTTATAGGTATATTGTACAATCATTATTAGGTGTTTCTGGATGCTCAGATATGCTGGAACGTCCATCGATTTCTGAGCATGCTTATTTTTAACAAAGCACGTATTCCCATGCTAATAACTAGCAATAGCACCAAAAACTCATTTTGACACATTGAAGTATAATGTCATAGAACAGACATCTCGAACAAAATATGTGTCCTGCCGAGGTTCTATTTTAAAAATTTAGCCCCCGTTCTCCTTTCAAAATCGAACGAATCCATTGAAAATTGAAGCCGATCGGCGCCAATTCATTGGGACATACATTGTGTTCGCGGTGTCGGTTCTACATGCTAGTAATTACTTCAATGTTTTGACATCGCTTATTTTTAATTTATGTCGTATACAGAGGGTCTAGTGATCAAGGAGCCGCCGGAGTTCCGCAACAAGACGTTCATGGCGCATCTCAACGACATGGCGTGGTCGGAGCCCTTGCTCACTGAACAGATAGAAAATGCCCTTTACTGGGGCTGGCATATGACCTTCTGTAAGAAAAGGGATAACGGATGGGGAGCTGTGAGTATTGATTCTGTTTTAATCAACCAATGATTCTGTTTTTATCAACCATTGATTCTGTTTTAATCAACCAATTTAATCGAACGCTAATACATCGAACGGGTCTGTCATTATGACTAAGGATGTCTAGAACATAGCATTGTCCACTACGCTTCTCCAGTACGTATTGGTGGAGCGTTTAGTGGCCAACCTATGTTTGGGAAGATGTCATGCCGTCGAAGGCCTATGACATGGCATAACAACTGGGACTGGTAGCTTTAGAAGATCTCCGAAACACGGAAGTGCTCAAAAAGACAGCGTGCTGTTGCTTAACCCGGTTAATTACTTACTATTACTTACTACCTTTATTATTTCTATAATATGAATCTATTTCTGTAGGTGAAATTGCGCGTACCAGCTAGTTGTATATCTAAGTTAGTAACCATTAAAATTGAACAGAAATCCAAATAAAACTCGAACTTAAATAATCATTTTGATTAAAGGTAATAAAGGTCGCTGCATAGTGCATACATAACGTGGACGGAACGGGGACGGGACGTGGACTTGGGCATAAATGTACGTGCGTGCCCCGTTCCCGTCCCGTCCGTGCCTCCGTGGCGTATGCGCTATCGTTTACATTTTCTATAAAACGACGTTTCCAAAACTTCACGTCCCGTCCCGTCCCCGTCCCCGTCCCGTCCACGTTACGTATGCGTCGACCTTAAAAAAATTAAATAAACAATTTTGAGTTTATGTTTCTAAAAATTTTTACACCTTTTTACTATTTTTTACAGTTAATCCAAATCCAAAACTACCCGAACTACACCGAACTGACGAACAACGACACTTCAGAGAAGTCTTGTCACTACAAGGGCGTCATTCTACCGTCAGTTACTAAGGCGAATGACGCAGCAACGAAAACATATAGTTTCACACTCTTCACCCTATGTATAATGATCTTTATCGCACGGTAATAGGAACCAAATTTAAGCTTTCAAAAGTACACCGGCGCCAATGATATAGTGTTGTTTTTGTTTCGTTATTTTTCATGTCAAGCTTGAATATTCCTCTGGTATAAGCGGTTTATGGCTATATTTATTGCAGGTAATTAGCTCATGGATTACTATTATTTGGACTGATTTATATTGAAATTCCGTTACTGTTGTTTCATATATTATGTATATGAAAAATCTCGGGATTAAAATTTAAGTCTCTTCTTTAAAATTCTTAAATGATCTGAGCAATTTTTTTTTCTTTAAAATTTTCAGTTGGTCGTAATTCGTCATGTTTTAAAATCCCACTAAAAACAGAAAGTTTTGTGTTTTTGTAGTTTAAGGCAAACAATTTAAGCCTGTATTGTATTTCGTGAAATAGACTTACGATATTTTGCAACATACACCAATGCATGTAACTATATTTTATTAAAAATTTACTCCACATACGTAGCCAAATGTAATAATAATAAAACTTGTATTTAAGTAATATTATGTAAGCAAGTGGTTTTGTTGTGCAGTTCTGTAATCAGAGTTATTTTATGAGTGAATGTTTTGTGATTTTTGTACTTATGAGTTTTTGCTCATGTATCTAGGAGAACGTGTACAATCCTTAGTGATGAATCGTACCAAATGTTTGGTATTCTTTTTTTAATTTTATAATGCCTTTTGAAGAATTAGGGACTGATTTTTGTGTTATCCTTTTTTGCATTTTTGTCTTTTGATGAGAAACATTTCCGGAGTTTGAAATTGTTTTCAAATAAGTTTAATAATATATAAATAACGTCAGAACTAAGTTTCCTATTTCTGTGAAATGAGATATTCCATGGTATCAGTTCATAAGTTTCTTACACAAATGATTGTTAAACAATGGGTTTTGATTAAACTTCATTGGGTGCCGTGATTATGAAGATATTTTAATTTATTGTAATTTTAACTAAATCACACAGAGTTGTTCTTGAGTCGTATAATACATACCCAAATAATAAAAGATTTTGAAATCACTAGAAATTATCAGTATTTGGTTAAATTAACCATAGTAAATTATGACAAGTATTATAATATTCTTCAAGTATATTCATCTGACTGCCAATTCAGCTGTGTGTAGTAAGGTTACTGAAATGTCTCGCAGAATATAATAAATAGAAAAATAATGCATGTTTTTGATAAGTACATATCATTTGCATTGTGTATTAAATACATTGAGTGTATGATCTTTATAGCTGTTACTATTATGAAGTATGTAAACTCATTTGTCTCTTATTGTCTATGGTCAATTGTTTTGTATGAAACCACGTATGGCGTGTAAAAAATAAATAGGTATTATTTTGGGTGAGAAAATATACTTTCATACATTATGTATGTATTAAACATTGTTCATTATTTAATTCAAAAATATTTTTTTGAATAAGTAGTTTTCGTTATGCTGAAAATACATTGAATTTAGTATTGGATTTTACGAGCCAATTGAATTATTTAGATTTAATTATAATTCAATAATTCAATAAACAAGCTTTGTATTTATGCATTATTAAACCAAAGTGACATTTTTACAATTTTCAGTTTATAACAGCTGTTTTTTTTTATTTCGTTACTGCTTAGATGAACGGGGTAATAAATAATTTGTACTGATATTTTTAACAGAACAACTTATTTGAACGTTTCAAACATACCTATTTCTGGTGTGCATGTTTTTTAAATAACTTTTTTAATAATACTGGATCAACCCTGTTCTTCAAAGCTAGAAACTTTTGCCTTGATGTATTTATTTTATTATAATTATTATATAATGCTATCTCGCATTTGCCCTTTGGTAAGAAAGAGTTATCAAATCACAAAACCCAACCCCGACACTGTCATATTTTTTGGCGATGTTTTGTTGTTGAGAACGATTGTAATGGATATTATTTAACGTCAATAAACGTTAGGTTTTGTTGCCTTTCAGCGTTTAAAATAGGCTCTAATTGAATGAATAACGTTCAATGAATAAATAAGTGTAGGTACTTATTTCAAGTACTTTAATAATTTAATAATATTGGTCAGTATTTTAGTAAACATGACAGACAAATACATAAATAAAGCATTGTCTCTTATTAGCCGGGCCCGGGCATTACAAATAATTTGGGTACCAAAATAAGTTTTTGTTCCAAGGTTTTGAACATAATTCTCTTAATGTTTTTGAATAATCTGTAGTTTCATACTCGGTAATTTTTCTGTATGGTTGTATAAAAGGCTACTTATATCGTTCTACTTATTGTAAAATGTAGATAAACATTCAAATAGGGCTGTGCTTTGTAGGCTCCATTTTTTATCACGCTTTCTACAACTCACATCACTATTGGTATGTTAAGACATTTTTCTTACATGTTTCATTCATGAAGTGACAGGGAAGTAAATTATTGCTTTGGTCAAAGGGTTTGCATAATGTATGGTCTACAAAATATATAGTAGCGTTCAAAATTAATTCTCAGAAGTAACGCCATCTGTTATCGACCCCCGAAAATGCAGACTTGTTTGAAAAACGTGTGTAGTTTAATTTTTAAATTCCAGGATGTCAATAAAACAACGTTGTTTTATTTTATTTACATACATGATGTGAGTTGCAGAAAATATATTTTTTAGTTTTCGATTGTGTAAAATGAACAATGTTTGAGTCACTGTTTTTAGTTTTAACTTACCTATTGCATTTTGCTATTATTTATACAACCTTTACGGTGTTAGTTGTAAGGATACGCTTAGTACTAATTTAAGGTTTATTTATTTAAAAGTCAATATAATGTGTTTTATTACTTTGTATTTGAAGTTTTATTTATTAAATATAAACTGATCCTTTTGTAGGTTATTTAAGGTAAGGTGAGTGGAATTCTGGAGCCCTAACAAAGATGATGATGATACCGAAACTGGAATCACCTGCTTATTACATTTTGATCACAGCAATGTCATCCAATCAATTCCATTGTTGTTCTTAGCACGTGAAATATTATAACTAATTTGGAGATTTACAAGTTAATAAAAATTTCATTACAACATTGCATTAAGAAATTTAAGCAAGCGTGTTTTGGAGAGTAAAAATTACATAAACGATTTTATGAAGATAAGATAAATGCACTAATAAAAATAAATTATTTGATTCTTAGAAAATGCACCATCAAAATTATGATTCACTACCGTCATCTAAAATCAGATGTGAATCACTGAAGATCCTCAAAATACAGAACAGAGAAGATCATTAGACGATAAATCATGAAATAGGTGCTAATTGATATTCATTGGAAAAATACGCAAAACGGTGACTAATAAGTTAATTTTATTTCAAAACATACGTAATAATTTTATTATCAGTCATTATAAGTAATTACAGAATGATTAATGATTCACAAACAATTTCCTCACTTTAATGTCTTCAAATTCATTCTCTTCTGGACCTGTAGAAACCGATCCGTGATGGGCTATGTCACTTTTAGTCGTTACTGGTTTATTGATACCAGTTTTACAGTTACATACTGGAGTATTAGCTACTTTACCTTCGTTGGGAATGTTAAGATTTCCGTTCTTATTTTTAATGTCCTGATCTTTAGTATTACCTGGGTCTTGGATCTTCCAGTTTAGAGTTTGAACACCGCTTCCAGAGTTGAAGTTGCTAGGAACAGCACTTCCTACGTTGGTATTTACTGGATTTAAATTGGTAACACCAGGATTTTGTGTGTTAACACCATTTTGTGTTTGTGGTACAGTATTAATATTTTGGAAATTAGATTCTAAAAACGGATTCGGTCTCTGCGGGTACGTTTGTGGTTTTTGTCTGTCTGCTTCCAAAGCTTGCCAATTGATGAACCAGAAAGGTTGCTTGTCTATGGGTAGTTTGCTGAGGCGATCCACTAACTCCCGGTCGCCTTGGGCCTCGATGGGCAAACGTTGGGTGGTGACTTCGCCAAATCTGAAAATAATAGTATTTTGGTTACTTATCGTCACTTTCGAGGCGCCATCCATCTACAAGATAAACTTCCTTGCTTCACGATGACTCACTGCTTCGCTGGTACAGTGCGCCCAACTTATCTGTAAAATGGCGAAAATTGGAACTAATGCCGCTCCATTCATAAGTTCTTTGTGTTCATTCATTGACATTTACTACGTCTCGAATTGCGTCCAGTGATTGGTCCAAAGCGTTCGACAGCGCCCTACCTCAGTTCACAGATAATTTGGTCGCACTGTATTAAGTCATAAATGTCGTAATGCAATAATTGACACTATACAACGAACCACGACAAGAGAATAACCATTTGAAACTCTAATACCCTATTTAGGACTATTATTATTATGTACACCGGACCTTTCGAACTCGTAATTGATGGTTTGTGAATTTCGTGATTGATTTCAGTCACTGAAATTTTATTAAATCAAAATACACAAAAAATAATTTTTACACGGTATCACAATCCATATCCATACCGTGTTCGTATAGAAAATTATAATGATCACTTTATAAGTACCTAACCGTGTAATAGTACATTATGATACAAGTGTGGTATGTTGGTCATTACACTCGAGGTGATATTGCAAAGCGCGAGCCGAAGGCGAGTGCTGTAAGAAAACCGAGAGTGTAATGACCAAACCTCACGTGTGTCATACGACGTTTTTCAACACACTTACGAGTAAAAAAACAAATTTTATAGTTATTCGTACTGAAATAAACAATGCTCACAGACCAGACGGAAAGTTTGTTAAAAATGGCGCGCTCCACGCTGATATTTTTTTTCTGCGCGCGGCGTGTTAGCTATGCGCGCGCAGTTTGGAGCGTAGGCACGAACAATTACGCTAAACAGCCAAAACGCAAAATGTAAAAAAATCTAATATTTATGTATTTATGAATTAGTTTCACGTTGAATTATTAATTAAAGTAAATAAGTTGTTGAAATTTTATCATATTCAAGGTGGTACACTTCTTTTTTTACAAAAATAGTGTTATTTTTAGTCTTATGTTGAAACGAAACGTATCTAAGTCAAAACTTTTTTCCGAAATTTAAAAATAAAACTATAACCCGGCTAAGTTAAGAGCAAATAGAATGCATAAATAATATCTTTCAGCAAGGTACAAACTTAATTTGATGGAATATAAAATAAAACACTAGTGCGATCAAGAAAAAAAAGCACAAGTGCTTAATACCATGAGAGTAAAAGCCATGTAATAAAAACCAATTTATGAGCAAGGGTGTTGAAAAACTATTATAATGATCAGGATCACTTTATAAGTAATTGCAATGTGAAAAATGTTTTCCTACATTCACAATATGTAGGGATTTTCCGTACAGAAGGAAAACCTGAACTGAGTCACTGTGTAAGCGGAATAATCAATTAAGTAGGTAGTGTACTATACCCCAGATAAGCCTACTGTCCCTAATGTTCGGTTTAGTAGTTAAGTAGTTAACTAATTTTTAAGTGAATAACTTTTAATGTGCGTCCACACGTAATAATTTATTAAAGCTCTTTAGTTCATACAATTCTACTTAATTACTTAAGCATTTTACTAAATTTTAACTAAACGATAACCGATATTTATTACCGAATTTTTTTTAATTCGAATAAATCGAACCTAGATTACTGAGTACAATACCAATTTCCTTATTAGCTTTTGCATAAATCTAGAGGCTTGCTTATCTACTTTCTTTGTTTATTCTAACAAAATAGTGTTCTTACAAAGACATAGAGGCCCCATTATCCTAATATGCCCAGGGCCTCCAGTAGGTTATAGACGGCCTTGCTTCTGATGACGAGGAAAATAACAGAGATGTGACAATAATTATGTATTCTACCCCCTTCTGTGTCCTAGTGGACTAGCCTGAGGTTCACGGACCTTTTCAAGATAAATCTATCGACTGGTTCGAAATTTTTTTTGGAGAAGATGTCATTTCATTATTGGTTACTCAGAGTTATGTTTGCTATCAAAAAAATATGCCAGGAGATATAACTAAACTAATGATGAAATGAAATATTTCCTTGGAATTTTATTGGTAAATAGTTTTGCATGGCTTCCGCAAGAAGATTGTATTGGGAAAACTCTCCCGATACTAAAAGAAACGAGTTTAGTTTAGTCCCGTATATACAAAGTTACTCTATGGTTTAGTCTAGAAATTTGATTTTATTTTTCACCACCTACATACCTAGTACATATGAATGATGATCACAAAGGGACAATACGATTTCTTTTATTAACTCGTTAGGATCCGCGTGATCGCGGTACCTTTGAGTTCGAACGTGCTGGAACGTTCTCGGTAACCGACGGGTTAATTTAGATAACTTAAAATTTAGATCATTTCAAGTTCAGATTTCATTCTTATTTTTATTGTTTTCTTATTAAGGCTGGCCCGAAACACCTTGTTTAGGTATTTGAGACAACACTTCAAAAATAACAAATTTATCTGTCACATAAATGTAATGAAAAACAGGAGAACAGCTGACTTATACATTCTTCAAGTATAAGTAGCTAGCGTGATTCAGGAACTGTAACAGCGCCATCTAGTTGAAAAGTTATGAAGTTATTCGAAGTACATTTTTTTAGAGAGCGCCACGTTTAAAATGTAGAGAAGTAGTACGATAAAGGGACGCTGGCCGCTAGAGGGGCGGCGCGGTTGAGCTGTTTGGTTAGGGAGGACGCTGAAATCCGTTTCTGCCCTAGACGTAAAAAGTGTCCGGGGTTGGAAATGTTGACGGATAACAACTCTACTTATACGCTACAGATGGCACCACTCTTATGTAATACAAAACTTACCGCGTCTAGATACAAGTCTTTTTTTTGAGTTTCATAGTCGTGTCATATTGTATTTCATGTAGGCTCACTACCTAGGTATGATAGAATGCTAACAGACCGCAATAATTGCAATAATTCTTTATTGACTGTTAGCAACTTACTTATCTTCGAGTCCACTGGGAGTAGTCGTCGTCTTATTGAGAAGCTCAGGAAATCCGATAGGTCTGCTGCCAGCGAAGGAAGGCCTTTGACCTGAGGCAATGAAGACAGATGCCAGAAGTACCAAGACTTGTCTTACAGCCATGTTTGATCCTGTAGAGTGTTATTGTTTTTATGAAATGTACGAATGTAATAAAATATTATTATCATGGAAATGGAATATGTGTCTTTCATCGTAATCGTAGACAAACATCCATACATCTAGGTATATAGTCCTATTAAACGTACCCACAGTGTCTTTTTATCGAAGTTAGTAATTTAAAAATAAGGTTGACACAAAATGAAAGCAATTTAATGACATATATTTTTATTAAAACGAATTTCTGTTTAGGGAATTTCTGGTTAGATAATTAGGTGTTATATTAAACTAATTCAAATTATCTATTTCAATAAAAATTTGTCCCATGAAACATAATAACGCTCATCTAAAACAGAGTAGGTATATCTAAAGTTCTTGATCAAATTTCACGTCAATAATAATAGGTCTTTATCACTATGAAATCGGGAATTTTATCACCAGCATTTTCAGATTTAATTATCTGTGGATTGGCGCGCAATTTGAAATTCAAATTTTTATTACAAAAGCGAAAGCCGTGGTATTCTAATTTAAAATTCAGTCATTTGTTTTTAGATAGTGTTTTGTTTTTGTGAAATTGTGCTAGTTTTTGGCGCCATGGACAAACTGAAAATTCGTAAAATTTTCGAATATGAATTCCTACGTGGAAATACCGTTGCGTAAATAACAAGAAACATTAACGACATGTTCCATGATTGGTTCAATCGTTTTTGAGTTGAAGAACGAGCCTTGCGGTCGGCCGGTAACCATTGTCGACAATGATGAATTGAAGGCGATAGTGGAAGCGGATCCAAATCAATCTAAGGTTGAGCTAGCTGCGGGCTTCGGAGGTGTCAAAAGAATACTGAATAATAAAAAAAACTAGATAAGTGGGTGCCACACGAACTAAGTGACCAACAGTGAGACATGCGCGTCGAAGCATGCATAGCACTGCTGAATCGGCATAGAAACGAGGGAATTCTAAATCGAATTGTTACCTGCGATGAAAAGTGGATTTTGTACGACAACCGTAAGCGTTGGTCTCAGTGGGTGAACCCGGGTACAGTACCTAATCAGTGTGGTAAAAAAAGATTAATCATTGCATGGTGACTGTCCGGAGGTCCAGTGCCGGACTTGTACATCACAGCTTCTTACCGAATGGCACAACAGTGACGTCAGATGTCTATTGCCAAGAATTGCAAACAATGATACAGAAGCTCGCAATTCAACAACCAAGACTGGTCAATTGCTCTTCCCCATTGCTTCTCCACGAGCTCACACTTCACGACAGACCATCGCAAAGCTACAGGAGTTACAGCTGAAAGCTCTCCATCACCTACCGTGGTCATCGGACCCCAACAGATTTCTACTTTTTTCAAAATTTGGACAATTTTTTAAGTGGGAAAATGTTGAACACCCGAGGGGCAGTCTAAACGCTTTCGCTGACTTCATCGCCTCCCGTCCGGCAGACTTCTACAATAAAGGAATAAACAAACTGCCATCAAAATGGCAAAATTGTATAAATAATTTGGGCCAGTATTTTGATTAGTTAAATAAAAAAATAAAAAAATAAACTAATTATATCTATTTTAAAATATACAAATCCCCAATTTCATAGGTAAAGTCCTAATATTAGTAGGGTTTCGGGCATTAATAGTGGATAATAGATATTACTAGTTGACCGGGCAAACGTTGTTCTGCCAAAAATTTTTTAGGGGTAGGGGGATGAAAAATAGACTTTGTCCGATTCTCCACCTTAGCCGATATGCACGCAAAGATTCACGAAAATCGGTCGAGCCGTTTTGGAGGAGTTCAAGTTCAAAAAAGCGTGACGCAAGAATTTTATATATTAGACTATATGCTTGTGTCAAAATCAGCTAATCGCCCTGTATGACCGACGACTAATTGCATCAATGTACTGTAGTGCTCATTATTATTATTATCAAATAGCTTTAGATTTAAGCTTTCGACAGCAGCACGCGAGATCTTGGGCTTCATCGCCACTTACCATCAGGTGGGATTTTTGTCAAGCACTATAACGTATTTCCTCAGATCAATAAAAAAGGCGTAGGTATTTCATGTAAAAAAAAACGAACAGGATATATTGGCTACAAAATCATCAACGTATTGAGACTGCAAAATTGATTGCGCTCGCAAACAACTTCAAAATAATGCGACCCTTCAGATATACCTGGGCCGAAAGATTGGAACGTTTGTTGTCATAACTTTGTTAATAAATGTCTTTCCGATAGGCTTTGGATGTCCGTTGTTGGAGTTGGACTCCGTTATTAAGTTTACCGTGAACGTACCAGACCTTGATCCCTCGGAATCACAGGCTCTTAAACTTTTTCTATCATCGACCCCAAAACGGCGAATAAGTAGTAAAATTACATTTTGGAATAGTTACCGACTTTATGTAAGATCATGTTTTATCACGTTGAATCTTTTTGGTGGAAGTCACCTGTCAATTTTTTTATCCCTGGGCGAAAGTACTCCAACGACTTTATTAAAAATACCCAAGTACAGTTGATTTTATGCCTATTAAATTTCTGTTTTGAACGAGAAGAAAAGGCAGCTTTCAGTCAATTTTAATCACCCTTTGCCATTACAGACCATCTAAAGGCCCTTTTCTCAGCTTTTTTATGTCTGTCCCTAAGGGGACGTTTGAGACGCACTTTGAGAAAGACTTCTTAATCCTGAGGAGACTGTATTTTTGGCGTCGGCCAATTTTATTGAGAGTGTTGGTACGACTACTTTATAAGTGAAAAATAATGTGAGTTGTGCTTGTGACACACTAATAATTCATCGCTCCAATCACGTAGGTACATATATCCCAAAAAGCTATACATATCTTTGTGCGCATCAACAAACATGATTGTCAAATGGGATACACACCGGAATGCAAAACCACAAAATGTATTAAAAAAACATCTCGAAACAAACAGGAAAATCGTGGAGCTAACACGTACGCTGGCGACATTTTTATGAGGCTTAAGAGACAATAAATTGAAGAAGGTACCTACTCTATATTAAAAAAAATTAAAAGCTTCCCGGTTTTTTTATTTATCGCGTTGTAAATAGGGACCGTTTTGAGCAACCCCAAACAGAGGTTAGTTGATGGTTGCAATGTCGGACAACTTAAATGTACAGTCAGCGACATAAATGTGCATGAACCTTGCTTTAATTTTTTTTTTTTATGTGATCATGATCAATAATTATTAAATATTTAATAAAATTCTGTCCTGGAGCTTTAAAGCTAATAGGGCTGATCAAAAACCCACTATCCATTCGAAAAACTATAAATTAATAATGATATCGGTATATTAAGCAAACAATTTATATTTTTATTGGAAAAAACTTGGAAGTACCGTCGTAAGTAGGAAAAAAATATATTTAGTGTGTAAATCAGTATGTCAGAAATTATTTGAATATTATGGTTCATCTGTGACAGGGGCTGCCCCGTTTCATACATAGCTGACATAGCACAAAAATGATTCTTGACAAAAAATAACCGACTTCAAAATTAGGGATAAATCAAAAACTATTCGTCAGATCTCGCTCAAAATTAAGTGAGACCACATGACAAGAAAAGCTTTCTGTTAAAAAAAAAATAAAGATCGGTTCACCCAGTCAAAAGTTCTGAGGTAACAAACATAAAAAAATACAGTTGAATTGAATACCTCCTCCTTTTTTGAAGTCGGTTAAAAAGGAACCATTGTCGACATCGTTTGCTAGTTATGTTGGCAGACCTGTTACTCTGTGGAGGACTAGTGTTGACTTTTTAGTTATACCTAGACAATGTTCTAAATGGCGTCTCTTCTAACGGAATTTGAGGATAACTGTTTTAAAATATTCTCTAAAAGTGTCAATAACATAACTGGTTCATGTTCATGCTTAATGCATACATTAAGATTTATTTTTTATTATTTATTTCGGCACTGTTTTTCATTGAGTTTTTTATGCGCCATAATTAGAAGACAAATATTCTATCTATTCAATATACCAACTACTCAGAATATTGTTATAAAAGAAAAAAGTGACAATGAATAGGCAAAAACAAGGCAACATAAAATTTGTAAAACGTAATCTACTCAATGGCAATTAATTCAACGGAAAAACAATCTCAAGTCATTATTTCTTATGTCTTAATATAATTCTGTCCGAAACATAGTCATGACAATATAGTCTTTAGTAACTTGCTAAAAGAGTAGTTTATTAACTGGCAACACAAACGAAACAATATTGTGTTAATTGCTTTTTCTAAACATTAATATTGTAAAAAATATACAATTTATCATGACATATTGTGTTGATTACTCGTACCCAATATCATAAAACAAAATTAACACTCACATTAAGTTTTATTTTAATAATATTTGTGTTATTAAATCGATAAGGTGGTTGGGACTGTGAACATTTAATTATTATCTGCACAATTCCTCTATTGATTGTAAATAAGTTGAATCTTATGTTACTAATAATTACGAGCAATTTATCTATATGTAATTTTAGTCTTCAGATTTAACAGTTTCCTCAGCCGATTTTCTTTCATTGGTATGATTTATTAGCTATTGAAGAGGTCTAATTAATGAAAGACCTTAGAATGAGAATAAAACAAAACATTAAAAAAATACTAAAATATTCAATAATCATTAGCCTAGTTTCAACAATTTTGACCACTATTGCACTAGGGCTAGGCAAACACTTGTACTAAATATTAATAAATGTTCTAATTTGTAAGCAATATTTACCAGTGTTTTCTCCCGATCTCACAATATTGACGAGTCGTCGAGCGGACGACATCTAAGTTACTGGTTTGTATGAATGTTATTAAAACAAGTGATATACGTAAAAAAGGTATGTATTGGGCTTAGGGCAACTACACACGCGTTGACTTCGTAACTGAGATTCCACTATTCGGTCGGTTGGAAACTGTAATGATATTGATTTTATAATATTTTAGAAAAATACTAAGATACTCGTTTAAATGTTATGTAATATTATAAATTGAGTTAGTATTAGTCTAGTCTACTTTGCAACAATCCGCGGTTAACATGTATGATGGTATATAGATACTTTAAGACATGCGTGGCACCTCCCTCCCTCGCACAACGGAAACATGTACTACAATAGTCAAAAGTATATACCAACATACATACCAGCATCAACACGTGTTTCGCCCAGAAACGGAGCATCATCAGGGTAAGTTGACTCTACGATGGTTAGTTGCAATGTGAACATCGTTCACTTACTCACAGTAACGCCTGACCCTATTAACTATCATAATTATTATAAATTTTAATTAGAACTTTTTGATATTCATTTAGAAAAATTAAATCTATTAGGTTTTTTAACGGCTAAAATTTAGAATCCGGTAGCAGGAGGGGGAGAAGAGAGGCGGGGGGGGGTGGGGGATACAGGGGTGATTACTGATTACAACGGTACCACTCGCAACTCTCGGCGATGCAACGTTTCCGAGAAAATTGAAAAAAACTTTCAGAACCTTAGTACCAAAATTTAGAATCCGGTAGCAGGAGGGGGGAGGGAAGGGGGGTAGAAGAGGAGGGAGGGGTGATTGCTGATTACAACGGTACCACCGGCAACACCGTCCACATTTATGACGAAGTGTAGTTTTGTGACATAATTGAATAATTAAAATATTGTTGTGCAAGAAAAGACATCATGATTTTGTATGATTAGTATTTTAGAATTTAGAGGTTAGGTTAGTTTTTCTCAATTTTCTCGGAAACGGTGCGTTGCCGAGAGTTGCGAGTGGTACCGTTGTAATCGGCTGATGAACCTCTATAAGCTTCAACCATTCTCATCTACGAACTCCTGTTACCGGATTCCAAATCCAACCCTTTTTAACGTATTTTACAGCAAGCTAATTATATCCAAAATGTGTAATAGAAGTCCGAGACAAAACCGACGAAACCGTTTCCTCGTTATAAGATAAACGTATTTTCGTGACATTTTTGTTAACCTTCATGGTTGTCGTTTATCTCCATCTATTTGTTGAAGCCACTTGATACAGATAAAATAAACAAACTTCCATCCGATGTGTTCAACCCCATTTGTTACGGGTGTCTTCAAAAAGATAATTAATCTAACAATAAGAAAATTATTCTCCAATTAGGTCGATCTAAATAACGGAATCGTTGAATCATTAATGTCTAATGAATGAATAAAAATCTAATAAAATAAAGTTGTTGCGCCAGGTGATATACCTCTGCGATGTAATACCTCTTTGGCGAAAGAATACTCATCCCTTCCAAATATTTCCTAAATTAGGAAACAAAAAAATATGCAGTTTTGCAGAATTTGTCATGTCGTAGTATTTTTTTTATATCTGTTACTTACATGAAAAAAAATCATAAAAGAATCTTAAATTTATATGATTTGTAAAATAATATATAGTTTTTTCTTAATAAAAGTTGTAGTGTGTTAGAAGCCTTAAGTTAATGAACTTGTGAGATGTTGTGAGATCAGTGAGACGCGTGACGACGGCTTACCGTTGTGTTGCACCAAATATTGCAAATTATTATTTACTTATGTTTCAAGGTAGTAGAATAATAGTGATCTGGGAAGAGCTATAAAAATAATAATATTCAATGCCTACATAACACCCCTTTTTAATAAATAACAGCCTTTTTTGTCCTGTTAGTCAACCGATTCTCTTTACTTTCAAGTCCAGGGAAAGAAAGCTCAGTTCATAAAAATTCAGTGTTACCTTAAATGTTTAATCATTTTAAGAGGAGCATTTAAGCCAACAGTTTGATACTGAGGATTGTGAAAAAAAAAAATTGCGAATGAGTTTAATTTAGATCACTACCTTTCCGACTTTGCGATTTTAGTTACAAAAAAAAAAATTATAATTATTGACCACGTTGAAGCAGGCAACCTATCCATTTACAAAATGTCACCTAAAAGTGATATATTTTTAGCAATTAAAAACAAGTTACTTAATGGACAACTTAAGATTCTTTGCTATCGAATAAATCAATTGGTCATTCATCTTAACATCTCTTAAATATATTATGTACGGAATATATTATCTTAAAAAAAATAAAGTGATTAATCTATATTATGTGAGAGGAAACTGGAGCAGAGCAAGAAAGGATAACATAAGATATATGTTATGTTAAGATATATGTAAGATATATGCTGCAAGTGTATGTAACAATTTTATTTTTTGGTCCAGCTTCAAATATTCGATTCAAGATGATAAACTAACTACCTATGTTCATCCAATGTCATTTGACACCTCTTCAGGTAGTAAATATGCCACTAATCAGGTAAATATGCTTCTTGATACATATGAAAGAAGGTGAATCACTACTGTTTCAGTTACTAAATTAGTTTTTTTGTAAATTTAAATGGCAAGAAGACGACTGAGTGCAGAGCTTGTTGTTCAGAGTTGATGCCTTTAACGCCATCTATCGGTGTTGAGAGTCTTTAATTCGTCAATGCTCCCCGCGGCTATACTGTGCTGTGATTGGCCAAAGTGTGAGCGCTTGATTAATGATTGGTTTAAAAAATTTCAAATTTTTCAACTTTTTCTGTAAGTAGGTGCTGCGACAATTAAATTCATGTATTGGTAATTAAATATTTTTTTCTGAAAACTAAATAAACTCAAGATCCTCAACTATTGGGTGCACCCTTCAATTCCTACATAGTAAAGTGCGTGATGTTGTGAATTACCATAAATTACAACGGATTACCACTGTCCACACCGCGCCGGCCGGTTCCTCATCATCGTCCAAGCATCATCTTCAACGTTCACAAGGACTCATACCAACCAAAGTAAGGTGAGTGAGATATAAATACCTGCGCCGTGGCACAGTTGTTTTCTTGTCTGAACATAGGCTTTGCGAAATTTAGTACATATAAGACAGAGATAGCGAAACGAACATTCTAACGTGTGACTGAGATATAATACGCCGCGTACCGAGCCTTGCCGAATTATGTTACTGCGCAGCCTTCTGCGCGAAGTTCAGACGCGCCAAGATACGTCGGCCGAACTGTACTTTATTTTAGGTGGTCAGCCATTACTTATAACGCTTCCCGCCCGCGTCAGATTTTTTGTAGGACAGATAATCGGGCTGATTTTTCTTGCCACATTATTTCTGACCGACTTTTTGTTTTGCGTTGCACTATTACTATCAGTACGTTATTTTTCTCCTACAAAAAATCGGTCACCGATTATCGGACGTGGGCGGGAAGCGTAAGTCTGACAAAAATAATTTAATCGTACACAAGTACACGGGGTGTAGCTATTTACACGCTGCACTACCAGTTGCCTTGGACTCAAGATAGATAAGATGGATTCCCTTATCCCAATGTTATTATAATTCACTGACATTTGCTTTCTAAGATTATTAATAACTACACTAAGTAATAATTAGAGAACACTTAATAATAGGCGAGACTTACCTACGTGATGCAAGACGATACGAAACGTCAATCAGGTAACATTTCAATCACACAATTCACCAGACTTACGCTTCCCGCCCACGTCCGATAATCGGTGACCGCTTTTTTGTAGGAGAAAAATAGAACGTACTGATAGCAATAGTCGGTCAAAAAGTCGGTCAGAAGTAATATGGAAGAAAAAATCGGCCCGATTATCGGTCCTACAAAAAGACTGACGTGGGCGGGAAGCGTTAGAAGTTCAGTTCATACATAATATATTCAATAAACTCACCAAATGCAGTTTGAAAATATTCGTCTTGTTTGGTTCGGATATGACAGGAAATAAATGATCGAGCGAACGAGTTTTCGTAAACTTGGATGAGTCGGCTTTCGTGTCAGTATGAGTATGCTAACCACGAACGTTTGCATCCGAACCAGCGGATCAGAGATGCAGGAAATTTGCTTAACTTCAACAACCCTTTTAACTTTAAACATGACCTTAATTTGTGATTAGTAATCAGCGCAGGGTTTAACTACCCTTACATTGCCAGAGATTTCTGACAAAACGTGGAACTTTCATTATTTTTAGGTGAAACATTAAGTCTGTAACGTCAAAGACATTCAACACTGCCGAACAAGAACAGCAAGGATATTATGTTTTGTAACTCGACAGCAATGAGTTTCAGAATTGAAGTTCGAGTTTGAGACTCACTTCACTTCGCAAGTGCGTACTAGATGATTAGAGAATGACTTATTAAGATAATGCTAGTTCGCTTTCGAGTCTAACTTGAGTGAGATTCGATTTCGAGTTTGAATTTTAGAGAATAGCCCTCCAGATCTAATAAACCTGCTCGTTGACGCCCATCACAAATTGAAATACAGGGAAACATGAGAGTGAATAGGCTTCTACTAAGTTAGTGTGCTTTACCATCCATGGCTTCATTACTGCTTACCATCAGGTGGTTTTGTGGTCAAGCACTAACTTATTCGGTATAAAAAAAAAACATTAGAATTTATTAGAATTTACACACTGGACGCGGCTCAGCTGTCGAATTTAATATGAATTTATATGAGGTATGGTTAGAATTGCCAGTTGTCCGATTTTCGTCCGGACACTACGGTTTTCATCACGTCTGTCTGGTCAAGAAAATCCTGGAAAATCGGACTAAACGCTGTCCAATTTTCAGCACATCTGGCAACCCATGGTACGCGGTTCGTGGTACTCGTTATTTTCATAGCTTACAGATGAGCAATCAACCCACCTGATGGTACGTCGTTAAACATCTGTGGACATCACTTATAACACCAAAGGCATTATCAATGCATTGCCGGCTAAAATAGTATCTGGCTCTTTTTTTAGGATATTGAATTTCTACTACAATAAAGAGAGAAAAAGTCGTAGGTAAGTACTAACAAGAAATTTGTATCTTTATTTCCAACGCAAAGAGAGCGGAGTTGCTACTTCTTGTACTTATATTTTGTTGAATTGAATTTGAGCGTAATTTGTGTAAATTAATTAATTAATTACAAACCTTATCATTTTTCAACCATCGTATCGCCCTACGCCTCGATCACTACGTCCTATAAATTAATTTATTATCTGCTAACAGCTTAATTAGTTTTGAAGAAAATATACTCAATGAGATTTTAATGACTATACATTAATGAGCAATAGTATTGATTAAAAAATCACAGCAAGGATAATACAGAAATTGAAGTTGATATTAAATTTCGTAATTTTCAAATTTGTTTGAAACAAAACTCTACTTTATTATTAATAAATAATAACGCTTCACATCCATAGTCCCACACTAGGATTCCCTGTGTCGTGGGTGCCATGGACAACACACTAGACAAGGACATTCACACCCGTTTAGCCGTATTGGGGCGGCTTAGAATACTAACCCCAATCTCACGCCGGATGGGTGTCGTAAGGGGTCTATTACTATTTCTCCATGGAGTTCGCCTGGATAGCTACCACCCTTGAGCATGAGTCAGCCGCCAAACGACTTGTCGTGTTCCGGCTGGGGGCTTGAGAGCCAGTTCTTTCTTTCTTTTTCTTCTCTTTGATGTTGCTGATGTTCATGGGCGACGATAGCCACTTACCATCAGGTGGATCGTCAGCTCGTTTACCAACTATTTCCATAAAAAAATACCCAGGCCGAGAACAGAAATTCAAACTCATCATGCAAACCGCCTCGCTGGGAATCGAACCCAGGACCCTTGGTGCGGCGATCCGGCATGGTAACCATTGCGCCACACGGGTCGTCATTATTAGTAATACAGCAAATAATTAATGTAAGCAATTAGGTACACCCACGCGGGCATACTAGGATTTCCTGACCCATAAATCAAGACCTGGGGAGAAACATTTATCTGTGTACACAGTAAAACTTTGTATTTACAGAGACTTAATTTTTTGGGCAGGGTTATTCCAAAAACCCGAGATTTACCTAGGGACCATGGGTTAAAGAGTAATGACAAGAAATTAAATATTCAACGTATCTAAGAAAGAAAGAAAGAAAAGCTTTATTCCATTAGATCAGATAACAGATAACTGGTATGGGTGTAATAAAAAAAAAAACATTAAGACTTACAATAAATTACTACTTGCAATTTTCTGTAGTAAGCACTAAGGAAATGGATCGCACTTAGTGATTGCTATGGAGAACCACAGCACTGATATTCTGTGCGAACCATTTTGGAGTACAGTTCAGATCTGATAATATTATAACTGATATACCTTTTTAAGAACTGCTTTTTAGAACAAGCCGCCATACGACCTGGTGTTAGTAGAGTCACTGATAATGCAACTTGACGTTCATGCATTATAGCAGTTACAGAGTCAGTGTTCATGAAATATGGCATTCATTAAGAGTGTTTTTGCAACAATTGCATTTATCAACTTTGTGTGCATAGAACTTGGACTTTATTGACTCATGCAATATGGCGTTTTTTCACCCCCGACGAAAAAAGAGGGGTGTTATAGGTACGTTTGAGGTGCCTGTGTATCTGTGTGTCTGTGTATCTGTGTGTCTATGTATCTGTGTATCTGTGTGTCTGTGTATCTGTGAGTCTGTGTATCTGTGTGTCTGTGTATCTGTGTGTCTGTGTATCTGTGTGTTTGTGTATCTGTGTGTCTGTGTATCTGTGTGTTTGTGTATCTGTGTGTCTGTGTATCTGTGTGTCTATGTATCTGTGTGTCTGTGTATCTGTGTGTCTGTGTATCTGTATGTCTGTCTGTGGCATCGTAGCTCCCAAACGGATGAACCGATTTTAATCTAGTTTTTGGAATGAAGTTCCTTATCGCGCGTTGCGAAAGGGGGCTAGACGGAAAAAAATAAGACGAAAAGTTGTAACGACACTTTTTGCCGTCGTTTATTAATTAAAGTGAGTTACTAGGCGACCAGAAGTCTTCGAGGGTGCGACATGACAATCATAGTATGTGGCTGTCTTATTTACTCTTCGGTATTTAGCATAGGCACAACAGGGATATCTATATTACGACATGCACATTAAGTTATTATTGCTATTTCTCTTGTCATGCCAATTAATATGCGGAAGAGCGACAGGGATAGAATAAATCTATCACTGTCGCTCTGACAAGACACTTGTCATGATCGTGATATGGACGTCCCTGTTGTGCCTATGCTAAATACCGAAGAGTGAATAAGACAGCCACATACTATGATTGTATTGTCGCACCCTCAAAGACTTCTGGTCGCTTAGTATTAATCGAAAGGAACTTCGTTCCATCCGGGTGTCCCTTGACACCTCTCATTTTTTTGTTTGTTTGAAAGGTGACTAATCGAGAGTGTTCTTAGCTATGTCTAGTGTAAATAACACTGTCGGGGGGTTTTATTTTAATTAAGATTATCGAATTAGTGTTCATGTAACATTGCATTTATCGACTTTGTGTTCATAGAACATGGCATTTACTCGATAAGTCATCTTTTACTCGACGTGGCATTTATTGAGTTAGCATTTATGCGACTTATTTATTCAATCATCATTATTTATCATCATTATATATAACACATTCAGTGAAGCATAGTAATACCAACTCTCTATTCCTACAAGTACACATACCCACACATTGACACCATACTGCGTCAATCGCGAATCAAAAATTACGCACGCATGGTAAGCTGGCGGTCATTGCTTCCGTCTTTCCGTCTTTTTTTCAGGTCCGTGCAATCAACATTGAATTTATCGACTTTGTGTGCATGTCAAATAGCATTTTATGGAGTCAGTTCAGTGCACATGTATCTTGACATTTTTATCGAATTAGTCTTTAGAGAAAATTATATTTTTAAAACAGTTAACATATTATTTTTTTAATTATTATCTGTCGTTGGTAACCCTTATACGCTTAATGAGTAAAACGACTCCGTATAATTTTACTCTTCCGTATACAAACCTAATTTTAAGCGGCAGACCTTGAAGGAAGGTAACGAAGCTCCAAATTTAATTTACGTGGAAGTAAAGGAAACTGAGGCAACTGTCTTTTCTTGAATTTCCTCGAGTTGGCTTGCGCTATATTATGTCAGTTAGAGGCCATCTATTAATTACGTCACACGTTACGGGGGGGGGGGGGGGAAGTCTAATCAGTGTGACATTGTGTTACAAGGGGTGGGAGGGGTTCCAATTTTCGTGACGTCACATTTCTAAATCGAATTATTGGTATAGGTGGTATATTAAAAAACAATTAATGGAAATAAAACTTATTTCGTAATTGTTGTTTTAATTTAATAATTTCTAGGTGTAAAATTTCGTAATATGTGACGTTACACTAGGAGGGAGATCCTACAAATGCGACCAGTTGTGATAAGAACGGGGAGAGGGATCAAAAGTCATGAAATTAGTGTGACGTAATTTATGGATGGCCCCATGGATGGTGGTTACAGACCATCTATTAGTCACTGTAACACATGGACATTCGTAACATTAAGCATCGTTTGCTTTAATCGGTTTTACAATACCTACCATCTGTTCTCAGATATTATGATCTATGCTATAAAATTATAAGAAGCTAATCTGAGCGTTCAGCAAGAATATCTATTCCACAGGAGGCGTCAAAGGCCACTCAAAAGTTGCAGGGAAGTATTTTGGAATCAAGTTTAAATGGAACTTCTGTTCATTGAGCCACAGTAACTCTTCAGCTGTTTTTGACTGAATATCGTTAGCCTTCGATCTATTGTTGCTCAAAGCTCAATAAAATAATAAATAATAAATAAATAAACGCTTTCACACTCATACCCCCGCAGTAGGTTTTCACCTGTGTCGCGGGTGGCATAGACGACACATATAACACGTCACAATAACACCCATGACGCGAGTACAAATATTTATCTGTCACATAAATATCTGTCCCGGCCGGGAATCGAACCCGGGACCCCTCGCTTCGCAGACAGGGTCGCTACCAACTAGGCTACAGGTCGTCTAAATAACAATAAAATAACAACACCAATAGCCGCAATGTAAATCAAATGCCAACACTGTAGCGCGTAACTTAAGTCGTTATTAAAGCCAAGCAATTCAGTAAAAACGCACAAAAAATAACAAGGAAAATTTTCACATAATCATGTTTCATTATGCAAAACGTATGTATAATAATTTTTATTGTCTGTGTAGTCGACTTTTCCCCATTGCTTAATGGTATTTCCAATCCAGCACATACCAGTAGGTATACGCAGAATGTCATTAAAATTTGTCCGTCGCCGAACTTTTTAGGCTGATGTTTCGGTCCATTAGCAAAATATCAACATGACTCCATCGCACGCCAAATGATTTCGGAATGAGTATAACCAGTAATAAACATGATTTGCGAGTCAGTCTTCACTTCTTTGAACTACAATACTTAAGTTCATTGTAAAAATAATATTCGATAATATTCGTGCCATGCCGGATAGCTGTGCCAAGGGTCCTGGGTTCGATTCCCAGCGAAGCGGTTTGAATGATGAGTTTGAATTTTTGTTCTCGTTCTGGGTGTGTTGTGTGCAATGTTGTTCATAGCACCCACGATACAGGGAATCTTAGTGTGGTGTTTGTAAATTTTAATTTAAATTTTATTTATTTATTTTACACACATTTTACATCTTAATATACCTATATAAATTACGTGTCACGTTGTTTGTCCGCGATGGACCCGATTTTAATCAAATTTGCACGCCATGTGCAGTTTGATCCAACTTGAAAGATAGGATAGCTTGTAACGAGGTATAATAATACCTCGTTCAATATCCCTTGGCTGGCAGTTGCATTTTTCTTCTAAATTTTTAAATCTTGACAGTTGGGTTTGTTTACGAAAATGCAACTGTCAGCTGGGTTCCCATACGGGAAGAATATCGTATTATTGATATTGTTTTCATGGTTATTCCTTTAAACTTATTAATACCTACAATGAATAATTTTAATGTACTAAATTAACATTGTTGTTCCATTTGTGTTGGTTACATGATTACAAATAACTTTGGTTTATTGGGACTATTATTAACATATGACCCTGCCCAGCCCTGAGATTTACTATATTATATTTGTGGAGGATCTGCACCCTCGCACTGGCGCCCAATACGGATTGAAATACCTAATACTGATATCTCGCAACTCCTACATAGAGGAATGTGCGGTCTATAGCTCTCTGAAGCAGACGTAAAATATATACACTACGTGTGTGACCTCGAGGACGGCAGAAAGGCTGGTGAAGATGGCTTGATACTGAACTGTGGAATGAAACGAGCAACCCTTGCGCAGGTACTCCGTCCTAATGCAGTACGTCTAAGTCATTTTGTCCGTCCGATAAGTTTTTCAAAATTCTAAAAGACATTATCGTCCCCATCCCATAGCGGCCCTTATTAGTTATTCGAGTCATTTTTTTTATACTTATAATTATAATTTATTGTAATTTTTATTGTTATGACACAAAATGGCATTTTGTTGTTGTTGCTTAGTGACGATTAATTATTGATTGTCAATGAATTATTGATATAATATTAAATTTTATATTTATTGTTACGAACGTTCACAATAACAATTATTACCCTGTTGAACAGAACTTATATATTATCTGCAATAATCTAGAATAAAATAATTATAATGAATCCTAATTTCCTTAATAAATCGGAGTTAATATACGAGATCCTTGCACGCGGCGAAGAACCGCGTGAGTCTGTTCCTCTTTTAAAGGAGCAGTTAATAAAATTAATTAATAATGGTATCACTACATCTTCTTCTCCTTATCCTGTAGAACAAGATTTAAAGGAGATACGTAATATTTTAATCGCTTTAAAAGGAAAATTATCATTATATGAGTTAAAGCCATCTAATTTAAATAAAAGTAAATTAGAAACCTACTTCCAACATCTACTTGGAAGATGCGATCTTTTAGAAATTGAAACTTATCATGACGAATCTATTATTACTCTTCATCAAAGAGCAATGGACGATTTTTTGGCTTATAATAAATTCACCTGCATCTTCTTCAACGACTCAACAGTCAGTTAATGAAGACGTTAGCTTAGACAAACTAGTACAAGCATTATCATGTTTAAATGATAAGGCTTTAAGTGAAATAAAAAAGTTCAAATATAAAGGTGATGGTTGTCCCCGAGAGTTTATAAAAAGAGTTGAAGAATTTGCAATAAATCATAGAGTTTCAAATGAAAAATTGTTCCTTTCGTTGTATGACATGCTACAAGATACACCTTTATCTTGGTTCCGTAATAAAGTCAAGTATTTACAATGCTGGGAAAATTTCAAAGATGAATTTTATTTTGCATTTGACATTCATGATCATGACTATAAAATTATGAAATTGATTGATAATTGTAAACAAAATGATACTGATTCTGTGATAACATTTTTCACAAAGATGGAAACACTATTTGAGAAACTGAGAGTACCTTTGTCAGATGATAATAAATTAGAATACCTTAAAAGAAATTTATCATCATCTTTACGGGGTAGGCTTTTACCCGAAAATATAATTTCTGTCGATTCCTTATTTAAAGCTGGCAAGTTCTACGAATCATTAAATACTCCTGAGATTCCTACGACCTCTCAAGCTATTTATTCGGTTTCTCAACCTTTATTCTGCCCGAGATGTAGAGTTAATACGCATAATCTACATTCTTGTAAACGGACAGATGTGGTTTGTTTTCGTTGTGGTTTTAAAGGATATAAAGCTACAGAATGTATCAATTGTAAAAAATCTTTAGAAACTTCACCAAAAAAAAAACTAGTAGGGAAGGATTGTAGAGCTGACTGGGAAAGCTGGCTTAGACAGCTTAATATTTTCATGCGTTCTTACAACATGTCTACAATCCTTTTTAACGATGAACGTAATTTAGAACGGCCATTTATACACATTAAAGTAAATAATGTAACTCTTGCTGGCCTGTTGGATAGTGGTAGTCCTATCACAATTATTGGTAATAACGCACATTTGCAACTCGTTCAACACAATTTTATCGTTAACACTCAATTTAAATTAAGTGGTTCCGTTGCTAATGGACAACACATTTCATCTATTGGTACAATTAATTTACCCATTAATTTTAAAAATAAATCTCACACTATAACAGCTCATGTAATACCTGATATTAAGCAATCTTTAATTCTTGGTATTGATTTTTGGAAAGCATTTATGATAACCAATGAGGTTCTCGATGCCATTCAACTTACCAAATATCCTAACGAACCTATATTTTTAATAGACTGTGAGGATAATCAAGTTACGCACTATGACAATTTAAATAATAGTGAAAGGTTGTCAGCAGATAAAATTATTGAAGAATTTAAAAACATATCAACTGACGTTTGTCCTTTAGGTAGAACTAATTTGGTCGAACATATGATTGACACTGACAATCATCTGCCTATTCGTCAACGTTGTTACAGGCTTTCACCTGAAAAACAAAGAGCTCTTTCAGCTGAAGTCGATAACATGTTAGAGTTAGATGTAATTGAACCCTGTGAAAGTCCTTGGCTTAACCCTGTAATCATTACTCCTAAAAAAGACGGTGAATGGCGTTTCTGCGTAGATAGTAGAAAATTAAATTCTATTACTCGAAAAGACGCGTATAAACTTCCTTTTATTAACGATATCTTAGATAACCTTAGGGACGCTAAGTACCTTAGTTCTATTGATATAGCTAAAGCTTTTTGGGAGATACCATTACGTAAGGAAGATAGATTGAAAACAGCATTCCATGTATCTGGTCGTGGTATGTTTTGTTTTAAAGTTATGCCTTTTGGTTTAACTAATGCTCCTGCGACTCAACAACGATTTATAGATACACTTTTCTCAACTATTGATGATAATAAAGTATTTTGTTATCTGGATGATATTGTTATTGCTACTAACACTTTTGAGGATCATATAAATACATTAAATACTGTACTACAAAAATTACGTAGTGCAAATATTACTGTTAATTTTAAAAAGTGTGTTTTCTTTCGTAAGGAATTAAAATATCTTGGATTTATTGTTGATGAATATGGTCTGCGTACAGACCCCGGAAAAGTCAAAGCTATTTTAGGTATTCCTCCTCCTAAAACAGCTCGTGATGTTAAAAAGTTTTTAGGTACTGCGAGCTGGTACCGTCGTTTTATACCGGATTTTAGTGATATGGTAGCACCCTTAAATAAACTGACTTCAACTGGTAAAAAGGGTTCTAAACCACCTACTTTTGTTTGGTCTGATGAAGCGGATAAAGCTTTTCACAATCTTAAAACTTGTTTAACTTCTGCTCCTTTACTGGCTAGACCGGACTTTACTAAACCTTTTTCTGTTCACTGTGACGCTTCCAGTTATGGACTAGGAGCAATGCTTGCTCAAGAGTTCGATGGAGTTGAAAAACCTATCGCATACATGAGTAAATCATTAAACGGCGCCCAACGTAATTATAGTATTACTGAGAGAGAGTTATTAAGTGTGATAACAGCGTTAGAACACTGGCGTTGTTATTTGGATAATGGTACTAAGTTTACTATTTATACAGATCATTCTGCTTTACAATGGTTCCTTAATTTAAACAATCCTACAGGACGTTTGGCTCGTTGGAGTATTCGCTTATCTGCGTTTAACTTTGAGTTGAAACATAAAAAAGGGAAGGATCATTTGGTACCAGATACTCTTTCACGTTTTCCGTGTATTAATCTTATACAATATGACCCAGCACATACGAATGACACATGGTATAATGATGTTCGTTCTAAATGCCTAAATACTCCTGCTTCTTGTCCGGATTATTCTATACAGAGTAATAAACTATTTCGATACGTTCGGAGTAACAATTTTATTAGTTCAGAATTTGATTGGAAGGAGGTTATTCCTTCTCAATATGTCTCAGATGTTATTAAAGAAAATCACTGTACGCCTACAAGTGGTCATTTTGGTACTTATAAAACATATATGAGAATTAAATTAAGATATTTTTGGAAAGGAATGTATCGCGATGTTGCTAAATTTGTCTCAAAGTGTGAAACGTGCTTGGAACACAAACATCAGACTCAGAGAACCATAGGTTTAATGGGTGAACCAAAGGTTTGTTCCAGACCTTTCCAAGCTATATCAATTGATTTAATAGGACCTTTACCAATGACGCGAAAATTAAATAAATTTATTTTTGTTGTTACTTGCTGTTTTAGTAAATATTGTTTATTATTCCCAATCAAACGTGCTACGACTGCTATTATACAACATATTTTAGAAAATCTTGTTTTTATGACGTACGGTATACCGGAAACCATATTTTTGGATAATGGTCCACAATTCATTAGTTGTGATTTACAGGAAATGTTCCGTAAATACAATATACCTAAAGTGCTCTACTCACCACTACATTGCCCTCAGGTGAATACAGTAGAGCGTTACAATAAAACAATTATCACTGTTGTAGCTTCTTTTGTTGATCGGGATCATCGCACGTGGGATCTTAATTTAAATAAGATTCAATTTGCGATGAATACTGCGGTTAATGAAGTTACCAAGTATACACCTGCATTTTTAGTATTCGGAAGGGAACTCGTGCCTTGTGGGTCCGTCTATGGTGATTCCGATTTATCCGAGGAAATAATATTTGCTCCTCGTGATCAGTTTGCAGATAATATTGGCCAACTTTCGACATTATTTAACGATGTACAGGCTCGTCTTTGGCATGCACATCGGTCGAATGCTGTCCATTATAATACCAAACGTCAACATCTATCATTTGATGAGGGTGATACTGTTTGGAAACGAAATTACCAAATTTCTGATTCAGGTAAATATTTTTCGGCAAAATTAGCTCCAAAATTTATAAAGTGTAAAGTATTAAAGAAAATTTCACCTCTCGTCTACGAACTGGTAGATTATGAAGGACATCATTTAGGCCGGTGGCATGTTAAAGATCTGAAGCCCAGGTGTCACGTATAGTTTTAATCTTTTAATTTAACTTTACTTTTATTTTATCTCTTGTTATTTTCTTTTTATGTTGTCTCTAGCTTTTAATTTCTTAATTTTATATGTTTGCTCTTCTCTTGTTTTGCTTATTATTTAGTTATAATGTGTTATTATTATTTTTTTCGTTTTCTCCTTCAATTACTATTTTATGTTATATATTTTTTAATTTGTTGTACTTCTAGTTTTAATTCCTACTTTTATTGTAAAAAAAAAAAAAAAACCTCAAGTTTTTTTTTTTTTTTTGAGGGGAGCCCGGGGTATTGTAACGAGGTATAATAATACCTCGTTCAATATCCCTTGGCTGGCAGTTGCATTTTTCTTCTAAATTTTTAAATCTTGACAGTTGGGTTTGTTTACGAAAATGCAACTGTCAGCTGGGTTCCCATACGGGAAGAATATCGTATTATTGATATTGTTTTCATGGTTATTCCTTTAAACTTATTAATACCTACAATGAATAATTTTAATGTACTAAATTAACATTGTTGTTCCATTTGTGTTGGTTACATGATTACAAATAACTTTGGTTTATTGGGACTATTATTAACATATGACCCTGCCCAGCCCTGAGATTTACTATATTATATTTGTGGAGGATCTGCACCCTCGCAAGCTTACATCTCAAAAAAAAAAAACTTTTGACAGAACGAAGTCTATCCGGGCAACTAGTAACTTATAAAGGTCCTTTGCAAACGTTATTTATTATATAATACCTATTAGATAAAACTGCTAATAAAATTTAACAAATTCATTTCGTCACGAGTTTGGCAACGTTTCGACCGCGTCATCTTTACTGGTGAGTTGGTGACGTTGGATATGAATAATGGAACCTGATCACGAAATGGTTCAACGAAACAACGGTTTTGGCGGTCGATGGCGTCGGCAGTACGAGCTCTGACTTTCTTATTGCGGAGTTACTCTACTCTGTATACCAATTGCGTAATTCTATGTAATTTTGTATGGATTTATGGACATCAGGCTTCGGTTAGTCTACACATCTATACATCTACACAAACAAATAAAATTGGAGTGTCTGTTTGTAATATTAAAATAACCGTCTTTTACTAAGTGCATTTGGATGTATGCATGGTACATATACGAAAACAACATTTTTTACAATTGTTGTCTGTCTGTCTGTTTGTTCCGGCTAATCTCTGAAATGGCTGAACCGATTTTGACGGGACTTTCACTGGCAGATAGCTGATGAAACAAGGAGTAACTTAGGCTACTTTTATTTTAGAAAAAAATAGTTTGTCAGGCGATACGAAGTTCGCCGGGTTAGCTAGTAGCAAAATAAAAAATGGTACAGTGTAATAAATACCTAAATAAGGTAGTAGTTTTTATCGTACAGCATATCGTATTTTAAAAATAAGTAGCTATTTTTACGTTATATTCGTCTATGACTAATTAAGTTATAAAGGGCTCTATGTAATTTGGTCTTAATAAACCTTTGTTTCTCATAATGCATCCTATTGACTAATGATAAAGAAAATCAAATCTTTATCTTAATGAGTTTTCTAGCTTATAGATACTATACCACCGTAACAATCAAGTGTGACGTGCTTCAGTTACAAAGTTGGAAGATTTTTATGTTGTTTATTTACAATATATCATGCAACGAAGTCCATTGCAGTCATTATTATGTATATGTATAACTTACAGACTAAATCAATATAAACTTATAACTATAAATGACTTTATCCTTACGTACTGTTACGGATAGCATCTGCAATCCTTATTGCTGGCAAAGTGCTGCATCAGCACATCCAGGCCTAGATGGTCGGGGAGCTTGGCGGGACCGCCAGTTCCTCCTCGCTCGCGGTACAGGCCACACGTGCTCGAATTATCTTTGTTTGGTTGATTGTTAAACGAATTAAAGTCCCGTGATTTAAAGAATTCTTTTTTTAAAACCCATCCATCGCGGGACCCCGTAACATTGGTGGCAGCGGTGGGATTTTGAAAATCCTCGGGACGTCTCTCTCCGCGAATCAACACTGAATCCTGAAAAGAAAACTTACCTGAGTCTCTCTCCGGAATCTCCACTGAATCCTGAAAAGAAAAATTTCCTGGTACCGCATCGCTGCATCCACGAGGAGGACCCAACACTGCATCCGTCGGAGGACACCCCTGTATCCTGTCGAAGGACATCATCGCGCCGCATCTCGTAAAGTACTCATAATACTTATCGCCGTTATTCCTGCCGTAATGTCCTGGTTATCCTACATCACCGCAGCAGCAGCCCTGTAAGTGAACATTAAACATATTTCATCAAAATACAAGTTTCAAAAGTGTTAAGTTAACGAGAGTGTTCCAGAACAATCTTCAGCTTATCTCTTCTATGAACAACGAATAATAACTTAGCCTAACGAAGTGAGCGTAGTCATAACAAACATTTATCTATCGTATCGAATATCATCACCGTGTCGTCGTTACCCTGCGAACATTTATTGAGCTCTTTGTTCTATGCATTTGTATATTCTACGTATTGTATTTTTTGTGTATTCTGTGTGTGTTCTGTATTTCTTTTGCAGCATTTTAAGTGTATGTTTCTAATTGCATCTGTTTTGTGTGTTTATGTGCCTCTATATCCAACTGATTATTCGATCTTATTATGCCAAAAACCACTAAAATTGACATTCTAGAAAAACTTAATTTAGAAATTCCAGAAGGACTAGAGATCGCCCCATCACCCACTAACCTTACACCACAGAAACTAACCTCAAAAACACACATCATGGCACACACAAAGGAAGAAGTTAATCTAAGCACTTTATTTAAATTTATCAAAACATACAATGGTTCCAGGGAAACTTTAAACTCGTTCATAATAAACTGTGATAATGCAATCGACCTTGCTTCAGAAACACAGGTTCCAATTTTATTTAAATATATCCTTAGCCAATTAGAAGGGAAGGCTGAAGTAGCCTGTTCGATTAAAGAGTTCTGCAACTGGGAACAATTAAAACAATTTTTGAAAAATCAATTCTCAGATCGGAAACACTACACACATCTACTTACAGAATTGCAAGAAAACAAACAGGGACCTTCTGAAAACGTAAACCAATTTGCACTGAGACTCGAAACACAACTATCCCAACTTCTAACCGAAATTTCTTTAGGGAACTATCCAGCTGTCGAAATTCCTGGTCGTACATCCGCCATGGAGGATCTAGCATTGCACCATTTTATAATGGGCCTCAAGCCAAATTTATCTCTCACCGTTAGATGCAAATCCCCGCAAACTCTTAATGAGGCTATCAATATCGCTATTTGTGAAGAGCGCATTTTGCAAACTGTATATCGACGCCCGCAGCCTGATAAATCTTTCAAACCCAGGGACTCTTCCAATAACTTCAATCAAAACAAATTTGTACAACGCGACCGGCTTAACTTCCAAAACCAACAAATTCCCAATCGTAATCCGATCATATGTCGCTATTGCAAAGCCGTCGGACATTCTATAGATCAATGTAGGAAGCGGGAGTATAATAATCGCAATCAAAACAACCCTTCAACATCCGGTTTCAGGCCACAACCCCGTGTCAATTATGTTAACGAAGATTATGGTACCGATGAAGTTGATATCTCAAAAAACTAAATAACGTCTCGTATCGGTGTCGTGCGAGACACCATTTGCCTAAGAAAATCGACGCCACTGATTCTACTATATCCTCTGTTCCAATACCCGTCGCGTCCGCTGTATCCGCTGTATCCGCTGTATCCGCTGTATCCGCTGTATCCACTGTATCCACTGTATCCGCTGTATCCACTGTATCCACTGTATCCGCTGTATCCACTGTATCCACTGTATCCGCTGTATCCACTGTATCCGCTGTATCCACTGTATCCTCTGTATCCACTGCACCTACAAAAAAGGTCAAACTTACCACATCCGCCGTATCCGCTGTATCCGCCGCATCCGTTAAACCTGTAAAACTTACCACATCCGCCGTTTCCACTGCATCCGCCGCACCCGCTGCTCCCTCTGTCTCTACTGAACCCTCTGTACCTGAAAAAGAAACCTCTACTATGTCCACTGAATCCACTGAATCGAAAATTTATGAGATAAATGCCAATCATGATAAAGTTCTACTCCCTCACATTCTTGTTAAATCCTCTGTGTCTGAAATACCGTTATCCTTATTAGTAGATTCCGGATCATCGATAAGTCTAATTAAATTAATGAGCATAAACCATGAACCAAAATTATCAAATGAAAAAATTAATTTAAAAGGTATAGATCCCGTTAAATGTAGCACTAAAACCCTAGGTCATTTTTCATTAAAGCTAAAGATAGATGAAACTTCAGGAAAATTCATAAGTCACAAATTTCACGTCGTAGAAAATATTGATCTCCCCTACGATGGTATTATTGGCACAGATATGTTAAACTACTTCGGTTGTACTATTGATTACACACAAGGTATTCTGAAATTAAATAAAACTAATATCCAACTCCTATTTCACGAACCAATCTATACCATCCCAGCCAGATCCGAGATGGTAATTGAATGTTCTGTTTCCAACCCTGAGATTGAGGAAGGAATTATTTTACATAAACCAAAAATCGAGAACATTCTAATCGCAAATTGTCTAGTAAAAGTGAAAAGTAATAACAGAATAAATCTTTCGGTAGTTAACACTTCCGAAAACACTATATCCCTTAATTCGAATCTTAATGTTACTCTGACTCCTGTAGAAACCAATATTCAAAATCCGTCTCAAGCTCATCCTATTAACAATATTAATTATTCTAATTCATATGAGCGAACTCAACAAGTCCTTAATCAACTTCGTGTGTCACATTTAAACCCTGAAGAAGCTGACGCTCTTTATAATCTCTGTTCTGATTTTTCAGACATCTTCCATTTAGAAGGTGAAGAACTTACTCATACTAACGCCATTAAACATTCCATCAAAACAAGCTCGAACAATCCAATCCACGTTAAATCTTATCGATTTCCGGAGGTCCATAAGCAGGAAGTCCAAAAACAGATTGATCTGATGTTAGACCAAGGTATCATCGAACCTTCAAAATCACCCTGGTCGGCTCCTATCTGGGTAGTTCCGAAAAAGCTAGATGCTTCCGGCCAAAGAAAATGGCGTATTGTGATAGACTTCCGACAACTCAATGATATTACCATTGGAGACACTTACCCCATACCTAATATCAACGAAATCCTAGACCAATTAGGCTCAAGCAAATATTTTTCTACTCTAGATCTTTCTTCCGGCTTCCATCAGATTCTCGTCGAGGAAGAAGATAAACCCAAAACTGCATTCTCCGTACCCCAAGGACACTACCAATTCACGCGAATGCCTTTCGGCCTAAAAAATGCTCCTTCCACATTTCAGCGTCTCATGAACACGGCCTTATCTGGTCTCCAAGGTACGCGATGTTTCGTTTACCTTGACGACATTGTCCTATACGGATATGATTTACATACAGCCATAAATAATTTGAAAGCTGTCTTCGAAAGGTTGCGAGATTATAATTTAAAACTTCAACCAGAAAAATGTGAGTTTCTAAGAAAAGAGGTAGCTTATTTAGGACACGTCATCACTGAAAACGGAGTCAAACCCAATCCCGAAAAGATTAAAGCAGTCGTTGAATTTCCTACACCTAAGAATCCAAAAGACATAAAATCGTTCTTGGGTCTCGTCTCTTACTATCGCCGATTCATCCCTGAGTTTTCTAGAATCGCTAAACCCCTAACTCACCTTTTAAAAAAGGACAACACCTTTAAATGGCTAAATGAACAACAAGTGGCTTTCGATCAGCTAAAGACAAAATTAACGACCGCCCCCATCTTGTGCTATCCCGACTTTACCAAACCTTTTATTCTCTCTTGTGATGCATCTAATTATGCTTTAGGCGCTGTCCTATCCCAGGGTCTCCTAGGCAAGGATAAGCCAATTGCTTTCGCCTCACGAACGCTGAACCGTAGCGAAAGTAACTACAGCACCACGGAAAAGGAACTTTTAGCCATCCTGTTTGGATGTAAAACTTTCAGACCCTATCTATATGGTCGCCAATTCCAAATAATAACAGACCATCGTCCTTTAAAGTGGCTGTTCAACCATAAAGATCCTTCCAGCAAACTCCAAAGATGGAGACTAAAGCTAGAGGAATACGAATATGAAATCGTATATAGAAAGGGCAGACTTAATGCAGCCGCAGACGCTCTGTCTCGACACCCTCCTGATGATGCTACTGCTCCTGTAAATATAATTGGTACAAAGTCCATAGACTCTTCTAACCCGAACTCTACGAATCCTACTAGAATCTTACCTTCCGCTACCCCATCAACTTCTAGAAATCCGGACAATGTGGAAACACAAATGCTATCGAGCCCCCTAAATCTAGATGAATGGAACTTACCCTTTCTAGAACCTTTACAGCAACTTAATGAACTTCCAAGCACTCCTTTTAACCCTGAAAATTTAAACTTAAGTCTAGAGACTGATACTATTCCTAACCCAGGTAACACCAATGTTGTTCCAGGCCCTATCGAGTCAAATCCGAATAACACAACTGATACTTACCTTGATCCTGCTCCGAATCCGTCTCCTCCTGATGGCGAGAACTCGCCAGATACTTACCTTCGCGATGTCCTAAATCCTAGTACTAATCCTAATAGTGAAGATATTCTAAATCCAGATACTTACCTCGATGATATATTAAATCCTAATTCTAACATTAATAATACAAATAACTTACCTTCAAACTTACCAAGTCCTGAAGTGTCCAACGATTCCTATTCAGACTTCTTGAAGTCCATGTCTAATAGGAGTCCTTCCTTTAACACCGTTATTCACGAATATACAAATCCTTTATTAGCAGCCGACTCCGAAGTAATAATTTTACCAACATCAATCGATTTAGACGAAACAAATCCTTATGTTGAAGAAGTTTTGTCCGAACAAAGTGATATAACCGATTTCATGAACAAAGAAAGAAGACTGAAATCATTCCTTAACCTTAAAACCGATACTAAATCCTACTATTTTCTCTTTACTAAAGTCCATCATTTCGATGAAGTGCCATATCCTGATTTATATGAATCCTTAAAACAACTCAGAAATGAATTACTAGTTTGCTGTTCACAAACACCCACAGAAATTGCTATTTCAGATTTCAAAGATCCCTTTGTGAAACTTTCATACACTAGAATTTATAACATAATCGCTTATCTTTTTCATAATACAAACATAACTGTTAAAATCTATCGAAACACACTTACCTATCCTACACCAAATGAAATTCCAAGAATTCTCAAGGAAAATCATGATATACCTATCGCTGGCCATGTCGGAATAGGAAGAATGTATAACCGAATTAAAGACAGATATTATTGGAGAAGCATGAAATCCGATATTGAAAATTACGTAAAAAGATGTTCACATTGTCAATCCAATAAAGCACTCCGGCAAACAAATAGAGCTCCAATGCAGATCACCTCCACTTCCACTGCTCCTTTTGAGAGGATAAGCCTTGATATTGTAGGTCCTCTCCCCGAAGCTGGTCAGATAAAGTTAAAATTTATACTTACTTTACAGGACGACCTCACCAAATTTTCTACAGCATACCCCATCTCTAACGCAACAGCAGAAGAATGCTGCGAATGCCTCATCCATTTCATTTCTTTATTTGGTATCCCTAAAATGATCTTGACTGACCAAGGCACCAACTTCACAGCCGAACTTTTCAAAAAGACCTGCGAATTCTTGAAGATTAAACAATTATGGTCTTCACCTTATCATCCTCAGACTCAAGGTGCTTTAGAAAGGAGCCACTCCACTCTTAAAGAGTATCTTAAATCTTATGTAAATGAAAACCAATCCGACTGGCATAAGTACGTTTACACTGCAATGTTGGCTTACAATACCAATGTTCACACAACTACAAAATTTACTCCCTACGAACTTCTTTTTGGACACAAACCTTACTTACCAAATTCAATTTTCGAACTTAATCCTACGGGCACCTACCTTGAGTATGTTAAGATGCTAAACCATCGTCTCAAGGTCTCACGTGAAAAGGCTCTTGAGAATATTGCCAAATCCAAAGAAAGGTCAAAGGCTTACTATGACCATCACTCCCGTCCAGTCACCTACAAAGTTGGTGACTTCGTATATCTAAAATCACATCTTAGGTTACGAAAAGCGCTTTCACCCATTTGGAAGGGACCATACAAAATCGTGAAAATCCATGGAAACAACACATTATCCCTGCTCATAAATCGGCGTCACGTAAAACACCATTACGATGAAGTAAAACACGCCAACATCGACCCAATCAATATAAACTAAATAAATACAACATCCTATATACATATTATATTGATTTTAATCACTTTATATACAAACGAGTAACCACCCTCGCTTTGCTTCGGTTTTTTAATTTTTTTACACCTTGGGTTACATTATTGGAGTTTTATTAAGGATCCCTAATTTTTTTGAAAATATAATATAGCCTATGTTACTCGGGGATAGTGTAGCTTCCCAACAGTGAAAGAATTTTTGAAATCGGTTCAGTAGTTTCGGAGCCTATTCAATGCAAACAAAAAATCAAATCTTTCCTCTTTATATATTAGTATAGATGATTTTATTTACATTAAGTTATAAATAACTTAGATTATTTAGTCTTTATAACATAGTTTAAGCAACTACTATTATTAACCCTTATTATATCATTCTATTTCTATTACTATTATCCCTACTATTATTACAATTACAGCCTGGTAATACTATGTCACGGGCACGTTCATGATGAAGAATTCGTCCAACCAATAACGAAGAGTCCAGGAGTTTACTTCAACCCCCTAGGTTCCATTAGATTAATTAATGATTATTTTCACATTATCATACCTGTTGAGATAGAATACATCAAGCCTCATATTGATAATATTAAAAGCGTTCTTAGCACAGCACAACAATTGTGTCCTAAAAACAACGAAATCGATCCTTCGGAATGTCAAAATACATTTGAACCACTTAACTCTATGTTTGAGGATCTTATTCGTGATTATAACTCTTTATCTCATCTAATTTCCGCGAAAACTAAAAGAACTGCATGGTTTTCTGGCATTGGTACTATTTTTAAACATGTGTTTGGGACTATGGACGAAAACGATGCGATTAGATATAATGCTGCAATTCATAATTTAAAGAATAATAACGGAAAATTGTTAGAATTGGTAAAAGAAAATATTTTAATTTCAAAATCTGCTATATCCAATTTCAATGAAACACTTATCCGAGTGGACCAAAATGAAAAGCGTTTAAACGAAGCAGTAGAAAATATTTTGTCTCGAATGACTAGCTTAACTGCTAAGACTAATACACTCATGTTTAGAGCAACAATTCAAGAAATATTTAATGTACTTCAATCGAGTCTTTTAAATTTATCATACAAATTGGAAGATATTGTCAATGCTATTTTATTTGGTAAAACTAATACACTGCATCCTTCTATCATAACGCCTAGAAATTTGTATGATGAACTCGTTGCGAATTCAAAACACATCTCTAGCCTAAGTAAATTTCCTGTCGATCTAGAATTAGAAAATATTCATGTTATAATAAAATTGTCACAAATCGTCTCGTATATCATAGATAATGTATTGGTATTTACCGTGAAAATTCCACTTGTAGCCATTTCCAAATTTGCTTTATATAAAACAATTTCTATCCCTCTACCTCATGACAATTTGTCTCCAAATTCTTTTGCCCTAATTATACCTACTTCTAATTATATATCAGTAAGCGAAGACAAATCCAAATATTGTATTTTTGATAATTTAGGTAATAATTGTAGAGAAATAATAAATGACGTTTTTATCTGCTCCAATTTAGAAGAGCACAGCATTGTAGACTATCCTATTTGCGAAACAGATATCATGTCTAAAGTTTTATCATTGCTTCCTAAATATTGTAAAACAAATTTTGTATCGGGAAACATACATTTTTGGCAAACTCTTGGAAATAACAGGTGGATCTTCACCCACTCTACTCCTACAAAACTACATATAATTTGTGAAAATTCTAATTTTGATATAAACCTGCTGGGCACTGGTATTGTAACATTAAAACCTAGATGTAATGGCTATTGTAGTAACTTTAAATTAGTTGCTTCTGTGAACCCTACTATTAAATTAAATGAAATACATTCTGATTTTAACTTAATTAATGACTCTTGCTGTAATTTAAATAAATTCAAGAAATTTAATCTATCTATCCCTTTCAAACCATTAGATTCTAAAATAAATCTTGACAATCTCATGAAACTCAATTCAAAAACTAATGATGTCCTAGAATTAATAAATAAGTTAAATATTAAAAACAATTTTGAACCTGTATCATCCCAATCGATATTATATTATGTCTCCTTTTGTTTTTTTTCTTTGTTTGTCATTTACTATTTTTGTAATCGAAGATGTGTGGCCTTTTATAGTAAACTTAAATTAAATAATAATTTGCCTAATGATGGTAACGAGGAAATTGAAATGCCAGCTCAAAATTCATCCCAACCTCAACCACGTTTACGAATTGCGTAAACCTTATTTTATTATAATTATTTGTAAACTTCTCGGATATAAACCCGATAACTTTACACTTAAGGGGGGGGTTGTTACGGATAGCATCTGCAATCCTTATTGCTGGCAAAGTGCTGCATCAGCACATCCAGGCCTAGATGGTCGGGGAGCTTGGCGGGACCGCCAGTTCCTCCTCGCTCGCGGTACAGGCCACACGTGCTCGAATTATCTTTGTTTGGTTGATTGTTAAACGAATTAAAGTCCCGTGATTTAAAGAATTCTTTTTTTAAAACCCATCCATCGCGGGACCCCGTAACAGTACGTAGTTACGTACCGGCTGATGTCCAAAATGTTCGTAATTATTTTTCTCTAACTTCTTTAAAAAGGATCTGCTCCCACCTGCCTGTGTTGTGCCTGAGCCTGATGTTGGGTACCGCTATAACCCGCGACTTCGTTCGCGTGGAATTCCCGCGTGGATTTTGAAATCGGTCCAGTAGTTTTAAGTTTATCCATTACAAACAAACTAACAAAAAATATTAGTGCAGAGGTTACGGTTGTAAGGCAAGTAGCAACACATCTATTATTAACTAGCTGACCCGGCGAACTTCGTATCGTCTATTTTTTCTAAAATAAAAGTAGCCTTAGTTACTCCTTGTTACATCAGCTATCTGCCAGTGAAAGTCCCGTCAAAATCGGTCCAGCCATTTCAGAGATTAGCCGGAACAAAGAGACAGATAGACAGACAGACAGACAGACAGTCAGAAACTGTAAAAAATGTAGTTTTGGTATATGTACCGTGTATACATCCAAATGCACTTAGTAATAATCAAAATTTTACTAACAAAAAATAACCGACTTCAAAGTTACTCTAAAACTACTTGTCAGATCTCGTTCAAATTTATGTGAGATTACGTGACAAGCACCTGCTTTCTACTAAAAAAGAATCATCGAAATCGGTTGGCGTGTTATTGAGTTATTCGTCCATTTGTCGCGCTTACTTAATACAAATTTAAGACTTATATGGTTTTATCATGGATGCCATTGTCAGATCTCAATAAAATTTATATGGGACCACATGACAGCCATCAGCTTTCGATTAAAAAAAGAGTCATCAAAATCGGTTCGCCCACTCCAAAGTTCTGAGGTAAGGAACATAAAAAAAATACAATCTCAGTCTTTTTTTGAAGTCGGTTAAAAAGCGGTTATTTTAATATTACAAATAGACACTCCAATTTTATTGATTTGTATAGATGTATAGTAGAGTATTAGATGTAAGATAATATACCTACGGTATGTTATTTACATTAACGCCTCAACTCAGAGTTACTGACTGTTACTTTAATCGCTCCTTAGTAAAAAATCACCATACAAATTCTGTATTAGGGAGCGATTTAAGTAACCGTTAGTGCCTGAGTTGGGACGTAAGTCTCATAACCCAGCGTGGACCGTCTTCTGTAATTTTATCGTCTTCGCTCATAATAATAAAAACCAAGTGTCAGTAATTAATTACAGCTAATAAGAAGTAAGAAAGAATTATAGTTTCAGTAATAGACAAGATAAATATTACAGAAAACAGCGAAAATTCCACTGCAGAATATTATAAAACTTACTGATATTATTAAGTTATTATTAAGTTATATATGAAAGTTACATTAAAAAGCATTCTTTAAATACGTTGAAGATAATAGTCTTATATATATTTTGCTGAAGAAAAGTTTATCTTTCTACTATATAAAATTCTCGCGTCACGGTTTTAGAAGTTGAACTCCTCCGAAACGGCTTGACCGATTTTCGTGAATCTTAGCGTGCATATCGGCTAGGGTGGAGAATCGGACAATATCTATTTTTCATCCCCCTAAATGTTAAGGGTGTTCCACCGCAAAATTTTTGGCAGCACAACGTTTGCCGAGTCAGCTAGTCTATCTATAATAGTCTTTAGGTGTTTTTTTTGTAGCATATTGAATGTGAGCAGAAAGGTCACCTAATAAATGACTATTACCGTCTAGAGTCATTGTCTGGGGCTACTAACAAACTGCCGGCGAGAAAAAGGTGCTAAACACCATGGTGACAAGATTATAATAAATAAATAAATAATTATTAACACTACACAATTACGAGTATGGCCCAATACAAGCAATGCCAACCAAACTGAGCAAAGATTTCTGCCTCACTGGAAATTGAACCCAGGACCCTTCGAACGGCGCGGCGGCGCAGTAAGCTTCCCAGGACTCTTCGAACGGCACAGTAGACTTCGACCAGCTAGAGTAGTTTTCTACACAAAATTAATGCTACCTCATCTTCTACGCTGAAAGACTGTTATAGATTTCCTTGAAGAAAACTTTAACATTAATTAGACAAACTTAACAAGGACTTATTAGGTAGCTCAAGTTCTAGAAATCACAGCAAGTCCCAGAAAGAAAAAGAAAAAAGCGGCCAAGTGCGAGTCGGACTCGCCCATGAAGGGTTCCGTAGCAGCAAGTAACATAATATAAAAGTTATTGTAGTTCGTTGTAACTTTGATCGAGGTAAATTGCGGTTTACGATTTATGACGTATTAAAAAAAAACAGCTACTTACTAGATCTCGTTCAAACCAATTTTAAGTGGAAGTTTGCGTGGTAAAGTACATCATATATTTTTTTTAGTTTTATCATTCTCTTATTTTAGAAGTTACAGGGGGGGGGGACACATTTTACCACTTTGGAAGTGTCTCTTGCGCAAACTATTCAGTTTAGAAAAAAAAGATAATAAAAAATAAATAATAAATAAATAAAATATTAAAAAAATATATATTAATAAATAAAAACCTCAATATCATTTTTCGTATGGGTTTGATGAAAAAAAAATTTTTGAGTTTCAGTTCTAAGTATGGGGAGCCCCCAAAATTTATTGTATTTTTTCTATTTTTATGTGAAAATCCTTATGCGGTTCACAGAATACATCTACTTACCAAGTTTCAACAGTATAGTTCTTATACTTTCGGAAAAAAGTGGCTGTGACATACGGACGGACAGACAGACAGACATGACGAATCTATAAGGGTTCCGTTTTTTGCCATTTGGCTACGGAACCCTAAAAACAAAGAAGGTCAATTAAAATAACTTTTAGCCATTAGTGCAACACGACTAAGTTCAAACTTCTGGTCCTTGTTTAAACTTTAAGTAAATGAAACAATGTGGCGCTTTGTGAAATTTTATTTGACAGATTGACACATCAATAAATAACGTCTTCTCATTCCCTTCCACAGCAATATACGCCTCGTAAATATTATTTGTCTCTATTAAATAGACTATACAAAAATAATGTTACAAATTTTCACAGCAAACCGTAATACGTAAAATTTTAAGACAAAATTACAGTAACTAAATTAAAAACAATCATATTGAAACTTAAACTTTTAATGAGAATCGATTGGGTACCGGAATCATCTGTTGCTTCTTTACAACATTTAGTCCCTATTTCAACGACTTTTGGGTAAAAGTCTGTCCAAAACTCAAATGCTTTGTAATTTACATTTTCTGGCGTACTCATAGTAAAGTTTTGACGATCTATTATTAAGTATCCAGGCTTCTCTATTTCAAAAGGATCCCACTGTATAATAACCCCTGAATTAGTAGGATTAGAGTACCAAGCAAAATTGGTCCACATTTTCATAATTATGTCTGAAATGCTTTTGTCTCTGTCATCCCATTTATTCAAGTCTTCGGGTAAGGCTAGACGAGGCATACCGAAGGCGAAGATTAAATCAAAATTGTGTGGCACACCTATCCAATCAGGTATTCCTTCATTAGCTATGTCTGAAAAAGGTTTCAGGTCGAATCTATAAAGATAAATCGGAGCATGTTTGCTTATATGCTTAGCAAATTGATATGTAGTTGATCCGTGAACTTTGTCTGTGTAAAAATCTAGAAAATGTTTTCTTAAAATAGTTTCATTCGTCGTAGGTGGTATAGGTTTGTAGAAAAACGCTACTGCTTCTTGTATATGATGTTGATTCGTGAAGCAAGAACTATTGTCCACTGTAATATCAGATAAGATTACTTCTTCTCGCATAACATCAAACTCTCTTTGACTGAGTCCCGTGTCATCTTTGCCTTTATCAAGAAGTAGGGCGTCTTCCATATTGGTATATCCAGTGAGCACTGGAACTGGCGAGAATATTTCATCTTTGAACATTTTGCTGGGTACATCTGGCAGAAATGGCAATGAGACGTTGCTAAATCCATTGTCTACAATTGGCTTCCATTCTGCTAACGGTTCTCCTATGTCCAAAAGGGCTTGAGAGTTGACTCTTCGAAGACAATCTAGCAGCTGGTAGGTAGGTTTACGGAAACAGCTGAATGCATTAGCTACTTTGTCAACAGTGATTAGCTCTTTTCGGGCGATATTAACAGTTTCTGGTGATAGAACATTTCCGCTCATAGCTATAGCCTTTTGAAATAGTCCTGCTGAATAGGAAGATATCAAGTGAAGACCAACGCTTACAGCACCAGCGTCGTGGCCAAATATACAAACATTATCAGGATCACCTCCAAAACTTTCGATGTTATTTTTAACCCAACCCAAAGCAGCTACTTGGTCTAAAAGACCAAAATTCCCAGATGCTTCATTGTCCAATGTTGAGAAGAACCCAAAAATATTCAGACGGTAGGCAACAGATACGAATATTACCTGAAACATACAAAAATATAATATTCAGTATTAGCTTAGTAAATTGTTTTATTTATGGTTCCAATTAATTATCAAAAAGGTTAGTACAGGTTTACAGTTGTAGATACATTGTTGTTTTGATTTGTTGTTTTAATTTGATATAAGATTAAAATAATTGTATGGATATAAGCAATCGAAACTCATAAAATGTAACACGGTTGATTCTAGGATGACAAAACTGGCGGACAGGTTAAAACGATATAAGTAGAGACGATAGATCAAACATCTTTACAAACAAACAAATAAGATTTAACAACAACACCTATAAATTCAGTTAATAGCATAAGCCGTTACTTTGCGAAAATCCATTGTTATTATGTTAGTATTAGTCTACTTTGCAACAATCTTAAGACATGCGTGGTATCTCCCTCCCTCCCACAACGGAAACATGCACTACAATAATTAAGATATTTTAAGACTTTTAATGTACTTTTATTTTTTATTCGATAAAAGGACAATTATCTTTCAAGAGATTAAATTATGACGTGACTTACTCAAACCAGTTGAATATAGCCCAGTTAATCATTAACAATAAGTTTTCCGGGAGATAATACCTACTCAGTACTCACCCTTTGTTTTAGCACAAGTTGAATTGGATTTAGGGAATTAGGGCTGCCACGAACGAAGTCTCCACCATGGAACCAGACCATGGTTGGAAGTCCTTCGGCCTTTAGTTCTGTGGACAAGACAACAATATTAATATCTTTGTATTATCATTTACATGATTTTGTAACTAAGTAGGAAGTGAACCTGTTCTGTGTGTCTCAGGTTTAGGTCTTGGGGCCAAAATTAATGTGATAAATGAATCCGATCATATTATGTGTATAAGATCCATACATATATATAGGTATGTTTTTTGTAATTCTATGAAGTTATCTATCCCTAACTCTTATGAGTAGGTTTTATGGGGTCCAGAGAAATGATACAAATTTAAAAAATAATGATCGGTACATTATAAGATTCATTAAAAATCCCATAACAAAATCCATTGCCATAGATAAAAAACTATCCTGTAAATTGAACCAGCACAAGTTGTCTGTATAGCAAATTTCATCTAAATAAGTTCAGGTGCTTTTTTTTACCTGATTCAATAACAAAGTTCCAAACATGCAGATTTAAAATTTATAAAATCAGTCCGATAATTAAATTTAAATATTTAATCATTCAAATTAACCACTCAGAGTCCTCAATCACTTTGCGTTAATATTAAATACATCTCTACCCATTCTATAGATTTGATGAATAATGGACAAGATATACTCATACAGTAAGTGTACAAAGTACAAAGACATCCGAGCAAGCTTTCAATCGTGTGCAAACCCCTAAAAATGTTCAACAATCTCGCGGTACAGTGAAACATAAAATCGAATTGAATGGTTTAAATGAACGAATTAAAGAACGAATGAAACCTTTTCTAGTCTTTATAAGCTGACTGTATGAAGACCGGTTGGTTATTCTCGTTCCTAAGCAAAGAGCTTATCGCTATAAATTTCTACTTCAACAACTTCAAAAGAAACTGGAAAAGTTATTCCTTTCTGTACCTTCTCTGTATGTATAAAAACCAGAACGTAACGAATCTTTAGCTTGTCTATAGAAAAATAAAAAAGTAAATAATTATTTTTTGACAAAAATAAAACCAACGAAAAAAAAACTGAAAAGCGAAAAATAAAATAAACCATTTAGTATTATAAATTAAGATCCTAAATTAACTGAAAATAAATAATTTTGAGACCGTGCCAGGGGTGAGATATTCGGTGAAAACCATATTTTATGGATTGAGCAATTCGTCGGGGAAATACTAAGAATATAGTAATAAAATCTATAAAATATAAAAGAAATCTGAATTAATTTAAATCCAAATGCTCAATAAACGATATGAAATTTTAAAACTCATTGTTGTACTTAATAAAAAAAATCATACCAATAATAACCCATTTTTATAGATTTTTTCCATAAACAGACATCGAACTGTCTTATAATAGGTAGGTGTGAATATACAAGCTTTATTTAAGGGCATAATATGTATATCAGATATCTTCGGCAGGTCCTAATTATTAAGTTTAATCTAGCCTGGTTTTGCCATAATCCTAAAATAAATAATTTTAGAATGAAATAAAATTAACTAAACGGGTAAATTTTATCCTACTTAAACTGAAGTAAAGCCGCCGATGTGTGAAAACAACTGATAAACTTAATGTGTTATGAAAACAGAATTTTCTTCATCGCATTTTCTGTAATTCAGTTAAATGTACAACGCACACTCCGTTAAATTACGTGAGATCTATAAACCGTACTTATAATCTGACTTTGCTTAAACAAAAGTCAAATGTACTAGACGAAACTTTGTTATTATGAAAAAATAAAAATCATGTAAAACGGCAAACGTTAAGATTGATTTAGGACCATTACTTTAGTTCGGATATTCGTTAATGAATAAAAAATTTAGAAGTCATATGAAATGACTAATGTTAAACTGAATGTAGGACATTGAGGTTTATACATAGAGAAGACATCTCAAACAAAATGTGTGTCCCCGCCGGGAGGTTCTATTTTCAAAATTGAGCCCCTGTTCTCCTTTCAAAATCGAACAAATCCATTGGACATTGAAGCCGCGTGGCGCCAATTCATTGGAACATACATTGTGTTCGCGGTGTCTGTTCTATACGCTAGTAATAATACTTCAATGATGTAGGACAATTATTTTTGTTCGTATAAGTTTAAGTTTGAGCAGAGCCTTAGTACGCTTTATAGATCTGACCCTAAAAGTTCCCCACTTGTGTGTTATGGAGAGTGATTATAATAGGGTTGTCAAATTCATTTACTTCAAAGAAAATAACTTAAAAAGCTCACGTCAAATAGATTATGTCAATCATTATTACTCGTAAGTGATCCATTTTGAGTATTTGGATGTGAGTTAGATGGAAGATCGTAAGGCACAAAATTTTGTGTGACATACATTTTAGCTTGCTGCACTATTCCCTATTAATTTTAATTGCTCCAATTCTCACAATCTTATACTTAGTGCTTAACCTATTTAACCCAAAAAATAACCGACAAAACAATAAGTCTTCTTAAATGGACCAATCTGTTTACTGAATCCTTTCAAATACAAAAGAATTATTCAAATTGTTTGATAAATGACGGAGGTCTGAGGTAACAAACATACTTATAATCAAACCCAATTGAAAACCTCCTCCTTTTTTGAAGTCGGTTAAAAAGCTACAGAAATCAAAAATAATTATTAGTTTCAAAATCTCTTTAAAAATGATTTGATTTAAGCAAAACAGCGTTTATTATCTACTATACAATACAATCATACAACCAATCAGATAATCCAACCAACACAATTACAAAACAATCACATAGTGAAAAGTGTACAGATTACAGATAAAAGTTCCAAGCAAGACTCGCTAGCGCCCCCTAGTGTATTCAGGTCACGAACAAGATTAAGGTTACGTCGACCACGTCAGTTCTAACGAGTATGCTATTGGCACGGCATTCTTGCATTAATGACGAGAATTTACTCCAAAACCAACCCTCTGCATTGTTTGACAGTCTACTTATTATTAACTTTGACATTCGGGTCATACTGAGTTCAAATTGTAGTAATTACTAACCGAGCATTGTTAGTGTTACTAGGAATTGCGTGTAAGAATTTGCTCTTTCTTTTTCTTATTTTCGCGCGCTGCAATTATTTACTGCTCAATTTTACGGTTTTATTTGCATGGTTATTATGAATGGCGTTTAACGTCAAAGACTGCGATTTAAAAGCGAATTAAAATGCAGTATTTTATTGAATTAATTCAGTTTAATTATGTCGCTTTTTATAAGAAATAACGTATTACTAAGTGAAGAAAGAAAATACCAACTTTTAGTAGTAGAGAAGTTGGTAAAGAAAGTTTTTATTAGTAGCAGAATATTTTACGATAGAATGCGACAAGAACAGTTCTTTATTTTTCTTGGAACTAAGAAGTTCAGAAATGTCACAATTCATAGTTTTAACACAAATATCAATAAAAATATCAATTATTTGTGGGTACCTAAGGTCTAGTCTAGACCCCGAATAATTTTACCACAGTTCTCCTCACTATTCCAATCACGAAGACAATCCGAGCAAAACCATTACAGACATACAATTTATTGGAGTCTGTTAATTTTCTTGTAATTGTGGAATCTAATCAAATCGATGTCTAAATCTACGCCGTCTCGAGCGTAAATAGTTTCTGAACGCATAAATAGAAGGTTCAAATAGTGAAAATAAAGTTATAGCACACTATTTTTGTTTTGTTTATGTGGGCTGAGTTAATAAATAAAATTTATCTCCAGATCAGAGCTAGTTTAAAGTACCTAATACAACGTGTGTTTTAGCAATTTTCTCAAATCTCTTGTATTTAAACTGAATTTGGACTATTTTATTGTTGAAAATTATTATTTTGAGATTTTAGACATTCGACAATTAGCCATTTCATGAAATATGATGATTCAGGACTGATGGAAACACCAATTATAATATTATCTCCAGTCATATTTTTTGATTTTTTGGCAAAATTTTATGGTGTAATAATTACATTAATATAGGTATTATCAAAGTAATTTTTATGACATACCAGATAATTTTATATGAAACATAACCGTGTAATTTTTTTTATCAAAAATTAAATGCTGTTTGAAATAAGACAAATCTCATATTAATTTAATACTATTATTCCTTTTGATAGATACATTAAGATTATTTTTAATCTCGAGAGTGATGTTGAACGTGTGAAATGCCCAGAAATCTAATAACGCGAATGTCGTTAAGTAAATATTATCTTCGGTTCCATGAAATGACTCGATATTTATAGCGCAAATATTGAAAATGTCTTTTATGGAGTTTTCAAGAGACATTTCGGAGTGTAGTTTGCAACACCGGTGCCTTTTCACTAGCAGATCTCAATATGTAAGACACTGGGAGCTATTCAAGGGACTATACTTCAGAAGAAGTGATATCCCGAGCTTAAGTTGTACGTGATGCAACTTCTGAGTATGATGGTGGCTGGCTGTTTGACTACTACCTCCTTTACGCTACCTTACAAGAGGTTGGGGCCTGGTGTCTTGTAACACAGGTATTTAAATACCTAGCTCAAGCGCCAGCTCCCACAAACATTAATACTGTAAAAAAAAAACCTAACAGATGTACGTATTGTATTTTTTGCTGTTTGTGGTGAAAAATAAAGTTTCATTAATTATTATTATTGTTGTTATTATTATTATTGCCAAATTAATTTAACACTTACCTACACGCTTCGAAGGTTGAAAGACATACTGAAATTAAAGATATTTCGATTCTTAAAAAAAGAAGATGTGTTTAATATCATTACTATATTAATTAAGTAATAGTTGTTTAAGTATTTTTATATTTTTATATTTTGTTATTTTACTTAATTTAGGTTTTAGTCCATCATCCAAAACATACTTTCAAATTTCATCCATCTATCAAAAACACTATAAAATAAATCTATTAACTTTCAGTCTCTTTAAGAGTTCTCATTTGCGTCCAATTTTAAATGTATCTCTTTTCATTCCGTCGTTTTTGTTTCATTAGTTCTTTAGTAGTAATTAATCTTAAAATTTTCTTCGTTCATTAAAATGTTCCCTTTTATTTTATTCACAACCTTAGTAATCGATTTAATATTTTCAGTTCCATTGGAAAAGATAAGACTGAAAGTTCAATTTGAAGAGTGCTCTACTTAGGTCGTGATATTCATTTTGATATTCTCCGACAGTTTCTTTTGCTAATTAAATTCACACAGATCAAGAAGATTAATTTTGTTGTAACTTTATTAATGGAAGCAAATCTCTTACTTCTAAGCACGGACGTAAAAAAAGACGGACGTAATCTCAAGAACAAATTCAGTGAAGCACCCAAAGTAATACCAACTCTCTATTCGTACAAGTACACACACCCACACATTGACACTTCACTGCTTCAATCGCGAATCAAAAATTACGCACACGTGGTAAGCGGGCGGCCAGTGCTATGCTTCACTCTCGATTAGACGAGATTACGTCCGTCTTTTTTTCAGGTCCGTGCTTGTTATTTACTTTGTTAACTAACTAATCTTAAAATGATTATTTATATTTTTTGTAGTAACAAGTCTCTAATACCAAGACAATGTAGCATCTAAAATCTTAGATACTTGTAACCTTTCTCACGTTCCTTTATTACACAAAGCAACACCTAATATCAGTAATAATAAATATAATAAGGCTCAAGACATATGTATCTACACTTAGCCGACACATGAGCAAGATTTCATATACCTCTAGCGGATTAAACGCTTGAGTAGGGCTGCTTCATTGCGGGCGGGTAAATACCACATGTATTTGAGTTCCGGGAAAACAAATAAAACAAACACAGTATCTCGAAGCGAGCTAAGGGTATATTAATAAAGTGTCAGGCGTTGGAATGTATCGCCTCCTGTATTATACTAAGTAAATTTATTTTGGGACAATAATTAAATTTTATAGCGGGTATACAATATACTATACCGCTATTAGCCTGGCGGCTTGCGTCGATCCTATGTGATCGACAAAGTTAAGTAACAGCGGGCGCGGTCGGTAGTTGGATGGGTGACCGCTAGTGGCAAAAGTTTCTTGAGCGTTTCCGTGCTTCGGAGGGCACGTAAAGCCGTCAGTCTCGGTTGTTATAATTAGATAACAGTCGTTAAGCCATGTCGGAGGCCCTCGGGCGCCCGGGCGGTTTCAAAACTTCCGACACTCGGGTTGGCTAACCCCTCCACCAATCCGCACTGGAGCAGCGTGGTGGAGTATGCTCTAGGCCTCCTCAAGAGGAGAGACCCGTGCCCAGTAGTGGGCCATTAATGGGTTGGAGCTAATATAGTATACAGTATACACCATAGACATGGAGAATAGATGGACTGAGTAATACCCGCATGAAATTGACCATTCTCTAGACAGAGAGAAAGTGATCGTGTGGCCAATACCTATCTCTTTCCTGTAGGTCTGTAGTAAACAAGGCTGTGACGTGTCCAATCGGAATTCTAGAAAAAGACAACTAGGTGCTGTCCATAAATTACGTCACATGTTAGGGGGGAGGAGGGGGGTCGATGTAGTGTGACATAGTATGACAAGAGGTAGGAGGGGTCCTAAATTTCGTGACGTCACATTTCAAAATCGAATTGCTGTTGTAATTTAATAAATTCTAGGTGTAAAATTTCATAATACGTGACGTCACACTAGGGGGAGGGAGGTCTCACAAATGTGACCAGCTGTGACAAGGACGGGGGGAGAGATCAAAAAGTTATGAAGTTAGTGTGACGTAATTTATGGATGGCCCCTACTGGCCGCACATAGATGTAGTTTCTACAGATTCAGCCACGGCGTGGCCGCGCATGAGACAGAGAATTTACGTTTCTTTGAGGTTATTTTAAAAGAAATGTAACAAAATTTAACAAGTAACCCAGAATACTGCTACCCTCCATCGTACTTTAACTTATATACTTAAACTTATTACGATTTTTTGCTTAGAAAACAAACTTTGTTACAACCCACACATTACTTTCACTTGTGACAATCAATGAAAACCGGCCACGGTGACGGGGACAAAAATTAATATTTTAGTCTCTGTCTTTCACGTAGATTTTATGACTGGCGATCTCGCTCTGTCAAATGAATGGGAGAATCTACTGGTTCCAAATCTATGTGGCTGCACGATCGCTCCATCTCTCTCACACTTTACTGCCCAAATTTACTTTACAGCTGGATAGAGAACGCTCAGTTCATTCTCTATGGTATGAGACCATTTGTATTTAGTCTTGTTGTTGATTTCTGTCTCCTTAACTCAAAGCTCAAGCACAACCAAAGTATGCAAGTACCACAAATTTTTCAAAGTGTATCATAGAAATCAGTAATCGCTTACTCCAGTGAAAATAAATATTATGTAAGGAAACATGCATACCGATAGGGAGCAAAAGTGAAATAAAAAACTTGTCGCATGTTTTTAAAGACAGTTTTTTAAAATTGAATTTTACATTTTATCCAGGTCCACTAAAAACTAAAATTTACCAGCCCTCCTAATATTGTGTTGCGACTTTTACCAAGTGTTGGTAAAAGCGGAAGATTATTTTCTGAGAACGTTTGGGACTAGGAAATTGTTTCAATAAATTTGCTTATAATAAAGGCCTCGTACCTTTGCGTCTTTTCTTTAATCCTAACCAAAATATTATGAAAGCTTATTTGACTATTAATTTTTAAACGAAATTACCAACTTAATGATATTCCTTCCATTTCCGTTTAGCTTCATAATTTAACCAAGCAACGAACAAAACAAAATTGGGTGACATATTGTGTAAAAACATTATTGTTAGTTTCACTTTTATACTCGTAATATTAGTAGGATCTATTCCTATTAACATAACATTTTTTTTTTAATTTTATATAGTTGTAATATATTATTTATTCCCATGTATTTATAAGCTCCACCTTTTAACTAAGGTTGAAAGTTATTGCCATGATGGCATTGTCCGCTTTAACCGTGGATGGATGATAGCGAAGCTGATGTTAAAACAATAAAATAGGAGACTGAAGAAATAGTTTTAGCTTGATTCTGTTATTGATAGAGAGACCAAAACCTTTTTTATTTGTTTTTATTTACAAATATCTCGCAAAAACCAACGTCTACGTAACTATTGGGTAAAAAAAGTAATGGCAAGTTATAAAGGAGCAATATTAAACGTTTTTTTATTGGTAGCGCCAGACCCTGTGTCGTAAAACCCATTTAATCTACACGGCAATAAATATTAAGTGATGAGTTCATAATAGCAAGGGTCGATTATTAATACATTCGCTATGGGATTTTTGGTAAATAGTTTAGCTACTGCAATTAAATCCTACTTCCTACTAATATTATAAATGTGAAAGTTTGGATGTTTGGATGTTTGGATGTTTGTGACTCAATCACGCAAAAACGGCTAAACGGATATGGATAAAATTTGGCACACGGATAGCTTTCAACCTAACTTACCAGATAGGCTACTTTTTATCCCGGAAAATGTACCTGTTCCTGAGGGATAAGAGGTACAATTTAGTCATAGAAAAACAGTTTGCCGTTTTTTGTCACACTGACATGACAGATGAACGAAATAAAAATGGCCGAACTTCAATCAGCTGATGTGATTTGTTGTAATATGGTTAACTAGCTTCTACCCGCGACTTCGTCTGCGTGGACTTCAGAATTAGACCTTTAGATGAATGAAGAGTATGATCAATAAAAGAAATGATAAAAAAAATATATGCTAGCCATTTTTAATTATACCACTTATCTTGAGGGAACGGTCTATCCCCGATATAAAATTTAAACTTAACTCACCAGTTTTAAACTTTACCACCATGGAACACGATCTATGCAACTGGGTCGAAATATCGGAATACAAAATAAATATCATAAGTACTCGTATTATAGTAAAATCTATCGATATTAAATATCTGGGAGCTAAACTGAAACTAAATTCGTTTAGCAGTTTAAGCGTTAGTGAATAAGAAACATTCACATAATTTCATTTTAAAAATGGTTTAAAAACAACAACAAATATCTTTGAAATCAATTTCGTTATTTCCGTTCGTTCAGGTGTTACATAATTATTTGGTCTTCAAGATACACCACCAGGACCTAAGTTTGGTCAATAATATGCTAGTTTTCCAAAGTCAAAGTACAACCAACTATGTAATATTTTAAAAAAGTGTTTCCGTTATTGCCACCCAATCAGGAATTACATATTATTTTATCTCTAAGATCACTATCTGGCCCTAAGTCAATGATGAACTGGTTTTGCAATGTGAATGTTACCAACAACAACAGTCACCCATGTAATAACTGCTGTTATTATGTATATTTAGCACACGCCTCATGGTATATCTAGAATACAATGATGTTCTTAGCGACAGGCAGTACGGGTTCCGCCGAAACCGGTCGACGGGAGATCTTCTAGCGTATGCCACTCACATCTGGGACGAGGCCCTCGAGAAAAATAGGGAAGAGCTAGCAGTTTTTCTTGACATCTCGAAGGCCTTCGATTGGGTCTGGCATACCAACTTTGTGAGATTCAACGTCACAAAAACTCAAGCGTGTCAATTCACCGGCAAAAGAAGCCCTTTCATCTTGGCTCTTACTCTTATAATACGGGTGTCTTCAAGTGAAGAGAGAATAGGTTTTTAGTAAGTTAGTGCGCTTTACCACCCATACTTCATTCCCGCTTACCATCAGGTGGCTTTTTAGTCAAGCATTAGCTTATTTCACATAAAAGTTCCATTTTTTTACATAAAATAAGTGCTTGACAACAATTCCACCTGACGGTAAGTGGCGTCGGAGTCCAAGATGGTGAATGCACTAACTTAATAAATTCCTATTCACTCTTTTCTTGAAGACACCTACATTGTAGTTGGACGGGAACACCCACGCAGGCAAGCTATTCCAGTCCATCGCGGCACGCAGTATGAAAGAAGACGTGTATCGCACCGTTCGCAGCGGTGGGATATTGACGACATATGGATGGATGCTTGCCGTACGACGGGTTGTTCGATGGAGGAACGGGGATGGGGGAATTAGTTCGTGCAATTCCTGAGTACAACCTCCAAAATGCATCCTGTAGAATGCCGAGAGGCTGGCTACTCTGCGCCTGTGTGCGAGGTTTTGCACGTTGGTTACCACCAAGTCTGGGTCGTTAATGAGCCTCATTACACGCCTCTCCATCGAATCTAAGGCTGAAAGGTGACATTTTGCGGCACCGGCCCAAATGTGACAGCAGTACTCCACACATGGGCGAACCTGAGCTTTATATACATTGTTAAAATCTGCCTCGGTGAGAAGTACTGGCGCACCCTTGCAAGGACCCCAAGTTTTCTTGCAGCCACTTTAGCTTTGGATTCGATGAACCTTTCATAGTTGCGGTTCGAGGAAACTTCGACTTCCAATAACTGTAGGCGGTCGGTGCATTCCAGGGATACATTCCGGAAAGTGGGAGCCAAGGTGAACAGGCTCCGTTTTGCGGTGAACAGACACGTCTGCGTTTTAGTGGCATGGCATAATTATTTTGTGTACCTGTCCAAGATACACCATCAGGCTCAAGTTGCTTAATGATGTATATAGGCTTTGCAATTTCAACGTTACTAACAAAAATATTTTTAAATCTTGTTCAGATATTCCCATCCGTTCGAGATTTACATATTTAGCCTCCAAGATAAGTACACCAGCAGGCCTTAAGTTGGTGATTAATGTACTGGTTTTGCAATGTCAACGTTACTAAAAACAAATATTTTTTATTCCTGTTAAGTAATTTGCACCCGTTCAGGAGTTACCTATTTGTTCTCCAAGACATATGGTCATGAGACCCTTAGTTGGTCAATGAAGAACTGATTTCACGATGTCAACGATAACGAAAACAAAATATCTTTAAACACCGTTCTACCTATTTATTTCTACCATTGAGGAGTTCTTTTATCTCCAGATATTTAGTACTCTTTATCTCCAGATACCATCATCAGCTCCTCACTGAATTTCAAATTTACTTGACAAAATACCCAATGTTATACAAAAAAGCATAATCCAAATTGCTTCTTAAAAAAAGAATTAACTCGTATTAACTAAAATCATGGATATATTACTCTGTCTGGATCATAGACTTTGTAGAGGTACCTGAAGATCAATGACGTCATATCGGAATGACCATTCGACCAATCACAGGCCGGATTGAGGTTGTCCTTCATAATTGTACGGTGTACACACTTAGAAAAATTATGTCCTATTTTGATACGGTTCTTCAAAATGTTTTCTATATGTAATTCTTCTGGTGGCAAAAATTGTAATATTGAAATAATATACATTTTATAAGAATTTCTTCAAAATTACCTGATTTAAATAATTGCATTAAGAGTAAATTGAAAATTAAGGTACACAATTATGTTACATCTATATTATAATTTCATCTTAGATGTTTTTAAACCATTATAAAAAATCACAATCGAAAGATAATTTTATTATATCCTGGGACTATAGATAACATGGACACAATACAAAAATGGTCATTATTTTATGCCATCATCGATCTTCAGGTACAACTACGAAGTTATGTATCCAGTTAGAGTAATATATCCATGACTAAAATCAGTGATTCAAAAGTTACTGGCCTAAACGCATGCACAGCTATAGAAAAATAAAGCAATTTTGACATTAGGCTAAAACCGCACTAGAATTTTAAAGACGTACGCACTCATCCGACATTTTAATAATGACTTGCTTAATCGGTTCAGGAAAATTAATATTTTTTACTATAAAGTAAATATAAAAAATAGAAAGACATTTACGAATGTTAAAAACCAAATTTGATGATCTTTTGCAATCAATTAAACCTGATACGATATCTTATAATACTTCGATAGCACTTCTTATTGAAAGGTAGGAAAAAACTTGATAAGCTACATTGAAGTATTATTACTGGCGTATAAAACCGATACAGCGAATACTATGTTTGGCCAAATAAATTGGCTGCAGTTGGCTTCAATTTTTAATGGATTCGTTCGATTTAAAAACAGAATCTACCGACGCGACACAAGTTTTGTTCGCTCTGTCTGTTCTGGTACTTTACTACATTATACTTCAATGATAAGCTACCAGTTATTTTCTTTATCGTAAAATTATTATTTTTTGTAACTCATTGATTGCTCATTGGGTGCATGAAGCGCTTTATAAACACTAGTATGTAAGCAGCCTTAGTTTTCCACAAAAAATGTTTTGTTGATTTATTTGATTTTACACAAGATCGATGGCTACTAAACCTCGCATTGTATGATAAAAATTATCACAATGTGCATCTCCGCACAATTGGTATATTGTTAGTTATTAAAAACAATTAACCATATTACAACAAATCACATCAGCTGATTGAAGTTCGGCCATTTTTATTTCGTTCATCTGTCATGTCAGTGTGACAAAAAACGGCAAACTGTTTTTCTATGACTAAATTGTACCTCTTATCCCTCAGGAACAGGTACATTTTCCGGGATAAAAAGTAGCCTATCTGGTAAGTTAGGTTGAAAGCTATCCGTGTGCCAAATTTTATCCATATCCGTTTAGCCGTTTTTGCGTGATTGAGTCACAAACATCCAAACATCCAAACATCCAAACTTTCACATTTATAATATTAGTAGGATTGTTTTTAATAACTAACAATATACCAATTGTGCGGAGATGCACATTGTGATAATTTTTATCATACAATGCGAGGTTTAGTAGCCATCGATCTTGTGTAAAATCAACATACTAGTGTTTATAAAGCGCTTCATGCACCCAATGAGCAATCAATGAGTTACAAAAAATAATAATTTTACGATAAAGAAAATAACTGGTAGCTTATCATTGAAGTATAATGTAGTAAAGTACCAGAACAGACAGAGCGAACAAAACTTGTGTCGCGTCGGTAGATTCTGTTTTTAAATCGAACGAATCCATTAAAAATTGAAGCCAACTGCAGCCAATTTATTTGGCCAAACATAGTATTCGCTGTATCGGTTTTATACGCCAGTAATAATACTTCAATGTAGCTTATCAAGTTTTTTCCTACCTTTCAATAAGAAGTGCTATCGAAGTATTATAAGATATCGTATCAGGTTTAATTGATTGCAAAAGATCATCAAATTTGGTTTTTAACATTCGTAAATGTCTTTCTATTTTTTATATTTACTTTATAGTAAAAAATATTAATTTTCCTGAACCGATTAAGCAAGTCATTATTAAAATGTCGGATGAGTGCGTACGTCTTTAAAATTCTAGTGCGGTTTTAGCCTAATGTCAAAATTGCTTTATTTTTCTATAGCTGTGCATGCGTTTAGGCCAGTAACTTTTGAATCACTGATTTTAGTCATGGATATATTACTCTAACTGGATACATAACTTCGTAGTTGTACCTGAAGATCGATGATGGCATAAAATAATGACCATTTTTGTATTGTGTCCATGTTATCTATAGTCCCAGGATATAATAAAATTATCTTTCGATTGTGATTTTTTATAATGGTTTAAAAACATCTAAGATGAAATTATAATATAGATGTAACATAATTGTGTACCTTAATTTTCAATTTACTCTTAATGCAATTATTTAAATCAGGTAATTTTGAAGAAATTCTTATAAAATGTATATTATTTCAATATTACAATTTTTGCCACCAGAAGAATTACATATAGAAAACATTTTGAAGAACCGTATCAAAATAGGACATAATTTTTCTAAGTGTGTACACCGTACAATTATGAAGGACAACCTCAATCCGGCCTGTGATTGGTCGAATGGTCATTCCGATATGACGTCATTGATCTTCAGGTACCTCTACAAAGTCTATGATCCAGACAGAGTAATATATCCATGATTTTAGTTAATACGAGTTAATTCTTTTTTTAAGAAGCAATTTGGATTATGCTTTTTTGTATAACATTGGGTATTTTGTCAAGTAAATTTGAAATTCAGTGAGGAGCTGATGATGGTATCTGGAGATAAAGAGTACTAAATATCTGGAGATAAAAGAACTCCTCAATGGTAGAAATAAATAGGTAGAACGGTGTTTAAAGATATTTTGTTTTCGTTATCGTTGACATCGTGAAATCAGTTCTTCATTGACCAACTAAGGGTCTCATGACCATATGTCTTGGAGAACAAATAGGTAACTCCTGAACGGGTGCAAATTACTTAACAGGAATAAAAAATATTTGTTTTTAGTAACGTTGACATTGCAAAACCAGTACATTAATCACCAACTTAAGGCCTGCTGGTGTACTTATCTTGGAGGCTAAATATGTAAATCTCGAACGGATGGGAATATCTGAACAAGATTTAAAAATATTTTTGTTAGTAACGTTGAAATTGCAAAGCCTATATACATCATTAAGCAACTTGAGCCTGATGGTGTATCTTGGACAGGTACACAAAATAATTATGCCATGCCACTAAAACGCAGACGTGTCTGTTCACCGCAAAACGGAGCCTGTTCACCTTGGCTCCCACTTTCCGGAATGTATCCCTGGAATGCACCGACCGCCTACAGTTATTGGAAGTCGAAGTTTCCTCGAACCGCAACTATGAAAGGTTCATCGAATCCAAAGCTAAAGTGGCTGCAAGAAAACTTGGGGTCCTTGCAAGGGTGCGCCAGTACTTCTCACCGAGGCAGATTTTAACAATGTATATAAAGCTCAGGTTCGCCCATGTGTGGAGTACTGCTGTCACATTTGGGCCGGTGCCGCAAAATGTCACCTTTCAGCCTTAGATTCGATGGAGAGGCGTGTAATGAGGCTCATTAACGACCCAGACTTGGTGGTAACCAACGTGCAAAACCTCGCACACAGGCGCAGAGTAGCCAGCCTCTCGGCATTCTACAGGATGCATTTTGGAGGTTGTACTCAGGAATTGCACGAACTAATTCCCCCATCCCCGTTCCTCCATCGAACAACCCGTCGTACGGCAAGCATCCATCCATATGTCGTCAATATCCCACCGCTGCGAACGGTGCGATACACGTCTTCTTTCATACTGCGTGCCGCGATGGACTGGAATAGCTTGCCTGCGTGGGTGTTCCCGTCCAACTACAATGTAGGTGTCTTCAAGAAAAGAGTGAATAGGAATTTATTAAGTTAGTGCATTCACCATCTTGGACTCCGACGCCACTTACCGTCAGGTGGAATTGTTGTCAAGCACTTATTTTATGTAAAAAAATGGAACTTTTATGTGAAATAAGCTAATGCTTGACTAAAAAGCCACCTGATGGTAAGCGGGAATGAAGTATGGGTGGTAAAGCGCACTAACTTACTAAAAACCTATTCTCTCTTCACTTGAAGACACCCGTATTATAAGAGTAAGAGCCAAGATGAAAGGGCTTCTTTTGCCGGTGAATTGACACGCTTGAGTTTTTGTGACGTTGAATCTCACAAAGTTGGTATGCCAGACCCAATCGAAGGCCTTCGAGATGTCAAGAAAAACTGCTAGCTCTTCCCTATTTTTCTCGAGGGCCTCGTCCCAGATGTGAGTGGCATACGCTAGAAGATCTCCCGTCGACCGGTTTCGGCGGAACCCGTACTGCCTGTCGCTAAGAACATCATTGTATTCTAGATATACCATGAGGCGCGTGCTAAATATACATAATAACAGCAGTTATTACATGGGTGACTGTTGTTGTTGGTAACATTCACATTGCAAAACCAGTTCATCATTGACTTAGGGCCAGATAGTGATCTTAGAGATAAAATAATATGTAATTCCTGATTGGGTGGCAATAACGGAAACACTTTTTTAAAATATTACATAGTTGGTTGTACTTTGACTTTGGAAAACTAGCATATTATTGACCAAACTTAGGTCCTGGTGGTGTATCTTGAAGACCAAATAATTATGTAACACCTGAACGAACGGAAATAACGAAATTGATTTCAAAGATATTTGTTGTTGTTTTTAAACCATTTTTAAAATGAAATTATGTGAATGTTTCTTATTCACTAACGCTTAAACTGCTAAACGAATTTAGTTTCAGTTTAGCTCCCAGATATTTAATATCGATAGATTTTACTATAATACGAGTACTTATGATATTTATTTTGTATTCCGATATTTCGACCCAGTTGCATAGATCGTGTTCCATGGTGGTAAAGTTTAAAACTGGTGAGTTAAGTTTAAATTTTATATCGGGGATAGACCGTTCCCTCAAGATAAGTGGTATAATTAAAAATGGCTAGCATATATTTTTTTTATCATTTCTTTTATTGATCATACTCTTCATTCATCTAAAGGTCTAATTCTGAAGTCCACGCAGACGAAGTCGCGGGTAGAAGCTAGTATATGTATATTGTGCATCTACAATTCTACCAGTTTTATTTTTTTTAATTATCTTCAAAATCAATTACAACTCTATTGTTCATTGTCGGAAAGCCAAAAATTATGCGGGTCTTGCTTTTATTTTTAACCGACTTAAAAAAAGTAGGAGGTATTAAATTCGACTGTATATTTTTATGTTTGTTACCTCAGAACTTTCGACTGGGTAAACCGATTTTGATGATTCTTTTTTTAATCGAAAGCTGGTGTTTGTCATGTGGTCCCACTTAAAGCCAAGCCCACTTTGAGCAAGATCTGGCGAGTAGTTTTATCTGTTCATTTTTTGGCTATTTCCATAAAAGTGGAAGAAAGTACAAAGAAAGTTAAGAAAGAGTTGTTAATTGTGCAAAGATACCCTGTGCCGCATTATTTTGCATCGTTCTTTGTATCACAGAGTGCAATATGAAAAGACAGGGTGGAAGAGAGAAATGTTCTAGTGAGAAATATTTCAAGAGATTTGTCATTGTAATGATATTTTTCTCGACACAAAATTATTATAGGGATAACCTATAACCTCGTATGATATCTACAAGTTGTAAAGGTCTTAACAGGAACCGTCTATTCGAAAATAACATTAATCTAGTACTACAAGTTATATTATAAGTATATTTCTGAAACCAACATGTTAAATGTTATTAAGATTAACGGGGGAGTGTCAACAATAATCAATTACGAGGGTGTTACTTCGAAATCACTACGTCAATTTACTTCATTTTGTCTTACACCGGTGAATGTAAAGATGCCTGTCCTAGGCCGTCAAAGGTATAAATATTTAGATTTTTAAATTACGTCATTGTTACCATACGCCACTGTTTGTTCGAAAAGCTCTTATTTCACCATTGTCACTGCAAAGAACTTAGTTTTCCACAACCAGGAATTTACCATGCGGTAGACACTGAATTTATAATTACATTTGTATAGAATCGTTGAAACTTTATATTATACTTAATGGAAATCAGACCGAAGAAGACAGAGTTTAAAGTTCCTAAACTCATCTGGGAGCCCTTTGAACGGCGGGTAAAACTTGAATGGTTCGTAATTAAAACGAACATTTTCAGTTGGAGTTCTGCGTTTAGGCGGTTTCGTTGTGGCCATCCAATTTTATTTTTTAGCTGCACTTTCTTTGTTTTCTCTCTCATCTTTCCATTCCATCGCATCTAATTAGTGATGCAGTGGTGTTACTAATGTCCATGGCTCTTATTTATTATTATCTATACATCAATACAAATAAATAAAATTGGAGTGTCTGTTTGTAATATTAAAATAACCGCTTTCTACTACGTGCATTTGGATTTATACACAGTATATCAAAACAACATTTTTTATAATTTTTGTCTGTCTGTTTGTTTGTTTGTTCCGGTTAATCTCTAAAATGGCTGGACCGATATTGACGGGACTTTCACTGGCAGATAGCTGATGTAACAAGGAGTAACTTAAGCTACTTTTATTTTAGAAAAAAATAGTTTATTAGGCGATACGAAGTTTGCCGGTCAGCTAGTTGACTATAAAAATAAAGCAATTTAGGCGCCTGGCAAAACTTCAGCCAGGTGGAGATCGGGACTACCAAAGGCGTTGCTGACCAAGAAAGACTTGATCTGGCACTTCGACACTGATACCAAATCGTTTCCGGCTGGCTCAACCAAGAATCAGGTAACTAGCCAGGCAGGGTTCACAAGAAACATAATAATATCAGTAATAATATAAATATTAATAAAATATTACTAAAATTTTTGTCTCTAACCCAATTCTAAACGTAAAGTATAAACTACTCTGTGGCAGGCCGTGAAGGCACCAACAAATAAAACAGAACTACAGAGAATACTAGTAATGATGATATGTCTCAACAAAATTCCCAATATGTCGGATGTAACATATCCGATGAGAGTTGTTGCATAAAAATACTAATTTCTACTGCAGAGCTCTCCAGTACAGAATGGCTATTCTCTAAAATACAAACTCGAAATCGAAGCTCACTCAAGAGAGACTCGAAAGCGAACTTGCATCATCTTGATATGTCATTCTCCAATCATACATACGCACTTGCGAAGCGAAGTGAGTCTCGAACTCGAACTTCAAACGACTAAAGATGGCCTCGGTATGGTATTCTTACCGAATAAATATATGTCATTCTCTAATAATCTAGTACGCACTTGCGAAGTGAAGTGAGTCTCGAACTCGAACTTTAATTTTGAAACTCATCGCGGATTCCGCTGTCGAGTTACAAAACAGAATAGCCTTGCTGAGGCTATTATGTTACCAAACCTGTAACATTGACAGTGGATGTTATAGAAATCTCGGAGCCGCAGTTCTCCAAGAGGGTCAACCAGTGGCATATGGAGCTATGGCATTGAGTAAATGACAACAAAATTACCCTCAAATAGAAAAGGAAGCACTCGCCATCTGGTTTGGTTGTAAGAAGTTTCATGAGTAGATATGGCAAACGCCTAACAGTCGAATCAGACCACAAACCACTCGAAACTATCTTCAAGAAAAATATTCAATCTGCACCAGCGAGGCTGCAATTAATAATGTTCAATCTTGCACTTGTTACTTTGCGAAAATCCATTGTTATTAAGTTAGTATTAAAGTTAAACTTTGCAACAATCCGCGGTTAACATGTATGATATTGTATACTTTTAAGACATGCGTGACTCCTCCCTCCTTCCCACAACGGAAACATGCACTACAATAATTAAAAGTATATACTAACATACATACAAAGTATATACCATCATACGTGTTAACCGCGGATTGTTGCAAAATAGACAAATACTAATTTAACACCTAATGTTATATTTAAAAAGGGCAATGAAATACCCTTAGCAGACTTTTTTAGCCGAGACTGTGATGCATGTAACCTGAAATATGAACAAGAAAAAGATTTTAAGGTAGCAGTCATCCTGACCATGTCACTAGATGCCAAGGAGGAACTAATAACAGCAACATAAGAGGATCCACACATGCAGTTGATTCTTGAGACAATTAAGCGATGATTTCCAGAAAAAGTTTACGAACTTCCTACAGAACTAAGACATTATTTTACTTTAAAGAAGAACTAAGCTATCTATTTGGTACTCGTTACGAAGTGTTTTATATCAGTCAGTGGCGCCCATCGTGGGACTAAGAACAACGAATCGAGTTTCGTACGCTATAATTGTTATTTGTACCCACTGAACATTTAGCAAACGTAGTCCTTTTTATATGGACGATTAATTTATGATTATAACATAAAAGCAACAAAAGTAAATGCTCAATAATTTTAAAAAGATTCTTTGTTTAAAATAACGAGATATTTTGTGTCCCGTTAAGCATGACATTTTCACGAAATAATAGGACTAAACGGAGAAATTTCAATCCTTACAGGATTGAATTGCAAAGGGGAGTGTAAAACGAATTTACAATTATCATTACCATTTTTCTCTTAAACCGCGCTCTAACAACCATTTTATCACGAGCTCTAGAACGTTGAATAAACGATAACTATAACTTCGGTTTTATTGTTCTTACTAAGAGGCCAAAGTAAAATTGCTAATGTCACTAGATTTTTTAAATGTTTGCAAAGAAATTCCAGACGTTTTAAATTTCCAGACCTGCTTGGCTAAAAGATTTCACGGAATTTATTTCGGCTATTCATTTTAAGATGTTTGAATAAAATATAAATACAAATAGTTTTATAGAAGAGCATGCTTTTGATTATATTTTAGTACATTTTAAATAACGCAATTTTATTTAAGAAGCGCTCATAGCCCGGCGGTATGTGTCGATCCTAAGTGATCGGCAAAGAAGAGAAACCTGTACTCAGTAGTGGGCCAGTAATGGGTTGAAGCCAAACCAAGTCAAGTCACTAAAATACGGAGAATAAAGAGAGTTTATATTTTCGATTTGAAACTGGCCTTATTTCAGTAACTCTAGTAAACATTATTTACTATACGCAATATAAATAGGCTATCATCATCAAATACTAAAAACTATTTTCAGGATATTTCGAATACCTACGTGGTACAGAAAGAGGATTTGTGTTTTTGCTTCTGAGTTTCTTTAATTCCGAATAATTAAATCGTGGCAATTTCCCAATATAAGAGAATGCCGCCGTAAGCAGTTAGGTATCGTACCTACTTGTTAAAATAATATTATTATGTAAAAGGTATTATGTATTATGTAATACTTCATCAAAATGCGTGCGAGGTCATTACTTCGCTCCAGAAATTTGAATAAAACACGCATGATAATTATACTTTCTCACGTGTACAAGTGCCGACTAGGTGTAGTTAATTTATTTCTTTTAAAATAATTCCTCCTTAAGACATTTATTGCTTCAAGCATAGTAGATACTATTGTCTGTAAAGTAATAGATATTGTTAACTATTGCCCGTAGCACGAAGTTGCCGCAACTATTCAATTCAGCGTTTTCAGAGATAATAAATATAATAAAAGCTTAAATAGGTTATTATTGAGCGTTTTGTATTTCCTAACTATCAATAAGCTATTTTGAATCACAGTATTGTCGGCAGTGCCACTAGGAATGAAGGGAAAACCGACATCAACAATAAATAAAAGAGAAAATAAGAACATAAACGTGTACAAAAAATCATGCATCAAAAAAATAAATAAAAAAAGCAAAAAATAAAAAATAAAAAATAAATAAAAACAAAAACTAAAGAAAATTCAAAAACACCAAAAATAACCATATTAAAAAAAACAATATTAAAAAAACAATATGAAAAAAAAATATTAAAAAAAAAACAATATTAAAAACGAATATTAAAAACAACGTGTTTCGTCACCTTTTGTGTCACAAATCTTAAAATTTCACTCTCATCATTTTTTCCATTTATTTCATAACGCGCCTTAAGAAGTATAACTTCAAAAATAAGGAAACAAAATAGAGGTAACATTTATCAGACCAGAGGTTATCGGTTATAAAATTCTATTTTCCTGAGAATGTCATGTGTAGCGGTGACCGCTTTGGATAAGGAACGCCATCCATCCTCCTGCTCGGGATGTTTCCTGACCTGAACGACGGATGAGGTTATGAAGAGTAGTCCCTTTCTTGAGGTAGTTAGTTGTATTACTAAATATAATACTTAAAGGTACAGTCGACAAAAGAATTAAGTATGCATTTACCAGCTTTATCTATACAAATAAATAAAATTGGAGTGTCAGTTTGTAATATTAAAATAACCGCTTTTTACTAAGTGCATTTGGATGTATACACGGTACATATATATAAACAACATTTTTTACAATTTTTGTCTGTCTGTCTGTTTGTTCCGGCTAATCTCTGAAATTGCTGGATCGATTTTGACGGGACTTTCACTGGCAGATAGCTGATGTAACAAGGAGTAACTTAGTCCACTTTTATTTTAGAAAACAAAATAGTTTGTTAGGTGATACGAAGTTCGCCGGGTCAGCTACTTGGTTAATATAATTATTTAATTTTCAAAAAGAATATAACTTTCATTACATAAGAAATACCTTATTTTCAAAACTTGTTCTTACTACTTCTTATTGGCTTTAATTAGTTACCGTTTCTAGAATTGAACCCTTCAATGTAAATTCAGGGCTTTTGCTCTATTCGCTCCAAAATGTTCGTAACAATTGGTCGAAGAAAAATAACATTGATAACAAATTAAGAACGCAAAAGGGTTCTACGACTGATCGCAATTAAGTTTTTTTTGTATTTCAAGACGAGAGCTTTTAAAACTGTTTCGTAATTAAATACACCCGCAACTCAAACGCGTACATGGTTACAATTAGGCTTGTTTCCATGGTAAAGGCTTCTAAAATGCTGTAATTTACGAAATTATTGTGAATTTAAAAAAAGGACAACATTACTGTTACAAGAAGCACGTACGAATTTGAATAAAATATACTGAATGTAAGTCATGTAGACATCAGTTTGTGAGACTTCTGAAATGCCACATCTAATTTGGGGAATTATTGTGAATTTAAAAAGGAAAACGTGTCTCAATTAACATATTTTACTGTTACATAAGGGGCCATCCATAAATTACGTCACACTAATTTCATGACTTTTTGACCCCTCCCCCCCCCTTGTCACAGCTTGTCACATTTGTGAGACCTCCCCCCCTAGTGTGACGTCACATATTATGAAATTTTACATCTAGAAATTATTAAATGAAAACAGCAGTTCCCAAATAAGTTTTATTTCTATTAATTATTTTTAAATATTCACCTATACATACCAATTATTCGATTTTGAAATGTGACGTCACGAAATTTAGGACCCCCTCCCACCCCTTGTCACACAATGTCACACTTCATCGACTCCCCCCCTCCCCCATAACGTGTGACGTAATTTATGGATGGCCCCTAATGAAGCATGTACGAGTCACAATAATGTCCTGAAACTACAATAATATTCGGAAAATGAAGCAAATGTAACGTAACCTAGATCAAGTTAAAACTGGGTTAAGTTTAAGTTAAAGGTTTAAGTTAAGATTTAAGGTTAAGTTAAAAAAAAATATGAATCATAGGAGACTTTGTTACTTGAAGCATAGATCTATTCCCGTGGGACATGTTGTAAAATTTAATATGGTAATCGTGTCATGAGATTCATAAAAAATATTAAGGATTTTTCTTTGTCAATCCTTTTTATAATTATGATAAACCAGTAGAAACCAGTAAACTCGACTTGTGCTACAACGCTAAAAAAAGAAATACATAAATTGAGGAAAATTTTTGTATGGGAAAACGCAAAAATCGACTGAATGTGCCTGCATTGTTTTAGTGGTATCAACCCATCCTAGCATTATTGCCTTAAAAATGAAACCAGTTTGGGGCACATCAGTTGCATGGTTTTAAAGTCATCGGTACAAACATTTTTTATGTTTTATGAATGACATTATTTGTAGAATGAGACACTCGAATCCTCCCTGGACCTAATTTTCAATCCTACGTACATGATCGATTAACGTGAGTTGTTACTGACATGAACATGTTAGGCATATCTATTTTGTTTGTTATTATGCTATTTTATATGTGTAATATTATGCCATGACACTAAAAATAATTTTAGTTCTGATAACAATAATTGGTTCATTTGAAAACGTAACAAAAAGTTACGTTTTTCAAAGTAACCTGTTTCAACTCCATTTTTTATAAGAAGCATGTAGCCGAAATACATTTATTATTTAACATTACAATAATTTATTTGATGACTGATATGTTTGTCTGATACTAGTTATGTCCGAATAAATAATTTAACGTGCTGTCACGAGAAATAAAATTATTCTGTGGAATTCACTAAATACATAATTAGATAGGCAGTGCTGATTTAGTAACACACATACATAAAAACACTTATAAGTTATAAGTGTAGTCGAATGTAATTATAACTATAATGAGAATGATTTTACATGCTTTATATTAGCTTCACCTGTATGTATGTATGTTTGTTTGTTTCTTTGTTTGTAACTTGTAATTTGTAACCGACTTTTTTGAACTTGATTTTGGCCCACTTCAAACGGTCAGATTTCTTTCAAACTTCGTAGACATATCGAGGATCGATGACAATTCAATATTTAAAGAAAAAAGAAAGAAAGAAAAAAAATAATTTTATTTCAAAAAATCAATGTTAAAAATGAAAAAATAAATAATAGTTAAAAAAAAAACTAAAAAATACGCTTTTATACAAAATCCAACTAAAAAATAGAAAATAAATTTGAATTAAGAATCGTGTAATTGTAATAAAAGCGTGGGGTGCGTGGTGTCAGTGGGTAGAAGGGATAATATTATCTTAATAAAAAGCACCCCACGCTTTTTTTACAATTACAGGATTCTTAATTCAAATTTATCTTATATATATAAAATTCTCGTGTCACGGTGTTAGAAGTTGAACACCTCCGAAACGGCTCGACCGATTTTCGTGAATCTTTGCGTGCATATCGGCTAGAGGTGAGAATCGGACAACATCTATTTTTCATCCCCCTACCCCTAAAAAATTTTTGGCAAAACAACGTTTGCCCGCTCAGCTAGTAACAGTATAAAATTCGTCAATTCTAGAAGAAATATACCTACTGAGCAATTTAGGGTCTCATGGTGCATCTGTGAAAGAAAATATCATCAAATCCTACAATCGAAAACGTGCACCTGACTGCCAACGCCATCTTAATAGATTCAGGGCTGCTATGTAGCTGCAGGAATTCTATGAACTACAGAATATGGCTTGCAAAAAACCTTCGCTTATCTTAGTGTGTATTTAGCAAAGAAATATCTCCGATCAGCCTAAGTTACATTCTGGGAAGACGACCTTCAAATATTAAAATTTTATGTATAAAACTGGTACGTTGACAATGTAATCTTTGTGTGATTCAGATATTGACACATGACGTGACCTCAATATTGTGATAGAATGTCCCCGCTGGAGTGTTAAGGCATTTTACTTTATAATCTCTTTTCCGCTTTAACAATGTTTTTGTAGCCGAATCCTTTGTATTTCCACGTCCCTTTTTCTTTCACGGTAGTTTATTTAGTAACATTTCTTTTATCTTTACTTACTCGTTGATTCCTTATGCGTGAGTAAATATAATATAGACACAGAGTTAGACATTTCAGGGCCCGAGACGAACAGAGAAATTTTTTAGATAAATATATTTAGGTATGTCTACTATGATCTGAAATGAACAACAATTAATAACCAAGAATATTTAAACCTACTACACTAATTAATACCTTAAACCTACAGCTTATACCCTTCACAAGAAATCTCTACATGTAGGTACGTAAGTTAAACCACAATTATATTTTTAGTCTGCTTTATCTCGGTCCAATCGGATTTTCATTTTACTCAACGTTTGTATGTTCAAACAGTCCTTAACGGATAAAACAAATTGGTGTTTATACATATGAAAATAAATATTTATCTTAGTTATAGTTTAGTACATAAACACACTCTTTACGTTTTATTGCAAAAATAACAACTGTAATTGTAAAACTTGTAAAGTCATTATTTCAACTCTATGACGAAAGGGACCATTTATTTAAACAGTGATTTGAGTACATTAAAGTGATTACAGATGCGTATAGATACACACAGATTGTATAAACTGACGTTACGACATGTAGAAAACATAATATATTCGGGCCGAATTGCGTGGAGGATTCATACCAGCAAAATATGATTCATGTTAGCAACTATCGCACATATAAACATTAGGAAAGGCCAAGTAAAATGGCAGCTACTTAATATAATCGCCCCACAAAAATGACTTTGTTATCTGATGAAGGGGAAGAAAAAGTGTGGTGTGGATTTGGTAAATTGGGTCAGTAAAGGTGTGGTCCCAATTGAACAGTTGCGTTTTTTCTTTAGGTATACCTTTTCTATTTAACCGACGCAAAAGAAATCTTTGACTTATAAAAAGGTTCTCAATTCGATTGTCTTTTTTTTATTTGTGTTACTTTATAACCTTTAAGTTATTTTTATATTCGAAAGCTAGTGCTTGTTATGTAGTCCTGTTTAAATTTGAGCGAGATCTGATGAGTAGTTTTTGAGTTATCCCTAATTTAGAAGTCGGTTATTTTTTGCCAAGAATTATTTAAAATTTAAAATCATTTGATTTAAGCGATGCAAGAGAAAATCAGATAGGGATTTTCTTAATTGAAAATAATTTGTCGTATCTAAGCCTCCTTTTATTCCTTCTCTGTGGTCTCATTGAATACACTTTTGCTTCCCTTCCGCAAGGGTTAACCGAGGGAGATACTAATGTTCATGGATACATAATTTTAAACTTACGAGTAACTCATCGTGGACTGAACTCATGTTACTATGCTACGGTACTCACGATATTTACTTATTTCACGATACGCTGAACTTCAGCTGCGACTACGATCCATGCCACTATGTTGAATATTGGCGTACATAATAAATATTGAGAGTACCCGCATCGTAGTGCATTGATTGCAGTGTCAATCTTCCATTAGATGCCTTGCTCGTGTCAACTGCTTACACAGTTTAGGAACTCAATGTCCTTTTTTTTGTAAAAAACTGACAATCATCGTATCAAACGACGCACCTTATGATATAGCTTCCTATGGGGTCACGGTGTCGCTCACGAAAAGTAGAAAAAAATAGAAAGAAGGACCCGCGTTATTTTTTTCTTCTCAGAAGCAGTTATTTTACTTTTTCGGAGTACAAATCCTAGTAAGTTATTTTGGTCTTGTTAATTGTTATCACCCCACTAAATTCACCACTATCTGACGAAGGGGAACTCTTAATTGCTGAACTAGGGCAATAGTTGATTTTACCTCAAAATAAATTACCTCCTGAAGAACTTCATTTTTCGTTATAATGAAAATACTTTTATTTCTGTGCTTGAACTATGTATTTGCTGACTTATTCAAACACGTTACTTATAAAAATCGAGTTCAAGTTCGAAATCACACAATTTCGTTTCTCTTTGCTTATCATAATATAATCGACTATGTTTACATTTTCCGGGATAATAAGTGCCCTATATTTTATTTCCGATCATGATCTATCTGTGTGCTAAATTTCATGAAAATCGTTTCAGTATTTTTTGCGTGAAAGAGTTACAAACATCCAGTAAAGGTAGTAACAGAATAGTATAGAACTCGCTTATTTAGTACGGAACTCCCATAAATACGCGGAGCGGACAAATACATTTACGGACGGATACTAACTCCATACGGACAATGCTCTAAACTACATCTGCTGGGTTGTAAAATAAAAAGGGTTGCGTCGTTATTTTTACAACAGAATCCAAGTTTACAAGTGCACTGTCCTGAGATTCACTTCACATAATCTGAGGCTAACGAGAAAAATTTTATGTATGACATACTATACTTTTTTTTTATGGGGGCAAGTGCCTTGGAAAAGGCCTTAGTCGACGTAAACCCTCAGAGTTCGCATGTTTCTATCTGCGTTTTTATTTCTTCATGACACATAAATCAGGATTCTTGATATTAGAGGAATTTCTCATAAGTATAACCGAACCAGACTATGTAATTGAATTATATGTAACACTAAAAAAATATTACTCCGATTATCGCGAGACTAACAGTTTCAATAAAAATATTATTCCAATGAATCAGTCAAATGGTGAAGTCTAATCTTATTTGATTGAAATGTCTGAGTCTTCTGATATATTGTTATTGACTGTTGACTTTATTACTTTAGAGATATAAAAATAATATGATAAAAATAATGCCTCTCTAGACATTATATGAGGTTAAGTCTCATAGAATCTTGTGCCTTCACAATGAATTGATTAAATTCATAATTTGATCTTCTGATTTATTGACTGTTAACTTTATGATTTTACAGATAATTATATGATAACAATAAAGCTTAGACTTTAAACATAGCATCAATCTTCTGCTCTCATAATATTGTAATAAATTGCTCAAATTCATTATTTGATTTTATTTGAACAAATTTAATGTTGGATTCCATAAACTAGTATTTTTAAATATTTGTTTAATAATGGTTTTTGTCTTTGAAGTTTTCACTCAGGTGTTTTGCAGATAATCTTAAGGAGCCTTTTAGATATTCACTGCTAGACTTGCCTTCTCTTTCTTCAGTTGCTTCACAGACATACTACTCGTATACTCTTTTTGCTAAGACTTGGCGTATTCGAGGACCTTGCTTTTCCAAAGATCATAGGTAATTCAAACTACTAAAAGCTAGCGCGTATTTCTGTGAGCTATCTCAGTAAAGATATTTCGTTTAACGTATTTATTATTTTAAAATGTATTATTTCAAAATAAGCTGTATGAGTGTATGTGAAAAATTGACAGGAGGGGTCAACATACGCATACTAAGCCGTTGTGTTCCAAATACGGCCGTAATAAGGTGCCACAACACTTGTCGTATTTTAAGTTGGATTTATCATTAATCCCCTTTCAAGGCAGAATTAATTCAGATTAACGTGTTTTGGAACATTTGGAACTCCACATGGGGTAAAATTGGGTAAGTATTTAGAGAAGGTAACATTGCCTAGCACTACGTAGGGCTCCGTTATGGTAAGTTGGTTTATATAAATATAATACTGCTGAGATTTTCTTCATGCCGACTAACCATAACAAGCCTTATATAATATCTCGCAAACGGATTCCTCCATGGTGTTTGCGATATTGTTTAAATAATACATGGCATACCATATCATGGCATAGCCAAAAAAAAATCATCCCCATTGTACATATACCTTTACTTCTTTAAGATTTGATTTTACCAATTTGTCAGTCTAGTGAATTAGAATATTTATGCCAAATTAGAGGTTTTTTTTATTATTTTAACTGATTTTTACTTTAAGTATATACAAGTTCTCTAAAGATATAAAGTTACTAGAGATACTATTAATTTATGATTATAAAATCATCGAACAGTCAGTCAGTAACGTGTTTTAGAAGCAACTAACTTTGTTTTACTTCATTATTTAAATGAAGAGATAACAGATAATATCTACTTACCATCAGGTACATAAACATTAAGGTACAGACAATCTTCTGAATACTCCTTCTTCCTCGGCTCTTCCATCTGCCCATCCAATAACTTCATAAACAACTCATCGTGTTTGCTCAACGGGTTCTGTACATCTTCTTTCTTCGCGTCACTTTGCATGCAATCAGGCGCAAATAACGTGGCATTCCTCACTCCTTCCCATCTTGGTAAATCATTGACATCTGGAGCCGTAAATCGACGGAAATCAACGGGTGGCTGCGCGTATGGAATGCCAACGTAAGCAGCTATACGTCTCGTCCGAAATCTCGTAATATACATTCCAGATATAACTCCCTGATTGGCTAAGGTGATCTGCTTCGGTTCCCGAGCCGACAGCACCTCAGCTAAAACCGACAGCACTATGACATAGAGCATCGCGACTGTTACACTGAATCGAACGTCTTTTCCATTTGAATTAGGGTGTCAAAATGGAACGTATTTCACATTTCGAATTTTATTTGTAACGTGATTTCTTTGTTTTTTGTTTACACTGCACTGACGGTAGGGTGGTGGGTGTTCGGGTTCGAAGGTGGTGCGTTACTGTTAGCCGTGCAGACTTCGGCTCGTAAACAGTGGGGCTGTCCGTCGTTATAGCGACCAAGGAATTGCTTTTCAGCGCTACGACTGAGTAGAATTGGCAATGAATTATTTATAAACAACCAGATTTATTGGATGTGTTCAATAAGTCTTGTTTCACATTGTTGGTCACATTCTTGATATTAGAGTGTAGACAAGAAAGTTGGGACGTAATTTTTAATAACATTGAATCGGGTACCGTTTTTACCGTGTAAGTTGACTTTAAAAATCGTAGCGAAAATCCTTGACACTAAAATTTATATGGAGATCGAATTAAATCTATCATGTGATGGAGATTAATATAGTTAATTAAGTTGATTAGTTTTAAACCAAAAAGAAAATATAAGAATCATATTAATTTATATGTAGACTCTATAGCACAGATTTAAGCATTACCTAGAATTGCCATTTCTATACATTCCTAAAGCCGAAGTACTATACAGCTAGTCTGATCGCGTGACTGAAAGCTGAGCTTTGAATTCATTGCATTCCACCTTTCATTTTGTACCCTCATCTCCCCCTATATGGGTCAATGCGACCCAATTATTGATTTTGTGTTCATGCCAATTGGGGATTTGTTTAAATTTGGTTATTTGGAAATTGGCTACATGCCAAATGTGAAATACAACTGAGTTATATACAAAATTGTTTGAAATATAAATGGTTTTGACTGCTTTAAACTGTTTACCAAAAAACTTTTTATGCTACCTAAAATTCATCGATATATTTTACTATTATTGATTTATGGAGATTTCATAGCCAGAGTTTTGCAGTTTGCGTTATTGGATACTAAAAAAATATTTTTGTAGTAGAAGATACTAAATTCTAAGATCATTATGTTAGCGATAAAAGAGCAAAGTACCTTAAAACCAGACTTTTTAGTTAAAGTGTTATCGTGCATCTAAACCGGATTCGTCCTATTGCCTAAAATTCCATATTTTATAATATGTACTATTTTTTTAACATAATCTAAATTTTACTAACAAAAAATAACCGACTTCAAAATTACTCAAAAACTACTTGTCAGATCTCAATAAAAATTAAGTGGAACCACATGACAAGCACCAGCTTTCGATTAAAAAAAGAATCATCAAAATCGGTTCACCCAGTCGAAAGTTCTGAGGTAACAAACATAAAAAAAAATACAGTCGAATTGAGAACCTCCTCCTTTTTTTGAAGTCGGTTAAAAAATTGACAACAATTGAGTGCGACAAGAAACTTTTATTCAATAAAAGATTAAGTATTCAATTATTTCATTATTATATCAGCATTATGCTTACACTTAAACACTCACACAGTCGTTTTTTTTTTAATTGAGAATTAATAAATGTAACTCAAAAAGACTCGCGAAAAATCATGTTCAGAGATCTCTGTCGCCAACAAGACCACAACAGAATTTCACCATTAAGATCCGCTCTAGAGTATTGAGCTCACAGAGATGTGACACAACTCGTACAGATATCCGTATACATAATTATTTGAAATATGCCAAAATAATATTTAGAAAAAACTCTAATCACTTTTAATGTTTTACTTTTTAACGTTATTTTTTCACTGACTTAAAAAAGGAAATGTTTCTCATTTTTTTATATTCGTTCTGAGGCATTCAGCACTCAGAAAAATTATTATTATGGTGATTTTTATATGAATAGCGATAATTTTAGTGATTTTTGTCGTCCGTTATTTCGGTTAGTCGGTTATTTTTTTGGTAAAATTTTGTATTTGTAGGTATATTAAATTGCTTATGAGTCCATGATTCTAAGATTTTGAATAATTTTTTAAAATTAAAGAAAAACCGCCTGGTATCAAAAAATTTATTATGATATACTTTTTTGAAATCCTTAGTGTGAGCTCTTTAATTTGATACCCGTGCAATATTCAATTTATTTTTACTTTTTGATACTTCAAACAATGCCATCTCACAGCCACTACATTTGTTTTGTTTTAATTTTACATATCTTAGAAAACTTGGGTTATCATGACGAATCTAACAATATCTTAATTATATAAATCCGTTCTGCGGTTTAAAAGAAAGAATATTAAACATACAATATACGCGCGAAAACATAACTTCTTGCCAGTCAGGTAAAAATACAGATGTTATATCAAAACTTTATTAGAAAAATTCAATTAGCTTGTAATCTTGTGCTAACTGTGTTGATATTGATGTTTATTTCTATTATACATGAATGTTATATATATATATATATATTTTAAAGCGAAGAATATTGGCTCAGGCACTTTATCTGTAACCTTGATAAATTGGTTATATTAGCTCTGATCTAGATATGATTTCCCAAATGGACAGTGACTCTATTCATTAGGATTCCCTGATATTCCCTTGCGGATTCATTTGGATTTTTTGCGAACTGCCAAATCAGTCCACTTATGTTGCGACAAATAATTGTCCAACGATAAGGATGTGTGCAACTTCGTCAACTTGAATTTTAGAATTAGGTCCAGAAATTAAAGTTACTGTAACGTTATTTTTTAAATTTAGGTAAAGAACCTCCATAGTAAATACATAATAAATCGTAATTATAAAATCCAGATCATAAACTATCCGTGTAGTTATTATTATTAAGATATCGATTTACTGCTTACGTATATTCTTCGATATCCGAAGTTTTCGGTCACGGAGAACAATATTGGGTACAACACCCATACAAGTAGCAGAGTAAGTGATAACAGTTCCGTTATCGCGCCGGGAATTTAATTTACTCCCTCTCTTACAGTTTGAAGTGTGATATAATAGGTGCGCAATTGTTTTAATCTTGGAACAGAACTTTCTGTTCTAGAGCTGTAGAGATCGTTTAGTTAAAAAAAAATGAACGCGCCCCCATTTCATATTATTGTTACAACCTTTATGTGAAAATATTTATTTATATTTATAAAACGTTTCCTAAATATTGCCATTTACACGTTGTAATAGGCCAAGAGCCCAGAGCGATCAGACATGACTTATTTTTACATGGATGAAACTTTCACTACTCAGTAGCGTCTAGTGTACTTTGAATACCTTACGTGTTTGTGAAGCTTGCCCTGTTACCCAGGTGTCACTGTTACCCAGATTTTATTAGGAAAATGGTGTAATTAGATAATCAGATACTGTACCAACATTATCGAATACAGGTTAAAATGCGAGGTAAAGAACTTAGGCTTGTGACATTTTCGTTATTTATTGTAAGAAGTGTAGGTATTAGTTCACTATTGACTCGTTATGTATTGGTACCACGGACCTGAAAAACAGACTAATCGAGAGTGAAGTATAGCAATGGCCGCCCGCTTACCATGTGTGCGTAATTTTTGATTCGCGATTGAAGCAATATGGTGTCAATGTGTGGGTGTGTGTACTTGTACGAATAGAGAGTTGTTATTACTATGGGTGCTTCACTGAATTTGTTGTTGGGATTACGTCCGTCTTTTTTTAGGTCCGTGATTGGTTTACAATATGAATAATGTACGCCGATATTTTGACCCAGATAATTGAAGGGTGATCACGGCCAAACCTCTATAATTTCAAGAATTTTAATCTACTCCACAGTCTAAATTATTTATTTGTTTTTTTATTCTATTCAATATAAACAAGCCGACGGACTGAATATTCAGGTGTGAGCGGATGCCATTATATCCCAAGGTCCAAATATTTGCCGGTAGGATGGAATACTAACCCTTCTGTATAAACTGTCTATTATATTCATATGGAGACCCATATCTATATTGAGACTGGATTTTTAGAAGATCCGAAGGGTCTAATATGAACCATTCTTTTTTGTCTATATTTGCATAGATAACAATCCATCCCTATTTTAGGTACCTGTCTCCATAGATGTCACTGAAGTGAGTGAATAGAACAAAGAAATGAAAGATTAGTAATTATTGAAATATTCAGCATTCAATGTATTGCTTCGTTAAAATATCTAAATTGTATCTAATTGTAAGTAAAATGTTACGTTTTAGGGTTCCGTACGAAAAAACGAAAAACGGAACCCTTATAGGATCACTCGTGCGTCTGGGCGACCGCCGATCACAGCCAATGTACTCCGAAAGTAATGGATTAAATGAGTTGAAAGATACTCATGTGCTATTTTGTGACCCAAAAACAAAGGTATAAAGAAAACAAATGAATGAATTTGAAAAAAAAAATTAAGAAATCAAAATTTAAAATCAAAATAAAAAAAAAATCTTTTTGTAAACCGTATGTGGCATGTCAAATAAAAGGGCTTATTATAAGAATCTTGGTGCCATCAACCTTATTCACCTGAGTTAATTCACCCAGGTGTCTTAAGTGTACTTTTAGTGTACTTTATTCACCTATGCACCCAGGTGATTTAAATCTACTGGCCGCAGCTGAACTAAGTATACTAAATCGGTAGACCTAAATTCACCTAGGTAATTAAGGTGGTAAATAAGGCAAACTATACACGAGCCTACTGCCGAGGTGTTCAATATATTTTTTGTTATAATTCTACAATGGATACTTTTAAAATTATTCAAGAAAGAACGAAAATTTTAGACGAAAATTGACCTTATCTCCGTAACTACTGCAGCTAGAATTCTGAGAAAAATAAAGAAAATAGTTATTTAGTTATATATTACAGGAAAACCTATAAGAAGTCTAAAAAGGCAAAAATAAAATAGAAAAATAACTGTAAATACTTCATTAACGTACGGAACCCTCTCCAAGCGAGTTTAACTCACACTTGTCAACTTTATTTTTTGTTTAAAGTCTTTTAGGTACACTATTTGTGTGTTTCAAGTCTCGCAACTCCTTAACGGTTAAGAACACAGTCACAGTTTTTTTTTCTTTAGTACGTACAATAATATATGTACATCTTTTTTTTATACCGCTCATCGTGTTTTTCTATTTGACCTAATGGTTAGCTGGTATAGAATGCAATAGCATTAAGCTCACCATTTGTTCTTCAATATTTTATATTGTGATCAATAAAGTTTTCATAAATAAATAACTAGTAACATACATACATTAACTTGTTTAAGTGAATACCATACTGTTGGCTGAATGCAAAAATACCCTTTGCCTTTTGTAGACTCAATAATATAAAAACGTCATGTATCTTTGTATACTCTGTGGTTCGCTCCTTCCTTCCTTTTTCTGCTCTCGCGCTGCATAAATGTACTCTGTACTGAGTAATACTTTTATAATAAAATACCGAGTTATAATTGCACAAATTGGTTGTTTCATTCTCTACACATACAATTCACTATCTTCTAGTATTATCTTCTATTATTCACTATCTTCTAGTATTAGTTATCTATTAGTAGTTTCTCGTTACCCATTTATAGTGAGACTGTTCCTCAGGTGAGAAGGGCAAACATTCAATATCGTTCTATTTTATAGCCCTGTAGCACGGAATAGTGGTGCAATAACGATATTTTCGCAGTAGATTATATTCAGATATGCTACAAATATGTTGTGTTACACTTATGGCGTTATATACAGTTGATCGTATCATAATATGTCTAATATTGTGATCATTATAATTTGTAGCTGTTTCACTGCCTGGGTAAATGTACAATGAAGCAACGCTATGCCAAGAACCCTTTTTCTTAGTGCATTCGTTATGTCAAGCTTTCTATCTCACAGTCATCACTCAAGTATTACTTGGCTAAAGGGACGCATAGCATACAGCTCTGTGATTAGTCCATTTAAGTGCAATAAACTTCACTCTACATCACAAAGGCCAAAGATGGTAATATAAACAATCAATCCTCTCTTTCTATTTCGATAATGCTATGCATTCCGTAAAATACAGCTACTACCTATGCGTTGATTTTGACAACCCAAGCATTATTAATGAATTGATTTGAACGACCCTATGCATTAGTCGGCACTTTGAGACCTCACAGTGTTGTTTGTGGCTTTTGTCAATCGTAAAAGCTTACTCACCGAGAACATTCGCTTAAAGTAACTTGACAATGTTTGTTAAATTTATAAATATTTCAGGCCATAGATAGAGGCTATAAATAGGTAATTAATGATTAAAAAAAACTGAATGAAAGCATAGATATTTAGTCGCTTATATAATAGGTAAATACCTATAATTAAAATGAATTCTTGTAAGAAAATTACTTCAGTGCCATATTATGGCTCCATCTTGCAAAATAGAAAAAAAAACTAAGATATGTACATATTATGTACTTACCTATACCTTATTTTGTGTGAAGAACAGGTTTTTGTAAGTTTAAAACGAATTGACTCATTTTTTTTCTTTTCCCATACAAACTTGCGTAGCATATCCCTATGGAACCTTAAGGAACCCTAAAAAGTAGCCTATACTTTAAGTGGAAGACTTTTTAATATTCTAGTAAAAGTCCTGTTAAAATCCGTTCTTTGGTTTCAGAGATTAGCGGGAACAAACAAACAGATGAACAGGCAGACAGACAAAAATTTTAAAAACCCATTTTTCGGTTTTGGTATCGTGCAAGTATCGATTTACGACTTGAAAAATCATTTATTTCGAAATGACAGATAGACACTTCACATTTATTTATTTGTATGAATGTATAGATTATTTTTACCAGTGGAGGGGATCCACACTCCCCCCTCTCCTCCGACCAAACCCCTGTACACAATAATGTTCGATAATTTATGACAGGCAAACATAGATAAAAATTCCAATGTTAATTTTAAAAAGACAGACAGAACGAACTATCAAAAATTAAAGAGAAAAAAAAATGTTCTATTTGCCTTACTTTGTCGTGTCGATCTCGCATCGCCAGTCGTACGTACGTGTTAATATACCTACATTAATTATGAAAATAACTTTTGAAGGACAAACAAAAACCCATATTTCAAAACTTTTATATGCCTTATTATTACCTATGTCAAAGCTTAAAACAATTAAAAAACAAGATTGTGATGTAATTTTTTTTTAAGTTACGTAATCTAACTTTTAATCGTAAAATAACTACTATTCGTGACGACCTTTGAAAGACTAACCTACTTATTTGTAAAAATAAAGAGCCTTTTTGTTTAGTATTTAAACCATTTGAATTGAATTCAACTTTTGTAACAACCTTTGTAATTATTACAATCCACCCACAGCTGGGTTCGGGTATTTTTTCATAATGTAAGGGGTACATGCCATAGTTCACCACGCTGGCCAAGTATGAATTTGCAGAATACCTTCACACTTTCAAAAACATTATGGGGAACTCTTAAGTGTGCAGGTTTCCACGATGTTTTAGTTACCTAAGGAAGTGATAATAAACTTATTGTGCCCATAACTTTTTGAAAAAAAAAAATTGTTTGTGTTAGCTCCGACGCACGACTCCAGTATAACGCCATTTGTTTTGCAATCGTGAAATCAGTAACAACGGATGATGATGATAATGATGATGATGATTGATGATTATGATGATGATGATGACGAATGACGATGATGAAAATCTTCGACTAGTCCTACTAATATTATGAATGTGAAAGTTTGTATGAATTTTTGTTACTATTTCACACAAAAACTAATGAACAGATTTGGGCAAGGGAGTCAATACATCTTTAAACCCAAGGAAACCTAATTTTTCGTGTGATATATTCAACTGTATAGTCAGATCTAGCTCATTCGATTAAAAAAGAATCATCAAAATCGGTTCACCCAATCGAAAGTTCTGAGGTACTCGTAACAAACAAAAAAATACAGTCGAATTGAATACCTCCTCCTTTTTTGAAGTCGGTTAAAAATACAAAACAGACGGGTCACCTGATGGTTTGAACGTGACACCAACTAAGAATGAAGGAGAAGAAAAAAGCCCTTAGATGTTTGGCGGACTTAAGCAGGAAGGTGGTAGCCAGCCAGGATTCCAGGATTCTTTGACACTACATTTACTATTGGGAGATGTGCGATAGCATCTTTAAGCTCCACGCCTTTCGCACGCACGTCATGTAAGTTTGCACAAACAAAAAATGTCTCTGTCGTATCGTTCCATAGAAGTTCGAAATCAGAGTGTCGTTAAATAAAGAAGTGGCCTTTGCTAGCTAGCAACGTGAACTTAATGAGCGTTAATACTTTAAAAAACATAATTTTCTTAAGAAAAACTTAAGAAAGAACTTAATTAGTCTTCAGCTCGTGCTTTAAAATTACTCGGTCATTAGGTACTCGTACATACCTACAAGGTTTCTACCATGAGAAACCTTATATTACGTCACTAGTTTAATTTACATTTACTTAAATGAATGAATGTATTAGGTATGTTATATTATGTATAAGAACAATATTATGTTGAGAAACATATTATCTGAATGACGTGTTTTGATATTCTGAGATTAGTTGAAGTTTGCTTGAGTTGAATAAATTATAAGAACTAGTTTTATTTGGCAATACATTTATGTATTTTTACTCGACAGCGCAACGTAAAAGAGGGTATTGTGTTTATCAGTCTATGTATGTATGTGTGTTCCTATGTGGGGTTGTAGAGACCACACGGATTGATCAATTTTGATGATTCTTACGTCAATCGATTCGTGTTAACCTTGCGAGTATCACTAAAGACATAACAATAATTAAAATTCGCCACAGGGACAACCAGACGCCATATAGTTTAAATGAAAAAAAATTCGACGAACTAAGTACGTCAAGTGGGGTATCGTAATCGTAGAATAGGTATTCAAAAATTATTTTAGGTTCCATTTATCATTTTTCATTTTAAGTGAAAGTTTAGAATACAGGTATAACGATTTAAAGTTGGTTAATCAACAATTCTTGTTAATTTACTACTCTCTCAATGAAATGACAACATTGCGAGTTTTACCGTCTTTATAATCCTTATAAAGAAGTCAATGAATCCTAACTAAAGTGTAAAATAAAATAAATTAAATAAAAAAATTAAAAAACAAAAAACCCGACTGCGTAAAAAAAAACTAAAAAGAAAAAAAACAAGTCCAGTAGTTCAGAATGTTGTTAAATGTAATACTGAACAACTACACCATAGAAGAATTACTGTTAATCATTCTATGGTGTAGTTGTTCGGGACCCATTCTTCAACCAACCAAATTTTGTTTGTTTTTTCCTAAGCCATCCTGTCAAATTAAAATGGGTCCTAACTGTATCCTTCTATAGCCTAGTTGTTCAGTATTACTTTTTACTTTACTTGTTTACTTTATTTATTACCTTAGTAATCTAACAATGTAGGTGCAAACGAAAGCGTGCAGTTAATGTACCATTCACAAAAAAATTTCATTGATGTGATTGTAGACTGTAACACATAAAGTAATAATGAAAATTTCTTGTAAGCATATTTTAAAACAACAGTACATTGTAACATAACACGCAAAAGGTGTAAAAATGCAATAGCGTTGGTCGTGACTACTCTACGCGCTTCAAGGGCCACAGTATACTTGGTACTTGAATGGTTTTTATAACGTCATAGAACAGACATCTCGAACAAAATGCGTGTCCCGCCGGGAGGTTCTATTTTCAAAATTGAGCCCCCGATCTCCTTTCAAAATCGTAATAATACTTCAATGGCTAGAACACATTTTTTCTCCGTTGTTTGCACAAAATAAGAACACACAGAAGGACAACTGCATATAAGCGCGTTCGAGCAATTCACATAGACACAACTATGGTAATTTATGAAGTCAATGCTAAACGCTTAAATTAAAATTTTAATAGATTTTTTATCAATTAACTATTATTATTGTAATATAATAAGATTATTTCCTGGTTGTAAATCTGAAGTTGTAAAGAGGTGGCAGGGCGGGGTTCGTTCTTCCTGTAAATAAGCTGGCACAACCAATGATCTAGATCATTGGGCACAACTCACTGATTCAGCAAAATTAATTTATTTTAATAACAATTATTAACAAAGAACACCACAGTTTTTTAGACACATTTTTAGTATTTAAAAGGCAAATTAGATAATATAATATCAAGCAACTTTTAAAGATCGGCCTCCAAATTATACCCAGGCCCAGCTGACCGATCTTCCATCATCGATGGAAGCCCAGCTGACAGATAAATTTTTTGTAAAAACCAACTGTCATGATTTAAAAATTTAGAAGAAAAATGCATCTGCCAGCCAAGGAATATTGAATGAGGTATTACACCTCGTTAAAAAGTTTCATATTTTCTTCAGGATTTCTTAAGCAAATGCACTCGACGCAATCGTGCTTAACAGATTATAATCTGGGTCGTTGCTGTCTGAAGAAACATGGTATAATTGAAGGCCGAATACACGACAGCTAACGGTTCAAAGTTCAATTAAAGCGACAAAAGGGAAGCCTAAACGATGTGTGCACAGGACGGATAGCCTAAAAGATTCATCAATTTGTTTAACGTTTTACTGAAGTTTAAGTCTTTCCGTTTCAGTCCTGTCCAAAGCCCTTTGAAGTGTTTTTGACACGTTAGAAAAAAGTGAGGGAGAAATTTTACGATGCCCGCATACTGCTACAAGCAAATTATATTTATAAGTTAATACATTTTACAGTAAAGTTATTTTTTGAGGTTACTACTGCGCTGCAAAGTGTAATGGCTTCAACCCATTAATGGCCCACTACTGGGCACGGGTTTCTCCTCTTGAGGAGGCCTAGAGCATACTCCATCACGCTGCACCATTGGGGATTGGTGGAGGGGTTAGTGGCCAATCCGAGTGACGGAAGTTTTCAAACCGCCCGAGGGCCTCCGACATGGCTTAACGACTGTTATCTAATGATAACAACCGGGACCGACGGCTTTACGTGCCCTCCGAAGCACGGAAACGCTCAAGAAATTTTTGCCACTAGCGGTCACCCATCCAACTACCGACCGCGCCCGCTTTTGCTTTATCGATCACATAGGATCGACGCAAGCCGCCGGGCTTTGAGCGCTTCAAAGTATAATATAATAATATAATTAATTTTTTTTTTTACCAATAAAAAGAGTTTATTGACAAATACATTAAAATTAATACAATGAATATTAAAAAATTAACTCAAACTAACTTACATAATACAGAAAAAAATCTTAAACCAAAAGACTAACATAAAGAATATTTACAACAGATATACAATATACCTACATATTATTATTATGTGATCCAAAATAATTATTTTAATTGATTTATTTTTATTTAAATTCTACAATACTCCATTAGTACAATATTATAAAAGTGAAAGTAAGGTTGTTTGTGACATCTTTACGTCTTAACCACTACTCTAGTTGGCCTGAGATTTTGGAAAATGCATAAACGAGTCACAACTTGAACTCGGTTATTTATAATATTTGAACCTAATTAATTAAATAAATAATCTCCACCAATCCGCACTGGAGCAGCGTGGTGGAGTATGCTCTAGGCCTCCTCAAGAGGAGAGATCCGTGCCCAGTAGTGGGCCATTAATGGGTTGAAGCCAAATACAGGGAAGAGGGTCGAATTTAGATTGCAAGATTTGATTACATATCGACGCGGGGACGCCGGGTGAAACTAAAGTCTAGATATTTTTGTCTGAACGCGATAAAAAACAGATTTCGACTTGTTTTGTGTTGAGGTACATATTTTACTTCATACTCTGAAGGATTTTAACGATCGTAAAGTTCTGAAACGTTTAATCGCTCATAACAGCAGATGTTGTACTAATCGTCGCGTTCAGAATGTAGGTACTGGATATACACTAACATTAATCTTCATGGACAGACACACAGATGGATCTGCTATATAAATCTTATAACTTTTCTCTGAAATATTTTCACGTATGTCTAATAAACATTTTGTAAAACATTTGTTTTTGTCTTAACATTAAGTACGAGTAAACGCAAATGTTTCGACAAAACATTTTATCATTTATTTAGCACCTTCCGATGTAACTAATAAAATGATAGCTATACTTAGAAATAATAGTTACATACCTACGCCTATTATAAAACCAGCAGTTTACTGACCTTGCAAAATATGTCGGTTCCGTCATAATGTGAACCAGTGTTCACATCACACAACCAGTGTTCCGTCATAATGTGAACACTGGTTCACATTATGACGGAACCGACCAATTTCTGACTACTGGAAACGATTTTCTTGAACACTGCCCTAATTTGCAGGACACGCTAAGCCTAGCCGATGTTATTATCGTAAGCAGTCGTTAGGCCATGTAGGGAATGCGGTAAAAACACTTCTGTTCCGTCAGTAACTAATAACTTCTCACACTAATTCCTTCATCAAACTGCGATCAAGAAGCATTGCTCGCTACTGAAGATTAAAGTACCTTATGACGAGGACAGCTGACATACAGCATAATAAATAAAAATAGGTATATGTATCTACATTACAACTAAATGCTACGCTCTTATATGCACTATTATTCCCTGTGTCGTGAAGGGCATGGACAACATAAAAAAAGTGCTCGGTCGGGAATCGATCCCGGGACCCTTAGGCAGGGTCACTATCAACTACAGCAACGTGTTTTTTGAAGCAATTATAAAATAAATTACAAAAAATACGAGCATTTTTATTTGGTTATTCTAAAAGATTCAATTGTATGAATCATTGTGATTTATATCGTTGTAGCATGTGATTCATACGTTTGTTGTGTTATTTCGGACTAGAAATCATTCGCCACAATTCGCCACGTGCTAGGAATGTAAAGTGCTTTAGGTAAGTACACACTACTATAATATTGAGCTAATATTCCTTATGTTGGGCACAAATGAACATATTATATCATTAATACCCCAGGGAGGCTCGAAATTTATTCTGCCACATAAATCTATGGTCGTAAAGACGCGAGTCAGAAGGTCATGTAATAAATTAAACATAGCTACGTATTAAAATGTTCATACTTCGAGTATTAATAAATTATTCTATACTAGCTATTGCCTGCGGATTCGCCCGCGGTAGTGTAGTTTCGAAACGAAATTTTTAATTAATTAATGATGCCCCTGGCTTCGCGCTCATGTATATAGATTTTTTATAAATTCCGCGGGAAGCCTGAACTTTTCCGGGATAATAAGCATCCCTTGGATATCTTATTCCAGATCAGGGTTACTGTGTTTCATGAAAATCCGTTCAATAGTTTTTGCGTGAAAGAAATATATATGTATAAGATAAGATATATATATAATTAAAGAAATAATATATTATGTCGGCGAGCGACCTCTTTGGTTCTACAACGATCGGCCGATGCAGATGCTGTCATACAAGAAATCATGAAGAAAAACTTAATATTTAGAATAAGGAATGTGTTTTCCAACTTTTTAGCGAAATTAAATAAAAAAGGGTAATTTTCTTCAAAAAAATTTCAGTTAATATCTTTAAAAAATATATTCTATTAAATTTGGGTAGATTTTATACCTCGAATAGATAAACTATGATAACAACTGGTAAAAAAAAAACAGAATGAAAATAAATGTAAAAACAAAAAAAATATGTTGAAAATAGTGCAGCAAGTCGGGTTTCTTTCCAAAAAAATTAAAAAGCTAAAAAAAAACCAAACCGATTAGACCTGTACTTTATTGGTTTTTTGTTAATAGTTTTGTCCAAATAATCAAACAAAAATGACGCCGGGCGGTCACTTGGCCCTGGGACACCCTGTATATTGAGAACAATATGTGTGGGACATTATATGGGAATTTGATGGGAATTGATTACTGATCACGGAGTAGTACAGATTGTTATTGATGTGAACGTTAGGAAAACTGGAAATATATCATGGAACAAAGTAAAAGGCATTTTATTGAATAACCAATACCGTAGAATACCGCTTCTGCGTCATATACAATACATCCACACAAAATTTTGCATATACTAATATGTACTTAATAGTCACGGACCTAAAAAAAAGACGGACGTAATCCTAACAACAAATTCATTGAAGCACCCATAGTAATACCAACTCTATATTCCTACAAGTACACACACCCACACATTGACACCATACTGCATCAATCGCGAATCAAAAATTACGCACACGTGGTAAGCGGGCGGCCATTGATATGCTTCACTTTTGATTAGACGAGGCTACGTCATCTTTTTTCAGGTCCGTGTTAATAGTATAGGATAGGATTATCGGTGCACCCAGTCGTCAGACTCAGGCCTTTGTTGAAGCCTAACATTTACTCCATCGGATTTAAACTGCGACGAACATTACAGTTAATGCAATAACAAAACACTTTAAAGCTTCATGCTAGAAAACAGTGTTAAAATCAACTTATCGCATACTAACATGCAATATTAATATGTGTTGAGCAAAAATGCTCCCTAATCACATACCTCTTGATGTAATATTTCCACGATACGTCCTTGGCATGTCAAACTATAAGTACTTAATTCTAACCTATTACTACGAGTGGTGTGTGGTTATCTGAAGTAGTTCATATTATAGGGTAAAAATAGGCATGGCAGTAACTGCTACTTTAATTTTTTTCCGTTTCAATACAAATATATTATTATGGTTACTATTTAATTACCAAAAATCAAAGTAAATTCTTAGTAATTAACTTTTGTTAATTTTTTTTAACATTAGAACTTACTAACATAATAGTTTAAGGTTTAATACTTTAATATTCTGCGGTATTTATGAAGCGCTATGACACGGGGTTCTTCAAAAAAGGTATAAAAAGAGTAAGTAACCTTTAGGGCAGGCGATGGATTGACGATTCCTCTGGTATTGCTCATGTCCATAGTCGACTGTAACCACTCAAGTGGCCCATATAATTTTTAAAGGGCAGCTTCAGGCTATTTAAAAAAAGTTTGAGTTAGTAGTAATATTTACAGGGTAAAATTGAGAGCTATCGTCACAACAGTGGTTAGACAATTTTTACACATTTTATCACAGGTTTTTTGTAGACTATAGTAACATTTTGTTTGATTTCTTTCGGTTCACAAATAAACACATAATAGGGTATGTATTACACACAAAATAACTAATACTATACTTAATGCACAAGGGACCTAAAACTAAAAACCTTACAAAATATAATATAATAATTAAAATATATTAATAATAAAAGGAGTCCCTTTAGGCAAGGTTCCGAAGATACTGGCAGCGTTCCCGTTTTAATTATTGTATTATATTTTTTAAGGTTTTTAGTTATACGGTAGGTATGTAAATTTAAAGAATTCTGTTTTATCTTTTTTTCGAATGTGTGCGTAGATAACTGAACCCGAGGTGTAGTTTCCACGATACTAGTTACTAGATAAAATTACGTATATTTCCGTTCATAGGTGTGGCATATAAGATAGCTTTGACGCTGTGACTTATTCTGGGCAATTTCTTCATTTTCCAAGCCTTCAATCACAGCCTGTCGCTATAAAGGCTGCTACACAGCTATTATCGCAGATTGCTTTGGCAGTTAGAACAAATTGTTTCGCTTTCGTGGCCTCGGCGACTCTTCAGTATTGGCTTATCTAAGGACATCAAAAGAAATATGTCAAATGAGGGTTTTTATGTTACTACAAATGAGCTGACGATCCACCTGATGGTAAATGGCCACTGTCGCCCCGTCTACATCAAGAAAGAAGAAGCAAACTGAAAAGAAGAAAAAAGACCGCCATTGTAAAGAAAGAAAGAAAGAAAATTACATTTATTTCATTGACAATCGCTGCAACAGCCTTTACAAGCATTAACATCAACATTATATGATACAGCAATGGCGAGGTAAAGAAATTGCAGCGAGAAAGAGATTGCAACCCGGTATGTTTCTCAACCCGGCCGGGCCCGGTTGTATTCGTCGCCAACCCGGCCGGGTCCGCCGGGTCCGGCTGAGTTGTGTTAGCGATGAGACTTTTAAAGTATTTTATGAAAATTTTCTTTATATGAATGGAAAAAGACAATGATTCAAGGTTTATATTTATTTCAAATTGGCTTATGAACAATTATCACAATAGTCAGTCGCTCACTCTCACTCAAGTCTCAAAATCACACTTAATACAGAATTTATTACTTTTACTTATGAACGGAAAAGTATCATTAGATAGTAAGTATTAGTAATTACTAGCTGTTGCCCGCAGATTCGCATACAGAAATTATGTTTTACCTTATTTGCACCTCTTGCAGAAGAAAATTAAAAAAAAACGGTGAATTTATATTGAAGTACTTATATTAAGTAATTTATATCTTGAAACCCACGATACAATCACAAAGAATTCCTCCAGGAGTGGATTTTGAAATATTCACATTAATTTGTTTTTTTTTTCTTTTTCTTGCAAATTTTTGAAAAACTGAAAAACATATATTCCATCAATTTAAGCAAGGAACATTTGTTGCAAATTTGAAGCAAATCATTTGATGTCTTAAATATATTCCATACAAAACTTCATCCCGTTTCCCAGGGAAATATTTTAATTTTCCGGGATAAAAAGTATCCTAAAATATGACCCGGAGTATCAGTAACAATTTTACCAATTTTCATCGAAATCCGTTCAAGGACTTTCATGTGATGCCCGGACAGACAAACAGACAGACATTCTAAAAAAAATTTTTGTGCTCTAACACGTCATTGAAGTGCCCCCTAATCAAAATTTTTAAAAAATATTTAATGTACAGAAAATTTACCCTTTGAGTTTTATTCCGCATCCAAATTATCTTCAAAGGAAACTAATCACCACATATTACGAGAACAAATTAATAATAAAATACGAAGTGATTTCCGTAGCCTCTTAGTGAAGAGTGAAGCGGTGGAAGCGATTAGCGAAATACTACACTATCGAAAAGAAATAAACTTTCTGGGGTAAATAAGCACATTAATCTTTGTGCAGCGTAAGATAATCATTGTATTTGTATGCGGCAATGTCATGAATTAGTTGAACGAATTTCGTGAAATTTTCATATTGTGAAGACACAAATAACACCAGACTGGAGGAGTAATATTTAGGCGTTTGCTTATTAAAATATCCAAATTTATGAAGTTGCATGCACCCGCTAGTTTAATATAGATAGATTTATATATGTTACCGGATATCTGTATAATGCTGGTATTCAACACAATTCCTAGGAAATTTGTATAATACCTGGGTCGTTTTGGCAATGTATTAAATTATATGAATATTATCACCATTACATAGTTTGCCTAGGTAATGTATACGTTTCTCAACTACTGTACAGAATACCTGCAGGTCCACCGGCAATGAATAAAGTTAGATTTGGGTATGTGTAGTCAACTTGGAACCTGCACGAATAGATATTTTTTTATACATTTTACATTAATGCTGGACCGAAATCACACTTGATGGTATGGAGAGATGCAGTCTAATGGCTCCTACACTACACTGCTCGCCTACGCAGCTTCGGATTTTTCAAAATTGGTGACAGAACCGACTTAGTCAACCCCGACCCCACGTGGTACTAGTCTGCCCTACCCCTAGAGTGAATGTAAACCCCGGAGGCGCGGAGGGAGAGCAGCCCCCGCCCGCTGTAACTAACTGCAGGCACCATGTGAGCCGAAGCGGCTGAGGCTGGTCGCCGTAGGCGACCAAAAAGCCGAAGCTGCGTAGGCGAGCATGGAGTGCCTGCAGTTAGTTACGCAAGGGCGGAGGGGCTGCACTTCCCGCAGCGCCGGAGATGTTTGGAAGCCTTTTTGTGTATCAAAAACCCCTAAATTCTCCCTAAAAGTGCATATGTCACCGGAAGATAACAAGAACCGCAAATTTACAAACCTAGGTTTATAAACAATATACAACTAAATGAATATTACTCTAACTGAAACATTTGCTACTTGAAAGTTGGCCTTTTGAAAAGTGTCATTATAAAAGGCAGACCAAACGTACAGTTGGCAACTGTTAGATTGGGAAACAAAAAAAAAATGTGATAAGTTGGCAAATGATTATTCGGCGAAATAAAATTCTGCGAAAAGTTAATTGGCAAGTGATAATCGGCCAAACAATTTTCGGCGAAAAGGCAGCTTAGAGAACCGTCTTTTACACACATTACCAACTACGCATGGAGTATTGTATAGAATGCCTGGGCTAAGTATGAAATAAATAATATTCAAAACGTTACCTGAACGTTTTAGATATTCTATACATTGCCTAGGTATTGTATAGAATGCTGAATTATACAGATATCCGGTAACATATACATAGAAAATTCATTTTTATAAGTTTAAAGAAGCAGGTCTTTACTCCTAATTGTGTCTATTTGAAAACATAGTATTAAAATAAGAAAATATCGCAGCTTAAAGTACTAAACGTGTCATAACAACTTAGGTTAGATAGATTTTGGTAGCTTTGGTATAAAGAAAACAAATTCCGGGTCCGGTGACCGGGCCCGGTAAGAATGGCCGGGCCCGGGGGGTGCCTAAAACGGTTTGCAATCTCTGCCGAGAACCAATGAAAAGGCCGCACTCAGCCTATTTATTTATTTATTTATTTGTTTAAATGAACGCCAACATAGTGAACACCAATACATCGTTAATAATATCATTTATATAGCTAGCTTGTCAAGTGTCACCACAATTATAGGCGAAGACAGCTTGCACAAATAGAAGTCAACATCAACAAAGAACGTAAATCCCGTGGTAATGGTAACGTACCAACGGTCACTGATTTTCAATGCGAGACCTCAGTCGTAAAAGTTCAGGCTAGTGCATAGATATAGATCTATATCTATGGGCCAGTATCATTTGTATTAGGTATTATCACAGAAGAAATAATAGTACTTATAATTATTATGTACGATTCTACTAGGGAATAGGCACGATGACAGTAAGTAAAAATCACTAAAATTATGTATTTATTTAATGAAACCCTATTAATGGATTACAAAACACGCATATATCGTATGAGCGAGATTAACAATATTTTTGATAAAATAAAACTACAAAATACGGCAAGCCGCCATGTTAGCTTGAACGCCAATCAGTCTCAATCAGCGCGAATTACGTCACACTTCTTAAAACAAATGAATATCACCATACTGATAATGAAGTCTTGTCTATTATTTTCCTGAACAGTGACGTCACAAGCGACGCCATGACACTTTGAAGCGTTTTGGTGTGAATTTTAAAGTTATAAATTGAAATGTATTTATTTTATACTAAACCTTATTTTTTTGCGGAAACATGATACCTATATACGTTTTAATTATACAATATTTCCCAACAATATAGAACAGTATTTCAAAATCTGTCATCATGCCTATTGCCTAAATTACACTTTTGTTTTTGAAGGTATACTTTTAATGGCGTAATATACATTTTGTTATTTATAAATACTTTTGGCAGAAAGTTTCTGAAGCTTTCGTCCATCACCTCTGAAGGCTGATGGATGGATAGAAAAACTTCCGATTATGCACCTGCTTCTTAGCTGTTCTCTAACTTTGCTACTTCATAAAATAAAAATAAATATATTTCAGTGTCGTTTTTGGGTAAAGCCTTTCCAGGAAAATTGTTGGTTAATTGTACAACTGGGTTTACGGGTAGTACCTACATATTATTTTAACGGCAATGAAAGGGACGTTACCCCATATCCCTGTCCATTTAGAAGGACAAAAGCGATTGCCTCGGACTCAAGATTGGATTTGTCGGTAAATATCGCTTCTTTAATGTTGTATCTATATTATTATAGATCGAAATAAAATATAACACGTTTATTTATTAAACAAAAATATTGTTTAAATTACATGTTTTGGGATGTTTGTTCTGATTTTTTCATAGATTTAATATTAAACACTTTGAACTTTTTTTATAGTCTTGCAACTAAAATGTGATTGATTACTATAAATCTGAGCAAACCCTTTTCAAACTAAGCAAGTTTCTTGTTCGCGTCCTCAGTAGTATTATGAAGACAGATGACTTTATGATTACTTAGACTACAACAACACATGACTTAAATGATATATTATATACCGGTGGACTGAGGAACTTATCTATGGACAATATAATTAAAAAATATGAATTAATGAATGACTGAATGAATGAATGACTGAATGAATGAGCAAATAAATAAAACCGGGCAAGTGCGTGTCAGGCCACGCGCAATCTAAGGTTCCGAAGTAGTAAGTTTATCGACTATTACTCATTGACTACCTTTGTTAATGCTAACATAGCCGTGACAGTTTTCCTTGTAAACTCAGTATATAATCTATTTTGGAGAATTTTTTCACTTGTCCAACTCCAACTTTAGCCAGCAGACCTTGTCAACTACATCCGACACTGCAGGGTAGGCGACGAATAAAAAATTCATCCTCACTACATTACCTGTGGGGGAGGTACTCCGAAAAAAAATTTTTTTTTTCAATATTTTAATCTGCGATTCTGGAGTTTTAATAAATACATGCCACTAAGGATCTCGGCGCGTTGCTTTGGACAGACAGACGGACGGACGGACGGACAGGCAGATAGACGGGCGGACAGACGGACAGACGGACAGACGGACAGGCGGACAACGGACAGACGAACAACGGACAGACGGACAGATGGACGGACGGACATGACTAAACTATAAGGGTTCCGATTTTACTTCGGAACCTTAAAAATGAATGAATGTGTAAATAAAACAAAATGTTACTTCATGACTATAGATCGATTCATTTACCAGTCAGGGAAATCCTTGAACAAATGCTTAATTAACGAATGGTTCCAAGGTCGGTATTTCTCCTAGTAAAAGCACTTTATTTTAACTACCGACGATCAGCGGTAATAACCGAACCGTAGAGTCGGAATACGCGAACCTTCATAAGTGCTAGCGATTAAAGCTTTGGTAATGTATGAAAATTAATAGCTTTTCTTCTTCTAAGTCACTGCACTCTTGGCAGAATGGTCCTGGTCATTCGGTATTTGTGGCACACCTCACAACTCGCCGCCATTCTTGACGAATCGCTGGTCTTCGTGTGCATTCGTGGACGGGGGCGGCCACAGCAGCTTTAATCTGGTCTGTCCAGCGCATCGGTGATCTGCCACGAGGTCTTGTGCCTTCAACTTTACCTTCAACTTTATTAGTTTTTTAAACACTTCAAAAAAAGGAGGAGGTTCTCAATTCGACTGTTTTTTAAGTATGTTATTTCATTACTTTTACTGGGTTTACCGATTTTGATGATACTTTTTTTATTCGAAAGCTGGTGCTCGTCATGTTGTCCACTTTAAAGAGCGAGATCTGACGAGCAGTTTTTGAGTTATTGATAATAAAATTGTAGTTGAAGTCGAAGTTTTGAAATCTGTTATTTTTTACAAGAATTGGTGCAAAAATGTCATGAAAATCCATTCAGTATCTACTTTTATCGTGCAAGAGCCATACATCCATTACAAAGTTTCACATTCATAAGATTAGTAGGATGACTGTTAACGAAAAAAAAATTCTTGAAGGATTTCGTGATTCGGAGAGAGTATTTGAAACCCAAGATATTGTTTGTAATATTTAAACATAAAATTTAACAGCAATAAGTAATGTAATTTGCGTATCTTGACAACTTATTTTACATTTAAGTTTCAGTTTATTCACAAATATAATATACTTAATTTGAAATAAAAGTAATATAAAGGGCAATGTCCATTTTCGGCTATTCGTGGACAGGATGCTCAAAAATAAATAATTACATGAAAAAATATATTTTGTTTTTTAACTTATACACGCGAATTATTTTTGTATCAATTTACTTTTTTAAAATAATCTATTTAGTATAACATTCTACTGATAAACACTTCCTGTTGTCACATACACAGAGTACTCACGTCAGTAGAATTGCAACATTATTCCGATAACGATAATAAAACGATATAATAATATCGATGTTATTTCGAAGTTTTAATTCTCACGACAAAAAGTTAAGTTTGGTAAGATACACGTATAAAAAGCAATAAACTATAAATAAAGTATTATTTTTACTAGAATAACATATTATTTTATGTACGTTGCTTTTATAATAATTCACGATAATGAACAATATATCGATGTTTTGCAAACACGCTCGAATCGATGCATTGTTTGCATCCCCAACTGTCAATCGTTATTCGTTGGATCATAGTGCATAGTAATCTACGTTCAACTTTCAAGTCACATTCGCTTTGTTTTTCGTATCGTGTTTCGTCTGTGTTTTTCATCATTAGTATTATTACGACCTTTGGCTTACGAAAATGGATTTAGACTCTGCTTCCCACGTTGACCTTGGCACTATTGTATGTATAACTATGGTTGACCCTTGGTTTGTATGGTTGCTCATATAATGACTGTTATTTGGTTTCTGAGCTGGGCAAGGTACAGAGATGATATAAATGCACCAGCCCCGTTCTTGGACAATATATAACATACGAGTCAGATTAATAAAAAGAATGTCAAGGAAATTGGGCGTTTTCTTTAAAATACCTACAAAACATTTATTCAAATAACCAGTATAATAAACATCTGGTTACAAAACAATTATTATTTTCGTTTTTAAACTGAGTAAAGGTATTAAGCCTATAAAATATTTATATTGACATGTGGTGTTCACTGATAGCCAAATGTCCATACAAAGTGGACATTGTCCTTTCAGTCTTGAATTAGTTAGTAAACAAATTTTTAGACGACCCGTGTGGCGCAATGGTTACCAAGCCGGACCGCCGCACCGAGGGCCCTGGGTTCGCTGGGTTCGATTCCCAGCGAGGTGGAAATTTAAATGATGAGTTTGAATTTCTGTTCTCGGTCAGGGTGTGTGTCCTTGTCTTTGCGTGTTGTCCATGGCACCCACGATACAGGGAATCCTAGTGTGGGGCTATGTGTGTGTGGTGTGTGGCGTTAAATATTATTATATTCTTTTCTTTCTAAAATAAAACTACCTTTAAATTATGCTATCGTCTCGTTAAAGTAATCGTTAAAGATTTAAGAAAACAGGACGATCAATTATAAAAAATAACACGAACCCGTTATTTGAAAATGAAATAAAACTGTGAGACAAAAATGTCCTTTGGATGTCCTCGCCATGTTATAATACAACTGACTCGGCAAACTTTGTTCTGCCTAAAAAATGGTTGTCTGTAAAGTCGGTTTACGGACGGTACTTTAACGTGACAACGTCATGACAAAGCTCCGCTCCGCCCCGCCCCGCTCCGCCCCGCTCCGCTCCACTCAACTACGATCGCCTACGGCTCGCCTACGGCACGCCGATCGTAGCCGATAATGCCTCTCTCTCTCGCTTTTGCCGCTCTCTCGCTCGTGGAACGGGACACTTTTTCGTGCATGCAGCCCGTGTTCATCGATTTATAAGACGTTATCACGTCAAAATTTCTGGATTGGGACACCCTAATTTACCTAGCGGTATGAAATAACCTTACGACCTATTCGAATTCTCATATCCAATAAATACACACAAAAAATCCATTAATTCTTTCGAGCCGTTTCGGCAAAGTGCGACCGCAAACACCGTGACACGAGATTTTTATATATTAGACTAGCTTCTACCCGCGACTTCGTCTGCGTGGACTTGGGAATTAGTAATCAAAAAAGATCCCGGCCAAATGCGAGTTAGAGTTGCGCACCTAGGGTTCTGTCCAAACTTACAGAACCGAACCACCTGGCTGCATAGGTGAATAAAGTCTACTGAAAGTAGACTTAAGACACCTGGGTGAATTAACTCAGGTGAAGGCAAAGTCGACGGCCGCGGCACCGAAAATAAGAGCAATGTTAAATCATTCAGTAACAAACTTTGCCCCTGGAAAACTGTCGTTCCCATGTATGTACACATAGAAATAGCGATCAAATCTACTATTATTCAGTCAATTTACCAAAAACTTAAACTTATTTAAGTTTGTCTGGAATTATGCCTCCACGCATTACTAAGATGATCTGTATGTCGACAGACAGACAGACGGACAACGAAGTGATTCTTAGGTTTATGTTTTTTCATTTGAAGAACAATTAATACCCGAAATAATATACAAAAATTCTATGTAGTAGGTAGCACATACATAAAAGCAGTCAAAATAATAATTGTAACCTGTAAACACAACTTCCATACATAAATTATCATTTTCCTAAAGGAGTAGTAGATCCATCCCCAAGCCTCAAACTCGAACGACCCGATCCCGACGAACATGTGCCCTATTTTTTAACCGACTTCAAAAAAAGGAGGAGGTTCTCAATTCGACTGTATTTTTTTTATGTTTGTTACCTCAGAACTTTGGACTGGGCGAACCGATTTTGATGATTGTTTTTTAATCAAAAGCTGGTAGCTGGTGGGGTATTGATATCTGACAATGGCATCCATAAGGAAACCACATAAGTCGTAAATTTGTGTTAAGATGTGCGCGACAAATTGACGAATAACTCAATATCACGCCAACCGATTTCGATGATTCTTTTTTTAATCGAAAGCAGGTGCTTGTCATGTGTTCCCACATAAATTTGAACGAGATCTGAAAAGTAGTTTTTGAGACTTTGAAGTCGGTTATTTTTTGTTAGTAAAATTTAGATTATTAATGCAGGATATGAAATAACTGTGAGCCAAATTTACGTAAAAAATTATCTAAATATAAATTTAAGAAAAACATATATACGTACACCATCAGATCCAGAATTGGTCAACATTGTACTGGTTTCGCAATGTCAACGTTACCAACAACGAACATTATTAAAAACGTTCAGTTATTTATTCCCACCTATTCTAGAGTAACATTCTGGGCGTAATATTCTGTCTCTAAGATACACGACTACACCCTGAATTGGTCAACGATGTACTGGTTTTATGATGTCAGTATCGTCACTGGAAGGGAAATAATACTAAAGCTCCATTTTGGCGAAATTGATTTATATACATCGTTGGATTGGAAAAAATAATCCAAGTACTGGAATACTGGACTGCTCCTATTTATTCATATATGTCGACAATTTTTTCCAGGTAAGTGTAAACAGCCAAATCTAACCTAATCAAATTCTTCTTCCATTTGAATTACTTAAGTGTTTTCTTAGCACTACTTCTTCCTTCTTTTTGACTTAATGTGTGTTAAGATTATGTTTTTTGATTTTATCTGACCAAGTAAGAATGTTTGTAAGACGGTCCCCATTCTGTTCACCAGATCACACAAATCTGGTGGTTTAGCAGGTACCTGAGATGTGCCATATTATTAGGTTTTTCGGTCAATGTTTGATCGCCTCTCCACACTTGACTGCCTGAGAGTCAAACGCTTCTATGGGAATTCAGAAGTCAAAGAGGCCCCCGATCATCTGGGGGGTTTCGCAACTGTGACACCAGCTAGACTTATGGTAATGAAAGGATCCCCTACGCAATAGCAGGGCGCGCCTCTCAACTGGAAAATTCTATTCTCCTGAATTTATTCCTGAATAACTCTGGGGTTTTTAAGTGTAACTTCCAACTACGTAAGGCCGAGTTTTTCGCCCAAGAACCTGGTGCAGCATAGCAGTGATAGCCTAGCGGTTAGAACGTTGGTCTCTGGAACGAAGGGGCCCGAGTTCAAATCCTGGCACGCACCTCTAATTTTCAAATAGAATGTGCGTATTAGAAGTTAATTATCACTTGCTTCGGTGAAGGAAAACATCGTGAGGAAACCTGCACACCGGAGAGTTCTCCAGAAAGTTCTCAAAGGTGTGTGAAGTCTACCAATTCGCACTTGGCCAGCGTGGTAGACTGTGGCCTATATCCCTCATGTTGTGAGAGGAGACCCCGAGTCCCAGCAGTGGGACAATTTTATTATGGGTTGCTTTATATAGCTCGATATATCTTAATCAAAAGCTTTGCTAGATCATCAAAAAACTGTCTCTAAACTTGATAGAATGGAAATTCAATCATCTTGATAGTTTATTATTTTTTCTTTCTTTTATTTTCTTTCTCGGATGACAACGCATGGATGTTGCCTTTAAGTCTGATCACGGACGACGCACTCAGTCTTCGATGGAAAACGGTGACCATTTACAATCGGGTGGCTCGTCTGCTCTTACGTGGCTATTCGCAAATTCAAAAGTATTTTAGTTATTTAAATTGCAATAACGTCCGGTCATAGAATTTGCCTATGCCAACCGGCTTGGTAGTCATTGACCAGTAGATGACAGCAGTAGATGATTATTCGCAAATATTTTAATTTTTTACTCATTTTGATTATTAAATATGTAAAGGATTTGTATTTTTATTATTATCTCCTGTGCACCTATTTCTACATTACAGTAAGGAAATCTAAATTATACAGATAATACTTTGTCGGAATTTAAGGTTTTTATTTACTTACAAAAAAAAAGGATTATTTGATAAATTTACTAAATTCTGTCTTATTAGATATTATCGTTAACTCTGATTCACACCATCATACAGTAAATCTATATTAATCCGATAGCAAAATCTTAGTTAGTTCTAATAATAGTAGTTAGTAATAAATAAGTAAATTTACATAAAACCCCAATGTTTGACGACCCTGTAGCCTAGTTGGTAGCGACCCTGTCTGCGAAGTAAGGGGTCCCGGGTTCGATTCCCGGCCGGGGCAGATATTTATGTGACGGATAAATATTTGTACTTGGGTCATGGGTGTTACTGTGATGTGTTACGTGTCGTCCATGCCATCTGCGACACAGATTAAAACCTTTTGCGGGGGGTATGAGTGTGTAAGCGTTTATTTATTTATTATTTACTTATTTATTTTAAATAGGTACTTACAAATTAATTTCAACAAAATATTTATTCACGGTATAATAGCTTTATGTCTTGTTCTCAGACCTACTTAGTTACCTAAACTGACATCTGTTGTTGATTAGCAGAACTAATCCACTGCAAAATCATAAATTAAAAAAAAATGTACACACTGATTTTTTTAAGAAATAACGAATATTTCTGATACTAAACAGTCTTTTCTATCCCTCTATCGGGTACTCTCACAATTTCTTGCTGTTATGCGGCGTATCAAAAAGTCCTATTTATTCATATCTCGGCTTTTAAGCGACGTATCACAATAAAACGTACACCAGATTTTAAGTTAGATCACCAGCAACACAACTGTGAAAACTGCATTCAATTTCATCCAGTAGTTTTGGCGTGATGCGGTGTCAAACATACAGACAGACAAGATTTTTAAAAATGACAGATTTGCAATCTATTGCTCCTATTGAGTCCCCTGATATCAAATTTTCTTAAATATCTTCAATGTACAGACATTATCGAGTTACTGTTTTATAATATATATAGATTATTTACTTATTTATTTTAAATAGGTACTTACAAATTAATTTCAACAAAATATTTATTCACGGTATAATAGCTTTATGTCTTGTTCTCAGACCTACTTAGTTACCTAAACTGACATCTGTTGTTGATTAGCAGAACTAATCCACTGCAAAATCATAAATTAAAAAAAAATGTACACACTGATTTTTTTAAGAAATAACGAATATTTCTGATACTAAACAGTCTTTTCTATCCCTCTATCGGGTACTCTCACAATTTCTTGCTGTTATGCGGCGTATCAAAAAGTCCTATTTATTCATATCTCGGCTTTTAAGCGACGTATCACAATAAAACGTACACCAGATTTTAAGTTAGATCACCAGCAACACAACTGTGAAAACTGCATTCAATTTCATCCAGTAGTTTTGGCGTGATGCGGTGTCAAACATACAGACAGACAAGATTTTTAAAAATGACAGATTTGCAATCTATTGCTCCTATTGAGTCCCCTGATATCAAATTTTCTTAAATATCTTCAATGTACAGACATTATCGAGTTACTGTTTTATAATATATATAGATTAAGTCATAGGTCAACATTATCCTTGAAATGATTTCATCGGACAGGCATGACGGTTGACTATTCAACCCTTCATTAATTTGCATAGCAATAAGATATATTGCTATATGTTAATAGATCTCTCTGATTTATATTAAAAGCGGTATGATAATCCTAATAATGTTTATTTACTTATTTTATTCTTTATTGCACCTTAGATACATAAAGGATACAAAAGGTGGATGCTAATAGAATAGTCTGTTAGTCAACCTCAGGGCAGTGGGACAACAAAGAAGGCGCTAGCAAAAAGAAACAGAAAAAATATATAATGCGTTCTATTAACGACCCTAAACTATAGGTGGAAGGCACCGAGTTAGTAGTCCCGTCTACAACTCCAGGATTGGACAGCCATAATTATTAGGGTGAATATCAGAAGCGTGCATTTTTTTCAATTTTTGGTGGTGATATTTTTTCATCAGTTTTCGTGAAAAATGAGAACCTGATATAAGAAAAGAAAGGGTAACAATTAGACTTTCCTTTCTTATACCAGGGTCTCACTTTTCACGAAAACTGAAGAAAAAATATCACCACCAAAGATTGAAAAAAATGCACGCTTCTGATATTCACCCATTAAGTGTTTGCAATGTTGTGCGTATCCTAGCACAATCATAATAATATGTCAGTCACTTGAGGGTTTAAATATTCAGAATTTTCATAAACACTAAAACAAACGTATTAAAAGCGTGACAACGAAAGTGTTTATCGCTATAAAATGTAATAAATCAAACGTTAATCTAACCTTGAGATGGCCAGTGGCCGGCATTGAGTAACTCACGTATATACAGTTCAAGGGTACATTTTGTTATTCACGGGGTCCAAAGGCTTATCAGATCGCCATAACTCGGAAAGGCTAGATGGTTCCACGATTTTTTACGTTCCACTCGATTATGGGTTTCCATGACTCATGGTTTGCGGTTTTTCGTGTTAAAAAGAAAACGTCACTTGTTATAAAGTGGTTTACGATAATTGTTAAGATTTATAAGAAAGAATTTTAACTAGAATAAAAAATGGAAAACGAAAGTTTATATTTGTACTGATTTGAAGTTGGGCCGCGGCCTGTAGCAGACATTTAATTTCAAGTTCTACTTAAATTTTTTTTATTGATGTCTCAATAAAATGTATAATGAAAATTTATGTTATGTTTTTATTCATCTACGTTATTATCATAAATAAATTTTAGTTAGAAAAAGGAAATAAAGAAAATGGGATATTTTCGTTCTTCGTTCATCGTTTTTTTTAGAAATAATGGGCATATCTTATCAAATGTTATTAGATTTTGTAAACGAAATCGCGAGAAATATAATTTTGAATTTGGTGAATAAATTACGATGAAAACGTCGTACACACATGAAAGTTTTTGAATTCGATAGTGCTTCAAAATGTAGAATTATTTGACGTAAAAAAGTGATTTTGCAAAAATTGCACAAAACATATAAGAGGTCTTAAAGTCGCCACGACGATATATGTATATTGTACAGTTACATCTTCATTCTTTCCATTCTTCGCCACAATATGTTCCAAGTTGTAATCTGCACTTACAGCTATGCCTTACATACATGGCTAGCTATAAAATAAAAAAATCATTCGTTCAATAGACTTTAATTTCTATAATCTCAATTTTTTCATACTGATATCATTTAAAGCGTTCATAATGATACCCCAATGTAAATAATGAAATTGTAAAAAATTTGAGCACTGAAATTTAATTAAAGTGCGAAATGACCAGGTCATTAGTTAAATAGGACACGTCATCCCTATTTACGTATTCAGGGACGAGCTTTTGACATTCATTATTAATATTAATATTACTTTGTACAAAATAAAGCCTAATTAGGGACAAAAAGTACTTCTTTCGATACATTGGACTCGTTACAATTTCGGCCAGGTCTAATTTGAATATCTAATGTAATTGAAGGCCATTTCAGTTACTGGTCGTACCGTTGAGATCTATTCTGGACTTTAAATATTTATATCCTGATCTCAAATGGATTTAACATCGGTCACAGGTGATATTTTCTTTGACGACTCTTACAATAGGCATGATGACAGATTTTGAAGTACCTACTGTTCTATATTGTTGAAAAATAATTACAACGTAACAAAAAAAAATAAGGTTCAGCATAAAATAAATACATTTCAATTTATAAGTTTAAAATTCGCACCAAAACGCTTCAAACTGTCATGGCGTCGATGTGACGTCACTCTTTAGGAAAATAATAGACAAGACGTCATTATCAGTATGGTGATATTCATTTGTTTTAAGAAGTGTGACGTAATTCGCGCTAATTGAGACTGATTGGCGTTCAAGCTAACATGGCGGCTTGCCGTATTTTGTAGTTTTATTTTATCAAAAATATTGTTACTCTCGCTCATAATAATACGATAAATGCGTGTTTTGTAATCCATTAATAGGGTTTCATTAAATAAATACATAATTTTAGTGACTTTTACTTACTGTCATCATGCCTATTAGTTAAGTGCAAGCTTCTTTCCATAATAAAGTTGGCTGACAGCTGTGAACAATCAAGAAATCAAAGAAAAATCTTGTAAGAAGTAACTAACTAACATTTAGAGATTATTACTTGTCACTAATTGGTCGACAACACATGCACTTAACATATGAATGCTAAGTAAAACCACTGTTCAAGTTATTTGTCAAAGTTAAAAAAATATTTCACTCGAAATTAGTAACAGTTTTAATGTGTTAATCAATCTAAATTAGATCTCATTTGAAATTAGCTTTTAATGACATCTCGTTTTCTATTCGCCCTCAGAACGGCGCCTCTTGTTTCTAATCTATCTTTGTCAAATACGAATCGAATTATTCACGTTTACTGGTTAACTTTTTCACATTTGCGACTAACGACGGCCATTTTTAGCCCCAATGACTTAATCAGATTATTGGGTAGGGACAGGACTAACGCGCCCTCAAAAATCTAATCAGCTCAATGTTTACTAGAAGTTTTCCAAATAAATTAATATTTATTTATTTATTTATAAGTAGTCTGTACTCTGTAATATCACTTAACACTGTAATAATCTCTAAGTTAATAACATTGTCTGTAACGAATGCTGTTCACGCCTGTAATATTATTGGCATGCACAGTGCACACATGGCATTAAGTTTACTTACTTACTTTACTGTATGTAATGCTGTTGGTGTGTAATAAATAAATAAATAAATAAATAAATAAATAAATAAATAAATAAATAAATAAATAAATAAATAAATAAATAAACACAAGAATTTACCAAGTCACTATCTTCTCTGTAATATAATTTGGCAACTATTACCCTACTTTCTTTTATCATCATTTTTGTACCAATTCATAATAATCGCTCGTATCATATCAGGTGAAATTATCTTGACTGAGTCTGTCGAAAAATCGCAAGGTTCGAATAATAGGCATTTTCTACAACGTACATGTGAGCTGTGGAACCCTTCGTCGCTGTTCCACTGTGCTATGAGTTTCTGAGTCCTGGGGTCTTTCAAGAAGCGGGTCCATCGCTTCCTTCTCGGCCAGTAACTTCAACTTGTATATGACTACATAATTATATTCTGATTCTATCGCCATCTCGGAAAGGTACTTTGACATAGAGGAGAGGAAATGGTGAAAGAAACTCTCATTGACACCTTTTGAATGAATACCACTTTCCATCCCTTACCTGCCTGCTCGTTTGTGCATCACATACACCATATCTTCGATATTCCACCAAAACCTACATCTACAAAACCAGAACCTACGTTTTGATGTAAAACATTAATTTTGTAACATTTTATTTACATAGGTGCAAACAGATGAATCAACACTACTCATTCACTCAGTAGACTTAATTCAACTTGGTCAGTAGATTTAATTCACCAGTGGTGAGAACAGTCTACTAATGACTTAATACACGTGGGTGAATTAACTCAGATAAATAAAGTTTAAGGCACCATAAAAATCGTCTGTGAAAACTTAGCCTTATCGTGACAAATTATAGGAACATGCTTCACTTCGACACCTGACTTTTATTGATAAACCATTAGTTACAGCTGCTCTCAGCTGCTTGTAGAAAAATTGCGATTGTTTTGATTTACGAATAAACTCGAATTGTAACCCGTTAATGTACTGTGTGACTTTCAAAGAAAGGATTAGGCGTTTTTAATTTTGTATTTGTATGCAATGACATTAATGTATTTTTAAATATCATTGTTTGTATGTAAAAATGTTGTATGACTGTATATTTTGTAAATACAATTTTGTTACAGGCAGTCCTCGTACTTACGGCATGTTAGGTTCTCGAAATACACGACGTAAATCGAAACGACGTAAGTCGAGACTTATTTTTTCATATTATGTTTACATGTAAAACTCAAGGGTTAGGATCCACACGGACACGAAATTAAAAAAAAAAACTGCATTTATAACAAAGGATATACATACTTTATTATCAAAAGTAAGTTCTTAAAATAATTATATATGCACTTATGAAATTGCTAGTTATTTTTCCTATGCCGGAAATCGAAGCAAATGACGTATGTTTGAGGAATAGTGTCAAAATATTGTTGGACGTAACTTGAAACGACGTAAATCGAAACGACGTAAGTCGAGGACTGTCTGTATTTAAAAATGTGTTACTTCAGAAAAACTTTAAAAAGTATTTATGACTAATGGGCGACGTCACATATCCTATAACCATAGAACTACAAGACGTTTCCGTCGATACCTCATTTTTGTCGAAATATGATTAGTAGTGTAAAGTTCTATGGAAACAGATGAACATGCATTCTAGATTTCAAGCTGAAATCATAACACCTCTCTTGGTTTTACTATCATATTATAGTCATACATCAGATAGTTGTACTTATTAGAACGAAGTTCCTTATCGCGCGTTGCGAAAGGGGGATAGGCGGAAAATTTGGTAACGAAAAGTTGTAACGACACTTTTTGCCGTCGTTAGTCGTTACAACTCGTGCGGCGTCGTTACATGTCGTGCGGCGTGCGCATGTTTCTCTGTCTGTCTCTCTCTCTCTTATAGAAAGCAAGCCAGATATTTTCGTTTCTTGCAGTAAGTACTAGGATAGCAAAAAGTAGTAGCAAAAACTTGCTACCAGGTGAACAAAGCCGATGAGAAATTTAATACCCCAGATTTGTTTTGGCACACTCGCTTGCATGTTTTTGCTATCCTAGTACTTACTGCAAGGAACTTCGTTCCATCCGGGTGTCCCTTGACACCTCTCAAGTTTTTCTTTTCTGTTGTTTCGCCAAATTTCACGATTGAGCCACGGACCTAAAAAAAAGACGGACGTAATCCCAACAACAAATTCAGTGAAGCACCCATTAGTAATACCAGCTCTCTATTCGTACAAATACATACCCACACATTGACACTTCACTGCTTCAATCGCGAATCAAAAATTACGCACACATGGTAAGCGGGCGGCCATTGCTATGCTTCACTCTCGATTAAACGAGGTTACGTCCGTCTTTTTTTCAGGTCCGTGGATTGAGCATATCATTTGGCATAACAATATGACATTATTTTTTCTTAATTTGACGTTCTATGTTCTATGCAAATTTTTATTTAGTACAAAATAGTTTTTGAAAAATAATTTAAACTGATACACGTTATTAAATTAATACCTTTATTTTAATTTTCTTCTCTCTTTCTGGGGCCGGCAACGCATCAGTGATACCTTTCGTGTTGCTGATGTCCATAGGCGACGAAAGCCACTACCATCAGGTGGATCGTCAGCTCGTTTGCCGGCTATTTTCATAAAAAAACATGTGAATACCTAGATTTGCCGTGATTGCCTAAAAAGTTTATTAATCTAACAAATTGTCTATTCACTTTCATTATCATTTCATATCAATTTTTGTAATGCAAATTAGTAAAATTTTTATTTTATATCCGATTACATGGATCATTTTAACGTTATTTTATATTTTTTGGCTTTTTGTGAATCTCGGTGCATATTATATTCGCCGTAAGTGAAACCAGTGGATTTAACGTTCGCGTGCAGCGTTCCCGTGACCGATGATAAAATATCACGATAGGCAAAGGCAAATCGTTTGAAGAAAGCCTTTGTTATTAGAAAATACCGGTTATGACTTCAGGGTTTTTCATGCATTTGAATTTATTCTTTGCTGTGAATATATCACGCTCATTTTTATTGTTTTGTTGTAGAAATAGCAAATGCAAAATTATCAATTTGCCTGGACAGGTAAGGCGTTGTTTCTGAAATCTATCGAGAGAACTTCAACACTGAGAGAGAATGTATTATACATAACTAGACTTCTTTATGTGTTACGGATAGCAAACTAGCTTGCAGTGCCATCTCCTGCCGCTCATGGACATCTGTTACAAACCTCGAATAAGAAAGAAAGAAAGAAAGAAAGAAAGAAAGATAGAAAGAAAACATTTATTTCGCTCACTTAACTCGTTAGGATCCGCGTGATCGCGGTACCTTTGAGTTCGAACGTGCTGGAACGTTCTCGGTAACCGACGGGTTAAAGGATCACTTTGACAAGTAGAGTGTTGCTATCTATTGTAGAAAATTAATGGTGAGGGGTAAGTGTCGATATTTCAGTGTCGACACTTGATTCACCGAGAAAGTGAGCGTTGAAAAAACGCGCTACAAGCGCGCAATGGAAAACCTTTCGTTAAGTTGTAAAATGGTGTTATATTAATGTGTTTGTATTTCTTATCTGATTTAAATACCTTAGACTCCTTTTATCTGATTAAAATACGTAAGAGGACCGTGGAATTTAGAACTGCTAGGTAAGTCCTGGTTGTAAGAAGTTGGTCGCACAATCGTGCATATGTTTACTACATAACATTTTTTACTCAGTTAAAGAAAATGAAAAAGCTTTAGAATTGACGTAACCTATACTGGACTAGAATTTCACATTTAACGTTAGTTTAACATTTAAGGTAAAATTACTTCTTTGCAACACAAAACAAAGAAGTATCGAGAATTAAAACAAACTAATGGAATTCTGGTGTTATTCCCGATCTACGCGTTACTTGAACAATTCCCAAACTAATTAATTCTGAATGTGCTTTGATCCCCAGCTTACTAATAGGCATAACTTTACTTTAGTAGGCTCACTGCTGAGTGGTTTCCCAAGTTGTGCTTTGTTTGGCAATTTAATGTATGATCTTTACTTATGCTGATCGTAAGGTTTACTCGTTACAACCTATACAACGTCATCTATATAATAAAACACAAAAACTGTTCTACGGATGTCCTTTAGCTTCAACCTATTGATGGCCCACTACTGAGCACGGGTCCTTGAGAAGGCCTAGAGCATACTCCATCACGCTGCTCCAGTGCGGATTGGTGGAGGGGTTAGTGGCCATCTCAAGTGTCGGAAGTTTTCAAAACGCCCGAGGGCCTTCGACTATTATGATAACAACCGAAGCACGGAAACGCTCAAAAAATTATTGCCATTCGCGGTCACCCATCCAACTACAGACCGCGCCCGCTCTTGCTTAACTTTGTCACTCACATAGGATCGACGCAAGCCGCGGGGCTATGAGACTGAAACCGTCCAACCGATATGCTTCAAAATGGTTTTATTTGAACAGCAATAATCCAAAGGTGGTTAGAGACCACTAAAACAATGCATTAGGCAAATTTCTGATTTTCGACTTTGTAACGAGGTGTACTAATACCTCGTTCAATACTCCTTGGCTGGCAGATGCATTTTTCTTTTAAATTTTAAAATATTGACATTTTGGTTCAAATAAAAATCATCTGTCAGCTGGGTTCCCTTTCGGGAATCATGTAAATACGTTATTTTATTTTATTTTGATACTTTTATTAATTTTACTAACAGTGTCTATTTTATATGTTAATTTGAATACTACTGTGTATTAACCGGTATTAATACAATACAATACATTTAAAAATTGGAGTTGTGCTCATTCGATAATTTACTACCCCGCCCTGAGCTAACTACTATTACTGTCGAGGATCTGCACCCTCGCACTGGCGCCCAATACGGATTGAAATACCTAATACTGATATCTCGCAACTCCTACATAGAGGAATGTGCGGTCTATAGCTCTCTGAAGCAGACGTAAAATATATACACTACGTGTGTGACCTCGAGGACGGCAGAAAAGCTGGTGAAGATGGCTTGATACTGAACTGTGGAAAGAAGCGAGCAACCCTTGCGCAGGTACTCCGTCCTAATGCAGTACGTCTAAGTCATTTTGTCCGTCCGATAAGTTTTTCAAAATTCTAAAAGACATTATCGTCCCCTCCCCATAGCGGCCCTTATTCGAATCATTTTTATACTGTATATTATTGTAACAATAGGTACCTACATGTTCATATTTTATTATTTTTATATTTTGTACATATTTGCATTTAAATTTATTGTGACACAAGAATGGCATTTTGTGTCGTTGCCTAGTAACGATTAATTTTATTATTGATTGTTATTAATTTCTATTATTTTATTTTAATGTTACGTTCACAGTAACAATTATAATTCTGTTGAACGGAACTACCTAATTCTGTAAATTTGTAAATCTGTAAATACTACTATTATTTACTATAGTTACAGAGCGGATTACAACTCTATAAATAAGCCTATGGTACGAGCGGGTCGTGACTCGTTAAATAAGCCTACACCTTACCCTTACTTACCTTTACCACAGTATAATTACCTTATACTGTGTCTTTACTTACTTCTTAGCCTTCTGGGTTATTTCTCAAGAGCGGATTACAACTCTATAAATAAGCCTATGGTACGAGCGGGTCGTGACTCGTTAAATAAGCCTACACCTTATAAATATGTAAATTATGTATGTTTGTACGTATGTAAATAGATACTTTCTTTATACCTACTACCATACTTTTTTCTTTCTTTGTATTATACTTTTTATACCTACTCTACTTTCTTTATACTTTTATTTTTACTTAAAAAAAAAAATCATTAAGATTTTTTTTTGAGGGGAGCCCGGGGTATTGTAACGAGGTGTACTAATACCTCGTTCAATACTCCTTGGCTGGCAGATGCATTTTTCTTTTAAATTTTAAAATATTGACATTTTGGTTCAAATAAAAATCATCTGTCAGCTGGGTTCCCTTTCGGGAATCATGTAAATACGTTATTTTATTTTATTTTGATACTTTTATTAATTTTACTAACAGTGTCTATTTTATATGTTAATTTGAATACTACTGTGTATTAACCGGTATTAATACGATACAATACATTTAAAAATTGGAGTTGTGCTCATTCGATAATTTACTACCCCGCCCTGAGCTAACTACTATTACTGTCGAGGATCTGCACCCTCGCAACTTTTCCAATACAAAATTTTTTAGCGTAGTGGAACACGCCGGGTATCCACTAGTTTCAAATAAATAAACACTAGCACACTCATACTCCTACAACACAGTAGGTATCTATGACCCGTAAAAATATTTATCTGTCATATAATTAATTATCTGCCCCGCCGGGAATCGAAAGGGACCCCTTGCTTCATAGGCAGAGTCACCAACGAGGCTACATGGTCGTCAATTTTAATGTTTTATCTTTGAAATGGGATGGGAATGAAGTGGGTGAGAGTGAAGTGAAGTGTTACGATGTCATCTATCTTTATTACCGAGCCGTCCTTATTTCGTAGGTGCTTTGCTGAATAACAGAGGAGGCTGATTACCTGGTTTTTTCTCTAAGTTTTTTTAAATAAGATATTAGACCAACAATAGTACTGAATTGTTGACCGCCACTCACGGTATTCTACCATCAAGAAAGTAACAAAGGCATCATATCGCTTTGAAGGCCATGAACGAAGCGAAAGACAAATGCATTGGGATTAAATTTAGTAATGCAGGGTTTCAACCTAATAATGGTCCACTACTGAGCACGGGTTTCTTCTCTTGAGTAGGCCTGGAGCATACTCCACCACGCTGCTCCAGTGCGGATTGATGGAGAGATTAGTGGTGATGTGTGTGGGTTAGTGGTAGTGGTGGTAATGCAGACCTCTAACGAACAGAGCTGGCTGGAGAAATTATTTAACAAGGTCCTCCAATAGTATGAGAGATTGAGTTGAACTTTAGAATGGACAAAGTTCCTTGCGCTATAAATTTCCTGAACTGTGGTGAATAAGAAACTAATGGTGAACAAAATAAGAGATGACAACAAGGCACATATTAAGGGCACGTTAAAAGTGGCAAAATAGAGGTACCTACTGCTTGCAAATATGAACAATCACCTAGCCTTTTGGGAGACCTCCCTTTGAGAGCAAGATCTGAATAGAGCTATGTTTAGCTTCAAAGATAATATTAACGGTAATAAATGATTTAACACTTTTCATCTAATTCTTCTCGAATAATGGTTGTTTTCATTCAAAGAACCTGATAACATGCTTAGCGAATAAAACCAGTAAATTCTGAATTTTGCTCACTTGGAAAGGGTTCTATATTGTAAATGTATCCAGTATTATTTATTTTCCATTAAAGTTAACAATCAAAATGAAAATTTTTATATGACAGGAATAATTTATAATGAATTCATTCCGTTCATCTTGTCAAACCACACTGTTTCCACTTTGTGCCCTTTTTCAATTAAATTGAATACAGTTCATTCGGTTTAGAATCATCATACTTTATTTTTAAATTTTCTAATTCACGATAAATCAAATTTTTGTCCACGAATTTGAAGAGGATCTGGAGTAACAGACGAATAATTAAACAGGCAAACAAGTGATCGTATAAGGGTTTTATTAATTTATTTGTTCACTGTATAGAACCCTAAAAAATTGCTGGGTTAAAGTAAGAACGGGCTTGTTAATATTGGAGCTTCGTGTTTTTGTTACGAAGTCATCTCCTTTGTGTTCTATTGTGTCTTTTTCCATTTGCCGTTCATTATGATGTAGTTCATTGATGCCGCTCTGCAAACTTATTTCACAAAATATTAGCTCACGCTGTTTTATTTTTTATTACGACACTTATCTCATTTAGATTTATTTTATTACGTCAATTTCATTATTTTTCTAACGCTTCTGAGCAAACTATTTCTAGTGTTTGCTAACACTAGTATTTTTAGATATGTCTATTTCTTATGATTCTATTCTTTATCGATGGTAACTGAGACATAGTGTTCTTTGCATAGCATTGCTTCCTTACTTAGGCAAGCGTCGCAATTACGAGGATAGACTAGTTCCGGCAGTAGAGGGCTCATAAATTTATTTCTCGAGGTTAACTGTTAATCTGTGGATACTAATCCATTCGTATATTCGTATTCTTGTGGTAATAATAGTTGTTTTTGTTTTATATTGCAAACAGCGCGGCAAGATACGCTTCTCAGCCAGTAGTGAAGAAAAATCGTCTTACAAATGAGAATTATTCTTATCTGGGTCAGAAAATCCAGTATAACGCTGCCAACAGCACAGCGTGCATAAATCTTAGTCGAACGATCCTACACAGTTTGAAATTTAAACAGAATCTTAACTTAAATATCTTATCGCTTCAAGCCAAAACGCTTTGAAGTTGATCTCAACTTATTAGTAGTCTTCCCCGTGTACTAAGACTGCCTTTAGATCAGTTCTGCTAAACTCATTGAAAAGTACGAATATCGATTTTATTCTAATGTATTCCGAAGTCAAAATAAATGCGCTTTGTACCTACAGACGGTTTTGCGAGAAGCGATAAGGAAACAAAAATTATCCTCAATGTTTTCTTCATACAATGATTGATTATTAAGTAAAGAGTGTGTTAACAAATACTTAACTATTATGACTCAGAAGTTATCTATACTCTATACTAATATATAAAGAAGAAAGATTTGATTTTTTGTTTGCATTGAATAGGCTCCGAAACTACTGAACCGATTTGAAAAATTCTTTCACTGTTGGGAAGCTACACTATCCCCGAGTGACATAAGCTATATTATATTTTCAAAAAAAAAATTAGGGATCCTTAATAAAACTCCAATAATGTAACCCAAGGTGTAAAAAAAAGGAAAACCGAAGCAAAGCGAGGGTGGTTACTCGTAATAAATAAATAAACGCTTCCACACTCATACTCCCGCAGTAGGTTTTTACCTGTTTCGCGGGTGGCATGGATGACACATTATAGGTAACACATCACAACAACACCTATGACCCGAGTATATACCCGATATGCTAATAATAATATTCGAATAACAGGTAAAATCGCTTCGCCCGCGAAAGAGTGCTTTCACAAACACATAAATGTCCAAATCATCCTACGGAAACGTAAAACCGGGATAAAATTACCATATTTTTTTCATTCGGACATGGCTTGTCTGTGTGCAAAGTTTCACCTGAATCCGTACTACAGTTAATAACAAAAGCCTCTTTCAAACATTTTCACAAACGTATGAATTTATAACATACTAGCTGTACCCTGGCACGCTTCGCTGTGGCACATTGTGATTGAATTGTTGCGAAATGAGAAACAAAACAAAGAATACATGTCATATAAGTTTAATTTTGCAATACTTGTGGATATACAATATTTTTTGTTTTTCCACTGTCTGCGTAGATATAAAGACTATCTGGTTTGCCGACTCGGGAACACGCAACATACAGTTGTCCTTTATTGATTGTGATTGCAAATGCCAATCGAATTGGGAATTGCAATCTTTTAAATTGAAATGGTATATCGGTCGGGATCATGGGTATTCGAGGAATGACGACATTTGAAAGGCCCCGTTAAAATCGTTGCTTCCAATACGTTATTCATCAATTTCTTAATTGCAAGTCGCGTGCCGTTGTAGAGTTTTGGCTGATTAATATTCCGCAAGAGGATAATTGGCACACCTATTTTCAATTTAAGTATGTGTGGTGGGGTATCCCTAGCAGATCCAGTGAGTTTAAAAATTTCGTTGGATAATTAACTACTTCATCTGCTTCCACAACGGTGACTATGGACTTATAAGTAATTACGTGTGTTGGCCCAGGAAGTAACAGCTGCCGTATCTCGTCCCAAGCTGGATTGCATGTGAAAGTGATAAATAAATCTGGACGCCCGTAATGACGAACATATGATATTGCATCTTGAGCTTATTCTTGCATGTGACGCGGACTGCCAATGTATGAAGATGGCAAAAGAGTTAGCTTGCCAACGTTGGTTGTAGTACCGTCATTCACAACTGCATCTCGCAAATGAACATATTCTTCAGAGCGTAGTTTAGTCTGATTCAAACGGAGAAATAGCAAACGTTCCGTTTCAATTTTAGCATACATATCCACAATATACTGTTGAAACAATTGACGGCATTTTAAAATATAATTGTCTTCGTTCCTCCGAATCATTAAGCGGTATGCGTAAAAGTTCACTGAGCTGCACTTTTTATTGATTTCTACACCATTTACTGGATTTATCATTTTCACATTGAAAGATATCCATCGGCACCATCCCAAAAGATCACTGGATATTGTAAAGCATCGTAGCAACGGTGAGTTTCTGCTACGTTTATCAATTGATTATTTCTCCGATGGAGAACAATATCTCTAGGTTGGAACTGATCTCCGACTATGACAATTGCTACTTCGTCTATAGTTGGAGCATTATATCTCCGGACATGTTCTCCAGCGGGAGTTTTGTCTGTATCTGATGGCATCATATCAATTGCTGTTTTGAACAAACGCACCAAATTGTTCGTTTCGTGAAGAAGCTCCTGCAGCTGCGAAATAATGGATCTTCTTAGCGAGGTATGTATTCCACAACGTGCATCTACTTCATCTCTATCATCACCAATGAAGTACATTTGTAGGAATTTATGGTCGCTATCTGAGAACGGGAGCAGGGAGCTAGCTTTGTGATATATTTGCCCTTTGATTTTAAAAGTTGGCATGAATTGAGCAGTCACAATTTCCGCACCAAATGACGTCATTTGGAAGCAAGAGTTATATTTCCTGATGTTCGATAGGAAATGCTTCGATTCAGCGGTAGATCCAGCAAGTAAAATTTTCAATGGAAATTTGATTTTTCCGCCAGCGCAACATATCCTTTTCGTTTCATTATTAAATTTTAGAGCCTGGCAGTAGCTACAGACATGACTCATCTGACCAATAACAACATGCTGACTTGAACTATAATCAACAGCTGGATTGTACCGGAATGCAAGACGATTGTATTCAAGATGCAGATCAGCTGTTCTTTCTGTTCGTGTTTCAGTTATCCTCACCCTTTCGCGTTCATTCCGTTCAGAACGAACCCAATTTGTTGCTGCAGAACGCGACTGACGTGTTCGCAATCGTGCATCCTCAAGCCTGGCTGCTCGTCTTTCTACTCGGTCCACATCACGTGTCTGGAAGGTGCTTAGTCTGTTCCTCTCTCGTACGGATGCTCGTTCTTCCTCAGTCATATTCGAAAGCCGTCTTCTTGATCCTTCTGTGTGGCGAGTGCGACGGCCCAAATTTAACTTTCTGCGAGGCATTATTTCGGTTTTCACTGGAACAGAAGAAAGGAATGCGATTATAACTTCCTTTGGCTCTCACAGCTCTTATATTCTCCTATCTCTCGTGTTCTCATAGCTGCAGCTCGAAAACTGTCCATCTTTCATATAAAATATAACCTCTACTTACGATTTGGTGAAACGCGCAGTTCGATCACGACACGATCACACAAAAGTTCCTTGATTTAAGTGAATATTTAATTCAGATTGTATAATAATCAGAATCTGATGCAATTTTTTTTGTAAATGAACAATGTAATTGGGAACGAATATTGTGTCTCATGTGACTGCGCCATTACTATTGCGGTTGTCAGCGAGTGTTTTCCTCGCTTCCGGCAGATGGCGCGGTCATTGGTATACAGCTGATCGTTAAAAAAACTGTTTTTTCGCGGTCGCGGATATGTGACTTATGCAAAAATTAGATAAAAACAATCCTTGATGCGGATTATATATCATGCTAAAATTTCAGCTCGATCGGTGCAGAACTTTTTGAGTTTTTGAAGCGTACACAAACCAACATAACATTTTTATATATATAGAAGTAGGATGACACGTGAAATGCACTCTAAGCATTTGCCCATTTAAATGCGATACAGATAATACCTAATTACAATAACAGATACAGATCGACGCTTGAAAGGCAAAAATTACCAAGCGACATGTTGACAACTTTACACTAGAGCATTTTAAAGTTTTTATTTTAGAAAAAAAAATCGTAAAAATCGCTTTATTAAGCATTTAAACTGCATGTAAAATTCATTGGAATTAAGTAGCTATGACTAATAGGCGATTTTTTAGGATTTTTTTTTCAAAATTTTTACTTTAAAATGCTACTTTAAAACTAGTGTAAAGTTGTAACATTTCGCTTGGTAATTTTTGCCTTTCAAGCGTCGAGATACAGGGTGATTGCACTTATTGTGGCAATACAATTAAATTCATTAGTAGGCATCTTCGTGCAATCCAATTAAGTACATTTGAATTAAATGGCGAATGAAATTCACATCAGACGCGCAATAACATTCGAACCATCCTAACGTGTTTTTAAACCACTTTTGCTTTCATAGGAGAATCTATACTGCGGTCACATTTAAATTTCTTAATTAATTGAATCTTTTACGATGCTATTAAATTCAATTTGGCATGAAATTTCTATCGCTTCTGCTCCGTTTTGTCGCTTTACTGTCGTATTAATGGGGAATTAGCAGTTTTTAATGGAGACGATGAGTTACAGACTAAATTAATGCAGAGAGAGTAGATTTTTTTTATTTCAGCTTAGTTTTTAATTTAAAAGTCAATCATGCGAGATTTTGTTTATTTACCACCAGTTTCTACATGAATAAATAAACACTATTATATACACCCGCAGTAGTTTTTAGGGTTCCAAAGAAAAATCGGAACCCTTGGAGTTTCGACATGTCCGTCCGTCCGTCCGTCCGAAGCAAAGCGCCAAGACCATTAGTGATAGAAAGCTGTTATTTGGCACGGATATAAACACATGTAATAAAACTCCAGAATCGTAGAATAAAATTAATGAATTTTTTATTCGTCGCATACCCTTATAGTGTGGGGTATCATTGAAAAGGTTCCAAAAATATTTCGGGTCTTTTAAGACCATTTTTGCGATTAGGGGTTCGTTTGCGAAATATTTGGTGTTAAAAGTGTTAATTTTGGTTAAAATCATGTTAAAAACGGTTGGAGTGGTATAAATGAAAAAAATCTCAAAAAAAGGGTATAATATGAATTTACAAGGAAAACTATCACGACTGTGCTAGCATAAGTAGTTAATGAGTAATCACATCAAAAACAAAAATGTGAAATGAGAGTCAATTAAAAAAAAAAGAATTGAGATCTAAATGGGTAGCAAGTTCTGTGTAGAAAAGCCTACAATTTTAGTCAAAAGAACATATTGTAATATTGCTTTGTACAGTGGAGCTGCTAATAGGCATGATGACAGTAAGTAAAAATCACTAAAATTATGTATTTATTTAATGAAACCCTATTAATAGATTACAAAACATGCATTTATCGTATTATTAATAGCGAGATAAACAATATTTTTGATAAAATAAAACTACAAAATACGGCAAGCCGCCATCTTAGCTAAAACGCCAGTCTAAGTCCAGTTAATATCTAAATAACGGTTTGAGGTGTGTTTATGAAATTTGGAGCAAATATGTATTTTGCAAGTCTTAATAAATGAGCCAAAATTGACAGGTATATGTGGAATAGTTTTTGAGTTATGAGGGGGTCAAAAGTGGCTCCAAATGATTCGTGTAATATTACACACGGTGCTGCTTGCCAATTCTGTTAGCTTGAAATTGGCTTGACACGCTGCCACGTGTCTAGATAGTCGATAAACTTATTACTTCGGAACCCTAAATTGCGCGTGGCCTGACACGCACTTGCCTGGTTTGTTATTTTGATATTTTTGATAGAAAAATGATACTTATTTGAAACTAAACGAATGCTGCAATATTTTTGGTAAAGAAATATCGCTGCTTAAATTCAAAAGTACCACAAATAAGAAAATTGCAAAAATGTTTTTATTCCAAAAATACAACCGTAATCCTTCATATTTTTATATTTAAAAAAGACACCCATTGATTTCACATTTAAAGTTACAAAAACAACGCAACCGTTACTTTTGAATTTTCGTTTTGAACGCGCGAAATATGGTCTAAACCGCCATATTTTGAGTTATGCGTCGACAACCTAATTGAAAGCACGTTTCTTTTGTGCAAAAGTGTCATATCTCGAAATGTATCCTGTGTTATTCATTAATTTTATACAGAAGACGACCATATTTCGGAATACTTTAGTTTTTGAATGGAGGATTCAAGTAAGTAAGACACTATTTTTAAATCAAAAGAACCATATTTCAAAACGGGTTGTTTTGCGCAAAAAATATGCCTAAATTAACATAATTTATTTTGATCAAAATAAACTTATGAGGCATTGTGTTCGTTTTGCATTTAAGTTATTTAATATGAAGTACGGTATTTAAAAATAGTTTATTTTGAATTTAAAAAACTACTTTCTATTATTATCATTTAAAAATTAAAAGGACCTTGTTCAGGAATACACTAGTTTTGCTTTTATTTAAACGGAGTTGTTTTAATACATAGGTTAATTGGTAAGGTCAAATTTTTTGAGATACGTTAATTTAGCATTTTTTGTGCAAAGCATTGTAATCATTGTAATTATAAAATTGTAGGGATGTTTCTATATTGTAGGTATGTTGCGATGAAAGGTGGTCATTATGTGGATTCCAAGGTGATATATTATAACGAGTGGAATACCACCGTGATTTTTTCGAATTCGAAACATATCAGTTTTAGTAATTTGTGAAGCTTTCAACGGGGGGAAGATGTTCAGTGTCCCAAGTACCTGTGGGAAAGTGCATAGCACGTACGTATTATTTACGTGCAGATTAGTGATTCGTTAGTAGACGTTATTTCCAGTGTATTACGTTGTTTCATTTTTAATGTGTGAAAAATTATTTTTCTCTAATCTTACACGGCGTGTACATCACAAAATTATACCAATTTCAAGTGATTCGAAGTATTGTTTCAAAATATATTGTGGCACGTTATGTCATCGAACACAAACTACTTATCTACACGGTGAACTTGAAAGCGTTTTGGAAACTGGGGCTCCAGCAGTACTCCATGTGTGGTCGAATTTGCGATTTATAGAGCATCAACCTGTGCTTAGGCGTGAAGTACTGCTTAGCTCTATTGAGCACTCCCAATTCCTTTGCAGCTAGTTTGGACTTACTAACCAAGTGGTCCCGAATTTTGTTATTTTATTTTCATGTTTTCATTGTTTGAGTAGAATTTAAAAAATAATTGATGATTATTTTGCAACAGTTTTCAAGATTTCTATTTGTTATTTTGAGGGAAACTTTGATTTGTATTATGTTTTAGATAGCATTTTAGTTATTTTATTAAACTGCATGGCGATTTTTATTGAGTTCCTAAAAGTTTTATGATCAAACATGATTAATACAATTATTTTATTGACTTACGGTTGTTTTATCCCATATTTAGAATATTTCATAAACTTTTTTTATATTCAAAAGTAACTTATATACTTATATCTCCTCTAGCATTCGGTTTATTATAAAACTACTTAAAACATTTAATGCTGTTTAAAAATATGCTTCTAATAATATATAATTTGCATATATTTGATATAAAATAAGAAAGCATAAGACAAAAAATAGTTTTTTTTCTTTGTTTATCTCTCCTGCAAAAAAGATTAATTTTGATTTGTGGTAGTTATGAATTGAAGCAGCGATATGTACATTTAATTTATGCAAAGTTGAGCACCATCCTGTATTCAGTATTAAACTACTGTACTGTACCTTTGTACGACGACCCTGTAGCCTAGTTGGTAGCGACCCTGCCTGCGAAGCGAGGGGTCCCGGGTTCGATTCCCGGCAGGGGCAGATATTTATGTGGCAGATAAATATTTGTACTCGGGTCATGGGTGTTATTGTGATGTGTTATGTGTAGTCCATGCCACCCGCGACACAGGTAATAACCTACTGCTGGGGTAAGAGTGTGTTAGCGTTTATTATTATTATGTTTGTATGATAGATACTCTACAAAAACAGTGTTCATTTGAACAGTGGACAATTGTATTCGATATCGGGAACAATCCAAGCATTATCTTTCAATGAACATTTACCTCCATAAAAAGGCCAATCGTCGCGACTCCTGAACAACTGGCTATCACAGCTCGTACCGTTAAACGGCTATTATCTTTTATTGGTAGTCCGTTACTGCGATTTAAATGAGAATTAGAGACGCTCTGCAGTAAAAATTAGATTTTCGAAAGTTAACCCTTACACTACGATCGAATTTTCACATTGAGATTTGTGTCTATATTATGCAAGTTTATAAATTTATTACTTAAAATAATACTTCATTAACTCAAACAAGTTTTCAAAAATTCTATGGAGTTAAAGAGAAATAATATTATCAATGTTTAAATATCCTTACTACAGAGTACCTACTTCTGGGTTGCAATTCCGTAATTAGGCAATATCATCTAATCCTTGAGTAAATTTGGTTTCCCAGGAGGTATGAGAGGTCGTTCGCAAGAGCAGAAATCGTCAAATTCATATTAAAACAAAGCCTCATTCGTAAGAAAAGCACTGAAAGAACACTGCACTGTCAAAATATTAAGCTGACTGTGAATGACACTGACAGTATGAAAACTAATGATCGTTTGTGATTGACAATTTGACGTAATTATATAGCAATATTTTATGCTTCACTTCCAATGTTGTTCAAGTAAATCGAACATGAATGTTTCGAATAAAATTCGTATGTATAAAAAAATGTTTTAAATATTATTATAATCTGAAATACAGCAATATAGAAATATCATTTTGAATTTGAATTAAAACTGTCCTTTATGTACACACTCATAGCTCCAGAGACCGAGAACTGATTTTCAAACTCATCATTCAAATTTCCGCTACGCTGGGAATTAAACCCAGGACCCTTGGCAAGGCGCCGCGGTGCGGCGCGAGGCGGTCCGGTATAGTAACCATTACGCCACAGGCGTCAAAAATTATTCATCGTTATTTGTAACAAAATATAATTTTTACCGAAGCTGCAGATAACGCACTTGTAAATATATGGGTGGTTCTATGTACAAACTAAGTGTAAGGTTCATTAAAAAACTGGCAACATCAAAAAAATGGCTGTAAAAAAAAGAAGAAATGTATATGTCGGGAGGAGTCATAATGGCGGAACGATAATGGGCATGATGACAGATTATGAAATACTGTTCTATATTGTTGGGAATTATGTTATAATTACAACGTACCTATATCATTTTTCCGCAAAAAAAAACAAGGTTTATTATAAAATAAATACACTTCATATTATAGGTTTAAAATTCGCACGAAAGCACTTCAAAGTGTCATGGCGTCGTTTGTGACGTCATGCCTCAGGAAAATAATAGACAAGATGTCATTGTCAGTATGGTCATATTCATTTGTATAAAGAGGCGTGACGTAATTCGCGCTGAATGAGACTGACTGGCGTTCAAGATCGGCTTGCCGTGTTTTGTAGTTTTATTTTATCAAAAATAATAATTGTTAATCTTGCTCATAATAATACGATAAATGCGTGTTTTGTAATCCATTAATAGGGTTTCATTAACTACATACATAATTTTAGTGATTTTTATTTAGATTATGACTATCATCATGCCTGTTGGAGTAGGACAAGGAAAAATATTCGTTACCTTTAGAATAAGAATAGGATGGTTAAGAATAACCGGGATATTATAACGTGGTTAAAATATTGTGATGAGTAAAATTATGGAGTTTTTCTACATAAGGAAGAAAAGTAGTCTGATTTTGGCTTCACATTTTTCGTAAATTCTAGTTGTGAAATTTAGCGTATCATATAGAACACAAACCTTTTAACATTACATTTAAATAACAAAAATTGTAGTTATTTATCGAAAATATCCATTCACAATTTCACAGTAATCATATCAACCGAAGTGTATTAAGGGATGGGATATGGAACCTGCAAAGCCTGGAATTCTATTCGCATAATCCGCATGATTTCCATGACAAACAGCGTCTTTACTACAGTACGACATACCCACGCACATACATACACACAGAGAAATATTTGTTCACACCAGTTACTCAACGCACTTCGCTATTGCAAAGCACACCCGTGCAAGACAATGCATTATTAAACAACACTGCGCTGTATCCAATGTGATGTCCGCTTAGGCCGATATCCGCTTAGGCTTAGCGTTGCCTGGTAACTTGCTCCAATACTAGACTATAAGATACTTTGCATTCAATGGACCTGGAATATGTAGCTCTTGGAAAAGCTCCTGGATTAAATTGGCTAGGTCGTTACAGTGATATTTTTATTTTCGTTGTTTTGTCATCAGAATAAGTAAAACTTATTACGTAGGTACACCAAAATAGAAAGTCATTAAAGTCTTTACTTATTTGACTTATTTGACTAACAAAATGAAATAAGTTACTCTTCTATTTCTTCTTAAATCAATGGTTTTCTTCTTAAATCACGGAGGATAGAGGTATACGCCATGTTCATAATAGAAACGCGGTAAATGCACTCTTATTTATTGACTAACGCCCCAAATCAGAGTCACTAACGGTTATATTAATCGCTCCTTAGTAAAGAATCACCATAGAAATTTTGTTCTAAGGAGCGATTTAAGTAACCGTTAGTGACTCGGAGTTAGGGCGTTAATGTCTCTTTTATATATCTTTTATACATCGTGACTGTAATTATAAAGAAATCCGTAATGTGGTTTTTAAGTTTCGAGCATATTCCACCACGCATTGGAGTAGCGAGATTCACTTAATATACCAAATAGTCAATTATAATAGATATATTTTTTACTAGCTGACCCGGCGAACTTCGTATCGCCTAACAAACATTTTTTTCTAAAATAAAAGTAGCCTAAGTTACTCCTTGTTACATCAGCTATTTGCCAGTGAAAGTCCCGTCAAAATTGGACCAACCATTTCAGAGATTAGCCGTAACAAACAGACAGACAGACAGACAGACACACACACAGACAGACAGACAGACAAAAATTGTGAAATATGTTGTTTTGGTATATTATTATGTACCGTGTACACATCCAAATACACTTAGTAAAAAGCGGTTATTTCAATATTACAAACAGCTCTCCAATTTTATTTATTTGTATAGATGTATAGATGTGTCAAAAATAATGTTAAATAAAGCGTCAATTAATGAGTTGTCAATAGCTTCCAAAATATGTACGACAGAGAAACATGTTTGTATGTAAAGAATTCTTGTGCCATAAAAAAAATGTTACTCTTACCTAACCAAAGATTTTCCTTTAGTGCTAACAATTCAACGTGCATCTGGGCCTTCACTAGAAAGTAACTAAATTTAGTCAGACAAGACGCTTCTTCAATAGAAATTCAAGGAAGAAAATGTTGTTTAGGTGTAAGGCAGATTTTCCAGACTTATTCTAGATATTTTCGTTCCATTAAATATAGAACAGCTGCATTATATTTGAATAATATTGACGAAAATAAAATATTACATAATATTATTGTATCTTTCACTTAAATTACCAAACGCCGCCAATTTTTTCATTTAGTAACTATACATAAAATTCGAATAAACACAAGGTATGAACATAAAGCTGCTTGATCAAAGTGTATCAATTCAACATAAAAATATTTGTCTTCTTTACGTAATAAATTAAATATACTAGCCATTGTACTGAGTGAATAAATCACACGGTGTCTGGTGAACGCCGATCACAGTCGGAGCTTGCTATTAGTCACCCGGGTACAGATGGTATTGGAACACCCTTTTCTGGGGTTAAATGAAATATCCTCTTGCTATAAATATATCTATCCTCTCTTGTAAATATACTTTTTAATATAGTACTTTAGTCAAAATCCTTTTTTATAGTGTAAGTTATAGTATTTTTTTTAGTCATCATCATCATCATCCTACCCATTTCCCAATTTTATTTGGGGTCGGCGCAATATGTTTTCCTTTTCCACACTTCCCTATCAGCCGTCATCTTTACACTAATTTTACAATAACTATTTTTTTTAGTATTGGTTCAATGTGTTTTTTTTTTTTTGTTTATCATATTATGTTAAGTAATGTTAGTATTCTTAATTAATTTTTTTTTTTCCAAAAAAATAATTAAATAATTGAGAGTCAGGTACATATATGTTATCTTAAAATGTACATTCATTTGCTCTTGCGTAAAGTATCTGATAAATCATTCAGTTTTAGTTGTTGTTTTTGTCAACTTTTAAATGAAATACATAATATTATTATATCCTCTTGCTATTGGTGTACTTTTTTATTATATAAGTGAATTATATCTAAAGCTGGTGGAAGTGATTTAAAATGAGTGGATCGTGATTTTTTGATTACTGACAATAGTGAAATAACTCGCGTTCGAAGTGTGCAATAATTCAGTCAGGGTGCTACTACTTTTAACTAAGTAATTATTTTTTCTCATTATAACAAGCGAATCGAAATAAAATAAAATTATGCTCAGATGTTTATGCTATGACTACGAGAGCTAAAGACAAAATGAGATAACGCTTTCGCTTTTTATACTTTTGGTAACGTTTTATTTCTTCTATATTTTACTTTTTCAAATATTTTAAAAATTGACAGAAAATAAATAGTCATCTGTTAAGGTGAACGCACATTTATCCGCACTGTCCGCGCCCTACGCATAGCATTTGTATGTATATGTTACCGGTAAAACCCAATTTCAGGTTAAACTAGTTTGGCCTAGGCCAAACTAGTTTGGCGCGACACGATTAGGCAAAACTAGTTTTTCGTCAGTCTAAAACTGATTAGAACCGAATTGTTACGGATTTATATTTATTCGACAAATGTTTTTGCTTTAAACCTCTTAAATTACAGCTATTTTAGTCACGACTGCACTTCAAATTGTATTCGAACACCAAATGTAGTAAATGATCTCTACATTTGGTTTTCTTTTAATTTCCAGATGTAGGTCGAAATGGTTACAAAACCGACTTAGTCAACCCCGACCCCACGTAGTACTAGTCTGCCCTACCCCTAGAGTGAATGTAAACCCCGGAGGCGCAGAGGGAGGGCAGCCCCCGCCCGCTGTAACGTAGTAGCGTAGGCGAGCATGGAGTGCCTGCAGTTTGTTACGCAAGGGCGGAGGGGCTGCACTTCCCGCAGCGCCGGAGACATTCGGAAGCCAGTTTGTGAATCAAAAAATGAATTACCATCTTTGGTTATAATTTTACATTAAAATGCTGTTTTAATTTTGGTGATCATTTACTATTTTTGGGTTAACAATGTTTTATTTGGTGGTAAGTTAAACATAAGCCAAACTTATTGACGAGAAACTAGTTTTGCCTAATCGTGTCGCGCCAAACTAGTTTGGCCTAGGCCAAACTAGTTTAACCTGAAATCGGGTTTTGCCGGTAACATATACATATACAAATAAATAAAATTGGAGTGTCTGTTTGTAATATTAAAATAACCGCTTTTTACTTAGTGCATTTTTATGTATACACGGTACGTATACCAAAACAACATTTTTTACAATTTTTGTCTGTCTGTCTGTTTGTCTGTTTGTTCCGGCTAATCTCTGAAATGGCTGGTCCGATTTTGACGGGACTTTCACTGGCAGATAGCTGATGTAACAAGGAGTAACTTAGGTAATTTTATTTTAGAAAAAAACGTTTGTTAGGCGATACGAAGTACGCCGGGTCAGCTAGTATGCATATAATATTGTACAGAGCCATCAACTTTTCTGTGACGTGGCGAAAATTGGAACTAATGCCGCGATGTTTTAAAGTCATTCATAAGTACTTACACCCCAACTCAAAGTCACTAACGGTTACTTAAACCTCTCCTTAGTAAAGAATCACCATACAAATACTGTACTAAGGAGCGATTTAAGTTTTAGTCCTGCCATTTCAGAGATTAGCTGGAACAAACAGACAGACAGACAGACAAAAATTGTAAAAAATGTTGTTTTGGTATATGTAGCGTGTATACATCCAAATGCACTTAGTAAAAAGCAGTTATTTTAATATTAGGAAAAACTCAAAAATGAAGGAATACATTTTTAATCAATATAATTTCTTACATTAAATTTTCCAAGCTTTGACTATTCGACTGTACTTGTCCAAAAGCTTATTAGCTTTCATACTGAGCTCTTTCTTTCTTCAAAATTCAAAATCAATTGTTCAAATAGATATACATACTCGGAACCTCACAATGCGAAAATACGTGTGAAAATAACCAGCTCTGCAGTAAGTTTTGTTATTTTGTTTAAAATATGTTGAGCTGTTTCTCTGACGAAGTACCTTTGTTATCAAAAGTTAACGAACGACCAAAAGTATATTCATGCCCTTTTGAATAAATGAATCAATTTTGAAATTCGTATTTTTTTTATCTAAAATAGAATATTCAGTGTCTTTGTGGGCTATTAAAATGGGTGGCATGTTGTGTACATTTTTCGAACTGGCACTTCTGTCGGTGAAAATCGGATATGAGGGTTGGTAGAGGCCGCTCTATTTTCGAATGTCAGTTTTCGTTCCGTTTGATGTCAGTTAAACGCGAACATGGGTACTTTATTGGACGTTTGTATTTAATTTCAAAGTTATGTGTGGAGTTAATTAAGTAAAACAACTTTAAACCACAATAATTTTAATATTTAACTTTTATTTTTCCTTTTTTTACCGCCATTGCATTTTTATTATATTAATGTCTATATTGTCCTGGTCCACGTCCACAGATAATAGATCAAAACTCAGAGTATTAACACTACGTGTTTATTCTATACTGCGTTTCAACTAAATCTGTTGTCGGAACCCGGAACACCAGGGGTGGTCACTCCCACAAAATAAAACCCGATACTTTTTCGTTCACTTCACTTTTATTGACACCACTTAGTACTATTTAATACAATCTTCCCTAGTGTTCTCACTGTTCTCAAATTACTCTGCTGAACCACGGCTCTTATACAAGCTACGTGTAACATTCGTTACCGTGATTCAGCTTTTGGACTCTCAAATTTAATAGTGTCATCTATAGGCAAACAAATAAATTATTTTGTGACCTATACTAACAAAATATAAATGTCACTCAACTAAAATAGATTTAAATATAGTGTTATTCACTGGCAACAATAGATGGCGCTATTTGCCCTGCTACAGCGGCTCTGGGTCGAACATCTGTAGTTGGCTGTAATGTTGGTAGCATTGAGATAGGGGTATAAAAATTAAAATGTTACATTAAATTTAATGTTTTATTATTACCTCGGAATATAATTGTTGGGGCCGCCGTGTTGTGTAGACGGTACCCGGTTATTACTCGTTGGTTATGGGAGATGAAGTGATACACGGACGCGTAGTTATGTTAAGTTAGTTTATTGACCCACTGTTTATGTTTGGTCGCCTGAGTCAGTAGGTCTGCGCGTGCCGGTAATTAGGTGACGACTAAAGTGTATAGTTATAAAGTATAAAGTTAAGCATGTAATGCATGTTAAGTGCTGTATGAGCATTTTTGGCTCGTACATGCTCCCGAGGGACAAGGAAACGAACTCAGACAACCAAAGTTAGGTACAATACATTTGTAAAGTTAAAATTTAAATGTTACAAAAGTTAAGTTAAAGGTTACAAAAGTAGTAAATAAAAGTTAAATTTAAATAAAGGTATATAAAAGCAATACAAACAAAAGTTAAGCATAAAAATACAACGTCATGAAGTATTTGTTATTAGAGTTTGAAACTCGATCGAACAGCTGTTTGCGGTGGAGTCTTGTTCCTCGCCGGCCGTTCTCCTATTTCCGTGTAGGTAGTTATCTCCTGTAGTCCTACGTCTTCTTTTATTTTAGGTGCAGGTTCACTTGTAATGCAGGTGTTGTTTTTCTTACACGCAGGCATGCATCTTCTTATTCGCCAGATCACAATAGCAACGGCGATTCCTCCCACCAGCAAAGAGCTTATCAAGTAGTTGCTGACGTCGTGAATGCTCAAGTCGTTAGGCAGGCTCTCTCGTTCCTTCTGCATGGCTATCTGCTCGTCAATGGATGCATGTTCCTTATTTAAGTTCAATTTTGGAATAACAGCTTTAGAATTGTTGAAAGTATTCCAAAACTCGTTAGGTAAGCCCACGGTAGGTGTCTGTAATGACGTTCCAATATTCGTTTTGCTGCTAAGGATGTTATATGAGTATATAGTGTCCGTCTCGTGTTGCATTATACAGTCCTGACCCAATGAAATTAGTCCTGTCTTCGTTATCATTGTTGTTGTTATTTGATTCTCGCATACCGTACGAATCGCACACTCGTTGATGCAGTTACATAACCATATGTTGGAACTATGTAACTTTATCCATTGGTCCGTACATTGTCTCGGTATCCAATCACAGGTTATATTGTTTACATTTCTACTCAGCATTTTTGCTTCGCAGGAGGCTGTTGCTCCGTTTAAGTTTTTAATTGGCATGTAGGCGTGGCAGATGTAGTCGTCCATTGTCATTGCGTTACATTGTTGTAGATCGATCTCTTCTATTTCTATATATGTATTTTTCTCAAAGTTAACTCCAATGTACTTCGTTGTTATCGCTATCGCTTCACATTGGTTGATCGATGTTGATCGTTGTTTTAGTATAGGTATGTTGTGATATAATGTATACTCGTCATCACTTAGTAAGGGGATATGTAGTTCGAATAATAGGTATTGTTCACTCAATCGAGCCTTGACATAAATGAGTTTGTATATGTTTCGAACATCTGATCCATCGGTATTTTTAATAGGTAATATTAATGTAATGTAGAACTACAATTCTGTGTATTTGAAGATTCTACGTAGGCTTCGTTAATAGGTAGTGGGCATAGTTTTATTATGGGTCTTTTAAGAAGTCCATTTTGTGTTTTCAATGAGACCACTCGTACTAAGTTGTCGCTGCCGGGGTGTAACTCCACGACGCGTCCCATAGCCCATTTACCAGGAGGTAAATTAGTTTATTTCACTAAAACCAGTTGTCCCTTTTGTATGTTTTCTTTACTTTGTTGCCATTTGTTTCGGTTTTGCAGCAAATTAAGGTACTCTTTCGACCAGCGATTCCAGTAGTGTCGTCGCATGAGTTCTATGAGCTTCCAGTTGTTTCTGATGTCGATGGCCCTCAGAGTTTCAAGTTCATTGAGCGGTAATGCGAGCGTTGGACTCCCTGTTAGAAAGTGTCCCGGTGTCAGGTAGTCCAGATCTTCTATATCTTCAGATAAAGGACTCAGAGGTCTGCTGATCATGCACGCTTCAATTTGTGTAAGGAGCGTAGCGAATTGTTCGTAGGTAAGTTTCTGTTGCCCGATTACTCGTTTGTCGTATAGGTTTCTTTTGAAGGGGGTCGTTGTTGTTGTTCTTTAAGCCATTGAGGTCCTTCCCACCACAGAGAAAAGCCCACAAGCTTTGATGGCAATAGTCCTCGAGTAGCGCAGTCCGCAGGGTTTTCGTTGCTTTTCACGTAACCCCAGTATATTGCGGGAACAATACTTGTTATTTGTGTTGTTCTGTTAGTGATATATTTATCGTATTTTGTTTGATTTCCTTGCAGCCATGCTAATACATGCTAATACTACTTGAGAGTCGGTCCAGCACGATATCTTCAGGACATAGTCCTTAAGGATCTTAGTAACTTTATCTAGTAGTTTAGCAAGTAATAATGCGGCACACAATTCCAATCTTGGTATAGTTGTTTTCTGTTTAATGGGTGCAACTTTAGTTTTTGATGCGAGTAGCGTAGTTTCATATGTTCCGGACGGTGACGTTGTTCGGCTGTAGATGACGCACGCGTAGGCTTGCTCGCTTGCGTCACAGAAGGCTTGCAATTCGATCGCCTTATTGTTATTGATTTTTATCCATCTGGGTAAAATGATGTTGTTTATAATTTGTAAATCGGATTTAATTGTTATCCATTCTCTTTCTATGGCGTCCGGAACTTTTCCATCCCATCCAATGTTTTTATAGGTTTCAGACCATAATTTTTGAAAAATCAGCTTAGCTTGAATAGTTATTGGGGCCAGCCAGCCAAGTGGATCGTAGATCTTGCTTATCTCTGACAGCAGCCTCCGTTTAGTGTATGGTTCATCTTTGTTGTTGTTAGGTTTTTCGCTAATGAAATGAAATGTATCACTTGCGTTATTCCATACGAGTCCGAGCGTCTTGCTAAATTCTTCTTGTTTGAAGTTAAATAAGTTGGTTTGACTTTTCTCTTTTTCTTGTAGTTCTTTGAGAATAGATGGTTCATTGGTGGCCCATTTTCTTAAAATAAAACCACCCTTTTTTAGTAGTTCGTACAGTTGCTTCTGGAGTAGTTTCGTTGTTTCTAGGGTATGGTGAGCTGTGATGACGTCATCCATATAAAAATCGTTTTGTAGCGCCGTTCGAGCTAGGGGGAAAGCGTTGCCTTCGTCACTAGCCAGTTGTTGCAGCGTGCGTATCGCGATGAATGGTGCAGCCTTGGTTCCGTAGGTGAGCGTACATAGCTGCATTTGCTGATGATACTAAAATCTTTATGAAAATTAAAGATATTACTGATTGTTTTAACCTTCAGGCCGATCTAACTAGATTAAATCAATACTACATTGAAAATCGTATTGGCATAAATCTAAGGAAATGTTCATCCGTAACTTTCACTAGGAAAAAACATCCAATTGAATACAATTATACAATAGATAATTTTACTTTAGTTAAAATGAATAGTGTAATAGATCTAGGGGTCAAAATAGATTCAAAATTAACTTTTTCTGAACATATCGATACAATTGTGGCTAAAGCTTACAAAAATTTGGGATTTGTCCTACGAGTGAGTAAACCTTTCTCAGACATTGGATGTCTACGAGTGTTATACTTTGCATACGTTAGGAGTATACTCGAATACTGTAGCATAGTATGGAATCCTCAATATATAACCTATATTCAAAAGTTAGAGAGTATTCAGGTAAAATATTTAAAGCACCTACACTTTCGATATTCCTGCCGCTTTACAGATTACAAAGAGTCTTGCCGCCATTACAATTGTATGCCTCTTCAAAGTAGACGAACATTAATTGATATGTCTTTTCTGCATGGGATATGTAATAACTACATAGACTGTTCTGAATTAGCGTCACAAATTTTGAGTTTTTGTATCCCAAATTCACGAACCAGACATACGGCACTATTTGCCACTGCCCATAAAAGTACTAACTATGCCCAAAACTCGCTTGTCACTAGGCTACACAGAAATTATAATAAAAAATTTAACACGCTTGATATTTTTCACTCTAATAAAAGTACTTTCAAACGTGAAGTTGTCAAGGCACTTTGTTTAAAGGAAAACTAGGTATAAAGTTATATATATATATATTATATCTTTATAGTAATTACTAATTATATACATATATAACACTATACACTTATATTACATTTATAATATTCATAAATAATATTTAGTATCGCTATTATATTATTATTTTACTGTTATTATTAATAATATTATAACTGTATGAATAAATGACACATGCACACACACACACACGAACACACACACACGCGCACACACACACACACACACACAGTGGTGATTACTTTGTGACAATTTAAGAAATATATGTAAAATGTAAATCCATTATTGGCTTTAAGATACGTATTAAAAGGTTTGGTTTGTATCAAAATTGAAAAAAAGCTGTGGATTTTGTAATAAATAAATAAATAAATAAATAAATAAATAAATAAATAAATTTCTCTCAGCGGTTCTCTAGGAGTCTCTCTCCACACAATTTTCTGAAGAGATTGTTGGTCTGGATGGATAAGGATTTGACGATACATTTTCTCGATGTCCGCCGTTAGAACATATTTATAGCTTCGCCATTTAAGGATCAGGGATAAAATGTCCTTTTGAAGGTTGGGTCCTTTTTCCATGAGATCGTTGAGGCTGTACCCAGAGTCGGTTTTCATAGACGCGTTAAAAACCGCTCGTAGTTTCGTTGTTGTTGAGCTCTCCCTTAATACACCATGATGTGGTAGATACACTTGCCCTTGACTATCGGGTTCAGTCGCTGGTTTCATGTGACCTAATTCGATGTAGTCTCGAATGAATTGTCTGTACAGGGAAGCGAAGTGTTCTTGTCTCGCCATTTTCTTTTCTAGTTGAAGAAATTGTGCTGTAGCTTGAGGCTTCGAGCTCCCGAGGCTTTGTTTGTAGTCAGGCTTCATGGGCATCTTCACCACATATTGGCCTCTGTTTGTTCTTTCTATCGTTTCTGTGTAGTATTTTTCACAGTATGCGTCAGTTGTTGTTGTTTCAGGTTCAGAAGGCAGTTCTTCCGTCTCCCAGAACTTTGAGATGTTTTCTAGTTCTCGTAGGGTAACTAGGCAGTTAAATTGTTTTGTTGCTCCGCACAGTATCCAGCCTAGCTTAGTTTGCTGAGCTACTGGCGAGTCCTCGCTGCCCTTGAGTACACCATCTAGGATGACCTCAGAGTAAATATCTGCTCCCAGCAGTAAATCAATGGGGCCTGAGATGTTAAAATCTGGATCTGCTAGCTTAATGTTGTTTAAGTGTGTCCAGCTGGTTGTGTTAATGTTTGAGTTTGGCAGATTGTTGATTAGTTTACGCATAACCAATGCTTGCGTGTGGAATGTATAATCTGAATGGATAGATTTACATTCCAGTTTTATCATCCCTTTGCTAGTACCCATTGTGGTACCGACGCCCGTGACCGAGGCGTTCATCTTGCTTCGGGGTATGTTCAATCGTTGGGCTGCGTTTTCTGTAATCAACGTTACTTGAGAGCCTTGATCAAGCAACGCTCGAAGGATGACGTAATCCCCTTCTCTGTTCTTGACTCTAAGTTGAAGTGTAGTTAAGAGTATCTCTTGTTCACCGTTGACGTGATTAGATACTCTTTCAGCTGCCGTTGAGGTAGATGAAGTTGAATGTTGTTGTCTGGGTTTGTTCTCATGCAGTAGCGAGTGATGGTTATTGTTAGACGTGCGGCATCTTTTCGTTGAGGTACATTTATCTCCTCCGTGACTAAACAAACAATTTTTGCATAAGTTCAAACTGTTTGTTGTTTTGGTTCGCGTTGCGACATCCATGTCTAAAAATAGAGGACACTGCCTCAGCGTATGTTCATTTTTGCAGAGCGGACACTTATGAATCGATGCATGGTAAGTTTTTGTACCCTTTCCTGCATTGTTATAGTTCATTGACTTGTAATTATTATAATTTTTATGTTGAATGCTTGATGAGTTATTTTGTTTTTGACCGCTCTTTTTGTTTCTAGATGTTTCTAGCGTCATGAACTTCAACTCCAGGAACTCCATGAACTCGTTGAGGTCTGGAAGTTCTCTTGAATGTTTCACGGTTTGAACGTAGTCTCCGTAAGTGACGTCATCCAGTTTCGACGCTAGTAGGTGTACAATAAGTGGTCCCCATGAAGGAATGTCGATGTTAATATTTTCCAGGGCACTTAAGCACTCTCTCGTCGTATCATGCAGCTTCCTCAGATTGTTTGAGCTCGGTGTGTCTATTGTGGGTTGATTGAGAAGTGTATCTATGTATGAGGTGAAGAGTAATCTCTTGTTATCATAACGATGTTTGATTATCTCCAGGCATGATTCATAGTTTTCAGCACTCACAGGAAGGTGTTTGATCAGCTTCTCCGCTTCTCCACGAAGTTTGGATTTCAGGAACTTCATTTTTTGCGTTTTATTTAGTGTTGGATTATTGTGTATCATCTCAAAAAATAAGTCTCTAAACGAGATCCAGTCGCTGTACGTACCGTTGAACTCTGGTAACTCAATCCGGGGTGTTGTTTTTTCGTAATGAGAAGTTTCGAATATTTTTCTGTTCAAATCTTCCTTGAGGGTGTCATATACTTGTTCCCAGTGATCAAATTTTGCTTCATAATCCTTATCGTTGCCTTGTAGTAAATAATTTATCTCTCAGTGAATTTTGTCAATAGATTCCCACTTACATTGTATAGTATTAAGATGGTCTTGTAGTTGCCACTTCTCTTTAACTTCTTCCAAGTTAATTTTGGAAACCGCTCGTTGAAAGGCGTTGAAGTTGCACATCTGGTTACGTAATAGTGATGACAAGCGTTGATCTATGTCTTCTCTACCAGATTGCGACATAGTTATAAGTAGGTACGCCGGCGTTAAATTCACGAAGTTATTGTTAGTTATAAGTTATATTGTTAATTAGCAGTAGACGTTATCCCCGCTGTTAGTTTCTTGAAAAGAAGCTGAAGACGTTATCTCAGCTTGTTGTTGTTGTTGTCGACGTAGACGTTAATTCTCCGTTGATTGTTTGAAGACGCAGTGGACGTTATCCTTACTGTGGCTTCCTGGTGTTGTTGTTGAGTATCCGAAGACGTTATCTCCGACTGTTGTTTGGCGATGCAGTAGACGTTATCCCTGCCGGTTCGTTGTTGATTCGCGAGTTAGCGCAGCTTTCCCTCCTTTACGTGATGTGCACCTTCTCAATACTACTGGGGAGACCTGCTTCTAGGAGGCCAGCAGCACCGATTTGCTCACGTAACTGGGAAATACCAGTTGAAAAACTCGGCCAATCAAGTTCTCGAAGGACCAAAAAGGATGTTGGGGCCGCCGTGTTGTGTAGACGGTACCCGGTTATTACTCGTTGGTTATGGGAGATGAAGTGATACACGGACGCGTAGTTATGTTAAGTTAGTTTATTGACCCACTGTTTATGTTTGGTCGCCTGAGTCAGTAGGTCTGCGCGTGCCGGTAATTAGGTGACGACTAAAGTGTATAGTTATAAAGTATAAAGTTAAGCATGTAATGCATGTTAAGTGCTGTATGAGCATTTTTGGCTCGTACAATAATTATATCGTTATAACCTTTGAGGAGCTACCAACATAACACCCAAATGCAGATTTAGTTGAAACGCAGTATAGGATCAAAAGTAGAACTTAATCATAGATAATACATATTACAGAATACAGATAACTAAATCACAAACCTCTGTCAAAATTTTTGTTCTGATAATTTTATAAGGCTAAAAACTATTTATAGATACCCTCAGCTCTCAAGTTTTATACGATTAATTATTACATGACAAAAATCAAGGCCGTCTTTAACCTGCTGGAGGCCCTGTGCATATAAGGATAGTGGCCCCCCCCCCTATGATTTTGTCAGAACACCACTTTGTTACAAAAACATATGTATATCGGTTATCTATTGTTTAGTGATCTGGCAGGAACTAGGGGGCCCCTATCGATCACGGGGCCCTGGGCACGTGCCCAAAGTGCCCAGTGGGAAAGAGGGATCTGACAACAATCTATAAGTATGAAATACTACTAGTCTTTGCAATTTAACACTGTCATTTGTTCCTAAGACACTCGCTATCAATTACGAAGCAAACATAATTATTTAACCTTAGCCTATTGACATGTTAAACCCTATTGACAAAGTGAGTACAATACAAGTAATCCTTAGATAACCCGTTAAGTGCCTTTAAGCTTTCCGACTCACTTTGTTTGACAAGGGTATACATATACCATATTATACCATATTACCGTCTTATGTTCGGTTTACACGTATTAAGTAGTTAAGTAGTTAACTAAATGTTAAGTAAATTAATACGTGTAAACGGACAATTTAGTAGTTTAGTAATTTAGTAGTTAAGTAATCAAGTAGATAAGTAATTTAGAAATTTTTCTATTTTCTGTTAAGTAGGTGGGCGGAGCTTGTCACTTAACACGTTTGGACAGGCACTTTTAAGTTAAAATTTAGTTAAAATTTAGTAAAATGCTTAAGTAGTTAAGTAGAATTGTATGAACTAAAGAGCTTTACTAAATTATTACGTGTGGACGGACACTAAAAATTATTTACTTAAAATTTAGTTAAAATTTACTTATCTACTTAACTACTTAATACGTGTAAACCGGACTTAAGTGAAAGTGTAAAAAAACCTGAGGAAAGGGCTTACTCACGTTGTCACTTTCATCAATCACTCGTACATGTCAATACATGTCAATATATTTCGTTACGAGAGCTTTTATTTATTTTCAGTTCAGGATGAGTGACGGTTTAGGGAAATAATAACATTATTTACGTAGTAGAAATATGCGGAGATTCAATATTGCCAGTATTCGAAGTTGTTGTGTATTATTTTGGAATAAAATATAGACAAGTTGTTGTATAAAGTTGTTGCTTTATAGCATTTCAGAGTTACATACATTATTTAAAAAAACGTGTATGATATAGTTTGTACACGGGAGATATTATTTCAAAAGTTCTATGTGAATCAGTTCAGTGGAAAAAGTTTAAAAGTTATATTATTATGTGTTAGATTTCCTAAGCCACGTTTTCTTAAACAAAAAAATACTGCGAATTGCATAATAATAATTGTTGATAAAAGGCAAAGAAAAGACTTCCTGTTGAAAAGGCATTTAAGGTATTTACTTAAAACATTTCCTCGACACGGTTAACCTTAACCGCTATTCAATGGTAACACGAAGCAAATGGTTTTATTTACCTTTACACTAAAAAGGTTTCCTGTATGAAAAGGTCTTTAGGTACGAATGCGCTTAATACAGAAGACATAATAGGGCTTATAATAGTTAATACTTAAAGGTTTTTTGAAATAATAAAAAATAAATCTTTCAATGAGTTCTTTATATCTTAAACTAAATTTAACTAACTAAACTAAACATGACTAAATAAACATGTAGCAAAAGTTTTTTTTTTATTATTCCAAACTGACCCATGCAAATAAAGTGAGCAAATAAAAATTGCATTGGTTTTCCTCACCAAACGATCCACAAGGTATCGTATAAAAATAACTAATGCACTTTCAGTGGCTTTTCTCGCGTTTTCCGAAATAATAAGTACCCTGTATGTTATTTAGGGGCGTAGCTACTGTACTATCAGCCGTATCAATTACGAGTATACGGGGCCCCCAGCGTATAGGGACCCCCACTAACACTCCCAAAAAAGCTCGCCAGCTGCCTACGGCCACTACAGTTAGCACTTCTTTTATATTTGACAGCTGACGTTGAGGAGGCCCCACAACAAATATTGATATGGGGCCTCCTTAGGGCTAGCTACGCCTCTGATCTTATTCCAGGTCATAGTCTACCTGTGTGATAAACGTGGAAATCCGTTCAGTTTTCAGTTTTTGGATGAAAGACTTACAAACATCCATACAAACTTTCACATTTATAATAACATTGGTGTTATGAATATAGTCTGCGTAAGTTATGTTATCTGTGTCATGTAGTCTCTGCCTGACCTTTTGTGATCTCTGATCTCACTTCTATGTCGTCGTCTGCTACTGTATCAAAAAAAGGGTGCGTGTACTTTTGTACGCGCGTGAGAAGTTATACTTACTTCTTTGGCATCCTTAAATAATTATTTAACTATAGTGTATATTATATAATAATATTTTAATTTATAAATAATACATACAATTGCTTTGCAGGCAGTGTCGCTACCAACTAGGCTACAGGGTTGTCAGATAAATCATCGTAAGCTCTTTTGTGGGCTACATCCATAAAAATATAATTTAGATGAATGAAACCGTAACAAACCGATACGTTTACTTAATATAGTGCAAGGTATAACAGCGTTGAATGTTGTTCAATGCTAAATAGGTCAATGGATTTTTGTAAAGTAAGCCCAGAATTCCTACATTTTATTTCATGTTAGTTTTAGTAAACGCAAACACCTTCAAATTAAAACGCGTGAGAAGTATGTACTTGTATTAAGAGTGGAAGTATTTGATGCAACTGAGATGGAATTAAAAAACCGTACAAGTGCGAGTTAAACTCACGTGAAAAGGTATCACCACATATCTGAGTCTTGGATGCACTAATTACGAAGCGAAATCTTTGGCATGATTTATTAAACTCGTCCATGAATTGCCTAAGACTGCTCAATGCTCATGTTATCAGCCATTATGCAGATGTCATCGGCGTATAGGATTTACTGTATCGGATGCTGCTGAATTTTGCTTTGGCTCTAAATCGGGATAAATTAGATATTTTATGTACCCCAATATTAATGTTTGTATTATGTTACCTTTTGATAAAATATGCTTTTGATAAAATTTTCAGGTAATGATTATAGATTATCTCGGCGGGTGGTCCCGTGAAGTGGTAGTGTATCATCATAGCATATTGACTTTCTTTCTTTTTCGTCTCTTTTTCTTGGCTGGCAGCGCTCGGTGATGCCTTTGGTGCTGCTGATGTCCATGGGCGACGATAGCTACTTACCATCAGGTGGATCGTCAGCTCGTTTGCTGGCTATTTCCATAAAAATAAAAAACTATTTCTTTTTTCATTTTATTAGTGCGAAGACGAGGCGAAGTGCTAGTATAAAAGTATACGAAATCTTACTCCCTGTTGTTTGTGGCCGCATAATTCGAGAAATAGTTGATTCATTAATCGCGCTCTGATTCATGCTGTTCTAGAGGATATTGGACATTTGGACAAGCATTGTTATACTGCATGGATTTACTCACTCGCATAACCCTTCCATAAACTCAGCACGTCAGCACTGCTAACAATCTTGTTGATTGGACGAATAACAACAGTGTTTACATGTCAAAACCAATTGTCTTGGCCTGGCTATGGGAAACTATGGGTATCATAGCGAAGCTTCGAAGGCAAATATGACTAAGCAACAGAATTGCCAGTAGACTTGTAGTATTTCTGGGTCATATTTGTATTCAGTTTTTTGTACTTTTAGTCACAGACCTGAAAAAAAGACGGACGTGACCTCGTCTAATCGAGAGTGAATCATAGCAATCGCCGCCCGCTTACCATATGTGCGTAACTTTTGATTCGCGATTGAAGCAGTGAAGTGTCAATGTGTGGGTGTGTGTATTTGTACAAATAGAGAGTTGGTATTACCATGGGTGCTTCACTCAGTTCACTGAATTTGTTTTTGGGATTACGTCCGTCTTTTTTGTAGGTCCGTGATTTGTACTTAGTTTTTTGTACATTTAGTATAGTTTATATTATTTCCACTCCAATTTGTTGATATTCTAATTTTAGCATTATTTTATCTTCCTTTTAAAGATCTTTCCAGTCGCTCAATAAGGATTACCTTTAAGACGACGAAGATGAACGCTTCATATCACCGTAACATGTTATGTCAAGCATGAGTGATCAATTACGAAGGTAAGCTTATTATCTGTATATGTAGTTATCGGAAGCGGCATTCCACTACGATGCTTTATACATATAACGCATTGGTGGGTAAGCCGATACAAGCAGCCATGACCTTGTACGATTTAACTGAAATGTGACCAGAAATGGCCGGCAACACTTGACTCTAACCAAAATTATCACTACTTCTATTGAAAGACCTATCCAACGCACTACAGAAGACGAGAACAAAATCAATTCCAACTTAACGTGTAGGGTGGGATAGTTATTTCATTTGAAAATTATTTTTTTAAGATTTTATTTTACCACTTTGTCAGCGTGACAAATATGTCCAGGCAAAATTACAGCTTTCTAGTACTAAAGGTCTTTAAGCTAGACTGCGGACGGATATGACGAAACAATGTTCCGTTTTTACTACGGGAGCTAGAGAATGAGACTTGGACATCTCGCTTTGCATGCAGGGTTAATACCAACAGGCAACAGAGTGAGAAACAGGTAAAAGAAATTTTAATCAGCATGAAACATTTATTTATTTATTTATTTATTTTATATGCTTGTTTTACTTATAAAAATAAGTGACGTGCAATGCACCTAAATACGCATGTTGTGTTCATCCGTAATTAAAATTACAAATAGATTAATTTTAAGACTTAGATCTGTAATCATTGCTGGTTTTTGTAATTTTTAATTTATGTAATTTTGTAATTTTGTGGATGATCCTTTAAATAAATAAATAAATAAATTTTCTTCTTGATCTCATATTGTTTGTTTTTATTAGTCTATGATATATTTTACAGTTACGTTACCAAAGGATTCTTCGGCGATATGGGAGAAAATTAGTAGCTGATATTTTTTATGTCAAAACACATTTTCTATGAAACGATGTTTCCAAAACTTCACGTCCCGTCCTGTTCATGTTACGTATGTATCGACCTTTAAACGTTGTCGCGGACGTTTTTCCCGCCCCGTACGTGCCACGTTCCCGTCCCTGCATATTGTCGTTGCGACTTTAAGACCTCTTATGTGTAAAAAATCAGCTTTCCGAGAGAATCGATAAAAATGGATAAATTTTTGTTTAGCAAGAAAAACACCTATGATTTTGTTTTTGGTGAAAAAATTACGATGGAAACGTCGTACACACACGAGAGTTTTTGAATTCGATAGCGCTTTAATGTAGAATCATTTGACGTAAAAAAGTGATTTTGCCAAAAGAGGCACATAACACATAAGAGGTCTTAAAGTCGCAACGACGATAATAATATTATATTATATTAGCTGACCCCGCAGACGTTGTTCTGCAACATGTTTTACCGTATGGCCTTTCCATTCAATAAGTTTTATAACCAATGGGTCTGCAAAGAACATATATTCACGATTCACGTGTCCGTTTGCGAAATATTTGGCTTTTTATCGCATATCTTAGAGTCAAGTGTCGCCCCTCAGCTAACTAGATGGTAGATGTTGAACATGTGGAAAAAAAATTTATGGCAGTAACATAATATGATGAATTTAAAAGGAAAACTGTCACGGATAAGGTAGCTTCAATGAACTTCGGAACACGCTTCGATTGTGTTTATTTATTTTTCCCCTTTGTAGGGCGCGTATTTATTTCCTATTATATTACGATTGAGTCTACAAGACTATTACGTAATTTGTCTTTAATTTAAACAGCTACTAAAACAAAATTTATCTATACTAATATATAAAGAGGAAAGATTAGATTTTTTGTTTGCATTGAATAGGCTCCGAAACTACTGTACCGATTTCAAAATTTCTTTCACTGTTGGAAAGCTACACTATCCCCGAGTAATATAGGCTATATTATAATTAAAAAAAAATAGGGATCCTTAATAAAACTCCAATAAGGCGCTCCACCCACTGCACCGCGGTCCGCGCCCCGTCGTGGTGCGCGGGATGGCAGATTTTACCATTGTATGCAAGTATCTCAATTTATACAGAAATCACGCCTAGCACAACACACTGCTGACGCGGCAACGCGCGGGAAATCGCCCCGCGCGCAGTTGCGTTATCCGTCGCTCCGCGCACCGCGGCGGGACGCGTCTTCAGTGGGTGGAGCGCCTATGGTGTAAAAAAAATAAGAAAACCGAAGCAAAGCGAGGGCGGTTACTCGTATTTAATAAGAATGTGTTCGTACTGTCCGTTAACACTTTTCATATTGTCTCTGTTTATGGGGAATCCACTATAACACTTGCTCAACACTAACTCGGTTTTATTATTTTAAGACTTCTCATCTTTTGAGTCTTCCTCGTTATGAAATAAAGAAGAGTAAGCGAACTATATTATAGCTATTTCTGTATTTGATTACAGACCCTTCAATATTCACAAATCACTCAGCATTTGAAATGAGATCTGAACGGAATTTGAATACAATGATACTTGTTAAGCTATTTTTGTTTCATCGGAAAATCTTGAACGAGCCGCCAATCTGAATTACACTTTTGTTTACGTAGATAATGGGTCTGATTTCAAAGGAAGATGAAATTTCAGTGCCGATATCTTCATTTACTAGTAGTGAACTTAATCGCCTGTAAATAGTATTAAACTAAGTCATTATTTCTGTCGCCGTGCTAGTTCTTTCGAAGTATTAAATATCTCACATATCATTCTTTTCATGTAATTTGTGCTATTGTTTAGGAATTTTCTACAAAAATGTGGGCTTAAAGTCTAGACGGTTTATGTTTAAGTTAACGGAATCATTAACAACGATAATAGACAAAAACGTGTGTGAGTACTTATGTACTTACGTAGGTAAGTAACACTTATTTGGCGTAACAGAACAAAAATGGCTAAAGATTTCATCCCGTATGCCACAACTCTTTGTTTGTAAAACGAATCAGTTATCAGCTAACTTCATCATGTCGCTGTTTGGCTGTTGGTGTGCGCGCGTATTGTAACACGGAAACTTGAGAGACAATTATCGGTGAGCGCGCATCATAAATATGTTACTCTCATATTTTTCCAAACGCGTCAAAAGAAGTATAACTTTAAAAACAAAACTCTGGATGATTGGAAGTCAGCTCCAGTAATTCAGAAAGCTAACAAAGGATTTAATTGGTGAAAAGCTTTTCGACATCATTGAATTATTTGCACGGACTATGTGCTTGATGCAATATTTGAATTCAATTTGTTCGTAACTTACGAACAGGACTAGTTACGCGAAATATGGTTTTAGCTTTACTATGAATGTGCGTACAGTATCTCAGAACATGCAATGGCAAGGTACTACGATCTCTGGCGCTTCAGTACAGGGCCCAGCCATGGAGTATAGAGGTAAGGAATAACTCTGTTGTGAAAAAATTTCCATTAAACTCTGTTAAATAAGATGGCACCACGATAGCAACATGGTTTTGAACTACGTAAACAGCTAGTTGAAGCGCTCATAGCCCGGCGGCTTGCGTCGATTCTAAGCGATCGACAAAGTTCAGCAACAGCGGGCGTAGTCAGTAGTTGGAGGAGTGACCGCTAGTGGCAAAAAATTCTTGAGCGCTTCCATGCTTCGGAGGCCACGTAAAGCCGTCGGTCCCGGTTGTTATTGTAAGATAACAGTCGTTAAGCCATGTCGGAGGCCCTCGGGCGGCATGAAAACTTCCGACACTTGTGTTGGCCAATAACCTCTCCACCAATCCGCACTGGAGCAGCGTGGTGGAGTATGCTCTAGGCTTCCTCACGAGGAGAGACCCGTGCCCAGTAGTGGGCCATTAATGGGTTGAAGCCAAACAGTTGAAATTTGGTATACAGGACTGTCACTGTCTAATTCTTGTCTCCAACAGCTATAATCATACCACTTGAGGTCCCGTGTATCCGCCATATTGCCATTTGTTTACTGCTCACCTCTGGACACTTTTTCAATTTTCCCCCTTTAACGCCCCAACTCAGAGTCACTAACAGTTACTTTAATCGCTCCTTAGTAAAGAATCACCATACAAATTCTGTACCAAGAAGCGATTTAAGTAACCGTTAGTAACTCTGAGTTGGGGCGTAAGAGTCATTCCTCCTACCTCTATACTCAATCCCCCTTATTACAAGACGAGGTCTAAAGTTTAGGTTTAAACCATGACTAAATAGTCCAGGCTTGGTACGATACTGACTTTAGTAACATACTATAAACCAAAGCTTATTACAAAACGCAAAATACTCGTTGACTTGTTAGTACTATTGGTTTAGAGTTTAGACCTTGGCTTAAAATGCTGAAATAACTGACACGGGTTTGACACGAAACAGATTCAATCCGTCAGTATTTATTCAATTACGACGTTCCATTATACTACGATGCTGTTTATTGTTTTTGACATATTCAATGGAATACGTCTATTATTAATATTAAGAGCGTAAATATTATTGCAAATAAATAATTATACAGTTTTCAATCAATTCTATTGATTGTTGTTGTCGTGGATTTTATTACATGTTAAAACATGTATTTTTTAAGAATTAATGTACGCGTGTGTAAAGGAATGGATTTCTCGCGCGTAATACAAATCCATAATTTTGCGTAAACAAAACAAATCTTAGGTAAAATAAAATCCAGTTGGCTTCGAAATTTATTACAATGTTGTGGTCTTTGGTTCATAAGTGCTAAGAACAAGTGTACCTTATGCAGCGGAGTGTATTGTAAATAATAAATATTGTGACTCATCGCATCACAAAATGAATAAAAATCTACAAATTACTAAAATATAGCAAAACTTTATTAATATTAGTATGTACACTTACACTAGGTTAAAAATACATATAAGTTCTTGTCGTAATCTAAGTATTAATTATTCATTTTTCAGGTACTAACAGATTCCTTCATAAGATTGATAAAATTGATTTGAAAAAACATTACAATGCAATATAAAATAAATTATTATTATCCAAAAGTGCTGTAGTATAAATTGCTTTCTCCTTATATTGTCACAAACTGTAGTGACAAAAGGTATGGAGGTTCCACTTCCTTATCATCTGTTTTTGTTCATCAAAGGCTGCAGGATTTTTCTGAATCTATGGGACAATTTTGCAATTGCTTCGGCTCCCTTTAGTATATGGCTCAGCAACTCTGCAAATCAACTGCATCATCTTGAATCTAAAATAACAAAAACAAAACAATGTTATTATCATTGGAATAAATAGGTAATAATAGCATAGTAAGGGTACTGCCAAGGTTTGAGTGAGGAAGAGAAATATATCACCAACATAACTTTATATCTATAGTCACCACGAACTAAGAAGCCCAATTTGTCGTTTGCCATCACAGTGACATTAGAGATGTACAAAAAAATCGGTTCACGAAAGAAACCAATTTTTACAACAAATCGATTCAAAATTATAAAACCTTCTAATTCGATAATTAATTTTTTTACTAAAAACCGTAATATTTAGGTACCTAGTTACCTACCTACTACCTCGATTGAGCTATCTCGTACCGCGTATTCTCAATATGTACCTATTTACGACTTCAATAAAATATTCTTTTATCCATTCGCCCATGAACATCAACAACACCAAAAGCATCACTGGTGCGTTGCCGGCCAAGAAAGAGAAGAAAAAGAAAGAAAGATAGATCATGATAGAATGAAAGTCCCGCTCAGTTTCATAATAATATTTTGACATAATATTATATTATGAGCGTCAGGAAAAAACTACAGTGAATAAATTCTTGCTTATTTCGTAAGACACATTCATGTATACATAATTATATATAAAATATTATCTGCAGTTACTGTCCATGGATCGCGAAGTGCCCATACATAATGGAAAATGTCCTTTATTAGCATCCAATTCGTCGTGGTATTATTGGGTACCTAATTTTAAATTCAAATGCAAGCAAATCATTTTTAACAATGTAATTAAAATAATCAATTTTCATTTTTTTCGATTATAGTAATGTATCGATTATGATTGGTTTTATAAACGGTTTCAAGCCGTCACATCACCCTACGTCAGATTAGATTTAGGCTTCTTCATATAAGATTGTTTCGACGTCATATATTTTTATTAAATTTTACATAAATTATGATGTGATGGGATTTTTACTAGATTTTAACGTATAATATGATTTATAATTAACGCCAATGAAAATGAGTAGGGATTTTTAACAAATTTTGGGAAAATCCTTTGTCCGTAAGTATTCAACTATTCATGTCAATAAATGAATATTCCATTTCGCTCAAAGACACCCATACAAGGTTAGTTCATACATATTAATAAACAGCAGCTATCATTATGGGCATCTTAGATAATTTTGACTATAGTGTGAAGCAACATGATAATATTTGTGTTCGTTTTGGAATTAGTTTGATAAATGTTTATGCATTTCTCACAACCCATAATAGGAGTAGCAACAGAATATACGACAAACCTTAGAAAGAAGTATTTACTTAGGTGGACAGAGTTCACTTTCATAAAATAATGCTACAGCTACGTCACAATTGCAGTGGTACTGTATGTAAACAACATTATTATAGATACTTACTTCGTGACGAGTCCAGCATCGTATTGCACAAATTACTGGAATTTCAGAGGACAAATGGATTTCCACGATGGTCATGGAGTCCAATCTTCTCGCACCAAATCCACTTTCATTGCAAACCTCGTGGTAAAACTATACTTAAATTTAATATCTTCATCACTCAGTTCGGCGAACGGATCCATAACAACACGATTTATATGCCTATTGGTCTGTCCGGTGATAGTGAATATTAAAATATCTTCAGTATGTACAAAATACATTGAATGAAACATTCAACAATTTCGAAATAAACACGACAACAATCTCGAAACTGACTTTGACATTTGTGAAATAGTCCAACGTAAAACTAGGGGCCTCGCAGGTTTAACTTTAGTCTCATGTTAGTGATGAAAGAAATAAAGGGTAGTTATAACATTCGCAAAGAAATGTAACGAATGACGTGAAGTCGCTTTTTTACTATGTGTGCGTAACAACCATAATGACAACTAGCATCGGCATCGTATGGACACGTATTTCTTCGTGTGTGTAAGGTGTCAGACGTAAAGTCACAATCTCTCTTAGGCCATGGCTTAGCATTAAACCGCGTCTTGTAATAACAATTTTGTTTAGTCCAAGCTTCAAAGGAGGTTTAGTACCAGGACTAACGATAGACCTCGTTCTGTAATAAGACCGCATGAGTCCAGCACTCCAAAGAAAGATTTTCTTATCCAAGAGTCAGGCGGCTGTATTAAGACTGTTGGCAACAACAACACTGCATTTCAATAAAGTATCCTTGATCGCTTATGATTTACGCCTTTCAAAGTTTACTACTTTGGCTTTTGTATCGCTTTTTTAAGCGTGTCAGCTGTCCTGAAAGTAAAGGCGAAATAACTACGCAAACAAGGCTTATTTCTAAGTGCCCCAGGCACAGGATTTACCGTGTTTACCGTAACAGCTCGCGTAAATAATGCTTTCCCTCTGATCTGATATTTTTTCTTCGTAAACATACTATGTATTTTATGTTTACATCCGGATGTAAACATCCGGGTACAGGATACTTTTGGATTGTGTGCGAACGTAGTTTTATTAACGTAGTAGTATTTCTTTCAGGCAACATAGTATTTTAAATTAAAGGAAGACCAAGATAAATATGACTTAAGTAGTTGAATATTTTTGTATTGTAAAATTGTTAGGTAGTTACTTACTTTCTTTCTTTTTCTTCTTTCTTTCTTGGCCGGCAACGCGTTGGTGATGCCTCTGGTATTTCTGATGTTCATGGGCGACAAATAGCCACTTACCATCAGGTGAATCGTCAGCTCGTTTCCCGGCTATTTCCATAAAAAAATAGTCCTTCGATGTCGTTTACAGTAAGCACTGTTTAATAATTTACTGCAATATCTTTAATATCCTGAAGAGCCAGCCAACGACATAAAATTGAAAGACTCGCAAATGTTATTGGCCTCATAAAATGTCCTGCGGTACAAAAATACTATCATTACATCTTGTATTTCAGAAATAATAAATTATCTTTAACCGGGCCTTTTAGAAGTTACCATTCATGTAACAACCATCGCATGATTGGTAATATACTAAATTACGACTCGGATTAAATCAATTTTAGGTATCTATACAAATAAATAAAATTGGAGTGTCTGTTTGTAATATTAAAATAACCTCTTTTACTAAGTGCATTTGGATGTGTACACGGTACATATACCAAAGCATTATTTTTTACAATTTTCGTCTGTCTGTCTGTTTGTTCCGGCTTATCTCTTAAATGGCTGGACCGATTTTGACGGGACTTTCACTGGCGGATAGCTGATGTAACAAGGAGTAACTTAGGCTACTTTTATTTTAGAAAAAAAAGTTTGTTAGGAGATATTAAGTTCGCCGGGTCAGCTAGTTTTTTATAAAAAAATCTGAAGATAAATAGTCACGCATGCATCATGGCCATGCGTGGTCAAGAAAGTTTAGAAGACTAAAAGGAAGCCTGTAAACTGACCACTCAAAACCGAATACTTTAAACTTTTCAAATTAATTTTATGTCTCAGTTTACATTGTCCCAGTGTTAATTGGTTAACTGTATTAATTAAAACTCTCAATCAAAACAGGCATAGCATTTGCAAAAGGTTATACAATTTGTATTTTATACACAAAATATTATAATAATAATTTTTTTATTTAGTCTACCAATATTGTTTAATCTTCATTACATTTTAATTTATCTATTAGTGGGCGGACTATTAAGATACGCCGTCTGTTTCTGAAAAAGATTGTCATAACTGCCCAGCCATAATCAAGCTATCATTCTAAACAAGAATAAATAAATAAATAACGCTTCACACTCATAGCCCCCCACTAGGATTCCCTGTGTCGTGGGTGCCATGGACAACACACTAGACAAGTACATTCACACCCAGACCGAGAACAGAAATTCAAACTCATCATTCAAATTTCCGCCTCGCTGGGAATCGAACAAAGGACCCTCGGTGCGGCGATCCGGTATGGTAACCATTGCGCCACACGGGTCGTCAAATAATAATCAGAATAATCATAGTTAGCCTTTTTCTCAATGAAATTGATCTCAAGCTCCAAGGGTACCTATATTTAAATCGCTATTCAAAGATAACAAAGAATAGAAAGAAACATCGTTAACTACAGTAAGTTTATAGATAAGTTATACAAACTAACCATTATTCTTTCATGCGTGACATTGGTTAATTTATATGACTGTGACTTCTTTCTTAGCCGTATCATATTTCACTGAATCAATCAATCTTTGCTTTTTCTTCCTTTCCCCTGGCTGCAAGTAAGCAATCAATAATAAGGTACAGACAGCAAAAGAGTTCGAAAGGAAGGGCATTTTACAAAAATGTTCTATTTTATCAATAATATAATCCACCTTACTTTAAAGGTAATCTATAACAATATCATAAATAGGAAAGATTTGATTGTTTGTTTGCATTGAATAGGCTCCGAAACTACTGAACCGGTTTAAAAAATTCTTTCACTGTTGGGGAGCTGTAGATCCCCCAAATTTTTTTAAAATATAATATAGCCTATGTCACCCGGGGATAGTGTACTATCACATAGGCTATATGTATAATATTTTCAAAAAATTAGGGATCCTTAATAAAACTCCAATAATGTAAACCAAGGTGTAAAAAAAATAAAGAAATAAGAAAACCGAAGCAAAGCGAGGGCTGGTTACTCGCATTTAATAATCATGACAACAAAAACATTCTGTAACAATAAACTTTACATACTAGGTATCTATACATTTGGTACTTTTGTCATTCGATGAAAATCTATGAAACGTAATCTGCACTACAGTTGGTACGTGAATACCTATCATTATCGATGTGTTGTCAATTTTTATGCAATTCGAATGTGAACGACTCTTATTATGAATCCAGATATTATGAAATACATTGTCGTTTATACTCATGGGTTTGTTTACATGTTATTATTCTGAGCAGATTTTACGAATACAGTATTGAACGTAATTTTTCAGTACCCAAATATCAATATTTGATAATACTACAAGCTAAATCTGGCCAAGCTTCGTCTCAATCGATGTGGCTGAGATTACCGTAGCAACAGTTATCGACAACAGAAATTACTTATGTACTACCAATGATATTATGTATAAAAAGAGGTGTACTACTAGAGGGCCATCCATAAATTACGTCACACTAATTTCATGACTTTTTGACCCCTCCCCCTCCTTGTCACAGCTGGTCACATTTGTGAACCACCCTCCCTAGTGTGACGCCACATATTATGAAATTTTACACCTAGAAATTATTAAATTAAAACAGCAGTTCCGAAATAAGTTTTACGTATATCCATTAATTTTTTTTTTAATTTTTACCTATGTATACATACCAATTATTCGATTTTGAAATGTAACGTCACGAAATTTAGGCCCCATCCCTTGTCACACAATGTCATACTTCATCGTAACCCCCCCACCCCCCCCCCTCCCCCTAACGTGTGACATAATTTATGGATGGCCTCGAGGCACTATTACAGTCAAGTCCATACAAATTGCCAGTCTCTTGGATACTCGGAATAAAAATTGTTATGAAAAACTCCTCTATAATATGTAAAATATCCTTGCTAATATTATAAATGTGAAAGTTTCTGAGGATGTTTGTTACTTTTTCACGCAAAAACTACTGAACATATTTTCATGAAATTTTCCACAGGTAAACCATGATTTGGAATAAGATTAGGTATAAGGTGTTTATTTATTACTTTACACCGGAAATCGCGGGCAAAGCCGCAGGCAGAGCGCTAGTAATTATAATTTTATCATACGTGTAGACAGATACTTATTTTATTTTATTTATCAACGAGATTATGCAAATTATGATATCTTAATATATGTATACTAGCTTCTACCCGCGACTTCGTCTGCGTGGACTTGGGAATTAGTAATCAAAAAAGATCCCGGCCAAATGCGAGTTAGAGTTGCGCACCTAGGGTTCTGTCCAAACTTACAGAACCGAACCACCTGGCTGCATAGGTGAATAAAGTCTACTGAAAGTAGACTTAAGACACCTGGGTGAATTAACTCAGGTGAAGGCAAAGTCGACGGCCGCGGCACCGAAAATAAGAGCAATGTTAAATCATTCAGTAACAAACTTTGCCCCTGGAAAACTGTCGTTCCCATGTATGTACACATAGAAATAGCGATCAAATCTACTATTATTCAGTCAATTTACCAAAAACTTAAACTTATTTAAGTTTGTCTGGAATTATGCCTCCACGCATTACTAAGATGATCTGTATGTCGACAGACAGACAGACGGACAACGAAGTGATTCTTAGGTTTATGTTTTTTCATTTGAAGAACAATTAATACCCGAAATAATATACAAAAATTCTATGTAGTAGGTAGCACATACATAAAAGCAGTCAAAATAATAATTGTAACCTGTAAACACAACTTCCATACATAAATTATCATTTTCCTAAAGGAGTAGTAGATCCATCCCCAAGCCTCAAACTCGAACGACCCGATCCCGACGAACATGTGCCCTATTTTTTAACCGACTTCAAAAAAAGGAGGAGGTTCTCAATTCGACTGTATTTTTTTTATGTTTGTTACCTCAGAACTTTGGACTGGGCGAACCGATTTTGATGATTGTTTTTTAATCAAAAGCTGGTAGCTGGTGGGGTATTGATATCTGACAATGGCATCCATAAGGAAACCACATAAGTCGTAAATTTGTGTTAAGATGTGCGCGACAAATTGACGAATAACTCAATATCACGCCAACCGATTTCGATGATTCTTTTTTTAATCGAAAGCAGGTGCTTGTCATGTGTTCCCACATAAATTTGAACGAGATCTGAAAAGTAGTTTTTGAGACTTTGAAGTCGGTTATTTTTTGTTAGTAAAATTTAGATTATTAATGCAGGATATGAAATAACTGTGAGCCAAATTTACGTAAAAAATTATCTAAATATAAATTTAAGAAAAACATATATACGTACACCATCAGATCCAGAATTGGTCAACATTGTACTGGTTTCGCAATGTCAACGTTACCAACAACGAACATTATTAAAAACGTTCAGTTATTTATTCCCACCTATTCTAGAGTAACATTCTGGGCGTAATATTCTGTCTCTAAGATACACGACTACACCCTGAATTGGTCAACGATGTACTGGTTTTATGATGTCAGTATCGTCACTGGAAGGGAAATAATACTAAAGCTCCATTTTGGCGAAATTGATTTATATACATCGTTGGATTGGAAAAAATAATCCAAGTACTGGAATACTGGACTGCTCCTATTTATTCATATATGTCGACAATTTTTTCCAGGTAAGTGTAAACAGCCAAATCTAACCTAATCAAATTCTTCTTCCATTTGAATTACTTAAGTGTTTTCTTAGCACTACTTCTTCCTTCTTTTTGACTTAATGTGTGTTAAGATTATGTTTTTTGATTTTATCTGACCAAGTAAGAATGTTTGTAAGACGGTCCCCATTCTGTTCACCAGATCACACAAATCTGGTGGTTTAGCAGGTACCTGAGATGTGCCATATTATTAGGTTTTTCGGTCAATGTTTGATCGCCTCTCCACACTTGACTGCCTGAGAGTCAAACGCTTCTATGGGAATTCAGAAGTCAAAGAGGCCCCCGATCATCTGGTGGGTTTCGCAACTGTGACACCAGCTAGACTTATGGTAATGAAAGGATCCCCTACGCAATAGCAGGGCGCGCCTCTCAACTGGAAAATTCTATTCTCCTGAATTTATTCCTGAATAACTCTGGGGTTTTTAAGTGTAACTTCCAACTACGTAAGGCCGAGTTTTTCGCCCAAGAACCTGGTGCAGCATAGCAGTGATAGCCTAGCGGTTAGAACGTTGGTCTCTGGAACGAAGGGGCCCGAGTTCAAATCCTGGCACGCACCTCTAATTTTCAAATAGAATGTGCGTATTAGAAGTTAATTATCACTTGCTTCGGTGAAGGAAAACATCGTGAGGAAACCTGCACACCGGAGAGTTCTCCAGAAAGTTCTCAAAGGTGTGTGAAGTCTACCAATTCGCACTTGGCCAGCGTGGTAGACTGTGGCCTATATCCCTCATGTTGTGAGAGGAGACCCCGAGTCCCAGCAGTGGGACAATTTTATTATGGGTTGCTTTATATAGCTCGATATATCTTAATCAAAAGCTTTGCTAGATCATCAAAAAACTGTCTCTAAACTTGATAGAATGGAAATTCAATCATCTTGATAGTTTATTATTTTTTCTTTCTTTTATTTTCTTTCTCGGATGACAACGCATGGATGTTGCCTTTAAGTCTGATCACGGACGACGCACTCAGTCTTCGATGGAAAACGGTGACCATTTACAATCGGGTGGCTCGTCTGCTCTTACGTGGCTATTCGCAAATTCAAAAGTATTTTAGTTATTTAAATTGCAATAACGTCCGGTCATAGAATTTGCCTATGCCAACCGGCTTGGTAGTCATTGACCAGTAGATGACAGCAGTAGATGATTATTCGCAAATATTTTAATTTTTTACTCATTTTGATTATTAAATATGTAAAGGATTTGTATTTTTATTATTATCTCCTGTGCACCTATTTCTACATTACAGTAAGGAAATCTAAATTATACAGATAATACTTTGTCGGAATTTAAGGTTTTTATTTACTTACAAAAAAAAAGGATTATTTGATAAATTTACTAAATTCTGTCTTATTAGATATTATCGTTAACTCTGATTCACACCATCATACAGTAAATCTATATTAATCCGATAGCAAAATCTTAGTTAGTTCTAATAATAGTAGTTAGTAATAAATAAGTAAATTTACATAAAACCCCAATGTTTGACGACCCTGTAGCCTAGTTGGTAGCGACCCTGTCTGCGAAGTAAGGGGTCCCGGGTTCGATTCCCGGCCGGGGCAGATATTTATGTGACGGATAAATATTTGTACTTGGGTCATGGGTGTTACTGTGATGTGTTACGTGTCGTCCATGCCATCTGCGACACAGATTAAAACCTTTTGCGGGGGGTATGAGTGTGTAAGCGTTTATTTATTTATTATTTACTTATTTATTTTAAATAGGTACTTACAAATTAATTTCAACAAAATATTTATTCACGGTATAATAGCTTTATGTCTTGTTCTCAGACCTACTTAGTTACCTAAACTGACATCTGTTGTTGATTAGCAGAACTAATCCACTGCAAAATCATAAATTAAAAAAAAATGTACACACTGATTTTTTTAAGAAATAACGAATATTTCTGATACTAAACAGTCTTTTCTATCCCTCTATCGGGTACTCTCACAATTTCTTGCTGTTATGCGGCGTATCAAAAAGTCCTATTTATTCATATCTCGGCTTTTAAGCGACGTATCACAATAAAACGTACACCAGATTTTAAGTTAGATCACCAGCAACACAACTGTGAAAACTGCATTCAATTTCATCCAGTAGTTTTGGCGTGATGCGGTGTCAAACATACAGACAGACAAGATTTTTAAAAATGACAGATTTGCAATCTATTGCTCCTATTGAGTCCCCTGATATCAAATTTTCTTAAATATCTTCAATGTACAGACATTATCGAGTTACTGTTTTATAATATATATAGATTATTTACTTATTTATTTTAAATAGGTACTTACAAATTAATTTCAACAAAATATTTATTCACGGTATAATAGCTTTATGTCTTGTTCTCAGACCTACTTAGTTACCTAAACTGACATCTGTTGTTGATTAGCAGAACTAATCCACTGCAAAATCATAAATTAAAAAAAAATGTACACACTGATTTTTTTAAGAAATAACGAATATTTCTGATACTAAACAGTCTTTTCTATCCCTCTATCGGGTACTCTCACAATTTCTTGCTGTTATGCGGCGTATCAAAAAGTCCTATTTATTCATATCTCGGCTTTTAAGCGACGTATCACAATAAAACGTACACCAGATTTTAAGTTAGATCACCAGCAACACAACTGTGAAAACTGCATTCAATTTCATCCAGTAGTTTTGGCGTGATGCGGTGTCAAACATACAGACAGACAAGATTTTTAAAAATGACAGATTTGCAATCTATTGCTCCTATTGAGTCCCCTGATATCAAATTTTCTTAAATATCTTCAATGTACAGACATTATCGAGTTACTGTTTTATAATATATATAGATAAATTACGTGTCACGTTGTTTGTCCGCGATATACTCCTAAACTACTTAACCGATTTTAATCAAATTTGCACACCGTGTGCAGTTTGATCCAACTTGAAAGAACTTTTGACAGAACGAAGTCTGTCCGGGCAGCTAGTGGAAATATAATTCTGGACCTTCTAATAAATCTAGTCATCCCTAAGTTTGTGTTAAATAATTCAAGTAGGTACCTACTTATATCTTGACATAATGTCAAGACAAGGAAAATTTTATCATAAGTTCACCGGACTATGAAGTCACTCTATAATATAATTATCTGCCATCTGACTGCTTATCAACAGCTAAAGTAATGGACGCGAGAGTTTATCGGAACTGTCTTCATTGCGCGTTCAACACTTGAGCAATCTGGGGGCACGGGCGTGCACCCGTCAAGACGCACTACGTTTTCTCGAAACGTTTTGTCGCTTTTTTGAACCCTCATAACTTGGGTTAGGATTATACGAGATTATTGAGATTAACAAAATTCGCGGAATATGATGTCAATAGTGGAATTATTGAACATACAAGCTGTTGCCCGCATCTTCGCATACGGAAATTATGTTTTAACTTATTTGCACCTTTTGCATTAAAAAAATTAAAATACGGCGAATTTATATTAAAGTACCTATATTTAGGAATCTAAATATTGAAATAATACTGAAGCCATGTTGGAGCATGTATACTTTCATCATTTGACTTGGCCCAAATCTCACTAATCCCTCCATCAACCCACTGGAGCAGCGTGGTGGAGTATGCTCTAGGTCTCTTCAATAGGAGAGACCCGTGAGTAGTGGACCATTAATGGGTTGAAGCCATATGACTTCAACTTATTAATAGTCCACCACGCTGCTCCAGTGCGGGTTGATGGAGGGATTAGTGAAATTTGGGCCAAGTCAAATGATGAAAGTATACATGCTCCAACATGGCTTAACCATTTTCTTACAATAACAACCGGGAAAAGTTTTACTTTGCTACAAAATTTAAAAAATAATTAAAATTAATAAAAGTTGGTAGCAACCCTGCCTGTGAAGCGAGGGGTCCCGGGTTCGAATCCCGGCCGGGGCAGATATTTATGTGACAGATGAATATTTGTACTCGGGTCATGGGTATTATAGTGATGTCTAATTTGTGTTGTTTATGGCACCCACGACACAGGGAATCCTAGCATGGGACTATGAGAGTAAAGCGTTTGTTTATTTTTATTTATATTAACTTGTTTGACAGTTTGTTCTTGTATGTATCTATGTTCACCATAAAATATTATTTTATTTGAAAAATGGTAAACCACTTCCGGAATAGGGCTCACACCGATTGGCAGTTAGAAGGCTTGTAAACAACGTTTTTAAGTGCTTTGTTGCATATTCATCCTGGAAAAAATATTCCAATAAAGTACCGAGATGATAGGATAGTCTTAGTAATAAATGGATGTAGAAAATTTGTGGGTTAATATTTTTTACTCGTATCTAAAGTAGAAGGGATGTTCTATGGTGTTGGTTATCTATACTCTATACAAATAAATAAAATTGGAGTGTCTGTTTGTAATATTAAAATAACCGCTTTTTACAAAGTGCATTTGGATGTATACACGGTACATATACCAAAACAACATTCTTTACAATTTTTGTCTGTCTGTCGGTCTGTTTGTTTCGGCTAATCTCTGAAATGGCTGGACCGATTTTGACGGGACTTTTACTGGCAGATAGCTGATGTAACAAGGAGTAACTTTGGCTACTTTTATTTTAGAAAAAAATAGTTAGGTGATACGAATTTCGCCGGCTCAGCTAGTTCAATAATATTCCTTTTACTTCGCACCATGGTACATTTCCAGTTCTCCTAACGTTCACATCAAAAACAATCTCTACTACTCCATGATCAGTAATCGAATCCCATAGAATGTCTCCCACGTATTGTTATAAGTAGATTGACGCATTCCTTATTCTAAACATTTAGTTTTTCTTCATGACTTATGACATATGACTTATGACGTATGACAGCAACTGCATCGGCCGATCGTTGTAGAGCCAAAGAGCTCGCCGACATATCTACTCGTATAAGTTTTTTTTTTTTTCACTACCATTCATACAATACAATGTAGAGATGATATAGATATCGATCACTTATTATAATATAGAATGGATGACTCACATAATTTTACCCAGATTGTTGGAACGAGTGTCACGACTAAACAGACGTGGCAGAAGATTTAATGCATACCTATACATATATATACAGTTCATCTACCTTATTCTAGTCGTTGTGTTTTGGTTAATAATACAAGAGTATTATAGTAAGATGTTATGTAGCAAGTCACTTTTTGGGATTTACATAACCAATCGTTTCTACGACTATTTTAAGCCTTGATTCGTAAAAAAGGTACTCACGGTGCAATCGGTCTCATACTAAATTCCTGTTTTTACCACACGGTGACGCAAAATGAGTTTGGACTTTAGTATGAAACCGACTCATTTCACGCGACTCACAGCTGAAAAAATACGTTTGTTTGGCCTCACTCTGTGAGCAACAAACGCAACAATGCTACGCTACGCAACATTTTAGCGTAGAAAATTTTTCCGTTTCTAATGTGAAGCATTGTGTCACGTCACTATATGTCGTTATTAAGTATATTGTCGTTATTCTGTACGAGTAACTGCCCTCGCTTTGCTTCGGTTTTCTTATTTTTTTACACCTTGGGTTACATTATTGGAGTTTTATTAAGGATCCCTAATTTTTTTGAAAATATAATATAGCCTATGTTACTCGGGGATAGTGTAGCTTACCAACAGTGAAAGAATTTTTGAAATCGGTTCAGTAGTTTCGGAGCCTATTCAATGCAAACAAAAAATCCAAATCTTTCCTCTTTATATATTAGTATAGATAAAACTAAACTATTCAGTTGTAGATAAGTTGCGGGTGCATTTTTTATAAAAATCTTAAATAAAGTAAAGATAAAGTGCTATCGCGTGTTTCAGCTTTCCAGCTTTCTCAAGTCCGGATAAGCTGCAGATGCGCGGCAACTATGTATTTTGAAACCCCACTTAAATAAAAAATGATTGAATCGCAAAAATACGTAATCTATTTTTCGTTCGGGTTTCCCTTCCCATTGTCAGCAACAAGGCTTGTAATCCATCACGCTGGTCACATTTAGATATTTCGCGAACTTTCCCTTCGAGGAAAATTCCTCATGACGATTCCCTTCGATGAAAAACCCGGGATCATTTATTTGCACCTCTGTGTAATGCGTCGATAGTCCCCGATAGTCCACTGAACTAAGAAAATAAATTCGGCAGGGTAAATAAAAAAATGACATAACAACAAGTCTTGGACAAGCATAATTTTAGTGGCGACAGGAAGGAAGTTTCGCAATCATCTCAGAGATCCTAACTGTGAAAACACTTTTCGACTGACTTCACAGATTTGCGGTGACGTTTTAAAATGAATATCCAGCGTAATTTCTAGGTTTTTCACATTTTTGCTAAAAGTAATTGGCACGTTATCAAATAATACCGTAGAAAGTTGCGTCCAGTTAATCCTAGATATTAATTTTGAGCTTCCAAGTATTATTGCCTGTGTCTTTTGGGGATTGACCTTCAGACCAAAAGAGTTACTTCAATTTTTTATACAAGCGAAATCCAAGTTCACTGTATTTATGGCATTAGAAAAGTCTGCTAATGAAGAGTGAAAGTAAATCTGGAGATCGTCTGCATAGAGATGGTAGAGAGAAGATAGGTGAGAGGTTATAGAATTAATGAAAATTGCAAATAGGAGAGGGGAAAATACGCCACCTTGTGGGATGCCGGCTGTTAGAGTAATTATCTTGAATTGTAATACACTGTCGGCGTCCAAACAAGCAACTGCGAAACCAGTCACTTACGGTCGGAGATATGTTAACTGAGCTTAGAGTGCTGAGTTATATTATGTTTTAATTGTTTTATTTCATTATTTTATGAAGGTATGTATACTAAATTAAGTAACTAAATAACGGTAACAGATTTCGAAGTTTATTCGTTTAATTACAAATGAAATATTTTTTCTAATTCAGTGTACAAAAATTGGTAGTCGGTGACGATTATAATACAAAAATAATAACATGGGAATAAACAATTTGAAGCGTCCGTTAATGAGATAAACAAAAACACTAAAGAATAAATTGCAAAATTTACCGATGGATATTAATACTTATAACGATGGTATTTTCAAGGATTTTTGGAAGCTGAATTAACATAACACTTCTGTAACCAAACAGCTCCAAATCCTTTATTAAAATTATTAAAATGTTTTGTATTTAGTGCAGTAAAATTGTCTCTATGGCCCGTATTTATCTTTATGGCATCTCTGCGATCTTAAGATTTGGTCGGAGATGCTGAAATATATCTAATCGTATGTAAAAATGACACTTATAAGATCTGAATTTGCGCTCTTGAGCCAAGATCGGTCTATTAATACGTTGTTATAATTATAGTTGCGTCAGCTTGGTGAAATAACATTGCTTTGACTTCGTTGTAAACAAATTCTAGTTCCGGACAACATTTTGGTTAACACTCTGTACTCGATTTTGGTTAACACTCTCTACGCGATTTCGGTTAACTCTCTGTACGTTGAAGGACGGGTCGTTTATGAAGGGATTTGGCCTCACATCATAAGTTTGTTGGTTCTTCCTTTGTGCTTCCAGAGCACGCCAGTTGACAAGCCAGAACGGTTGCTTGTCGACCGGCAGTTTGGACAGACGGTTGACCAAATCCCTGTCACCCAAAGCTTCTATTGGAAGTGGTTCTGTAGTTCCTGATGATGATCCAAATCTGGAAAGTGATAATTATATTAGATTTTTTTAGCTTCCTAAAAAATTCTAGGACCTGTTTTGTCTGTGTTACCATTTTATGGATTTTTTTATGGATTTTTTTATGATTTTTTATGGAAATTTCATCGGATTTTTTGCTTGTAAAGTTTAACAAATGGTGATATTAAAGTACACCCATAAGAATAATTTCAACTAAAACCATAGTGTACCTAACTTAAAGAATGACTTTTTTCATTTATTTAATACAAAGAGATTTACAATAATTTTAATTATAAAGCTTTACATAAACCGTATCGGTTTGTCCGCAAGCTTGTTAACCTCTAATACAAGAAAAAAGATAATTTGTTATACAATCTTCATAACTTAAGCTAGCATTATGCAAAAACAGAACCATCATCGCGTCTTAGCACACTGATAGAAAACCGGTTTTGACAACCGTCCTAGTGCAAGCAAAACACAAATAAGTACAATGCTCATAGACTTGATTAAGTCTAGGTCGACTAATATTTATCTTCTATTGGAGATCGCTAAGCTCTTTACCACGCGGTTCAGTCCCTATGGCACTAGTACATACATTATGTCGTGGAGTTTTGATACCTGAATCAACTGAGGAACATTTTTACAAGTTAATGCTTGACTACAAATCCACTAGATACTCGATGGCGATGTACTTTTGGCTAGTAAAACGCACTTATTTAGCATCCTTCTTGACGACAATTCATCGGTGATAACTTTAAGAGTTACTGATATCAATGACCATCGTAGCGGTAAACTATAAAGAATGATAAGTTCATTAGTAACTGGTCATACACAATATCTGTTAACGCAAGTATCGTTGCCGAATTAGTAATTAAATGTAATATAATTTGAGTACAATATTCTAACTAATCTCGTATTCGTATCATGTATAGCTTTCAAAGGTAATTTGAGCTTATTATTCTATTTGACATCCAAAAGGCACGTGACTGAGTTAAAACAAACGAGTCAAAATATGATTTGAAAATGGAAAGAATTTTTTTATTACGGTGATGTGTTCACTAAGGAAATTAGCGTAAATTTTGTTATTTACTTACTACTGGAATTTAAATGTGAATTTTCCCCTACAATGGGCAATGAAGCTAACAAGTTTGCTAGAAAATAATGTATCATTAGGATTCTAAACAAGTCCAACCCGATAAAAAAGGCCCTTAAAAACAATTTACGCTGACTATGTTTTGAAACAAAAATAATAATCTTAAATTAAAAATTAATAAAAATCCCCCGACAGTTATATTTATCCTAAACATCAGATAAGAATAGTCTCAATTACATAACTCACCATTCATACAAAAAACCTAAATCAAAATCGGTTCATCCGACAGACATACAGATACACAGACATGTCAAACTGATATTACTCCTCTTTTTTCGTCAGGGGTTAATAAAATTACCATAGATAATCCCCACAAATTTATTTGCGTAAATAGTAACTGAAAACCTAAAAGAAAATTCTGTGACAACAAACAAAAACCTCTGGAATTTTACGATATGGAGCCCCATGGCACTATCATATTCAGCTTCCTCAAACATTTTTTGTGTAAAATCACGGTACGTGAAATGTTAAGATAAGACATAAGTATGATGACAGTTTTAGTCGTTACAAATATAATAAAGAGGATCTGTTCCATTAGTCATAACTACGATTCCAATATGGCTAGGTTAACATTTGTAAAGGCTTTTAATTATTTTGCTGTTTTTACAGTTGCTTCTATATTTATATAACACTTATCTTACCTGTTCCCTAAAGCATCAGCAGTGGTAGTGGTCTCAATTACTGGGTAGCCTACTGGATTTCTTCCAGCATAAGGTGATCTCTGGCTGAATGCCGCTACAATGAACGCGGAGAACACGATAAAATGCAGGTATCTCATTTTGAATTATCTGCAATGAAAGAAAAATTTCAATGTATAAACTGGATGATAAAAATATGTTTAAAGAAAATACACATGGCTAGTTTTTGCCTTTTATTTTGGACTTGTAAGTCTTGTAACCCTCGCATCGCTTCGGGGAGGTTGTTGTTACGGTTCTGGAGGATAATGGAAGTAGATCAAGAAGTGCAATTGGCCTGTAGTTCTTCAAAAGGGCTTTATCGTCCTTCTTGAAGAACAGCGTCACCACACTTCTGCCCCACGCTTCCGGGGTTGTTCCAGTGTTAATGTTGGAATCAAACAATTTTTGGAGCGCCACTAGAAGGGGTTTCCCTCCAGCTCTTAGCAACTCGGTTGTGATACTGGTGATACCGTCATCTCCCTTCATGTCATTTGCGTTGTGTTTACGCAAATCGCGTCGCCTGCGCTCGGAATCCGTTCATTGAGACGTCGGTACTCTGCCATCGAGATTTGACGCACACATAGTTCTCGCCGATCCCTCATAAGACCGAGAGTTTGTTCTGAGATAACATGAGATCTACCACTAGGGTGGGTCTTGAAATACTTCGACCCTACCTTGTGGACAGTTGCTACCATCCTGGTGTTAAACTACGTGCACAATAACCGACGTGCACAATTCAAGGCACGCAAAACAGTTTTGTTGCTCAAGTTGAAAGTTTTCGAATACCTGGATTTGGACAGGTGTTGGGCGAAGCGTAGGCTTCATCAGGTATGACCGTTCCAGCTTCACGTCGATGTTTAATGTGCCTCTTACAAGACGGTGATCGCTTCCGGTTTTGAACCTGCTGATCACAGAGACATCATTAAATATGTGCCGTTTGTCTGCCAGTATGAAGTCTATTTCGATTTTTGTGGAACCATCAGAACTTATCCAAGTCCACCTGCGTTGAGACTTCTTTCTGAAGAAGGAGTTCATCATAAAGAGATCTTTCTTCTCCAAAAAGCTGGCCAGCAAGTGTCCTTGGTGGTTGCGTCGTCCAATTCCGAAGGGACCCACTTTCCTCTAGACGCCATTTTGCATGCCCAGTCTCGCGGTAAAGTCCCCCATCACAACCGTGAAATGAGCTTTAGAGGTATGTATGGCTCTGCTGATATCCTCATACATAACTTCAACCTCATCGTCGGGATGTGTCGAAGTCGGCGCATATACCTGTACAACTTTCAAAAAATATCGTTTGGATATTCTGAGTATACTCATCGTACCTTATAAGGTACGCTCCCGACTTGCACAGTGTTGTTGACTAGGGACTTGTGGATGAGAAACCTGACATCACCTTCGGACTTCAGATAAACACCAACCATCCACTTCGTACTCAATTAGATCTACATAATAACAACGACAATACTTAATTATATGTATATGTTACCGGATATCTGTATAATGCTGGTATTCAACACAATTCCTAGGAAATCTGTATAATACCTGGGTCGTTTTGGCAATGTATTAAATTATATGAATATTATCACCATTACATAGTTTGCCTAGGTAATGTATACGTTTCCCAACTACTGTACAGAATACCTGCAGGTCCACCGGCAATGAATAAAGTTAGATTTGGGTATGTGTAGTCAACTTGGATGGAGGTTGGAATTAAGAATTTACTTAAAAACACACTCAAAACAAATTATAACCTGCATGAATAGATATTTTTTTATACATTTTAAATTAATGCTTGACCGAAATCACACTTGATGGTAAGGAGAGATGCAGTCTAATGGCTCCTACACCACTGCTCGCCTACGCAGCTTCGGATTTTTCAAAATTGGTGACAGAACCGACTTAGTCAACCCCGGCCTCACGTGGTACTAGTCTGCCCTACCCCTAGAGTGAATGTAAACCCCGGAGGCGCAGAGGGAGAGCAGCCGCCGCCCGCTGTAACCAACTGCAGGCACCATGTGAGCCGAAGCGGCTGAGGCTGGTCGCCGCAGGCGACCAAAAAGCTGAAGCTGCGTAGGCGAGCATGGAGTGCCTGCAGTTTGGTACGCAAGGCGGAGGGGCTGCACTTCCCGCAGCGCCGGAGATGTTTGGAAGCCTTTTTATGTATCAAAAACCCCTAAATTCTCCCTAAAAGTGCATATGTCACCGGAAGATGACTATTGGCAAAGCATGCTGTGGTTACCTGTAATTGTAGGAACAGTAAGATTTAATATGATAAGTAACAACTTGTATTGCAAATGATGAAACTGTATCTTATGTTGGTAATGCTATAATAAATAAATAAATAAATAAATAAAGATAACAAGAACCGCAAATTTACAAACCTAGGTTTATAAACAATATACAACCAAATGAATATTACCCTAACTGAAACATTCGCTACTTGAAAGTTGGCCTTTTGAAAAGTGTCATTATAAAAGGCAGACCAAACGTACAGTTGGCAACTGTTAGGTTGGGAAATTAAAAAAAAAATGTGATAAGTTGGCAAATGATTATTCGGCGAAATAAAATTCTGCGAAACGTTAGTTGGCAAGTGATAATCGGCCAAACAATTTTCGGCGAAAAGGCAGCTTAATAGAGAACCGTCTTTTACACACATTACCAACTACGCATGGAGTATTGTATAGAATGCCTGGGCTAAGTATGAAATAAATAATATTCAAAACGTTACCTGAACTTTTTAGATATTCTATACATTGCCTAGGTATTGTATAGAATGCTGAATTATACAGATATCCGGTAACATATACACTATAGAATATTTTTCTCTCTAATCTCTTTCTAGATTTTTAAAAATAAAATGAGCTTAAGAGGACTACAAGAGCTAACTGACCTTCAATGATGCAAGCACACATTGACACAATCGCTAAATCACAAAATTTATATCAAAGTACCTTATTACGCTATTTTAACTTAGTCTTTTATATTTACAAGAAAGAAAAACAAGAAAGAAAAATATTTAGCTTAAAAAGATATTATAAAATATTGAATTTACTATAATAATAAACAATTCTTGGGGAAATAGTCGGCGAAAAGAGCGACACAACCGTATAGCAACAGGCCTCAGCCGGCACTGTCGGTACACAGGCGTTTACGCACACATGCTTACGTATTATATTCGGGAATAAGAATATGCGATTTACAAAAAATCTATAGATTAGACTAAGAATATAAAACGATATTACGTTAGTATAGTGCTTGTAGAATTATTTTCCAAAAAATCAGAATGATCGCATGTATTTTAGTATGGTTAAAATATTTTTTTAGATGTATCTTCGTGATTTTATTCTATCGAGTAAAACTAGTTGTATTATGTTTTCAACACGCTATCTAACAAGCATATATCCTGAAGAATATCATATATTTTTCTGATTTCATTTACTGCCGTGAATCAAATCCTTTTAAGCATTATAAAATTCGCGTTTATCTCCTGTAGTCTCCTTAATAAAAATCAAGTTAACATAACACTTGTCTAGAGACAATTTGTTTCTAAATAAACTTTTTCTGCAACTTACGCGCTAACAGTAACTTGAATGTTTCCGACGCGAAGTTCCACCTATATGTATTTATTTGTACGAAATTCTGAACTTTACTTCGCACGTTGCGCCGGTGCATGAGTTTATTTGAAACTTAGTTACAATGTACCTTGCAGCTGTGCATTTTGATTTATGACCTAGAACAATATTGGCTTAAATAAAACAACTGAGTAGTTTTCTGTTTTATTATCTTAAGGAGAAATAGACCAAAACAATGTTATGTCAGAAAAACTATCTCTCAAAAACTTGTAGGTACTTTTTGATGTAAGATTCATTAAGGTTTTTTAATCGTAATCGGTATTCAGATGTTGTTACTACAAAATTGACAAATAATAGTATTAATAAGGGAATATTTTAATTAACTGAAAATTTTAATAAAGCAATATGCGCATAACATAATTATGGCAATAGATTTTAAAAAGTAAGGGAAACAGTTAAAATAATGCTGAACAGATCCGTATTTGGACAGTTTAATGATTTAATAGTGAGTTAATGATTGGAAAAAAGAAAAGTTCTCTAACTCTAGAATAACTGAGTCTGACCCAAACATCTCATTACGTTATCCAGTGTCCTGTCAGTGACTTTATTTGCAAGAATAGGCTTATAAATTTGGTCGAATCCGCTATTAAAAGACAAATACAATACGTATTACAGAAAAAAATATGCAGATTTTTTTCCCTTCATCTGTATAGGTCACTGGCTTTGTTTTTCTGACACTGCTAAATTACTGAATGAATTACGTGATAGTATTTAAATATTTGTATACTGAAAATATTTCAATAATACTATCACATAATATCGACAATTTTCGATAATCTATACTAATATATAAAGAGGAAAGATTTGATTTTTTGTTTGCATTGAATAGGCTCCGAAACTACTGAACCGATTTGAAAAATTCTTTCACTGTTGGGAAGCTACACTATCCCCGAGTAACATAGGCTATATTATATTTTCAAAAAAATTAGGGATCCTTCATAAAACTAAAATAATGTAACCCAAGGTGTAAAAAATAAGAAAACCGAAGCAAAGCGAGGGCGGTTACTCGTAATATAATAATTAAATAATGCAATCAATTTGTTCAGCCAGGCAGACAGGGGTCATTGATCTTTTATCGAAGGGATGTGACATTGATTAGTCGTTAGGTTTATTGGTCAGTAGGGTGTCTGTGAGCAGGGAAGGTCGGATTAAACTTATTGGTGGATTAAATACTTAATGATTGTATTGCTTAATGGATATAGCATGATATCTGTCCTACTTAACTCTGGCTTGCTTACTGGCTGTTTACTTAATCTACAGCATATTATATAAAATAATTGTATACTCTAATAGCTATTTAGTATGAATTATACGCATTTCCTTTTCATCATGGATTCATTTGCATTTTTTATTTTTATGTGCATATAAGTATATCATTTGCTTACAGAATGCTAATAACTTCCAACTTACATAAAGGGATGTATAATCACGTACTTACATGAAAATGGATACTTAATTAAGCAGGTGAAAACGTTACTAACTCCCCAACTCAGAGTCACTAACGTTTACTTAAATCGCTCCTTAGTACAGAATTTCTATGGTGATTCTTTACTAAGAAGCGACTATAGTAACCGTTAGTGACTCTAAGTTGGGACGTAAGCTATTTGCAGCGAATGCACAATATGCACATAGTATTGTATATCATTATACCATAAGACGAACCGTAATTATAATGGTTCGGAATTGGTTGGTCGATTGCATATGAGGGATTCCTAACTCATATCGCAGCGTAAAGTATCCGATAACAGCCTTTGACTTAAGTTGCAAACAGTGTCCAAAACCTGATGAAGAGTTGATGCTGATTCAGATTCAACTGTGATTCAGGCCTGAATCTGTGCATTAATAATTATCCTTGTAACTACATAATTTATATGTAATAGAGAAAGATACATTATTGTACCCCTTTGTAAGACTAATTACAAGACAAAAAAACTAGACAAATTTCAATAATTAGTACCTAATCATTACAATGTTTTATTTTCTTAATTGTAATGTTTTTGTCATTGAAGCTATTTATATTTACGACAATAAACGTTAGTAGGTACCGGCAATTACTGATATGAAAGAGTTCACAAGTTCTCATTATCTAATATACCTACCTAGAACTATATCACTGCATTTGCAGAATTCGTTTTTACCCGACTGCGAGAAGCAAGGGTGGGTAGTGTGTTTATCAATCTATGTATGTTTGTTCCTATGTGGTATTGTACAGATCAAACGTGTTGACCGATTTTGATGATTCTTACTTTAATCGATTTGTCTTAACCTTGTGAGTGTTACTAAAGACGTAACAATTATCAAAATTCATCACAGTGAATTTTGATTATTTTCTACGCAGATATTGATAGTGCATACGCAGCGGAATCCCGAGCGGGGCCACGTCCCGTACGGGAAAAAACCCGTTACGTATGCATTGGCCTTAAAAGTGCTTGGGTTAGCAAACAAGTAAGGTGTGTTCAAAGAAATCACCTGACTGATCAATGCATAATATAAATAATTAATGTATATTATGTATAATATAAAATAATATAAATAAAGAAATAAACTTTCTATAAAATTTTGAAATGCGAAAGATCTGACATAAAAAGTACATAAAAATAAGTACTACGTACCACTGTTCCTTCGAACTACACTGAACTCTGTCTTAAGATCTACAAATTGACGTTAGCTTTTTTGAATATTAACCGAGCAATTTTATTATAGATTACTGAGTAACGGGTTTCTAAGAACTCATTTTCACAAAAAGTCTCAGTCACTGAATCAACATTAAACGTTCTTAGATTTTATAAAATAGGTAAAAAGTTTAATTAGTTAAGTAAATCATTGAGATAAGTGAACGATATTTGCTTGCTTTGTCGATGACGTTAATTTATGGATTTAATACACTGAAGTATAATGTCATAGAACAGACATCTCGAAAAAAATGTGTCCCGCCGGGAGGTTATATTTTCAAAATTGAGCCCCCGTTCTCCTTTCAAAATCGAACGAATCCATTGGAAATTGAAGCCGATCGGCGCCAATTCATTGGGACATACATTGTGTTGACATCTCGAACAAAATTGTGTCCCGCCGGGAGATTCTGTTTTCAAAATTGAGCCCCCGTTCTCCTTTCAAAATCGAACGAATAACTGAAAATTTAAGCCAATCGGCGCCAATTCATTGGGACATACATTGTGTTCGCGGTGTCGGTTCTATGTGCTAGTAATAATACTTCAATGATTTAATATCATCATTTTAAGTGCACTGAACTGTCCTTGAACTGATTGATTTTGAAACGAGATCGCAAAGTATAGAAAGAAGTATTTAAATAGAAGTGATAATATGTTATGATGAATGGCAAACCCAGAATGAGTTAACAACTTAAAGTCTGTCTTAAATGTGATACATTTTGAAAATAAGTAACAAATGAACTTACCTATATAAAAGCCCAACAATTAAAATTAGAACTATTTGGCGTCCGTCACTTTTTGTCACTCAAGGAAAACTTAATAAATATATTTATCATCTGTTTGCGAAAATTATAATCAACGCGCGTCACCATTGACATACGTAAACAATCTGTATTCAAGAACGGCATTTTATGTATTAAATACCGTCCGGCTATTATAATTAATTAACATAACATACGATAAGCGAGACAAAACAAGTTCCTTTGAGATAAAAAGGGATAGCTATAAAATAAGAACATATGGATAGGTATATCGCAATTAATCGGCTTGTGGAATTCCCGTGAATAACTTGTTTTAGTCGGAAAAATTAAAATTTTGATATCGTGATTCTTGATTTAGAATAATTTTATAAACATGTTGTTGGCCTTGTCTTTAGAGTTCCGAAGTCAAATCGGAACCCTTATATTTTCGTCATTTCCGTCCGCCCGTCTGTCTGTCCAAAGCAAAGCACCGAGACTTTTAGTGCTAGAAAGCTGTAATTTGGCATTTATTATATTCATTCAAACTCCAAAATCGTGGAATAAAATGTTGAAAATTTTTTTTAGGGTAACCTTCCCTACAGGTAATGCGAGGATGAAATTTTTTATTCGTCGCGTACCCCATAATGTGGGGTATCGTTGAAACGGTTGTCTAAAATATTATGGGTCTTCAAAGACCATTTTTGGAATTAGGGGTGTGTTTGCGAAATTTTTGACTTTAAATTGCTAATTTTAGTTAGAGTCAAGTGTCCCCCCTCCCTGCTGGCTAAACACTTGTCCAACACAAGTAAAACAATTCTCAAACATAGATTATATGATGGACAAGACTTACAAGGAAAACTATCACAGCTATGTTAGCATAAGTAGTTAATGAGTAATAGTCTATAAACTTATTACTATGGAACCCTACATTGCGCGTGGCCTGACACGCACTTTCCCGGTTTTTCACATAAAAATTTGAATTGGTTTTGGATACACTTATCACTGATAAATCTTGTTTACTTGAGAGTTCTCCATTATAGTCTACGAGTAAGTTTCACACTAAGCTTGAGAGTTGAAACTGATTTCAACAATAAATAATAAATAAATAAATAAATAACGCTTCACACTCATAGCCCCACACTAGGATTCCCTGTGTCGTGGGTGCCATGGACAACACACTAGACAAGGACATTCACACCCAGACCGAGAACAGAAATTTAAACTCATCATTCAAATTTCCGTTTCGCTGGGAATCGAACCCAGGACCCTCGGTGCGGCGATCCGGCATGGTAACCATTGCGCCACACGGGTCGTCGTGGCATCGGTTAACCTTTGACTCGATGACACTTTGAATTCCTATATCGGTGGGAACTGTAAATATTATATCTAAGAATAGTTTCAGAGTCCAAAGAGAAAAAACTCATAAGTTTTCCTGTAAGCCCTGCTTGGGGTTTCCTTCCCTGTGCAAGTGTAATTCGAGACAGAAATGAGTAATGACCAATGTTTACAAGATAATGAGCTTAATTGAAACAGAATTAAACCGCCTCGGTTTCTTTGAATTTTTTCTGCGAATGTAGTGATTCGTGGAAATGATGCAGGGGAAAAACATCGGTGATAAAAATAATGTCATCGGAATTTTTATTTTTATGGAAATAGCCGGCAAAGGATCTGACGATCCACCTGTAAGTGGCTATCGTCGCCCATGGACATCAGCAATACCAAAGGCATCACTGATGCGTTGCCGGCCAAGAAAGAGAGAAGAAAAAGAAAGAAAGAAAGAACTGGCTCTCAAGCCCCCAACCGGAACACGACGAGTCGTTTTGCGGCTGGCTCATGCTCAAGGGTGGTAGCTATCCCGGCGAACCCCATTGAGAAATAATAATAGTTATAATGGAATTAATTAACAATTAAAATCAATACTACCAATATAATCCCTCCGAGGGCCCTACCACCAGCGGGCCTGATTTAGTCGCCTCTTACGACACCCATCCGGCGTGGGATTGGGGTTATTCTAAGCCGCCCCAATACGGCGCGAAAAAAGTAAATTTTACTTTCTGCATAATTACCATACCATAATTACCTGTATGTATGAGTACGGTCACATGAGAAAATAAATATTGCAAAACATATTTATCATAACTCTTTGTCGGACTCTTAATCTTTGTTTGTCCGCGAAAATGTTTGTCCGCGATGGACTCCTAAACTACTTAACCGATTTTAATCAAATTTGCACACCGTGTGCAGTTTGATCCAACTTAAAAGATAGGATAGCTTACATATTAATACTGTATATCGACGGTGGAAAGGAAAAACCCTTGAAGCGACAATTTTGGAACTTTACAGGAGAGCCGATCAAAGTTTTTATTTTACGAAAAAAAATGATAAAAAAATACAATTTGAAGTTTGAACGACAGGAAAAAAAATAGTTTCTTTAATTTTTATTTACTATCTACTGTTAAACTTAGAAAAATAGGCTAGCATGATAAAAGGATTTATGCGTCGCTTAATTATTTTATGAAAAATATACCGGAGGGAAAAACACATTAAATGCAACTTCAGTATTTTGACAAACGCAAGGAAAAACACATTAAACGACAAGCTATGCATGATATAACTAGTAGGAAAAACAACTGAAGCGTATCGAGCATAAGATACAGGGTTGTGGAAAAACAAGTTAAATAAGAAAACCATAGTATGCTAAGTAGAGCAAAAACACGATAAACGCTAGCTGTGTAATAATTCAATGTTATATTTATAACTGAAGTCCTTATTTTGGTTACCAAACATACCAAAAAAAAAAACAAGAATATGGAGATAAAACAGTGTCTTTCATTGTTTTAAAAGCTTACTACTGGTACAATATTTTGCACTAAAAAAATCCATTCCAGTGGGAAAACACAAACTTCAAACGAAGTGTAGGTACATTACTATCTTCATGAGCGATCAAACAATATTATTATAAACGACCAACAAAGCGTATCGCTTCTGTATTTCAAACGTACAAAGTAAACTAAACTTTCATTATTCGAGACTTTAAAAACCATAAATTCTTTTTTTATGCCCTTAGCAGGCAAACGAGCAGACGGGTCACGATGGTAAGTGATCACCGCCGCCCATGGACATTAGCAACACTAGGGGCGTCACCGATGCGTTGCCGGCCTCGAAGAAAACAATAGACTCACTTCTTGAAGGAACCCATTTCATAGCTTAGTGGGAACACCGAAAGTTTGTTCCACAGTTTACACGTCAGTGGTAGGAAATTACGTGAAAACCGAACTGTAGATGAACGCCAGGTATTCAGGACATGTTGATGAAACCTGGTACACCGTGATGCGTGGTGACGGAAATCAACCGCAGGTATTAAACCAAACAGTTCTTCAGAATTCCCCGTTGTACAGACGGTAGAATTCGCATAGGGAGCCTACGTCCCTTTCAACTCAAGCGATTCTAATCCGTCTGTAAGCTTGGGATCGTCGACAAGACGAACGGCTCGTCGTTGGATTTGGTGAAACGAGTCCACTTGGCTAGTTGGGGCTCCGGCCCAAAGATGGGAGCAGTACTCCATGTGTCGTCGAATTTGTGCCTTATAGAGCATCAACCTGTGATAAGGCGTGAAGTACTGCTTAGGTCTATTGAGCACTCCAGTTTCCTTGCAGCTAGTTTGGCCTTTCTAACCAAGTGGTCCCGAAACTGAACTTCATTCAAAATGTCGACACCAAGGATCCCAATGCTTTTGGAGATGTTAAGAGGAGTGTTCTGGAATTAAGGTGCCATGACGAATGGGGTTTTCTTAGTGGTTAACGAGCAAACTTGTGTTTTCTCAGGGTTGAACTGGAATAAATTTAGTCTGCCCCGTTCCGAGACCTGCTTCAAAGGTGTCTCAACTTCAGACATAAGTTTCATCCTCTTCTCCTCAATCTGCACCCGAGAAAGATTTGCTCGGCCTGTATAACGACTTGTTGATATCCAGGGAAAAAAGAGCTTGACGCACGGCATTTTGAGTAAAACGCACGTCAAGCATCAGCTCACCACACAGCGGGATGGTAGGCGGTGTGTTACCGGCGTCATCAAGAGTCGAGTTCGACGCAAAGAGTGTGCCCAGTATTTCGGCTTTCTCTTTTGCGGTGTGGGCCAGGGTATTGTCTGCTATAGACGACGCACAGAAATTGCCTTGAATAGCTTTGGCCAGAGACCAGAATGCTCGACTACCACACACATAGCTCAATTGTCTTCTGCCTGTTTTGTGTATCTGCTTGAACTTTGCCTTGGCAATTTGCTTTTTTGAGGACCAGGAGGCAGCATTAAATTTCTTTTTCACTTGATGTAAGTCGGAGCCTTCAAGTTCGTGTGTCTCTACCCAATCCTGATAGGCAGAATACTTCAGGCGTAATGCCTTAAATTCTGTATCAAAATATTTTAAATCTCTACCTACATATTTCAATCTTATGACTTACGTCCCATCTCAGAGTCACTAATAGTTACTTAAATCGCTCTTTAGAACAGAATCAGAATACAAATTCTTTACTAAAGAGCGATTAAGGTAACCATTAGTGAGTCTGAGTTAGGGCGTTAGTCAATATTGCTAATACTATAAGTAAAATCTTCAAAACAAAACTAGCATTCGCTTATGTGTTGCAAAAGTACTTCGAACTTATAAACCCAACTCAGGGGCGTAGCTACCGCCGTATCAGCCGTATCAATTATACGGGGCCCCGGGGCTGAGGGGGCCCCCAATGCGCCTTAGAAAAAATTCGTGAAATGATCCGGAAATTAATTATTATGATTCGAAAAATGTTCCGGAAAGCATCGATACTTCATTGAAAAGTGACATCAACAATAAAATTACTTTCTGGGCCATCTTCCATCGTATTAATGCATTAATTACTTTAGCCTCATGCAATTTATCTTTAAGAGATCATGATTCTTACTCTGGAAACTCGACGAATTGAAGACAAACAGGCAGTACAGATAATAATAAAAAAAACTTCTAATTTAAATGCCCTAATCAAAATTTAAACAAAATATTTAATGTACAAAAAAAAATAAGTTCTACACGACTCATTATGCTCTCCGGAACTGAGTGCTGCGCGGACATGCCGGCAGCAACCCCATGACACAGCGCTCCGGGAATACCTCAGGAGGAAGCTCATTCTACACGTAGCACAGCTCATTCTACAGTTAGCACGTGCGTGGTAAAAATGATTGGGAGAATCGGACCGTAGAAGTTCTCCACGAGTCTCATCGGTGTGGATAAAACTTCAATTCGGCCATGAGCTTTGTACAGAATGACCAGGTGCCTCGCTTGCAGTGAAGTACTCCTTAGCCCGGTTTAGAACATCAAGCTTTTTGGAAGCCAACTTAGCCTTGGCTTTCAAATGAAGCTGATACTACACATTACTCGAGATGTCAACTCTCAGAATTATACTCTTACAACACTTTTAGTGATGAGCGCGGTACCCTGGAATTGAGGCACTATGAAAAATGGGGTTTTCTTAGTGGTAAACGCGCCAACTTGTGTCTTTGTGAGGTTGAACTCGACTAAATTAAGTCAACCCTATTCTGAGACTTGCTCCAGAGAGTTCTCGACTCCAGACACAATTTTAAGCCTGCTATCAGCCATTTGCAAGTTTTGCAACTGAGAGGAATTAAGGTGGGCAGTGTAGTAAGGCATCCCCTGTGCTGTCATCTGCATAGCGACAGTTGCATCTCATACCATGTTATTAATATGCAGAATTAACAGTGTAGGAGATACCACAGACCCTTGGGAAACACCAGCATTTTATAGGTTACATATCTGAGCAACAACCATCTACTACATCCTTTATATGTCGCTCAGATAGAAAGCTGACTGCATAACCTCTCACAGCGACCGTAACATGTTAACTTCGTCAGACCTCCCTGCTCCAGTCCTGGTTACAGGCTTTAGCGAAATCTAGGCTGACTGCCAGTGCTTCCCCGTTGCGATCAATGTTCTGACGATGCCTACAGGTGCGTAAGATAAATTTGATGATCACCAGCTGAACGACCGTCGCAAAAACCGTATTGTCGATCACAGATCAGCTGATGATCTTCCAGATATCCCAGGAGCTGCATGTTAATCATCTCGCGCTCCATTGCAAGCAGGGAAGCTATAGGCTTATCGCTATAGGCCTGTAGTTAGCCAGGTCACTGAGATCGCCCATAATGTGGATGGAATGAAAAAGGGTAACCTTCCACGAAGACGTATCATGTGGCATAAGATAGAATAAGAATAAGCACGTCAAGACGGGGAATCAACCAGCCCCGGATCTACAATTTTTTCGAACCGGGGCAGAAACTTAATAGTGATAGAGATAAGATAAAAAAAAACTCAGAAATAAATAATAGTTGGCATTTTTCGTGAATGGGACAATAAGAACTCTTTTTTAATAAATTTATTTATTCTCCCAATCAGGCTTCCGTATGCTAGGCGCTTTGTGCAGCAAGTTTTTTTTATTTTAAATCATACTATATTATGATTTTTGCGCCCCTGAATTGCCGCCCGGGGCGGGTGCCCCGGTTTGCCCCTCCCCTTAGATCCGGGGCTGGAATCAACTCGGGAGCACACATCTTTAACACCACTGCGTGAATACCGTCTGGTCCTCTCAACTTCTTGGTATCAAGCTCTAACAGGTTTTTAGGCGGAGGCGATCCCTCTATCATCAAGAGTTGAGTTGGCAGCAAAATGGATGCCAAGAAGTTCGGCATTCCCCTTTGCCGTATGGACCACGGAGTCATCCGATTTACGCAGTTGTGGAAGAGACGACCGACAGAAGTTACCCTCAGCAGCTTGAGTTAGCAACCATAATTCTCGACTACCAGAGGGGTAATCGTCCATTCGCTAACCAGTTCTGCCGATGAAATTTAAATTGGCTTCCTTTTAGTCATTTTCCTCTTTGCTGACCCTGCAGCGTTAAACTTTGTATTAAGCCCTGAGGTGGATAGATCTATAAGCGTGCACGCGGATGACCATGTCGTTGATAATGACCATGATGCCCTGTCGTATCACATCAGCTACTGAGTCCGCGGTCGCGTTCGGATCTCCCGAAACGAAACAGAGCTGCCCCCAGATTAAAATTTTAGAGTATGGATTGTATGTGGTTCATTAATCGATGTAAGCATATTATATTTCGTCGGTGCGCTTGCCAAAAGCCGTATGTGCATTTTGTCGATTTTTTTTTTATTTGATATTCTTCATCAACATTGAAAGACGCATCGTTTGCAAAAACTCTTATGTCGATATCTATACTGGATCATGATTTGCCAAAGAGTTTATGTGTTATTATGCTATGTAAAATCAGCTATGTGTACTTCAAATACATAAAACGAAATTGTTAAACATCAAAATTGCACATAGCAGATTTTGCGCGTGTATGTCTAAAGGAAAATGAGTAGAAAAAGAACCATCGATTTATTATTATGTAGGTTTTAACCCGTTAAAACTTCTTCCCAGAGGCTCTGGGATCTCTTAGGGACACTCCAGTGGGTCCCCTACATAATTCCTAACGGTCTGGGAACGAATAGGGGGATGGCTACTTGCATCGCCCTGAAGTGTCAGACTATGTGCGGGATTGGACCTGTCTCAATACTGATACTGTACTTAGATATTGGCAGGTGTTGGCAGGAACTTAGATAACTTCGAAGGTCCAACAAGTGCTTTCTAAAGCCTAAGTCATTATCAATATGGACACCAGCATCACCAGAAAAGTCTCCTAAAAACGCTAAACCTGAAGGAGAACTGTTAAACTTTTTTTCAAGAACTCCCAGTAATGTAGTGTAATACACCGGAAATACGAATACCTACTTCAGAAGGATGTTCATTCGTCGATTGTTTATAAATAAGCAGCGAAAAAATCTTGAAAGCGGGTGGTAGAGATTCTCCACGGGTTCAATGTCAATCGATGTGGATGATTCGGTGTAATGTGGATGGAAGAAAAGGTGGGCATTAAATTGAAAAATTCTACGCAGTTACCCTAGTAAATTAGGTAGAAGAAATAGAGAGAATCGATGTTCCTCCTAAGCCTAACTCTTATTGTTCTACCCATGGGTCGTGTGACTCGTGTGTTTAGATGATTTGTGGGTTATCACAATTCGTGTTGGAAAACATCGTACGGGACATATCAAAAAGGTACAACAAAAGTAGCGAAGCCTGACATGAGCTGTATACAGCACGAGGAGGTGTCTTGTAGTGAAGTGCTGCTTCAAGCCGAATGAAAATGTGTTTAAGAATGTTAAAGTGTTGGCTTTTTAGGCCAACTTAGCCTCAGCTTCCAAATAACATGGATACATGTATATTGCCTGAGATAATAACTCCTATATTCACTTTTCATAACGGTGAACGGGGCTCATCCTGGAAATCCCCTTCTTTCTTCTTAGCTTTAAACGTGCAAACTTGTGTCTTCGTAGAGTTATGTCAACTAAACTGAGTCAACCCCAATTTGAGACTTACTCCAGAGTTCTCAACTTCCAATAACAGTGTGGTTCTGCTGACTGACGTTTGAGAGGAATTAGCAGGGCCTATTTAAATGGTATCCCCAGTGCTGACATTTTTATACAGCAATGTAAACCACATCCTTGCTATCGCAAGTCACTAATATGCATATTAAATAGACATAGTTTTACATTATTTTGTGTAACAAAGGGTATGCAATAAAAATTTTTTCATTTTTCATTTTCATAGTATCTATGCAAGGCTTATTTTGGGGAACGGCAGCATTAAACGTTTTTGTATCTGACAAGGCAAATCTGAATGTGTCGCTCAAAAGGAATGCTTACCTCTCGGAGGGATGTAGCTTTACGAGGAGGGCTTTTTTCCGAACTTGAAAGACTAATGAGATTAAGCAGAGGTGTCACTCATGCAACGAAGGTCCTAAAGGAGAACCCCTTTTACGCCTTTTTTAGTAAGCCCATGTCATAACAGCGCTCTGGAAATACTTCAGAAGGAACCTCATTCCATACTTTGGATGGACGTGGTAAAAAGGATTCTGATAAATGGACCGAGGAGATTCTTCATTAGTCCAAAGAAACGACGTATATCCCTTTAATCTTCGGCAAGCGTAGTATGCACTAGGTCATAGCGATAGTCAGCTACAGAGAGAACTGATGCCTTCTCCGAGTCCGTTCTGTGACTCAAGGACTCTAGCTAACCTATGCGTGATTTTTGGATGCTGGTTATTTTGTCCGTGTGAAGCTGTAAAGGCCCAACAGCAACAACAACTATTTATTGGAAAAAAATGTATAGCGTTCGAGAAATTCGTCATCTGTTGTCGTCCAAAAAACTCAGTGGCTGAAGTCGAAAATATTCAAGCTGTGTGTGTTGCCATTCGGCTTTGAGACATGGTGTGTAATCCACAAGTCCAAAGTCGCGCAGCTGGCTATGGAGAAGGCTATTCTCACTATTTCTCTATATGTTCGCATTAGAAATTATGAATTCCGTAGACGAAACAGGGTAACCGCCGTAGCTAAGAGAGTAAGCCGGCTGATGAGGCAATGGGTTGGTCCTATGTCCTAGAAGGGAGACCACGCCTTGGTACATTAAACATAGGACGCCCTACTACCAAGTATACCAGACTAACAGCCTGAAACAGACAGCTTGCATACGCTAGATTCGAAAGGCTCACGAGCAGTTAGAATGTAGTGTAAGTTAGGGGGGGCCCATCTAGGCCATACCCAGCAGTGGACTTCCATAGGTTGATGGATGAACGTATGGATGGATAGCGTCAAATGGGTTAATCTGGGATTGAAACCTCTCTGCCTAAAAGTGGGAACAGTAATCCATGTGAGGCCTGACTTGAGCTATATAAAGCATGAGCAGGTCTCTCAAATTTAACTAATTCATTTTATTAAGATTCTGTGTCACTCACATATTATTTTAATCCACTATTCACTTCTTTTAGACTTCAGTTACATATTTCATGATTAAATTTAGGCACATAGAAAAAGAAGTATTAAAGAAAACTTTCAAAGCAGAACTTTTATGTGCATATTTACACATAACATATTTGCACGGCACGTTTATCTTGCACAAAATCTGATATGTGCAAGAAAAACACAAAAAAATATATTTCAAGCTTAAATGAGATAACATCGAGAAAATATTTTTATCATAGTATACAAAGGATTTATTTTGCCATATTTTTGCATCATTACATTTTTCTTAAACTTATTGGTTAAGAAATAAAACAGTTTTTTTCGCCTCCTGAAAAGTAGATCAAATGCACATACGGCTTTTGGCAAGCGCACCGACGATTTGTTTTAATTCACGCTAGGTTTTTTATTTCTTTTGAGAAAGATCTTTTACCCTCGAGTCGAGAGGGGGCCCCCGGCAAAATTTTGATACGGGGCCCCGGAAGGGCTAGCTACGCCACTGACCCAACTTTAATATTGAGTTAACTTTAATAATAGAGACTTTAACTTGAATGAAGCGCCACGTCACGTATCATTTCCTTATATAGGTGACGCCACTTACACAAAAGAGACCGAAATTCATTGCTTGTAGCGACAAGACTTGTTTTGAATAGTTAATTTAAATACACAATGTCATAAACAATGCTTACTCTAACCTACTATCGTCTTAATTTATGAAGTCAGCGGAATTAAATGAACCGACGTTTCGGGAATAAAAGACGATGTCGGTTAATTTAAATATTTGTGTGGTTTTTTTATGTGTGTTTACTTTAACCGACCCCACTGCTTTTTACATCGATTGCCAAAATAACTGTAATCCATAATATCCTATAACAATCATGCAGGAAAAACACATCAACTCCATCATACAGATTTATGGTAAGCAAGGAAAAACGAATGTAGCGACTGGCTCCAACGGAATAGGAGTAAGCAAAAACACCTTTAGTGTTTAGAATTGCATTTTCTATGTCGGAGAAAAACGATTTAAGTGACCTATAATATCCGAAACAAAAAAGGAAAAACACATCAAATAACAATCTAACTATAGAGTCGGTACTTCAAGCGGTAAATGGACCAAAATTGCTATAATTCTTTGTCACTTCATTTAGTGTCTGAAAAAATTGAGCCTAAAAGTGCCATTACTTGAAGCGACACCAAAGTGTTCAGATCGCCACGAAACCAAGACCAATCGACGCAGAAAAATTCACTGATTTCAATTATGTATATAACTTATTTTCGACCAAAGTGTCGCTTCAAGTGTTTTTCCTTTCCACCGTCGATATATTAAGGGCAAGACAGAAAGGGAGACTTGGGCGGTGAAGCCACCTTCACAAAAACATCAACGTTTGTTTCTCAAATGGAAGACAAGTTGGGTTACGTTAGGTTAGGGGTTTCTTCGACATCTGTGACCTAGTCACATGACGAAGTTCCTTATGTAGATAGTATAGATCTCACGCAATGTTGCAACCGTTGGATATTTTAGCAGTATGAGGTTTGTTTATTGAGATAGATTTATCCCATTTTTTCCCCAAACTACGCGTCCCGCAGTTGAAAGTATTTGGTGTTGTTATAGTTAGCATGGACCCATCATAATAAAATAATCTTTGATTGATTATGGTCCCAAAGTGACTTATACCCTATAGGTATTTATGGTATTAAACATAAAAATCGTGAGTACCGGTCAGTACTTGTGTACCGACATTCCAACAAAGTTTTGTAGTTGCGCCACAGAATACATAATAGTACCTATTGATAATTGCGCTTCTTTTAAAAGCTGATCGTACATATTTCAGCACCATACGCGCCGAACGCGCCATACTTGCCGCATCTTTTGATAGCTCATTTGCCGTACGCGCCGTATGCAAATTTTTGTATTGTCAACAATTTTTGCAGTTTTTCCCAATGGTGAAACGGTGTGATGACATTCGTTTATGCCCACTCGTCCTGTTGTTTAGTCCTGATGACAATACTAGTGAGAAAAAGAATCCCACTAGCTCTGTTTCAATTTATTTAAGTCGGTTACAAACATACAAGTAAAGCTAATATAAAGCGTGTAAAAAGGGTGAGTCATATCTATAAGCTAATAGTTAAACACAAAAAGTAGTCGTCATTTTTTAACTCAGAAATGTGAAAATTGACATATAAGCTTCTGTTTAGGAACAAAAATTTATTGTTATAGTTATAACGTCGAGAGGGAGAGGGAGAGGGAGAGGGAGAGGGAGAGGGAGAGGGAGAGGGAGAGGGAGAGGGAGAGGGAGAGGGAGAGGGAGAGGGAGAGGGAGAGGGAGAGGGAGAGGGAGAGGGAGAGGGAGAGGGAGAGGGAGAGGGAGAGGGAGAGGGAGAGGGAGAGGGAGAGGGAGAGGGAGAGGGAGAGGGAGAGGGAGAGGGAGAGGGAGAGGGAGAGGGAGAGGGAGAGGGAGAGGGAGAGGGAGAGGGAGAGGGAGAGGGAGAGGGAGAGGGAGAGGGAGAGGGAGAGGGAGAGGGAGAGGGAGAGGGAGAGGGAGAGGGAGAGGGAGAGGGAGAGGGAGAGGGAGAGGGAGAGGGAGAGGGAGAGGGAGAGGGAGAGGGAGAGGGAGAGGGAGAGGGAGAGGGAGAGGGAGAGGGAGAGGGAGAGGGAGAGGGAGAGGGAGAGGGAGAGGGAGAGGGAGAGGGAGAGGGAGAGGGAGAGGGAGATGGAGATGGAGATGTAGATGGAGAAGGAGAGGGAGATGGAGAGGGAGATGGAGGAGATATGCACACAAAAACTATAACGGCTTAGAACGGCTGTACCGATTTTAATGATCTCTGATTTGTTACAATCTTAGGCGATACGAAGTTCGCCGGGTCAGCTAATAACTGATAAAAATGAAATTTCTCACTTATATTATCTCTATCTTAGATTTGCTCCGTGTTTCCGCAAATTACGTACATCCGTACACATCGTCCAATTATACTTTCTGACGACATGTTTGGCTAACGGATTGGAAAGGGGCTCGTATTTAGGAACATGTTTATCAATGTCTACAAATATTTTCCGGTGCGGTTTATCACGAAATTCTTGCTCAGAATCTCCATAACATGTTTTTTTCATTATAACTATACATATTTTTGACTAACCCTTAGCTTAGTTGGTAGTAACTCCCTTTGCAGGCAGGAACCCCTGAAATCTAAGTGATCCCCTGAGATCTAAGTGATCCCTTAAGCGATCAACTGAGTTAAGCAGCAGCGGACGTGGTCGTTAGTTCAAGTCAGTAGGAGATGGGTGACCGCTAATGATAAAACTTTCTTCAGCACTCTTGTTCTTCGGATAACACTCTCTTGTCAGCTATCAATAAGATTCAGAAGAATTCAGAAGAATTCAGAAGATCAAGCTCGCCTCTCTGTCCACGTAAAGTTGTAAAGGCCAACAGCAACTGTCCATTCAAAATCAATAAGCCATAAAGTTAATTTCAAAGCACTTTATGAAAACATAACTCTTATTGAGTAGGTAAACTTCCTCAACTTAGAAACTAAGTTGAGAGTACTTTGTTAAAAACACTCTTGAATCGAGAAATTATTATAAATAAAAGATGTTGAAAACTAGTTTTACAGTTATTAAGCGACCTAATTGCCTAGGACCGTTTATCGGCGCACTACAGGACATAGGTTTCTCCCAGTAATTAAGTAGGCTTAGATGCTAATCCAATATTACAGGGCATAATAAGTACGACTACAATTACTAGTGGGCAAGTTACAACTGTAATAAATTCATTATTCTTAAAGGGTTACTTCTATTGGCTATACACCAATTAACTTAAATATAAAACTGACATGGACCTATATTTAAGTCTATGAAAACTGATGATTATTTCTTTGTCATGACTAAATATATACATTATACTAATATTATAAAGAGGAAAGATTTGATTGTTTGTTTGCATTGAATAGGCTCCGAAACTACTGAACCGATTTGAAAAATTCTTTCACTGTTGGGAAGCTATACTATCCCCGGGTGACACAGGCTATATATTATATTTAAAAAAAAATTAGGAATCCTTAGTAAAACTCTAATAATGTAACCCAAGGTGTAAAAAAATAAGAAAACCGAAGCAAAGCGAGGGCGGTTGCTCGTAGTTAATAATTATTATGTTGTATCTAGCTGTCACGTTTTTAGTGTCACCGGTAACAAAAAACGCCTTAAGGCGTTTTTACATTCACAAAACTGCGTTTCTTTGACGCTCGAGTACGAGGAATCCCAATGAAAATATCCCACGCAAAAAATACAGAGCATAGAAAAAGGTCTAAAGAAAAATGTTAATCGAATAGTATATTAAATATTTGTATAATATTTCCAATAAAAAATCGTAATATGCTTCACAAAAATAAACTTTGGCGACAAAACTGTCTGTATTTTCAGTGGTAAAAACTAAGATTTTTTTTTAAAGAATATAATAATAGATATATTAAAATGTTAAACGGACAATATTGAATTTAATGCGTATATTTTGAGTTATCTGAGGAAAACCCGCAAATTATGTTTATTCGCAGCTTAGTTCCATCATTCATTCCAAAAATATGCTTTGCAAATTTTCAGCGTATCTATTGGTGGTAATCTGTGGTCTATACTAACTAACCAATCTCTACGTGTGTTTGTACTAATGTCAATATGCTAATATGTACCGACTCGTAAACCTACTTCAGATTCAGAAGTTTCTACAAGCACTAGTTGTTATTAAGTTGTTATAAAAAAGAGGTAGGTTCAAAACCCCTGTTTTTAACCGACTTCAAAAAAAGGTGGAGGTTCTCAATTCGACTGTATTTTTTTTATGTTTGTTACCTCAGAACTTTCGACTGGGTGAACCGATTTTGATGATTGTTTTTTTAAATGAGAGCTGGTGCTTGTCATGTGGTCCCACTTAAATTTTATTGAGATCTGACAATGGAATCCATGGAAAGCCATATAAGTCTTAAATTTGCATTAAGTATGTGCGTGACAAATGGACGAATAACTCAATATCACGCCAACCGATTTCGATGATTCTTTTTTTAATCGAAAGCAGGTGCTTGTCATGTGGTCCCACATAAATTTTATCGTTCAAATCTCAGATCGTTCAGATCTCGTGATCTGACAAGTAGTTTTTGAGTAAATTTGAAGTCGGTTATTTTTTGTTAGTAAAATTTAGATTATATCCCTAGATTTTGCTTGTTAAATGGATGTCGAGCACTTCAATTGAAACACATTAAAAAAGATGACCTAGACGAAAATCGAAGAGAAGACTTAACATACATCGAGACAAACATTCATCCAAAAAAAAATGCATTATTGTCAGTGCCAGTTTTAGCACTACCAGTGCCCTGGGCGAAATTTCTACGGCGCCCCCTGTGCCGGCGTTAGAGCCACTGACACCCCAGACAAGAATAATTTGTTACGTCCACATAAGAAAATCAAAATCTAGCTTTTTTGCTGGAATTTTTTTTGCTGAACCAAGTGGAACGTTTATTAAGAATTTTATTTTTCCTTTTTTTGCTCTTCACGCCAAATGTGGCGCCCCTCCAAATTTGGCGCCCTAGGCAGTCGCCCCACCGCGCCCCCCCCCTAACGCCGGCTCTGATTATTGTTTGAAAGCCCTACTAAATTTTATATAAGTGTATATTTGCAGTTTCTACAACATTACATACGAGTAGGTACGAATAAATATGCTCTATCCTAATAAGTAATTAAAGTTTAAAAAACCAAAAAAAAATACAAGAAGGTATGAAATTATTACATTGTCATCGGTCCTTGACCTCTGTGCAAATTTTCAAGTTGACCAGACGTCTTGAAATCAGTGAAAATTACTTTTAAAATACCGTTACATACATGTCAAGGTAATAAAAGCATATGAATGAATAGTACCTAGCAAGGCAGCATTGTGTTAAGATTACAGTGAGACCACGAGCGAATAAATTGGTCCTAGAAATTGACCAAATCTAGGTCCAAAGTCCATAATAGTCGAATCTGTCTGAAATTGGTTTGACTCTGATAAAACAGTCTTAGGATGAGATCTTTAAGCCCTGCTTAGACTTTATCAGACTTAAAATTATCCGATCAAAAATGGTCCTAAATCATAACATTTACCCATTTTATATGACTTTATAATTTTGTGCTATTATCAAATATCCAAAAAAAAATAATAGTCCAAAATAAACGTTTACGTTAGCCGTTATTTAAGACGTCAATTGTTCGTATTAACAGTGTCAGTCATCTAGAACATTTGACTGTTATCTGAACAAAGTGCAAGTCTAAGTACGGTTTATAGATCTCACCCTTAGCTTTACGAGACGACGATATTACAGGACAATGGTCTCACGACGGATATGCAATCAAAGCGTATAGAGGTTATTATAAAGCTTTCGGTACTCTTTTTGAATTTCCCATAATTAATTTATTCTTCCGTTTAATATTGTCTCTTGAAATAATTTTAATTTTTTACGCATCCATAATTCATCTGTCTAATTTTGTTTCATTAAATTATTGAATTGTTTTTCTACGAATTAATAAATGAATACATAGACCTGTTTAATTTTTTCGCAATTTAGCTTTAAAATTCTTATACTTAAATGCAAAATGCTTATCATTGTTATCATTTACCTACGTCACCGTGAAGCTTTTTATGTAGAAATGGTAATTAATTTGCACTTATGTTTAGCGCTTAGAGATAAGTTGACTATAGGTCTTTCCTAATTCTGTTTTTTAAGCTTATTACATTCGATAGTTTATCTATACTAATATATAAAGAGGAAAGATTTGATTTTTTGTTTGCATTGAATAGGCTCCGAAACTACTGAACCGATTTGAACAATTCTTTCACTGTTGGGAAGCTACACTATCCCCGAGTAACATAGGCTATATTATATTTTCAAAAAAATTAGGGATCCTTAATAAAACTCCAATAATGTAACCCAAGGTGTACAATAAGAAAACCGAAGCAAAGCGAGGGCGGTTACTCGTATTATTATATAGGTAGGTACTTGTAGAATAGTTTAATGAAACCGCTACTGCCCAGTAGTTTCCTTTTCTGAAGAAAGCAATTAGTTTTGTACCAGTGATCCCATGTCTCTTTCGCACGCCTTAATTTCCGCTACATTTCATTGAGAGAGAGTTTCTGTTAATTACTTGAAACTATCGAAATAGTACTGCAGCTCATCGTAGTAATATTTTATTTGTGTGTTTAGATTTAAATTTATTATTCTCAATATTATCTTATCAATAGGTAAAGACAAGACAGCTGAAAATCTTCTCCTTTGTTGGTCAACCATTTTTTTGTTTGGTAGATATCTGATGGAGGCCATACACGATCAAGGGTACTTGATCAAGCGTCAAGCGGACTTGACACAGCATCAAGAATACTTGATCGTGTATAGCTATCTGGCCATATACCTATCTCATGCACACTGGATGGCGCGTCAAGTTAAACTGCAGACTTGATCAAGTACACTTGACCGTGTATGGCCTCCATGAGATATTAATATGCTTAGTTTTATAAAAAATCTATAACTTTTTAATTTGGTATTTTGCGTCACTGCAAGCATGGAAATCAAGACTTTTGAATTAACTTATAATTTGGCATTACTACTTAATCAGTACAAATTATTTTATCACTAAAATAGCAATCTCTTTCGGGCAACTATGGGCTGAAATATTAAATTTGTAATACTGAACAACTACTCCATAGAAGGATTAACAGTCGGGACCCATTTTTCAACCAATCAAATCTTGTTTGTTTTTCCCAAGCAACCTTGTAAAATTTAAATGGGTCCCGACTGTTAATCCTTCTATGGTGTAGTTGTTCAGTATTACTTTTTACAACATTCTGAAATACTTGGCTTGTTTTTTTCTTTTTAATTTTTTACACAGTCGGCTTTTTTGTTCTTTTTTTTTATTTTTACACCTTTTAATTAGGATAGAATAAAGAAGTCAATTTCTTTATTAGGATTATAAGACGGTAAAATTCGCAATGTTGTCATTTCATTTAAGGGAGTTAGTAAATTAACGAGAATGGTTGTTTAACCGACTTTAAATCGTTATATATCCTAAACTCACTTAAAATAAAAAATAAAAACGATAAAATGAACGTAAAAATCATAATTGAATATCTATTCAACAATACCTCTGTTGACGTAGTTCGTCGAATTTACTTTTTATTCATTTAAACAATATAGCCTTTGAGTCTCTCTGTGGTAAATTTAAATTATTGTCATGTCTTTAGTGACACTCGCAAGCTTAAGACGAATCGATTGACGTAAGAATCATCAAAATCTATCAACCCTTTTGGTCTCTAACCCCACATAGGAACACACATGCATACATTGTATACATAGACTGATAAACACATGGCCCTCCTTTGCGTCGCACAGTCGGGTAAAAAGAGGGTCTTTACACAAACTTCGTATGTCAGAAGACTGTCAAATTAAATATTTATTTGGGGAGTAAAGAACAAAAATAACAACGTTTATTTACGAATATTTTTTCTCCAATCTATCTGAAAAAGTAGGTACAGTATCAGTTTCACCTTATATCTCAAATTCGTAAAAGTATAAAATTGATCAACACTTGATCTCTTTGATCTGGTAGCCATTTTGCTGTTCATACTTAAGTGTCCTTAAACGTTGATGAGGGTCCACAGACCCTCAGAATCGCGGACCCTGAAAATTACTAACGATTTCCCTTTTCTACCTTATTTCGTAATTCGTAAGGTTTAATTCTGGCTAACGTGAATAATGGATAACAATATGCTGAAAATCAGTAATCGAAATGTATTTAGAAGAAATCGACGATTCAGCGTTGTTAAAAATATGTATGGAACAAAAGATGCTTTCTTCTACTTGAAGATTGTAGTCTAAAATGTTTACTTTTCTGACATGATGTAAACAATATAACTAACAAAGAAGATATTTAAGAACTGCAATGAGAATTAATGCTGAAATGGAAACAGGTGCTCAAGAAACCCAATGCAATAAGAATAAGTATCCAGTGAGAAGAAGTAGTGCTCTGTGAATAAATGCTGCATTGAAAATATTTTCTGCACTAGGAACCAGTGGTGCTCTGAAAAGCTCCTTCAATTTAAGCTTCATTAGACAATTTTTATTTATTTATCATTTAACAAAAGTTACACACAAATATCGTAGAATAGATAGCATTAAAAAACCACTGACGTTTCTGTAATAATACTATGTTTACATTTTCATAATAATTTTATTATAAAAGTATTATAGAGACCTATACCTACATACACCTTTGAAGATGCAGTAGCAGCTTTAGAATGTTCCTTTCTCATGTTTGTAAGAATCCATTCATTGTTTTATCATAGTCTACCATAAATCGTCCTTGCGACTTTAAGACCTCTTATGTGTTATGAGCCACTTTTGGCAAAATCAATTTTTTATGTCAAATAATTCTACATTTTGAAGCACTACCGAATTCAAATACTCTCATGTGTGTACGACGTTTCCATCGTAGTTTATTCACCAAATTCAAAATCACTTATGTGCTTGCTAAACAAAACTTTATCGATTTTTATCGATTTCCTCAAAAAGCTGATTTTTACACAGTTTAGGACTCTCTTAAAGTCGCAACGACGAAATGCCAATTTTTTACGGGTTGTGGGACTTGGGATTGAGATTAGCTTATCATGCCATTTAATGGTGTTTTGCCTGTAGGGTTCCGTAGCTGAAGACAGAACAAAGTGGATGCCAGATTATTTGTTCTATTATTTTAATGATGTTAGTCATAAATAATAATAGAGGTTTTAATGATGTTGCTCGAATATCGCACTTATGGAATTATTGTGGTGTTATCCATTAAAAATGAGTATGGGCTAAAATCTAATTAAGTTAAGCTGCAAAAACTACCTTCAAATATACATGTACATGTATAAAAACCAAATGTGTCAAAAACATATTCGCTGGATACAGACACAAGTCCTTCCATATTACCTTTACAAATTCGTAACTGACGCGGATTTAGGGATAAGTGAATCTGTCCTCCATTAAATTTTGGCTTATGAAGGGTGAGTTATTGAACGATGCGGCTAAAAATAAACGTTCTACGCTACCCGCTGTGATGACTTTTATTAAACATGTTGAGTAAAATAAACCTCCGAAAGTGTAAAGGAAAGAAAGTGTAACAAATATTATAAATTTTATGTCGATTTGGGTGCGGTGAATCTCCATCATTTTAGGACTAGTGGATTAGTATTGGTTGATTGATTGCGTGCACCCAGATCTCACCTAGATCTTAAAGCGGACTTTGACTTGGACTTTGCTCAGATAACGTCAAATGTTAGTTAGGTAATACTAATACTTTGAATACGATAAAGGAGATCCCCAATTTTCGGCCACGAACCATATGTAATCTGTGCTAGAACATAAGACTAGACAAGAGTAAACTAAACACCAAAAAAATTGGTTTATTTACTAGATAAACATATTTAAATCTGAGCCTCATCAAAAAAGCAAGCAAAGCAAAAACCCATAATTGTCCCACTGCTGGGCTCGGGGTCTCCTCTCACAATGTGTAGAGGTACAGGATGGCCTGTACCAGCGTGGTAGTCTATGGAGTCTACCACGCTGGCCAAGTGCGGATTGGTAGACTTCACACACCTTTGAGAACTTTATGGAGAACTCTCCGATGTGCAGGTTTCCTCACGATGTTTTCCTTCACCGAAGCAAGTGATAATTAACTTATAATACGCACATAACATTTGAAAATTAGAGGTGCGTGCCAGGATTTGAACTCAGGCCCCTTCTTTCGGGAGACCAACGTTCTAACCGCTAGGCTATCACTGCCCACACCAAAAAAATTGTCTTATTTACTAGATAAACATATTTAAATCTGAGCCTCATCTGCTGTTGCTAAATGAACAAAATAATAAAAAAAGTTTCATATTTCATGTATTTGTAAACGTAAATTTCCAAATACATGAAATATGAACAGAGGTGTCGGTTACGGTAAGTGTCGCGAGTTCAATAGTTTTTTCCCATCTCAAAAATGCCCCACGCGCCTAAAGAAGTTTTCACTTAAAAAAATCATAAGAACGGCTATTGTTAATTTAGGACCATTGTTTTTGTTCGAATCATTTTAACGACGATCCATGTGGCGCAATAGTTACCATGCCGGATAGCAGCACCAAGGGTCCTGGGTTCGATTCCCAGCGAGGCGGAAATTTGAATGATGAGTTTGAATTTCTGTTCTCGGTCTGGGTGTAAATGTCCTTGTCTCTGTGTGTTGTCCATGGCACCCACGACACAGGGAATCCTAGTGTGGGGCTATGAGTGTGAAGCGTTATTTATTATTATTTATTAACTCTGAGCAAAACCTGCATGGTTTATAGAATCTTGTGTTGAAGTGCCTATAAAAGGAGTTGTTGCATCAAATCCTTTTCTAGCGCCAATGCTCAGCACATGTCGTAGGTTCCAGTCCAACAACGCATGGTTGTTACTGATGTCATTATGGTATGGCTAGTCTTAGTGGCGTAGCTAGGCCCTAAGGAGGCCCCATATCAATATTTGTTGTAGGGCCCCCTCGACGTTAGCTGTCAAATATAAAAGGAGTGCCAATTGTAGTGGTCGTATGCCGCTGGCGAGATTTTTTTGGAGTGTTAGTGGGGGCCCCTTTACGCTGGGGGCCCCGTATAATTGATACGGTATAGGTATAGGCGGTAGCTACGCCCCTGGGGTGTGCGTGTGGATTGAGGGCTCTTTTTTAAAAGTTACTCAGATTTTTTCAAAATCAAGGAGGAATTTAGGAAAAAATTGTGAAAACATCGTGGGGAAGATAAAAAATTTGTGCAACGTATGGTAAAAAAGTTGTGGTCGATTAACTGGAGCTCTCAATCCGCTAACTTAAGAAATTACTGTAACCTCGTATCTCAAAATATACTACGTGTATGCTTAACTATTTTATATGGAAAAATTGTGCGTAATTTGTGAAAGCTATTCTCAATTTCTCAATTGATTTTATCGGTTTAATTTGATTTTATAAAGGTTTATTTGGAGCTCTCAATCCTCCAATGTGTGGTTTGAGTGTTCCCAAAATTCTCTAACTTTGGCTGAATATTTGTTTATATTCTTACTCCTATTTCACGAGTATAATTAAGAGTGAATTTGTGAAACAAAAACCGTGAAACCAAAACAAAAATTCATCCTCACGTTAATTGTAGGGGAGGTACCCAGAAAAAAAATGTTTTTCAATATTTTATTCTACGATTCTGGAGTTTTAATAATTATGTATATCCATGATAAATTACAGCTTTCTAGCACTAAAGATCTTGTCGCTTTGCTTCGGATAGACAGACAGACGGACAGACGGACGGACAGAAAGTTATAAGGGTTCCGATTTTACTTTGGAACCATAAAACGCGTAATTACGTAGACGAATTCTACTGTAGAATTAGTGGGAAAAAAAATTCCCACTAGTTCTACGATAGAACTAAGCAGTAGAACTAGTGGGAATGAACGGAAAAATGTGTCCGACAATACTATGTCCACCCTACACGATTTCGTCGCTTGGAAATATAATATTGTGGATTATTTTTTAAATCAAGCATTCACAAAAAAATTAATCGTGTTAAATTTTAGTGACAACATTTTCACAATTTCTGATGTATCCATCATTTCTATAAAAGCTCGGGTTCAAGAAATAAACGCTAATACATGGAGCTCTCAGACGGGACATTTATAAGAAAGTATTTTTTTCATTTACTCTCTAATTATTATGTTTTAAGTCACGGTTTTTGTTTCACAAATTCACTCTTAATTATACTCGTGAAATAGAGGAGTAAGAATATAAACAAATATTCAGCCGAAGTTAGAGAATTTTGGGAACACTCAAACCACACATTGGAGGATTGAGAGCTCCAAATAAACCTTTATAAAATCAAAGTAAACCGTTAAAATCAATTGAGAAATTGTGAATAGCTTTCACAAATTACGCACAATTTTTCCATATAAAATAGTTAAGCATACACGTAGTATATTTTGAGATACGAGGTTACAGTAATTTCTTAGGTTAGCGGATTGAGAGCTCCAGTTAATCGACCACAACTTTTTTACCATACGTTGCACAATTTTTTTATCTTCACCACGATGTTTTCACAATTTTTTCCTAAATTCCTCCTTGATTTTGAAAAATCTGAGTAACTTTTAAAAAAGAGCCCTCAATCCACACGCACACGCCCCTGGGCCTAGTCTGTTCGTTTGTACACAAATATTACCAAAAACATAACCGACTTCAAGGAAATAGTCTAAGACAGAGTTTGACAGGCATATTTTATAGTCACCGAATGTATATTTATTTTATTACTAGTGGATACCCGGCGTGCGCTATGAGGCTAGTAAGTTAAAAGTAACAACAAAGTACATTTACTGATTGTTAGGCGATCCGAAGTTCGCCGAGACAGCTGGTAAAAAATATTCTTCCTTGTCAGTTTTTAAATGACGAAGTCTTGACTGAGATAACAAAATTACCATAAAATTAGCTCAGTTAAATAATGGAATTTGCATGAAAGAGAACATTCTGAAATTTTTCACAAGCTTTGCTCTGCATAAACTCCGTCCTGCCATCAGCCCTTAAAGGTCCATTGCTGGACTGCTTAAACTGCTGGATAGGCCAGGCCTCCCCTAACATGAGCCAATCTGACCAGTCCTGAGCCTTCTGAATCCAGTGGATACGCTATCTTCAAACCGTGTCGGTTCATCTGAACGAGTGGCGTCCTTGACAAAATTCATAGAAAACTTAAAAATCTTCCTAATTAATAAATGCTATTACACTCTAAAAGAATTCATGAATTGACAATTTATAGATAGATATAATTATGTATGTTCTTAAATTAATAATAATGTTAACATTGAAATAGAATAATTAATAATTAAATTACGTATTTAAATTTACAATAATTGTTAATATTGAAATAATTAGAATAATTAATAATTAAATATTTGAATAATAATGTACTGAATATAGATAAATTGATAACTATTGCCACGTCCTAGTAGAGTTCATGCTCAGACTATATAGATACCTATTTTAAGATCTCATTGTAAGCATGATGCAATAAAAACTTATGACTTACGACTTAAAAAAACTGTTCCTATTACCGTTCAACAATAACCATTGGAGTTACAAAGCAAACCAATTTATTTTTATCTCAGTCACAACAAACAACCTGCACGAGTTTTCGAACGGCGTACAAGTGTTTGTAAGCGATTCTGTTTGCACGCGCCGATAACAAAACACCTTTAGCTAAGCTAACTCAGAATTACAAGTTTTCTTTGATAGTTACAGAAAGTATTTTCTTCGTTACAAAAATATTTTCTTCCTTTCGAGAATCTTCTTAAGGTGCCATCTTCTCGGTGATTTAAGGTGACCTGAACCTTTGACACTGCTCTAAATGACAATTTGGTTCTTTTCTTATAAAATTGGCGGATAATTTTAAGCCAGGATGTTCTTCGATCAGTCCTTTTTTACTGTGTACCTATCTAAACTTGGATAATTAACTGCGGTAATTCGTACTTATTTGTTTCCCATAATGTGGCCCAAATATAGCAACTTTCTTTCTTTCGAGAGAAGTTTTCATTAAATTAACTGAACTGAAAATTGCCAATTTTTAGTTTTTGAGACTTTGAAGTCGGTTATTTTTTGTTAGTAAAATTAAGATTATTTTTATACGAGATTCATTAGGATGTCTTGTTACGTTGTACATATTATAAGGTGAAACCCTTTTGCCGTGTAATAAATAAAACCGAGATATTAAGTAAATAATGTAAGGGAAGGAAAATACTGGATACCCTAACGTAGTAACGTAAAGATTTTTTTTTGTATTTACCTCAAAACGCTCAAGCAATAACAGTTAATATAAACGCAAAGGTTGATGAACTGCTTTAATTTCATATTTAAATTAGCACGATGTTGATGATCTCAATAACCAGCTTAGTTAACGATCTTATGTTAAACTGAGTAGAAGTTTATTAGAATTAGTTTATGTTGACGACCCCAAGATACCTTTATAATGGTATTTCTACATCAGATGGCGAATAAATTGATATTGGCATTCCCTCTTCAAGCATAAGTAGATATACGATCTGTACTAGAAAACACTTTCTAAAACTACTTTATATACAAAAATGAGTAAAATGGGATAGTCAAAATAATAAATCAAAATAAATCCTTAAAATCACATGACTGACCTGAGTTTACCTCCGACAATGTTTTTCGGGAATTATATCAATAAGGCGTATCTATTCCTTTACTTTGGAAGAAGGCCAGTGTAAAGTATTAAATTATTTTATTGTGCTTTTTACTGACTTAATATGATTTTATAAGTAACTATGAAACGAATAAATGTTTAACCCCCGACCACGGAGCTAAAAAAAACGGACGTAATCCCAACAACAAATTCAGTGAAGCACCCATAGTAATACCAACTCTCTATTCGTAAAAGTATACACACCCACCCATTGACACTTCACTGCTTCAATCGCGAATGAAAAATTACGCACGCATGGTAAGCGGGCGGCCATTGCTATGCTTCACTCTCGATTAGACGAGGTTACGTCCGTCTTTTTGTCAGGTCGTGCCCTCGACAAAAATGAGTGGTGTTATAAGTTTGACGTGTACAAATACACAGGTGTCCGTGTGTCTGTGTATCTGTGGCACTGTATGTCAGTCTGTGACTGTGTGATTTTGATCTAGTTTTTTTTTTATTTGAAAGGTGACTTAATGGAGAGTGTTCCTAGCTATGTTTACTGTTAATGAAACTGCCGGGAGTTTTTTAAATTTAAATTTAAGATTATGTGACATGTATGAATGAAAGTATCTAACCATGGAATTCAGTAGTTTTTATTTTTAAATGTAAATAACCGATAACCAAGCAGCTTAGCAACCTAATGGTAAATGGTCAACGTCACCCATGAAAATTAGTAACACCACAACTAAAAAGCAAAATTGTGAGTAAAAACATGTCACGATTGATATCATAACATCTAAAAACTTGCTTGTCTGATAAAAACACAGTATCGCATGTTAAATAAAGGTGTGTTATATTCGAGTGGCTTCATAAACATAAACAAGCATTACAACCGTGGTAACATACTAACCAGTCGACATTAACAAGTCGAGTCTTAACAATAACCATAAAATCTCAGAAACAACGGATACGTTCCATTCACACTGTGGCATTGCGCCAAACTCGCGTGTAAATAGAATATAGGACCATAGGTAAGCTTTAAATTGTATATTTATTATTTGACTCATCTGGTTGTCTTCATATAATTTAATCTGTGGTGCGATAAATAAATAAAATAAATTATTAGTGAAATAGGTATCCGGCTCAGGTATATTATAAATGTGAAAATTTTTGAAGTGAAAGTTTGTGAAGATATATGTTTATTACTCTTTCACGCAATAACCAGTGAACGGATTTTCATGAAATTTTGCACACAGGTAGACAATGAACTAAAATAACATATAAGGTCCTTATCATCCCGAAAAATGCGGGAAACGCCGTAGGCAAAGCGCTAGTTTATAATTTTTTTTGTTGCATCTATTACATTTTAGGCTTCTTTCTTTCTTCTTTCTTTATGAAATGTAAATCTTTATGACAGTATGAAAGTAATTCAATACTGTCAAATGTACTTGAAAAAAAGTAAATTTAAAACTAGATTTGAATATTTTTTAGATATTTTTTTCAATATTCATGGTAAAAATTCTGCCCTGTCATACGTATTGGACACCATCAGACTTTCTTTAAAAATATTCCTCATCGCATGTCTTTGACAGTAGTGCAGTGGAACTTCTACGAAACCTGAAACAAAAAAAAACAACAATAAAAACAGATTATATTGTAGTTTATATTTATGCAGTTATAATACACTAGTAGGTACCCGTGACTTCCCATACCGTATCCATAACATACTAAGATAATATTATTATCTTCGTTTTGGAAAAATAATTTTCTTTACCCACTGATTACAAACATTCACCCCCTATTTTTATCCTTTAAGCAATGAATCCAAGAAAAGCGTTCTTAGCTGAAGTCTCCTTCTTAGAATCTAACTCCCTGCTAAATTTCATCTTCATCGATCAAGTTGTTTTTGAGACTTCCTGTATAATCAACGGAGTATCTTTTCGCTTTTATATACTAACCTATACCTATTTATGTATAGATATCAATAAGTATTAATTTGTGAAAGTGAATAAATAAATATTCTACTCTATTCTATAAATATTAAATTAAACAGTTCGCAATTATTTCAAATCTAGGCATACCTATTTGGATAAAAATGACAATATTACCTTGAAATAAACATTAATCACGAGAAAATGTATGAATCAATTTTCATCACACAGCTTAAAACACTCTCGACTAAAAAAACTTTCAAACTAAAGTAACTAAATCAAAATCGGTTCATCCGTTCGAGAGCTACGATGACATGTAGACAGACAAACAGAGATACAGAGTTAGGCTTCCCGCCCACGTCCGATAATCGGTGACCGATTTTTTGAAGGAGAAAAATAGAACGTACTGATAGCTATAGTGCAACGCACACGTCCTCCAAAAAGTCGGTCAGAAATAATATGGCAGGAAAAATCGGCTTGATTATCGTTCCTACAAAAAAACTGACGTGTGCGGGAAGCCTAACAGACACACACGTCAAACTTAACCAACTAAACGTCTAAACTAAACCATTGTTGTAGAAAAAATGACAATAGATAAGAAAAATATATTCCCAGTCCCGAAACATATTGAAAATATTTATATATCTTACTAATTAATATTAAAATATTAGTTTCGCTGGCGACAACAATAGACTTATAACGAGTAAAAACTCCTTTAATATTCCTGGCTGGCAGGTATTGTAGTAAGTTATCTTAAAGTAGTAAATAATCTTTATATTAAGCATTGTGACACTGTTGGTGAGAACCAAGCGGGCCGGTTTCTATCGCCTCTTATGACACCATACTATACCGGCAAGTGATTGAGGCCAGTATTCTAAGCTTCAACACGCTAGGCTACCGCCGACATAATATTGTTCTAATAACCCAACTGATAACTAAGTATTCGTAATTAAGGAAAGGTCTTACGACTGAAGCAAGTAGGTGATAGTTATCTAAAGAGGTAAAATAATGATGTTAATTAAATATTAAAATCAATATTACCCCTATCACCAGCGGGTCGGATTTAGTCGCCTCTTACGACACCCATACAGCGTGAAATTGGGGTTAGTATTATATGCCGCCCCAATTTAATAAGCTATAAACCCTCGGGAGCATAATAATCATTGAAGGCTGATACAACTATATTTTTGTCTGTATAATAAAGAATACTCTTTTAATTATACATCTACCAATCTTATTCAAGCATAGTGTTATACACTAGCTACAACGTAGTGATTAAGTACTCTGTGCTAGCTACAGCTACTATTACATACATACTACTATAGCAGGAACAATAGAATATCTCTTAACTCTATATGGATGGTATTGACCGGAATGTGGGTTGATTTAATTATAAGATTGGGCCTGCAGGTCTGCTTTGTATAAGCACGTGTGCGTTGGACTTTGATAATAATTTTCACACGATAATCTTTCAACGAAATTCCTTTTAGAAATTTCCATAGGCAACAGTTTCACTAGTCTATTTACGAGAGACCATTGTTAATAAACTTCACATAACTTTGAAGGCATAAGAGAATTGGATTCATTATATTACAAATGAGCAGGAACAGTTGAGCTCTTTAAGCCACTCCGCTAACTTTCTCTAATATAATTATAATGTCTTTAAGTTTCAAAACAATGAAAATTATAGTTTTCTACCTTATTCAAGTGTTACACATCTCTGGAAAACTTTTTAGTTTTAACGTTTTTCAAGATCTGCAAGCCGATTGAAATAAATGTCCAGCGAACTTATATAAATTATTTATTCGGTTATTTTCCATTTACTTGTATTTAATTTAAAGATTAATTAATGTTAAGCTTTTCCTGATAAATATCGATGAAATCCGGAATAAAAGGAAGAAAGGCAAATTATTGGGTCTTTGTATAATGATATTATCTTTTAAGCAATGAATTTTCCGTTGAAAAAAAAACAAAGATAAAACAATAATTGATAAAATTAATAAACTTATCTTTAATAACCTGGCCTTTTATTTAATGGGATAATTTGATGTCAAATTATAATTTTCTAAATTCGTTCACAGTATTTGTTATAGTATATTCATTCCTATTCGCTATACTTCAACACGGTAGAGCTATATTTCAACACTTCAGGGCATATTAAGGAAAGGCAATTTTGCCGTATTGGCGCAGCTTAGAAAACTAACCCCAATCCCACGCCGGATGGGTGTCGTAAAAGGCGACTAAATCCGGCCCGCTAGTGTCCCTCGAGGGATTATATTGGTAATACTGATTTTAATTGTTAATTGATACCATTACTACTATTATTGTTTCTCCATGGGGTTCGCCTGGATAGCTACCACCCATGAGCCGCCAAACGATTCGTCGTGTTCCGGCTGGGGGCTAGAGAGCCAGTTCTTTCTTTCTTTTTCTTCTCTCTTTCTTGACCGGCAACGCATCAGTGATGCCTTTGGTGTTGCTGATGTCCATGAGCGACGATAGCCACTTACCATCAGGTGGATTGTCAGCTCGTTTGCCGGCTATTTCCATAAAAAAGGCAGACATATAAGCGTGTCCCACAAATAAACGCTTCAGTTTGTTCATTAGATATTTGAAGTCGTAAAGTATAAGACTATAAGCCAAGGGGTATAACGCAAGCTAATTTCAAACTTATATTTCATTTCATATTGTCACTATTATGTATTTTATTTTTTAGGTAATTTTCTTCTATTTCTACTTTCGCATACTCGGATCGCCATCGCTGTTCTCTGTTTAAACCAAAAGTCGACTGGCAGAGAATATTTATATAATTAAGTCCACTATTCAAGGGTATGTTAGAGTGTAAATAAATAAAACTTACCACTATAGTCGTCATCTCCTCTACAATTTATCATGTCTAGAAAACAACTGTTAGTAAAACTGCGATAGTTGTAGTCTCTATATTTTGACGCTCCGCACACAGGCCTGTAGTATTCAGGGCAGAATACCGGACACGATTCTCCATACATCCTGCGAGTGGCGGCAAAGTCATTTTTCACGCAGTATTTCAGTGGAACTGCTTCGAAATCTAAATGTGAATACATTAATAAATAGGGTTTATTATAAGAATCTGATTAAGAACATTATATATCTAAATATTTATTTATAATATACCTACTATGACCGAAATGTTTAGCTGGGTCACTTTCTTACACAGTTACGACAATTCGTTACTTTGAGTTTCCTTTCTAGCACCCGTGTACTAGATGGCTTTACGCACCCTATACAGTGGGTATACAGACTCATAGCCGATTATTTAAGTAACTTAACCATAACAGAACTTACGTACCCACGTGAGAACATATACCATAACTCTTCATAGCACATTCACTTGGGAACATCTTGAACAGTAGCCCACTAGGATCGAACCCGCATACCATTTCATCTTTCAGTGGACATTCGACGTGACATTGTAAGCCAACAACAGTGTGTATCGCTGTAAATTTTAAGGAAGATTTAATATTTTTAATAGACTGTTTTTTAAATATTGTAGCTAATTTCATTGTAGAACTAGAGACCCGGTCTGCGGTCATTTGACCGTAAGTGTCAAAGGGTTACTTCACATTGATCACAAATTTTTATATTTTAAAGTGAACTGTTGAACTGCTTTTTTTAGGATGAATGAATGAAGAAAAAGGAAGAAATATATTTTAGGATGGAAAATTAGTAGCCCTTAATTGTGTATAGGTACTTAATTAAAATAAGCATGCTCATTAATAGCTTAATAATAAATGATTGGTGAAACCACCCCTCTTGTTGCCTATTTACATAAAAAATATCAGCGAATACGATATAAATTACCAAAAAAACCTCACAATAGACAAAATATTATCCTTCAAAAATCTTTTAAGCTTTACTCACAGAAAATGGCTCCTATACAAAACAACACGTATTTCATTCCGAGATCCTTAATAAGACAGTGAAATCAATTTATTCGATAATAGAAAATGTTCTCTCTACGTTCACGATAAAAATTTAATTAAACACAATGAGCGTGACTCCCTCAAGACGCTTGTGTTTGAGAAATATTTTCTGCGTAATTTGTAAGTACTGGAACAATGTTCGTCGCAGTTGTCTCCGACAGTTCATAGCCGGATTATGAACGGAGGGAGACATTGTGGAAAATATTTTTTTATTTACTTTTTGGACACGGCAGTCACTTAATGTTACAAAAACTATATTCAGGAAGGCTATTCTGTTTTGTAACTTGACAGCGGAGTTTCAAAATTGACGTTTGAGTTCTAGGATCACTTCACTTCGCAAGTGCGTACTAGATGATTAGATAATGACATGTCAATATGATGCAAGTTCACTTTTGTTTTGTAACTTGACAGCGGAATCCACGATGGGTTTCTAAATTGAAGTTAGAGTTCGAGACTCCCTTCACTTCGCAAGTGCGTACCAGATGATTAGAGAACAGGGGCGTAGCTACCGCCGTATCAGCCGTATCAATTATACGGGGCCCCGGGGCTGAGGGGCCCCCAATGCGCCTTAGAAAAATTCGTGAAATGATCCGGAAATTAATTATTATGATTCGAAAAATGTTCCGGAAAGCATCGATACTTTATTGAAAAGTGAAATCAACAATAAAATTACTTTCTGGACCATCCTTCATTGTATTAATGCATTAATTACTTTAGCATCATGCAATTTATCTTTAAGAGGCCATGATTCTAAATCTGGAAACTCGACGAATTGAAGACAAACAGGCAGTAGAGATAATAATAAGAAAATTTTCTAATCAGTTATTTAAATGCGTTAAATGCCCTAATCAAAACTTAAACAAAATATTTAATGTACAAAAAAATTACGTTCTACACGACTCATGATGCTCTCCGGAACTGAGTGCTGCGCGGACATGCCTTTTTGGAAGCCAACTTAGCCTTGGCTTCCAAATGACGCTGATACTACATCATACGGACATCACTCGAGATGTCAACTCCCAGAATCATACTCTTACAATACTTTTAGTGATGAGCGCGGTACCCTGGAATTGAGGCACTATGAAAAATGGGGTATTCTTAGTGGTAAATGCGCCAACTTGTGTCTTCGCGAGTTTGAACTCGACTAAATTAAGTCAACCCTATTCCGAGACTTGCTCCAGACAGTTCTCGACCTTAGACACCATTTGAAGCCTGCTATCCGCCACTTGCAATTTTGCAACTGAGAGGAATTAAGGGGGGCTGTGTAGTAGGCATCCCCTGTGCTGTCATCTGCATAGCAACAGTTGCCACTCATGCCATAATATGTCATTGATATGCGGAATGAACAGCGTAGGAGATACCACAGACCCTTGGGGGAACACCAGCATTTTATAGGTTTCATATATGAGCAACAACCATCTACTACGACCTTGATATGTCGCTCAGATAGAAAGCTGGCTACCCAACTGCATAACCTCTCACAGTGACCGTAATATGGCAACTTCGTGAGACCCCCCTGTGCCAGATCCGGTCACAGGCCTTCGCGAAATCTAGGCTGACTGCCAGTGCTTCTCCGTTGCGATCAATAGCCTGACGATGCCTACAGGTGCATAAGATAAATTTGATGATCACCAGCTGAACGATCGTCGCAAAAATCGTATTGTCGATCACAGATCAGCTGATGATCTTTCAGATATCCCAGGAGCTGCATGTTAATCTCGCGGTCCATTACCTTTGCAAGCAGGGAGGCTATAGGCTTATCGCTATAGGCCTGTAGTTAGCCAGATCACTGAGATCGCCCATTATGTGGATAAAATGAAAAAGGGTAACCTTCCACGAAGACGTATCATATGGCATAAGATAGAATAAGAATAGGCACGTTAAGACCGGGAATCAACCAGCCCCGAATCTGCAATTTTTTCGAACCGGGGCAAAAACTTGATAGTGATAGAGATTAGATAAAAAAAAACTCACAAATAAATAATAGTTGGCATTTTTCGTGAATGGGACAATAAGAACTCTTTTTTAATAAATTTATTTATTCTCCCAACCAGGCTTCCCTATGCTAGGCGCTTTGTGCAGCAAGTTTTTTTATTTTTAATCATACTATATTATGATTTTTGCGCCGCCTGAATTGCCGCCCGGGGCGGATGCCCCAGTTTGCCCCTCCCCCCCCTAGATCCAGGGCTGGAATCAACTCGAGAGCACACATCTTTAACACCACTGCGTGAATACCGTCTGGTCCTCTCAACTTCTTGGTATCAAGCTCTTACAGGTTTTTAGGCGGAGGCGATCCCTCTATCATCAAGAGTTGATTTGGCGGCAAAAAGGATGCCAAGAAGTTCGGCATTCCCCTTTGCCGTATGGACCACGGAGTCGTCCGATTTACGCAGTTGTGGAAGAGACGACCCTCAGCAGCTTGAGCTAGCGACCAGAATTCTCGACTACCAGAGGGGTAATCGTCCATTCGCTAGCCAGTTCTGGCGATGAACTTTAAATTGCCTTCCTTTTAGTCATTTGCTTCTTTGCTGATCAGGCGGCAACGTTAAACTTTGTATTAAGCCCTGAGGTGGATAGATCTATAAGCCTAAGAACTCACGGAGCGATTTTCTCCCGCGCCCGCCGCGGTAGCGGGCCCGCAGCTCCTGTAGAATGCAGATTTGTATGTAAAAACGAGCGGCATATTTCACGACGCGGTTTACGCCCGCGGTGGGCGCGGTTTACTCGCGGCGCCCGCTGCACCGGCGGGCAACTTCTAGAATCGCGCGGGTCGCGGTCAGCCGCAGCCTCGGCGGGTTGCTCCCGCACGCTCTGCGGTCGGTTGGCGGGCGATCGCGGTGGGCGCCGGGGGGGAGGGGGGGGGGGGGTACAGATCGTAAAACCGCCCGTCTTGCGATATTCGCCCGCCAGGTTTGCGGGCGATAATCGCAACCGCGGCGGCTGCGCTACCGCACAAAACTTCGGTCTCGTGAGTCTTGAAACTTTTTAAAATTTCCGCCACCGCAGCGGGCGCGGGTGAAAATCGCTCCGTGAGTTCTTAGCCTAAGCGTGCACGCTTGATTGATGTCGTTGACAATGATCATGATGCCCTGTCGTATCACATCGGCTACCGAGTCTGCGCTCGCGTTCGGATCTCCCGAAACGAAACAGAGCTGCCACCAGATTAAAATTTTAGAGTATTGATTATATGTGATTTATTAATCGATATTTGTTTTAATTCACGCTAGCTTTTTTATTTCTTTTGAGAAAGATCTTTACCCTGGAGTCGAGAGGGGGCCCCCGGCAAAATTTTGATACGGGGCCCCGGAAGGGCTAGCTACGCCACTGTTAGAGAATCACATATCAAGATCTCGGACTCGAACTTCGATTTTGAAACTCATCGCGGATTCCGCTGTCAAGTTACAAAACAGAATAGCCTTCCAGGTTACAGACATTAAGTGCCAACACTTATTGCCATGCCGTGCCGCACAATAATATTGCAACTAATTTTAAGATCGATCTTAAGATCTCTGCGATCTCAAGATTTGGTTTGAAATGCTGTAATCATACATTTTACTAATAAATAAACGACTTTAAATAAAATGAGAACATAATCTACGTGGAGTTCGAAGTCGATTAAAATATTTGCATTATTAGGGATAACTCAAAAACTACTCGTCAGATTTCGCTCAAATTTTAACGGGACCACATGACAAGCATCAGCTTTCGGATATAAAAAGAATCATCAAAATCAGTACACCCAGTAAAATGTTTGAAGTAACACACATTAAAAAAATCCAAATGAGAAATAACTTCTTCCTTTTTTTGAAGTCTGTTAAAAATATGTCAAATAATAAGAAAAAGTGACACTTGTGAGATTTGAGATCGTACTCTTGTGCCCAGATCGGTTTATGAAGCTTTGTTCCCACTAGTTCTACTCGTTAGTTTGATCTTCGGACTACTGGGAATTTTTTTTTCACTAGTCCGATCGTCGGACTAATGGGAACAAAGCGGTAGATATACGGCTTTGTTCCCACTAGTAATTCTACTCGTTATTATAGTTCGATCGGCGAACTAGTGGGGATTTTTTTTCACTAGTTCAACTGTCAAAATAATAAAATTGCTTGGCCTGGCAATGTAGTCTTGATCATTGTGTGACGTAATCAGGACCAATGTCACTTAATTCATGAAAATGATGTTTTTTAAGTAAATAGCCGACAAAATTGCAGGTCTTCTAAAGTTACATAAAAGTCAAAGAATAGGTATGAATAGTCATAGAATTCAAAGACCTGATGGGAAGTGCGGAAAAATGGGAAAATATTCCGACTTGCAATGCGAAATTGATACAATTGGCCTTAAGGTGAATTGAATTTTATCAATGGAGTAATAGCTACTCCTGGATGTGCTGGAATATGAGACGAACCAAGAATGCATATCAAATTTCTTGATACTTTTGCGAAACTTATTTGAAAAGACTTTTAAAAGAATGTTATATAAAACACAGCTTGACATAAAGCTGAAGAAATCCCTCAGCGTTCTCTTTAGAAATAAGGGGTACAGTAAAAGTACAAAACGGAAACTATTACACCTCGACTGGAGTATTACGTCTTGAGCGCCACGAGTACGTAATATCGTGTCGTCACGAAATGAGCCATAGATTTTGTATAGTACACGGCGATTGGCCTTGGATTAAGGCGATTGTAGTGCGTTAATAATGATATTTTAAAATTTTCAGAATTTTAATTTGCATTATGAATTTCTGCTTTTAACTGTAGTTTTCTTGTCATGTTATTGGTATCAAAACTACAATATACATAGCTTTTTGTTCTTTTAATATTTTTTCACTGTCTTTCAATTTTATTCTGAACTACTCGTAGATTCAAACTTAGTTATCAAACTCTTATGAAATTAATTTAAAAGTGGCTACATGAATAAAAGCGTGTTTAAAACATTGAAGAATAATGTCATCTCGAATAAAATGTGTGTCCCACCGGGAGGTTCTATTTTCTCAATTGAGCCCCCGTTCTCCTTTCAGAATCGAATGAATCCATTGAAAATAGAAGCCGATCGGCGCCAATTCATTGGGACATACATTTTGTTCGCGGTGTCAGTTCTGTATGCTAGTAATAATACGTCAATGGTTTAAAAAATCGAAATTTCGCTTAATTCATATTCTTTATAATTCATTTTGTTAAAAAGAAAATGTAAAGGAGAGAACTGATCCGTGAGCGTGGGAGGCAGCATTCTATGAGTTGGTCAACTGAAGCTTCGAACACGTTTTCGCCCCCGCATCTTCAACTTGTAAGTGAAGTAGGGTTTGAGAAACTAAATCGTTTCGGTTCTGGAACTTTCTTTTGAATAAAGAATGTATTTTTACAAGTTTTCTTCTGTCTCAGTTTCGCAGTACCTACCTAATTAAATCTAGCTAGTGAAATTTGATCTCTCTGAGGTTCGATTAAGCTGAAATTTTTTATACATGTAAATCGAATTACAATGCAATATTCATTTAATGAACATAGAACTGGTCTGATGATGGAGCTAGAAGTTGGCGATACAAACTCTGAATTATTTTTGTTGACAATCTTATGTTGAATGATACCCTGGAAGATTATTTTTAAATAACAAATATGATCTTGTTTCATTTCAAATCACTGATAATAAAGCTGGTAAAACTTTCTCTTCACCTAGGTATAAAATAAAGTATTAGATTATAATTAATTCATTGATTACCTTCAAAAATCTATTGGAAGATCCAGGTCGCAGAATTAACGCACGTCAATAAATTTCATAGTGACACGACTGACACGCCCCTCTAAAACCTTTTATCGAGATAAGGAATCCGGGACATTTAGCTATTAATTACTGAACGATCCCGGATATCCTGGCCATCTGGCAAAAGTAAAAGGCGGGGTTAATCAGCAACCTAGTCATCGAAAAATGGACACCGGTAGGTACTTATAAATGCAAGTAGGACCGATGAATAAATCAACTCGCCATACCATGTAATCATTAATGATTTGTTCTGCTTATGACTAAAGAATCCTAAACAAACTTCAAAAAAACTCGAAAAGTCAGTTTTCTTTCTTTCTTTCTTTCTCTCTCGTTTCATTTTGGAAATAAATGTTATGTGTTTCTTCCTATCCATAGTACATCTAATGTATCACTTTAATCCTGAATTCAATCAAACGAATTGAGAACCTATTTATTCCGTTCTCAAAGTAAATAAGAATTAAGTCTTCGTGGTTTCTTCGGGATTTCTTCTTTACGACGCGACGATACGATCTGTAGAATCCTAAATAGGATATTGTTCACGTTTGTTGCGCAGCATGGGTATTAAGGAAATCCGTCTGCGAGTTTATTGCACGAGCAATATGGAGCGTGGACCCTTTGAGTTTGTGTCTACAATGTTTATTAGAAACTTCGGGCCAATTACGTGTCAGAATAAAAGGGCTAAGCAATCTAGATTAGAAACATTGACTGAAGATTTTTTCTGTGTTTTAGTGGTCGAATAGGGTCAAAAGATCGGGCTTGGTGAGAACGCAGAACTGAAATAAAACTTAAGGTAGAAGGTAATTTGAAGAAGTAATTTTGAAAATAGATGTTTTTTGGCGGGTTTAGCAATTTTTTTGAAATTAATGAAATTATTTTTATTTTTATGGAATGTATAGAAATGGATGCGCCAATGAATTTCCAATCTTCCGATACCACGCCGTGGTTGGTCGACGTGAAACTTGAGAAGAAACTATTGCTAAAAGTTATGTTTATATAAGGAAAAGTAATTTAGTGAAAATTTTGAAAAATTTAAATGGAAATAAAAAACTAATTGGACAGTTAAAAAGAGCACTTCATTGAGCATTACTGTTACAATAATGTGTATTATTGTAACAGTAGAAAATGAAAAAAAAAAAATGCGAAAAACAAAATGTATTTTTTTTTTCTTATAAATCACACGGCTACAGAAGCTATCCGAATATAAAACAATACCATATCCAAAACATTTTTGTTGAACATATTTGTTACCTATTGTGAACTGTAAAATGCCAAACATTTTCTACACCTGCATTGTCGCCTATGTTTTAGTAATAAGTTATGTGTGAACTCCTATGTGAAATTATTAGCAACGATTATATTTCCCGTGTTTAATGATACAGTATCGAAAACGAAAAAATATTATGGCATCTCTTTTAAAAACTTTATTGTCGTAGTTACGTGCCATTAAAGAAATCAAATATCATCTGCTATTGTTAAATTCTCAACATTGTCACGTTTTTAATATCTGATACATTTAATATTTATGTGTCTCAGTGAGAGACAATATATTTTGTAGGATTTCAACGCCCGATGAAAGCACTTGTTTTCGATGTTAGGCATTTTCGCGAAAAACTTTACGTCGTAAGAATTATTGACATATTTTTTTAATTGAATTTTTGCCATTTTTTGGATTTATACTGAAATAAGATGTTATTTTTTTGTCGAAATATATATTAAGATAGTAAAATAACAGGAGATTTTTAGTGACGTGGACCATTAAAATGTTCCGTTACGTGACTCCTTCAGGTAAAATAGTCTTTAATTAGTATCGGTAAGGCTAAAGTAATAAATTAATGAGAAAAAACACAATAAATTAACATGAAAACTACTTTTAGCGTGTAATTTTCCTAATTCCGTTACTTTTTGGTCATTTTACATTGTAATTTGTTCTTAAATAAAAAAAAACACCAAACAGTCTAAATCTTGATATTTTTAAAAGGATAACCAAATTATATCTTAATTTTATAAAATAATGTAATATCTAGGAAAAGTAATTAAACAAGGGATTTTTTATTTTCACTTTTTTCGAAACAGTCACGGAAACGAAAGCTTGAACTAATGGAATGGAAAATAAGGTAAACGACACCCAGTCATGTCACATAACTCCCTGAGTAGGCGGTAGAAGTCAGAAGAACCACTAGAGTCTAGACTATCACAAAATTAAGTTTATTTTAAAACCCAATGCATACGTAACGGGTTTTTTTCCCGTACGGGTCGGGACGTGAAGTTTTGGAAAAATCGTTTTGGAAAAATGTATACGACAGTGCATACGCAGCGGAATCCCGTACGGAACGTGGCTCGTACGGGACGGGAAAAATCCCGTTACGTATGCATTGAGCTGTAATCTATATAGTTCTCAGATTTTCTTCTTCACAACGCATCAATAAAACCATAGATGTTATCATAATAATTATGAAAGGCTTTTCACATAAAAACCTAATTTATCATGAAAGCTCCAAGTAAGCTAGGCCAAAGGTGTGATAAACGTGGAAAAGTAAACCAAATAAGTACAAATGAGAACACCTCATCTCTATGGACTTAACGTTATACATTATTCATATAATAGACACTTCAGTGATCGGATGAACGCTTCGTGAGCGCATACGACAGCGTATTTTTATGTAGTCCTGAATAATCTTCCACATCTTAAGGATAATGGGCTCCTGGTGGGCAGCATTATATTTGCGTATTCAGTAGTTAGAAGAAACTTTGATAATAAACCACCCAAGCGCAAATCAGACTTTCACGCGAACGTTTCACGCGAACTTCGACTACCAAGGAAGGGTTATGTTTTTCGCGCGTATCTTGGATACGTATGCATGTGTGTAATATTCTTTATTACCCCATATCTTCCATGTAGTGTGACATTGTGTGATAAGGGGTGGGAGGGGGTCTTAAATTTTGTGTTGTCACATTTCAAAATCGAATAATTGGTATGTATAGGTAAATATTAAAAAACAATTAATGGAAATAAAACTTATTTCGGTACTGCTGTTTTAATTTAATAATTTCTAGGTGTAAAATTTCATAAGAAATAAATAAATAAATAAATAAATAAATAAATAACGGTTCACACTCATAGCCCCACACTAGGATTCCCTGTGTCGTGGGTGCCATGGACAACACACAACATAGACAAGGACATTCACACCCAGACCGAGAACAGAAATCCAAACTCATCATTCAAATTTCCGCCTCGCTGGGAATCGAACCCAGGACCCTTAATATGTCGTAATGTGTCGTTAACACTAATTTATGGATGGCCCCAAAGCAATATGTAAAATTTCAACTCTTTAGGATAAGTAGAAGTAGGTCTTATTAGACTTGCAAGATTTGACCCAAACAAACAGGGCAAGCTAAATAAAAGCGGCCAAGTGCGAGTCGGACTCGCCCATGAAGGGTTTCGTAGCAGCAAGTAACATAATATAAAAGTTCTTGTAGTTCGTTGTAACTTTGATCGAGGTAAATTGCGGATTACGATTATGACGTATTAAAAAAAAACTACTTACTAGATCTCGTTCAAACCAATTTTAAGTGGAAATTTGCATGGTAAAGTACATCATATATTTTCTTTAGTTTTATTTTTAGTTTTATCATTCACTTATTTTAGAAGTTACAGGGGGGGGGGGGGGATACACATTTTACCACTTTGGAAGTGTCTCTCGCGCAAACTATTCAGTTTAGAAAAAAATGATATTAGAAACCTCAATATCATTTTTGAAGACCTATCCATAGATACCCCACCCCACACGTATGGGTTTGATGAAAAAAAAAATTTGAGTTTCAGTTCTAAGTATGGGGAGCCCCCAAAATTTATTGTTTTTTTTTTCTATTTTTATGTGAAAATCTTAATGCGATTCACAGAATACATCTACTTACCAAGTTTCAACAGTATAGTTCTTATACTTTCGGAAAAAAGTGGTTGTGACATACGGACGGACAGATAGACAGACATACATGACGAATCTATAAGGGTTCCGTTTTTTGCCATTTGGCTACGGAACCCTAAAAACCGTTCGAAAAGTTCATAAGTCACTTGAATATCAAAGAACATAAAAGACTAACTTAGATCGCTGTAATCCCGTTCAAAGTTTTTTCGATATCGGCAATACTGGTGCTATTTTCTACAGCTGAGGTTGAAAGAAGAAAATTTTATATTTAGAATATACTAGGATCAGTTTGTCAAGAACAAAGATTTAAATTTATTTATTATTTAGGACATTATTGGGGATACAATTGGGTAATATAAGGTTTAATTAAAGAACTTAAATAAAAATACAGATACTTGACAAATAACTAAACACCACCAAGTATCTGGCAAGTAGAAGGCCTACTTAATATTCTTTACCTACTGCGAATCAGGTTCACCCAACAATTTTAAATTGCCGCAAAAAATGTATTGCGTGTAATCTAAGAGTAATTTATCAATTTGGAGTCGTAATAATGGCCGCTTTGAAGCCGCTAGAGATTCACTTGGACAGATTAAGATAATTATCTCGCTTGAGGATAAATAATTTTAAATTATCTGGAGATTAACATATAGAGCAGTTTATAATAAGGAAAATTGGACTAATCCGAAAAATGATATTTTAAGCAAATGTGTATACTTACTCCATTTTATAGACCAGTATTATTTGGCAAACAGCATTGGAAATACTCTTTATTAAAATATTATTTAAATAGGAGGGATAATATTGGTAATATTGATTTTGTTTGTTAATTAATACCAATATTACTATTATTATTTCTCCATGGGGACCGCCTGAATAGCATGCCACACTTGAGCATAAGTCAGCCCCCAAACGACTCGTCCTGTTCCGGCTGTTTTGCAATATTTGATTCTAAGATTCTGGAGTTTTAAATATTATACTATACATGCCAAATTACAGCTTTCTATCACCACAGAACAAAAAATAGTGCTTATGCTAGCACTAAGGGTCTCCCTCGGCGCTTAGCTTCGGACAGACAGACGGACAAACGGACGCACAGACGGACGGACAGACGGAAGAAGAGACGGAAGAAGAGACTAACAGACAGACGGACGGACAATAAAATTATACGAAATATATTATATTAATAATTATACGAATATATACGAAAATATAATTGTTCCGATTTTACTTCGGATTGCATTTGCATTTTGACTACAGAGAGACTAGTTAGCTCGGTGTCGATTGAGCATCGGTTAGAATGCTTATCACTAATGGAATACTAATTAAAAACGTAATAACATTGTTTATATTGATGATTTTAGAACCTTTGTTGAACCTAAACGAATAATACCGATACGGAATGAATAGATTTTCCTTTAAGTTTGTTAGAAAGTGCTTTTTTTAAGTTACTAGATCGCACTCAGGCGCAGAGTAGCCAGACTCTCGGCATTCTACAGGATACATTTTGGTCAATATGACCATGAGTACGATTTCTTCTATAGTTATAGGTACGTATAACAAAGCAAAGGTATTCCTCTTTATTCCTAGAGTAATAGGTACATGTTAAATATTCGAGTCTTTTAAATCGTCAATATGATCGAATTGGCCTTTTTATTTCCTTTAACTAGGTCTTAATTACGGAAAAAGAGGGGGAATTAGGCTTTCCGTGAAAGGACGTCATAGGTCTTATTAAATCAATGATTACGATGTCTCTTTTTGGTAGAATGTTATTCCAAATGTCAGACGGATTAACCTTTATGTAACTTCAGTGGAAATTTTAGGCAAGTCAAATATACCTAACTGTACTAAATATACTCGTAGCTACTACCGAAGAATTACTTTAAAAGGTAACATTTTATTTTTGACCGTGTAAGGTTTCTACTTCACTAATAACTCCTTTTTTATAGAAATAGCCGGCAAACGAGCTGACGATCTACCTGATGGTAAGTGGCTATCGTCGTCCATGGACATCATCAACACCAAAGGTATCACTGATGCGTTGCCGGCCAAAAAAGAGAGAAAAAAATAAAAAGAAAGATCTTCGTTCGACGTCACGACATCTTTCTATGTATTGTGTACGCATGCATACTGGCATGTGTGCGTGCAATAGGCGTGCGGATTAAAGCCACAATAGTAAATGTATTTAGTGTTAAGCAATGAATTAAAATATTTTATAACTACAGTGTAGCATCACCGCATGAATTATAAAGCTGTGTCGTTTTTATATTTTTGTGTTGTTGTTGTCGTATCATTTTGTAGTGTCTTCGTCCAATGTAAAAGCGGCCATTGGACGACACGATAACGACATCTTATGTATGTACTGTGTACACTCGCACACATGAAAGCTTTCGTAATATATATAAAGGAGACGGGGTATTCTGCGGTATTGGTTATTTGCCATAGTCAATGTTCAAGTCAAAATATTTTATTCATATATGTATGTATCACCACAGTATAATTTTATTAAAATAGAAAATATTACATTTATAAATACAAAACAACAAAAAAACTCAAGTCGTTTGATAAAATTAAAATACTGTCGGCGGACAGCCCTAGCGCGCGGCTACGTTCCGCGCGGCCATAGGCAAGTTTTTCGAGAATAGGACCGAGTTACGTTACTGGTTAGATTCCTTTACTGTGGTATGACTGATACACTTATGCACGTCATAATTTTTTTATCTACCAGCTTTTCGAAAGGGTGCTTTGTCATGGAGGAGAAGAAAAGCCGTAAAGAAACTCCTCAGCACATCTTTTTAAAAAAATATTACAAAAAAGAAAATATTACAAAAAAAATATTTACTAATCTGAGCGGAACTGGTTGCAGAACTGATCATTTCCATGCATCTTTGTCATTTAAATACTCGTCTACACTATAATATCCCTTGCTTAACAATTGTTTTTTTACAGGTTTTTTGAAATACAATACACATATCTAAAATATTTGTCATCACGACAACAGTGAGAGCGTTGCTGTCGACGATAATGATATTATCTTGTCGGTGTTGTCCAATGAGACAGCCTGCTGTACAATTTCATATAAATATGCCTCCACTGCTGTCGTTTCTAGTATGAAAATATTTTGATAAATTATAAAATGGTGTTGTTATCGTGTCGTCCAATGAACCAGCGGCCATTGAAGAAGCAGCCAATGACGCTATAAACACATGGTATTCAATCTTAGTGATTGATTATGACAGTGTTTATACATTACAAACGTAATTGGTTTGTTTAAAATTCAAATTTTGTGTATAATAATGTATGTGGGTAATCTGAATGTATTTGTTTAGAAGATTCTTATGTATTTTGGTCTACGTAAGCATTTATAGAAGCAAAGCAAAAAAAGCAAAGCAAAAACCCATAATTGTCCCACTGCTGGGCTCGGGGTCTCTTCTCACAATGTGAGGGGTATTAGGCCATAGTCTACCAAGCTGGCCAAGTGCGGATTGGTAAACTTCACAAACCTTTGAGAACTTATTTATAGAAGACGATAAAAAAATGGCAAATTCAAATGCTATTTCTTTGTTTGTACTTCCATAGTATGTTCCTACAGCAGGCTAAAAAACCGGGCAAGTGCGTGTTAGAAATTAAATTATGTAGGAATTTATTGAAATTCCTATTTTGATAGTTACATGTAACTTTCAGATAACTCGCGCATACATCTCGCTCACACGATGCTGACAATAATTTGGGCCATTTATCCGTACTTAGGGGTTGTGAGTTGTGACCAGGAAGCTATGCCTACGCCAGTACGCTTTCGTGATCATCTAGAGTAAAGCTCTAGATCTAGCATAGATAGAATATTGCATACGCTTTTTGAAAGTAGATCTAAAAGATGAAGACGAAAATTGACGACGAAAGCGCACTTGTGTAGACATCGCCAGAGAGCCTTAGAAGAAAACTAGTAAATAAATAAAAAAAGATTACAGAGTCCTTACGTAGGTGAACAGATTTCCTGTTTGTGCACTAACCTGTACAATGTGCATAGTAATAATGTAATAATGCACGACTAAAAGCAACCAGTTGCGGTTTGTTGTAAAATGGATGAATTACAAATAATTTCCGCCATGTAACACCTTACAATATTAAATATCGCAATATGGTTTCGCTGTATTAACTATTATTATTTTTCCATGGGGTTCGCCTGGATAGCTATCACCCTTGAGCATGTGTCAGCCGCCAAACGACTCGTCGTGTTCCGGCTGGGGGCTTGAGAGACAGTTCTTCTTCTTTCTTTCTTGGTCAGCAGCGTATCGGTGATTCATTTGGTGTTGCTGATGTCCATGGGCGACGATAGCCACTTAATATCAGGTGGATCGTGAGCTCGTTTACCGTAATTCGAACGCAGATCATTCAACGATATTACTCCGTCAAATTATGCTCTATTACCCTAAAATTTTCCTCTATTACAATACGTTAAATTACATCCATCACTCTCAATAATCTCCGTGATCCTTATATGATACAGATTTATTCTTTAAAGTCTATAAATATTCAACAACTTATTTCGTTCACGCAGATGTTTCGTCGGGTGAATGACGAATAAATTCCAGAAGAACAAGCATTTTAGTAAAAAAACTCCCGGGAATGCCTATTTGTAGACATTTGGAGTCACGGTTCTCGGAGTTGAGGGAAAATTGGATTTTTTCTCATTGATATTAAACTTACAAATGAGATATTTAAACTAACCTGCCGATGTAATTTAGAGGCAACCATTGTTCTACCTGAGAAAGGAGATAGACTTTAAGTGGTTAAAGGTTCTGTAAAGAAGGAAAATTCGTTTGTTGCAGTTAATTCGTTTGTTTGTCTGTTTATCTTAGCCATATTTGAAACTAGCTCTCTGCCCCGTGGCTTTGCCCGCATTTTCCGAAATAATTACCCTATAATATGTTATTCGAGATCATGGTCTACATTTCAAATTTTATGAAAATCTATACAATAAAATCCGGTAAAAAAACGATTAGTTTTTTCGTGAGAGTAACAAAATATCCGTAAATCTTCAAAAAAAAAATTTCCCGTTTATAATGTGTTATTAGATTACCTATTGTTACAGTGAATGATTATGTAAGAACTATTTGACGACCATAGTACAACGTAAAAATTATTCTATTTAATATTACTAAGTAAATAGTGACAAATATGTATTTGAAGCATAAAAAAAAGAAATGGCTGACTCTTAATAATTGAGTATTTTGCTGCCTTCTAATTCTATGAGAAAACCCTCATCACTCAGCATTAGTCATAAAAACAAGCCTCGTTCAAAAAATAATAAATCTTACAGAATAATTTTATACCCCATTTTATTTTTTTATAATAATGATAATGATAATAAAACTTGAAGACAAAACTACTAACTACTACTACTAATATGGAAAACTAAGAGAACTCAGTGATTGAAAATTCCCATACCTTTACGTTATAAATTTATAGATACAAGCGATAACATACCACTTAAGGGAGCCATTAGCTTCGTCTAAAGTCTGGGTTTAATATCCATATAAATGTCATTTCTAGTATAATTGACGGTCCACGAGGTCCATTAAATCCCCTGAGAATTCGGTTAAACTATTAGATACGCTGCTTTAGCAAAAATTATCTAGTCCGATGCATATTTTCTATAAAGTTTCTAGTCGGCATGACGTGGAATCCTAAGAAACTAATAATAACGAAAGTGTTGTCTTTCAACGCATATGGATGTTCTATAGTAATCTATACATCTATACAAATAAATAAAATTGGAGTGTCTGTTTGTAAAATTAAAGTAACCGCTTTTTACTAAGTGCATTTGGATGTATACAGTAACACGGTACATATACCAAAACAACACTTTTTACAGTTTTTGTCTGTCTTTGTGTCTGTCTGTCTGTTTGTTCCCGCTGATCTCTGAAATGGCTGAACCGATTTTGATCGGACTTTCACTGGCAGATAGCTGATGTAACAAGGAATAACTTAGGCTACTTTTATTTTAGAAAAAAAAGGGTTTGTTAGGCGATACGAAGTTCGCCAGGTCAGCTAGTCTATGCTTCCACCAGCACACACGTCGAATCGACGTATGGTTATCTTTCCAGTAAGTACTATAAAATAAGGTTCTTTTTAGGATTAATAATATTGCTAACCATTCTAAGGAGATCTAGCTAGATTACTCGGTAATCTACTGCAGTTGTTATGCGCACTTCGCTTAGGTACTTAGTAGGTATTATAATGAAAACCAAATTTGCATAAGAGGAAAATGTATAAACAATATTTTTTTATATCTGTTATTCACGGTTCGTTATATTGTTTGGTCATTGATTTTTTTGCTTCTTTATTATTTATATCGTTCACTTGGTCCATAATTTGATAATAGAAATGTTTAAGGAATCATGCACATTTATGTGGAAAAACAATCTTATATATAAAAAATTCTCGTGTCACGGTGTTAGAAGTTGAACACCTCCGAAACGGCTCAACCGATTTTCGTGAATCTTTGCGTGCATATCGGCTAGGGTTGAGAATCGGACAACATCTATTTTTCAACCCCCTACCCCTAAAACCTTTTTGGCAGAACAACGTTTGCCCGGTCAGCTAGTTTTATTATAATACCTTATTAGGTTATGTACTTATTGCTTTTAACAGACTTAACAAACGTGCATGTTATATTCGCCTTTTCTTCTCTGTTTAAGGCAGTTTTAACTCTTTGGCTTACAAGCTTATCTAGTACGCTATTTTTAATTATTATACTTATTACGTGGTTGTTAATAACACTGTCATATCCAACTTATATGTATTGTATACGTATACTTAAACTCGTATGTAGGTATACGTATTATGGTGTCAGTTTAGTGGTTGTCTAAGGTCGGAAGTAATTAAATTTACTCAGTGCAGGCAACTTGCAACTGTAACTGCAGCTGTTTAATACGAGATACAAAATGAAATGGAATAGCTTTACATAAGTGTTAAATAAATTATAACGCAAAGGGGCCATCCATAAATTACGTCACACTAATTTCATGACTTTTTGACCCTTCACAAATATGACCAGCTGTGACAAGGAGGGGGGGCCTCCTTGTCACAGCTGGTCACATTTGTGAGACCTCCCCCCTAGTGTGACGTCACATATCATGAAATTTTACACCTACAAATTATTAAATTAAAACAGCAGTTCCGAAATAAGTTGTATTTACATTAATTGTTTATTTAATATTTACCTATACATACCAATTATTCGATTTTGAAATGTGACGTCACGAAAGGACCCCCGCCCACCCCTTGTCACACAATGTCACACTATATCGACCCCCCCCCCCCCCAAAGTTGACGTAATTTATGGACGGCCCCATTAATATACAAAATGAAATGGAATAGTTTTACCTAAATGTTAAATAAATTATAAAACAAATTCATTGCATAATAACGATTATCCATAAAAATGGGTAAAACCCAGAGGAAACTGGTCACAGTGTAATTCATAATGAGCCGTAATTGTTAAGCGATCGCGTTTAATTTTATGTAAAATTATGTTTCTTTTGCTAAAGAAGCAGATTATGACCATTGATGATTGTGTATTAGTAATAACTAATAAGTAATTAAAAAAGACAAAGCATGGTCAACTCTATAGTGTTACTGATCCCAATGGATTACAGTTTGCTATCAGGTGGCTCGATTTTCTGCTATATCGAATAACAGGGATAAAAGCGATTAAAGATAATCTAAATTTTACTAACAAAAAATAACCGACTTCAAAGTTACTCAAAAAGTACTTGTCAGATCTCGTTCAAATTTATGTGGGATTACGTGACAAGCACCTGGCTTTGGATTAAAAAAAGAATCATCACAATCGGTTGGCGTGATATTGAGTTATTCGTCCATTTGTCGCGCTTATTTAATACAAATTTAAGACTTATATAGTTTTATCATGGATGCCATTGTCAGATCTCAATAAAATTTATATGAGACCACATGACAGCCATCAGCTTTTGATTAAAAACAGAATCATCAAAATCGGTTCACGTGGTCCAAAGTTCTGAGGTAACGAACATAAAAAAAAATACAGTCGAATTGAGAACCTCCTCCTTTTTTTGAAGTCGGTTAATAAAATCGGTTAATACATAGTTTAAAAATTAAAATACATGTTTTATAGTGTCAATGTACAAATTAAAAAAAATGTGACTCCTGTTACCTGTGAAGGAGTTGCGTCGTCTGAATCTTATTAATTAGGTTATACTTATCACAAAAATTCATTGTCCAATCATTGGTATCTAATTGTAAGCTAAATTACAAGAATAAATTTCCTAATTTTATGAAAAATGTGAAGTACTATATTATCAGTGAGGTTTAAAATTTTAAATAAATGTTTATGTACATTGTACAAGAATTTAAGTTAGGCTGTGTATAACTGACAGAAATAACATAACTGAGTCACTTGTACCTACTTGCACTGACAATTATTATGGCTATATATTGATCAAAATAATACAAATAATCACAGCAGGATGAAAGATTTTATATCAACAACTAAAATAATAATATACTAACTATTAAACTAAAATAACAATAAGCTGGAAGTTTGTTTTGCGCCGCGTTGCGGTTACAGGTATTAATGAGCTATCGAGAAATATTACCATAACCGATTAACACTATTTTGTTAGACTGTAATCAATTACAAACTTCTGTTTTTTATTTGAAATAATAGAGCTGTGGTTAGCTCTGATTGTCGTATTGAATTGTATACATATTTTTAGTATAGCATAGTTAATATCTATAGAACCTCTGACCCCAATTACATTAATAATTTAAGGTACGGAAAATGTTATCTTACTCGGAAATAAGATATTATTTGGTTGGGTTTTAATACCTCAAATGACCTCAATAGGTACCTATAGTCCATTAGCAGTCCTTTGCAAGCACGGGTCTCGTAATCATGGAAGTTTGAAGTGTACTCCACGATTTGATTCGATTTTTTTACCCGACTGCGCGACGCAAAGGAGGTTTAGCAGATGTGTTTATCTGTCTATGTATGTATGTATGTTTGTCCCTATGTGGCGTTGTAGAGACCAAACGTGTTGACCGATTTTGATTATTCTACGTCAATCGATTTGTCATAATGACAATAATCAAAATTCGTCACAGCGACCACCAGACTCCATATTGTCAAAATGAAAAAAATATACATATACATTGACGAACTAAGTCAAATGGATACCCCATCTTTGAATAGGTATTCAAAAATGATTTGTTGGTTTCTAATTCTTTCATCATTTTTCATTTTAACACTCCAGTAGTCGCGCGTTCTACAGTTGTAGAACAGTCATGCATTTTTTGCTATTACATGGTGAATAATGGACCGGAAATGCCCAAACTCGTATTATTCTTCTATGACTAATTTGTGAACACAATCAGTGTCCCAGCTACAACCGGCGCGACTGCATGTGTTAGAAATTTCACGCCAAAAGGGAATTTCTACGATAGTAGAGCGCGCGAGCACTCGCGTAACATTTTTGACAACACTTTGTATTTGTTTTTGTGTTTATTTGAAAGGTATTATTGAGCTTTATTTTACATGTTATATATTATGTATACAAATAAATAAAATTGGAGCGTCTGTTTGTAATATTAAAATAACCACTTTTTACTAAGTGCATTTGGATGTATACAGGGCACATATACCACAACAATATTTTTTACAATTTTTGTCTGTCTGTCTGTCTGTATATCTGTCTGTCTGTTTGTTACGGCTAATCTCTGAAATTGCTAATCTCTGAGGAGATGAGCGAATGAAGAAAGAAGACTGAAAAGATTTATGTGCCAAAAATAGTTGATTTTTCTTATGATTCTCTAGAAGTCCGATATTATGTTCCTAATTAGTAAGAGAAACTATGTTTTGTCGTTTTTTAATTTTTAATATAGTATATATGAAGATGGGATAAGGCATTTCATTTATTTCTTTAATTTATCTGTAAAATTGTACAATCAATATTGTTCTACATATGTAGAGCGCGCGAGCACTGGCGTACCAAATAGGGGTGCGTGTACTGGAGTGTTAAGTAACAATTTAGGACATATAACGATTTTAAGGTATTTAAACAACCATTCTCGCTAATTTACTAACTCCCTTAATGAAATGACAATTGCGAATTTACCGTCTTGTAATCCTTATTAAGAAGTCAATGAATCCTAACTTAAAAGTGTAACTCAAAAAAAAACCCGACTAAGTAAAAAAACAAAAAAGAAAAAAGTCCAGTAGTCTAGAATGTTGTTATAAGTAATACTGAACAACTACAACATAGAATTTTAACTACAACATAAATTTTACAGCGAAAACAAACAAGATTTGATTGGTCGAAGAATGGGCGTAGTAGCTTACTTCTTAAAAAATAAATAGGTAACGAAAAAAATATTGACGGTTTCTGAGAAGGAATGCATTAAGCAATGTACTTTTGTACAAAAGTTTGAAACTGTGGTATTTATATTAGATGCAGATAAAGAACATGAAGCTAACAAACTTTAAAATTTTCCCCCAAACCTTTTAGCTGTTCAACGTTCTGAACCGTCTTTCAGTATTAGTGCCAGTTCGTTACTTAAAACCACTTGTCTTTCATACCAGATGTTAAAATACTTTTAGCAGTGTCCCGAAAATTTTTCTTTTTTACTAGAAATACTGATCATTTTCCCGCTGAATACTGGTTTTTTCTATTATATTTCTTACAAAATGGTTTTGTTCGCCCTGGCAAATCTATGATTAATCGCACTTTAAAAAATATTTGTGATGGATAGGTTTCATTTAATAAGCGTAGGTATCGTTTTTATTTGTAGATGAGTGATATAACTAAATGTTACCCGTGTTTTTATTTGTAGTAAACAAATAAGTCAGGGAAACTTTATTATAATCGTTTAGCATTATCAATGTTTTTAGGGTTCCATAGCCAAAATTAAATGGCAAAAAACGGAACCCTTATAAATTCGTCATGTATGTCTGTCTGTCTGTCTGGAGCCACTTTTCTCCGAAACTATAAGAACTATACTGTTGAAACTTGGTCAGTAGATGTATACCGTAAACCGCGTTAAGATTTTCACACAAAAATTGAAAAATAATAAATTTTGGGGGTTCCCCATACATAGAACTGAAACTCAAAAATTATTTTTTCATCAAACCCATACGTGTGGGGTATCTATAGCTAGGTCTTCAAAAATGATATTGAGGTTTCTAATATAATTTTTTTCTAAATTGAATAGTTTGCGCGAGAGACACTTCCAAAGTGGTAAAATGTGTGTCCCCCCCCCTGTAACTTCTAAAATAAGAGAATGATAAATATAAAAAAAATATATGATGTACATTACCGTGCAAACTTCTAAAGAAAATTGATTTGAACGAGATCTAATAAGTAGTTTTTTTTAATACGTCATAAATCGTAAACCGCAAAAAACATCGATCAAAGTTACAATGAAGTACAAGAACTTTTATATTATGTTACTTGCTGCTACGGAACCCTTCATGGGCGAGTTCGACTCGCACTTGGCCGCTTTTTTTTATTTTATATTCTTAAAGGTTAATGCTTGACTACAATTCCACCTGATGGTGAGTGGCGATGTAGTCATGGGTACTAGGGCATGTGATATCGGAACTATTCTCAATATCGAAACTGGTTTTCGATATTGAGCCCTGATTCCGGAATTCCGGAATTGGTTTCGATATTGTTTGTTTAAAATTAAAAATTAAAAAAAAAGCGCTTGCTACCAAAAAAGCTATCATGATACACTTTTTTGAAAACCTTATGATGAGCTCTTTAATTTGATACCCGTATTGCATTATTTGATTTATTTTTATTTTTTGATAATTCAAACATCACACACCTGCGATATGCCGATGACATAGTAGTTATCCTGGTGGGATGAAAATAATGTCGAATGACCATGTCACACGCATACCGATTGTTGTTGGTGGCGCTGCTCTCGAAGTTGTAGACGATTATTCGTTTATTTATATTTACCTGGGATAAATGATATAAATCGTAGAATCCAAATTGAGCTGCGTTCGGGAAACCACGTCATATCTTGTCGTCAAAACACTACCTCAGTGCCTGATTTCGAAGGTTTTCGAGCAGTGTGTGTAGCTAATGATGACATACTGCTTCCGAGACGTGGTGCTTTACTGTCGTCCTAATCCACAAGCTCAAAGTTGCACAGCGTGCTATGGAGAGGGTTATGCTCGGTATTTCTCTACGTGATTGCGACAGAAATAATGAAATCCGTAGACGAACTAGGATAACCGACAGAGTAAAGCGAATAAGCCAACTGAAGTGGCAATGGTCTGGCCACATAGCTCGAAGGACCGATAACCATTGGGGAAGAAAGGTCCTCGAAAGGCGCTCATGTCTCGGAAAACGAAGTATAGGACGCCACCAGGTGGACTGACGGCCTGAAGAAAAGTGGGCATCAGCTGAACTCCGAAGGCTCAGGACCGTTCATAGTGGCGCAAGTTAGGGGAGGCCTATGTCCAGCAGTTGACTTCTAAAGACGGATGGATGGATGCATAATAAAATAAATTACAGATATTTGATTAAAGTTTCTTCAGATGTGTTTATCATAGCATAAGTTTTAATATTTATGGATTACAACTAAATCTTTCTGAATCAAATGCTGCTTTTGAATACGAAAAAAAAAGATTGATTTCACACAATTATTACAATTTCTTAGTTAGCTAATCTATAAAAGTAATAATGATGGTGCAAGGGGTACACAAGGAATAGAGGGACTTGGGTAATTGGGTCCGTGGGTGCGTTCAGAAATAAATGAACACTCGAAATATCTTCTTCATTTAGTAACAATAAATATCGAAGTTTCGATATTGAAACACTCAGTTCCGGAACTGAAAAATTGTCCGAGATTCCGGAATTGCGAAATCTCGAAACTTCGATATCCATGCCCTAATGGGTACATCGCGTACTAACTTACTAAAAGCCTATTCACTCTTTCCTTGAAGACACTTATGTACATTATAATCGAACGGAAACACCGACGCAAGCAATTTATTCCAATCCTTCGCTGTACGCATAATAAACGATGAAGTGGCAAAAGAGCAGACGAGCCACCTGATGGTAAATGGTCACCATCGCCCGTGGGCAGCAGCAACACCAAAAGAAAGAAAGAAATTTTCTACTGACTCTGTAACTCAATCAAGACGATTGGAAATATTTTTTGCGTTATAATAGTGTTTTTAAAGTTTTTAGTGTTTTATAATATTTGTTTAGGTTTGTTTAGAGGTCTAGATTCGATTTCAGAACTTTCGTATTCAGTTTCATAACCCAATCCTTTTAAAACTGTAATGAACAATTGAAGTCAACAATGTGGGTGATGATAAAACAGTAAAGACGGTGTAATCAAAAACATTCCTCAAATTTCTTGTTTATTCATCTTAAATTGGCAACGGTTAAGTGATGTTTATTCAGTGGGTAAAACGGTTAATGTATCCAAATAATGGATTTAGCCGCTTTTCATAAATTTTACTGGATCTGAAAAGGTTTATACATTCGCTTTTAGAGCCGTGCAAATGTTATTTCTCGGGGTTGATTTAATTATAATACAGAACGGTAAAGCAGCTTATACCCTTCTATGTAATTTTCAGTGTTGTTTTTAAACGCTACATTCGAAACAAAAAAATGGGTGCACATAATATTTTACGTGGCTCAGAAATTGTTGCTTTAATTCCACAAGACTTGATTTACGTCAATAAAAATACCAAAATGTTACATTTGAGAGGGAAATTAATAGCATTATTAATTGTTTATTTTTTACAGTGATAGATCACTTATACTGGAAGAGCGAAGACAACATTAAAATAGGAATAGCTATAGGAAAAATCTTTGCACTACAATAATCATTATTTCGTGAAAATGTTTCTAGTGAGTTTTCTTTTGTAAAATATTAAGGCTGCTTCGAGAAGGAAAAAAAACGTTGACCAATTTTCTGAATTTTATACGTCTTGTATAAAATGATGATATTAATTAAATTTATGACACAGGACCATGAGCTGTAAGTTAAGGGGTACTTAGTATCCCGGAAAACACAGACAAAGGCGCAAGCAGAGCGCTAGTTAACCCTAGTTAATTTGATCTCATATCAGCAGTAGGATACAGAAACTAACAGTGAATTAACTTTGCTAACAGCGAGCTCAAAGTTTACAGTAGCGCAGGAAATGACAAGAACGGTCGAAAAGGGAAGTGCACTAATGGAATTAGACACTCAATAGAACCTCAGAGCTTTTGAAAAGTTCTTGAAGTTATAAACGAGACTATTAGTTGGACAAGTTAGACTGCATCGTTGTGTTAGGGTTAGAGGCTCGTTCTTGAATCTAATTATTAGGTGTAGTAGTTGGAAATCTAGTAGTAACTGAATATAATTAGTAGGTACCTGTTTGTCAAATCTTTGTAATATAAATGTGATAGTGTGTGAGAATGCATTGATGTTTGTTACTCTTTCACGTAAAAAGTACTGAACGAATTTTCATGAAATTTACCACATCGGTAGATTATGACCTAGAATAAGATATAGGGTACTTATTATCTCATCCCATATATTTAAATTTCGGTCCTAAGGGATAGATGTCACAAAGCGCAATGAGGGCAGTTTGTTAATAAAACGTAACTTATAATTTGCAAAACTAATTTTAATTTAATAATAAATGAAACGAAATAACAATAAAGTACATCTTACATTAAATAATTCCGAATAAGTAAATGCAAGTTTAGAGGAGAAAGATGAATTCCTAGAGGAGTATTGCCTCTTGACTGTCTGGCAAACTACAAGTATAAAATACTAAATAATATTGTACATAGATTTGGCAACTTTTAATACTAATACTATCCTTGACATAAACTTCAACTTTAAATCAATCACCGCTTTTCAGTGGTTCCAAATTCAAAAATATATTCGTTCTTTTTCATTCAATTTTAAATTTAGAACTTCAAATCGACATCCCAATCGAAATTCGAAGACAAAATGACGCGCATTTTACTTCGTACTTCGTATCATACTTGCTACAATTTTAATATCACAGAACGAACGTCATGTTCTTCCTTCGTTAGGCTCTTCTTCTTCTTACTATTATTTAACTATGCCTTAAGGAAATTGTTTGGCCTCTGGGGGTAGGTTTGAGGCTTATTTCTCAAGGCGTCATATGCCGCGCTGTTGATGAACCAGAAAGGCTGCTTATCGACTGGCATTTGGTTGAGTCTATTAACGAGGTTTCCATCTCCTCTGGCAATGATAGGCAAGTTGGAGTCTTCACCGAATCTGTTGGCAAGAAAATTTGATTCCACTTCAGGTACTCCTATGGGTCGGAGACCGGCGTAAAAAGGCCTTTGGGCTTCGGCGACGACGAACACTAGGGTGAAGGCAAGAATAATTTTGAAAGCCATTTTTCTGTGAACAAGGAGAGATTGAATTAGTCATAATTATGCTTCAGTTTTAGTGTGATATTGGCATATACAGGCAACAACATAGACCATAACTTTCTCTTTATCCGGTGACTTGTCAAAATGAAAGGCTGTAATTCACCACTTTGTCCAAGTGTCTATTTGGAGACAACACATCTTAGAGTGAGATCTATAAACCACACTAAGACTTTGCTTGGACTTTAAATTATCTGAACATAAGCAATTATCAACCTTAACGTTAACCGTTTTCATTACTATTTCAGCTCTAGAACCGACACTACTGGGGGCGTATCAATTTACATATTTTTTCCATTTGTCCCCGCTGGTCGCAACTGAGAACAAAACAAGTACCTAGACATACCCACTTGTCGTCACTGGTGAAGCCACAACTGGGAATATGCGATTTTTTCCCATTTGCCACCAGTGGTGGGCGTCTATGGTGGTGGCAACTGAGAATAATCCTTTGACATGACTTTAAATTTTTTCATATTAACCAACTGTCAGTCATCTAGCTAGTAGATACATTTGAATGTTGTTTGAGCAAAGTCCAAGGTTAAATTCTCTTTAAAGATCTCTCCCTTAGACATCTTAGAGAACATCATAAAGTTCTCACCAAAGTTTCCCCACAAAGTTTTCTTTCATCACCCATGATTAAACCTTTCCGACGACTATCCAGCCATGGCTATGCTTATAGGTTAAGTTATACATTATTACTATTGTCTATCCATCTATGTATTTAACAAAAACTACTTCCTATTATATACGGAAATCGATAGCTAATCGCGCAAGAAATAATGCAGAAATAATTATGCTATTTAAATAATAACATAATGGAGCTGAAAGATTTATGAGTTGAGATAAACTACCCGATTGTTATCTTGTAATTTTATTTCTGTGAACGGAACGGATGTAAAAAATCTAAACTTCAAAAAACGTAGTACAAAAAAGATAATGTACGTTTCAATTTTGGTAGTCATCAAAATAGGTATATGCTTTGAAGTATTATTAACATGTCATTTAATACTTTACGTCTAATGACATGTAGGTATTAAATATTGTGATCATTAAAATTTATTTAAATATTTAATTATGTTTCATATTAAAAAGACAAATTAAAAATAAAAGAAAAGCAAAGTAGTACAGAAATCGTAAACTATCAAGGAAATTATTTTAATTAAATAACCCTCTCAATTCAATAAATAATATAAAAGACGCTCAGCACTCATAACTCACAATAGTCTTACCACTATCACCTATGTTCTGTAGCTTGAGCACGAATATTTGCGAGAAAGTATTCGTATGGTTAACGTAAGCAATTTGTCAAATTTGTATGGCATTTTAGTACCATTTACGTACCATAGGGGCTGTAGTGTTTAGAGGGTCAATAATACACACATTTTACTCTATAATAGGTGATGTAGGTATACGCAAGCGCACGTCTCCACACCGCACCTAGCACGCAGCCTCGCTGCCTGACTGACTGGCAGTCAGTCAGTGACTGACAGCTGTGCTTATACACTACAGGGGCGCTTTTGAAAAAATGCCATACAAATTGCTTACGTTAACCATACGAGTACTTTCTCGCAAATATTCGTGCTCGAGCTACTGGTTAGTATATGCATACACAAATATACATTGCTACAAGCACACACATGTAGTAAGTGGATACAAGCAAAAACTCGAAAACAAAAACGATTGTTAGGTAGGTACATAAAATGCCTACCAGGATGACCATTAGGGATCTTGCTTTGTAAATAGGGTTGCTAGATGACCGGGATTCGTCTGGATTGTCCCGACAAAATACAAAATGTCCCAACAATTCCAATACAATTTTTTTTTTGTCCCGAAAAATCCCGACTTTTTGAATTTTTGTCCAGATATTTTAGTTTTGCCATCTGGCAACCCTATTTGCAAACACTGTCATTAATTGGAGTTTTTGTTGTTTCAATTGTAAAACAATATATTATTACAAGCTATAAATAATAATAATAACAAACTAACTAATGGGAATTCTAAACAGTATAATAATAGATTATTTAATTTACCTTGATTAGATCTGAGCGACCGGTTCTAACGAGTTTCAACCGCTTATACACGTCTTGCGTTCGCGAGTGAAGTTTATGTTATGGATGCAATATGATGCGTTTACTGGTTAAATAGCAAGAGCCTTCGCCTTACTACGCTGCCTCTGTCATAGCGTGGGCTTAGTACATTTAGAGCGGGCAACCAACCAACGTAATTTCCAAGGTGTAAAATTCTGTAGCGTTGTCGAGGGAAAATCTAAACACGTTTGATAAGGAAAATTTGGTTTAATGAATCATTTATTTACATAATAATTTGCATCCAAGAATCAAAATATTATTGTTTGTGTAAAAATTCTTAGTGAAATTATTGTATCTTAAGATATACTGGTGGATGGAAATATTCACCCAGCTTACCGGTGAATGTCCATTATTTATCTTTTTCGGAACAATTTCGGTCATTCACTGGCGAATGTCCATTATTTATCATTTTCGTAACAATTTCGGTCATTCACCGGTGAATGTTAGCGTACGATTATTTGGTTGATATCCATTATGCGCCGAACCGAATGAATGTAACAATTACGGAGGTACACCACCGAAATATCGACACCTCCGGCGCATAAGGTCGTATACAGAAAATGGCAAGTTTACAGTATGGGCATTTAAAGTTTACTTTTGTCATTACTCGAAAATGAGAAGGAAATTTGAATTAAAATCAAGCTTATAATTGGTAGTGCCTTAAGTCATCTTTAAACAAACATCACTGATAGAAAATGAATAATAATTTAATGAAAAATATTGAAATTACATACTTATGACTTTATGCGTAGGGATGCAAGTGTTATATTATTGAGTTACGACGAGTTACGACGATATGCGTAGAGTAAAGTTTCCTTACCTTCAAGTTACGCCGGGTTACTACCTTATGCGTGGTTAGAAATTAACATACCGTCAAGTTGCAAATTGTTACGACGTTTATTCTTAGTAGAAAAACATTCAAGTTTAGATCACCATAAACGGCAGATCTAAAAATTAGACATAGGTATAAAAAAATAAGGTTAGTAGCAATAAAAACTTATTTTTTCAAATCAACTTTAGGTATTATAATTTAGTTTGCAACTACCAGCTTAAATTTAAAGACAAACAATTTTAATCCTAAATCATAATTTGAGGTAGACAAACATTCTTCAAACATTGAATAACATAGCAACATAAGGTGTCCTAAGTAATAATAAACAATAAATCAGTCTTTACATAGTATCAAATATACATTTTTGGATAACAACTTTAACCTATTTTCCATAACAAAAAAGTATCAGTTTTGCTTAAAAATATAATCAGCCTTTAAATATTTTTAATTATTTTCATCTATTAACTTATTTAATCAGTCATGATGACGCTTTAAGCTTTATTTGCACTTAATGGTTTACAATTATGATTAAAAAACGATAATATTAAAACTAACTTATTTTTTATGAAAACAAGAAAGTTCTACAGCAAACAAAGCGTGAGTATAACAAATAAACTAGAAAGGAACATTATAATCATGTCGCGATTTTCAACATTACACCACTCATTATATAGAGAAAACATCTTTGTTAACGTGAGTCCGCTATCTAAGTAAAGTTTCGTAGACTTTTTGCGCACATAGTGTGATTCAACTGGTTGAAATGTTTGTACATACTTTGTTACTCCTTGTTTAATCTCTTCGTCTATGATAACACCTCTCAAACCGCCACGATAGTCTGGGCAAATAGATCCTGGTATATTGAAATGTATAATACTCATACCAGTACAAAGGCTAAATCTAGACGTAAGAAAACTTTGAAATATTCCTTACCACTAATAGACCCTAATTCAGATAAGCCTAATATTATTTTGGTGTGTAAAACGATGTTCCTCAATACTCTCTCTATAGGAGAGCGAATAGTTAATACGGCCGTGTCGAAGTGGTGCTCAGGTAATCTATTTGCCCAGACTATCGTGGCGGTTTGAGAGGTGTTATCATACACAAAGAGATTAAACAAGGAGTAACAAAGTATACACAAACATTTCAACCAGTTGAATCACACTATGTGCGCAAAAAGTCTACGAAACTTTACTTAGATAGCGGACTCACGTTAACAAAGATGTTTTCTCTATATAATGAATGGTGTAATGTTGAAAATCGCGACATGATTATAATGTTCCTCTTTAGTTTATTTGTTATAATCACGCTTTGTTTGCGGTAGAACTTTCTTGTTGTTATAGAAAATAAGTTAGTTTTATTAATATCTTTTTTTACTCATAATTGTAAACCGTAAGTGCAAATAAAGCTAAAAGCATCATCTTGACTGATTAAATAAGTTAATAGATGAAAATAAAGGTGAAGGAATAGGTGCTTTATCAAAAAGAGATTGATTGTTATCTACTGCGTACAGTACCTTGGATTCCAAAGCCGCACTTGTTTCACCATGTCCTTCAATAGGCACAAAAGTCTTCATACATGATTGTTGGATTAAGTCCTGATTTGAGCTAGTTTTATATAAATTATTTAATGCTAGTCGTACTTCTTTTGAACTTTTTCTGCCATCATTACAATTACCGCTCCTAGTCTGGGATTTCTCGACCATTGATTCGTACAAATTCCAGTTATGCTTGATTTCCGGTTGAAGAGGTGATTCTAAAAAAGACACAATAACATTTTATTAACCACCACAACTTATTAATGGTACAAAATATTCAATTTATTTATGATTTTAGCAAATAAAAAATGTCATAAAGTCTTATTTAATATTGAGTTCGAAGCATAACGTTGTATGTTCTACATACGACTATAAGAAAACAGATTTTGTTATTTAATAACGACGCATAAAGTTGTAAGTAGTAGTTACGACCCCTAACTTTCAAAACAAAATAACGCATAACGTCGTAACTATACTATTACGACGTTATGCGTGGGACTAGATTAAAATTATAAATATCGAAAAAAATCACCTAAATATAATAATAAATCCAATCTAATACTTTTGTATTGCGATATGATTTCTAACTGTTTAATAAAAAACAATCAATTATGAACAAAAACTTACCAATTTGACTGGATTCAATAGAAGTTATTTTTTCATTTTCATTAAGTGCTAATTTTAAAATTTTTGATGATCGTAAGTGGTTCATTTTGATTATAATAATATAATCCAACCAACATATGACAAAACACTTGATATCATAACGTAAAACACTTCAAAATTCTTATTATTTACAAAATAAACGTCATACTTTATTGCGTGCACCGTCAGTGACATACGACGGCTGTAACTGACCTTGATTGGTCTCGCACGAACCAATAGAACAACGCTTATCGTCGTAACATGAAATGCAACTATATGCGCGGTAACTTCCAAAATATACGACCATAAGCGTTTCTAAAACTCGTTAATTAAAAGGAATATTAAAATTCTGATTTGAGGAATTTATAGAACTCATTTACGTAATAACGATAATGTAAAATATGGATTTTCAGTAAAAAAGGCGTTAAGACCTTATTATGCGCCGGAGGTGTCGATATGAAAGTGGTTGTCGACATGCACTGTTGAATCTTTGGAAATTCATTGTAAAATTATGCATTGTTTTTTTCTAATACTAAAAAAATACGTAGGTATATGTATATGTGTGTAGGTATGTGCAACACCAATCAGATAACACACACAAATAAGAGTAAAATTATTTATTTTGAAACTATCTATTTGAAATGGAAGTTATAATTCATATAGTGCATTGGGAAAACTACACAACGCGTTGAAATGTGTGGGTTTATGTATCGAGAAGTGTTTTCACGCAAATTGTTGCCTTATTGGCAGCTTAGAATACTAGCCCCAATCCCATATCGCCATCGCCAAACAAATCATGGTGTTCTGGCTGGGGGATGAGAGCCAGTTCTTCCTTTCGTTTTCTTCTCCTTTCCTGGCCGGCTACAGTGCATTTGCATGGCCTGCGTAGAGCGTAGCAATGAATGTCAACTGTTTGTCTGGTAGCATGTCATTGATAATAATATGTAGAAATAACAGCAACGACGTGGACAATGTCATAACCGAGTCACAATCGTAGACAATGATATTAATTATTTTGGTCGAACCTGGCCATGTGAATAATATCTCTGGAAGACTGTATGGAAGCTTCTTGGGCCCTATATCTAACCCAGTAAGAGCTTTTTCAATGTTAAGGTTAACTGCCAGGACTTGAATCCACGAATGTGCGAAGCAAATGTTTGTTGGTTGTTGAGGTGTGTATATTTTTCTCGTCTTTATCAAAGTGTGGCATATTATCGTTACAGAAATGTTTGAAGACCAGGAGGGCTATTCTCTAAAATACCAACTTGAAATCGAAGCTCACTCAAGTGAGATAGCTCACTTCGAAAGATCGATCTAGATTTGACAATTGTACACGAGTTTCGAAGGTGACGTAATTCGATGATCGAGACAAATAAATCCCTAACCGAATACCAAACATGTCAAATCAGCCTGAACAAGTAGTTTTTCTCACCGCCGCATTCTACAATGCGGCACCACCTATACTGTCGAGTTTTATAGAATAGGAATTTTGAAACTCATTGCGGATTCCACTGTCGAGTTACAAATCATCCTTACAGAATAGCCTGGCAGATGTGGGAAATATAAAGTGAATAGAAGATATAAGGCGTGGGCTAAAAAGTGAATTAGAGCCAAATGTCTCCACACACCTACCAGATCGGATATGGTTGATTTTTAACTTGAAAACATTTACGACATAATATAACGAATTAAAAAAAACTATCGTGGCTAGGTAGGCTTAACAAGTTAACAATTATAGAAGATCAACTTACATCTACGGAAGTACAGAACCCTTCTCTGCACGTGGCTTGACACGCACTTGGCTGGTTTTTAGTTAGTTTTACGTTTCGAGTGTAGGTGTCAACGGGCATGCCATAGTTGACAAAGACCAACGGTGGCAAGGCTCAACAAAACATGCCCAGTAAATAGGTAAATATAAGGTATAGCGTCAAACTGACTTAAACACACTCTTTCTGAATAAGGTCTAATTATAAAATAAACTTTTATTTTTGACACTCATGTCATGACACTCATGACTGTATGATATTTATATTTATCATTATTTGCCTACTACCTATTGCATATCATAAGAATAAATAAACCCATATTATTCTATGGTTTAAAATTTCCAGATGATTCTAATAAAAGTTTTGAAATGTGACTATTTCAGTTCTGGTGGAGAATTTAGGGTTTGATTAAAATTAAACAAGCATATTATTAGTAAATCATTATTCGTTAAAATAAAAAAATAGGTTGTATAAAAACGTTTTAATAAAAAATACAGACAAATTTATTACATAATTAAAGCTTATGTTAAAATATTTCCGAATAAATGCATTATAAGACAAGACGATCTAATTTCTAGCTACAAATTAGTTTTAAAAAATATAATTTATGTTATGTCCATGGACTTGCTGGTAGGAAGTAGGCATAATAATTATTAACTTAATAATATATATTTGGTAAATTTTAAATACTGAAAGACAATTTAAACAGTTAAGTTACAAATCGATCGGACCACGAATTCTTTATCGTTATCACTGTTATCAGCTTCGAAACACAGTTGAATTTTTAAACAAATTTTCTTGTGGCACTCAATTCACAGTGTTTTCCTGTTCGAAGATCCGACTGTCATTTAGAGTTTAATTTCTCTTCTTCTTCTTCTCCACCTTACTTTGAGTTGAGGAAAGAGTTCGGTCTTTGCTGCCAGGTTTGAGGCTGGTTTCTCAGATTCCTGTAAGCTATCCTATTGACGTACCAATAAGGTTGTCTGTCCTCTGGCAATTGGTTGAATCGATTGGTCAGACCTGCATCTCCTCGGCCAAGGAAGGGCAAATCTTCACTTTCACCAAATCTGTTGCTGATGGCGTTTGATTCTACTGCAGGATATCCGATAGGTCGAAGACCAGCATAGAATGATCTCTGGGCGTCTGCGAGGACGAAGACGAGGGTGAAGGCGAGCACGATTTTTAAAGCCATTTTATCTGTGAACAACAAAGGATAGAGTTAATAATATTCTTCACTTCAGTTATTAAAATAAGTAAAGTAATTGAAATAATAATTATTATTATTGTGTACAAATTAAAATTATAATTTCTTCGTTTATTATAATAAAAACTTAAGTTTGTGGAGAAGTATCTAATGTAATCTATGACAAATTGATTATTTAAAATCAAATATACTTGCATAACAATATAACCTTAAAACAATTTAAAAAAAATATTCAGGCATGTGAGGCTAATGCTTGATAGAAGCTCAAAAAAAACGAAATAAACTCCAACATAAAAAATTCCTGGATAATTAACCTGGCTACATAGCACAAATATTAAGGACTCTAATTATATACTTAGAGATTAAATAAATAGGGCTTTAGAAACAATGTTGAAATGAATTTACCTTGATTTATATAGCAGTTATTAATTTTATAACTTTCAAGCTGCTTGTTACCCACGTCCAATGGCTACAAGTTAACTGTATGTTGTGAATGCACTGCACTACTGTTAGTGTATAAATATGATAACAAAGCATGTTGTCTTTAGTAAATTTAGAGCTGGCAAAGATAAGCTACTACCTTACATGCAGGCTATTTTGGGAACGGTTTCCTACTTACTGGCAATTTTTGTTTATAATGTTCAAAAGACAAACTTAAAATCAGTGCAGTAATTTTTAGGTCATTATTAAAAACATCTTTGTTTTGATAAAATTCAACTAAATTTTAAATTGATATAGATTTATAAATGCAATAAAATATTAATTTTACCAATTATTAGCTTGTCCCTTTTGCGAAGGATTTTATAATAGCCATGAATCTATAAAAATAATATGCTGCAAGAGGGCACTAAATTTCCATTAAAAATAATACAATTAATAAAAAAATAAATTGATTTACTTTATGATAATATGAATATGGTTTAAGGTAAATAAATACAATCTGACACCAATATCTCATTATACATACATTTATATCAGTGTATCAATGTCAATTCTATGCGTTCTGCATGCAACAGTATTCATCGTAAAAACCCAAGCGTGCTACGTCACGACGTTTTACCGCGGGAATACTCATCGGGCAACTTTGTGACGTAACGAAGATAGTGTTACGAGTTATCAGTCAACCAGAAATGCTTGAGCTCCGGTGAACTTGTATTTGAATGGCGACGAGTGCAATCTGCATTGGTTTTTACTTGACCTGTCGTTCAAAGGTGTGTAGTAGCAATGAGAGGTCTTTCAACTGGATACGAACTTTACTTATAATTCTATTAATAATAATATAATAATAATATAATATAATTCTATTAATAATAATAGAATTAATTATAATTCTATTAATTGCCTTTTTTCATTAATATGAGGTATTTATTTTTATTTATTAATAATGGCTGATGGTCATTGATGGTCCATCGTAGTTTTATTACTGCCCAAAGGTTGACTGGCAGAGAATGTTTTTAGCATTAAAAGTATAGAAAAAGTATAGAAACAAAGGCGGTTTGTTTCTATACTTTTTGTATGGTACTCTCAAATAAATAAATAAATAAATGGTTTATGAGTGGGTAGGCAAGGTATTTTACACCATTGTAAAAATTATTAAAAATAGTCCAAAATTAAGTAATTATACTCTTAATATTGACGTGCGGGGGTTTACAATGTTTACCCTAATCCGTTAATTAATTAACGGTGGATTTATAATACATATAATGGTAAAATAAACAGTTAGACATTTTGTATCTTCTATTTTAAGAAAGAATCTATAAATATTATAAACAAAACGAGTTGCGTAGTTACCTGTCAAAGACAGAAATAGTTTCACACTTTTCCGGTTTTACTCGAAACGATCGCTTCGAGGCAACGTGTTATCGTATTTATTTTTTCATGAGTCACGCCCACATACTAAGAATAATATTATGGATATTTTAGTCTTAAGTATTTCAGTTTTCCCGTTGATGTAGGTCGGGAGATAAAAAAAATCGATTTATTTTTCATAAAGTAAACTTCCAAATTATTTTGCCGTTTATTAAAAACCTATGCCCTAGTACCAGCGTCTAAAAGAATTGCTAATGATTTTTAAGAAGAACCAATCATACATTTCATGCCTTATTTAATTCATGGTTAATATGATTAACATGATACAATTATTGTGATTCGATATTTTATTTTTAGAAGGAATTTTCAAAATGTGTAAATATTGTGATGTGTAATATACTTATGTGTAACAATTTAATTTAAGAAAATGTTAATTTGAAGTAGATGTAGGTACTCTCATTTTTTTCAATTATTTACGAGTGAGTGTTGATTTAAATATCTTATAACCCGCGGGACAAATCCCGGGATGAAATGAATCCTAGAAAACATTTTCCCCGGCCAAAATCAAATCCGAGAATTTTCCTATTAAAGGGTTAGCTAAGCTACAAACTCTACGATTAAACGTATGTATGAGAAAACTAAAGATTCACCTAGAATACTGAGTGACATGCATTAAAGAAGGGTCATACCCGGGGCCACTGAAAATCAGTAAAGTGACACCTTTATTTAAAGGTAAAGGAAAAAAGGACAGCATCGATGGATATAGGCCGGTCTCGATTATCCCAGCAATCGCAAAAGTGTTTGAACACGGGTTGCCGTCTAGGCTGGTGGGCTTCTTGTCTTCGACTAACGCGCTGTCAGACCGTCAATATGCATATCGCGCAGGACGATCGACTACGACTATGACTCGTGACATAGTTAAACGAATTTTAGCTGCGCGGGAGCAAAACCAACAAGTTGCCGTGCTATGTTGTGACTTGTCGAAGGCGTTCGATGTTGCTAACCATGCCGTACTGTCTAGTAAGCTTAGGCACTATGGGATCGATGGGGTGCCACTACGCCTAGTGACAGATCTGATGCGCGACAGACTCCAGTTGGTGGATGCCGGAGACGGCAAGACTAAATCCGACCCACTAGCAACGACTATGGGGGTCGCGCAAGGCTCCTCCGTCTCTAATATTCTCTTTTCTCTCCTGCTGAACGACCTCCCGGATGCGGTGATAGACGCAGACATCCTCATGTACGCTGATGATGTAGCTGCGATTGTCACCGCGCCCAGGACGGATCAGACTGAGGTGAAGTTGAATAAAACGGCAGCACGCCTCGCAGAGTGGTTCTCAGTGAACGGTCTTGCCTTAAACATAAAAAAGACACACTACATCCACTTTAACCTGTCTGGGCGGACTCTGACGCCACTCAAAGTTGAGGTTGCCGGAGAAAAAATCGAAGGACTAAAGACAACAACCTTCCTGGGTTTCGAAATAGACAGCGGTCTAACGTGGCGAAGCCATATACAGAAGTTATGTGGGAAGCTGGGAAGTGCATGCTTCGCATTAAACCGAGTGTGCCGAGTGGTGACCGCGGAGGCGGCGCGCGCGTGCTACTTCGCGACTGTGCACTCCGTGCTGCAGTACGGCGCCGAGCTGTGGGGCCGCTCTGCTGAATGGCAGCGAGTGTTCCGCATGCAGAAACGGGCCGTGCGTTCACTCGCACGAGTGGGCCGAGACACCTCCGTAAGACCATACTTTAAGGAGTTCGGCATTATCACGCTCCCCGGAATCGTAATATCGCAGGTAGCGATATATGTAAGAACGCACCCGGACTCCTTTGAGAGGCTTGGCGAAACACATGGCCACAACACCCGCAACGCCAACAAACTACAAAAAACACGCAATGGGCCCCGCAGTTTACAACAGGCTCCCGAAGCACGTCACAAGAGCGAGTAGTCTAGAATCTTTTAAAACAAGACTCAAATTGTGACTTATCAAGCAGACGTTCTATAGTTGTGAAGAGTTCTGGGTTAATAATTAACTACTTAATCAAATACGATGTGTACTTATAATAAATTGCTTAATGTTTTAATCTTTGACTAGCTAAATCAAATATATAATTAAAATAATATAATTTTTATTATAAAGTTATTTTTTATATAATTTCAATAGTGACATTTGTATTGTATTATATACCTACCAAATTATAATATTGCAACTGTGTATTGAATGTCTATAACGTGTATACATGTACTGTTGACCTGTAACTATTGTTATCAATAAAGTGACTATATGACTATATGACTATATGACTTTGAGATAGTTCTTTGAAATAAAGGATTAATAAGTGGTTTGTATTTTAGTACTTAGTACCTACTACTAAGACGTATTAAGATGGTATAATGATCCAAAGTTGGGCAGTTTTAATGCTTTTTTTTTTCAACTTCCCATGTTGTTACCAACACCAATATTTTGACAAAAAGTATTATGAAATAATTTATACATAATTAAGTATATCTGTTGTAGGAATTTATTTATTATTTTGTGTGTATGGGTTAGGCTGTAAGTTCCAGAGGCCACTGCGATCAAGAATTGACTACTGTAGCCATGCCCATGAGTATTAGATCTGGTCAGCAAGGTTCAGGGCCGATGTGAACCGCAAGATGTTCTTGGGTTCCAGCAAGGCTATTCTGTTTTGTAACTCGACAGCGGAATTCGCGATGAGTTTCAAAATTGAAGTTCGAGTTGGAGAATCACTTCACTTCGCAAGTGCGTACTAGATGATTAGACAATGACATATCAAGATGATGCAAGTTCGCTTTCGAGTCTCACTTGAGTGAGCTTCGATTTCGAGTTTGTATTTTAGAGAATAGCCCTCCAGACTTTAAATGTGTTAATGCTGTATGTTAGCCTAGCGTTAGACGTCTGCGGCGGGATATGATCAAACATTCGCAGAAGATGAAGATGGATATTTCCTCTGCCTCGCCGCAAAATCGGCATGTGGTTGTATTGCTGATCCCAACGGTATGCAGGTGTTTCTTCAGCCTACAGTGTCCAGTGAGTAATCTCATTTACACACGAAATTCTAGACAAACTGAGGTTTATGAGAATTGTATAAATGCTCCTAAACCTCAATTTTGTTAACTTATGCTACCTATTTATCAAGGCAATATATCTATCCCATAACAATGATTTTTAGGGTTTTGAAGTATAATCGAAACCCTTAAGTTTCGTCATGTCCGTCCGTCCGTCGATCTGTCCGTTTGTCCGTCCGTCTGCCCGTCTGTCGGTCCAAAGCAAAACAAAGCAAAACAAAGCAAAGGAGCTGGACAAGTGAAAAAATTCTGAAAAATAGGTTATATGATGAATTTACAAGGAAAACTACCACGGCTATGTTAGCATATGTAGTTAATGAGTAATAGTCGATAAACTTATTACTTCGAAACCCTACATTGCGCGTGGCCTGACACGCACTTGCCCGGTTTTGGAAAGACTATTGTATGAATTCTGAGAGATCGATCAACTCTTGTATCGATCCTGAATTCCTGAGAGATCAACCAATTCACCAACAGCGGGACCAGTTTGTAGTTGGGTACGTAACCACTTTTGCACTTCCGTGCCTCGGAGGACACGTAAAGACGTTGATCCCGATTGTTATCATAAGATAGCGGTCAGCAAGCGATGTCGTAGATATTCGGACGGCAATAGATTGGGCATCAACCACTCCACTCACTTACACCCAGTAGTGGGCGATTATGGGTTGTAGTCTATCTCAGAGACGGCTTAGAAAAATTGATTTGAAAGCAGGTTTCATTGATGAATTTTAGTAAGCTGGAGGTACCATTTTCTTAATGTTTATTTTTTAGTCATCTAAACTCTATACTCTATAAAATAATACTATACTCTATAAAAATGTTAGGCGATACGAAGTTCGCCGGGTCAGCTAGTTTACACATAAAAAATGTCAATTTACATAATTCTTTCGTTAAGTTTTTTTGGAGTGTACATACTTCGGTAGTAGACATACCTATTACTAGTCTTGTAGACGTAAGTGACGCACTATGTCATAGACTTCTCGAAGAGGCGAGGGCGGTTACTACCTAGTAAATAATAAAGTGTTATTTTTAAAGATGCTTGCATTGATTTGCATAACAATGAAAGGTCGATCGAGCCACGATTCTCTTTGAGATAGTTATCAGGAACTGACTGTGTAAGATTATGAATCATTTTATGGATCATCTTAGCTATAAATGATGCAGGTAAAATCCAATTTAAGAAACGTATGCTAATTTGTGACGTCAAAGATTGTAAAGTTGAGTGCCCGATATCGGGAAATATTCAGATTTAGACTGAGGCTCATTCCCATTAGGATGGATCGTAATTAAATCGGATGGTAATTAAAATCGATTCGTTTCTAATTTTTCGGTACAATAAATTCTGATGGCCCTTCAAGATTATAGCTTACAGCAATCTGGAATAATGAATTTTCAAATGGTGAAAGAAGTTTCCAAATAGGTGTCATGGTTCCGGAAATCCTTCAACCCGAATTTGTGTTCACAAAATTTATCTTCTCTCTTTATTAACCCCCGAAGAAAAAAGAGGTGTGTTATAAGTTTGACGTGTCTGTGTATCTGTATGTCTGTCTGTGGCATCGTAACTCCCAAACGGATGAATCGATGTTGATCTAGAGGGAAGGGCAGGGGGAGAGGGAGCGGGAGGGAGAGGGAGAGGGAATTTAATGGTCTCTGATTTGTTAAACCTACCAAAACTATAAAAGTTAAAAGTAACAACAAAGTACATTCACTGATTATTAGGCGATACGAAGTTCGCCAAGACAGCTAGTGTTAAATATTTATTTAATGATCACCACCAATCCACACTGGAGCAGCGTGGTGGAGTATGCTCTAGGCCTCCTCAAAAGGAGAGACCCGTGCTCAGTAGTGGGCCGTTAATGGGTTGAAGCCAAAAATGTAAATTTTCATCTTCACGCAAATACATAATAAAGCGCAAACACTAAATTGCATACATTTTCAAGTAAAACCTTCAGATATAGAAAGTGCATGATGTTTATTCTGCACTCGCACAAGTTTCCTCGTTTACTCTTCACCGTTTATGCTTCTCCGTATACACATATATACATAATAATATATGGTTAAACGGTTTTATAAACGGTTAGAATTGAATTCCCACTGCATCGTAAACGTTCGCGATATTAAGTACGCGTTTAGTTTACGATGTTTACAAATTGATTTTGTGTATAATAATTTTGTTACGTTATCCTTGTAGTGCTAAATTCAGAACAAGGATTATGGTGATGGGTAACCAGGTAGGGATAAACCGTCCCATCTACGTGTTTGGATTAAAACCCATCCTGGTAAGGACCAACGACCTTCAACGTACTTCGGATTAAAGAATTTTATTGTGTTAAGAAATTACAACAATTTTTCTTATTATACAAACTTAAGTTAAAGGTATAAAATAGTTACGGTGAGCGTGCTAGAAATCTTAGATTTTATACATAACAAATATTGTAACAACTATTAAAATTTAAGTTATATGTCGATATTTTGCAGTACGTACGCTAGTGCCTCCTTTTTAAATTTGTACATAATATTTTTATGATTTTTTTATATTTTTTGGTAAACTGTTATATATTTGGGCCACTTCATACATTATATTATTTAATCCATATTTAGTTATAAGACCAGTACGTTAATGTTATTTGCGTTTCTTAATAGTTTTTTATGAACTTGATAATTTTTGACAAAGTTTTTCGATTGGTCGACGGTCAAAAACTACTAACGTAACCTAAGGACTTAAACGTAAGTGCACACTTGAGCCGCGTATGTGATAAGCTTACTGTTTTTGGTGTCGATTGTCTTTTTGTCAACTATTTAAAAATAACAACCAGCCAAGTGCGTATAATCAGCGACACTAAATTTAATGTCTATTATAATAAGCATTTTTGGCGGTCTCACCCTAATAATAACACTAACTGCTAAAACCCAATTCAACGAACAGCAAAGTCCGGGTCATAAGTCCAATAATAATTGTTATGATATACGAATGGGTACAGGATGGGTTTTCCTATCTGTACGAAGCGGGAATCATTCGACTTTACGCTGTGTTTACACATGCACGTTTTCGAAATAACTTTGTGTTTAACTTACCTATACTTTACCTACGCTTTGTGCTCAATTAGTTAGTTATACATTCTTAACTTCCCAAATTTGTATGTACTTTACAATAAAACTACTTCGGGGGTACCAACACTTAGGTTCCCGTCGCTGTAAAATTGCGGGTCCCTCGCATTTGTGGTCGGCATCGCATCGGTATTACTTTTGGTAATACCGACGACCCTGTAGCCTAGTTGGTAGCGACCCTGCCTGCGAAGCAAGGGGTCTCGGGTTCAATGCCCGGCCGGGGCAGATACTTATGTGACAGATAAATATTTGTACTCGGGTCATGGATGTTATTGTGATATGTTATGTGTCGTCCATGCCGCCCGCGACACAGGTTATAAACCTACTGCGGGGTATGAGTGTGTCAGCGTTCATTTATTTATCTATTATGGTGGTACTGTAGCTCGAGCACGAATATTTGCGAGAAAGTATTCGTATGGTTAACGTAAGCAATTTGTCAAATTTGTATGGCATTTTAGTACCATTTACGTACGATAGGGGCGCTTTTGAAAAAATGCCATACAAATTGCTTACGTTAACCATACGAATACTTTCTCGCAAATATTCGTGCTCGAGCTACTGATGTGCGTGAATGACGGTAACCTTTATCATCAGGTTAGGTATTGTAAGAAATAGTAATAATTTGTAATAGTGATTTCTTGCTATGTAAATAAAATACATCATGTATCGACACTTATTTAATTTGCCGTCAAACATGAATTTTATTTCAATTTAGTATTAGATACAACATTATGCGGAATACACATAATTTTATTATACTCGTACATACATTCGAAAATAGCAATGACATTCAGAATTGTGGTTTTCATGTAAATACAAAAAGCTTGTGGAATATTTACAAAATGCTACTGATTCATATTTCAATACATAATTACGGCTACAATTATAATAAAAAAAAAACATTATAATTTAGTTTCACGTACTAAAATTTTTGTAGGAACTTCATAATATTATATTTAGCTAAACGTAAGTAAATAATTATTTAACAAACCTTTCTTGAGAAATTCTATAGTTAGGTATGACACAAAATCTATTTGTTTACATGAGCTAAAGAGGGATGGAAATAACAATCGCTTTATATTTCAATGATAATTATTATAACCTTGTTTATTAGTATCGTGTGCACTAAATTTATTTAGACTTTAATACTGGGCTATCTACGGGCAAAGGCTATCTTGAGGAATAAGGAAGGAATAAGGAAAAAAATACATATGAACACAATATGGGACAGTTTCATCTGTGAATTAAAGAATTAGTTCCTTTTCTGCCAATACGAGTACAACTTATGTAGTGTAATTTAATTAAATTAATATTTGAAATACCTTGAAGGAAACATTTAGATTGAGAAATAACTTATAATTCATCGCTTCGTCGACATTTCGATCAAACGACTTTAAAATCAGTACGTTACAATTTCGATAGATGAATGTAAATTATTATCAAACGTGTTAGAGCTTATTCACACGGGACCCGTCAAAAAACAATACGTCATGATGGATGCAGGTTCACATTGCATACGGAAATAAGTTTTTTCGGGATTGGTTTTTCGTTATTCTTTATTTAATTCTTAATTTATTTTTTGATGTACATGATTTTTAAAAAGCAGTCCTCCATTTAAGACGTATCCGTCATTTCTAACCCCCGACAAAAATTTGTTAATAATTTGACGTGTCTGTGTATCTGTGTGTCTGAGTATCATGTATATCTGTCTGTAGCATCATAGCTCCCAAACGGATGTACTGATTTTGATCTAGTTTATTTTGTTTGAAAGGTGACTTAATCGAGTCGAGTGTTCTTAGCTATGTTTAGTGTTAATAAAACTATCGCGTTTTTTTTAAATTTAAATTTAAGATTATCACGATTCGTGATGCATGTGAACACGCCCCTTCAAAAACTGTTGCGCCCTCAAAAAAATTCGAATCGTGAAAAATGATGATACAGCAAAAACGACGACTCGTCCTCGTGTAAATGAGCTTTTAGAGAGATTAAATCGCTATAAAATTGCAAAGACTTCTATAATACTAGACAGGCTGTTCTGAATTAAAAGTATCGCATAGCGTGGGAAATTGGCATCTGTCAGCGCTTTGGTTGTCCTGCTCGCTCGTATGTTATTCATGGAAGGAGTAAGCGAAATAGTGAATGAGGAATGCACAGCCGGTCTAGTTTCTAATATTATGTATTCTTTGTTCTATCGCATCGACTTTAGTTACAAGAATCGGGCTATAAGAACAATTAGTTAATGTCAAGATGCAAATTAAAAGCCCAATGCATACGTAACGGACTATTTTCCCGTTCGGCACGCCGACGATTTTCCCGTCCCGTACGGCCCACGTTCCTTACGGGAATCCGCTGCATATGCACTATCATATACATTTTCTATGAAACGATGTTTCCAAAACTTCACGTCCCGTCCCGTACGGGAACAACCCGTTACGTATGCATTGGGCTTTCGAGTAAGCTGAAGAGAATATAATTCCTCGACTTGTCTCCACATTGCCTTCTAAGTTAAAACATTGGAAAAATTATCCATTCTGTTTGCTGGTTTTCTTGTTCTCGATTTTAGAGTTTTATTTAAAATATTCAACACACACAATGTCTTTAGTCAATTAACAGTATCCAACTAAGCACGCTAACAGCAAGTATTATACGTGTCCAAATTTGCCTGTATTGTGTATGTACAATTGTCTACAGTGGTATTTAAATGAAAAAAATATAATTATATTTTTATTTCAAGATAATTCTAACTGCATGATTACAGTGTAAAATATTGTTATGTATTTATTATTTGTATTATGTAAAAATAATGTGTTGTAAAGAGTCATTTTCGTTTAAGTAAGTAATTACCTAAAATATACAACACCAAATAATTGTTTATTTACATAAATCTTACTCAATATTTTAAGATTATAAATAAAAGTATACCTGCTTCTGAAACTCGGCTAAATATTATTTTTCTCAAAATATGAGCTTATCAAAATATTTATTTGAACAATTAAAATAAAATTACTGAAATATACACTAGTAATCTCGGTGACTTAATACGTAAATATATTTTTACTATCATTTACTTATAATTTAGTTCTTTGGTCTATTTTTTTAATGAACATAATATTAAATAATTACAATTTAAAGTTATTATTAAAGTTTATGTACATTTTTATTACTATTAAATACATTTACAAAGTGATTGAATAAAATCAAATGATTATTAAAACATGAATTTCTAACTAATACTTACGTTATAAAATTGTACTTTCCTTAATTTTTTAAGGACATCAATAATGTTATGATATTATTACACACAAATATTTCGTATATTTTATACAGTAAGTAAAATAAAGCGAAGTGTAGCATTCTCATAAATTTTCTTGTATTATTATTTACAGAACAATAATTTTATTAATTAAATAATACATGTTTTATAAATGACTGATCATGTTCATTTTATACGTTGATTTCAAATAATCATACTTAGGTAAACATTTTCATTTGAGAGGATTACGAATCTTCAAGGGTCAAAACACATTTATTCAGCTCCATTCGGCTTTTGTCCATAGTAAACAACGATTTTGTATGGAGATGCGTACGCATCCTTTCGGCTTTTCGGCGTCGATTCCGCTTTCTCGGTAAACAAGTAGAAAACGACGACAAATGTGTTTTATCGTTCGGCCGCGTACGACGTCGTACCAAGGAACATGTACTCTCTAGGGCAGCGTATTCAGCGCCGTACGCAGCCGTTCGCATTCGCCGAGCCGAATAAGTGTAACCAAAATCATTCGGCGAAATGCGAATGGCGCCGAATAAATGTGCGTTGACCCTAATACAACAAAATGCTTTATGTGAAATGATAATATTTCAAGCGGTTTTACATATAATATATTTACAATATATACATCGGACATTATATACCGATGATAAGAAACTCATTTAAAAGAACGTATTTTATAAGAGTTTCTTATCATCGGTATATAATGAACGTTCTGAAATTAGCTTCATAATAATTAGATATTAACATTATTAATTATTACGATAAGTAGGTACTTTTAACGCTTTGATTTTTTAACTCTTAACTCACTTTTACATTATTAATAATGATGTAAATAGGAATAAAAAATAATATATTATCACTTAACATTAAAACAAACACATACCCATATAAACATATATTCCTGATAAATCTAATTTTGTGGACGAGTGTACTTTAACTTAAATGTCTTTTTCTCTGAATACAAAATTGAAAATACTCTCTTTAAAAATCTATCTATTAATACATTTGTCATTCAAGTCTCCCAGGAAGTCATTAGTATCCCTGATGGTCATAATGGTGACACCATCTGCGCTACCTCTTGATATGATGTTATTCTTTTTCTTTGTGCTGCCGTAATCGTAATTGGATATCACTACACTTTCTGTTGGGTTCCTGTAACAAATGAGAGAATTTATATTTTGACGAGATAGTTCACTGTTTCCCAAAGTTTGTGATAAAGCTTCTAGGTGGCACAATATGCCTTTAGGACTGAGAGTTGCGAGTAACAATTCTTGAAAATTAACCAACTTCAAAATTAGGGATAACTCCAAAACTACTCGCAAGATCTCGCTGAAATGTAAGTGGAATCACATGATATCGATTAAAAAAAGAATTATCAAAATCAGTTGACCCAGTCGAAAGTTCTGAGGTAACAAACATAAAAAATACAGTCCAATTTAATACCTCCTTCTTTTTTGAAGTCGGTTAAGAAATACTACCAATACCCGATAGCCGACCCTATAGCCTAGTTGGTAGCGACCCTGCCTGCGAAGCGAGGGGTCCCGGGTTCGATTCCCGGCCGGGGCAGATATTTATGTGGCAGATAAATATTTGTACTCGGGTCATGGGTGTTATTGTGATGTATTATATGTGTAGTCCATGCCACCCGCGACACAGGTAATAACCTACTGCGGGGGTATGAGTGTGTTAGCGTTTATTATTTAGCGTTTATTAATACGGGCATTATCATCACTATTATCACTGTGTCGTATGACGTATGAGATAATTGGCAAAGCTATGTTGTTAAAAAGAGCTCGATGACCTAAAGAAAAAATAACAATAATTATAATTAAAACCCTAATACAACTCTTTGATTTCCTCTAACAAAGTGTATTAAAGTTTGTCACATTTAAGTATTGTTAATTTTTTACTTTATACGTCAGTATCTTCAGCTAAACAATAGTGTTCTAAATTGATATAAATTCATGACTCTAACTTCCAAGTTTAAGGAAAATCCCTCTCACACTCACACTCATATAAACAGGAATTCACAATTGTTATCGATAAGAGTCGTAAATCCCGGTTGAGTCCCTGCTGAGCTTCTGTTACAAAGTATCGATATATTAATCTGTAAAGGAAAAACCTTTCTGGGTACGGCTTTTTATTAAGAATAGATAATGTGCGCACCTACATGTGTGGGATATATTTTTTTAATGGAAAACGAGCTGACGATCCACCTGATGATAAGTGGCTATCGTCGCCCATGGATATCAGCAACACCAAAGACATCATTGATGCGTTGCCGGCCACGAAATAGAGAAGAAAAAGAAAGAAAGAACTGGCTCTCAAGCCCCCAGCCGGAACACGACGAGTCGTTTGACGGCTGACACAAGCAAGAGGGTGGCAGCATGAACTATTAAAATCAATATTACCAATATAATTCCTCTGAGGGTCCCTACCACCAGCGCGGCAGCGGGTCGGATTTAGTCGCCTTTTACGATACCCGTACGGCGAGGGATTGGGGTTAGTATTGTAAGCCGAGCCACGGCTAGTAAAAGGTGGTAAACTGTAGTTAAAGTTTACATGTAGACATTTTGTGATCATCTGTTACAAATTGATGCATTTGTTTAAGAAAACAAAACAAAAAAAAATAAAGAATTACATGTCATTAGTGTCATTATGACGTAACCCATGGGAGAAATGATAAGACTTGATAATTAGTTGAATCTCGGTGTGTTTCGAGGTTACGATCTTACATGTATAATCAATTCTCATTTTTCTGTTTTTTTCTCATCATAAGTTAATGCTTAAAATCCCTTTTAATGTAAAATGTAAGTGGCGATGTTCTTAGATAGTAAAGCTTAGATATGTTACCGGCAAAACCCGATTTCAGGTTAAACTAGTTTGGCCTAGGCCAAACTAGTTTATCCTACTCGTGTCAGGACAAACCAGTTTGGCCTAGTCTAAACTAGTTGGGCCTAGGCCAGACTAATTTATCCCGACACAATTAGGCAAAACTAGTTTCTCGTCAGTCTAAAACTGATTAGAACCGAATTGTTACGGATTTATATTTATTCGACAAATCTTTGTGCTTAAAACGGGATCCTGCCTTCTCGCCGAAAATTGTTTGGCCGATTATCACTTGCCAACCAACGGTTCGCCTATTTTTCACTTTGACAACAACACAATTTGACAATTGTCAAATTTTTGTATGACAACGTTTCATTGATGATGACACAACACGTTCAGAGCACTTATCATTTGTCAAATCCTTCACTAGGCCAGACAACTTTTAGACGAATATTAACGTTTCATCTGTGTAACAGTTCCCTATTCGTACATTTATATTATGATAAAAAATAAACTAATTTTTACTTGCAATTTTTATTGAAGAATTACAAAAAACCTTAACACATTAAATTCGTAGCAATGCAGATAAATAATTTTTCCTCTGAATATGAAGATTTGTGTTCAAAAGAGTTCTGTTGATTCTTTCTTCTTTCTTCTTTGTCCAAGTACTTTTTTTTCTTGGGTTCTGGTGGGGCACCTGTTAATATATTTTCTATTTCCCCCTCGTTGGTAATGGTTTCCTTCATTAATTGTTTTATCAATTTTTCAAAATTGGTGACAGAACCGACTTAGTCAACCCCGACCCCACGTGGTACTAGTCTGCCCTACCCCTAGAGTGAATGTAAACCCCGGAGGCGCGGAGGGAGAGCAGCCCCCGCCCGCTGTAACAAACTGCAGGCACCATGTGAGCCGAAGCGGCTGAAGCTGGTCGCCGCAGGCGACCAAAATGCCAAAGCTGCGTAGGTGAGCATGGAATGCCTGCAGTTTGTTACGCAAGGGCGGAGGGGCTGCATTTCCCGCAGCGCCGGAGACGTTTGGAAGCCTGTTTGTGTATCAAAAACCCCTGAATTCTCCCTAAAAGTGCATACAATGCAACTTTGTAATTATAATGATTTGTCGTTTTCTTTATAAAATTGGTCCGAAACCTTACTTAATACATCATTTTGGTAAACAATATTCAACTAAATGAATATTTCTCTAACTAACGACTAGCCTGACAAGAAACTAGTTTTGCCTAATCGTGTCGGGATAAACTAGTCTGGCCTAGGCCCAACTAGTTTAGACTAGGCCAAACTAGTTTGACCTGAAATCGGGTTTTGCCGGTAACAGATACAATGAATTGAAACAGGAACACTGACACAATTTATTTCAGTCTTTACGATACGACAACAATTTCAATTCGGACTCTCATGGAAAACATTAAATTTAGTATCAAAACTAAGTGTTCTGAGGACCCCACAGCCTAGTTGGTGGCTTTGAAACTAAGGGTTCCCGAATTCAATCCTGACAATAATAAAATATGTAATAATATGCAAGAATGTGTGAGGATTTATTTTTATTTAGTTGAACCCACGGACCTAAAAAAAAAGACGGACTATAAGAAATTCAGTGAAGCACCCATAGTAATACCAACTCTCTATCCGTACAAGTACACACACCCACACATTGACACTTCACTGCTTCAATCGCGAATCAAAAATTACGCACACATGGTATGCGGGCGGCCATTGCTATGCTTCAGTCTCGATTAGACGAGGTTACATCCGTCTTTTCTTTAGGTCAGTGGTTGAACCTATATGCAATCTCTTACGGAATTTTTGCCGTTGTTCCCTTAATCAACGATGTGTGCACCATAGTTAGGTATTATTATGTATTCTGTGGCCACGGTTACCATGCCGGATCCCCGTCCCAAGGGTCCTGGGTTCGATTCTCAGCGTGGCCGTAATTTGAATGACGAGTTTGAATCTTATTTCTGAGTCTGGGTGTATGTGTTCTTGTCTCTGTGTGTTGTCCATGGCACCCACGACACAGGGAATCCTAGTATGAGGCTATGAGTGTGTAGCATTATTTTATCAGCAAACCAAAGCCCACGTATGTGATAAAAGGTCATAATGGCACTAATAAATTTGATATCTCGGTCCCGTTTTCTTTAACTTTAAATTTATCTTGGGAGCAATTATCGGTCTTAATGTTTTTATAAAGCATTCCTTTCAACACTGTTTTCATAAGAAAACCTCAGGGGAACTGCTTATTGTGTCATTCTTCTTTACTACGACCAAGCTATAGGTGGATTTAAGTAGGATAAATCAATTTTCATTTACTTAAGGATAACGAAGATAAAAATACCCGTCACTTTTGTGAACAACTAAAAACACTTTTTTATAATGCTGTATTAATTAAATAGATTATAATACCATAAACTGCATTCGTTACCTACATAATAGTCACCCACTAAATTATTTAAATTTATTCACATCTAAACATCGCGTAATTTCAGCAAGGTTCATTACAATAAACCTGGATGGTCTGTATAATTTTACAAAGGGTTAAATCCCTTCAATTAGAAACGTATCTCTCTCGTATCCAATTATTTTGAATTTCATAGTTCATGAAAACAACGGAATAAACGAATCGTATTCCTAAGAATCCACGTCTCATTTGTATAATCATCATGGTCACACTGCGTTGGCAAACAAAGTTATGCTTTAGAGAAATCTGGAGCAAAGTTTTTCAATTTAATAGATTCTGAATCTTTGTTATTCCTTTAAGATAGATATGGTTTTCGCAGGTAATATTCAGGTATATAAAACTTATTTAATCTACTTTTTTACTTATTAAACTGATTTTTTTAGCTTATCCCGTTTATGTGTGACAAAATTTGAAGGTTAATTAGACCTACTTCCTCTCATCCTAAGGAATTACAATTTTACAGATTAGCCGTAGATTGACAATGCATTTTTGTGATAAAGCGTGACCTCATAGTTCATACTACATACAGGTTTGGCTCCAGGTGAGGGAACTCGGTAGAACAATTAACAGCACAGTAATTTTTTTTAGTAGGTACCTGCATCGACACTATAAAACCTTGTATTTAGTTTTGAAACTATTAACTTGGTATTTTGCACCTTATTACGTCATTGACGTTGGATGACTCTGTATTCATTTTGTGATTTGTACCCTCCAAGTGGTAAAAATTTGATTCTCGAAACAAAAAAAAACTTTGCTGTTTTATCTCTTTAATGAGAAAAAAGATTTTATGAAAAAGAACAAGCATTCATTTTTTGAAATACAGCAATGTAGAACCAATGTAGAACCACGGTTGATGTAATCTGTATCGTAACTTTTATTTTTTCTACGGCTGGGAAACGGGGAGCATTCACATCTCCCACATAACACCTCAGGGATTGGGTGGTGGCTGAAAAACAGCGCTACCCGGGACCAAGGTTCCAGGTTAACAGAAGATGAGCCACTTCCTTTGCCCACACTGTTAGTATTAAGTTTTTTTGGTTAGTATTAAGTTTTTTGTTTCATTTTTGTATTGTTCTTTTATATTTTGTACCTCTCTTGTGCGGCAATAAATGGTTTGATAAAATTAATGATAATTATATTATAGTTACAGGATAAATATAATTATACAGCAATGTTACAGGAAGTGTGGTAAAAACTGAATAATTTAACAATGGAAACTCCTAGACAAACTGCTGTAAAATTAATAATAACTAAAATTACCAGGAAACAAAATAATTATAAGCTTACGTGGTTTCTTCCTATTGCCATCATTACTAGAAATAAGCTAAAATTTTAATTTCCTTTATAATTAAAATATTGAAGCTCAAGTGGCTGCCAAACTGGGATGGAGAATGGTTATATTTTGTGTGCAATAAAAAGTATTATACATAGAGTAGATATTATTATTTTTGAAGTTAATTCCACTAGACTATACTATCAACGCAGTAAAATTGAAGATCATAGTTGTATAGCACGTGTCACCGACACAATACGAAATTTGGACGGGACGTTTATCGAGCACTCACACTTTGTTCATTTTCACAATTTAGACAATGGTATAACGAACTATTCTCACTTCTGACTACGGTGAATGCGAATCTGAATACGGTCTTGTGATCAGTATGAACTGTCGAAGCGCCAATAGACATTAAATGGAATAGTTTAACATCTCAAAGCAAGTGTGCTTCGGTGAGCGGTGCTGAATTTCTAGACAATATAGTGAGCTGTTGCAGTTGAAATATACTTATCCACATTGAATAGATTTGTAGCGCTATGTGAATAGTTTACGACTTCAAAATTTTATATTATAAAATAAATGTGAGTATAAATCATATATTGATGATCTTTCGCCTTATTGGTAGTGATGCAAGCTGCCTACTGTGCAAGGGGTACCGGGTTCGATTTTTATGAAAATAACCGTTAAACGACCTACGATCCACCTAATAGTAAGTGGCTATCGTCGCTCATAGATCTCAGCGACACCAAAGGCATGATTAATAAGTTACCGGCCTAGTACTTCTACTGCTTCTATAAAAACCCTTCATACATTTTTTTAATATTTGGAATATAAAGATATCTACAAAAGATATCTAGATTTTGTTCGGAACAGCCCGTCTATATATTTAAAGTCTATGTTTACGACACCAGTAGCTAGGGTAACACGCCCACTAACTCTCACGTGACTGTCCAGTGTCGCCCTCTACCCATGTTCCCGAGATAACATAACTTCTACTATGACTATAACAGTAGTAAAAACACTACAATACGTATTACAAAAGTATTAGTACCTAGTAACTCTACTAAGTAAGTTCTACTCTACTAAGTAGAATTTTTCTATGTATCACATACATATTGTAATAGCTGTAAGTTTACCTAACAATGAGAAATAATTAATGAATAGATGAATAAATAAGTCGCAGTGATAAAATTTTGTCAGTGTAAAATTGGGGGGGTAATCTATGAACTTTAGGCACCTTTGAGCTAAATCAAAGTCTTCCAATTCAAATGGCTTCTAAGCGAAAGGTCAAATACCCATCTATGTGTTAAACTATCAAAATCTCGAATACGAAATTTTCAGACTCGTAAATTGTCAAATATATTAAATAACACACGCACAGTCCCTTACAGTCCGTAAATTAATCTAATACCTGCTCAAAATGGAAATACTCAGTTATTATTTACTTTTATAGTAAGTAACGTAGTAAGCTAGAAAGAAATAATAAAATAAAATAAATAATAATAAATAATATTATTATTAATATTAAGAACTTCTGTAATTTTATAACGAGTGGGTAAATCCTAGTCTCCCACGACACAGGGAATCCTAGTGTGGGAGCTAGTGTACATGACTTTATGTAAACAAATTTTATGAAATAAATAATTTTCAATTTTCAATTTTCAATATATTTCTACCTAATAAGAAAGATCGGGTCATCCTGACACAGGTATATTATGTACTTAAAAGGATCCCTCCATAGTGTATAAAATTTATTGCAACATTTCTCAGAAATAAAAGTATTTTTCATTTTTTTAATTATTTGTCCAATTCGTACCTGTTGCAACGATGCCGATGAGTGCTCCTGAAAGAGGTCTCGCAGATGGCGGTCCGTGAGAGTCGTGAGCTGCAAGTAGGATGAAGGGTGCCTCGTCTGCAGCAGAGGTATCTGTTGAAATGTTGCCTGAATACCCCGCTGACGCAGTACAAGGCCACTGGATTCACGCAGGAGTTAAGAAAGCTGTTGGAGAATAGATAAGTAATATTAATAACTCATATGAGATAAATTAAAAAATTAAAAGCCCCGACTTACCCTACCTCTATAATTGACTTGCTTTGTTCAATAATATCATATTATAAGTTCTGTGCTGCGATAATATTGAATTTTCCTTTATTTTATTAATTTAAATTGTAAATTTTATTGAATTTTTATTGTTATTATTATTTTATTGTATTAAGTTTCATGTTTTATTCTATACTTTTGAGATATTTTGATTTGACACTCTTTTTTTATTTTATTTTCTTTTGTTCGTGTATTAATTAGTGTAATTGGTGTTTACCGTACTAATTAAATAAATAAATAAATAAATAATACTTTATTAACACAGAGTAAGCATTTTAAATTCAGCATTTGAATTAGCATATTTTTAAAATATTAATTTTATATAGATAATTCAAACATTAGGTATATGAACTTATGAAGCATTGTTTCGGATTGAATGACTATTGGGATAATGTTTAGTATCATGGAAAATGAATCATTGTCATAACTATTGTTATATTTGCAAGTATTCATGAATATTAAGTTTATGATTCATCTTCAGAATCAAAACCTCATGATTCAATGGTGAACTGCATTATTTACTCCCAATTAAATCTCGGTGTATTAATAATGTGTTTGTTTTGACGCATGGGTGTCTCATATAAATTATATATATGTACACATCTATACTAATATATAAAGAGGAAAGATTTGATTTTTTGTTTGCATTGAATAGGCTCCGAAATTACTGAACCGATTTCAAAAATTCTTTCACTGTTGGGAAGCTACACTATCCCCGAGTAACATAGGCTATATTATATTTTCAAAAAATTAGGGATCCTTAATAAAAGTCCAATAATGTAACCCAAGGTGTAAAAAAATAAGAAAACCGAAGCAAAGCGAGGGCGGTTACTCGTATATAATATTTTCATACGTTATTGTGGTTTAAATGCTCTGGTTTGATAACGTAAAATAACATGAATTAAAATAAAATAATAATAAATTATAAAATGAAATATAATTGATTGGAAGGATGCATATGCGTTGGAGCAGCGTGGTACAGTATGCTCTAGTACTCTCGTGTATATCAAAATTAATTTTGTCCGATGTAGTTCAAATTTGGAATTAAACATTTAACTGAATGAATACAGTTCACTTTAAAGTCCAATTTAAACAATTAACCACGAAGTCACGGGCATCCATTCTATAGTATTTAAATAACTTATAAACTAATCCCAAGTTTGTCAGTTTGACCGCGCATCAATTTGCTAGTGACTTGCTTTGACTTAGACGAGTAGTAAACAAGAAAATTAAATTTCAAAGTAACAAGTGCCTAACTATCAACACAGAATAGATTGAAGCACTAATCAAACTAAGAAGTGATAGCTTAGTAATTTTGAACATCGATTTTCCGTCCAGAGACCCAAATTAAATGTCTGTTTAAACCAATGGTATAGACCATTTATTCACATCTTATATTATGTACCTCTACATCTACATAAGCACTATGGTTGTTACTTTTGTCGAGCTCTAGAGACGAAACGTGCTAATGGTCTTGTTTTATATTTGCTCTATACGGATGTATAATTTTAATACAAGGGACAAAAATAAACTATATTGAACATAGAAGACACCATGTTGGGAAAATATATCTTTCACTGAATTAATATATTTACACTTTCACAGACGAAATCAGACAAACAGTTTTTTAAGTACAGTAGAAATTAGGTTAATGTATTGTTGTATTAAAATTATTGTCACAATTAGTAACTACGAGTAATAGACAATAATAAAAACGAATGTAGTAACTTAGTACTTACCTCAAACAGAAACCAATAATCCTCAGTGCATGTGTCCAGTCATTATAGTCTGCTTGGGCAGTCGGTGACAGATGGAACCACAGTTCCAGAGCGTGATACGGCAGGAAACATATGAAGAATACTGGGGAAAGAATCATCATGTAAGAAGTAAGAACTCATTTATAAAATAATTCTTCTAATAATCTAAATTTTACTAACAAAAAATAACCGACTTCAAAGTCTCAAAAACTACTTTTCAGATCTCGTTCAAATTTATGTGGGACCACATGACAAGCACCTGCTTTCGATTAAAAAAAGAATCATCGAAATCGGTTGGCGTGATATTGAGTTATTCGTCAATTTGTCGCGCACATCTTAACACTTTACTTATGTGGTTTTCTCATGGATGCCATTGTCAGATCTCAATAAAATTTATGTGGGACCACATGACAGCCACCAGCTTTCGATTAAAATAACAATCATCAAAATCGGTTCGCCCAGTCCAAAGTTCTGACGTAACAAAGATAAAAAAAACAGTCGAATTGAGAACCTCCTCCTTTTTTTGAAGTCGGTTAAAAAAATAACCGACTTCACAATTAGGGATTGCTCAAAAACTACTCGTCAAATCTCACTCAAATTTAAATGGGACCACATGACAAGCACTAGCTTTCGAATATAAAAGGAATCATCAAAATCGGTACACCCAGTAAAATGTTATGAGGTATTAAAAAAATACAGTCGAATTGAGAACCCCCTCCTTTTTTTGAAGTCGGTTAAAACACACACACAAAATATCGTTAATTAAAACAGCTGACAAACGCGCAGGTTATGTGATGGTTATTCCTGTGCACTTCTGCAATATCAGGGTCAACGATGCGTTGCTGACTAAGGACGAACTTCATCTTCAATTCTTATTAGATTTTGTTCTTGAAATGTGTGCTCACAAACAAAGAAATTTGTATTTGTGTTTGAAATGTGTATGAGTCAAGTGTGAGGCCAAAAGATTTTTTATGAAAAGTAGTTCAGAAGTCGGACCTGAAAATTATCGTTCCAAAACCGTCTCATTATTTTTTTTTTTAATTTTATTCAATGAACTGCAACAATTTGATTGGAACAGCGCGGCGCCAGTATAATCTGAACAATTTACATGGCCGAGGTGGGTGCCAATTCAACACGTTCGATCGTATACTTTTCGGTAGCTTTATTTTTTGCTCACGTCAATTTGTCCTTCTTCGATTGAGTCCAAAGTTACACACTACTCGAAACACTCGTAGGATTAACTCGTTGTAGAACAACTCGTTGTGACAATACACCGAGATCGTGTTTTTTTTTAATTTTTTATCCTTTATCTATCGATGCAGCTTTAAATATTTTTGAAGTTATACTTCTTTAGGTGCGTTATGAAAAAATGGAGAGAAATTTTAAGATTTGTAACACAAAAGTAACAGGATGAAGTTGCCCGCAAAAAGCTTCCAACAAAATAGAAGTACCTATTTATAACCTCTATTAGTCATGTATTATTTATTGATATAAATTAAAATACTACTATTTAATATAATTAATACTGAATATTATTAAATTTTTTATGTAAAATATTTATTTAATGATACCAAAGAAGTATAACTTCTCACGCGCGTTCATAAGTTTTTTTTATGTCAAGTAGTTTTTATGCCTTGAGCAAGAAAACGAGCAGACGGGTCACCTTATGGTAAGTGATAACCGCCGCCTATGGACATTAGTAACACCGGGGGCGTCACCAACGCGTTGCTGGCCTCGAAGAGAATGTCATAGTTTGGAGGGAACACCGATACAGGAAATTCGTTCCACAGCTTACACGTGCGGGGTATCCCGAGAGTACACCCGAGAATCGAACTGTGGACGAACGCCAGGTATGCATGTTGATTGAACCTGGTACACCGTGTTGTGCGGTGGCAAAAATTACCGCAGGGATTAAACCAATCATTTCTTCAGAATATTCCCCATTATATAGACGGTAGAATACACAGAGAAAGCTTACATTTATTTCAAGCGACTCTAGTCCATCTGCTTGGGATAAACTTAAGCCGTAAGCTTGGGATCGTCGACAAGACGAATGGTTCGCCGTTGAATTCGATTGATCATTATCAGTTCATTGACTAAGTGCAACATGATTAGGGCAGCAGTATGCACCAAATATTTAGCTTGGACTTATGCCACTATGCCACTTAAAAATGTGAATAAAGACGCAAACAACTACACAAAAAGTGGCCTTATTCTACTTAGAGGGATAAAAAACAAATACTTCTTACTTAAGACCATTAGCTTGGGTCCGATAAAAGGGCTCCAGGAAAATCCATTAAGTACCTTCCTTTATAACCTATTAGCAAACAATGTTTTATTTTCCGATTCCTATTGGAGCAGTTACAGATAAAATATTTATTTACAGGAAAATAGGGTCGCAACGTCAATCCTTCTTAGTTGTAATTTTACGAGAGATTTAAAGCAATTTACAGGCACAAAGTTAGTCGGAAATATCGGCTTGGGTATTTTTATCCAATTAACGAAGAAAAAATTAAAAAACTTTGTTGAAATAAACAGAAGTGAACAGAACAAAAAAGTGTTTTTTAAAGATAATCTTTAATTCTATCGGCCCAAAATTTTTCATCCATCTATCGCATGTCGCATTACAGCCGGCCCTAGAGTAAGAATAATAATGGAGATTCAATTATTTAAATAAATATTGCTCTTAGTTTTTAATATGCGTCTATCATCTAAATGATTGTATTATTATTAGTATTCATGTATTCCGTACTCTAATACGCAAATAGAAATTAAATTTTATAATTGAATATTTTGTCTACTATTTGTTTCCCATTAACATGAAATTCCCATTTTTCAATAATTAAGTTAAGATTAAAAACGCAATTTTAATACCCTAAATCGAATAATTTTCTAAAGATTTTTTGATAAATTCCTACAAACCGAAAAAAATTTACTTGCGTCGTGGTTTCATAAAAGCACACTTTTATTTTTACGTACTTGCTTCCTCATATCCTAAGGAGTTGAAGTTTTACGTAATTATTGCTTTAGTTCCGATGACAATATTCATTTTTGTGATTAACATGACCTGATGCTATAGGTAGGTATATAAATACCTTTATCTAGGGCCAAAGATAACTTTGGCCCCAGATAAAGGAACACCTTCGGCTACCAGCACACTCACTATTTTTTTTGTTTTGTACAATGATACTAAAAAGCGTGTGTTTAGTTTTTAAATAGTTAAGTGATGTTTATGGTTGTCGGTGACATTTCTAATGAGGTAGCTTATAGCTTATTTGTCACAATTATGATCTACGAGTAACCGCCCTCGCTTTGCTTCGGTTTTTTTTATTTTTTTTACACCTTGGGTTACATTATTGGAGTTTTATCAAGGATTCCTAATTTTTTTGAAAATATATTATAGCCTATGTCAGCCGGGGATAGTGTAGTTTCCCAAAAGTGAAAGAATTTTTCAAATCGGTTCAGTAGTTTCGGAACCTATTCAATGCAAACAATCAAATCTTTCCTTTTTATAATTTTAGTACAGATTATGATAAAACATAACCACACACAAACATATGTAATCACTCTCAACAAAATAATAATATTAATTATAAATTACGTTAATTATTACATATTATTAATTACAAACATTTTATTTTGTTATTAATAACATGTAATTTAGATAAAGACCTTACGCCCCAACTCAGAGTCACTAACAGTTACTTAAATCGCTCTTCAGTACAGAATTTATGGTAATTCTTTACTAAGAAGCGATTTAAATAACCGTTAGTGACTCTGGGGCGTTACTTTCTTATAATAAATCTTTAAATCTTACCAATAACGAAGATGAGGACCATACAAGCAACGCTTTTACGGGCCTTAGCTTGAGCTTCTCCCTGACCACCATGCAGGGCCCCTGGCATCTCTCTGGTACTGGCGAGGAGTCTTCGTGCCATTAGTGAGTAGAAGAAGGCGATCACTAGCAGCGGCAGAGCGTAGTAGATTATCGCTTTCGCTAGCGTCATCCATCTGTGAATGCAATGTGTTATAGACCTTCCGACAAATGAGCTATGAAGCGCTCATGGTCCGGCTTGCGTCGATCCTAAGCGTCAAAGTTAAGCAACAGCGGGCGCGGTCGGTAGTTGGATGGGTGCCCGCTAGATGCAAAACTTCTTGACCGCTTCCGTACTTCGGAGGGCATATAAAGAGCGCTTCTGTACTTCGGAGGGTATATAAAGCCGTCGGTCGCGGTTGGTATTGTAAGATAATACAAGTATTATTATGTCTTCTGTGTGATAATCGTCGTTAACTCAAGTCTTAAGAGGAGAGACCCGTGCTTAGCAATGATTGAATGAGGGTTGATTAATGGGTTGAAACCATGTAGATCTGGTAACATTACTGTAACAAAATTAACCTATTGTTTTTTTTGGATTAACCTAATTTTTGGAATGTTTCTTTACAGGTTACAATTTCAAATCTTGCTTAATTTTTGAGTCCTTGTATTTTTATAGCAATATTGAGCTATTGAATCCATACCACTGAAGAGGACTTCCAGTATCATTATGGAACATCACAAATTCCTATGCCACAAAAACATACACTTATCTATCACGTTAATACAATGACCGAGAATCGAAGCTGGGTCAGATTGCTAGACAAGCAGAGTGAGTAACTACGAGTTGATACATGTGTACGAACCTAAATGTAGTTAATTGTGTTTATTATTACGTGTGGATCAAATTGTTGTTGCTCTTTAAGTGAACATTGTTATTCTTTTGAGAAATAAAGTTCTTAAACCACATCAAACCACAACTAGGTTTCAGCGGTGTTAATAAATTTACTGCTTATTTTGCGGTTCATACTTATTTATTTATTCATTTATTTATTTAAACTTTATTATACCCTTAAAACTAGTGGTACACAAGGTGGACTATGCTATAAGCATTTTCTGCCAGTCAACCTTTGGTTTAAACAGAGAACAGCGAAGGCGGTACAAAATGGAATGTAAAAGTAGAATAAATAGAAGAAGGAAACGGAATACGGAAAAGACGAAAAAAATGAATAGTGATATTAATGAAATCATAATGTATAGTGATAATAAGTACAAATATTAATATTTGACCGTGAAAATAAATACTAATAATTTTAATTTTATTAGTAACAATATGTCAACGACCTAAAGGAGTGCGACGCGTTTGCGGTTTAAAATCTGGCATTTTATATTTAAATGACAAGAAATGGCTATTTTGCTCCGCATAAATGGTTCATTACAGCTCGTTGCTAACTTAAAAAAGGTGGAATTTTTAATAAAAACGTGGCATAATTTATATGCGACTCGGACCACGAAGTACGGTTCATCCGCGATGCACATAAAATTTTTAAGGCATGCTAATAATTCAGTGATACTCATAAAATTCAAATATTTTATCAGAAATTTTGTTTACTTTACATATAAGTTATTTATCACTTGCTTTTTTGAAGGAAAACATCGTGAGGACACCCACGAACCTAAAAGATCTGGATGATGTTCTTATAAGATAACAAACATAACTTAAACCCATTAATGGCCAACCCTAGTATCGGAAGTTTTCAATCTTATCAACCGCACGCGCTGTTGCTAACTCGGTAGGATCGTCACAAGCGGCTGAACTTTAAGCTGCGAATTTATATGTTCGCAGGCTTTAAGCGCTTCAATAAGAACAGTTCATATCTACGAGTACTTACTTACATAGATCGTTTTTTTTATTTAGATAGATTTCTAAGTTGAAACACACAACTCACTTGGGATAATGTGTCCACCCGGGCGGGAACGGAGTACAATACACGATGGTCATGTTATCTTTCACATGAACTGTCATAGTGTTGGAGAATAAGGCCGCGGGGGCAGCAAAGATCAGCGCAGCTGCCCAGATGAACGTTGCACACACAAGAGGTAGTTTCCGCAGCTGAAACAATTGACATCATGAACACCAGTTTTAAAGGGATACATTTTTAGGGTTCCGTAGCCGAATGGCAAAAAACGGAACCCTTATAGATTCGTCATGTCTGTGTGTCTGTCTGTCTGTCCGTCCGTATGTCACAGCCACTTTTTTCCGAAACTATAAGAGCTATACTGTTGAAACTTGGTGAGTAGATGTATTCTGCGAACCGCATTAAGATTTTCACACAAAAATAGAAAAAAAACACTAAATTTTGGGGGTTCCCCATACTTAGAACTGAAACTCAAAAATGTTTTTTTCATCAAACCCATACGTGTGGGGTATCTATGGATAGGTCTTTAAAAATGATATTGAGGTTTCTAATATCATTTTTTTCTAAACTGAATAGTTTGCGCGAGAGACACTTCTAAAGTGGTAAAATGTGTGTCCCCCCCCTGTAACTTCTAAAATAAGAGAATGATAAAACTAAAAAAAATATATGATGTACATTACCATGAAAACTTCCAACGAAAATTGGTTTGAATGATATTTAGTTAGTAGTTTTTTTTTAATACGTCATAAATCGTAAACCGCAAAAAACATTGATCAAAGTTACAACGAACTACAAGAACTTTTATATTATGTTACTTGCTGCTACGGAACCCTTCATGAGCGAGTCCGACTCGCACTTGGCCGCTTTTATGTACTAGAATCTTTAAGTTAGTATATAGCTCGTAGGGTTGTAGCATTCAATATATATTTTGTACATTATTATTAAAACTAGCCAAGTACGTGTCAGGCCACGCGCAATGTAGCGTTCCGTTAACCTTTCAAACTGTATAAGAACTTTCGAGACAAGGGTTGGCCACTTAGGACTATTTTTTTACTATACTGATTGGAACGGGATATGATAGGGTTGCCAGATGGTCAGGATTCGCCTGGATTGTCCCGACATTTCACGTGATGTCCAGACAAGTCCTGACAAAATACAAGTCTCAACAAAATACAATTTTTTTGTATAATACGGGTACTCACGATATATAGTTTATTCGCCGATATTTCCACCCATATATATCTTGAGTACCCGTATTACACTAAAAATGTGTTCAATCCACGATGAGTTAAGTTTAAAATCACGGAAAATACAAAACGTACCGACAATTCCAATTCAAAATTTTTTGTCTCGATAAATCCCGACTTTTTAAAGTTTATCCAGATATTTCTGACTTCCCATCTAGCAACCCTAGGTATGTATGACGTCATTTACCAGTGCAGTATCAGATTTATTACGGATTATAACATATAACCGAAGCAACTCTTACTGATTTAAAAGTAAAAAAATATTCACATCGTCAAGGGCCTCAACGAGGGTTTTCTGGGTAGTGGATGGCATGATCTAATGAAACATGAAAAATCGCTAACATTCGTAAACAAACGTATTATTTCCCTCAAATACTCGTAAATGTTTGTTCCGTCCGTAAATCTCACGAAACTCCATTCATTAGTTTCATTACTCTCTTTGTTCATTCTCTTTGGTCCTCTACCATATTTTAGCGTCAACATTCCAGCGTTCTAAAGTCAAACTTTATGGTTTGAAATGATTTTTACGAGGTTCTATTACGTTAAGAATTCGGAAAAATTTATAAAACTTATTTATATACTTAGCAACTCACCCTGGCCTCGTACGCGCAGTACATATCTATAACTAGCTGACCCAGCGAACTTCGTATCGCCTAACAAACAATTTTTTTTTCTAAACTAAAAGTAGCCTAAGTTACTCATTGTTACATCAGCTATCTGCCAGAGAAAGTCCCGTCAAAATCGGTTCAGCCATTTCAGAGATTAGCTGGGATAAAGAGACAGACAGACAGACAGACAGCAGACAGACAGACAGACAGACAGACAGACAGACAGACAGACAGACAGACAGACAGACAAAAATTGTAAAAAATGTTGTTTTGGTATATGTACCGTGTACAGGTACATCCAAATGCCCTTAGTAAAAAGCGGTTATTTTAATAATACAAACAGACACTCCAATTTTATTTATTTGTATAGATGTGTAGATATAGATGTCCAAATTTTTTTCTGTCGTAGTGTGAGCCTGTTGCTTCAAGCAAGTCGGTAAGATTTAAATATTGTTCATGTTATTTAGATCACTTTTTAACCGACTTCTAAAAAGGAGGTTCGGTATTAATATGTGTGTATCCACGTATATATGTATGTTCATATGATCGCTAGAAAAATACTTCCTTAAAATTGCAGATTCTCGTCCTTAACAAATTATTTTTTATATTAAAAATAAACGCTATAAAAATAAATGCTTACACACTCTAACATAGTATATACGTAGATTTTTACCTGTGTGGCGGGTAGCATGGACGACACATGTCATATAACACATCACGATAACACCAATGACCCGAGTACAAAGATTTATCTGTCACATTAATATCTGCTCCGGCCGGAAACCGAACCCATGACTTCTCGCTTCGCAGGCAAGATCGCTACCAACTAGGCTACATGGTTGTCAAATATTAATTGTATTAAAGCCATAAATTGATAAGTATGGAGACTATTCTAACACTCGACAGAGTCATAGTCCTATCCTATTTGTTCGAAAACCAAGTTTTGGAAACTAATTAGAATAAAAAAACAGCCCAATCAACATCATTAAGTGGGGAAAGCCCCAAGTAGAAGTTTCGAGACTTTCCAATTAGCAAGAGAGTTCTTTTACTTAGTGCAATGAAACTGAATTACACGTAGATGGATCGACACACTCAAGTTCTGAAACTTCTACTAATTCCTAAGTAAACGATCAATTATGCAAGTCATGATTATGTAATATGACTATAGAAGTATTATTGCAATATGAATTTCACATAATATGAATTTCACATCGAAACGATATAATATGGTTTCCTTATGTGTATACGAGTATATTTTACTCTTGAAGTTTAGTAATCTCTATTTATTTAAGACTTGAACCTTATAATATAATTTTTTTTTGTATTCTGAGCCTATTATTAACTTTTAAGGGGTGGCCGGATACTGGCACACTAGGGGCCGTATACCGGCACAGGGAGCCGTATACTGGCACAATCGCTACTTTTTCACTTTATCCGTTTTATTTTAAAATTTATACATAGGAGTGCAATGGTTTATTTTTTGTTTCACATCTTGACTATATTAGGGATCCAAATAAACATAGACTATTTTGCGTGTAGATAACATATATTTTCACTCGCCCAAAGTGCCCAACTCCGCTAAAAGGCCGTACACTGGCACATCGACCCTACTTAATAGTAAATAGACGTCTAACGATTAGCGATTATAAATACCTCAAGAAAATTAACAACGAAATATAATATTTATTTAAACTAATTCATTAAATAAGACACAGGTTAAAGTTACCCAATTATTTTTCTTACTATTGATTAATGATAAATTATGATGATTGAATCGCCTTTGGTTCAAATTTTAAGAGTGATACGATATACATGGTGGTTTATATGGATTAAATAGGTTGTTTTTTAATTTTTCCAAAAAAAATAATTTGTAGTCCTGCACGTTCAGATCAATGTATTTGTAAAATAGGTCGGTGCTATAGTAAATATTAAGTGCATTTAACTGAACATTAGTATAGAACTAATCAATCACACATAAGATTCATTAATTTTGACATAGGTAAATCAATTGCACGTCTGTTACTAATTAGTAGAACAATTATAGTAATTGTCTATTAAACTAGTTATTACGAACGATGTGTAAATACAAATACTCAATAATTAGGTCAACATTCCACTGCTTAGCTAAAACTAATTATCGGCATAAATCAATAAGGGCTTGTTTCACCATCTTCAAGTAGAGTCCTGAATAAGCTATTCGCCGGTTAAAGTGACGTTAAAGTGTCATTTTACATACACGAAATGTCAACTTAACCGACGAATAGCTTACTTCGGACTTACTTGAAGATTGTGAAACAAGCCCTAAGTCTTACAACTAATGACCGGAGCATATTCTAATCAATAATAATGTGTCGCACCATCAAAAACTACGTATTTATAATTATTATGCATTGTAAAAATACATACTATTCCCCTTATTCGTAAAAACAAAGTTATAGAAGTTTCTTTAAATCTTATCAAAAAGATAAACATAAAACTAATTATAATAGGAATAGTTTAATTATCCCCAAAGTCTATAAATAATTTAACTATTAAGCTATCTAAATTACACGACTTGTAAATGTAGGATTAGTTTCAAAACTTAATTTTACCGCGGAGCTTAAATTTGTCGTCACATGATACATGTTATTTGTGTAGCGCCCTCGGGATAAACGAAATTACCAGTTTAATAAAATTATAACATTATTTGATACTTACAATTTAAATTAACGAGGCATTATAAATCCTACAAAATCGTTTTAAGGCCAGCGCTGATTAGATGACTAAGCATTTTTATTCGACGAAAAAAATAGCTTAATTGTATGACGTTGATGATTGTCGAAAATGCCTAGGCATATCGGTAACTCTGTTTTTGAAGCAACGAGTTTTATTGAATTTCAACTTTATAATAAGCAAGTACCCTGCCTGTTTTTCGGGATAATAAGTATCCCATGTCCTATGCTAGATCATGATCTATTTAGTGAAAATCCGTTCAGTAGTTTTTGTCAACCAAAAGTCATAACGCAAAAGCTAAAAATTAATCACAAGAAAAAAATATTTTTATTTATCAGACTACGATATCTTTTCTCTAATCTTAGTATATATAAATTACGTGTCACGTCGTTTGTCCGCGATGGACTCATAAACTGCTTAACCGATTTTAATTAAATTTGCACACCGTGTGCAGTTTGATCCAACTTGAAAGATAAGATAGCTTACAACTCAAAATAAAAAACTTTTGACAGAATGAAGTCTGTCCGGGCAGCTAGTTTAGTATAAATTTCTCTTCATATAACGTAGGTTTAAAGCAGTTCTAGCATTACACGACAAAATCAAAGCACAAAATTTTACTAAAGGTAACAGAATTTTAGAGCTTTAGCGATTTCAATACAGCTGATAAAAGGTGAATGTGTTGGAAATTGAAAGACGGGGAATTTCTCTGAACATCTGTTTTCTATACATGTACCTATATCGTTATGTTTCTTTGCGGAAAAGGGTAGACAAAAATAAAATGATTTATGGTTTGTACATTTCGACGTTATATAGCTATAGTGTTATTGATGATAATAATGCAAAAACAAAAACAAATTAGTATTTTGTATAAAATTCTATACCAGAAAAAAATCGATTTATTTATAAATAGAAAGTTTTATATATAAATAAATAAATAGTAAATAATAAGGTATAAATACGTGTATGAAACTGCCCTGTAAACGATGTTTACGTACATAAAATATAATTGAGAAAATCTATGATTACTTAGATATAATTATAATAATTATTAGTTAATATTATTAGTAGTGACGCGTTCAAGGTTAAAACACAAGTAGTGAAGATGAATAAGTGCTCACCTGTAATTTCCTAAACGGATTCACAATTGCACAATATCTCTCAGCAGAAAGCGCGGTGAGAGTGAACACTGACACTCCAATGCTGATGTCCTTGCCGGCCTCCGATATCCTGCAGATGGCTTCGCCCCAGGGCCAGGACTCCAGGGTATAGATGGTAGACACGAATGGCACGCAGATGAGGATCACGAGGAGATCAGCCAACGCAAGAGAGAAGATATATCTAGAAGAGAAGAATTATATTAGTAATTGAAACTGGCTACGTTTTTATAGAGAAAAAAAAAACAAGTCGTGGATGAAAATTTTCATTTCAACATTCGTAATGCTATAAGAAGTTTTTAATTAAATTAAAATTTAGTGATGCCGGAGATACTCTATTTAATTAATCGAAATTGGTTTCAATTTGACTAAAATTTATAAACCCAACTGTTTTGATTATTTTTACAAAAATATTTGTGTTGGCATCACTTCGTTTCAAGTTTCGAGAGAAAAAAGAAATTGTTCCAAAAAGAGGGAAGAAAAGAAAGAACTGGCTCTAAAGTCAGTTAAGACTTACGTATTCGGTGCATTCCGCATGCCTCTATGCCTGACGTAGACGATGACAAGCGTGCCGTTCCCCAAGACGCCTACAATGAAGATAATCGCAAACAGCACTGGAACCAGGTACGTCTCAAGTCTGTCCTCGTAAGGCGTGTACTCATTGTCAGTGGAATTATCTTCGTACGTCGGAGTTGTGTTGCTCGGTATGGCATACATTTTAACTGAAACAAGAGAAATTAAACTTTAAACTGAGTGTTTCTGATCCTTATTTAAAAATATTGTATATTTATAACTTTGCTAGATTCGACATTTATCCAAGAACATCAGATACTTTTTTTTTCATGGAAGTAGCCTGCAAACGAGCTGACGATCCACCTGATGGTAAGTGTCTATCGTCGCCAATGGAAATCAGCAACACCAAAGGCATCACTGATGCGTTGCCGGCCAAGAAAGAGAGACGAAAAAGAAAGAAACGACTGTTACGATATCAATACGCTAAATCAATACAAAATATGTTTTCTTATGCTTTATCCAATTTTTTGTCTATTGTACGAGTATGATATTAGCTGTAAGTTATGGCAACTTTATTTTATGTAAATAACGGACTGAGATTCAGAGCCACCTGATGGTAGGTAGTAACAACATCATCCGTTACCCTTTGTCGGCTATTTATTTACATAAAAAAATATATCTACTTTTGACTGCTGAATTGAATACTTACTTCTTTTGATATACTCATATATGAAAGTTGTATTTACAATTACATTTTTTTACATTGCCTGATTAGAGCGTTGTGTAAAGTAACTAAAACGAAATATTGGTTTTGAAACGTTCCTATCCTTTGATGAATCCGATCTTGCTAGAATCATTTTTTTCCGCTAGAACTTAATCATAATCCTTTCAGGGTCAGCCTCAGTAATATTCGTATTGAATGAGAAATAAGAGAAAGAAAAAATCCAGTGATTACTTTTTAAGTCTAAATTCCACTATATTAATAAAAAAAATCTAATATTCATAGTTTTATCTGTCTTTGAGTAATCTACCTTCAGTTAGAAGTTAGAGTCCGTTAGAGTCAAGTGTCCCTACTCCTGCCAGCTAAACGGTTAGACTTGGACAAGTGAAAAAATTCTCAAAAATAGGCTATATAATGAATTTACAAGACAAACTATGTTAGCATACGTAGTTAATGAGTAATAGTCGATAAAATTATTACTTCGGAACCCAGAACATTGCGCGTGGCCTGACACGCACTTGTCCGGTTTTTAATAAATCAATTAATCCTCCGGGTCTCGGGGGTCCGATTCCCCTCGGTACTAAAATTCACTGAATAAGTGCTGGAATGAAGGCTTAGAGCATTTAGAACTGCCTATTTAACTACCAACTACCGTCTAATAATCTGTTATGAAATGCTTAAAAATGTAGTTCTGTAGAGTTTTAAGCAAATTTGCTGTTCAGTGTGTCGCAGGAAACTTGGTTATGAGCCCCTAGTTTATGCGTTAATTTATTCCAAAATCATCACAATATCTATTCAAAGAGACAGGGACCTTATTAAAAAGGATATTTGTATTTTAGGATTATAAATAAGTCTTGAAACTCACTCAAGCACGAAACAAGTTAACCTAATAAAGCTCATGATATGAGCTCGAAAAAGAATATCTATTATTTGAATATCTAGTATTTGAATATCTGGTATTTGAACATGGATGAGCGGGGATAAAGGTGGTTTAGTAATGTCATGTAATCCACAATGCAAACAGTGTACTTTTAATCAAACGTAATTAAACTTTTCACAGAAATGAATATATTGACGAGTAGTACAGGACGGTTAATATCATAATCCTTACCGCCCAAGTTGGTAATATAGAAACCATTCCACAGCTGAAAGAATTCGCTCAGCAACGAAAAATCTTTTGTATTCGTAATCATCCACCGCAATTACAATGTTGAAACTTGGCCACAATGACCGAAAAGTAATTTGGTGGCCCCCGACTTCATATTAATTTGCTGTTAAATCAGTAGCTTCTTTTTGAAATATTTCAGTGTGACTGTAAAATTCATGACCATTTTTGTTGTACCTACTCTGTTTTTAAGCAGAAATTGTAAAGAATATTTAAACTGTGGCACCCTTATTAATAAAAATCGCTTAATCCAAGCATCATCTGAAGCTACACTTGGACTAGTTAATTCTGGATTAACTAAGTAATAACTTCGTAATTGCAATGTTATTAATAAATATGGAGTAACGTCGAACTAACAATACATTTCTTAGTCCGGTTTCAGCGAGTAAAATATGGCAACCTTTGTAATTTAAAAGTAAAAAGAGTGAGTCAGTGAATGACTTCATGCATTAAAATGACAGTGACAACAATATTTTGGGATTGACAACTTCAAACGACGTAATCAGCTTTCAATTTCAAGCGCCTAATTTCGCTCCTCGCAGTTTGTTTCATGCTATGGTTACTTGTTAAATTTAAAATTGATTTACATGAACCAAAAACGTGCTCGCTCAGTTAACTGGGATGAAGAAGAAAAGGTCAAAGAAAATATCAATGTGAATGACGTTTAGTTAGAACAACGAAGTACTTTTGATATGCGTCAAGTCAACGTCAATGTCGTCAATGCACGCCTAGTCCACGCCTAATCAGTCGCTAAACTATGTAGCGACATGGACTAACTTTGATTCTGAGATTAGACTCGGAGTAGCTTACTTCTTGGTTACTCTATATTTATTAATAATGAATTTAATTAAATCTTATTTAAGACAAGTTTTAAAGTTACTCTTGCTTTAGTCTATGTTTATTAATATGGCCGTGTAGGTATAGCGGAAACAAAAACAATTTAATGTCTTTTTTTCTTCTCCTGACAGATATTTCAGTATAATAATATCTAGGTCTCGTACACGGACCTGAAAAAAAGACGGAGAGTGAAGCGTAGCAATGGCCTCCCGCTTACCATGTGTGCGTAATTTTTGATTCGCAATTGAAGCAGTGAAGTGTCAATGTGTGGGTGTGTGTAATTGTACGAATAGAGAGTTGGTATTACTATTGGTGCTTCACTGAATTTGTTGTTGGGATTACGTCCGTCTTTTTTTAGGTCCGTGGTCTCGTACAAGTGTTGGGGGAGTATTTGCCAACTTAAATCCTCAACACTAATCCAACGCACAAAACGAAGGTCCGGTTCTTATGTAAACACCCCTTTGACCTTCCTTCGCAATGCTATAATAAAATTATGAGCTCATTTTGGGAAACTGAAGCGTTTAATTAATAATTGACAAAGGCAAATTCTTGGTAAAAGTTTCATGGCTAGGTAGCTCTATAGACATAATTTTACAAGAATTCTAATTCAAATATTTGATGTGAAACATCTATAGCCGCACGTAAAACCGATTTCTGGCGTGGCGACGCATGCCGTGGCGACGCGTCGCCATCTTTCTCGCTACACTGAGCTCGAATACCTATACACCCTTATTAATAAAATTCGCTTAATCCAAGCATCATCTGAAGCTACACTTGGACTAGTTAATTCTGGATTAACTAAGTAATAACTTCGTAATTGCAATGTTATTAATAAATATGGAGTAACCTCGAACTAACAATACATTTCTTAGTCCGGTTTCAACGAGTAAAATATGGCAACCTTTGTAATTTAAAAGTAAAAAGAGTGAGTCAGTGAATGACTTCATGCATTAAAATGACAGTGACAACAATATTTTGGGATTGACAACTTCAAACGACGTGATCAGCTTTCAATTTCAAGCGCCTAATTTCGCTCCTCGCAGTTTGTTTCATGCTATGGTTACTTGTTAAATTTAAAATTGATTTACATGAACCAAAAACGTGCTCGCTCAGTTAACTGGGATGAAGAAGAAAAGGTCAAAGAAAATATCAATGTGAATGACGTTTAGTTAGAACAACGAAGTACTCTTGATATGCGTCAAGTCAACGTCAATGTCGTCAATGCACGCCTAGTCCACGCCTAATCAGTCGCTAAACTATGTAGCGACATGGACTAACTTTGATTCTGAGATTAGACTCGGAGTAGCTTACTTCTTCGTTACTCTATATTTATTAATACTGAATTTAATTAAATCTTATTTACGACAAGTTTTAAAGTTACTCTTGCTTTAGTCTATGTTTATTAATATGGCCGATAGTGTATACTCCGTAGTGTACACAGTGTTGTTTACTACAGTAAACATAACCTGTGTTTTACTTGAAAACAAATTATTTTTCTGATAATAAAATCGTAATATTTTATTTTATCACTAGCTTCTACCCGCGACTTCGTCTGCGTGGACTTGAGAATTAGTAATTAATAAAGATCCAAATGCGAGTTAAACTCTAACTCCACCGAGCACCGAGGTTTCGTCCAAACTTACAGAACCGAATCACCTGGCTGCATAGATGAATAAAGTCTACTAAAAGTAGACTTAAGACATCTGGGTGAATTAACTCACGTGAAGTCAAAGTCGACTGCACCGAACATAAGAGCAATGTTAAATCATTCAGTAGCAGACTTAACTTTACCGCTGGAAAACTGCCGTTCCCATACATGAACATAGCGATCAATTAACCAAATACTATTATTCAATCAATTAACCAAAAACTTAAACTTATTTAAGTTTGTTTGGAATTATGCGTCCACGCATTACTAAGATAATACGGTTGACAGACAGACAGAGAGACAACGAATAATCCTATAAGGGTTTTGCTTTTAAAGAACAATACCCTAAAAAAATATACAAAAATTCTATGTAGTAGGTAGCACATAAATAAAAGCAGTCAAAATAATAATTATAACTTGTAAACACAACTTCCATACTAAATTATTTTACCCCTTTTCCGAAAGGAGTAGATCCATCCCCGAGCCTCGAAGTCGAGCGACCCGATCCCGACGAACATGCACCCTATTTTTTAATGCGGGATATAAAATAACTGGGAGCCAAATATCTACCTAAAAAAATATCTTAATTTAAGAAATATTAGTGGGATTTTATATATACGTACACCATCAGATCCTGAATTGGTAAACGCTGTACTGGTTTTGCAATGACAACGTTACCAACAACAAATATTTTTAAAAACGTTCAGTTATTTCCACCCATTCTAGAGTAACATTCTGGGAGTAATATTCTATCTCTAAGATCCACGACCAGACCCTGAATTGGTCAACGATGGACTGGTTTTATAATGTCAGTATCGTCACTGGAAAGGAAATAATACTAAAGCTCCATTTTGGATCTCCAAATAAGAAATATACATCGTTGGACTGGAAAAAGTAATCCAACTACTGGAATACTGGACTGCTCCTATTTATTCAAAGACGTCGACAAATTTTTCCACGTAAATTTAAACAGCCAAACCTAAACTAATTGAATTCATTTTCCATTTTAATTACGTAGTGTTTTTTTTGAGACGTCTTGCCCCTCCACACTTGACTGCCTGAGAGTTAAACGCTTCTGTGGGAATTCAGAAGTCAGTAGAGGAGCCCGATCATCTGGGGGGTTTCGCAACCGCGACACCAGCTAGATTTATAGTAATGAAAGGATCCCCTGCGCAATATAGCAGGGCCCGCCTCTCAACCGGAAGACTCTATTCTCCTGAATTTATTCCTGAATAACTCTGGGGTTTTTAAGTGTAACTTCCAAGTACGTAAGGCCGAGCTTTTCGCCCAAGAACCTGGTCCAAATGTCAGAAGTATATATTATACCCCGAAAACTTTTCAAAAGAAAGTTATTGTTTTTAACTGCTTCGAAGTTTGTGGATTAGATAGCGTGTTATTAGTTTATTTTTATTACTATTTATATAGCTCGATATATCTTAATTAAAAGCTTTGCTAGATCATAAACACTGTCTCTAAACTTGATTGAATGGAAATTCAATCATCTTCGTAATTTATTATTTTTCTTTCTTGGATGACTACGCATGGATGATGCCTTTATCTGCCTGATGCCTGATCACGGACGACTCACTCAGTCATCTATGGAAAACGGTGACCATTTACAATCAGGTGGCTCGTCTGCTCTTACGTGGCTATTCGCAAATTCAAAAGTACATATTTTAGTTATTTGTTTGGCACTTACGTCTGGTCATAAAATTTGCCTATGCCGACTTAGTACTCACCAGTACTTGACCAGTAGGCGACAGCAGTAGACGATTAATTATTCGCAAATACGATATTTTAATTTCTTACTCATTTTGATTATTAAATATGTAAAGGATTTGTATTTTTATTATTTTCTCCTATGTGCCTATTTCTATATTACTATAAGGAAATCTAAATTATAATACTTTGTCGGAATTTAAGATTTTTATTTATTTACAAAAAAAATATTTGGTAAATTTACTAAATTGTGTCATAATATTATTGCTAACTTTTATTTTTATTTTATTTATTATTATCGCTAACTCTGATCCACACCATCGTACAGTGTATCTATATTAATCCGATAGCAAAATCTAACTTAGTTATGTGTTATTAATTGAGTAGGGAAAAGGGTCCCGGGTTCGATTCCCGGCCGGGGCAGATATTTATGTGACAGATAAATATTTGTACTCGGGTCATGGGTGTTACTGTGATGTGTTACGTGTCGTCCACGTCACCTGCGACACAGATTAAAACCTACTGTGTGTGTGTGTGTAAGCGTTTATTTATTTTTTATTTATTTATTTGTTTTAAATATTTTAAATATATATAGGTACACATTAATTTCAATAAAAGATTTATTCACGGTATAATAGCTTAAGTTTTGATCTCAGACCTACTCAGTTACCTATACTGACATCTGTTGATGATTAGCAGAACTAATTCACTGCAAAATCATAAATTAAAAAAAAAATATGTACAGACTGATTTTTTTTAAGAAATAAAGAATATTTTCGATACTAAACAGTCTCTTTTATCTCTCTATCGGGTACTTTCACAATTTCTTGCTGTTATGTGGCGTATCAAAAAGTCCTATTTATTGATATCTCGGCTTGTAAGCAACGTATCACGATAAATCATACACCAGATTTTAAGTTAGACCACCGGTAATAAAACTGTGAAAACCGCACTCAATTTCATACAGTGGTTTTGGCGTGATGCGGTGTCAAACATACAGACAGACAAGATTTTTAAAAATGACAGATTCGCAACCTATTGCTCCTACTGAGTCCCCTGATATCAAATTTTCTTAAATATCTTCAATGTACAGACATTATCGAGTTACTGTTTTATAATATATATAGATTATGACATATTTAGTTCCTATCACAATATGTTTTTTTTCTGCATATTACTTTTACAAAATAATGTCGATGTTTCACATCTGCCAGGCGTCCCGTGACGGCTCACATTTTTTTTTCATGTGGTTACTTTTAACACACTTATGAACGTAATTTATACTTATACAATTGCGCACTGTTTCAGAATGGTGTTTCATCATTCTGAAGAGAAGAAACAGCATTTCAGCATGAGAAGGAATCAAATCAATCTGCTGTGGACTGTAGGTGAGTATAGTTGTTAGGTGTTAATCAACTAATAAAATTAGGTATGTAGGTCTCTATGTTCTGCCTCGCTAAGTACAATAATAAAATATATAATATTAAAATTAAATTAAACTAATACTACATTATCAAATTTACTTTATTTTAATTACAATTCAATTGAATTAAAAAATAAAACGAATTAAATATGTATAATAACTCAAAATAATTTAAATTAGACCACCCAATCGTATTATAATAATATAATTATATTATTTGTCATTTAAATAGTCGTGAGTACTGCAATAGCATAAACTGCGTTAGAAAACTGTCGTCCCCATACATAGCTCACGGTCATTTACAAAACTGTTTTTTAGGGTTTGTGAGTTTGTCCACTAAGAGAGTTTTTTAGGTACGGGATCCTAAATATAATGACGTAGTTTAACCTACCATTTAGGTGGCACTGCTGGCACGGGGGGTGAGGCGCACTTGACTCTAAATAAAATTTAGCAGTTTAAAGCCGAATATTTCACAAACAGAACTCCGAATAAAATAATATATTAAATACATTATAATAACACTCACATATCAGGTAAATTTTATCAAATAAATTAGTTGTGTTATTCAAATACGGCTTCTTATTAGCTTTATTATTTTCAGACAGCAATTGTTGATGCGTTAATTCACACGCAATTCGATACATTAATCAATCCATGGATGTGAATTTTATGTATTTGTCAGAAAAATAGGTGCAGTTAAAAAGGGTAATAAAATGCAACACAGTCCAAAATATTTTATAGGTCTTAAATGTCTTATCATTAATTTTATCAAATCACAATCACTTTATACATAATATTTGTTATACATTTTGTAAAGTATAAAGATAAATTATTTAATAACCTTATTTTTAAACATTAATTTGCTAGTACCCGGATGAGCGAGCTTTGCTCGGTATTTTTTTAAACAAACAACGCCATCTACTGAAGTAGCTTTAGTGTTGGTACTCGCCAATAGATGTCAGGGAGAGTTTATTGCACCAGTTTTTCATTGCCTGAAAACACGGATAAAATGTTTTTTTTTAATGAATCCTAGCCAGATCGATTTATTTTTATTTATCGATTTTATTTTTATATATATTTATTTTCGATATATACATATATGTATATATACAAGAATTGCTCGTTTAAAGGTATTAGACTTTCGAAATTCTATTCTATCTATCTCCAACATAAGCCGCTCGTTATCTGTCCACGTAGTATGTACCTATGTCATTCCCATTACTCTGAAGTTTTGAAACTCCCTAGAGTCTAATATCTAATATTCAGTGAATTAGTAGTCATCCATTTATTAGCTATCGATTTCAACCGATCTTGACAAGTTTGAATATAAATAATTGCTTCTGTCTTAATGTACCATGTATAATAGGTACCGTGTAAAATTTACCCAGTTTTTTTTTTAATATGTAGTAAGTATATTTCTTTTAGATGTAGTTGTTTACAAAGTTTTACAGACGGCTAGCTTTAACATTCTTCTCATTTATCCAATGCAGATTTGTTATCTTTTGAAAGTGGTAATACATATCCACTGTCATCATTAACAATGACCACACCTACATATTTTGTTGAAGAAAGTTTCACATCTTCTTCTGCAGCTGTATTGATTTTAGCACTGGGTGAGGATTTGGTAAAATATCGTAGACATCATCCAAATCGTTTGTTGACTTGGCACGCATGGAAACAAGTAAAGATTTCGTTTGATTGGTTTTATTATTGAGATCTGTCGGTGTATATGACCCATTGTCATTGACTGATTTTTCTGTGGATTTTGTTTTGCATCTTGAACTTAGCAATTCCTCGCAAAGTTGGTCCATTTGTTCTCTTAATAATAGTGGTGGCAAAACAGCCTGTTTGGTTTTAACAGCTTTTACATTGTCGACTGGGTCTCTGGATTCCGTGGTTTTTGGTGACAAATCTACATTTTCTTCGGTGATGGAATTTTCTGTTTTACTCGAGTCATTCACGTATGGTGAATTAGCTTGATCAAATTTAAAGTTTGCATACATGCGGAGTAATCGATCACTTCCTTTTCTATCGTGTAGTTGTATATCAAATTTATTGCTGTTTATTGTTGTTACTATACACTCACTTGGTTCTTGTGATTGTTTTGATATTTTTGATTTTAGTCTTTCTTCTAAAATCAACAAATATATTAACAAAGCAGTAAGAATAAATATTAAACAACAAATTATGTAAAACCACACCGCAGGAACAAAAATGTCATCCATTTTCTCGAGTGAACTGGCTGAAATAAGAAAATATAAATTGATTACGTGAAATATAAAAATGTGTGAAAATACTGAATCCGGTTTATATCTTTTACTTTAATAATTGAGAATAGAAGATTATATTTCATTTTTCAGTAAAGCAATAGCTCGAGCACGAATATTTGCGAGAAAGTATTCGTATGGTTAACGTAAGCAATTTGTATGGCATTTTTTCAAAAGCGCCCCTATCGTACGTAAATGGTACTAAAATGCCATACAAATTTGACAAATTGCTTACGTTAACCATACGAATACTTTCTCGCAAATATTCGTGCTCGAGCTACAGATCTCCTGTTATATCCTTTTAGGGGATGGATTTTTGAAAATCCTTCCTTTATGAAAAGGAACCTCAGTACTAAGATTCTAGTTTCACTGGTTACCATTTAATCTGGATTACGTTTTCTAATGATACGAAGTGAAAATATAAGCGAAATACACACTCAGACAGCATAGATTTGTACTATACTAGCAACGTGTAAATGCCAAGCTTGTACATATCCACAATAATTTATAATACAATAACATCTATACGCCACTAAAACAAAAGTACAAAATATACATATAGACAGTTCTCGTTAATAATGGACGGGGTAGTAAGAGCTTAATAATAAAAATCAAATAATGTAAGAATGTACTTACAATTTCATTACACTATGATTGTATTCTATGTTAATTTTACTTGATATGCTAACTATTGAATTGATTTTGATTACAACAATTCAGCATATTAAACATAATGTTACTGATGCAATTGTATGAGTGGTAATTAATTAATGTTTCCTGTAATAAACTGTTTATTTTCCTTAAAGAATGTAATTCCGAATGAATTAGATTATTATTTAACTTATTTACAAAACTAGATAACTAAATTATCATAATGAGAAAATTATATATAGGCAAAGAATACTTAATAATACCAATTGGTAATAATAATATAATTATGTAGATATTAATTTTAGGGTTCTGTAGTCAAAACAGAACCCTAAGATATAACTTCAGAATCCGTCTGTCTCTAGAGTGCTAGAAAGCTGTTATTTGGCTGACTTATTTATTACATTAAAAAGTGTGTTTTTCTGGACCACCCCATAGTGTCCCATAATGTTATGGGTCTGCAAAGACCATTTTTCGATTCGGGAGTCCGATTTCGAAACATTAGGCTTTGAAGTGCTTATTTCCCAGCCGCAGCATTGTTCTCAAAATAGCAACTAGGTATATCAAATTCATAACGATTCACGTTTCAAAATATTCCAGCAAGAACTTCGGAATAAAAGTTACCTATAAAAAAACACTCCAAGAAATCTCGTTGAAAATTCAAATCATTAAACAACTTTTCCAATATTTTATATACAGATAAGTAGTTATTTAATATAAATATTTCATTGGTATAATTTAATAAAGATGAGGTGGAAATAAATGATAAATGGTTGGCTGGCTATCAGTTGATGCGTTGCAAAGCATTTTAGTATCGTACTCGTATAACCTGAATTCTCTTTATTAATCCAGTGAATGTTACAAAATGATTAAGGTCACAGTTGAATGGGTTGCACTTAAAATAAAATAGTCAGTAAAATATAGAATAATCCAAATACAATCTTTATTAACTATCCACTATACTTAGTTTGATCATAAACTAGTTGAAACTAGTTGTAGAGTTGCAAGTAGATTGTACGTATTTATAATCTATAGGTATATTAAATATCTTAGACAAAGTATAATAGGTTTACACTACATTTATCTATACTAATATATAAAGAGGAAAGATTTGATTTTTTGTTTGCATTGAATAGGCTCCGAAACTACTGAACCGATTTGAATAATTCTTTCACTGTTGGGAAGCTACACTATCCCCGAGTAACATAGGCTATATTATATTTTCAAAAAAATTAGGGATCCTTAATAAAACTCCAATAATGTAACCCAAGGTGTAAAAAATAAGAAAACCGAAGCAAAGCGAGGGCAGTTACTCGTAATTTATAAATATGTTTACTTTTTTACATAAAAGCTTACGCACTCGCAACTCATACTTTTACACTAGGATTCCCTGTATCGCAGTTCACCATCCAACCAACCCAAGAGACTCAACGGGACTACTGGAACAGACCTGAAATATTTATATGTCGAATAAATGTCCGCCGCGACCGAGAATCAAATTCGGAACCTGTTGCTTCGTAACCAGGCTCACTTATAAGCTACGGTGTCTTCTTTCTTCTTTCATTCGTTGATTCATTCTTGTTTTAGTTTATAGTTATTATGGTTACTTTAGTTTTTCTTTATTTAGTATTGTAATTGGCATATGAAGTTTTGACTGAGAGTGGTAAGAGATATCCACTTTCATCATTTACGATGACGACACCACGATTCCTCACGCTAGAATACTTCTCATCATCTTTAGCAGGTGTCTTGAATCTTGAAACTCGTTGAGGATCTGGCAACACATCGTAAATATCTAAATCTGTAGTTGATTTAGACCTGACCCATGTTGAAGCTCTAAAAGATTTTATTCGTTTCTTGTTTGCACTCAAATCCTTTAATTCGTACGACTCCTCCACATTATCTTTATCTATAGATTTCATTTTCATTCTTGAATTCAACAATTCATTACAAATTTGCTCCATCTGTTGTCTTAATAATAACGGTGGTAGAATAGCCTGCTTGAGTTTTGGAAATTTATCGTTATTAACTTCAACTTCGAGTTTCTTCTCTTGGGTTTTGTGTATTTTTTCTTTTGGTGCATTCTTTTTTACAGCATTATTTGTGGGAGGTAATTCAGTATCATCAAAACTAAAGTTATCACACAGCCGAAGCAACCGATCACTTTCTTTTCTATAATCAAGTTGTATGTTATACCTGTTACTATTTATTGTTGTTGTTCTTGTTCTCAGTGTTGAATCATTTGGTTCTTTTAACTGTTCATACATTTTTGACTTCATTCTGGATATTAAAATTAGTAAGAAAACTACTAGTAAAATAAGTATAATGAGTAAACACCAAATTATATAAAACCATACTGCAGGCACTGCTATATTATTATCATCAGCCATATTATTCTTGAGCGCAGGATCTGAAATTGGAAATAAAATTCCAAGTATATTATGGATGGCTTATCAGTATAATAATGTACATTATAAGATCCTTTAAAAAATAAAAGAAAATAAAACCAGTGCGGTTTCATGGTAATTCATGATAAAATAGCTATGAGGCCTTTCCTTATTTGTATGACGAATTTTCTAAGGTCAGTATAAGGTCTGGTTGTTTTTTAGGGTTTCGTAGCCAAATGGCAAAAAACGGAACCCTTATAGATTCGTCATGTCTGTCTGTCTGTCTGTCTGTCTGTCTGTCTGTCTGTCCGTCCGTATGTCACAGCCACTTTTTTCCGAAACTATAAGAGCTATACCATTGAAACTTGGTAAGTAGATGTATTCTGTGAACCGCATTAAGATTTTCACATAAAAATAGAAAAAAAAAAACAATAAATTTTGGGGGCTCCCCATACTTAGAACTGAAACTCAAATTTTTTTTTTTCATCAAACCCATACGTGTGGGGTATCTGTGGATAGGTCTTCAAAAATGATATTGAGGTTTCTTATATCATTTTTTTCTAAACTGAATAGTTTGCGCGAGAGACACTTCCAAAGTGGTAAAATGTGTGCCCCCCCCCCCTGTAACTTCTAAAATAAGAGAATGATAAAACTAAAAAAAATATATGATGTACTTTACCATGCAAACTTCCACTTAAAATTGGTTTGAACGAGATCTAGTAAGAAGTTTTTTTTTAATACGTCATAAATCGTAAACCGCAATTTACCTCGATCAAAGTTACAACGAACTACAAGAACTTTTATATTATGTTACTTGCTGCTACGGAACCCTTCATGGGCGAGTCCGACTCGCACTTGGCCGCTTTTTTTAAATTTAATTAAATTGTGAACACATATATTAGTAACATATTTATAAAATAACTAAACTTGGATTCAAAATCCACTAGTTAAAAACTGGATATATAATACTTAACGCGGGATTACTTTTACGAAAATAAAATTCGATGGCGAAAGAAATACATTAATTTGTATTACTTACAGTTTCATCAGTGTCTCCTTATATTGTAATATAATTATATAATTAGTTTGAGTGCATCCGCAAAGCACGGACAATAACACTAACGTCACTATTAACAATGGTCTTCATTATTGAATATTGTTTATAATTAATATTTCCTATTAAACAGATAACAAGCCCTGCGACTTTGTATGGACATAACACATTAAAATATTCCATAGCACCGTATAAATAATGTGTGGACTTTATAGGTACATATTTAAAACATTTTTAAGTAAATAAAAAGTTCAATGTAAAACTCTATGTTCAGATTCATAGGTTTATGAATTAATTAAAAAATTAAAATAACCTGATGCCTAATAAATTGTTTTAAAAAGCGGCCAAGTGCGAGTCGGACTCGCCCATGAAGGGTTCCGTAGCAGCAAGTAACATAATATAGTTCTTGTAGTTCGTTGTAACTTTGATCGAGGTAAATTGCGGTTTACGATTTATGACGTATTAAAAACAACTACTAACTAGATCTCGTTCAAAGCAATTTTAAGTGGAAGTTTGCATGGTAAAGTACATCATATATTTTTTTTAGTTTTATCATGCTCTTATTTTAGAAGTTACATGTCCCCCCCCCCCCTGTACCACATTTTACCACTTTGAACGTGTCTCTCGCGCAAACTATTCAGTTTAGAAAAAAAATGACATTAGAAACCTCAATATAATTTTTGAAGACCTATCCACGTATGGGTTTCATGAAAAAAAAATTTTTGAGTTTCAATTCTAAAATTTATTGTTTTTTTTTTTCTATTTTACTTACCAAGTTTCAACAGTTATAGTTCTTATAATTTCGGAAAAAAGTGGCTGTGACATACGGACGGATAGACAGACAGACAGACATGACGAATCTATAAGGGTTCCGTTTCTTGCCATTTGGCTACGGAACCCTAAAAAATCATTGTACTTAAGTGCAGGTTTACACAGTTTGTTCACAGTTAAGGGTTAAGCACAACCACTCTATTCCCCGTGATACAGTGGTATCCATAAGGATTTTCCTATAAAAAAAAGGCGTTGATTTTAATTAGTTTTCTTTTGGCTCGATGAAATGGACTTTCAAGGAGTATTTATAGGTATGCGTATTGGGTGAGAGGTTGTATGTGGGTATAAATAAACGGATTATACATTTACCTACATTTACATACAGGCAGTCCTCGTACTTACGGCATGTTAGGTTCTCGAAATACGCGACGTAAATCGAAACGACGTAAGTCGAGACATATTTTTTCATATTATGTTTACATGTAAAACTCAAGGGTTAGGATCCACATGGACTCGAAATTAAAAAAAACTGCATTTATAACAAAGGATATACATACTTTATTATCAAAAGTAAGTTTTTAAAATAATTATATATGCACTTGTGAATTTGCTAGTTATTTTTCCTATACCGAAAATCGAAACAAATGACGTATGTTTGAGGAATAGTGGCAAAACATTGTTGGACGTAACTTGAAACGACGTAAATCGAAACGACGTAAGTCGAGGACTGCCTGTAAATTGACAACCCATGTGGCGCAACGGTTATCATGACTGACCGCCGCGCCGAGGGTCCTGGGTTCGATTCCCAGCGAGGCGGAAATTTGAATGAGTTTGAATTTCTGTTCTCGGTCTGGGTCGGTGTGCTTGTCTTTGTATGTTGTCCATGGCACCCCCGACACAGGGAAACCTAGTGTAGGGCTATGATTGTGTAACGTTATTTATACTCGTAAAATACTAGGTTGCTATACTTTGTTCATAATTTGTTCATTTATGAATAACCTTCAGTCATTTTCCTTGTCACGCAAATAAACTTCGTTAATTTACTTCTATTTTATATAGATCCTATTGTATGAGGAATTATTCCCGACTTACAGTTAGAATTTTCTTGTATAAATTATCATTATACCATCTGAAACGTCTTTTCGTTAGCGAGCGTAAAAACGAAGTAAGTTTCACAACTATTTCGTAAGATCGCTGACACCGATTAAAACTTAAAAACTTTTTAATATAAAAAAAAAATCGGCCAAGTGAAAGTCGCGCACGGAGGCGAGGGTTCTGAACAAAGTTTTTTTTTTAATGTCATGTAACTACAAATAATCTAGATATATAATAATATTGTATAAGACTACTACTTGCTAAATTTCATAGATCTACGAGAAGTACCTACCGTAAAGGTTTCGATTCCCGAAAATCAATTGCTATAAACTGCCGTTATTTTCGATTATGGTGACAAAGAAAAAGAAGCTCAGACAGTTGGACAGGTTGTCAGATACGGAACCCTAAAAAGAATAATGCTAATATATTATTAAAGACAAAACATTCTAAAGTTTCATAGACATTTTGATGGGCTTAAGTCCATAAAGTTTAAGCGAAGAAAAACAGTTTTATTCCCAACAGTTCCGTTTATTATGTATGACACATCTGACACTGCGTATTATTTTATAACCTTAGTAACTTGTTTTCAAAGTAGAAATGACCCTTGTCCCTTGTCTATTTATACATAATAATATGATACAATAATTGTAACTGGCCTGTCTGTCTATCTTCTATCATACAGTCCACTGCTTAACATATAACATATAGGCCTCCTCTAATTGGCGCCGCACTGACCATTCCTGGGCCCTCTGGTTGCAGCGGTTTCCCGCTGTCTTCTTTATATCGTCAGTCCACCTGGTCCTCTTTCCGAAACGAGACCGTCATTCGAGGACTTTTTGACATCGGTTATTTATCCTCTTAATATGGCCTGCTCATTGCCACTACAGCCGACTGACTCTACGAGCTATGTCACTAACTTTTGTTCGCCTATGGATTTCATAACAGTTCACAATTTAAATAGAAACTATAATCAAAATGCCTTATATTATATTTATTTTATTGTTATCTTACTTATTAAACTTACAACAGGATCGGCAGAACTGATCTATTTTAGAAAGCTTTAAATCTAGCTTCTCGTATCTCAAACATTCAAGTAAGAGTATAAATATCGCAGATATTTTACTGGCTCATCAATTTCCTGTTGAAACGTAAATAAAACACCCAAAAGTGATTCATATGCAATTTCATTTAGACTATTTAAACCGTTCATGTTAGTCCATCTGTCCGTTGCAAATTGGAAAGCTGAGGGTAAAAGAGGCGAAAAGGCATAGTAAAATTCAGATACATTTACCAATGATTTTATTATTAACTAGCAATTGCCCTCGCTTCGCTTCGGAAAAAATAGTAGGCACTTTAATTAAATTACAGAACATACTCTTAAAGCAGCATGATTGATCATTAGAACCGCATTACGATGAAAAGTCAATAAACGTATCATAATATATCACCCTTCTGAAAAGCTGGTAGATTAAATAATAAAAGCGGCCAAGTGCGAGTCGGACTCGCCCATGAAGGGTTCCGTAGCAGCAAGTAAAATAATATAAAAGTTCTTGTAGTTCGTTGTAACTTTGATCGATGTTTTTTGCGGTTTACGATTTATGACGTATTAAAAAAAATCTACTTATTAGATCTCGTTCAAATCAATTTTCGTTGGAAGTTTGCATGGTAATGTACATCATATATTTTTTTTAGTTTTATCATTCTCTTATTTTAGAAGTTACAGGGGGGGGGGGGACACACATTTTACCACTTTGGAAGTGTCTCTCGCGCAAACTATTCAGTTTAGAAAAAAATGATATTAGAAACCTCAATATCATTTTTAAAGACCTATCCATAGATACCCCACACGTATGGGATTGATGAAAAAAAAATTTTTGAGTTTCAGTTCTATGTATGGGGACCCCAAAATTTATTGATTTTTTTTCTATTTTTGTGTAAAAATCTTAACGCGGTTTACAGAATACATCTCCTTACCAAGTTTCAACAGTATAGTTCTTATAGTTTCGTAAAAAAGTGGCTGTGACATACGGACGGACAGACAGACAGACAGACAGACAGACAGACAGACAGACATGACGAATTTATGAGGGTTCCGTTTTTTGCCATTTGGCTACGGAACCCTAAAAATGACGTGCATAAGTGTATCAGTGATACCTATATGAATAAAAGATTTTGATTTGATTTGATAACGTTTCGGTATTTTTAGGGTTCCTTTCGTTGTCAACATCCCTCCGGTGCGGACGTCGCGCTTTGCTTCGTCTTTTATTTTGCGTACCGCAAAGGACTGGAATTGCCTGCGTTGATGTACCCGTCTGATTATAATGTGGGTGACTTCAAGTCAAGAGTGAATACTATATTTTGGCTTTACCATCCGCGACTTCATTTCCGCTTACCATCAGGTGGTTTTGGGGTCAAGCACTAACTTTCTCTGCATAAAAAAAAACACGGCTCCCAAAATCACTCACTCCAATGCCCGTCTGTCTGTCTGTCTGTCTGTCAAGACCTTTTTCCTCAGGAACGTGAGAAGGTAACAAATTAAAATTAATATCCAACACAGTCTGCAATCCCTAGGAGCTGTGAAAAGATCAATATTCTGTGTTTCTCAATTCCGTTTATCTTTTCGTTACACAGCTATGTTATGTTCCACTAAACAGTTAAGTTAGGTTCAACAACCTTATCTCGCACTTATTATTATTTCATCATATTCATCATATTATTTTCTAAATTTTGTGTGTTCTAAGTTTTCTTAAGTTTTGTGTCGTTTGGCTAATCCATTAGTATTTCACATTATATAGGTAACTCAGACTTTAAAAAAGAAGTACCTAGTCTTATATCCTTCTCCAAGGTACAATCTATGTCTATACCCAAACACATTAAGATTGGTTCAGCGGTGCGAGAGAGTTACGGTTAATTCGATGAGTTATGTGAGAATGGTAATAAAGGAGCAACACATTTCTGCATTTATTACATTGTAGTTTTGGCAAATTAATAATTCGGCAAAGGGGAGATATTGCTTCACAGAAAATAAAAAAATTCAGCACTCTGCAATCTGAACGCGATGTTCCTGAGGATATGCATTATAATTGTTAATTTAATACCATTATTATTATTTCTCCATGGGGTTCGCCTATCCAGCTACCACCCTTGAACATGAATCAGCCGCCAAACGACTCGTCATGTTCCGGCTGAGGGCTTGAGAGCCAGTTCTTTCTTTCTTTTTCTTCCCTCTTTTTTTGGTGTTGCTGATGTCCATGGGCGACGATAGCCACTTACCATCAGGTGGATTGTCAGCTCGGTTATTTCCATAAAAAAATCACGAAACACTTAGTTATTTCAAATAACAATCCTAAGCTTGATTTAACACGTCGCAATATGCTTTGTATGTGGAGTTATGTATTTTATCGTTTATTCCCACTTGTCCTGTTGAGTAGTCCTGTTGACAGGACTAGTGGGAAAAAAATTTCCCGTGTTAACAGAACTAGTGGGAATTTTTTTATTATCAATTGTTCAATTCAATTTGTTTAACGTCAGTTGTTCGAACAACTCATATCTATGGTACAACTAAATTACGATTTTCAACGCCTTCCAGGGTGATATATAGAAAATGCTAAATTTTTATTGGAGGTCATAAGAGTAGTCATGGTTTCTAAAAAACTGGAGAGAAAAAAAAATAGATATTTAGTCAGTTACAGGTATTTGAATTATTGTACAAAAATTACTTCATGCCACATTCTGGCTCCATCTTGCAAATTAGAAAAAACTAAAATATGCATAGATACCTGATTTTGTGTGAATATTTGTGTATATTATGTAGATTAGTCAGATAAAGGTATGTGTTTGAATGATTGTAAAACTGTTAAAATAGGTAGGTACTTCAGTGCTACGTTTTTGATCCATCTTGCAAAAAAACTAATAAATGTATGTACCTTAATTTGGATGAAGAAAAGGTTTTTGTAAGTTTAAAACAAATCGACTCATATTTTATTGTCTAGCTTTTTTATGAAACCCTAAAAAATATCCTATTATTTAAGTTGAAGACTCGATATCGTAGTAAAGTCCTGTTGAAATCGTTTCATTGGTTTTAGCGGAGACAAACAGACAAAAAATAAATAAAAAAACTCACTTTTCGGTTTTAATATAAAGACTTACAACATGAAAAATGCAGTTATTTCGGAATCACAGACGGATTCTTCAATTTTATATATTTGTAGGTAAAAAAGATGTTTGTATGTACCAAAGTCGTTGGCGTGAATCAATAACCTGGAATGTTATTAATAAAGAAACAGGCAAAATAAAATCAAATAAGCATAGTTTTTCGCTAAAAATCAATAATGTAAATGTCACTTCGGATAGTGCGATTGCCACCGTATTCGAGGATTTTTTCTCGAAGATACCGCATGTGATCACAAAAAACTTAAACGCATGCCCTCAACTAGCTATGACCATCTTAGAGTCATGTGTTGATAAAAGTACCAACTCATTTAACTTTAAACCCGTTACTTGTGATCAAATTTTAAAAAGTTTCAATTCGATAAATATTAAAAAGTCAAGTGATATCTGGGGTCTTTCTACAGTTGTAGTTAAATCAATAATCAACTAAATTGCCCCCCATTTAAGTTTTATTTTTAATAAATGTGTTGAAGATGGTATTTTTCCCAATCTTATGAAACATGGGAAAATAATACCGGTTTTTAAATCTGGAGATAAAAACGACCCTACAAATTTTAGACCAATATCCATCTTACCAGCCCTCAGTAAAGTTTTCGAAAAAATTATTTACAACCAACTTCTATCCCATTTTTCTACAAACAAATTATTTCATGTTAATCAGTTTGGTTTTTCAAAAGGGAAAAACACCACTGATGCAGGCATCGCACTTCTTAAACACATTTTTAATGCTTGGGAGGATAAGCATGATGCTATCGGTATATTCTGTGACCTCTCAAAGGCATTCGATTGTGTTGATCATAATATATTAATAAATAAACTTAGGCATTATGGTGTCTCAACACAATCAGTCAGTCTTGTAAAATCTTATTTGTCTGAACGTAGACAAAAAGTAATTATTAATGGAATAGAGTCACCTGGAGTGCACATGACCATGGGTGTGCCCCAAGGATCAATATTAGGACCACTGCTATTTTTAATATATATCAATGATCTTCCTTATTTCACTAAGAACATGTGTGAAACGGTATTGTTTGCTGACGATACATCTTTAATTTTTAAAGTAGATAGGAGGAAAAAATGTTATGACGACGTAAATAATACTGTTTCGCAAGTATTACACTGGTTTACATGTAATAACTTGATGTTAAACGCGAAAAAAACTAAATGTGTCAGATTTGCCTTACCTAATGTGAAACATATTCCAGCTCAAATTGTCCTAAATAAGGAAGTACTAGAACTAGTAAATTCTACAACATTTCTCGGCATTACCATAGACTCTCGACTACAATGGGGTCCTCATATTGAAGCCTTGTCAGGGAGGCTCAGTTCCGCTGCTTATGCTGTTAAGAAAGTAAGGCTCTTAACTGATGTAGAAACAGCAAGATTAGTTTATTACAGCTACTTTCACAGTATAATGTCCTACGGTCTGTTGTTGTGGGGCTCAGCTGCAGATATTGAGTCAATCTTTGTATTACAGAAAAGAGCAGTTCGCGCTATTTACAACCTCAGGCCTAGGGACTCTCTTAGAGAATTGTTTAAAGAAATAAATATACTAACTGTTATTTCACAATACATTTTGGACAATATTATGTATGTTAAAAAATACTTTGATACTTTTCTTAAAAAGAGTGATGTTCACAATATTAACACAAGAAATAAGGCTAGACTGATTGTGCCTAGTTTTAGACTCAGCAAAACTGGTGGCTCGTTCATGGGTAGATGTGTAAAAATCTATAATAAAATCCCGTTGGAATTAACAGAAATGCCATACTGTAAATTAAAAACTCATGTAAAAGGTATTCTCATGAAGAAAGCATATTACAAAGTTGATGAGTATTTGAATGACAAGACTGCTTGGACATGAGTTTTTTTTTATTTTTTTTTATATTAAATATTGCAATAAGTAGTATTAAGTGCTGTCTGTAACTGTGAGTAGGAAAAAAATTATCGCGGGAGTTTCTTGCCGCTTCTTCTCCCGGGACCACTCACGGTAGGGATTTGTTGAAGCGATGGCGTTAATTGACTTTCGAAAAGTGTTTGTAACAAACCTACTTCGAATAAAATTCATTTCATTTCATTTCATTTCATAAATACAGCGACATCTAGTGGCCAAGATAGTAATCGATCGGTTACTCATACAAAATTAATTTGCGTTTTTCCACCATTTCCAAGGTGAAATTAATAAAATGCTGAAATGATATTGGAGCACATAGATACGCAAAAAACGTGCTCTTGAAAACAAAATAAGAAAACAGATATCCACTCAGTAATAGGGATTTGAATTAATGGAAAAAATAACCTTTAAAGGAATTTTATGGTCTTTCCGTGTCATATAAGTAAAAACTAAGATATGCATGTATTACTCTTTTTGTACGGAGAAAACGTTTTTTATAATTTAAAATAAATCAGCTGGCATTTTTTTATTTTTCCATACAAAATATCCCTAAGGAACCCTTTGGTGTGGAACCATAAAAAATAGCTTAAATGCTAAGTTGAAGTCTTTTCAATATTCTAGTGAAAGTTCTGTTAAAATTCGTTCAGTGATTTCAGAGATTTGCGGAGACAAACAAACAGACAGACAAAAATTTTAAAAACTCATTTTTCGGTGTTTGTATCGTGCAAGTAACGATTTGCAATTTGAAAAAGTCATTTATTTCGAAATCACAGACAGACTCTTCAATTTTATTATATGTATATATAACTATATAGATAGATAACAGTGGACGTCACTATAATGTCATTCTCATTGGTTTCGTTTGTTTTCATTTTTTTCAATGCAGTTAAAATGTCATAATTATTATTTTAATGTTAATTAATACCATTATTACTATTATTATTTCTCCATGGAGTTCGCCTGGATAGCTACCACCCTTGAGCACGAGTCAGCCGCCAAACGACTCATCGTGTTCCGGCTGGGGGCTTAAGAGCCAGTTCTTTCTTTCTTTTTCTTCTCTCTTTCTTGGCCGGTAACGCATCGATGATGCCTTTGGTGTTGCTGATATCCATAGGTGGCGATGGCCACTTGCCATCAGGTGGATCGTCGGCTCGTTTGCCGGCGATTTCCATAAAAAAATAATTAAATAGTAATTTTAAACTTTATTCTATGCTATGTGTAAAGCTTAGATGAAGGAATGAAAGGCAGATAACGTCGTTCGAATATGACGTAAGCCTACCAAGAATAATACAAAATAAAAAACTAATACAATCTCGTGTCACTACTAAAGAAAGCGTCAAATTGCATGAACATCGCAATTGTCAAAATTTATTAAATAATTTTATCAGTTATAATGCCGTCTTGCATTTTTAAACAATTTAAAAGTAGTTCGCAAAATCAAAGAAAAGAAGATGGAATATCTTTTCACAGATATCTGTTCATTATTTTATTATTTATTTATAATAATATTTTTGCGGTTTGCTCGGAACACAAAACCTCGACAATTATTCATTTGTATATTGTTTGTATACCAGCTTTATGTGAAAATCGGTTACCCTAAATTTGGGGAAATATGCATGAGCTATTTGAGCACTGGTCGATTTATAAATGTATGTCGAAATAAATATATTTAAAAAGTAAATATTTGAAATATTTGTATTTATTTAGACCTTAAAAATCAAGAAATACAGCCAATGCATAAACACCTATCGCTGGGATATTATAACCGGGTTAATTGAAAATGTCACGTTTGCCCACGATAAAATGCATGATTGAAAGAAAATATTATATTATATTTTAGTTTCTGTTTTTAGTTTAGCCTACTCACTAAAATGATTTCAATTATAATTTTGCAGATTGCCGACAGCTGCTATTACAAGAGAAAAAAAAATGCACTTTGCCTCGTCTTTTATTATGCGTACCACAAAGGACTGGAATTAATTGTCCGCGTGGGTGTTCCCGTCAGATTATAATGTGGGTGTCTTCAAGTCAAGAGTGAATAGGCTTCTACTAAGTTAGTGTGATTTACCATCCACGACTTCATTACCGCTTACCATCTCAGGTGGTTCTGTGGTCAAACACTAACTTATTCTGCATAAAAAAGTCCATAGGTTAATTAAGACAATTAAATATATTTAAGTATTATTTTATATTAAAAGAACATTTACATATATTTTGATAAGTGTACTTTTTGATAACTAGTGATGAAATTAAAATCAATTATGATTATCACATTAATTTATTACAACGTAAATTTTTGTCTGGTTTTCTATGCATTTGTTCCTCCTATCTCAGGAACGGCTTAATAAAATATTCGGTTTTCACTGACGTATTGTAATGAGTTTGGGTTAACATTTAGTGTTGGTTTTATTTGAATCGGTTTACAAATAAAAAAATCACGACAATTTAAAGAATACCATCCCTACTTTTATCGACTGTGGGCTTACCGAAGCGAAGCAAGGGCGTTCACTAGACTAGTAATAAATAATTTGCCAATTTAATTGTGCATAATGTGTTAAGTTGGAAATATGTCAAACAACATTTACAAAATTGCGGGAGTTTGTGACTTTTCATTTGGCATCCTCACACACACAAAGAATTACGTGTCCATACGGTGCCACTGCTAGCTGACATTAAGGTTGTCACGCACACATAGGGAAAAAGTGACTTCACGTCATTCGTTACATTTCTTTGCGAATGTTCCATCTGCCTTTTATTTCCTTCATCTGAGGTGTAAAGTTGCTTAATTGGTTTTAGCTACGGAACAGTTAGAGTTTTTTTTTGTTGTTTTTTGCGGCAAAAAGTAAGTCATAAGATACATTAATAATTGGGAGCAGATTTTTCTGAAACCACGTATCCAAGACATCTTAATCGTTTTAAGGCTCTTTAAGGCGCTCTGCATAACAGTTTCAAAAGAATTACCAAAATAAAACTATGCAGTGTCATCAGCGTACACTTTGTTTAGGAATAGTTATATTATTTTTATATCTTTCCTATTAAAGCCCGTATTAAAAAACCGATCTTAAGACCTGTGTGATCTCATGATTAGGTGTGAGGTGCTGAAATATATAAATTGTAAAAAATTTACATTTATAAGATCTGAAATAGTACTCTTGAGCCGAGATCGGTTTATTAATACGGGCCTTAATGTGTGACTAATTCATCTTCAATTCATTTGACATAAAAAAGTACTCGTATTTTTTGGTTTTCAAATATAAATCTACTTGATTTAAAGGTTTCAATGATTTATATATCAGGTGGGTCTTGACATTTATTGTCCAGTAAAGCTTTTTGCCTCTCAACTGAAAACATAAAATAATCACCGATTTTATCGCATATATACTGAGCACTCTGAGCCAAAAATACTTATGAAGTAGTTTCGATTAGGTATATTGCATGGGTTCTAAATACGTAAATATTTATGCTCACCCGTCAACTAAAATTACTGGGTAATGAAATTTGAAGAATTCGATGGGAACTGATCATTGCATAAATAACTTTGAAAGTCATAAATATCACATTTACAACAGTAAATGTGAGTTGAACAGCTGCAAGGTGAAGCATTACTTTTATCAGAACTAAATAGGTATTCAATTCTGATAAAAGTAATGCTTCAAACACGAACCTGAAAAAAAAGACGGACGTAACCTCGTGTAATCGAGAGTGAAGCATAGCAATGGCCGCCCATGTGTGCGTAATTTTTGATTCGCGACTGAAGCAGTGAAGTCTCAATGTGTGGGTGTGTGTGTACTTGTACGAATAGAGAGTTGGTATTACTATGGGTGCTTCACTGAATTTGTTGTTGGGATTACGTCCGTCTTTTTTTTAGGTCCGTGGCTTCAAATAGGTATTTAGGAATTCGTTTAGCAACAAACAGTGTTAAAGCGACAGTTGAAACAAACTCGTTCTCGTTGACAGCTCGGTGACGACTCGGTGACGGCAGCGGTGGTCAAATGCCCTCCTTCTTTCTCCTGTTTGTTTTGTAGTCATAATCCAGAACCTCATGAAGTCATTCAGACAGCTTTTGCCTTAGACCTTAAACTATTCAAGAAAGATAATAATTTAAGAAATATATACTTAATGTAGTATCTTATGAAGTCATTCAGAAGGCGAACCTTGCGCCACAACTCAGAGACTCTAATGGTTACTTAAATCGCGCCTTAGTACAGAATTACAATACAAATTCTGTACTAAGGAGCGATTTAAGTAACCGTTAGTGACTCTGAGTTGGGGCGTTAAACCTCTTTGAACATAATATCGTGTTTGCTTAATTACGGAGAATACGAATACTGTTTCCAAAATTACCTAAGGAATGTTTCGTTTGGACCAGCACGATAATAAAAGCTAGTGGGCTTGCCACTTCCATTGGTAATGTATCTGCTGTTCCATCCATCCATCCATTAAAGGTCCACTGCTGGACATAGACCTCCCCTAACATACGCCACTCAGACCGGTCCTGAGCCATCTGAATCCAGCGGATATCCGCTATCTTCTTTAAATCGTCGGCCCACCTGGTCGAGGGGCGGCCTGTGCTCCTTTTACCGAGGCGTAGTTTCCATTCGAGGACATTTCTTTCCCAATGATTATTGGTCCTTCGAACTCTGTAGCCAGACTATTTCCACTTCAGCTGGCTAATTCTTTGAGCTATGTCGGTCACTCTCGTTTCGTTCTCTGTTGCACTTTGGTTATTATAAATTTTGTTGACCGGTCACCATCACAACGTGATCTATCTAATCGTTTATTTTAAACTATCGCTCTGACTAATTTCTGTTCTCGGTCTGGGTGTGAATGTCCTTGTCTAGTGTGTTGTCCATGACACCCACGACACAGGGAATCCTAGTGTGGGGCTATGAGTGTGAAGCGTTATTATTATTATTATTATCATTTCATGAATGTAGCATCATTTCATGAAAATCAGATTAGTAGCTCTTGCGTGATCATATACAGGGGTCCTTGAACTACGATAAAATTGTAGAGATTAGGGTAAAATTAATTTACGAGTATTATCTGGATAATTATCTTCGAAACTCTATATTGATAGTGTTACAGTATCCGTAATATTTTTGAAACTCGTCTCAAATTCAACATGTTTTTCCGATCATGGCTGTATATTTTTTATAGCCAGTGAACCACGTAATGTGAAACATTCGAATCTGCCAACGTCACGTGGACGCACCGGAGTGGACAGTCCCTTCGGAATTTGTTACGGACATTCAGTTACACTGGAAAAATACAATCGGTGAAACGGAATGTTTTACCTTCAACTATTTTACCTTCGAATTGCTTTCCAATAGACTTGTCTTTGTCTTTGAATTTTATTATGTTATGTGCGTTTTAGAAATAAATTATTACCTTTACCCATCCCTTACTGAAGGGAAATATCATTAGGGAAAGTGTTTAAAGTGTATCAATCTGCACTTTAAATATGAACTAGCAGACAAGCCTGATAAATGATAAGTCAACATTTAAAATCCATAAAACTGTTAAATTATCACATTGGTATGTGTCAAAGCATACCAACAGTAGGTACAATACAGTATCCAACGTTTCATAAACTTTGGATTGACTGTGAAATTGTGATTTTGCATTTTGGTCCTTATTTAATTCAAAGGAGAAATCGATATGAAAATATTAGATATCGGTTTGATGAACGAATGTCAACACCAGATGTAACAAAATCAACCGCAGAATATTTCATCAATATTTACATAAGGTATATCTCTCATTACAATCAAGAAGCGCTAGCGAATTTACACCTAGGCTTTATCTTTATCCATCCTTAAGGATGGCCATTAATGGTCTAAGCAGACTCTAAGCAATCTAATTATGGTGCCCCCTACTGGACAATAACTGAAGCTATGGCACGTGACACCTCTGGGACTGGACTCTTTTACCACGTAGTTGAATCGTGATGTCATTTTTGCATTTTACCTACGTGGTCAGACACAAATCAACCGTATGAGTTATCATTGTACTCTTGAAGAGTGAGATAAAAACTAGAACTCACAATTCCCCTTTTAGCTGATAAAATGTCAGCGATATATAAAGTGCTGGGCTAGAGTACCAGAGAAGCAAGATAGATTCCTACATCCACTATAGTTTACTCGCTTACTCGCTGATACTAGAACTATTACCAAACTCCATACATTTCCTTGCCTTCATCACATTAAATTTAACGGGTTAAATACATTTGAATAAATTAATATCTGTTTTCAATAGCCTGAGCTTATTCAACTTACATTTGATGTAGAAATAATATATCCATCCATACCTTTCTAGGAATATTAACGTCTAATTACTAATAAGTCCACTCATAACTTTTTGAAGGGGCCTTGGGCCAGTTTTTCTTTTTTCTGCCTTAGCCGGCAACGCATCGGTGATGCAAAGGCAACTGTAGATGGTCATGAGCGATGACGATCATTTATCTCGGCACAAAAATTTAACTTAGTAACACTGCGCATAAAATAAATATAAGTACCTCTATATACATTTATTACCACCATACATCACGATAAAACGGTTCATCAATTACATCGAGAACCATTCTATCGGTTTCTTTACTCTATTGTAAGGTTTGCGATATTTTCTACTAAATGAAATGATATTAACTGATATAAATCATAGGAATTCCCACGAAACAATAAAATAAAGAAGATTGTCTTGTAAATATACATTCAAGCGGTTTTGTCGATTTCTTCAATCGTAATATCCTTTTATGAAGTGGATTTGTCTTTTTTAGGCTTATAAAAGGGATTCATCGTTTCTCTCGGCAATCGGTATAAAACTTTCGTCAATAAATTTTTCAGTATATTCTGTGTATTTCTGTATGTGAAGAATTCACAATACTTAAATTGTATTACTGTGTTGCCAATTTCACGGCACTGTCATTGCCTATTCCAGGCCTCGATAAATCGATCGTTGAATCATCACATGGATAAATCTATTCTCTTTTGCGTAACTCTATCATAATATGCGTGGGTATGGCATAATATACGTCGATGTATTTGCTATTGCCAGGTACAGTCAACTGCAGAGAAAAGTAACCCATCTGTTTACAACGCAACAGGCAACAGAAATGTTTGGTGTTCGTATATCTATAAACAGATGGGTTACTTTTCTTTGCAGGTGACTGTACTATATAACTTCAGAAACAATGCGTGGAGCTTCCGACTTTGATTATTTTATCGTGGGAGGCAACGAGTGAAATGTGGGTGTGATTGATATTACAATAATCGCACTGTAATAACAATTTTAGCAGGTATTTAATAACTATTTGTGTTACGTTGTGAAAGGGTTATGTAGATGTGTCTGCAGTTGTCATACTACGAGTAATAATATAAAATTAATGTAATACACAAAACAATTCTGCGTACAATGAAATTATAATGAAATAATTTTTCATACCTTCTTGCGTATCTACTTATTATTTATTACTGTGATATATAACTGTTAATTTTCTAATTTTATTCTTATCAATATTTCGAATCAATTAGGTACATGGATTATGATGATATACGGCTCCGAGACGTGGTGCTTTACTGTCGGCCTAATCGACAAGCTCAAAGTCACACAGCGAGCTATGGAGAGAGCTATGCTCGGTATTTCTCTACGAGATCGCATCAGAAATGATTAAATCCGTAGATGAACTAGGATAACCGACATAGCCAAACGAATAAGCCGGCTGAAGTGGCAATGACCACATAGTTCGAAGGACCGATAACCGTTGGGGAAGAAAGGTCCTCGAATGGCGCCCGCGTCTCGGAAAACGGAGTATAGGACGCCCCCGACCAGGTGGACTGACGACCTGAAGAAGACAGCGGGCATCCGCTGGACTCAGAAGGCTCAGGACCGGTCAGAGTGGCGCAAATTAGGGGAGGCCTATGTCCAGCAATGGACCTCCAAGGGCTGGACACGGATTGTATAAAATACAAAAATTGTGTCGTTAAAATTAAAAGCGTAGGCGACTCCTCTGGTGTTCATGTCTATTGATGGCGGTTTTACTCTGCTCTTCAGTGTATAATTAAAGAAATGGCTGAAATTCAAATTGAAATTCAAATTATTTATTGCAATCGTGTAGTAGATAAAGGAGGTAAGTACGAGTACATACAATGCTAACCGTACTTACATGTGCCACTTAAGGGCGTTGCAAAATTTTTATAACGCTTCCCGCCCACGTCCGATAATCGGTGACCGATTTTTTATAGGATAAATATAGAACGTACTGATAGCAATAGTGCAACGCACACGTCCTACAAAAAGTCGGTCAGAAATAATATGGCAGGAAAAATCGGCCCGATTATCTGTCCTACAAAAAGTCTGACGTAGGCGGGAAGCGTAAATGTCATAATTAGAAAAATTCAAATTATATACATTACTTAATATTCATCAAAAAGTATTTATCGGACATTTAAATACCTGATGATGTCAATAAGATTAAGTTAATGTCAATAATAAATTATAAAACATAATAAAATAATCATCATAAAATAAGAATACACTGAACTGTAATAATTACTTATATAACCTGTGTATTTAACAATATATACAAATCTGAAGATGCCTATCTTAAATCGTTAATTACTTTCTATCGTTGGTTCATTCCACATTAAAAGTATGTTAGTTAAATAAAACAGTATCTTTTGTATGTTTATTCCTGTACTACTAACTACAACTTTTAACTACAAATAGATATGAAAACAATTTTTCATTCATCATGAATTCAACATCAAAAAATCTTTACGATTTGCATCATTTAATTACCATCAAAAGACAGTACGTACAGAAATTTCTGTCTTACTGCCAAGGAATCGCGGGTTTTATTAATACAGCGCACGTGACTGCTAACACCAAAGAGAATATTTACATTGTGATCCAACACTGGAAAGCAGGATTGTATTTTGTACTATAATTATAGTATTATGTATAAATGGTAACTTTCCCGTTTCAAATTGTAAAAATTTCTCTGTTGGAAGAGCGGGGTACCCAGTAACACAGGTTACATCAACCCAGTACAGGGGCCCTTGCCACTTGTTTGTATTGCCTTTTTGAAACGAAATAAACGATTTTTGATTTGATTTTGATATAATTTCGCCCTTTCTACTATGTACTATCCACATCTAGGGATAGTACGCTAAATTAATACTTTTCCAAAACAAGGGTTGGCAACACTGAGTGTACTATATTTTTTTTATAAAATATACTATACTTTTCATTTTTTGTAATATCTTTTTCAACGTACCTATAACCACTAGTGACTAGCATATCAAATTCAGATGTATAGGAATAAGTAACAAACTGTGTAGTACCGTACTATATTGTGTAGTACTGTATTAATTAGAAGCAAACTGAAATAAATATCAGCAATTATAGCCTAGTGGTTTAGAACGTTGGTCTCACGAACGTAGATGCCCGAGTTCAAATCCTGGCACGTCCCTCTAATTTTCAAATATTTTGTACGTATTATAAGTTATCACTTGCTTCGGTGAAGGATAACATCGTGAGGAAACCTGAACACCAGAGAGTTCTCCATAAAGTTCTCAAAGGTGCGTAAAGTCTACTAATCCGCCCTTGGCCAGCGTGGTAGACTTTGGCCTGTACCCCTCATATTGTGAGAGGAGACCCCGAGCTCAGCAGTTGGACAATTATGGGTTGTTGCTTTGAAACTGCAATAAATAAATAAATTATTATCTATATTAGGAGGATAATACGTGAGGAGACAACTTTTGTACCTCTTTAGGGTTCCGTAGTCAAAACGCAACGTCAGGGCGTCCTTCCGTCACTCACGTCACGTAACTCTTTGACTGTATATATTTTATGTTTTAATTTATAACTGAACGAGGGTTACTAGTATTGTTAAAATAGTTAAAATAACAGCCAATGCAATTGTTTTTCATATTTGTCAGGCGCATTTTAAAATTAATGATACTTGTTCTCCGCTTTTGACAAAAATAATAATAATTTGATCATTTTTAGGGTTCCGTAGCCAAATGGCAAAAAACGGAACCCTTATGGATTCGTCATGTCTGTCTGTCTGTCTGTCTCTCCGTCCGTATGTCACAGCCACTTTTTTCCGAAACTATAAGAGCTATACTGTTGAAACTTGGTGGGTAGATGTATTCTGTGAACCGCATTAAGATTTTCACACAAAAATTGAAAAAAAACAATAAATTTTGGGGGTTCCCCATACTTAGAACTGAAACTCAAAAATGTTTTTTTCATCAAACCCATACATGTGGGGTATCAATGGATAGGTCTTCAAAAATGATATTGAGGTTTCCAATATCATTTTTTTCTAAACTGATTAGTTTGCGCGAGAGACACTTCCAAAGTGGTAAAATGTGTGTCCCCCCCCCCCCCCCTGTAACTTCTAAAATAAGAGAATGATAAAACTAAAAAAAATATATGATGTACATTACCATGCAAACTTCCAACGAAAATTGGTTTGAACGAGATCTAGTAAGTAGTTTTTTTTTAATACGTCATAAATCGTAAACCGCAAAAAACATTGATCAAAGTTACAACGAACTACAAGAACTTTTATATTATGTTACTTGCTGCTACGGAACCCTTCATGGGCGAGTCCGACTCGCACTTGGCCACTTTTTTTATTATTAGCGCCATAATAGGTGTCGACAATAAACTTACATAGGTAGGCATTTAGGCAAAGATAAAATAAAATCGTCGAAAATCATTATAAATCATCAGTTTTTGTATGTTTCAATGAGCTTGTTTTAAAATTAAATTTGTTATTAATACTTTCAAAATTAATATTTATACATTTAACATCTAAGACACATTATCCACCTAACAAATTGACTCTAAGCCGTCGGTAATTCAAAAGGGTTATTTTTTATTTCTTTATGTACCATACAAAAGTACATAAGGTTACCGATTAATGTAAAAAGCGGCCAAGTGCGAGTCGGATTCGCCCATGAAGGGTTCCGTAGCAGTAAGTAACATAATTTCTTAATTTAACTTAACTAGATCTCGTTCAAATCAATTTTCGTAAGAAGTTTGCACGGTAATGTACATCATATATTTTTTTTAGATTTATCATTCTCTTATTTTAGAAGTTACAGGGGGGGGGGACACATTTTACCACTTTGGAAGTGTCTCTCGCGCAAACTATTCAATTTAGAAAAAAAATATATTAGAAACCTCAATATCATTTTTGAAGACCTATCCATACATACCCCACACGTATGGGTTTGATGAAAAAAAAATTTTGAGTTTCAGTTCTATGTATGGGGAACCCCCAAAATTTATTGTTTTTTTTCAATTTTTGTGTGAAAATCTTAATGCGGTTTGCGGTATACATCTACTGACCAAGTTTCAACACTATAGTTCTTGTAGTTTCGGAGAAAAGTGGCTGTGACATACGGACGGACAGACAGACAGACAGACAGACAGACAGACAGACATGACGAATTTATAAGGGTTCCGTTTTTTGCCATTTGGCTACGGAACCCTAAAAACAATAGTTTTTGGATTAATTTACTGTGGCGCAAACGTCAACAAGGAACTATTAAGCCGGATTGGGTAACAAAATAAAATTCCTTCCTAACAATGTCTGTTAAGCGTCTTCGCCTATAAAAATTCGAATAAAGTTAAATGTCAAAGGGTATAGCAATCATAAAAGTTATTAACACTTTCAATGAAATCAGAGCTTAAGGAAAAGCCTGCGATAATGCAGCTTTATTTGGTTTTCAAATATTAAACCAGTGTTTTAAATTTTAGCTTCAAATTTTTTCCATTACTTTTTTCCGAGTTTTTAAAATAAGATTACTAACTAGGTACACTATATTATTTCTACGTAAAAATAATAAGTATGTCTTAATTATTTACATTACTTATATCACTTTTCTTTGCGGAATCAAGTAGTTGGGTAATTAATTTAAATGCCTACATAATTATGATCACAATGTGTTACACGGCATATAATAAAATAATACTAATCGGACTATTGTCCTAAACCATGATATTGTTTGTTTATAAGATGGTTCCAAGTAGGTAGATTATTTATTTATGTACACACAAAAACATATTAAAATTATATTTCTATTTATATATTTCTATTTCTATTTGTATACTCGTATTAAGTAAAGAACCTAATATAAATTTTCCCATTATTTATAGAAATATTTTGACACTTTTCACAATTTCTTACCCCTTATTACAGATATTACAGGCAAACGTAATAAAAATTATATTTAAGAGAAAATTCTTCTGTCAACTCTTACGACACCCTGGGATGGATGCATCCAATGGGATTGGAGTAAATGTTCTAGACCACCTCAACAGAGCTAAGATAATATGGGTATTAAAAGATACTGACTGATGTGTTTGTGTTTGAGATGTGGTTGTCTAAAATAAATTATTGGTTTTATTCACTGTCTCTAAGAAGGCAATAAATGTGAATGAGGTCAGAGTTGCAATAAAAGACAAAGTAAGTATTGGCCCATTTCGTCGTGACATTATAGCCGTATTGGGGCAGCTTACTAACCCCAATCCCACGCTGGATGGTTGTCGTAAGAGGTGACTAAATCCGGCCCGCTGGTGGTAGGGCCCCTCGAGGGATTATATTGGTAATATTGATTTTAATTGTTAATTAATACCATTATTCCTATTATTATTTCTCCATAGGGTTCGCCTGGATAGCTACCACCCTTGAGCTCTTGAGCATGAGTCAGCCGCCAAACGACTTGTCGTGTTCCGGCTGGGGGCTTGAGAGCCAGTTCTTTCTTTTTTTCTTTTTCTTCTCCCTTTCTTGGTCGGCTACGCATCAGTGATGCCTTTGGTGTTGCTGATGTCCATGGGCGACGGTAACCACTTAATACCATCAGGTGGATCGTCAGCTCGTTTGCCGGCTGTTTCCATAAAAAAAAATCGGGCACTATTATAAAAATTGAAAACCCCTCCTTTTTTGAAGCCGTTTAATAAAATTAAATAATAAAGACCACTCACGAAACAAGAAGTTAACTCAATATCAACACTGAATGAAAAAGATAACTCAATGTTAAAACTAATCATCATATATGTAGGTTACCGGTAAACTAAAATAGTTTGTTTCAAAGCGCTCAGAAACACAAAGTATACGGTAAAATCAACACATTTCATCCGACACTAGTTTGGCGTGTTTAATTAGTTTTGGTAAACATTTGAAGAGCAAAATACCTGAGGGAATTAGGTAACTATTACACAAAGTTAACGGGCTATTTATTACCCACTCCTAATTTGTCAGGGTAATTCATAGGGGTCAACTATGGGTTTATTTATCTATACTAATCTATACTAATATATAAAGAGGAAAGATTTGATTTTTTGTTTGCATTGAATAGGCTTCGAAACTACTGAACCAATTTGAAAAATTCTTTCACTGTTGGGAAGCTACACTATCCCCGAGTAACATAGGCTATATTATATTTTCAAAAAAATTAGGGATCCTTAATAAAACTCCAATAATGTAACCCAAGGTGTAAAAAGATAAGAAAACCGAAGCAAAGCGAGGGCGGTTACTCGTAATTTATAAAGAGGAAAGATTTGATTGTTTGTTTGCATTGAATAGGCTGCGAAACGATTTAACCGATTTGAAAAATTATATCACTGTCGGGAAGCTACACTATCCCCGGATGACATAGGCTATATTATATTTTCAAAAAAGTTAGGGATCCTTAATATCAAATCAAATCAAATCAAATCAAAATCTTTTATTCATATACATAGGTATCACTGATACACTTATGCACGTCATTTTTTAATCTACCAGCTTTTCGGAAGGGTGCTTTGTCATGGAGGAGAAGAAAAGCCGAAAGAAAGCCTATAATAAAACTCCAATAATGTAACCGAAGGTGTAAAAACATAAGAAAACCGAAGCAAAGCGAGGGCGGTTACTTGTATTAAATATCTTTGGACATTACATTCATTTATTTCTATGATCACAGTTATTCTTAATTTACACCCATGATCTACACTTAACCAGTGACTGATCGATTTCTGTAGGAAAAGTTATTGGAAATTTTTAACACAGATTTTGTAAACAGCGATTTTTAGAATGTTTTCCGTTTCTTTCAGTAAACAGAAAAGGCTTTACCGTTATTGGATGCTGGTTTCACTCAGATTTTGTAGTTGTTTAGGTAACATTAATTTCTTGTTTGATTTCAATCGGTCTTCTAGTAAAAAAATATATTTAGATTAATCCACTGCAAATATTTTTTCAAGTTTGGTTAGGTAAGTATAATCTTGCCTAGCTTATCGAATCGAGTCTTTGGTCAATCAAAGCAAAGACGGTTGCTAATCCCACTTATATTATAAATATAAAAGTTTGAAAGTATGTATGGAAGTTTGTTACTCTTTTATATAAAAAGTACTGAACAGATTTTGATGAAATTTAGCGCACAGGACGTAGACCATGATCTGGAATAACATGTAGGGCAGTGCCGGATTAACCACGTAGCAAGAGTAGCAATTACTACGGGCCCCGAGTGAAAGGGGGCCCTGCATATTTAAACTATTCTGTTTGTCAGAGCCTAGCAGGGCCTGTAGTAATTTACTAGGCTATTAATTACTCACAAAATTGTAACCTATAGATGGCAAATAAACGTATTGAGTATTGAATTGTTTTTTACCACTTTATACTGGGTTCTCAACCCATAAGAGATCAAGGGCTCTTTGAAAGAATTTGCTACGGGCCCCGCGGTTGCTTAATCCGGCACTGATGTAGGGTACGAGTTATCCTGAAAAACGCGAGTAAAGCCGCAGGCAAAGTGCTAGTTGCTAAATATACATATTTTTTACACATGGGTTAGCAACTTTAATTAATGACTTCATAATTCCGACTCGTGGGCACAAGTTAGGTAATGGAGTTATGAGTTGTACTCAACGGTTCTTGTCTACCCAATGAATATGTTATGCAGTTTCCTTTGATGAGGTCTATTCATTACAGAAATTTGATGACATAAAGCTGGAAAGTGTGAATTATACAGGGTGGAAAAAAAGACAATTACAATAAATAAATTAAAATCATATTTTTCTTGGTCTTCCTTTTATTTAAGATACTATGTTGTTAAAAATATATTGAGCCTTATGGATGACCCTTTTGGTTAGTATCATAAAATACAAGATGTTAATTTTTATATTTCACCGGTTCAATTCCCGGCCCAAGCAGGTGATTTTCCAAAAATCTTTGAATACAGTTTTACTTATTTTTGAAAATAATGGAACGATTCCTTTCAGTATTTGCCATCATCAATATTCAGGGTACCTTTCCTCTAACTATAGTCTTTTTTTCCACCCTGTATAGGCACACAGGCATAACACAGACACTGTGTTTGAACGAAGGCTCTAACTACTTTCTCAGTCTCAATTAGTAGATTCCTAAATGTTGGCATTAGTTATTTTTCGATAATATAATTCAAAATTCAAATATTTTTTCGAAATTGGTTTGGTTTACAAACACTTTTTCAAAGTCACGCAAGCTACACCAATGCTTCAACAAGGCTACTGTGAGAGGTCCCGGGAGAAGAAGCAGCAAGAAACTACCGGGGTGTTTTTTTCTTACTCACAGTTACAAATAACACTTTAATATTTATTTACAATCTATATTATAGAATATTATAGATGATAAAAGATGTTTTAACTTATATCTTAAATTTAAAATAAACATAAAATCTGGGATTGAAACGATAAAAATTTCAACTCCGGATTATTCCAAGCTCAAATTACAATACTGAGAATTTCATCATTTAAGTAAATTCAAACAAAACTCGGACTTGCAAAGGATTAAGGAGTCTGCTGTCAATATTAGATAACGCGGCTTTCTGAAATAACAGACAGTTAAATTATGTTTGAGATAGGTACTCAACAAGATAAAAAAAAAATATTGGAGGCTGGCGATTTGTCGGAGAAAGTAATGGAGGCCATACACGATAAAGTAAGTGTACGTGTCAAGTGTGTTAAAAATAATAAGTGAAGTAAGCACATAATATTATTTTTAGCGTCGTGGAACACGCAGGGTATTCACTAGTTATCATATAAAACTACCCTCTATCTGTCTGAAACGACAGATCTCAAATAATATAACCGCGTGGAAACACATAAACTGAACCATAACATAATACTGCCATTATCTTTATCATCCGGCAACAGAACTGCTAATAGCAATAATTAAAATTTACTATCCACTCGGACATATCGTAATATTTTTAAAGCTGTTATTGTTTTTTAAAATATGAATGGAATATATACCGGTAATAAAACGGTAAGGGTTTTTTTCTAAAGTTGGAAGGGGCCTTTGTACATTTCCGGGAGAAGATTTTATATGAATATATAAAAAGATACAATTTTAGTGTCAATCCAAATAAAAATAAAAAAATTACTTGAGATTTTTATTTATGATATTATTGTTAAAAATCATAGAATCTATGTGTATTTTACTATATCTGAATTGTACCTTTAGTCTGAATTGTACTTTTAGCCGTATTGGGGCGGCTTAGAATACTAACCCCAATCCCACGCCGGATGGGTGTCGTAAAAGGCCACTAAATTCGGCACGCTGGTGGTAGGACCTCTCGAGGGATACCATTCTTACTATTATTATTTCTCGATGGGGTTCGCCTGGATAGCTACCACCCTTGAGCATGAGTCAGCCGCCAAACGACTCGTCGTGTTCCGGCTGGGGGCTTGAGAGCCAGTTCTTTGTTTTCTTTTCTTCTCTCTTTCTTGGCCGGCAACGCATCAGTGATGCCTTCGGTGTCGCTGATGTCCATGGGCGACGATAGCACTTACCATCAGGTGGATCGTCAGCTCGTTTGCCGGCTAAAAAAAAACTACTTATATAATAACTATAACAGGGCTAATGCTGCATAATATTATCTACATCTAATTTTTAAATTGAATTTATCATAGTGTTATAATATTACCCGACGACATTTAATTATCACCTGTGTATTGCTTGAGATATAGAATGAAAAATGAAATAAAAATGAAATGAAATGAATGGATAATAAAGTTATAGGTACTTATGGGTACGAACTTAATCAAATTTTTACTGTCCAGTCCACAGCTGGTTACTTGCTCTACAAGGAGTTCTCAGTTGGCTATGGTTTTGATGATACTTTAAATTTATTTGCCAACCAAGTAATATCAGCTCTTCAATAATCGAATGGAATTTTTTTTTATGCTTTTAGCAGGCAAACGAGCAGACGGGTCACCTGATGGTAAGTGATCACCGCCGCCCATGGACATGAGCAACACTGGGGGCGTCACCAACGTATTGCCGGCCAAGAAAATGACGACAGACCCGCTTCTTGAAGGACCCCATGTCATAGCTTAGGGGGAACACCGATGTTCGATGAAATTAACACTGCTATAACACAGGCTTTCACGCTTGTGCCAAGTTATATATACCTACTTACTCATTATGACCTAAGGAGTAAATTATTTATTTATTACTTAATAATAATTAATTGATTATTTAGGAATTCATTCGATTGATTAAAAGATTTAAAAATAGAAAAAAACTAGAAATAATATTATGTTCGTAAACAGCGGCTGTAGTGATATTTGGAGACATTATGGGATACTCGCGCGTTTAACTTTAGGTAGTAGGTACTCAGATTTGCCACCATCAATTTCCTTCGTTTTATTTATTTTATTGTCACAGAATTGTAGTAAACAAGTATAATTTTGGTCTCAGATACACTAATCCTTTTTCCATCAATTTTTTTACAATAACCATAGAACTGGTAAAACAAGTTCAAATAATTTTAAGAAGACACTAATTACAAATGGTCAGTGATAAAAACTGCAGGTAGTACGTTTTAATCAAAACTTTCATCATTTGTTTCCAGAGCTTTTAACAAAGGTTCGTTGTTACTGTGACGAGCTAGGAATTACAGCACTGACAAAATGGGACCAGTGTTTACGCCAGCGTCACTGTGTTATTATTTCTCTCTACGTATCATATATTTATTACCCTCGCTTTACTTCGGTTTTCTTATTTTTATACCATGGGTTACATTATTGGAGTTTTATTAAGGATCCCTAATTTTTTTGAGACTATAATATAGCCTATATCACTCGGGGATAGTGTAGCTTCCCAACAGTGAAAGCATTTTTCAAATCGGTTCAGTAGTTTCGGAGCCTATTCAATGCAAACAAACAATCAAATCTTTCCTCTCAATAGTATTAGTATAGATAAAATCCACAGCACTTTAAGGAAATAGTATACATATCTTATACGAACTATCTTACAGCCAATAACGGATTTATATTTTTTAAGCCTTCGTTTGCATATTTTTCTAGGTGGTATGGTGCGTAAACAACTAATGAACTTAATATAGCATTTTAGAATAACGAACTCAATATTGGTCCATTACTATGTAAGACTCCACTGAAAAAGCCGTGTTCAATAAGTCTACAATAAGCCGTTGAAGCTACATCACTACTGAGTTTCTGATAATAATATCACATTGTCATTCTGTCTCATAATCATATCCACTCGATTTGTTAACGAAATAAGTAGACTTGATTGACGACGCACTTAAGAAAATAAATGTTTTAAACCGTATGTACCAATGGCCGAAAAACGATTTTATTTCTGACTCTCTAAAATTGCATCTTAAAAACGTTAAATAATTTCATCGTCTGCTGGACGAACATTAGTAAAAAAAGAATGCATATCAAATTACAATTTGTTTACTTCGACTAATTCAAATCTTCATACTCATATCTGCATCTCTGTCTGTCCATAATAATTGCTGTTATTACAAATTTCATGCAAATATTAATTTGGTAAATTGTGCTAACAGAAAATGAAAACAATTTCATTTTTCGGACAAGGTGAAGTTATTGTGGAGATGAATAAAATTAACAGGAACGCTAATGCTTCTTAATTTACTTATTAATTGAATCTCCAATTACAAATACCAGATTTCATAATCCAATATACCTCCCAGTAGGATGAAGGCCGATCATAATGAAACATCAAATTTAACGATCCTGAATAAGCGTTCCGTGCTATTGTTTTACCTAATTTGTGGAAAATGATAAATTCTTTTGGAATCTGCGGTCTATTTATAATGTAAAATAAACCATTATTTATGGTCGTAAAACTCGAAAAATATTTGGTCAATAACATGAAATATTAAAATAGTATTTCAAGGGACCAATTTTTTTCCTCTTCTTTAAGCAATTTCAAGCGTTCTTAACAGACATAATGTAATATGGCATGCATTACCTACCTTACAAATCTTCAATAAAAGCACGCAACTCTAATACAAATAAAACGGAAAATCCAATTTAAACCTCCCTGCCCTTATTTTTTTAAGCAGACGAACGAGAAATTCACCCTCAGTTATGTTATGACCTTCAACTCGATAAAAAGTGATAATACTTCCACTACTACAATCACTAAGAGGCTACTATTATAGGAGGCAATGCAAAGGAAAAAGGACACGAAGGCTACACTTCTAAAGTACCATTAAAATAAAGATAAGAATTAAGAATAGCGAAGATGGAAATTCCTTCCAGAGATTATTCGTGCATGGCTGGAATTGCCGCGTAAGAACCGATAAAAAATTTGCGATATATTTTGGAAACATGTACTAAGAATGGATTTCGCAGTATAACTTGAAGCAGTTATGTTCTAAATGGCCGGGCGACCTCTTAACTTCAAATGTCTTGGGACTATCCACGATATGAAGTCACTTAAAGCTTAGATAAAAAATTTTCATTAAGCGAATCAAATCTTTAAAGACCGCGCACGGCTAACGATTTAAAATTCGTTGACAGTGTTTTGAATAAAATTGTCTATTTGGCAAATTGGTTGTTTGTTATTTTCTACATTGCATGCGATTGCAAGTTTTAATCCAAATTCACTTTCTTTCTCTTTCTTATTTCTTTGTTTTCCTTTATTATAATTCCGAAAGAATTTAATTTTGCATTATTTTGAAATAAACATTCCAAAATAAACCCTGAAAAGTTAAAAAGACTGTGCAGTATTTATTTCTGCCACCCTTGTCAGATCTTCAGGAATGAAATATCATTATACTTATAATAGTTGTATCATGAGTTAGCGAATATTTTCCTTTCCAACACAGTACGGGAATTTTGGTTTCTCGTGGAAGCATAAATTCTTGGTAATATCAATTTTGACTTCCACTTATAAGTACTATTATGTCTTCTGTGCTATAATATTGTACTTATCATTCAGTAACCTCCTAGTCAATAAAGTCCTAATAGCCTAATCCATTATTTAATTCATCTATAAGAAAACTTCAAGATCAGTTTCTGGAGTGAGCTGGGGACCTGGGCCTCCTCGGAGTCAGTTCTTTCTTTCTCTCTCTTCTTTTGCATCACCGATGCGTTGTTGGCCATTGAAATGGTATCTCTGATGTCTATGTGCAGTCGCAACAGGTCAACTCGTTTATCGACAAGTAACATAAAAAATAGGTATCACTTGTTTATTTTGAGAAATATTTCACGTACCTTAAATTATATTTCTCAAACCTTTTCCTCTATTTCTGCCATCAATAACTGCAGTGGCCTCGAAGCTAACTGCTACTTTGAAATGAAAGTTAAAATGCTAGTGTAGGCATGAACAACAATCTTCTTCAATATCTAAAGCAGCTTTTACCTATATCTATTTAAGACGAACACATGACCTGGTCAAACAACAATGGCGTATCTTTCCCGTCGGAGCGTACGACGGAACCATTGAAAAGCCCGACTATAATAGACTGAGATTATAGCTTTATAGTATGTGCAATCAGATATTATCCCGCCTTTTCAAGAGCGCGGATCATTTTCAGTAGTAGACTTTGATGTTTATAAGTTATGCTGGAATACGTATTTTTCATTTTACAATACGGAAAAATTTAAAAGTGACTCAACTGTATGAGGTTATTGTATTATACACCCCTTTATATATCCTCTTTGGGATTTTTTTTTAAATTAGCCATTAATTTCTAAAAAACAAAAAATAAATAAAAAGTAAATATAGTTTGTGTCCCTCCCTCCCCCAAGCCATGTGGCTACAACCCAATGATGGCCCACTACTGAACACGGGTCTTTTCTCTTAAAAAGGCCTAGAGCATACTCCACCACGCTGCTCCAGTGCGGATTGGGGGCGGGGTTAGTGGCCAACCCAAATGTTGGAAGTTTTCTTGCCGCTCATAGGCCTCTCTCCTATACCCTATAAGTCGTACATAATAATCGTACACAACCCATACACAACCCTAAATATCGTAATTAAGCGTATTATAATAAGTTCGTTACAATAAATGTTATTTTGAACTTCAAATATTTCCACGCAAAATATTTGAAACTTCATATTGCCATCAATAAGTTTTCTATTGTAAAAGCCAAAACTCAAACAAATAAATCTATCAAATGACTAATTTTATAAAATAACGCAATCATTAACGATTAATTAATATTACAGTTAAACCAGCTCTGTTTAAAAGCACGTAACAAAAAATATTGCTTTGGTAACTTATTAATTTAATGAATATTCAATATTTTGCGTTCTGAGTACAAAAGTTTACTTCGGAAAATCTTGTTATACTTAGTTTTAAACATACAATTTTCAGAGCTCTAAGGTATTTCACAAACGTAGACGCTTTGTTAACTTGGGACACAGTTCTTACTAATAACTGAACTAAATTACATTGCAGGAGATCAGCTGTTGTCTTCAGTACCGGCAAGCAAACAATTATCTGATAACTTTGCTCCATAACTTCTGAATATGGGCAATAGTTCAAAGATATCATTTTGCTAAAACCAAACTATTATGTATTCTGTGCTACAACCTCAGATCATTAAAAAAAAGCGGCCAAGTGCGAGTCGGACTCGCCCATGAAGGGTTCCGTAGCAGCAAGTAACATAATATAAAAGTTCTTGTAGTTCGTTGTAACTTTGATCGAGGTAAATTCCGGTTTTCGATTTATGACGTATTAAAAAAAAAAATACTTACTAGATCTCGTTCAAACCAATTTTAAGTGAAATTTTGTATGATAAAGTACATCATTTATTTTTTTTAGTTTTATCATTCTCTTATTTTAGAAGTTACAGGGGGGGGGGATACATTTTACCACTTTGGAAGTGTCTCTCGCGCAAACTATTCAATTTAGAAAAAAATGATATTAGAAACCTCAATATCATTTTTGAAGACCTATCCATAAATACCCCACACGTATGGGTTTGATGAATAAAAAATTTTTGAGTTTCAGTTCTAAGTATGGGGAGCCCCCAAAATTTATTGTTTCTTTTCTATTTTTATGTGAAAATCTTAATGCGGTTTACAGAATACATCTACTTACCAACATTATAGTTCTTATACTTTCGGAAAAAAGTGGCTGTGACATACGGACGGACAGACAGACAGACAGACAGACAGACATGACGAATCTATAAGGGTTCCGTTTTTTGCCATTTGGCTACGGAACCCTAAAAATGGTCTTTGCAGACCCATAACATTATTGTCTTATTACCTTGAATTGAGTGTAGCCGAAAAATGTCAAGCAGGTCTACGCAATTCGTGTATTCTACACGCATTCACGCACACACATACCTTTAAACCAAGCCGTTTTTTGCCAGTGTATGGGTTTTAATATGGCTTGGTGTGCAAGATTTTGTGTAAATACACGAATTGCGTAGACCGGCTTGGTAGTTTTTGGCTACACTCCAATTCAAGACGTTGAGTTACCTATTTCTTTATTTTTCTGAGACTAAAACACACAAACCGAGATTTACTATTTCAGCGCAGCGTTTTGTGTGTGACACAGACAAATATAACTAAAACAACTTTTATGGAAAGTGATTACTGTTACCTATGTCGTACTCTCTTTCTAAAACCTGACTAGTTACGAATACAAAGTATACAGTGTCATTGGAAGCGTCTCTTTCTAATTTCGTCTCATTACTCTAGTGCTGAATATTCGGATCACATGAGTTTTGAGAATCAGAAGCTTATTATAATAAATGGTATCTCCAAATGTTAGAAATACCTGATAGTCTTATTTCAGCTAAAGAGTTAGATATGCAGTGCATATCTAATATAAAAAAATATCGGAATGTTTAATGGTATAGAAGGTTGTGTTATTATCCATTTTTTCCCGACTTCAAAAAAGGAGGAGGTATTCAATTTGACTGTATTTATGTTTGTTACCTCAGAACTTTCGACTAGGTGAACCGATTTTTATGATTCTTTTTTTAATCGAAAGCTGGTGCTTGTCATGTGATCCCATATAAATTTGAGCGAGATCTGACGAGTACTTTTTGAGTTATTTCGAAGTCGGTTATTTTTTGTTAGTAAAATTTATAAATGCTACCTTTGTTGTTTCAACAATGATAAGAATATAAACATAATATTATGGAACAATTTTTGTATTATGCCCTGTGTTTCTAACGCTTTTCTTGAACCTTGCAGTCCCATAAGCTTCTAAAATCAACAATTACTTGTATCAAACTTAAAACCCCAAAGTCTACGTTTGCAAAACGCCTAAAGAACTCATAAATTTTGAAACTGGTTTATCGTAATTTACATTTGCTTAATAGTGTTGAGAAAATATTTCATACCCGAAGTTTTATCAAAGTATTGCTTTTAAATGTAATATTATAAGACTTTCATTTCCAATTTCACGTCTAAAGTTATTAGAAGAGCAATTGTAATGTTATTGTAAAGTTGGAACCGAGTGAAATTAGTCGAAGTTATATTTAGACGGGGCGTTGGGTAAAGACACGGTTTCTGTTTGTTTTCGGCATTACTGAGCGATTTTATACGATACGTGCAGGATTGCGACCGAAGGGGATTTTGGCATAATAATGTTACATTTGCAAGGGCCACATTAAAAGTTTTTTGCAATTGGTCAGTATGGAAAGTAACCGATGAAAAAATGAAATGTAAAGACCAATGCATACGTAACGGGTTTTTTCCTGTCCCGTACGTGCTACGTCCCGTACGGGATTCCGCTGCGTATGCACTATCGTATACATTTTCTATGAAACGATGTTTCCAAAACTTCACGTCCCTTCCCGTACGGGAAAAAACCCGTTACGTATGCGTTAGTATTAGTTTAGATTAAGGAACTCTTTATGATCATGTATATATGTGTACCCACTTGCTCCCTGCCTGTGGCTTTTCCCGGTATCCCTTTTAGAATTATTTCTGTTGATGATGATGATTACTGATATTGGTACTGGTTTTACTTACTTGTACCAGTTACACCAAGTGGTCTTCAATGACCCCGTAAAACCGAAATAGACTACAAACTCATCGGCTACTGCACTTCTGATACAGAATTAATAAAAATATAAATAAAACCTGGCAAGTGCGAGTTGGATTCGCGCACCTCGGGCACACCTAGGGATCCGTACAAAGTAGCTAATGAACATCACTAGCGAAACAAACATAACTTTTACGTTGCAAAACTTTCATCCCCATACATCGAAAATAAGTAAAAGCTATTTTTAATGCTTATGCCATAATAATTATGATTCCGTGAAATTCAAATGTTAAGTGATATACTACAATATTTGCCAGATGCATTAATTAAAATGCTAATACATTCTCGTGCACTATTTTATGTCCTCAGTACAACGACAATATCATTATAAATAGGGGAGGAATCTGCATTTTACTCCCTCTCTCCTTCTACTGTCCTTGTTATGTAAGGCCAGGATATCGAGGATGTATTATACCTATCAGCTAGGAGAGAACATGTTTTGAAGTAGATATTACACTGATAACAAAGCATGATGCTCCACTTCGGATATCGATAAAGTTTTACCATAGCCTTGCACGCGATAACCTATTAAGGCCACTATTATGAATCTTGAATTCAGAAAGTAAATATTAAAGTTTCTCATGAAATTGTTTTTCGTAAGAGGAGGAAAATGTATTTCGTAAGGAGGCCTGGAGAGAATTTTTCATGACGCTGATTCAATTTGGATTGGTTGATTTATTTTCAGTGTCCTATCAACAACAGAAGTTCTTATACCTTCCAGTTCAATTCAAAGTACAGTACAGTATTTATGGAAGCTGATATTAAAGTAATGTGTCACAGGAAACCAGGCTTTAAACCTAATTCGAAGTTAGGTGATTTTCAAAATTTTTGTCAAAGCTCAAACAATTTGGATGGCTTGGCGCGGTTCGCAGTATTTCCCGTCCGTTGATGGTTTGTCCCCCTGCGTAAAACTGATGTAACTAAACATGAAAAGTAATTAAACATTCCCTTGGACATAATTTTCGCGTAGTAATAACACGCATCACAAGATACACGTTGGAATACGTGACTGTGTAACTGTATAGCCAGTATACCGAAAATATGCTGACATAATACACTGTAACATGTAATAAAAGTTTAGACTAACTGGAAACAAAAGAGCAATAACTTTAAATAACAATATAACAATATAATTGATTAATGCCAACAAGAAGTAGGGAAGAAAAGACCTCCAATAGAGATGACGTGTCGGAAAACGGAGCATAGGGTGCTTACTAACCAGGTGGACTGACGATCAGGAGAAGATAGAGGATCCACTAGATTCAGAAGACCCAGAACTGGTCTGAGTGGCAAATATGGTTGTATATCTATACAAGAATATATTTTTTTAGAAATTTTAATTACTTGGAAATTCTTAATAGGTATAAAAGGCTAAGCAGACTAAATTACGATTTACATTCATAATTCATGTGGTACTGTAGAGGTTCATAGATCAGTTAATCACAAATTAGTAGTAGATTACGCCGTTACAACAAATTCGTGAAGTTTGAAGATATGGAGACTTATCACTTTTTGCGACTTTAGAACTTTTGCAACTCAAAAGGTATTTGGTCATTATTAAGTTAATTAAATAATTGCATACCAATGTTGAACATTGTTAAGAAGGTGCATACCACATACATTGTACATACAAGTTTCAAGCTAGTCGCTATCCTTTAACCAACTATTGCAATTAACGTCATAACTCAAATTGTAGTAGAAGTTCCTTAACCGAATAATACTCGTAGTAATAGAACTGAAATAGTTTCAACACAGGTAAACAATTCACTTTGAATTCAAATGTCTATTTCGCTATGACTCCAAAATAGTTTCATTTTCAGGTAATGGGACAATATTTTAGCTAGCAATTAATTGAACGTCTAATTAAACTTGCTACTAACTAGACAATTATGTCAGAAATAGAAATATTTAACGAGACATAATTGACGGCAATTAACTTTCAGGCCTTTTCTTGCCGGTAAACTTTGTGGTATGTTAAATATTGAAAAGTTTTAACAATAATGCGATTGACACAGTTGAAGTACCAATGCAAATGGATAGAGCATGTCTTTGTGTATTTGCCGTGCAATCTTTTTTTATCCGTGATAAGTCGTACCCTACCTGTACCCTGAAAAAATATTTTTTAAGACTTTATCGTACCATTTTGATAACGTAATTAATATAAATATCAGTGGCTTACAGCTTTCTAGCACTTATGGTCTCTGAGCTATGCATGAATATTATGATAAAACTATAAGGGTTCCAAGAGGGTTAAAAAAGTCCGTGAAATATTCATTAATAAATTATGTCCCACACTTTCTAAGATAATTCTGTACTAAACATGTTAATAGAACCACAGAAGATATAACAGTACTTATATAGAGAGACCCGCTCGGCGGTGAAAATTCGACCGTAATTCAACTTACAAAGAGTGACTTCTCATTGTCATTTTTTTCTGTTCTATTTTCTTTAATAAATGTTATTTTAACACAAATTATTCACAAAATTTAGCACTTCATCTATACTAATATATAAAGAGGAAAGCATTGAATAAGCTCCGAAACTACTGAACCTATAATTCTTTTACTGTTGGGAAGCTACACTATCCCCGAGTAACATAGGCTATATTATATTTTCAAAAAAATTTGGGATCCTTAATAAAACTCCAGTAATGTAATCCAAGGTGTAAAAAAATAAAAAAAAAACCGAAGCAAAGCGAGGGCGGTTACTCGTCTCATATAAACTTTAACTATACCAAAAATCAGACTTCTATGAATAATAGAATAAAAATAGATGAATAACAGAGGCACTATAGTTCTTAAAAATGGGTACAAAGGATTTCCTTTCACGTATTAATATATAGAGGATACGCGTAGTCAGTACCGAGCAAGTAGCATACCGCAACCACTTCCTTGCAATGACCACAACACTTCCTTGCAGTGTAATTCACATTCTGCGCTTCAATCGCACTTCTGTCCACTTTCTGTTGTTAGGGTTGGTAAAATAGTAGTTGAAATTTAGTATTTCAACTATTATAAATGTAAAAGTTTCACGCAAAAACTATTGAAAAGGATTTTCATGAAGTTTAATACACAGGTGAATGTGAAATAATATAGGGTACCTTATCGTAGATAGCGCTAGTTGAAAATAATGCGGCCTTGATTCCTTTTTAGGATTCTGAAGTAAAATCGGAACCCTTATAGTTTCGTCATGTCCGTCCGTCCGTCCGTCTGTCCGTCTGTCCGTCTGTCCGTCTGTCCGTCTGTCCGTCTGTCCGTCTGTCCGTCTGTCCGTCTGTCCGTCCGTCCGTCCGTCCGTCTGTCCGTCTGTCCGTCTCACACTGGGGATTTTAGAGACAGTTTGTTTCAAAAATGCCTAGAGAAGGCGGTTTTAAACCAAATGCAGTAATTTTTTTTTTAATATATAGCTGATAAAATTTCGAAAACATTGTCGAAGGCCGATTTTTAAAAATCATAATATATAAATATATAATATAGGTAGTTTCAAGAAAACTTTTACATTATTGGTAAATGCAAAGATCATAACTCTTGTATACCTAAATTTAAGTACGTATACTTACTGAGAATTGTATACATATACGTTCTAATCTATGTAGAAATAAACTCACCCTCATATATATGTATATATTACGTGTATATATATATATGTGTGTATATTATGTTACAGAATATAGGAGTATGACATTGATTCGTGTGAACATTTATATGAAAAATTTAGGTTTTCATAGCCAGCCTATATGCATATATACATAATATTATATATTATATTGAAACTACCTATATTATGTATATATACATATAGGCTCGCTATGAAAACTTAAATTTTTACGAATGCATTGTAGTATATATATACTTATTTAATTTGTATATAGACGCGTAATACGTTTATATTATGTACATATATATACATACATATAAATGTTCACACGAATTAATGTATACTCTTATATTCTGCAATATTATTTATACGTATAGGCTGGCTATGAAAACCTAAATTTTTACGAATGCATTCTAGTATATATATATATATATACTTATTTAATATATATATTTACGTATAAAATATACATATATACGTATACATACATATAAATGTTCACACGAATAAATGTATACTCTTATATTCTGTAATATAATTTATATGTATATAGACGTAATATATACATATATTTGAGGGTGTGTTTATTTTTACATAGATTAGAACATATGTGTATACAATTTTCAGTAAGTATACGTTCTTAAATTTAGGTATACAAGAGTTATGATCTTTGCATTTACCAATAATATAAAAAAAATCTTGAAACTACCCTAATTATATATTTATATATTATGATTTTCAAAAATCGGGCTTCGACAATGTTTTCGAAATTTTATCAGCTATATATTTAAAAAAAAATTACTGCATTTGCTTTAAAACCGCCTTCTCTAGGCATTTTTGAAACAAACCGTCTCTAAAATCCCCAGTGTGCGTCTGTCCGTCTGTCCGTCTGTCCGTCTGCCCGTCTGTCCGTCTATCCCTCTGTACGTTTTTCCATCCATCCGTCTGTCCGTGCATTCGTCTGTCCGAAACAAAGCTGTAATTTGGAATGGATATACCTACATGCCAATTAGAACTCCAGAACCGTAGAATAAAATATTGAAAAAAAAATTTCAGGGTACCTCCTTTACAGGTAACGTGAGGATGAATTTTTTATTTGTTGCGTTCGGCTATGTTAGCATAAGTTGTAATGAGTAATAGTCGATAAACTTACTACTTCGGAACCCAACATTGCGCGTGGCCTGACACGCACTTGCCCGGTTTTTTCTTTACTTTTACCTGTGTGATTCGTCTGCTCGTTTTTAAAAAGGCTGAACACAATCTAAAAATTTAAAAAAAAATATGTTATTCTTGTAGAAAGTGTAGGTACACAAAAACAATAGAGGTTGATGGTAACTACACAATATGGCGTAAAATAATGAATAAAAATAAATAAAAATTTTAGACATTTTAGTCGTGTTTATTACACGGTCTTGTTAATTTTTTTATTATTTTTAATTTTAATAAGGCTTATTGGAAAAGCCTCTTTGTAACTGTTAAGTATTTCCGATTCCGATCTGTTATTATTAACAACGTTCTCTAAAGCGAAATAATTTATAACAATTACCAGGTAAGTTGCAGTGGTGAGGCAAGTTTTAAAATTTCCTGAAGGACAGTACTGGCGGCAATGACATCTTACTAATATTGGATATTAACTTATCAAAAAACAGAATAACCCACAACCCTATCATTGAATTCATAATAAGATCTCAACTGAATCACTACAACGGGCATCTAGTGTGCTGAACACAGAATATTTTGTGATAGTCAACGCCAACGGCATCGATTTATGTACATTTATTTGTTGGTATAAGAAAGAATGATATTATTAATACATAATATATATTAATGATATTATATATATTATGATAATCCTTTGTTATGTCGAAGTAACCGCCCGCCACCCAGCTTATGGTTAACAAAGCCACACCCTTTTAATGTGCTAATTGTTGACCACAACCGTGTAACGTCATTCTTATCGCGTGAATTGACGCGCTAGGACCTAGGACGCAGGTGTAGCAAGGACGACACGATAACAGCACAATTTTATTAAATGTTTTCATAACGGCAACGGCAGTGGAGGCATGTTTCTATGAAATTGTACTGCACGCTGTCTCATTGGACAACAACATCACGATGATATCGTTATCGTCGACAGCAGAGCTCCCAATGGTGTCGTGATGACAGTAATCTATACAATATATACATCTATACATCTTCTATACATCTATATCTACATATATCTATTATCTATATTATACTTATACATACTTATACAAATAAATAAAATTGGAGTGTCTGTTTGTAATATTAAAATAACCGCTTTTTACTAAGTGCATTTGGATGTATACACGGTACATATACCAAAACAACAATTTTTACAATTTTTGTCTGTCTGTCTGTCTGTCTGACTGTTTGTTCCGGATAATCTCTGAAATGGTTGGACCGATTTTGAAGGGACTTTCACTGGCAGATAGCTGATGTAACAAGGAGTAACTTAGACTACTTTTATTTTAGAAAAAACATAGTTTGTTAGGCGATACGAAGTTTGCCGGGTCAACTAGTATTATGTATGTGTATTGTACACATAGAAAAGCTTCCATGTACATAAGATGTCGTTAAAGTGTCGTCCACTGGAGAAAAGGCCAATAGGCACTGAAGTATAATGCACAAAAGTACTAAAACAAATATCGCGAACAAAATTTTTGTCGCGCCGAGAGGTTTTATTTTCAAAATCGAGACCCCTTTCTCTTTTCGTTCCTTTTTGCTGTATTGGGACGGCTTAGAATACTAACTCCAATTCCACACGCTGGATGGGTGTCGTAAAAGGCGACTAAAATCGACCCGCTGGTGGTAAGGCACCTCGAGGGATTATATTGGTAATGTTGATTTAAATTAATTAGCAATTTACTTTAAATTTAATTTAATTTATTTTAATACATTATTACTATTATTATTTCTCCATGGGGTTCGCCTGGATAGCTACCACCCTGGAGCATGAGTCAGCCGCCAAACGACTTGTCCTGTTCCGGCTGGGGGCTTGAGAGCCAGTTCTTTCTTTCTATTTCTTCTCTCATTCTGGGCCGGCAAGGCATCAGTGATGCCTTTGGTGTTGCTGATGTCCATGGTCCAATATTTATCTGTCACATAAATATCTGCCCCAGCCGGGAATCGAACCCGGGACCCCTCGCTTCGCAGGCAGAGTCGCTAGTCGCTACCAACTAGGCTACAGGGTCGTCCACGTACATTAGTATATTAGTTCATTGGTTCTATACGCTGGTAGTAATAGCCAATGCCAATAGGTAATACTTTTAAACCTCATTTTAAATAAATTTTGAACCCATTTCCAATGTTCATTTGCATTTAGATTTTCTTCAAATTGAAACAGCCAATTTTACTTATTTTACTGTATAATGTTCAGTACCTCATTACTAATATTAGATTAAATTTCTTAAATTGAAAAAGTCTAATTTAAGTTTATTTACATAGTTTTAAGCACAAATTTTCTTTTCGTAATATGAGTTGGTGTTTGTATGAATTGTATATAATTAAACTTTAGAGATTTGTGTATATCTTAAACAAAATATTTGAAGTTTTTAATGCTTCACTGTGCAATGCAGTGTTGATTTGATTTAATTTTATCACATGAAATTATTATCGAAATATTTTTTTATTTCAAACTCAAACAACAACAAACAAACAAAAATTATCTTTTTGTTTGTTGTAATAAAACTACATGTTTTGTTATAATTCTATGTATGTTATTACATTTTATTAAGATAAACCCGATGCACAAGCAAAAATTCTACAAAATATTGTCATTTATAGATTCATTATATTGTATGTTTTGATTCTTAGCTGAACTAATAATAAGACTTTATAGGGAACCGAGTAGGCGGGGCTTGGATTAAACCATGGAGTTAAGCCAATTAAACAATTTAAACTTTCACAAATGGGAAATGTCTACAAGTTATAGTCTATATTGTTATCTTTGCCAAGCAGGCATTTGAAGGTTCAATGCTTATTGGCATAATGCCATACTCTTTAAGTTTCATATCAAATTGCATTGTATTATATACTAGGGCTCTGCTCGCGGCTTAAACCACGTTTCCGGTTTAATAAGTACCCTACATTTTCTAGATCATGGTCCACCGGTGTGATGAATTTCATCAAAATTCGTTCAGTAGTTTTTGTGCGAAGAGTAACAAATATCCATACATCCTCATAAACTTTCACGTGTATAATATTGTTATATTTATACAATTATACATTTTGTGATTTATATAATATGTTAGCAGCGATAGTCAATGGGTTCGAATGTTTGTACATTCAATCGTTTGTATACTTAACTATTTAATATCACTTGCTTGGCTTGTGAACATCGTAAGGAAATCGGAAAATTTGTTGGAGTTTGTGAATTTAGTATTCCAGAGAATTAGCAATTTTGCTAAAATCAGCAATCATAGAAATAATACAATATTATTAGGGGCGTAGCTACCGCCGTATCAGCCGTATCAATTATACGGGGGCTCCAGTGAATAGGGGTCCCCACTAACACTCCAAAAAAAAAGCTCGCCAACGGCCAACGACACCTACAGTTGGCACTCCTTTTATATTTGACAGGTGACGTTGAGGGGGCCCTATAACAAATATTGATATGGGGCCTCATTCGGACTAGTTACACCACTGAATATTATTTAATTGTAAGAAAATAAAATCTATTATTTATTGATTCACTATTTTAATGACTTGAGATAATAAATAAAAACTGGTGAAAATAAAAATTAGTGCAGTAAATGACGAAATACGCATCAGTTTGCAATTTGCAAGCAGTTCCTAGTTTAAAACGGAACAGTTTGTAGCAACCCTAACTTCAGATTAATATTAATTTTCACTTGACGCTAGCGCCATCTGCCAAGCTGTACACAATAATTAATGCGCTTCAGAGATGCTACAGCTACATGGGCGTTTATTGTTGTGCAATTGAGTTGTTCATTTTAAAAAAAATATATTTTTTTTTAAATGTATTTTAAATCTTTAACACAAATTATATTAATTGGAATTGTTAAAAACGCTTAAAAACTATTTTTAATATTAATAATAATGAATTCAAAATTGATAAAAGTTCAAAAAGAATCACGTGACTACAAACGCGCCAGATTTCGTCGCCATGTTAGTGACGTCATTTTGTTAAAGCAATTACACAGTGTTAGAAGCTTCTACGTGAATTGAGTAAAAATATCCGGAATTTAGTGCAAAAAGATATTCATACCACGTAATTTTATTGTAAATTTAGATGTTAAATGATTTATTCTTCATTAAATATTATAATAAAACTCTCTATTGATTGTACACACTAAATAAAGATACCTAAGGTTACACTGTTTACTGGTAAATCGTGTCTGGGAGAAATCAGGGCAGGGTGTTAGGGGTATAAATCAGGGTTGTATGATAAAATTATATTTATTTACAACTAGCTTCTACCCGCGACTTCGTCTACCTAAATTTCACATAATGGATCCTGAGAGAAGTGAAGAATGTGATTAATAAAAAAATGCACAATGCAATACTACAGAAATTCTATGCTAGTAGTAGGTACATACATATGATGACCCTATAGCCTAGTCGATAGCGATTCGATCCAGCCTGCGAAGTGAGGGTCCCAGGTTCAATTCCCGGCCATATCTAATAAAATGTGACAAATAATTATTTGTACTCGGGTCTTGGGTGTTATAGTGACAAAGTCTTTACTTATTCTTAGTAACAGTACCTAACCTACCTCCGTGGTTATAAAGTCCGTCGGTCGGGTCGAATCGGGTTTCTACATGGTCCTTCGAGCCGGATCCTTGCCGGCAGTCAGTGTAGTGTTCATGACCAGATCTGTGAAACTTACCGGAAGTCGGTATTCAATTACGGATCTAGGGGAATACCTACCTGTTGTTTTGGGACTCGATCGATCAACCGGAGTCTTCGGCAGAGTCCTCGTCACGCGGGTGGAGTATCACGCGAGTGTTGTCTCATCACCAAAGTGGAGGAAACTGTCAGGCGCCGATCTGACGGACGCGGATAGTGGTACGGATAAACAACCAGGAGAGTTGCCGACCACACGTTGCAGAGGTGCCGCAACGTAAGGGAATCACGGAAGGGATGTGACGTAAATGTCATGTCACAGGGTGAAGTGCAGTGAATCAGTGATTAATTTCTCCAAAACTTTTTTGAACGTGGAACTTAACTTGAACTTTTAATTTTTGAATTTTTAAACTGTCATTTTTCGTGTTTGGGAACTTCTTCCTATTTTGAATTTTATCTTGCATAAACTTGAACTTTTAATTTGAATTTTTGAATTTTTAAACTGTCATTTTACGTGTTTGGGAACTTTTTCTTATTTTGAATTTTATTAAAGTTTTCTTCGTGTTTGCAATTTGAAGTTAAAACAAATTTTATATAACTAATTTAATTTTGAAAGTATCCAATTGTTAAATATTATATGTTTTTTGCTAGAAAAAGGCAAATTTCTACTTTGCCTTTTGGCTGGCAGTATGTTGAAATCTTTTTGATGTCAAATGTGATTTGAATTTAAATACATAATAAAGAATAATTTGTAAATAGAACATAAAATATTATTCTTACAAATAATAATAGATGTCGCTACAAATTTATATTGTGAATCACGCTGCTGAGATTCTTTGTAAATTATATAAGTATTCGGCCCAGTGCCAGAAATAAATGAGAAAGTTTACCTGCACAAAGTCTTTACTTATTCTTAGTAAATAGTACCTAACCTACCTCCGTGGTTATAATGTCCGTCGGTCGGGTCGAATCGGGTTTCTACATGGTCCTTCGAGCCGGATCCTTGCCGGCAGTCAGTGTAGTGTTCATGACCGGATCTGTGTAACTTACCGGAAGTCGGTATTCAATTACGGATCTAGGGGAATACCTACCTGTTGTTTTGGGACTCGATCGATCAACCGGAGTCTTCGGCAGAGTCCTCGTCACGCGGGTGGAGTATCACGCGAGTGTTGTCTCATCACCAAAGTGGAGGAAACTGTCAGGCGCCGATCTGACGGACGCGGATAGTGGTACGGATAAACAACCAGGAGAGTTTGTGTTGACCATGCCACCCGCGACACAGGGAAACCTACTGCGGTGGTATGGGTCTGTACGCGCTTTGTACATTAAACTGGTACAATATATAATTTTTTTTGTCTCCGAAATACGCCAAGTTGGTCAATGATCACGACTCGTGTGGCGAATCGTTACCACTCCAGATCGCTAAGTCAAGGGTCCTGGGATCAATTCGATGCGAGGTGGTTGCTGCGAGATGGTTTGAATGATTAGTTTGTATTTCTGTTCTTGGTCTGAGTGTGTGTCCTTGTGTTGTCTAGATGGCACCCACGACACTGGGTATCCTAGTATGGGGCTATGAGTGTGAAGCGTTTATTTATTTATTTATGTACCTACTGGTTTTACAATGTTAACGATAATAATAACTAATATCTTCAAACACGGTTCCGTTTTACTCTACCATTGTTCTACCACGTGTTCCACTTTGTAGCCCCAGGACCCATCATCAGATCCTCATTGAATTTGAGTAGGATCAACGTTGCAAAATTCCTAACCTAATAAAATAAAACCATGAGTTGTTTTATAAAAAAACGGACATGTGCGTGTCAGGCCACGGACAATGTAAGGTTCCGAAGTAAATAGTAAGTTTATCGACTATGACTCATACTTATGTTTTACATAGCCGTGATAGTTTTCCTTGTAAATTCATCATATACCCTATTTTTGAGAATTTTTTCACTTGTCTAAGTCCAACCGTTTAGTCAACAGTTGGGGGGGACACTTGACTGTAACCAAAATTAGCACTTTAAAGCCAAACATTTTGCAAACGGACCCCTAATTCCAAAAATGGTCCATGCCAAATTACAGCTTTCTAGCACTAAGGGCCTGGGCGCTTTGCTTCGGACAGACGGATAGACGGACAGACGGACGGACAGACGGACGGACGGACGGACATGACGAAACTATAAGGATTCCGATTTTACTTCGGAACCCTAAAAACGAATCTATGAACGAAAACTAAAATTTTACCTCTTACTCCTCGGGAAAACCGAAAAGGTCACAGGTACACATTTAACACTATCTTTGGGGTGTTTTTTGTAGTATTCCCACGTAATGGTACAAAACAAGCACGATAACTTTTAAGGTTTAGCATTTTTACGGTTAAAGACATTATTTTCTCAAAAGAATTAACAAATTCACTTATAAGAGAAAATACAAAATTTGGTTAGTTAAACATTAAAAAGTGTCATCAACACGCAGGCCAGACACGTATGACTTTTGATTATTATTATTATTTTTGATATATTTATCAATATATTGACGATAATATCAAGATTTTATCAGTTAAAAGTCAAATCACAGTATCAGCTGTATGCTGCAATGAATAGCAATTAACAAAGTGACGTCACACGCGCGCTCGGGTCTATTCGGGAATTGTCGGCGTGTTTTCGGTACTGGATTCAAAAACGTATTTTTGATTTGATGTAGCTTTTAAATTATAGCGAATAAAAAAAAACTAAAATAACTTTGTTATAAAACTTATATATGAACTTTCCATTTAAAACAAAAAAAATTTTTAGGAAACAACTCAATTGTTTAGGCGTAGTTATAATTACTGTATTTCTGTTTGGAAAATGTAGACCACTATTTGAATGCAACGGCTACTTACGATTCATATTTTATAACTAGCTGACCCGGCGAACTTCGTATCGCCTAACAAATTATATTTTTTCTAAAATAAAAGTAGCGTAAATTACTCCTTTATCAGCTATCTGCCAATAAAAGTCCCGTCAAAATCGGTCCAGCTATTTCAGAGATTAGCTGGAACAAACAAACAGACAGACAGACAAAAATTGTAAAAAATGTTGTTTTGGTATTTGTAGGTACCGTGTATACATCCAAATGCACTTAGTAAAAAGCGGTCATTTTAATATTACAAACAGACACTCCAATTTTATTTATTTGTATAGATTATAATACTCATATTAATTTTATCCCAGTTACGTGGATCACGGAACACAGACACCAGTGGAAGTGCGATGTGGGCGTAGCACAGCGACTAATATTAAGAGGAGCTCCGCATACTTGCCGGCATAACTCGACTGTCACTGAGCTGTGTCGGTTGTGCATTACGTAAAATAAAATTTGTCTTAAATTACGTAAATATGCCTTACTGTGCAATTTTGGAGGGCAGGAATAATAGCGAGCAATGAATTTATTTAATGGCCATGTTTTATACCACAAATAAGCCTAGTTTTTGATTTATTTTGTACTAATTCAAATTCAAAACACATAAATAAAGGAAATAATATAATTTATGATCAAAAAGCTACTCTGTCACTTGGCAATAAGGTTCGTTTTATGTTTTAGATAATATTGCTACTCGGCTATTGTTTTCTAGAACATTTTCTGCTACTCGGGCAGGGATGGGGTACAAATATATGAATATCGGCAGTTTTGTAATTTTATTTTTAGTTAAAAGTTTTTCATATGAGTATTACAATTTATTATAATAATAATATTCTTTTTTATTTTAGGGATATGTGTCATAATTATGTATGTACAGTTCTGCTATTCGGTGTGCAATAAAGTATTGTGTTGTATCATAGAAATGTAAGTATAAAATTAATATGAATAAATTTTTTATTTGAAATCATTGGTACATAATCTAGGATCCTGACGAGGAATTTAAGCGCATGCGCGTGTATGGCACAGCATGTCTAAGAAATGTAATTCCAAAAAAATTACCTTATTTGTATAATGTTAAGGTTGAAATGCATCCCAGTTCATATCAGCATTGTTTTTGTAGCTACGTTTAGCTTCATTGAAATGTCACTTATGGACATATAATTAAAGTATATTTATTTTCGTTGCTAAAAATGCCTAGGCTTGGTATTCCGTGACTGTTTAGATAGCTAACGTTGATAAAAAATGCTACGGTCACGTCTACGCCTCGTAATGTTTGAGCACGGACCTGAAAAAAAGACTGACGTAACCTCGTCTAATCGAGAGTGAAGCATAGCAATGGCCGCCAGCTTTCCATGTGTGCGTCATTTTTGATTCGCGATTGACGCAGTATGGTGTCAATGTGTGGGTGTGTGTACTTGTACGAAGAGAGAGTTGGTATTACTATGGGTGCTTCACTGAATTTGTTGTTGGGATCACGTCCGTCTTTTTTTAGGTCCGTGTGTTTGAGATATAAGCTTTCAAAATAATGATCAAGTGTTCACATAGGCAGTACAAAAACAAGAAGTTTAAGTACCAATATGACGGGTCTACATCTTATGATGTCGGACACTCGGACAGTACCAGTTTCAATATAAATATCGATAACGCGGCAAAAAGCACAACGCACATCTCTAAGCCTAAACTAAAAACAGTATTACACAGTATGATGTTGTTAACCAAAAATATAACTTACCGCAATACTTGTAAGGTTGCTATTCAATCTATTGTAGACTCCAGTCACGACATCTAGCGTTCAGTAGATGGAATTATTTAATTATTTTCCATATGACTGACATTGTATGATTATTGTATTGTCAACCTTATTAGTAAAGAAGTTAAGTATATATTACTTGTAACGCAGAATACTGCCATCTAGCGGTGGATAGATAAACTTGAAAAGTATTATGATCATAACTGATAAAGGTTCTAAGGTCACTGAATAAAACATGGAAAAATGAGAATTAACATCAACGATTAAGGTGCATTTTCAACTATAAACAGCGAGTTTATTAGACTATTCGTAGTTGACAAGTAACAACCAATTAAAATGTGAGTTTCTTAGTTGTAAATAATACGATTATGGATTTCCTTGTGTTTATTTGGCTAGCACGGTTCCCATACTAATCAACACTTGTACCATTTCCACTTGTGTCTGTGTTCCGTGACGTGGATCGTGGTTACGGAATCCGTAATACGGATAGACTGTTGGCGGGAAGACAGGTGAGACTTGACATTAGCGATAATGACAGATAAGCCTGTCTAACTTCCGTCTCGCTCGTTTTTCCTTTAAATTACGACACACTGAGCACACTATACTAACATCTTTATGCACTGAGCTCGGTACTATTTTTGATTGCATTAAAAAGTTTAGTGTCCAAGATGGTGTAGGATTAAAATCATAACATGTAGAAAACTTCTCGGGAAAAGAAGTGTATGATGTCCTCGGATAGGACTGACTGAAGAAGGTGGACGTATGGGGGAATAGATGGGTGTTTACTACAAACAAGTATTTTGAAGCATAGGTACTTAAAATGTACATTATGTTTGTGCTTGAATACTGTTGCCTTTGTAAGAGTAGTTTAGGCCTAACCTCATTGTACAAGAATGCTGATTTCATGAGCTTATGATTCATTAACCGACTTCAAAAATAATAATTAAAAAAAAATTAAAAACACGCTCTTATAGAAAATCCAATTAAAAAATAGAAAAAAATTAATTAATTTGAATTAAGAATAGTGTAATTGTAAAAAAAGCGAGGGGTATATTTCAGATATTATCAAAGTGATAATCCTTCTACTCATTGACACCATGCACCCCACGCTTTTTTCAATTACACTATTCTTAATTCAAATTTATTCAAATTTGTTTTCTATTCTTTAGTTGGATTTTCTATAAAAGCGTGTTTAATGCGTGTTTAGTTATAAAATGTATCTAGAAATAATTTTAGTGTACAATAAAGAGGATTTTGTTGTTGTTGTTGTTTTTTCCTTTTTTTAAACTATTATCTGTTTTTAATTTCGATTTAATCCCACTTGAAGAAGATCAAAATCATATTCAAAGTTTCCGTTACATAGATACGTATGAAGCTAATAAAAGCGTGTTAAAAAGAGGAAGTTTAATATTGAATATTGACTACACTTTCCTATTAATTTTGTTTTTGTATTTGATTTTGACATGTTTTATATTTAGATAGTATCATCTCCATTTTCGTCTCAAACAAATTACACGACCCTGGCCTATCTAATTTAATCTCTGTTGCCTCAATTGTCACCCTATGTCACAGTTACAGAAAGCTGGGGATTATAATGAAGCCTTATTTCAATTTTAATTTGCTCAAGAAATCCTTACTGGTTCTGCGTCGGCAAGTATTTCTTACGACAGACATCGGTCATATATCCAGATTTTACTGAAAAGTAACCATTTTCAGGAAGGCTATTCTGTTTTGTAACTTGACAGCGGAATCCGCGATGAGTTTCAAAATTGAAGTTCGAGTCCGAGATCTTGATATGTGATTCTCTAATCATCTGGTACGCACTTGCGAAGTGAAGGGAGTCTCGAACTATAACTTCAATTTAGAAACCCATCGTGGATTCCGCTGTCAAGTTACAAAACCAAAGTGAACTTGCATCATATTGACATGTCATTATCTAATCATCTAGTACGGACTTGCGAAGTGAAGTGATCCTAGAACTCGAACGTCAATTTTGAAACTCCGCTGTCAAGTTACAAAACAGAATAGCCGTCCAGGATGTAATATTTGATATTTATAGATTCTGGAGTTAACCCATCATAACATAAGTTATAATTTAAAAGCCTTATCATAAACATTGTTGATCTTCGTGTGATTTAATAATAAGTCGATAATAATTCCGAAAAAACAGTTTTTTGCCTATTTCTTTCTTACAAAATCTTACGAAACATACCAACGCACACTATTTAAGTTCTCACGTCATATATAGCTATCCAGGCCTGTAAAGACTTTCAATTATATCTGAAAGTACTTGTACTATGAATCGACTCGTTAACCGTGAAAGGAGATTGTCAATTCTAGGGATAGGAAATTTGTGTAGATCACAGATTGATAATGAAATATGCTCGTAAGCTATCCAAAGCGTAGTGCTGTTACTATCTAAAAATATCGATTAATTGCAAATAAATCCAATCGAAGCTACGTAACCATAGAGTTATATAGATAACCTTATAAAAATTGCAGTATTAATAGTTTGGATCCATGATTATGTTATTAACAGATAAATTAAAAGACGCTTCGGGTAAAAGTTTACGTAATTTACGTACGTTTACGTGTTTACGTAATACGTAACAGATTCGTAAAGGCCCTGATAAAGTTGAATTTATAATTTGATTTGCATTCAAAAAATATTAATAATTTAATTTATATTATATTAAAATATGAAAAGAATTAAAAATAAAATATGAAAAATAAATTACTGTCAAAATTTGGCCTGTAATACGATGGATTTTCTATCACCTGACATCATTGCAATGCCAGATTTGCCAGCCATAGAAATCTGCTTTTGATTGGCTTTCGATACTGCAACCGAAATATCACAACCTTCTATAATTGATTATAGGAGAATGGTTACCCGGGGAGGTCACGATCTCAACCACTACAAGTGTCGTCAGGATAGAGCATGTCGTGAGGTATAGCTTCAAGACCACCAGACCACCAGACTAACCTGAGATAAAGCTTAGTCGCCATGTCTCTTGTAACTTTGACTCTAATTACTTACTATTGATTCTGACCTTCCATAATTAATACAACGAGCTTTGACAACAGATTGGACCCCTGAAAAGACCTTGAACGTCTAATAGTTTTATTCCCAAGTTGCTAGCAATTTATCAGCAGGTATGCAATCAATCTACCTGACAAGACATATTGGTAGAAGATAGAACATATCCGTCTTAAAGTAGAAACGCGAGTGAGTTATAACGTAATATATTTTCTGGCACAGTTTGTTCATGAAAGTACTTCAAGAATAATCTAAATTTTACTAACAAAAAATAACCGACTTCAAAGTCTCAAAAACTACTTTTCAGATCTCGTTCAAATTTATGTGGGACCACATGACAAGCACCTGCTTTCGATTAAAAAAAGAATCATCGAAATCGGTTGGCGTGATATTGAGTTATTCGTCAATTTGTCGCGCACATCTTAACACAAATTTACGACTTATGTGGTTTTCTCATGGATGCCATTGTCAGATCTCAATAAAATTTATGTGGGACCACATGACAGCCACCAGCTTTCGATCAAAAAACAATCATCAAAATCGGTTCGCCCAGTCCAAAGTTCTGAGGTAACAAACATAAAAAAAAATACAGTCGAATTGAGAACCTCCTCCTTTTTTGAAGTCGGTTAAAAATTTTATAATCAAGTCATTCAATTCAATAGGATCAATTCTAAGACGTTTTATGTTTGGTCTCCTGACCAAACCGACATATGAACTATTTAACATTGACTAGCATTTTGTACAGTTTCTACACTGCTGTTCTATGTTTAGACCCTGGTTTCCTCATAAGACTTTTTAGTCTTGAGAGTAGTTGAGGCCAAGTTCTATCAATCAGCACATTTAGTTTTAAATTTAACACTTTGACGAATGTTAATAAAATTAAAGTTATGGATTTTCTCGCGATTTCTTTTAGAATGAAACTTTAGCTACTTAAATAATTTTAAATAACACATTACTATCCGAATTAAATCCTTGACACACCTGAAAAAAAACCATCGCTTGATTCGATGAACAATCAACGGTAGGAAATTCACATCTGAGTGTACTCCTAAACGTTTTCAAAGGTATAAATAATTAAGTCTATATCTAGCATCTAGCGTTGTGGACTATACAATATCTTGAACCCTCCTCACATTACCGGAAGGGACTAGGGGTTGCCAGATGTTCGGGATCGTCTGGATTGTCCCGACATTTCACATGATGTCCAGCGTCCCGACAAAATACCTAATGTCCCGACAATTCATTTGATTTAACAGACATTTGCCGCACGCGCTCTAGACGTTGTTCTTTCGTCGTCAGCTCGTTTGCCCGCTATTTTAAAAAAAATTGTCTCGACGAATTCCGATTTTTTGACGTTTTGTCCAGATATTTCAGTCTTGCCATCTGGCAACCCTAGAAGGGACTCGTATCCAGGAGAGGAATATTTTCGATGAGATAATTAACTTTTTATGTAACGTGATCCATTGAAGCACGAAATATCTATCTCTACATCTCTATATCTTTACATCTCTACATCTACATCTACATCTTCTACATCTACATCTACTCTACATCTATCTACATCTACATCTATCTACATCTACAAATAAATAAAATTGGAGTGTCTGTTTGTAATATTAAAATAACCGCTTTTTACAAAGTAAAACAACATTTTTTACAATTTTTGTCTGTCTGTCTGTCTGTCTGTTTGTTCCGGCTAATCTCTGAAATGACTGGACCGATTTTGACGGGATTTTCACTGGCAGATAGCTGATGTAACAAGGAGTAACTTAGGCTACTTTTATTTTATAAAAAAACATGTTTGTTAGGCGATACGAAGTTCGCCGGGTCAGCTAGTTCTCAATAAAATTAATCCAGCTACTATTAATTACCGATCGTAAACCCAACCTTACCTAACCCGCTAATTGCTACCTCGGTTGATCACTTAAGCCAGAACAACTTAGAAGCTGATTGATATTCTCAATTCGTACCTCTCATTAATCTTCCTTCTATTAATTCAATAATAATGGGTAATTAAGTTGCACCTCATATCAAATCACAATCAGGGACATTAACAAACATGTGTTACGTCATTTGTCCCAGTTTAGGCGGATTATGTTCGCATATGACACCAATGATATTTAAAAAATTATAGATACGTTATGCCCTTACAAATCAACCAAAAAATCTGTTCTGAAAAGAGCTACAACACACACACGTTTATCTTTTGTTTCACTACATCAATCACATTGGTATAATACACGAAGGCATTTTATCGCTGTATGTCAAATGTCAGCCACTTCTGACAACAACAAAAGCGTGCGTATCGTCTTGTATTGACAGAGCGACTACGAACAGAACGGTCAAATGCCTGTTGTACTTAGTTGTACCGTTAGGAATGGTTTTAGTAAAATAGTTGTGCTTAGTTGTACATAGTTGTACCGATGGGAACACTTAGTTGTGCCGTTCCACTAGTTGTGCGTACGTAGTTGGTCCGTTAGAAAACCGCGGTTCTTACGCTCTTCATCGTCGGCGCGCTAGTGACATATCTACCTCTTTTTACATTATAATATCATTGTATGACACGCATTATGCATAATGGATATCCACAATATCCACAGACAACTCAACATACATATTTTATGTATTCTGTTGAAGGTTTGTCGTATAAACACGTCAATACAAAAGGAATATGAAAGTTGTGAGGAATATTTCAATTGCGGTTTTTTGACGAGTCTTTAGAGATCGTCTTTAATAATTGTATTATTATTGGGCGCATTATATTATATTATTAATATATCGTGTAAGTAGCAATATTTAGGAAACATATTATAATATGAAATAAACATAGTTAAACCACGGACCTGAAAAAAAGACGGACCTCGTCTAATCTAATATTACAGGTGGTAACAATAATATTTAGTGGGTGCACTATAGCCATGTATCTAGAGAGATTTTTAACAAACTTAAAAAAAAAGGACTCTCAATTCAACTGTATTTAAGTGTGTTACCTCATAACTTTTTACTGGATGTATCAATTTTGCACGGACGTAAAAAAAGAACGGACGCAACCTTGTCTAATCGAGAGTGAAGCATAGCAATGACAACTCGCTTACCATGTGTGCGTAATTTTGTAATTTTTGATTCGAGATGGTGTCAATGTCATAGCAGTATGGTGTCAATGTGTAAGTGTGTGTACTTGTACGAATACAGAGTTGGTATTACTATGGGTGCTTCACTGAAATTGTTCTTGGGATTACGTCCGTCTTTTTTTACGTCCATGCAATTTTGATGATTCTTTTTTATTCGAAAGCTGGTGCTTGTCATGTAGACTTATTTAAATTTGAGCCAGATCTGACGAGAAGTTTTTGGGTTATCCCTAATTTTGAGGTCGGTTATTTTTTTACAAGAATTTTTAGATCCATCTCTGTAATAGATTGTTAACTCGTAAATGTATGCTGTAGACATTTATGACGGAGTCGAAATTTAGTCTGAAGCATATCACTCAACTATGCCTGAAATAGTTGACGAATGAATGATGAATGAATATGTCAGTCAACTAAAAATAAAATACCTACTACAAATACTACGAATCGATGGTGCTATTGAAAACATTAAGATGGCACGCAGCCAAAAATGTATTCATGATAGTCTATCCAAAGCCCATCCATCCTATGGTAATAAAGTTCCTCATCTGCCTAGAAGGACCACATTCGTTAAGTTAACCAAATAGTGCGATGAAAATCTGTACCTTCAAGATAATTTGTACCCTCAGTGGAAAAAAGGCATAAGATGAAAACTGTAATTTTACAGGAGAGCAAAAAAAATTGGGCATATGCAGCTTTTGTCCCTCTTTCCAATCTATTAATAACTAAAATTCAAAGTAACACGACTTATGCTTTTTTCCACTGAGGGTGCGAATTATGTAATAATTCTCTCGAAAACAGCGGTATCGATATCGTAGAACCGAGTTGGAGACATGATTCATGAAATTATTTGTCATACGCTGAAGGTCACGTAAATGATAACTTGAATCACTCACACATTTTTATCGTAAGCCAAGTTAATACATTTTTCTACATGTACAGAAGGCGAATCTTATTGTGAGCTATTAGATTTAGAAAATGCTACCAATAATATAAATCACTGATATGTGAAAATTTGTTTGTGAAGATGTATGGATGTTTGTTGATCTTTCAGGCCAAAACTACTGAACTAATTTTCATAAAATTTCATGATTTGGAATGACATATAGGGGAGGTACTATACTAGGTACTTATTATCCCGGAAAACGGGGCAAAGCCGTAGCCAGAGTGCTAGTATAACGTAAAGGTAAGATAATTGACAGGTTTTACCCACGGACCTAAAAAAAAGACGGACGTAATCCCAAGAACAAATTCAGTGAAGCACCCATAGTAATACCAACTCTCTATTCGTACAAGTACACACACCCACACATTGACACTTCACTGCTTCAATCGCGAATCAAAAATTACGCACATATGGTAAGCGGGCGGCCATTGCTATGCTTCACTCTCGATTAGACGAGGTTACGTCCGTCTTTAATTCAGGTCCGTGGTTTTACCGTCAAACATTGAAGATGATGTTCATGACAAACAACTTCTCATTTTACAAGACGTGTCATGTTAGACTGTCATAAAATATGCATAGTGAGAAACGTGATAAAATTCCGCTTTATGACTATTTCTTCACCAACAATATGAAACGATTCCCTCAAGGACTACAACTCAACCGTCTTGCATTGCATGACTCCATATCGTATAATGAAATTTTGAATATTCAATTAAATCCGTTCTACTATGTTGGGAACTTTATCTATAACAAGTAACCGCCCTCGCTTTGCTTCGGTTTTCTTATTTTTTTACATCTTGGGTTACATTATTGGAGTTTTACTAAGGATCCCTAATTTTTTTAAATATAATATAGCCTATGTTACTCGGGGTTAGTGTAGCTTCCCAACAGTGAAAGAATTTTTGAAATTGGTTCAGTAGTTTCGCAGCCTATTCAATGCAAACAAAAAATCAAATCTTTCCTCTTTATATATTAGTATAGAAGTATAGATTAGTATAGATATCTATAATATTCACAGAACATTACACTTACGTAAACACATACCGCACCTAAATCTGAGGTAAAACATTTATTCCTTATGTCTTCATCTAGTATCGAATCTGGGACCTCTCACGTATTTGACTACTCACAACCAATTACACTGTGTTACAGTTGTCATTATATTATTTACCGACAGTTGAAACTGCAGTCAAGATCACAAGTGGCAGAATATTTATTAAGTACGAATATTTAAATAGACCAGTGCCGATAATTTTTGAAACCTAAAAAAAAATAATAGTAGAATGAAACCCATTGCAAGAAGAGACTATAACAAAAATGAAAAGAAAATAATTTACGGACGATCTGAGGTCGGGAAGTGGGGGGGAGGGGGCTTTTAAGGGTAAAAACGGTTTATCTCAATTCCCGGAAAAACTACAAGTCCTATGGAAATAAGTTATACGGCAAAGGTAATAAAAAGATCTATAACTTTTGTATTTATACTTCTTTACATAACCTCAAAATTTATGTGAAAAATTCAAATAATCAAGTTTTTGGTTCTTTATTTTTATCTTTTTACAAAAAAGATTTTTTTCACGAAATTTGGTCAAAACTTACGTTTGCATGTCTACCTGTCAGGTCTACCTGTGTGCTATATTTCATCAAAATCTGTTCTGTAGTTTTTACGTGAAAGAGTAACAAACATCCATACATCCTCACCAACTTTCACATTTATAATATTAGTAAGATAACGGTTCGTTCACCAAACGCACAGAACCCTAATAATGCACAGATAATTAAATTTTCGCCGATTACGCAAGTCCACTTACCGCCCACGGATACGATCATGATTTACACTATCGGGTTATGTTTAACCATCGCTTATCTGACGCCAAGCTTGTAATGGACAGCTTTGATAATTAAAAGCTAACATTATTCTGACAGTTTCATAACGCTTCCGTAATCCCTTTCATTATGGGAAATAATGACGTCATTATAGAGATGTAGCACGTGCCGCTCATGTGTCTGTTCTCGATATCTATACGTAATCCTCGTGTCAGTTGCATAGCAACCGTCAAAAGCTCAAATTATAGCGTAGTCCGGTCAAGTTAGACATGCAGGGTTCAATGATGTTGATATCTTTGGCAGGGTTACATAAATTCCGGGACGGCTGAAAATTTGCACGAATGTTAGAAACACCATTATAAATGAAATGTGAAAAGTCCCCATCGATCCGCCATTTGCAAAAAAATATTCATGGTTTAACATGAAAATAGATTGGACTTAAATTAAAAATCATGCAATTATCTATAGAAATTGTCTTACCACTTTTTTCCTAAGAATCATTGTTTCTGTAATATAATAATGATTCAAAAAGTTAAACTTGTATTTTTCATAATATGCATATGTTACCACACCACCTGTTAGGTACCTACCTACCTACTACCATACCTAGTGTACTTGGTGCGTTTTTTTTAACGTGGTTTCTGCGGTTGGCTTACCTATTCCACGATCTATTGTGATTTTGTTTAATTCAATTAAAAAAGGGGTGTTTCCCAGTGGTCAGACTGATGGTCAGACTAGTCTGGCGGAATATTTGAACATTTTGATAATTACCTTAGTGTCACAATATAAATGATTTACTTTGATTTGAAGTTTATCGTCTTTAATATTCCACCCTGATAAAACTTTGTGGAATACCTCTCATTCTATTTTACTTCATATGCATATATTATATACCTAAAACTTAAGAGATGTAGGTAATCGCACTTCCTACTAACTTAGGACGAGTCACATAGAAAATTTAATGAAGGCTGAAAGTAATAGATATTTTAACATTATATAGCAGTTAAATCTTGGAAACCGTAATCTCATACGACCTACATTTTATCTCACACAATTAATTTTCACAAGGCTTTCTACAGATAGATATTTTACGCCTCATCAAAACCATATAGCGAACATGAATTTTTATGATTTTGGGATCTAAACGACTCGTAAAAACCTTAATCTTAATTTATGTTGACGGTGACCACTTACCATCAGGTGGCCCGTCGAATCATTGTCAATTATTGAGTTTTATATCTATTTGGATAATTAGTTGAAAACAAGCTAACGATCCACTTGATTGTAAGTGGCCACCGACGACATATTATGTAATACCAAAAACATCACCGATGTGCTGAAGAGAGAAGAGAAAGAAAGAAAGAAAGAACTGGCTCCCGAGCCCCCAACCGAAACATGTCGAACCGTTTGGCGGCTGACGCAAACATGGAGCATAGAAGGTAGAAGGAGGGCCATCTCATATGAGGGGAAAGTTAAAAAAGTGTCCAGCTGTATACTGAAAATAGAGGTTCCAATAAAGGCCATTTCAGAATGGCGCTAGTGTGTGAAAAATAGAGATATTAACATGGCTGTTGTAGACGGAGTGAAGTTTGCTGAGTTATGCCACCCATAATGAATGACGCTAGTGTCTGATAAATAGATATTCGAACATAGCTGTTGTAGACCGCACCGCAGCGCCATGCGCCACCCGTAATTGGACGCGTTTTTACGGACACTTCTCATACACAGAGATGGCCCTCCTTCTACTCTATCCTCCATGGACGCAAATAAGAGCTAACCCACATGTCCATTTTATTTTACAAAATTAATTGTTCAAAAACCAAATACACGCATTTATAGTGTCAATTTAGGTCCTAAAGCAAAATATGATCCCAAACACGAGGGTTTACTCGTAACCGTTGAGTATTTCTACAAATCATGTCCTGACTCATAAAAAAACATTTTATTACGAAAGTTAGAAGTAGTTTAAAATGCCACTTGCAAGATTTGTTTACATTACTAGTTCTTTAGTTCAGTATATAACAAGTAAAGCATGTTAAAATATATCAAGTTGTTGTTAAACGTACTTTTGAGTGCTGAGAATTGAGATGAAACGTCTCATTTGTAAGCAACACTGTCCCGTCGAGAGATAGGATCTTATTCAAGGGTCTTTGAAATTTTCTTCGCTCCAAAAATAGCAGCACTCTGTTATTGTTCATGGAGCGTGAAGGTTTGAATTTATTTACATGTTTTTCATCTTTTATAAAAGTTTGTAATTTTTTTTTGTTAAAAATTCTAACGGATGGGACGCCAGTAAATGCATTACTGCCAAAATCTAGTCCGCCTTATTGAAAAGCCCTCTCCACCCTCCAAATCAATTTTGTTTTATTTCATTATCCTCGATCAATTGTTACCTCAAATCTTGCAAAGTTATAAATTAATTGAATTATTGTTACTGATGACAATATCATCAGATAATATCGTCAAAATAATATGACGTATCAAATAGCGAATCGAACATTTAATCTTTAAATTACTTTAAAGCTTTTAAGCTGATTGATTTCATTTGAAGCGCTCATAGCCCGGCGGCTTGCGTCGATCCTATGTGATCGACACAGTTAAGCAACAGAGGGCGCGGTCGGTAGTTGGATGGATGACCGCTAGTGACAAAAATTTCTTGAGCGTTTCCGTACTTCGGAGGGCACGTAAAGCCGTCGGTCCCGGTTGTTATTATAAGAAAACAGTCGTTAAGCCATGTTGGAGGCCCTCGAGCGGCATGAGAACTTCCGACACTCGGGTTGGCCACTAACCGCTCCACCAATTCGCACTGGAGCAGCGTGGTGGAGTATGCTCTAGGCCTCCCCAAGAGGAGAGACCCGTGCCCAGTATTAATGGGTTGAAGCCAAGCTGATTGTGTCCAGAAATAATGATATTATGGCAAACATAATTGACCCACAAACAGCGATATTTTCTTTTAATATCGCAGTTCTACTATTTTAATACAAGTGATAATAAATCACTGGCCGAATAATGGATTTCGGATTCAAGTGTCATTGTCATCGGGGTTAAGGGTTGGAGCAAACATCTTGTTAGCGGTAAAACCAATGGCAGTATTGTTTTATTATGGCAGCTAACAAGCGAGATTTTTTATTTAGAAACTAGTAACCACCCTCGGTTTGCTTCGGTTTTCGTATAGATCCCTATTTTTTTAAATGAGTTATAGCCCATTTTATTCAAGACAAAAGAGCATCCTATTAGTGAAAGAAATTTCTAAATTTGTCTTTAATTTTATTCTTTACAAAAAAAGAAAAAAAATCTAAACTTTCCTTTTTAAAATATTACGTTTAGATTGTGATCGAATCCATACTAATGTAGGTAATCAGTAGAGGCACAATGTTAGCCAATTTGAAGGCAAGAATGTAATCTGTTCTAATATTATAAAGAGGAAACATTTGTTTGTTTATTTGCATTGAATAGGCTCCGAAACTACTGAAGCGATTTGAAAAATTCTTTCACTGTTGGGAAGCTACACTACCACCGGGTGACATAGGCTAGGTATATTATATTTTCAAAAAAATTAGGGATCCAATAATGTAACTTAAGGTGTAAAAAAATAAGAAAACCGAAGCAAAGCGAGGGCGGTTACTCGTACTTTATAATTCTGATGTTACCGTGTGCGCGCATACCGCATAAATATTATCCAAGATTTTTTTCATAAAATGCCAAAACAAAAACAACTTCAAGAGAACGCACACGAAAACAAAATTAATAAGAAGATACCTATGCCTCGAATATTGAATTACTGAGCAACGAAAACAGGATGGATTGATATTAATAAATCGTCCTTTCCATCTACGAAAATGTACTACATATAATATTCGACTTCTGAACAAAAAGACAAATGTTATTTAGATTTGTAAATACGTGTACGCTAGAACAAATCGTCCCTCGGGTAATAAAGTCATGTATTGAAAACATTGTTACGGAATTATTTCGATAACATACGAAATAATGGAGAGGGTTATACCTCTACAAGATCAACCTCATTTTGCTTCACTAAATAGAGTGGTACTTCTATTATAATACAGCTCTCAGGTAATTCCGCAATGAAAAATAATTTTATGGTAACATTTTAGTATTTTACTAGCTGACTCGGCGAACTTCGTTCGAAATAAAAATATCCTAAGTTGCTCCTTGTTATATCAGCTATCTGCCAGTGAAAGTCCTGTCAAAATCGGTCCAGCCATTTCAGAGATTAGCCGGAACGAACAGACAGACAAAAATTGTAAAAAATGTTGTTTTGGTATTATATACCATGTATACATCCAAATGCACTTAGTAAAAAGCGGTTATTTTAATGTTACAAACAGACATTCCAATTTTATTTATTTTTGTTGATTATGGTTGGCTTCAACCCAGGTCACAGTAACTCCAGAGCGTAGTGTGGTTAGCATACTTCCAGTGCAGATTTCTGGAAGGTTAACCTGAGTGTCGAAATTTCCGTTTGCGAAATATACGGCTTTAAAGTGAAAATTTCTGTTAGTCTCGTTTCCCCCCCCCCCCCCCCCCCACCACCAGCTAAGTGGTAAGTGTTGGACATGTGAATCACTAATAGCTTGTCGACTAAGAAAAAGACAGGCGTGCTTCACGGAAAGATAAATTACTAAATACAGGTCTCCATCCATACATCGTAAAATTATTTTCCATCTGATTCAAACTAGGCGCTTCGCCTGGTTGGACATAATAATTATATGAAGTTGATCACTCAAGATCAAGAATGATAAATTCCTGGCTTAAAGTATGTACAGCTTCTAGCGTCATTTAAACCCGAATGAGATAAATTAACGCTAAAATGCATATCCTCTTGAAATGTTAACCACATTTTGATTTATTACCACAAACGTAATGTTGCTGCTAATGTTAATGTATGAGTTTCTCTAGGAATGACGGGACAAAAATGCAAATGAACAACTATGTGTTTATCGAATGACATTATAAACTTAATGGCATTTTTAGTTCACAAGTTATAATATGTATTAATAGGTATAAAATAACTAAAATATTAATAATGCACCAAAAGAAAAGTGTTTTTAGCTCGATGGCTTGCATCGGTCCTAACAAGGGATTAATCTACCTGTATCCGATATATTAATTTTGTAACAATTAAGAAGTTTAGCCGTATTGGGGCGGCTTAGAATGTTAACCCACGCCAGATGGGTGTCGTAAGAGGTGACTAAATCCGGCACGCAGGTGGTAGGGCCCCTCGAGGGATTATATTGGTAATATTGATTTTAATTTTTAATATATACTATTATTGCTATTATTATTTCTCGATGGGGTTCGCCTGGATAGCTACCACCCTTGAGCATGAGTCAGCCGCCAAGCGACTCGTCGGAGAGCCAGTACTTTCTTTCTTTTTCTTCTCTCTTTCTTGGCCGGCAACGCATCAGTCATGCCTTTGGTGTTGCTGATGTCCATGGGCGACGTTCTATGCATGTTCCAAATAGACTGACATATTGCTTATTCTAAATATTTAGTTTTTTTTTCATGACTTTTCTTGCATGACAGCATCTGCATCGGCCGATTGTTGTAGAACCAAAGAGGTCGCTCGCCGACATATGGATATGTATGTACTTGTACCGTATATAAACTGCTATGGATATGTATGTACTTGTAGGTACTATACTCCATGCGAATTGCAGCCGAAACAAATGTAAACAAACCATTAAAATCGTTATATAGGATTTTTTACCAACTGACATGAATTTGTACAGTAAATGCGTTTTATTTAGACAAACTAATCATTAAGGTGTTTGTGAATTCTTAAATAAATACATATTGATCGATAACAATTTATTATAAATTCCGAGTAAATGTGGAAACAAACAAAATTAAATAACACTGTCATCATTCAAACACTTTGCAATGACAATCTTATTTCCAAGAAGCGATTTGAAACTTTTAAAATAATGTACTATTTTGTTTTAGTGAGTAGTTTGTCTAAATAAAACGCATTTGTTGTACAAATTCAAGTCAGTTGGTGAAAATACTAGAAAACGATTTAAATCGTTTGTTTACATTTGTTTCCGCTGCAAATCGCATGGAGTATAGTTGTAACGGATACGTATGTGTTGAGGTCGGCGACATAAATAGGATAAGTCGATGATATATGTGTGCAGCGGCTTGTTTATTAAGCAGAGTGGTTTTTGTCACACTAGCCATCGAGATAATTTTTTATCACTCATAACTGTTTGTAGTTGAGATATGAGAAAGGTTGTTAGATATAACGGATCGTATTGGTAATAATTAAATATTATCAATTTTCGGGAAATCCGGGGACACACAAACATATTTACATGCTAAATACTCTTGTAACACATCGACGCTTACGTCGAAGTTGATGATAATTAGATTACTTACTAGCGCTTTTCTCACGGCTCTACCCATCTTTTCCGGGATAATAAGTACCCTTTACCCTACCCTTAACCTTACCCTATATTCCAGATCATAGTCTATCTGCGTGCTAAATTTCATGAAAATCCATTCAGTAGTTTTTTATGAAAGAGTAACAAACATTCATACATCCTTACACACTTTCGCATTGCAATTTAGCTGGCATGGAGGGGGGGGGAGACAAAAGGAAAAGTTAGGAACAAAAAGCCGTTAAAACTATCTAACTAATATACATAATGTTATCTATACTAATATATAAAGAGGAAAGATTTGATTTTTTGTTTGCATTGAATAGGCTCCGAAACTACTGAACCGATTTCAAAAATTCTTTCACTGTTGGGAAGCTACACTATCCCCAAGTAACATAGGCTATAATATACATATTTTCAAAAAAATTAGGGAACCTTAATAAAACTCCAATAATGAAACCAAGGTGTAAAAAAATAAGAAAACCGAAGCAAAGCGAGGGCGGTTACTCGTTATAAATATAAAATCATAATTGTGTCTGATAATGTTTCATAGATTAGTGTTAATAGGTCCAATTGTTTTTTCCCTTTCAAGTTTCTTTTGAAGTATATTGTTGGTGCCTACCCAATTTTCACGGTCACAGCTACTAATAATAATGTCACCTGAACTATAAAGAAATAATGAGAAAAACCCACTATTGTCAAGCGGATTTTTAGGGTTCCGTAGCCAAATGGCAAAAAACGGAACCCTTATAGATTCGTCATGTCTGTCTGTCTGTCTGTCTGTCTGTCTGTCTGTCCGTCCGTATGTCACAGCCACTTTTTTCCGAAAGTATAAGAACTATACTGTTGAAACTTGGTAAGTAGATGTATTCTGTGTACCGCATTAAGATTTTCACATAAAAATAGAAAAAAAAAAACAAAAAATTTTGGGGACTGAAACTCAAAAACTTTTTTTCATCAAACCCATACGTGTGGGGTATCTATGGATAGGTCTTTAAAAATGACATTGAGGTTTCTAATATCATTTTTTTCTAAACTATTCAGTTTGCGCGAGAGACACTTCCAAAGTGGTAAAATGTGTGTCCCCCCCCCTGTAACTTCTAAAATAAGAGAATGATAAAACTAAAAAAAATATATGATGTACATTACCATGCAAACTTCCAACGAAAATTGGTTTGAACGAGATCTAGTAAGTAGTTTTTTTTTTAATACGTCATAAATCGTAAACCGCAATTTACCTCGATCAAAGTTACAACGAACTACAAGAACTTTTATATTATGTTATTTGCTGCTACGGAACCCTTCATTTCGAGTCCGACTCGCACTTGGCCGCTTTTTAGTTGTGAAATAATCACACGACCGAAGCATTTTATTACGAACGAGTAACCGCCCTCGCTTTGCTTCGGTTTTCTTATTTTTTACACCTTGGGTATTGGAGTTATTGGAGTTTTATTAAGGATCCCTAATTTTTTTGAAAATAGAATATAGCCTATGTCATCCGAGGAAAGTGTAGCTTCCCAACAGTGAAAAAATTTTAGAAATCGGTTCAGTAGTTTCGGAGCCTATTCAATGCAAACAAAAAATCAAATCTTTCCTCTTTATATATTAGTATAGATAAAGAAGCGATGCTTCAAAATGTTTGAGGATCATTTAACAAGGAAAACTAAACATGAAAAAGCAATATAAGATTTCAAAAGGAACGTATCTGATGAGTACCTACTCACTTAGCTATTTTCTTTACGAAAAGTTTGTTCGACACCTACTACAAAAATAAACTTCTTCATGACCTATATTATCTAATTACATGTTATTTAGCATTAAATTTTAAGAATACTAGCTGCCCTGACATACTTCGTTTTGTCAAAAGTTAATAGTAATTAAAAAAATAAAATAGAAATTTACGGGTGGACCACCCTTAAGCTTTAGGGGGATGAAAAATAGATGTTGTCCGATTCTCCACCCTAGCCGATATGCACGCCGATATGCCGATATTCACGAAAATCGGTCGAGCCGTTTCGGAGGGGTTCAACTTCTAACACCGTGACACGAGAATTTTATATATTAGATACAAACATTATCCACATATCAAAATCAAAACTGTTTAATACCATTTTCTTTTCTGTTTGATAGCTAAAAATAGAAAAAAAAACCCGGCTGGGTAAAATGAAATAAAAAGAAAAAAGAAGCTCAGTAGTTTAGAAAGTTATTAAAAGTAATAACATAAGTAATACTGAACAGCTACACCATCATTCTTTGCAACAAGCAGTGATAGCCTAGCGGTTAGAACGTTGGTCTCTCGAACAGAGGGGCCCGAGTTCAAATCCTAGCACGCACCTCTAATTTTCAAATATTATGTGCGTATTAGAAACTAATTATCACTTGCTTCGGTGAAGGAAAACATCGTGAGGAAACCTGCACACCGGAGAGTTCTCCATAAAGTTCTCAAAGGTGTGTGAAGTCTACCAATCCGCACTTGGCCAGCGTGGTAGACTATGGCCTGTACCCCTCACATTGTGGGAGGAGACCCCGAGCCCAGCAGTGGGACAATTATGGGTTGTTGCTTTGCTTTTTGCTTTGCTACCCATTCTTCAACCAATCAAAATATATTGTTTGTTATTCCCAAGCTGCCCTGTAAAATTAAAATGGGTCCCGATTTCTGCGAATGGAGGATAGAGGTAAAGTCTCTGTTGTAAAAAAATGTCCGTCAAACTGGGTCAAATTAGGGTATCGCCACAGTAGCAACAGGGTAAAGGACTACGTAAATATTTGTAGTTTGGTATACTGGACTGTCACACAGTGTCAACAACTACTACATATTATGCACCGCCACGGACCTAAAAAAAGACGGACGTAATCCCAACAACAAATTCAGTGAAGCACCCATAGTAATACCAACTCTCTATTCGTACAAGTACACACACCCACACATTGACACCATACTGCGTCAATCGCGAATCAAAAATTTCGCACACATGGTAAGCGGGCGGCCATTGCTATGCATCACTCTCGATTAGACGAGGTTGCGTCCATCTTTTTTTCAAGTCCGTGTGTACGGCCTTTCCATACGCTAGCGCCATAGTGGAAGGTTTTGAAACTGTTATTTACTGCTTTAAGCTGGACATTTTTTCAACTTTCCCCTAATATCAGGTAGTTCTCCTTTTCCTCAGTCATTCATGTGACTGCTCATAACTATTGTCAAAAAAATACGGCAATTATAGCTTTAAAATAATTTGAAACTTTACTTTCCGATAAACGTCAAAATCATCAAAAATTGCCAACTTGAATGCCGTAAAATTTCGGTACATTTCAGAAGCTTCACTTCTTAATTGTAAGCGTTAATGAATATTACAATTAAAAGTTATCTTCTACACCTGTTTTTGGTAACATTATACGAATGTCGATGAAGCGCTCATAGCCCGGCGGCTTAGGTCGATCCTAAGCGATCGACAAAGTTAAGCAACAGCGGGCACGGTCGGTAGTTGGATGGGTGACCGCTAGTGGAAAAAATTTCTTGAGCGCTTCCGTGCTTCGGAGGGCACATTAAGCCGTCGGTCTCGGTTGGTATCGTAAGATAACAGTCGTTAAGCCATGTCGAAGGCCCTCGGGCGCCATGAAAACTTCCGACACTCGGGTTGGCCACTAACCCCTCCACCAATCCACACTGGAGCAGCGTGGTGGAGTATGCTCTAGGCCTCCTCAAGAGGAGAGACCCGTGCTCAGTAGTGGGCCGTGAATAGGTTGAAGCCAAGTCATACGAATGTCTAATTATTTCAAATAAATTTTGGTGAAACTCACTAACTGTTTACTTCTTTGTGCTATCAGGCCTCTCCGAATTTTAGCTATGACGTTACAAGTACATGCTGCGTACGACATGTCTGACTAATTCAGAAAATTCATAATGGCTGTCATACGTTCGTAATCTATCACACATATTAAAAATTAAACTTTGTCACTTTTCATCATGTCATCACACATGTCACACGTTAGTTCGATACAACACGCTGCGTCGCGCTATTTCTACTATAAGAACTAAAATGAGGGCAAACGCATATTACATCGCATTCCGCTACTAAAACAATAACAAAGATCCGAGTTTCTGTCTGTTATCCTTATTTATGTCTCAATTATTCACATTAATATTTTTTGTCGTAACGTTACTAGTTAGGTACTTACAATAAAATAAGAATTCAAAGAATATTTGATGTTTGAGATTGACGATCGACTGTTTTTTCTGTTTCCTAAACACCTAAAAGAGATAATATTTGTTTCATAGACAAAGTATGCACACAGTAACATATGCCGTATGGCCATTTCATTTCTTCATAAAAGTAGCATGCGCATTTAACTCGTCATTAAACTTTCAAATTAATTGTATTCTTTCAAAAAAGACAACCCTGACATTGCCAGAGAGGATAAGCGATAGTGTTAGAAAGGAAGGCAACTCATTACGCGTTTTTGATTAGAGCTGTGCGACCTGAATTACACTTTATTGCGTTGGATCAGGAGTCGCTATTTATTTAAATGATTTTGCGGAGTTCGCCTTCTGTACATTATAAGTATTATTATTATTTCTTCTGTGTGCTACTTATGAGACAAGTAGAAGACAATAATAAGAAGAGTAGAAACAATATCTGTAAGTTAAAAACCTATTATTGAAAAGAGAATCTACAAAAGGAAACACCAACACTGGAAGTGACGCTGACAGAAATAAACCAAGGAATTTATCGATGAAAATCCCTGTGTCGCGGGTTGCATGGACACACAAACGAAACACAACTCAATACTCACGGACATTTATGTCACATCTGGTCACATCAATATTACCACCGGCCTGGAATCGCACCCGGGACCTCTCACTTTGCAGATAGGATCACTTTCAAGCTATTTTACGGGATCGTGATACAGTAACGTAACAACCATAATACAATAGATACATACCGAATATAATAATTTTATTTTACTAGGTGTTCGTATCTTATTCCGTAACTGCATAAATATGACTAAATTTTTGAACTTATTCACATTTTTATTCAGCAGCGATTTGGGACTTCAGCGAAAACGTTCGCTAAGTTGGCAATATTGGAAAATATACAAGATCTACAAGACAACGAAAATCCTTCGTGCGTGACGTCACGCCAATCCTTTTCACATTCGCCTTTTCCTGATGGCCGTAATATTCTTTATTCACAGAAAAGCCAATAAAAGGCAATATGATTATTATTTCAATTACGTGTCATATTTTCTCCTTCCAATAACCGTCGTTATGGTTTTGAATCTCTCGTTCAATCTGTATTGTGCTATATGATACTTAGGTACCTACTTGAAATTTTACACGGAGTATAAGTACAATTTATTAAATTTAAAAAATACTCATAATTTTGTTCACGATTAATTAAAATAGGTATTATAAACATTCATTTACGTATTGTATTTTTAGCTGACATAATAAAACGAAAATTAGGAAGAATTTGTGATAGACACACAACACAGCGCGCCGGGTTGCGGCAGCAATGCGTCACCGTTATCGGCAAATATTTGTATGACTGTTTAATAACTATAAATTTAAAAACTTAACCCCCCCCCCCCCCCTCACAGTTTGTTTTTCCAAACATAGCTAAGAACCATCTCAATCACGTCAGCTTTCAAACATAAAAATGCTCCACTAATTACTTACGCTAAAACCATACCATTTGACCTTACCCCCTGTAGAAACGTGGATTGTGCTGTAGGCCTCTCCAGTTAACAGTTATCCTACACACCTGTGCCCTGTAGACCCTGTACGTTAATGGGTTGAATTTATTCGTATCTCGCAAATTCTCGTGCAAAATACGTGACATACAAACGTTCTATTTTAAGATATTGCCTCGTGAACGATCTTTACAGCAAGTTTTATTCCTCTCAGAACATTATAGATTTTGCAATCAACCTACAACGAGCGTGCACAATTACTTTTTATTATTTGAAGAGTACATATAAAATTCAGCAAACAAAAGTTCCATAGACGATGCAACGTATTAATCACAATGTTACGGAAAAATCGCATACTCGTACAAAGTTAAACAGCTCTATTTGTAATAATAAAACCCCGCTATTTGCTGAAGCTAAAATATGGGTTGACCTTTTGAAATACACTTTTGGTCTGATTAGAATAGCATGTATTGACCCTTATGAATAAAGATATTTGTGATCTCAAGGTTTGGTTTGAGATACTGACATGTCAGATGATAATCTAAATTTTACTAACAAAAAATAACCGACTTCAAAGTTACTCTAAAACTACTTGTCAGATCTCGTTCAAATTTATGTGGGATTACGTGACAAGCACCTGCTTTAGATTAAAAAAAAGAATCATCGAAATTGGTTGGCGTGATATTGAGTTATTCGTCCGTTTGTCGCGCTTACTTGATACAAATTTAAGACTTATATGGTTTTATCATGGATGCCATTGTCAGATCTCAATAAAATTTATATGGGACCACATGACAGCCTCCAGCCTTCGATTAAAAAAAGAATCAGTCGGTTAAAAATGTGTCATTTTGTAAGATCAAACTGAGATGGTTTATTACGGACCGAAAACTTCATTATACACATTTTAAATTAAATTAATGCTAAGCCAACTGTTGGCTGGCTTTCATAACAGAAATATTAAGACCGCAGACAATCACGAAACTGTAGTATACCTTCACGGACGTAAGAAAAAGACGGACGTAATCCCAACAACTTTAGTGAAGCACCCATAGTAATACCAACTCTCTATTGTACAAGTACACACACCCACAAATTGACACCATACTGCTTTGACATTGACACCATCGCGAATCAAAAATTACAAAATTACGCACACATGGTAAGCGAGCTGTCATTGCTATGCTTTACTCTCGATTAGACAAATTTACGTCCGGTCTTTTTTTACGTCCGTGTATACCTACTACAATTTCGTAGTATTCTGATTTCAGTAAACTCAGTTTATGCAACACTCGATTGCAGCAACACGCAGAGTCATATTATTTTATTTTACAAATATAATCAGTACGAAATTAAATCTTAAAGTTTGGAACACATACTCTTTTCAAAAATTTTCATACTAATCCGTATTTTGGATTTCCACGTTCATCGATGCGGATGCGGAATACTTTTGGGATAAAATTTTACCAAGACCGATATTAACGTGCCCTCCAAAGCAACTGTAGTGTGCTAGCGTATGTATAGCGTAGAACGTTAGGTTAGGTTAGGATAAATCCATGTAGGATTTATCTCCTACGAGTAACCGCCCTCGCTTTGCTTCGGTTTTCTTATTTTTTACACCTTGGGTTACATTATTGGAGTTTTATTAAGGATCCCTAATTTTTTTGGAAATAAAACATAGCCTATGTCACCCGGGGATAGTGTAGCTTTCTAACAGTGAAAAAATTTTTCAAATCGGTTCAGTAGTTTCGGAGCCTATTCAATGCAAACAAACAATCAAATATTTCCTGTTTATAATATTAGTAGATATAGATAGATCAATCGTGATCTTCGATTAAACAATATCCCGAGATAAGACATTAGGATCGAGCTGATAATATCACGTGCGATATCTGTATCTGCAAGGTGATTTACTAATAAAACCTTAGAGACTCAGTCATGCCAAAGGCATTGTAATATTTCTTTTTTTTCTTTTCATCGCTATAGTGCCATCGATTAGCCCTTATTTAACTAAATACACGCTCACTGATTTTTCTACCAACTTCTGTCCATGTAGCTATTAATTAGGGTTTAGGCGCAAAATGTCCCATTCGCACAATGTCCGATTGAGATCACGTCCGTTTATCCACCCTTACTACATGGTATTTTTGCAACTTCTTTTGTAAAATAATAGCAGTAATAATATTGTTAATGGATATTGTATTTTTATTTCAATTAGATACCTACTTAATTGATTTAATAATTTAATACTTCTACCTATCTACCAGTAGAATCTATGCTTTGCCAAGTATAGGAAAATACTCCGCTACGTAGTTCGTATAATCTGTAGTTTAGAAATTTTTGGAACGAAGCCATGTACGAATACCGGTCGAAAAATATTTCATTACTTGTCATTGACATTAATTTACCACAAGGATTTCTTTTCTATTTCTCACGATTTTTTATTTTTTTTGACCAAGGACTGAGCTCTGATTAGTCTGTCAAGTACCTACAATTTTAATGTTACCTGTCCCCTTACAATGATTATTCTTTGACATTTTGACGGCGGTCAGAGTAAGGTAAAATTTTGAAGGATATTAAATGTTGTCCCCGGGCAAGTATAGTTTAGCACACATCGTGTGTCTATATCGACATGTATTGGACCGAAAAATTGATAGGCATGCGAATTTCCCAGCAATATCATGTTCTTTCTAAAGATACAACATTTTCTTGACAATAAAAATAAATACATAGTTCAAAACGAATGTAACATACAATAACTACAAAAAAAATTAAAAGAACTAATAACTTACACAATACAAAAACCTATCATTATGTACCTTTTTGAAAACCTTATGATGAGCTCTTTAATTTGATACCCATAATGTAGTATTCTAGTTATTTTTATTTTTTATTCTTCAAACAATGGCATTTCATAGCCAACATAATATTTAGTTTTTATTTATTTCACTTATCTAGAACACTTGGATTCGTCTTAAAACACTTGGATTATTAAGACGAATTTAACGATAACTTAATAATAATTATATAAATCTGTTCAGCGGTTTGGATTTGGAAGATATGAGGTAATGAAGAATATTACATGCATACAAAAAAAATAGTTAGGCGATACGAAGTTCGCCGGGTCAGCTAGTCGTCAATAAAATTGAATACACTATCAATGTTATAAATTATATTAATGAAATATGCACGGAATTATATTTTTCGGGATCGTTGAAACCATGATCCCTTCGGGTGTCGTGGTAATTTTGAATGATTGAGTACGTTGTTAGTACGTGCGTTCTACATCTATGATGACCCTTAATATATTACTCCTTGTAGCCCAGTTGATAGTGATCCTGTCTGCAAGGTAAGGGGTCCCAGATCCGATTCTAGTAAGGACTTTATGTGACAGATAAATATGTGTTCTCAACTCGTGGGTAATTTTATTGTGATGTCACTATGTATGTCCATGTCATCTGGGACATGTGAAAGTTTGAGGGTGCAAATAAGTGTATAAGATGGCGCAATTATTGTTTATTTAACGACCCGTGAGGTGCAATGGTTACCATGCCGGATCGCCGCACCAAGGGTCCTGGGTTTGATTCCCAGCGAGGCAGAAATTTGAAAATTTTGGTCAGAGGCAGAAGTTTGATTCTGACCAAAATTAGCACTTTAAAGCCAAATATTTCACAAATGGACCCCTAATTCCATAAAATGGACTTAGAAGACCCATAATATTTTTGAAAGACCTTTTCAACGATATCCCATACTATAGGGTACGCGACGAATAACAAATTCATCATCACGTTTAAATATCTGTAGAGGAGGTACCCTGAAAAAAATGTTTTTCAATATTTTATTCTACGATTCTGGAGTTTTGATAAATATGTATATCCATGCCAAATTACAGCGTTCTAGTACTAAGGGTCTCGGCGCTTTCTTCGGACAGACGGACGGACGGACATGACGAAACTATGAGGTTTCCGATTTAACTTCGGAGCCCTAAAAACTAAAAGTAAAGGAAATACTCTTGGAAATACTTAGGAAGGAAACGGAAATATATTTTCCCTATTGAGACAATATCAAGAGAAACGGTGCCAAAGAAAAGTTAAGGATGCAAATGGTCACGTAGGGGTGCTCACGTGAATAACATTTACCCAAACAAAAGTGAGGCTCATTGAAACAAAAATACTTTGTGTCGTCTCCAAAACGCATAAGTAATTATTTAGGTGTCCCCAGTGGCGTAAATTAAACTTCAAACTTTGATACCTTAATCTGACCTAAAATTATAGAACCAGGGTGATAAGCGAATTTTTTTATATTTTTTTATATTTACGTATGCTTTTCTGAGTACAAAAACAAACGCACAGACAAACGTACAGGGATATATTTATCTATGTGCAGACAAAATCTTTGATTAGTAACAGGTTTGTTATACTCGTATAGATTACTTTATTGACTATTTAGATAGCAATAATATCGTAATTATCGTTTTCTATAATATAATTACAAATAAATAAAATTGGAGTGTCTGTTTGTGATATTAAACTAACCGCTTTTTACTAAGTGCATTTGGATGTATGTTTTAGCCGTATTGGGGCGGCTTAGAATACTAACTCCAATCCCACGCCGGATGGGTGTCGTAAAAGGCGACTAAATCCGGCCCGCTGGTGGTAGGGCCCCTCGAGGGATTATATTGGTAATATTGATTTTAATTGTTAATTAATACCATTATTACTATTATTATTTCTCCATAGGGTTCGCCTGGATAGCTACCACCCTCTAGCTCAATGATGAAAAAGCGGCCAAGTGCGAGTCGGACTCGCCCATGAAGGGTTCCGTAGCAGCAAGTAACATAATATAAAAGTTCTTTTAGTTCGTTGTAACTTTGATCAATGTTTTTTGTGGTTTACGATTTATGACGTATTAAAAAAAAAACTACTTACTAGATCTCGTTCAAACCAATTTTCGTTGGAAGTTTGCATGGTAATGTACATCATATATTTTTTTTAGTTTTATCATTCTCTTATTTTAGAAGTTACAGGGGGGGGGGACACACATTTTACCACTTTGGAAGTGTCTCTCGCGCAAACTATTCAGTTTAGAAAAAAATGATATTAGAAACCTCAATATCATTTTTGAAGACCTATCCATAGATACCCCACACGTATGGGTTTGATGAAAAAAACATTTTTGAGTTTCAGTTCTAAGTATGGGGAACCCCCAAAATTTATTGTTTTCTTTCTATTTTTGTGTGAAAATCTTAATGCGGTTCACAGAATACATCTACTTACCAAGTTTCAACAGTATAGCTCTTATAGTTTCGGAAAAAAGTGGCTGTGACATACGGACGGACAGACAGACAGACAGACAGACAGACAGACAGACAGACAGACAGACATGACGAATCTATAAGGGTTCCGTTTTTTGCCATTTGGCTACGGAACCCTAAAAATGACTCGTCGTGTTCCGGCTGGGAGCTTGAGAGCCAGTTCTTTCTTTGTTTTTCTTCTCTCTTTCTTGGCCGGCAACGCATCAGTGATGCCTTTGGTGTTGCTGATGTCCATGGGCGACGATAGCCACTTACCATCAGGTGGATCGTCAGCTCGTTTGCCGTCATTTCCATAAAAAAAAATACACGGTACACATACCAAAACTACATTTTCTAAAATTTTTGTCTCCCTGTCTGTCTGTCTATCTGTCTGTGTCTCTGAAATGGCTAGACCGATTTTGACGGGACTTTCACTGGTAGATAGCTGATAAAACAAAGAGTAACTTATGCTACTTTTATTTTAGAAAAAAAATTGTTAAGCTAATTTCTTATATATTAACACCATTCATAAATCCAGTAAAACAATTGAATACTCATACATTCGTAGAAACTCCCGCATCCTCTCAAGTGTAATTGAGTTATATGAGTAGTACAAAAGATTTCAATCTCGATTCTAGACCATTCCAGTTAATTTATTGCTAGACGGATATTCCTTCTATAGATTTTATAAGTTAAGTTCAATTTCCTTGAATCATTATGTCTGCAACAAATCAATGTGATAGGATCAAGAAGTTTTTATTACAAGGCAAGCTTCGAAGGATAATGACCCTTGAAATGATTTCACAACGACAGCTATCAATATGACAATAATATGCCCTCCAAAGCAGCTCCAGAAATTTTCCCAATAACTGCATCTGCATATGACGACCACTTTCGAAGTTGATCTCGATTGCTGACAACTTCACATCATCCATTTATTCATTAACATTATTTTGTTTATTCAAGTATAATAGGATATCTTTATTTTTTATATTTACGATTTAGTCGTAAATATAAGGTAGTAAATGTAAGGACTTGCAGATAGTGTGACGTAACATAGTCAGTAAAAGACAAGTACTATTCTGTCTTCTGTGGTAACAACGAACTGAAGACATTAAACGATACCTCTTGTCAAATTATGAGAATCAGTTAGTAGACCCACGGGAACACACATACAGCCTGAAATCAGAATTTTTTAGTCTTCAGCACGGACCTAAAAAAAAAGACGGACGTAATCCAAAGAACAAATTCAGTGAAGCACCCATAGTAACACCAACTCTGTATTCGTACAAGTACACACACCCACACATTGACACCATACTGCTTCAATCGCGAATCAAAAATTACGCACACATGGCAAGCGGGCGGCCATTGCTATGCTTCACTCTCGATTAGATGAGGTTACGTCCGTCTTTTTTTCAGGTCCGTGGTCTTCAGGTTAAAAAAAAAGCAAAGCAACAACCCATAATTGTCCCACTGTTGGGCTCGGGGTCTCCTTTTACAATGTGAGGAGTATTAGGCCATATGATAGTCTACCACGCTGGCCAAGTGCGGATTGGTAGACTTCACACACCTTTGAGAACTTTATGGAGAACTCTCCGGTGTGCAGGTTTCCTCACGATGTTTTCCTTCACCGAAGCAAGTGATAATTAACTTCTAATACGCACATCATATTTGAAAATTAGAGGTGCGTGCCAGGATTTGAACTCGGGCCCCTTCGTTCGGGAGACCAACGTTCTAACCGCTAGGCTATCACTGCTCTTATCTTCAGGTTACTTGTAAAAAATACAAAGCTTCATCTTTAAACATATTAATCACGTTTGGTTACAGTGTCATATAAATCCTGCGTCCCTCTCCAATCTAGAGGTCATGAATAATGACGCTCATTTACGAATATTATGGCAATTATTCGTAAAATATTACGACGCTCAGTTGTATAGTATTCCGTATAACAACGTTTTTATTGAGGATCTATTATTGAGTGATAGTGGCATTATTAATAGCGTAACAAAGACGAGGTCTGAACTAGACGGAAATGGGAAACGATGTAAGACACTGCAGTGTAAATGTCTAATGTAGGCATACAAAGGAACCCTCTTTCAGCTCATATTCCCTGTATACTTTACCCTTATTGCGGTTAATGGTCCATTTCTTTTCTCTATTAATTAACTTATCTTTACTTATCATCGAGATTGTAACATTGTAATGTCTATTAATGAATACTTAAATATATTGAATACTATATTGTAATAAAAAAAATTAAGTATAAATTATTGACTGTAATAAGATACTTTATTACAGAAATAGATCATTTTAAGTACCTATGTATCTTATGAAAAACAGATCACTTTTATGATAACTACGAGATTTCGTCAAACCCTCTTGTATGTAAAGAGAAGTTTAAACTCCGTACATAAATCATAAGGTAACACGAATAAAGAAGCGATAGTCAACATAGGGTCCTGGGTTCGAATCATGTTGCATCTCTAGTTTTGAAAATTATGTTACGTAGTAGGTTTACTCCGTTTTTCAGACGAACCTTATTTTCTGGAAATAGCTGGCAAACGAGCTGATGATCCACCTGATAATACGTGGTTATCGTCGCCTATGGACATCTGCGAATTTTCGTTTTTTTATTTTATTAATGACTCATTTCTTTTCGAAGTCGCGGGTATAAGTTAGTATAAATATACTGATAAAAGGACTGTGTAAGTTAATTAACCAAATAGGACACGTCTAATAAAATAGACTAGATTTAGCACACGTTCTCTGAAATCCGTTCGAAAAAAGGAAATTTGACACAGATCGATAGTCCGATGACGCATGCTTAAGTACCGTAAATAAACACTTATCAATTTTATTGTCTCTTTGAGTCTCTCTTCAGTCATACTTTGACTAATGGTGATGCTAGACAGCAATGATGATGTATCAGCTAGGTTATCCGGAGCTATATCTGTTAGTTAATAGTACTGCTGTAGATATTGACGACCCATGTGGCACAATAGCTATCATGCCGAATCGTTGCGCCAAGTGCCCTGGGTTCGATTCCTAGCGAGGCGGAAACTTGAATGATGAGTTCGAATTTCTGTTCTCGGTCTGAGTGTGTGTGCTCTTATCTTTGTGTATTGTCCATGGCACCCACACACCTACAAAACAGGGAGTCTTACCACAGTAAAGAAATCTAGATTCCTATATTGTGGTCTTACGTCCCAACTCAGAGTCACTAACGGTTACTTAAAGCGCTCCTTAGTACAAAATTTGTATGGTGAATCTTTACTAAAGGGCAATTTAAGTAACCGTTAATGACTCTGAGTTGGGGCGTTAGTATGGAGATGGAGTGTGTAGCGTTATTGTCGGATAGAAACTGTATAGAGACAATAATATAGTAAGGGCTTGTTTCACCATCTTCAAGTAGAGTCCTGAATAAGCTATTCGCCGGTTAAAGTGACGTTAAAGAGTCATTTTACAACGTCAATGACAACGAAATGTCAACTTAACCAACGAATAGCTTACTTCGGACTTACTTGAAGATTGTGAAACAAGCCCTAAGTATAGCATATGATATAAACTGAACTTAATTTAACTAACTATGATATAAGTGTAAAATTTCACACTCTAGTATAATTACAAACAAATTAAGAATTTTGTAAGTGAGTAAACAACGATGAACAGATGGACAAAATATTCTAAAGATATCATATTAATTGATATTGTTTGCTTGTTTGTTTTTAATTTCACTTCGCTTTGAATTTTGTAAGCATTCTTAAACGAAATATCTATTAATAAAAATTACGTGTCTTGGTGTGTGCGTGGTCCTTACTCCTCCAAAACGGCTCGACTGATTTTTATTTAAAAAAATGTGTATATTTGGTAAATATGAGAATAGGTCGTAAAGTATATTTCATGCCGCTAGGTGATTAGGGTGTCCCTAAACTATTGAAGTATTATTACTAGCATATAGTACCGACACCGCGAACACAATTTTTGTCCCAATGAATTGGCGCCGATCGGCTTCAATTTTCAATGGATTCGTTCGATTTTGAAAGCAGAACGGGGGCTCAATTTTGAAAATAGAACCTCCCGGCGGCGACACATTTTGTTCGAGATGTTTGTTCTATGACATTATACTTCAATGCGCTAAACAGGTTTTTTTTGACAGAACAGCGTTTGTCGAGTCAGCTAGTAAGATATAAAATAATGTTTCACAGGAATCTTCTTGCTAGCACCGGCTGAAAAGAAAATTTGAAGAAAAACTGTCACAGCGACATTCTGTTGTTTTATTTTTATTGAGCAGTGATTTTGATGGACAAAATTATTTATCATTGGTTACTGATGAATTAAAAGGTCGTCATTTTTTTGTTATTTGCCGTTATTTGGTTGTTCTACTTATAAATAGTATAGTATATTTATAAGTAGACACATAAAATGTAGTCAGTTAACACACAGTTGGCAGTTACAGACAACATCTTTAAATTTTTTAAAGGATTTTCCATGTTGCATTTTTGTATCATTATTTGAATTAACAACTTGGTACCGATTTTCTGCTGCGCGCGTTTCTTAGATTCGATTCCTGATTAGAGGAAAGTGACGAATATTGGTTGGTTTTTGGTTTCAGACGAAGTTTTTAATTACAAAACATTCTTAAAAACTCTATTTATTTATAAAACATGAGGAAGATATTAATGCGTAGGTAATAAAAAATAATTTGATTCACTCGGTGAATTCTAAAAATATCCGCACTAACTCATTACAATCTTTTATGAAGATCTTAATCGTCCGACCTTGATTAATGAGAAAGATAAAATCAGATATAATTAATATTTTGCTTAATTTATAAAGTAAGGTAAATAATAACATCTGAGTAAGTATGCAATATGTTTTAATATCGCGAAAAATTTTAAGTGCCACCGAAACAATATAATTATTGTTTCGTCACAAACTTATGTAAAAGTTTAGAATAAACCTAGGAAAAAACTACGGAATTTATGTTTAATAATGCCTAAAATTAAGCTTCAATTCAGTATTAACAATAAAATAACAATGAATACTATCTGTGAGTACACTTACCTAAAGCCGCATCAACGACAGATTAAAATTTTCCACAACGTCGCGTCGACGTCATAAATCAACGAAAGTTTACCAACTTATCTCACACCTACAGCAAATAAACATCTTTCGAAATACAAACTAAAGAGATCAAAGTTTTAATTACTTTAGTCAACTAACTAAACTAACTAACACAACACATTGGCACTAAACTTCACAAATAGTTTATTATCTCTTTTATTTTTAACTTGAATGTTAAAAAAGGAATTAATTCAAATGGTATAAGAATGCGACTGCATTTGAATTTCGTATATCGAACACGAAGGAACGTGGCGTTTAAAGTTGTGAGAATAGCCGGTCTAGAGGCGGCCACGCGGGCATGTCTCACTAAATAGACTGGAGGCGAAAGCGTCTCCTGTATGGAACAAAACGGGAGTGCGCATGGTACAGATGAGAATTTTATGATCTAAGGTTTGCAAAGGACTGCATGAATGCAATATATAATTATCAATTATTAAGTAACTTGTTAAAAAGCTTACTTTTAGTAACAAAGAAAGTAAGAGAAACTTATCTATTTCTCTTTCATTTATTAGTTTCAAACATCGAAGTTAATAGTTACAATACCGCGTATGTCAATTTTTTTTTCATATTATTTCTTCAATTTTTCAAATTTTTGTTCCCTCATATTTTGGCATTTATTTACCGATTGGATTTTTTATATGAAATGATATTTACAGATTAATTCCAGATTGGTCCCATACATATCAAAATTCAGTTTTGTTGACGGACTCCTAGGTTATTAAACATATTAATTTTGATGTAAATGGTCAGTGATATATTTACTTGGACGTCCTTTTTTGAATCCTATTTTCTTGGATCTCTACCTGATTTTTAACCGACTTCAAAAAAAGGAGGAGGTTCTCAATTCGACTGTATTTTTTTATGTTTGTTACCTCAGAACTTTCGACTGGGTGAACCGATTTTGATGATTGTTTTTTAAACGAAAGCTGGTGCTTGTCATGTAGTCCCACATAAATTTGAGCGAGATCTGACAAGTAGTTTTTGAGTAATTTTGAAGTCCGTTATTTTTTGTTAGTAAAATTTAGATTATTTGATGAAACTTAGTCTTCTACTATAATGTTATTAAGGTACTTACATTTTAGTTGTACTTTTAGCTGTATTTTTAGCCGTATTGGGGCGGCTTAGAATACTAACCCCAATCCCACGCCGGATGGGTGTCGTAAGAGGCGACTAAATCTGGCCAGCTGGTGGTAGGGCTCCTCGAGGGATTATATTGGTAATATTGATTTTAATTGTTAATTAATACCATTATTCATATTATTATTTCTCGATGGGGTGCGCCTGGATAGCTACCACCCTTGAGCATGATTCAGCCGCCAAATGACTCGTCATGTTCCGGCTGGGGGCTTGAGAGCCAGTTCTTTCTTTCTTTTTCTTCTCTCTTTCTTGGCCGGCAACGCATCAGTGATGCCTTTAGTGTTGCTGATGTCCATGGGCGACGATAGCCGCTTACCATCAGGTGAATCGTCAGCTCGTTTGCCGGCTATTTCAATTAAAAAAAAACTTGGAAAAACAAAGACTAAATTCAATGCGAATTATTCCGAAATATTTGATGTTAGTACCAACATGCGAACAAAATTATTCGCCTGGGAACTACTGTACATAATACATGAACTTGAATCCAATTTGAATTATAATGGAGTTTCAAATATATTTTTGAATAATTTTAGGTTCATGAAAAAAAGATTGCGTTTGTGTTTTGAGGTTGTGTATAGTAAGATGAGTTTTTGGTTTAAACGTTACGCTACCCGAACAAGCAGGTCTGAATTCGAAAAATAAAACGTGGTGGCAACCTAATATTTTAAAACTGTATTTTTCATTGTACATTTGCACTGGCGTATACAGTAGTATACAAGTATAGTACTAATATTATAATGAGTACAACTTAACCAATATTTAAAACATTTTTCGGCCTGGCGACAACAAAGTGATGGAATCGATTTAAAATTAGTAATATGAATATTAGGAGTAAATAATTATTGCAATTGTGAAAAGAGATGACGAGAATAAACAATAGGATGAGAATATAATAGAACGGAATTTGTAATTCGATACAGGCTACATGCGCTGCAGTCTATTTTCTCAGATAATAAATCATGAAGCAATATGATGTCATACTGTTAACGACTTTGTTCTGTAACTATAAACCTATCCATTATTTTCGGCTTAGACGTATTAAGTAGTTAAGTAGTTAACTAAATTTTAACTAAATTTTAAGGGAATAATTTTTAGTGCGCGTCCACACGTAATAATTTAGTTAAGCTCTTTAGTTCGTACAATTCTACTTAGTTACTTAACCATTTTACTAAATTTTAAGTAAAAAGTGCCTGTCCAAACGTGTTAAGTGATTCGCCCCGCCCACCTACTTTACAGAAAATAGAAAAATTCTAAATTACTTGTCTACTTGATTACTAAATTTTAACTACTAAATTGTCCGTTTACACGTATTAATTTACTTAAAATTTAGTTAACTACTTAATACGTATAAATCTATCCATTAGAGACGTCTTTAAACTAAGCAACACATTATATTCTCTGCTTTTTAAGGTTTCCGGACCCAGAGGGATGTAACGGGATCCTATTCAAGAGACTCCGGTATCCGTCCGTCCGTCCATCCGTCTTTCAGGGCTACAGCCTTGACCAGGACCTTGCGAAAACAAGGCTGTATCACTCCAAATGTAAAAGAAAGTTACTTGAATTTTTTACAGGATGTGTAGTACTGCAGCCTCTATAACAACACTGCTATAACTACTACTTATAATATAACTAATAATATAACTAGCTGAATCAGCGACCTTCGTATCACCCAACAAACTTTTTTTTTCTAAAATAAAGTAGCCTAAGTTACTCCTTGTTACATCAGTTATCTGCCAGTGAAAGTCCCGTCAAAATCGGACCAGACATTTCAGAGATTAGCCAGAACAAACAGACAGACAAAAATTGTTAAAAATGTTGTTTTGGTATATGTATCGTGTATACATCCAAATGCACTTAGTAAGTTAGCGGTTATTTTAATATTACAAACAGACACTCCAATTTTATTTATTTGTATAGATATATGTAGATAAAAATGTTAAGAATAAATGGTCCCTATACAGGAAACCTATTTTTTTTAACACATGAAGGTACAGAACCTTTTTGACTACGAGTGGAACTTGCACTTAGCCGGAGTAATCTTTTTTGTACAGAATTCTGTCACGTAATCTGAGGCAGACTTGACCTTTGGTTACATACTATGCAAATGGTTTATTCATTTCCAGAAAAATATTCCGTTAAATTCAACTATGTCGTTTATTTCCCTACACATATAGTTGAGTAATATTTATTGTTTTGTTTATGTTTGCCAACTTTTAAGAGTTTCTGGATTCTTATTCAATAGCGGATAGATCGTTTGGTATTTGAAGCGAACGAATAGTAGTTGAAATTATTCGAAGTTATTCGAATCGCCGAAACCGTTCGACTGGAGATCTTCTAGCGTATCGCCAAGATACGTCGGCCGTACTGAATATTATTTCTTTCCGGTGTACACCACACACTGGGTGAGGGGTTACGTAATATTTTATTTTGTACTCGCGCTCTGCTAGTGGATTTGCCCGCGTTTTCCATAATATCCGATGTCCTATTCCATATCATTTCTACCTGTAGCTGTGTGCTAAAATTCATGAATTTATTTACTTGTGGACATGAAATTCATTGAAACTAGTAGATTTTAGCTATAAATAGTAATAATTGAAAACAAATTTCCGTAGGCGTCCCGCTTTGACGCGAAGGCGGCCGATGATCTTTTTTTTAGTCCGAGCGCTAATCAAATTTCGTACATGTCCCGCTTTCAGTGCTCAGAAAAATGGTCAGGTGCCTTACCATGAACTCTAATAAAATGTGTCATGTTCAGGACAGGTCAGCTTGTAGCTAAAACCTGACAGGAGTGTATTTTGTACCATGAACGTTTACCGATGACCTGCAATGCCTCTACTTCTGTCCTGCATCTTAGTCTATGACATGCAAGGTACTTGATTTGTAATAATTATGTTCTGAAATAGAGCGTTTTATCGGTTTACCGGTTTTCAAATGAATGCGTAATATTGGTGTTTTTAAAAGTTTAAAATAACAATCTCAATTGAAGATTTTGAGATTTGTTATAAATACTTAAGTGTTGTGATTTATTATCCTTTCGTTCTCTAAAATTACCAAAAAAATTATCGCTAAGTGATGCTTACATTTTTGAACGTAATCTTACACCACTTGACACTTGACACAGTGACATGTCTAAATGTCTAATAAAATGTGTGATTTAGGCGCGATAATTTAAAAAGCATAAGTGCAATGAATTTTTAAATTTTTTCCAAACAAATGAAATGTATTTATTTTGTGATGATGGTGTATTTGAAATTCGCCATGGCTGCATCCCGTTGTGTTTCATCATCATCAACGAAATAGCCGAAACAGGACAATAAATGTTACTTTCGGTGGGCTGTAATATTTTGACGTTAACGTAAGCCACTTTCAGGATGTCAATACGTCAACAATCGCGTCATGGTACACGAATTGCAGGGCAGAAGATCATTTTTGAAGTCACGTGACCACTGTCCTGTTACGGTGACGTGGTCGCTGGCTGCCCTGTGTTTTAGCCAGATCATGGTAGGATATAGCAGGACAGGCCAATTATCGGCTAATATTGACCTGTTTTAAGAGTTCATGGTAAGCCCCCAGTTTAGTCTTAACTTTAAATTGGACTCATTTTATAATTATTTAATTGTTCTTTAAATTTGATCTGTCTCACCCTATGTAGTATTAAACTTCTTGATTAGAACCATGCCGTTGGGTTCGAATCCCGACTCGAGAGAATATTTATGTGACAGCTGGTAAGGTTTATTTTCGAGTCGGGATGTTTAATAATGACTCAATTGTGTGTGTTTAGACACCTACAGTCATAGCACTGATTCAAAATCAGCATTACAATGTGGTGAAGATTTTATCTCCATCGCTAGTTTTTTTTATGGAAATAGCCGACAAACTAGCTGACGATGACTATGATCACCATTGCTTTGCCGGATAAGAAAGAGAGAAGTAGAAAAAAGTACTGTCTCTCAAGCCTCTAGCCGGAAATCTGCAGAATCTACCTATTTTTAACTATTAACAGCCAGTAAGGAACGGTCACCCACCTCCATGACCGCGTTGACGGGAGGTGAATCATGAAAATATCGGTCTAGTGGCAGCAGTTCGGTTATTAGTCCGGTCACATCATAATTGTTATTTATTAATCGACTTCAAAAAAAGGAAGAGGTTCTCAATTCGACTGTATTTTTTTTATGTTTGTTACCTCAGAACTTTGGACTGGGTGAACCGATTTTGATGATTTTTTTTTAATCGAAAACAGGTGCTTGTCATGTGGTCCCACATAAATTTGAACGAGATCTGATAAGTACTTTTTGAGTAATATTGAAGTCGGTTATTTTTTGTTAGTAAAATTTAGATTATGCTTGATTGTGGTGATGTCCACGTTGTTATTTGTGTGGTGCTATATGATATCATGATGCTATGTGATATGATTAATGATGGCAAATTTTACTGAAAGGAAACATTCCTTTATTTTCACGAATAAGTAAAACTGCATTCAAATATATTTTACAAATCACCTGCTTGAGCCGGGAATCGAACCTATAAAATTTGAAAAAAAATCCCTGTATTTTATGACACCAATCAAAAGAGTCATTTACAAGGATCAATTTATTTTACATAACACTTTTTAATTACTTTAACATAGTATATAAAATTAAAAGAATACCAAGAAGAATATGAGTTGATATATGTATAGATTACCACCCTGTATGTAGATTAATGATAGCCTTAAACATATTTTTAGGCAACCCATCGCGATACTTTTCTTTACATAAATAATATTTGATATAAAACAATTTTTATCCGTTAAGTAGATGGGTGCAGAAACGCCTCTAATACAGACTAATAAATTACAAACTTTTTTTAGATGAACATATTCGCACGTTGAGTTAATTTTACTTTACGTGTATTTTACTAATACGCATACTAATAGTATAAATGTGAAAGTGTTCTTTCATGCTTTAGTGAACGGCTTTTCATGAAATTTTGCACACAGGTAAAGCATGATCCGGAATAAGATACAGGGTGTTTATTGTTCCAGAAAAACGCGGATAAACCGCGGACAGAGCTCTTGTGTTTGATATTTTCAATATGGTGAGTGTATTAAAGTATTATTACTAGCATATAGAACCGACACCGCGAACACAATGTATGTCCCAATGAATTGGCGCCAATCGGCTTCAATTTTCAATGGATTCGTTCGATTTTGAAAGGAGAACGGGGGCTCAATTTTGAAAATAGAACCTCCCGGCGGGACACACATTTTGTTCGAGATGTCTGTTCTATGACATTATACTTCAATGGGTGAGTGTAGGGAATTTATATCAAACTTTGGAACAGGCAAGTGAAATAATCTTTGTGGTAACTTTGTCTAACCGTCAAAGGCGCTTTAAGCTCCAAATTTAACTCCGGAACTAGCGGCGTGGGTGTTTGAATTTGCTTCATGATACCTAGTAGGCGTAAATTAATGATACGACTTCTACTGTAAACCCGTTAACGATACGCCTAACCATTCACTAAAAGTAAATGGGCGTCTACAACATAATTTGCTTATTTTGTATACAGATTTTCCGTCTTAAAATAGCACCATTAAATATTCAATTTTTTTTGGACGAGTGTTATTTGGTAAAGGATCTTACAGTGTCTTTTATCGTAATTGTTAATTTAAAATTACGGCTGTCATAAAAATAAAATTACAGACAAACAATAATTTAATGCTTGTACTATTTATTTATTTATCCTTTATTGTTACAACCTTAATTAATACTAAGGAGTACAATGGGCGGACTTAATGCCTGATAACATTCTCTAGCAGTCAAACGTAGTATCTGGTGAGAAGATGTAGTAGATCCATACAATGCCAGATATGAAATATTATGAATAACACTATATCACAAATACATAAAATATATTAAAATTACTTACTATTAATTTTTTAAACGAATTTAAAATAATATTTCAATAAAAAGCAGTGCCAAGATTATAACAAACTAACTGACCCGGCGAACCTCGTATCGCCTAACAAACTATTTTATTTTCTAAACTAAAAGTACCCTTAGTTACTCCTCGTTGAATCAGCTATCTGCCAGTGAAAGTCCCGTCAAAATCGGTCCAGCCATTTCAGAGATTAGCCGGAACAAACAGACAGACAGACAGACAGATAGACAAAAATAGTAAAAAATGTTGTTTTGGTATATGTACCGTGTATACATCCAAATGTATTTAGTTAAAAGCGGTTATTTTAAATTACAAACAGACACTTTAATTTTTATAGATATTTATTTGTATAGATTATAAATTTCTATAGATAATTATTGATTATTTATTTGTATAGATATAGATGTATAGATAAGACTCGTTTAACAAGGCGGAGCTTACATAGGTATATTGTTTTCTACGAAAAAGAATTATTGATGACATTCTATGGGATAGCCATAGGCGATTCCACGGAGCGGAATGGCTGAGTTACCGATCTAATCAATGTTCGAAGAAAATTTAGGTCTGTCTTTTCCCTTTATTGGCTTCCGACTCTGTTGTAACGTCTTTAATTTGATAAAGGCTTCAGTTCTTTGTAATGTCTTGTGAGTTATGACGTAATCATAGGAATAAGTTACAACTGCACGTTTACTTCACAAAAGATACATATGAATTTGAAATTTACGCAATCTCTGCTTTAACTTTCTTCGCTTATTTTTTTTATATAAATTTTTGGATCTAAAACTAACTCTCTTTCCAAACGAAGTGATTTTTGTTTGTATTTGTTCATGTAATAGGAGAGAGATGAAAAATCCCTCTCTCCTTAATCGGTCGCTCTTGACAGAGCGGTCGTGGTTTCATGTTGAGCTTTTTAGGGTTCCGTAGCCGAATGGCAAAAAACGGAACCCTTATGGATTCGTCATGTCTGTCTGTCTGTCTGTCTGTCTGTCTGTCAGTCTGTCTGTCTATCTGTCCGTCCGTATGTCACAGCCACTTTTTTCCGAAACTATAAGAGCTATACTGTTGAAACTTGGTAAGTAGATGTATTCTGTGAACCGCATTAAGATTTTCACACAAAAATAGAAAGAAAACAATAAATTTTGGGGGTTCCCCATACTTAGAACTGAAACTCAAAAATGTTTTTTTCATCAAACCCACACGTGTGAGGTATCTATGGATAGGTCTTCAAAAATGATATTGAGTGAGGTTTCCAGTATATTTTTTTTCTAAACTGAATAGTTTGCGCGAGAGACACTTCCAAAGTGGTAAAATGTGTGCCCCCCCCCCCCCCTCTAACTTCTAAATTAAGAGAATGATAAAAGTAAAAAAAATATATGATGTAGGGGAATGTGGGGTGACACCGGATAGTTAAGAAAAAAACACCATAAATTAGTTATAATGTTATATATTTAAAAAATCAACAACACTTCTCAAAGAACATAATGTAAGACATTACTTTGGCAAAAAATATCCGAAATCAATAAAGATAAAAAGAAGTAGAAATTTATTTTAATAAAAAACATAAATCCGGATTCACCCCATACCTATGGGTAAAACCGGATACGCGTTTTTAGTCAACGGGGTGAATACGGATATTTTTTTTATGCCTTAAGCAAGCAAACGAGCTGACGGGTCACTTGATGGTAAGTGATTACAGTCGCTCATGGACATTAGTAATACCGGGGGCGTCACCAATGCGTTGCCGGCTTCGAAGAATAACAATAGACCTGCTTCTTGAAGGACTCCATGTCAAAGCTTAGTGGGAACACCGATGCAGGAAGTTCGTTCCACAGTTTACACGTGCGTGGTAGGAAATTACATGAAAAGCGAACTGTGGACGAACGCCAAGTATTAAGGTGGTGTTGATGGAACCTGGTACGTGATGCGTGGTGACGGAAATCAATCGCAGGTATTAAACCGAACAGTTCTTCAGAACATTCCCCGTTGTACAGACTGTAGAATACGCATAGGGAGCCTACGTCTCTCTTCAACTCAAGTAATACTGAGGTCCTGTAAACTTACTTATGAAAAATAAATAAAGTAAAGGTTTAAGATTTTAAGTAAATAAGCAGAAATAACCTATCCAATGATTGGGGGTGACACCGGATACCCGATATCACCCCGTCCGGTCGTACCCCACAGGTGCCACTTTTAAAATACTACTTGCAAAATTTTTATTCTTAGACTCACAGCAACAATTAATGCTGTTTTTTTAACTTAAATAACCAAGATATTATGAAAAGAATGTTACATTATGATTGTACATGGCCAAAACAAATGAGAAATCGTCAAAAATTACAAAATATTAGATAACTTACCAATTTTTTCTATTTTGTGGAGTACAAGCACGTGATGAAATTCTATCCTGTCCGCCTTTTGCAAGCAAACTGCCCGAGTGTTCCCAAATAACGTTTGACTATTTAGAACGAAATAGCTATATGCCTACTAGTAAAATAGCAACTATCTGTTTTCACCCCCTGTCCGGTTTCCCCCCACATTCCCCTACATTACCATGCAAACTTCCAACGAAAATTGGTTTGAACGAGATCTAGTAAGTAGTTTTTTTTTAATACGTCATAAATCGAAACCGCAAAAAACATTGATCAAAGTTACAACGAACTACAAGAACTTTTATATTATGTTACTTGCTGCTACGGAACCCTTCATGGGCGAATCCGACTCGCACTTGGCCGCTTTTTTGGATAATGCAGCTTTCGCGATGCGTCTCCACTCACTGCGATCTTCAGCGTAGCGGGAACATTGGAATATGGATGATTTTGTGGCAGCTTTTATCGCCTACGCGATATCCAACGCATAGGCGATCGGCCGCGTTTGCCTTCCATTTGCCTTTGGACGACGTGTCTCTCCATGGAGTATTGGTTCCGGATAATGCGTTCGAAGTATTTGAGGACTTTTTTTGTACGGTCGATGATATCTCTTTAATTTTCAGTTCTTTCAAGATAGAGACATTGATTCGAAACGCTGTCCAAGGGATCCGCAGCAGTCGTCGCCAAAACCACATTTCAAGTGTAAAATAGAGTAAAAATAGTCGGTGATAATTGTCACGAAACCTAGAAAATCCACCGAATATCATTACTATCTTTAAAACAATTATAAGTTCAATCATGAGAAGAAATGTAGTTCATCTTAAGGATGAATAGAAAAAATTTCAAAAATAATTATAATAATTAGTTATGTATATTTTTCTAAAACATGTAGACAAACAGAAGTGCACAGATCAACGGACAGCGGGTAATTGTTTGACTACATTTTTTGTTATATACAGAACACAGAGTGGCATATTGAGAGTAGAACACCCACACGCTTGCGTGTTGTGAGGCGTGCAATGCATTAAGCATGCACAGCTTAGTTACATTTACATTTTTCAGTGAGCGAATACATAATTAGGATGACTAATGAAATTAATATATCTGCCCGGGAGGAGGAGTTAAATGAATATAACGGTTCATGATCTGAAACATTGTCTATTAGAGTACAAATTACAGAATAATAGTTATAGTAGTCACGGACATAAAAAAAGAACAGACGTAACCTTGTCTAATCGAGAGTGAAGCTGACAGCTGACAGCTCGCTTACCATGTGTGCGTAATTTTGTAATTTTTGATTGGCAATGGTGTCAATGTCGTAGCCGTATGGTGTCAATGTGTGGGTGTGTGTACTTGTACGAATACAGAGTTGGTATTACTATGGGTGCTTCACTGAATTTGTTCTTGGGATTATGTCCGTCTTTTTTTTAGGTCCGTGAATAGTAGTGTAAAAGACAATAATTATGCAAAAAATATTCTGTCATATCAGTCAGGCAGCCGAGTGTTCATAATTTGAAGCTGGCTGCGTTCATAATTCATCAATAGTGAGTGGCATAAATTTCAATATTTTTTAATGTATTTACAGACATGTCATATCGTGAAAATATTTTTCATTGCAATCTCGAAATTCCCAGTTTAACTGCATATAAATTCGAAGCGAAGTTCCTTTCCTACTTTTGTACCTCGAAGTATGAGATCTCCCGCTCTCCATTAAATGCCGCGTTATCATCCTCAAAGTAATTTATGCAAATACAATATCCGATGGCTTATCTCGAAAATCCGTAAACCGATTTAGCTCATACAAGAAATTCTATCAGAGTTAGCAAGCCATCTAACACGCCTAATTTGGATCGGAACAAATGGTTCGGATAAAATTGTCGGATAACATACATAAATACGTTTAACACCGCCAAATCTATCAAGCTGATTTTAAAAGGTTTCTAGATAGAAAACAAACTAAAGGTAAGTATTTTTATTACAAGTAACAAATCAAGAAAATTTATTTGAAACATAAGCGAATGGCATAAATTGTCTAACAATAAGTCTAACGGAACATTTATTTCTTCTTGAAGTGCATTTCTTTCAGTACATTGTAAGTAGGTATTGTAACACATTTTCTTTGTCACATGATCCATATTAGTTGAAGTTAGCGTTCTCGTAACAATAGGAATGTTTATAAAATTCAAAATATTGCAAATATTTTGATGGTTTTGAAATCCTTCTAATATTATAAATATGACGATGTATGGATAATTGGATATACCATCTTACTCAGTGATGCAAAAACTATTGAACGGATTTTCATGAAATTTAGTACACAGGTATATCATGATGTGGAATAAAATATAGGGTACTTACTATCGCTATCTTGTATGTATGTAAGTATGTATGTATGTATACATGTATTATGTATGTATGTATACCTGTAGCCTTAGAATAAAGAATAAACCATCTAGCCTAGTTGGTAGCGACCCTGCCTGCGAAGGGGTCCCGTGTTCGATTCCCGGCCGGACTAGATATTTATGTGACAGATAAGTATGTGTACTCGGGTCATGGGTGTTATTGTGATGTGTTATATGTGTCGTCTATGCCACCCGCGACATAGGTAAAAACCTACTGCGGGGATATGAGTTTATTTATTTATTACCTAATATCTTCCAAACCGCTGAACGGATTTAGTTAAGATATCGTTAGATTCGTCTTGATAACCAAAGTGTTCTTAGATAAGTGAAATTAAAAAAACAAACATGATGGATGTGAGATGCCATTGTTTGAAGTACATATCAAAAAATAAAAATTAATCGAATAATGCAATATGGGTACTTACTATCGCTATCTTGTATGTATGTAAGTATGTATGTATGTATACATGTATTATGTATGTATGTATACCTGTAGCCTTAGAATAAAGAATAAACCATCTAGCCTAGTTGGTAGCGACCCTGCCTGCGAAGGGGTCCCGTGTTCGATTCCCGGCCGGACTAGATATTTATGTGACAGATAAGTATGTGTACTCGGGTCATGGGTGTTATTGTGATGTGTTATATGTGTCGTCTATGCCACCCGCGACATAGGTAAAAACCTACTGCGGGGATATGAGTTTATTTATTTATTACCTAATATCTTCCAAACCGCTGAACGGATTTAGTTAAGATATCGTTAGATTCGTCTTGATAACCAAAGTGTTCTTAGATAAGTGAAATTAAAAAAACAAACATGATGGATGTGAGATGCCATTGTTTGAAGTACATATCAAAAAATAAAAATTAATCGAATAATGCAATATGGGTATCAAAATAAAGAGCTCGCCATACGGGTTTTGGAACGAAGTTCCTTATCGCGCGTTGCGAAAGGGGGCTAGGCGGAAAATTTGGTAACGAAAAGTTGTAACGACACTTTTTGCCGTCGTTAGTCGTTACAACTCGTGCGACGTCTTATAGAAAGCAAGCCAGATGTTTTCGTTTCTTGCACTAAGTACTAGGATAGCAAAAACATGCAAGCGAGCGACAGTGTTCACCTAGTAGCCTTGCTACTAGGTGAACAAAGCCGATGAGAAATTTAATACCCCAGATTTTTTTTGGCACACTTGCTGCATGTTTTTGCTATCCTAGTACTGACTGCAAGGAACTTCGTTCCATCCGGGTGTCCCTTGACACCTCTCAAGTTTTTTTTTTTAATTTTTATCTTTATACTAGTTTAAGTGGCTTTAAACTGAGCAGACAAGTCACCTGTCTTTGTTAAGTGGTCACTGTCAGTCATAGACATCGGTAACACAAGAGACTTCATCGGTGCGTTGGCAGCAAAATAAGAAAAGCGAAGGGAGACCAAAGAAAAATCTTGTATTAGATATTGATTTACTTGTCACAACCTTATCATATCGTAACATGCTAGGGGTGAAGTGACAATAATTGACACCTGTCATAGCTGATTGCTGTTCGCATCGTCCATTGCTCGTGAGAGACAATGCTATTCGAGACGTAATGCAGGGTCGAATATCAACCGATCTACGTGTATTAACTGATTAGCACACAGGATATGATATCGATCACATGACATGCCACAATACATTTCTTTTGTATTTATTTTCAGGAATTCTCAAATTACAAAGGGTTTTGGTAGAGAATATAGGAATTACGTTTAAGCAGTTTATATTTTATTATTTATCACGTGGGTCAAGACTTATTTTTTAAGTTATAAAATAAACTGTACTCTGTGTGGCGACTGAGTACTACCTACCAACCAAAATGTTTAATAACAAATCTTTTGTGCCTCAAAATGTCTATTAAAATTTGGTTAAATGCAATCAATATATATGTATAAAAATGTTAAGTTGGTTTGTGTAAGCTTCAAAAATTCGAAAATTTCTTCACCGAACGAGATCAAATTTTGACACAATATTACTGTACGCTTTAAGAATGGTTTTATTGATTTTTTGCGTCAGTAACTTATCTGCGGTCAAAAACAGTTATTTTTCAGTCAGCTGTAGGCACCAGTAGTGCCATATAGGGAGAGGAGGGCGTTGTTAGGCGGTACGAAGTTCAACGGGTCAGCTAGTTTATTATAAATTCATTCATGAATGTATAACGAGTTGGTTTGTAAACTATATTTTCTTATTTCTTTTCTGTACTTACTTCAAAGAGAAGCCAAATCAATCTCCGATTAAGTAGGTCATAGAACAAAGTGATTCTAAACGTTGATTGTTTTACCATCAATCTGCCAATACCTCGTGGATGGAGAGATATTGTAACGCTAAATTATTGCAGTAATTCTAGTAACGCTTTGATAAATAATCGAAGCGATAAAATCTTTGTCATCTTTAACTGAGATTGGCAAAAGTAGTTTATGATTTGTACTCCCTAAGAATGTTACATTTTATTTTTGCGGGACTTTAAAAGTTTCTTTTTGAAGAACACTATTAAGAAATATAATATATTTAGTGTAGTTAAAAAAACATAATTTTGTTTCATTCTAACTCATAATAATAATATTATTACAGTCTCTAAACATGTACAATAAAAAACGTTTTTCTTTTTTGACTGTCCAATGTAAAAGTTTCGTTTACACATTTTTTTTATGGTAATAGCCGGCAAACGAGCTGACGATCCACCTGATGGTAAGTGGCTATCGTCGCCCACAAACACCAAAGACATCACTGATGCGTTGCCGGCCAAGAAAGAGAGAAGAAAAATAAAGAAAGAACTGGCTTTCAAGCCCCCAGCCGGAACACGACGAGTCGTTTGGCGGCTTACTCATGCTTAAGGGTGGTAGCTATCCAGGCGAACCCCATGCAGGTATAATAATAGCAATATTGGTATTAATTAACAATTACAAAATAAAAATAAATTAACTTTTACTTTATAAGTACTAATAGTTTCCAACTTTCCACCACTCTTCTGACTTCTCAATCAATCAATGAGGAACAGACAGAGTCTAGCAGTCACGTTTCTTAGCAATAAAATTACTTTAACTATCTCGCTCTAACCTACGTGCAAGATTTCCTTTTTCATTTTGTCTCTTTATCTTTTTCATTTATGGTTTAAACAGTTGTTAAACAACACAAAGAAAAAACATTGTATCGTAGTTCACAGGAACATTTAAATGAGACTCATTTAGCGGTACAATAGGCAGTATGAATCTCGAGAATGAGATTTCTTCCAGACAATGTAGGATAATGGATAAATAGGTAATCATGGAAATAAGAATAATAATAACACTCCACTAAATCTAATAATCTATACTAATATATAAAGAGGAAAGATTTGATTTTTTGTTTGCATTGAATAGGCTCCGAAACTACTGAACCGATTTGAAAAATTCTTTCACTGCTGGGAAGCTACACTATCCCCGAGTAACATAGGCTATATTATATTTTCAAAAAAATTAGGGATCCTTCATAAAACTCCAATAATGTAACCCAAGGTGTAAAAAAATAAGAAAACCGAAGCAAAGCGAGGGCGGTTACTCGTATTTAATATTGTTGTTAGTGAAAAATAAACAAGAAATTAAACGAAAATTCGAACATAATCATTCAATCGGTAAAAAATATTAATTATGAAATTTTTTAATTAAGTGAGTGTCTCGGGACGTGAAGGAGTGAAATTGATTGAACCCCAATTGATCATAATATTAATTTTCTTTTTATTGCTCATAAAGCATAAAATATATCCTTTTTTAACAAAAAAAAACTTTGGTCAATTTTACTCAAAAACATAATAAATTAAGTCCAGTACAATGTAAGATGTCAGCATTTTTTTAAAACGCTCGTTTAATAATTTACGAAAACTAACACACGTATGTAAAATTCTGCAACGAAACGGAGTAAGCACGTTATTTTAAAAATGTACAATCAGAAGTTAGTATTTCATTTTAATTCGTAGTAAAATGCATTACAAATTACGGTCCTCTGAGGCAATACAAATATATTTTATTTACCACGTGCTTCCATTCTGAGACTTTATAGCTTTTATTCCGAAGTGACTGTATTATGCAGATAAAGTTTAATAATCCTGACACCCTTTACCGAGAGAAGCAGACGACTAACGTTTACTTATTAAAAACGTTCTTATTTTATGCACGCTGAAGTTTGACCATTTTTACAGTCTTATTTCTATTTCTGACGATCCGTGTGGCGCAATAGTTACCATGCCGGATCGCCACAGCAATGGACCTGGGTTCGATTCTCAGCGAGGCGGAAATTTTAATGATCAGTTCGAATTTTTGTTCTCGGTCTGGATGTGAATGTCCTTGTCTAGTGTGTTGTCCATGGCACCCACGTACAGGGAATCCTAGTGTGGGCTATGAGTGTGAAGCGTTATTATTAAACACTTTCCTAAGAAGCGTATGCGTATTTCACACAATAGATCTATTTGCCATAGCTGGCAAACCAATGCTTTTATGGAAGTTATACTTCTTATGCGACTTGCAAAAGGGTTGCGTTAAACGTTTACGCTACCATGGAGGGGGTATGAAAGCACTGGATAGATGGCGCTAGCTTCTTATTGTCTTTACCTCTTGTAAAATTTAATGTTATTACTTATATAAATCTCACTGAGTCTCAACAGCATGATTCAGGTTCCTGAATAACGCCATCTAGTTTGTTATTGCGGAGACACGCGCCTTGAAGCATAATATCCGTTTACTGAAATCAAAGTAGGTGCAGAATTTTTACCTTCACCGTGCACCTGAATAGCCGCAAAAGGTAATTTCCTTGCTTCCTTGGAACTGATTTGACGTGAAATTGCTTCAGAGGTCACGTACGAGGTTCTAATAACCGCACCCCTTTCATGTCTTATTAGAAGTTGGCAAGCTCGTAAATCACTTAAAATGACCAGGAGTGTGAAAGTTTATTAGCGGATAATTCGTGGAAAGGTGTTGCAAAAGGCCAGCAAGGCTGTTTTGTAACTTGACAGCAGGATGCGCGATGAGTTCCAAAATTGAAGTTCGAGTTCGAGACTCACTTCACTTTGCAAGTGCGTACTAGATGATTATAGAATGACATAATATGTATTCGGTAAAAATATCATAACGAGGCCATCTTTAGTCGTTTGAAGTTCGAGTTCGAGATTCACTTCTCTTCGCAAGTACGTACTAGATGATTAGAGAATGACATATCAAGATGATGCAAGTTCGCTTTCGAGTCTCATTTGAATGAGCTTCGATATCGAATTTGTATTATAGAGAATAGCCCTCCTGGAGCGAAACAGCCGGATATTATATTGATAGTAACAAACGTCGGATGAAACAGCTATTGATCATCGTGTGTACAAAACAAATAAGTATTGTGAAAATTTATGACATTTATCGTTATATTTTTTAGAAGTTTCCAAACCTATTTATTCCTATGTATGGACATAGCAACGATATTTTATAGTAAAACTGACAGAGTCAATCCAAAAATTGAAGATTTTTTTGAATATATTAATGTTGATAGACTTTTAATCGAAATAGAGACGTTAAGTATATTATTTTTTCTGACTTTGAATTCATTTATTCCGCATGCGTCAAAGACATGCGTGAAGAGAGTTATTTTACAGAGTAACGGTCTTATGCTTAAAAAGCTAAAACTTATATTGTCAAATATTCGGGAGCAAAAAGGGGCACCAAAAGCGACCTTAGGAAATGTAGCGAAGTACGTCGATTAAAGGGCAATTAATTGGTCATTAGAGAGAGCGCCTCAGTCGGGGCCCCTGTATTCTGGGGCCCCGTATAACTGATCCGTCTGATACGGCAGTAGCTAAGTCGATGAGAGCAATGTAACAGGAAATCAAGCGAAGGTGCCTCATGCGATATACCAATGGTATACCTATAGTTCATTGTTTTAGACGAATCCTATTTAGAACAGAATAGAATGCTTAAACTAATTTCTGTTTACCATTAATTATATTTTTTATCTATTTTTATTATTAAAACGGACTATATACAAAACACGCAACGGGAGGATTTTGTACGAATTTATAATTTACGTAAATGTGATACAATGATGTGATGTCGGTCCTTGTATTTTGTATAGAATGTAAAAGAAAGATGATCTTGTTGCTTCCTTTGTATAACAGACTAAACATTAAAAATTCCCCTATTATTTCTTGTTCCTTTATGCTAAGAAATTTCAAAGATTTACAGCATAATGACTGAAAAACTGTACAATAAAATCTCAAGCTGATTATGGAAATATATTATTTCTTGCTTTCAAATTATGTCGGGTAATTTTAAGACGATAAATTCTGGCCTCAGTAGATGTAGTCACGCTGTAAAAAGGTGAAAAATACACTTTCTTATAAATTAAAAAGTTGATAATGGCATACTTTTCTTATGTTATTTTCATAATGGATTCGTACATGCCCACTTCTGGGCCCGAGCCCAATCCAGAAGAAGAAATAGGTACCTATTCAACTTTAAGTGTGAATAGAGATCCGAATCTCTATTCACACTTAAAGTTGAATAAACAAAGGTACCTATTTCTTCTTCTTCTTTACTTACTTATTATACGACCGAAAATGGTCGAAGCCAAATAAGAAGATTATTTTATGTAAAAATAACATGTAAATATTAAATTTCATTTAATAACTGACACCATACTATATTATAAAATACAATATAAAACAGTTCCGTATTATACTCAAATTATAAAAAATATTATCTACTGAAACTTGTCATTAACTTCCAAACAAAGAAACTAATTGAAAAAATGTGTACTGTTTCCTCTTGTCTTATTTAATTTATTTAACAATGTATTACGAGCACACGGTTTTTATTACTAAAGTTATATCCACGACACGAAGCATTACTCGTATGAAAAATAATATAAAGGAATTCCGCTTAACGATGCCCAAGGCACAAAGCAGCTTTTATTGAAAAAGTTACAGGTGAATTTACTTCTTCTTACTTCTCCATTTTCCTTAATCCTATTAATATTATATATGTGAAAGTTTGTGAAAATGTTTGTATGTTTGTTCCTCAATCACGCTACAATTACTTAACCGATTTGGCTGAAATTTGGAATGGAGACAGCCTATACCCTGAATTAACACATGGCTACTTTTATACTGGAAAAGTTCAGGGTTCTCCCGGGATTTGTAAATAATCGATCTATACCGCGGGTGAAGCCGTGGGCAAAAGCTAGTTCATTATATTCTTCAATAAATATCTACCAGGTTTATACTTAATACGTGTGTGTCATATCGATGTCAAAATTTTGAATTCTAGACTTACCTTACCTAATGCTTTCGGTATCAAGGTTGTGAAGATATTAATTATAAATATGTACCGACTTATATATTTTGACTTTTGCATAAAATATTTTCTATATACTGATCTTTTCATATATAGTCCAATCAAATCAGCTCAGAAAGTAAGCTTACCATAATTTGTATTGACCTGAAAATTTCCACAAATTCTCCGCTATACCAATTTTGAGATTTTGTTATTATTGTAAACTTGAATGTATATTTTTACAGGACTAAAATCAAAATGAATTATAAATGCTACATATTTTTTTTTAATAGTTTTATAGACGAATAAATTATCTCCTAATATTTTATAATTAATAAAAAAAAATATTCAAAATTATGCTCAAGATGTATGCAGGCATTTTTCATTCAAATTGAAACTTGTAGAAAAGATAAAAGATAACTTTCGTAAATGTTCTTCAAGAATTATGGTAAAACTTTCTGACTTCACGGGGTTAGTTTACTCATTTGGAAAAAAACGAATGAATGTATGAAGCGATCGTAGAAAGTTTTGCGGCAAAGTTAATCGAAGTTTTTTTAGCTTAGGGGAGAAGAAGGAGAAGCAATATTTTAAGAGATAACTGACATGTATGGAGGAAGTTCTGGATTACGTGTTGTCATTTATGTAAGTCAAGGTTAGTGCAATTGATCCCTTTCTAAAGCCAGGTAAAATCTTACGTTAAAAGGGTGAGGGGGTCAGAGATATCTAACATGCTCTTACACGGGGTCAAATATGTTAAAAATTGTCTTTAGGTAATTAATGAATGGCCCCCAAACGGGCTGACAATACACCAGGTGGGATGGGCGAGCACCATGGATATCAACATCATGGCATCACCTACAAGCTGCCGACCAAGAGAGAAGAAAGAGAAAGAAACATTGTCACGAGAATAATAATGCTTTAAGCGTGCAGCACATTTCCGTGCATACACCAAAAACGAAGGACTTCACTAACCTTAGAGCTTCCTTCACCGCAGCAAGTGATAATGGATTCCGGGCCCTAAGGCAAAACGAAGGACTAAGCCATCACTGTTCTACTGTGTTATTATAAGCAATTTTACGATCTATCAAACTTTCATTTCATTCATCAAAGTTTAAATTGCAAAGCCACGTGAAATTAATGGATCAGTAAATATTACTGGTACCGTTATCATGACGGTACCAAATCTGATTATAAAAGCAAACACTAGGTTAAAGTGACACCAAAGGCTGAGTGCGAGGAATATCGATGAAAATTAATTTGAATTGTTCGAGAAGTTGTCAAGATCTTAGGGTGAGATCTATAAACCGAACTTATACTTGGACTTTGCTCAGAAAACATTCAAATGTACGAGATGAGTGACGCTTTGTTAATAAGAAAAAATAAAAACAAAAAATCATATAAAACGGCTAACGTTGAGGTTGATTTCGGACCTTTAATTGTTCATTGACCCTTGATTGATCATTGATAATTCTATGTCTGAACAAATTCTAAGTACGGTTTATAGATCTTACAGTTAGATCTTCACGCCTATTTAGTTTAGCTTACGGTATTCAAACTTGTCAGTATTCTTGTAACAAGAATATTATAATTTAGAATAGGAATATGAAAATCTTTTATTGATTATACTATCTAACAGCCTTTTAAAATACACTGCTGGAAATAGGCCTCCCCTAATTGGCGCCAGTCCGACCGGTCCTGGGCCCTCTGAATCCAGCGGCTTCCCGCCGTCTTCTTTAGGTCATCAGTCCACCTGGTTTATCGATTATTATTGGAGACTAATTGTGCTAAAAATATTAGGAAACTACATCATACAGCTTTGGTCGCGATATAAAAGCTAGAACGGGTTAATAAAACCTCAACCACCTTGCCTAAGTACAGTCAGAATTAAATTAAGTTTTGCAAAAACTGATTACCATGAATAACAATTAAAACTGAATCTTCATAGTAAGGAATTAAAATAAAGAAAATTATGTAGAATATGGTACACATGCGGTCTTATCAATTAAATTAGCAAATTTTTATGACAACGTTTTGTAACGCTGTATAACTATTTAGTACTTAATACCTACGTGAATATTTAATTTTTACAATTCAATATTTCTCAAAACATAGGAGAAACTCAATAGTATTTTATACGATAAATAATTATCAAGTTGATGTTATTTTCCTAGTATATATTATGTTTTTGTTACTGTAAATGACACAACTTGCCTGTACTTTTTAATTAAACAATTCTTTGCGTTTAATCATTTTTCTGTTTCCGCCATTTTGGTATGTAGTTTATTGTAGTACCATCGTACTGTACAAAACTCTTGCCTTAATGCCAACTGCAGCGTCGTCTTTGTCTTATATATAACAAAGAAATATCATTTCATACGATTCATTTCTTTGGTTATAAAATATACTTGCATCTTCTTACTAAAATTCTTATCTCATCTCAAATTATTTGTTTTCATGCTCTGTGCAAATTTCGCTACAAATTTTAATAATTGAACTAGGTCATTGTATATCCGTGATGTACTCGCTGCTAATTTATTGTCCTCCGCAATCTTGGCAGCATTTTCATAGATTTTTTTATTATTATTCTTGTAGTGTATAAGCACAGCTGTCAGTCACTGAGTGACTGCCAGTCAGTTGGCAGCGATGCTGCGTGCTAGGTGCCGTGTGCAGACGTCAGCCTTGCGTATACCTACCTCACCCATTACAGAGTAAAATGTGTGTATTATTGACCCTCTAAACACTACAAGTGGCGACGACGGTAAAAATAATAAGGAATTACCAAAAAATGTTGGAAGAAAAAGAAGGAGTAATGCCACCCTTGCATTCGTTCGGACAGGCAAATTCGTAACGAATATGTTCTGTTATATTCGCATTTAAGTAAGTAAAGTGTATTATTACATTACAACCACATAATTTATATGTGGGTATACCTAATTGCGTGCACTAAAGTAACAATTTTTCAAGTGTTGACGTTTTAATAACTCGGCAACTTAAAGTACCACTGCCATATTTGTACAGAAAATGGTTGTCTAAGCATCAAAACTAATTAAATACTTCGAAGGCCATGCAAATCATTTTGTTCACAAAGGGCCATGCCTCAAGTAACTATTTCAAATAGACCATAAATTTCCTATGATATTGCTGTAGGAAATTGTAGTATGTGAAAGAGTAATTTATTTCGTTCCTTATTTCAAATAAAGCTACCGCATCACAATAACAATATCCTAAGTTTTGTTTGTATTTGGTGGGTATTTAATAAAAACGTGAAACTCGACGTTACCCTTACAATAACTTGGAAAGAAACGATTGAGAATCTACCTGTAGTGTATACGTACAGTGGTCAGTCACTGACTGACTGCCAGTCAGTCTTACAGCGAGGCTGCGAGCAAGGGCAGTGTGCAGACGTGTGCTTTGCGTATACCTGCCTCACCTATTACAGAGTAAAATGTGTGTATTATTGACCCTCTAAACACTACAAGTGGCGACGACGGTAAAAAATAATAAGGAATTACCAAAAAATTGTTGGAAGAAAAAGACGGAGTAATGCCCTTGCTTGCGTACGTTCGAGCAGGCAAATTCGTTACGAATATGTTCTATAATATTCGCATTTAAGTAAGTAAAGTGTATTATTACATTACAACCACATAATTTATATGTGGGTATACCTAATTGCGTGCACTTAAGTAACAATTATTTGAGTGTTAACGTTTTAATAACTCGGCAACTTAAAGTACAACTGCCATATTTGTACAGAAAATGGTTGTCTAAGCATAAAAACTAATTAAATACTTCGAAGGCCATGCAAATCATTTTGTTCACAAAGGGCCATGCCTCAAGTAATTATTTCAAATAGACCATACATTTCCTATGATATTGCAGTAGGAAATTGTAATATGTGAAAGAGTAATTTATTTCGTTTCTTATTTCAAATAAAGCTACCGCATCACAATAACAATATCCTAAGTTTTGTTTTGTATTTGGTGGGTAATTAATAAAAACGTGAAACTCCACGTTACCCTTACAATAACTTGGAAAGAAACGATTGAGAATCTACCCCACTTATTAATATAATGCTGTGGTTAATGTTTTCATAATTCAAATACCGTTCTGCAATGAATTCAAAAGATTATAATTATCTAAACAAGTTTTAGATGTAATTTTGCTTATTAATTAGCAGTTCAATAGTATTATTATGGTCACGCCAATACAGTTCACTTAACGATCATGCCTATACAACCATATTAAGGAAGAAATTTTAAGGTAGCTACAAACAGTGTGTTATGCATATGCACATAATATGTAAAAAGGTTATTATACCTTACAGTCCGTATTACGTAGTAATATTGAATCATTATGTTAATATTTTTATCGCTGAAGCCAATATTATTAAATTAAATATATTGGTAATTATAGCTACGTCAAGGTTCACGCAGGTTGTACGGGTCTATCCCACTTGTCCTGCTACAAGTATTAAGTCCGCATTGGGCACGCAAATTGAAACAAGACTCGTAATGAGCTTGTTAATGTACCTTGAGTACAAAAATGCCTGCAAGGGGCACGCAATTCGAAACAAGACTCGTAAGGAGCTTGTTAATGTACCTTGAGTACAAAAAGGCCTACAAGGGGACGCAAATTTAAATAAGACTCGTAAGGAACTTGTTAATGTACCTTGAGTACAAAAAGACCCGCAAGGGGCACGCAAATTTAAACAAGACTCGTAAGGAAAATGCTTCTGTACTTTGTGTTCAAAAAATGCCCGAAAGAAGCACGTTATTATTGTAATATACTTACCTTCTTGTTTGTATAAATAAAAATGACCTTTAGTATTTTTAATAGCTTAACCGATTTCACTATGTTTCATTCAAAAATTTTCGTGATGGCTCGAGGATGGCTGTTTCGAGAAGAAAAAATAAAGTTCTGGGTAAAGTCACGTGGAACATTTTTATGTTCAGCCAAATTATTAAAGATATTGAAATATAGTCTTTGCTGAAGTTATTCAATATAATGAGTATTTCCTAAAAGGTATATTAAAATTTAAGGATGGATGTACTATGTGGAATACTAAAGTTCAGTCTAAAATGTCAGGGATATTCTAACGCTTTTATAGCTAAAAAAAATGGAAAAAAGTTTTCAAATTATTGGGTATTTATCATAATTATCGTAAAATAAATTAAGGTATGAAGTAGGTACTTTGCTTGGAGTTAGCCAAACTAATCGATGTATTGAAATGCTGCTATAATCATTCGAGGTGATTGAGCATTATACATTATAATGTAATGTATCCTGTATACAAGTGGTATATAATATACCGTAGTATATAATGACAATTATAAATCAATGTTTTAAGGCTACGCAGTCATGTTACTGTTACATTAGTTAAAAGCCATGCATACGCGGTGCCCGCAAATATTATAAATCAATGTTTTAAGGCTACACAGTCATGTTACTGTTACATTAGTTAAAAGCCATGCATACGTGGTGCCCGCAAATATTATAAATCAATGTTTTAAGGCTACGCAGTCATGTTACTGTTACATTAGTTAAAAGCCATGCATACGCGGTGCCCGCAAATATTAGAAATCAATGTTTTAAGGCTACGCAGTCATGTTACTGTTACATAAGTAAAAAGCCATGCATACAAGGTGCCCGCAAATATTAGAAATCAATGTTTTAAGGCTACGCAGTCATGTTATTGTTACATAAGTAAAAAGCCATGCATACAAGGTGCCCGCAAATATTATAAATCAATGTTTTAAGGCTACGCAGTCATGTTACTGTTACATAAGTAAAAAGCCATGCATACAAGGTGCCCGCAAATATTATAAATCAATGTTTTAAGGCTACGCAGTCATGTTACTGTTACATAAGTAAAAAGCCATGCATACAAGGTGCCCGCAAATATTATAAATCAATGTTTTAAGGCTACGCAATCATGTTACACTTGTAAAAACGTTACATTTGTAAAAAGCCATGCATACACAGTGGCTACAAATATTTACAAATTAATATTTTATGGATATGCCGTTATGAATATCATTGAAAGCCAAAGATGTCTGTTGGATATGATTCATAAGACACCCATTTGAGATACCTGATGGAGATAATTCCCATCATAATCGGTCCCATTTCACTGATATGAAATAGTGGGATGAAATAACAAATTGCAGGTTTTCAGAAAGTCACTCCAATCAATGTGAATTACAAATACCAAGTAAAGAGATGATGTGGCATCAGAATTCAAGTATTATGAAAGGAATCAAAAGTAAGACAGTGATTATTGGTATGGTATATTTTATTCCATTAATGTGTTAACATTCCATAACTTCTTTTGAAGTAAATTTGAATCTGACCATGTATGAAATGTACAATGACATACTTCCGTCATTGACGATTCATTATTTTATATTAATTCGTTACAGACGAGTATAGTAATATGTGAACATATCACATATGTGAGCAGATTATGACAAAATATGACAAACGACAGCAGTTATGAGTCCATGGTAACGGACTCGACTTTTATGATAGTTATATTATTTTTTTGCAATTCTTAGATAATAATATAATCCACAATTATTTATTGGATAATAATTATTATTGAAAAATAAAGATTCAACCATGTGGCAATGAGCAATTACAGACTCAAAAGATCGTAGTATTTTCATCTAATATTTTTACTTGCAATGTAAATGTTAATCTTTTTGAGCTGTCAAAAAAAAAATAAAAAAAAAAGTAAATAATATATGCCAAGGTTATGATTTTGTCTCCATAGTAAAGAGACAATGAGACACTGAGAAATATAATTTCGTTTGAGCTAGTCCAATAAAACACGATGTTGTAATCAACTATTTTACGTAGATACAACTTATTACTAATATGCATCCAACTTGAACCATCTGCAGAACGACAACACCTTAGGTGTTTCTCTGCGCTCACTTCATGTAAAATTAATATAAATAGTTAACTATCGTCATCAATTGATGGCTAATGACCAAAAGGTTATTCAGTCAGTTTCCATACTTTTCACGACATTATACAATAACAATACCTATCAAGGGCAAGGTTCATACTGTAATTATTGGGTATGCGTTAACAAAGTGGTTCGATTTAATTATGTCAGACTTGGCCAAGAGGATACAAACAAAAATTATGTCTAGTTGAATGACAGTGCTAAGTAGCAACTTTAGAAATTTATCTCTAAAGCAGTACAGTCCGAGGCTCGTCGTCGGTCTTATATTTCTGTATTACAGATGTATCAAGTTTAAAGTGACGTTGATGTTGTGGAAGCAGGAAGCACTAGATCTCCATCTAGAAGCTGGAGTGGCCACATCACTAAGCCGAATGTACATATGTGTAAGTGGGTGTAACCGTGCACGCAGGACCACCAACTCACAAAGCATTCTCACACAGAGTGCTTGTCAACGATTGAAAACTCCCCTGCGAAGCAAACGCAAATTCCCAGAGAATCATAACTTAACTGACTAAACTGATAGTGAACCAAGAGTTAAGATAATGAAGAGAACACTCAAGTTCGCATAATAATTAAAGAGACAATAAATTGGTCAGCTGTGATCGTAGTTTCACAAGCAACTATTTTTAAGATTATTAGAGATTCTACTAGTACTATTCTATATACCCCTGTGACTTTAACAGTGTCAATACTGGTAGAGCAAAATAGCTTAGCATTAAATGAATGGGTTGCCAATGGCTTGAATTCCTTAGTGACAAGAAATGGAAATAATAATGTCATATAGGAAAATTGTTTAAAGTTGACCCTTATAATGCGCGAAGTGAGTTGTTTGAACTGTAGACAGTTATACTGATACCATAAATTAAGTCTTGTTAAATGACTCAAAATTCTTACGATTAACGTTTGAAAATTTCGAATTACTTTCAAATTTTGTGACCTACCTTCAATATAAATGAAGTACCCAAAAAAAAAAATAATTGGAAAGTAATATCAAGATAGGTCAAAATAGCAAAAGTTAATTCCATAAATAATTTTAGAGTTTTGTTCTCACTTAGTCTTGAAGAAAACAAGATAGCGTTAGGGAAATACCTGTAAGTCATGTACCAGTCGAGTACCTATAAATAGGTAATTATGATAAATCATGATACTGAACAAAACGAGATCAGTCTCCATCTCGAGAAAGAAAGTTGTGAAGTTGAAGAAGTGAAGTTTGGGGTGTGTATGGGTGATGCATATTGCACACATATGATGCACACATATGACACTAAATGAATAATATATGCATATCAGCTGGGTGAGCCGTGGCAATAGAGGAACTTACTCGAGATTTTTCAGAAGTTATGTTGTTACTTTTGATAATTGAAATAGACGACTGTGGTAAATGGCTTGGGTTAATTTACTTTCAATGCTACATTTGACGTTTGTTAAAAATATAATTATGATCTACAAGAGTTGTATTTAGTGAAATGCGAGATAAGATCTCCAAATTGACATAAGCGAATAAGATGATTTTTTTTATGATGCTTCCAATCACTTCCAGTAAAATACCTTTCACTCTAACAATGAGAGTAATGTGAAAGACAGAAATTGACAGGTCTATAATCCAATTAAAGAAAAGAGGGAAACCATATTATGTGGACAGTACTAAGGGAGCTACAAGATTCTAAATTAGTTACAGAAAAATATATCGATGAATAATAAGTAACTAAGGCTAACAACAGATTGACTCCAAACTTTAACCCTGCACTCACGTAGTGGTGTGAGTTTCCGATGGTGAAAATGATGTACAGAAATACATGTTGTACAACAATAATGATAATGAATAACACAAAGAAAATAAACGTTGGATATTATATAATTTATTATTGTCAGATCTATGTCAATGTTGCAATATATGATTTGCTAACGAACAGTTGTAATCAATTATTATTTATTATAAAATAAAGAAGGGATGTAGTGTATACGTACAGTGGTCAGTCACTGACTGACTGCCAGTCAGTCTTACAGCGAGGCTGCGAGCAAGGGCAGTGTGCAGACGTGTGCTTTGCGTATACCTGCCTCACCTATTACAGAGTAAAATGTGTGTATTATTGACCCTCTAAACACTACACTACCCCACTTATTAATATAATGCTGTGGTTAATGTTTTCACAATTCCAATACCGTTCTACCATGAATTCAAAAGATTATGATTATCTAAACAAGTTTTAGACGTAATTTTGCTAATTAATTAGCAGTTCAATATTATTATTATAGTCACGCCCTTGTGTCTGTGTTCCGTGGTCACGCCAATACAGTTCACTTAAAGATCATTGCCTATACAACCATATTAAGAAAGAACCTGTAAAGTAGCTACAAACAATGTGTTATGCATATGCACGTAATATGTAAAAAGTTTATTATACCTTAAAATCCGTATTACGTAGCAATATTGAAGCATTATATATGTTAATATTTTTATCGCTAAAGCCAATATTAAATTAAATATAATTATTGATAATTGTAGCTACGTCAAGGTTCACGCAGGTTGTACGGTCTATCCCACTTGTCCCGTTACAAGTATTAAGTCCGGATTGGGCACGCAAATTGAAACAAGACTCGTAAGAAGCTTGTTAATGTACCTTGAGTACAAAAAGGCCTACAAGAGGCACGCAAATTGAAACAAGACTCGTAAGGAGTTTGTTACTGTACATTGAGTACAAAAAGGCCTGCAAGGGGCACGCAAATTGAAACAAGACTCGTAAGGAGCTTGTTAATGTACTTTGAGTACAAAAAGGCCTGCAAGGGGCACGCAATTTGAAACAAGACTCGTAAGGAGCTTGTAAATGTACCTTGAGTACAAAAAGGCCTACAAGAGGCACGCAAATTGAAACAAGACTCGTAAGGAGCTTGTTAATGTACCTTGAGTACAATAAGGCCTGCAAGGGGCACGCAAATTGAAACAAGACTCGTAAGGAGCTTGTTAATGTACCTTGAGTACAAAAAGGCCTACAAGAGGCACGCAAATTGAAACAAGACTCGTAAGGAGCTTGTTAATGTACCTTGAGTACAATAAGGCCTGCAAGGGGCACGCAAATTTAAACAAGACTCGTAAGGAGCTTTTTAATGTACCTTGAGTACAAAAAGGTCTGTAAGGGGCACGCAAATTTAAACAAGACTCGTAAGGAGCTTGTTAATGAACTTTGAGTACAATAAGGCCTGCAAAGGGCACGCAAATTTAAACAAGACTCGTAAGGAGCTTTTTAATGTGCCTTGAGTACAAAAAGGTCTGTAAGGGGCACGCAAATTTAAACAAGACTCGTAAGGAACTTGTTAATGTACCTTGAGTACAAAAAGGCCTGAAAGGGGCACGCAAATTTAAACAAGACTCGTAAGGAGAATGCTATACCTTGTGTACAAAAAAAAATGCTCGAAAGAAGCACGTTATTATTGTAATATACTTATCTTCTTGTTTGTATAAATAAAAATGAACTTTAGTATTTCTTGATAGCTTAACCGATTTCACTGTTTCATTCAAAAATTTTCGTAATGGCTCAAGGATGGCTGTTTCGAGAAGAAAAATCAAAGTTCTGGGTAAAGTGACGTGGAACATTTTTATGTTCAGCCAAATTATAAGACATTAAAATATAGTGTTTGCGGAAGTTATTCAATATAATGAGTATTTCCTAAAAGGTATATTAAAATTTAAGGATGGATGAGTATGTGGAATACTAAAGTTCAGTCTAAAACGTCAGAGATATTGTAACGCTTTTATAGCTAAAAAAAATGGAAAAAAAAAAGTTTTCAATTTATTGGGTATTTACCATAATTATCATAAAATAAATTAAGGTATGGAGTAGGTACTTGACTTGGAATTCTGAGGAAGAAGCCAAACTAATCGATGTATTGAATTACTGCTATGGCAAGTCATTCGAGGTGATCTAGCATTATACATTATACTGTAATGTATTCTGTATACAAGTGGTATATAATATACCGTAATATATACTGTCAATTATAAATCAATGTTTTAAAGCTACGCAGTCATGTTACTGTTACATTAGTAAAAAGCCATGCATACACGGTTCCCGCAAATATTATAAATCAATGTTTTAAGGCTACGCAGTCATGTTACTGTTACATTAGTAAAAAGCCATGCATACACGGTGCCTGCAAATATTATAAATCAATGTTTTAAGACTACGCAATCATGTTACTGTTACATTAGTAAAAAGCCATGCATACACGGTGCCTGCAAATATTATAAATCAATGTTTTAAGGCTACGCAGTCATGTTACTGTTACATTTGTAAAAAGCCATGCATACAAGGTGCCCGCAAATATTATAAACCAATGTTTAAGGCTACGCAATCATGTTACACTTGTAATAACGTTACATTTGTAAAAAGCCATGCATACACAGTGGCTGCAAATATTTACAAATTAATATTTTATGGATATGTCGTTATGAATGTCATTGAAAGCCAAAGATGTCTGTTGGATATGATTCATAAGACACCCATTCGAGATGCCTAATGGAGATGATTCCGATCATAATCGGTCCCATTTCACTGATATGAAATCGTGGGATGAAATAACAAATTGCAGGTTTTCAGAAAGTTACCTCAATCAATATGAATTACAAATACCAAGTAAAGAGATGATGTGGCATCAGAATTCAAGTATTATGTAAGGAATAAAAGTAAGACAGTGATTATTGGTATGGTATATTTTATTCCATTCATGTGTTAACATTCCATAACTTCTTTTGAAGTAATTTTGAATCTGACCATGTATGAAATGTACAATGACATAGTTCCGTCTTTGACGATTCATTATTTTATAATAATTCGTTACAGACGAGTATAATATGTAATATGTGAACATATCACATATGTGAGCAGATTATGACAAAATATGACAAACGACAGCAGTTATGAGTCCATGGTAACGGACTCGGCTTTTATGATAATTATATTAAATTTTTGCAATTCTTATATAATATAGTCCACAATAATTTATTGGATATATTATTATTTATTATTATTGAAAAAATAAAGATTCATCCATGTGGCAACAAGCAATTACAGACTCAGAAGATCGTAGTATTTCCATGTAATATCTTTACTTGCAATGTAAATATTAATCTTTTTGAGCTGTCGAAGAATAAAGGTAAATATTATATGTCAAGGTTATGATTTTGTCTCCATAGTAAAGAGACAATGAGACACTGAGAAATAAAATTTCAGTATATTGAGGTAGTCCAATAAAACACGACGTTGTAATCAGCTATTTTACGTAGATACAACATACTACTAATATTCATCCAACTTGAACCATCTGCAAAATGACAACACCTTAGGTGTTTCTCTGCGCTCTTTTCATGTAAAATTGACATAAATAGTTAACTAGCGTCATCAAGTGATGGCTAATGACCAAAAGGTTATTTTATCAGTTTCCATACTTTTCACGACATTATACAAAAACAATACCTATCAAGGGCAAGGTTCATACTGTAATTATTGAATATGCGTTAACAAAGTGGTTCGATTTAATTATGTCAGACTTAGCCAAGAAAAAAAAACTTATTTCTAGTTGAATGACAGTGCTAAGTAGCAACTTTAGAGATTTATCTCTAAAGCAGTACAGTCCGAGGCTCGTCATCGGTCTTATATTTCTGTATTACAGATCTATCAAGTTTAAAGTGACGTTGATGTTGTGGAAGCTGAAAGCACTAGATCTCCATCTAGAAGCTGGAGTGGCCACATTACTAAGCCGAATGTACATATGTGTAAGTGGGTGTAACCGTGCAGGACCACCATCTCACAAAGCATCCTCACACAGAGTGCTTGTCGACGACTGAAACTCCCCTGGGAAGCAAACGCAAATTCCCAGAGAATCATAACTTAACTGACTAAACTGATAGTGAATCAAGAGTTAAGATAATGAAGAGAATACTCAAGTTCACATGATAATTAAAGAGACAATAAATTGGTCAGCTGTGATCGTAGTTTCACAAGCAACTATTTTTAAGATTATTAGAGATTCTACTGGTACTATTCTAAATACCCTTGTGACTTTTAACAGTGTAAATACTGGTAGAGCAAAATAGCTTAGCATTAAATGAATGGGTTGCCAATGGTTTGAATTCCTTACTGACAATAAATGAAAATAATAATGTCACATAGGAAAATTGTTTAAAGTTGACCCTTATAATGCGTGGAGTGAGTTGTTAGAACTGTAGACAATCATACTGATATCATGAATTAAGTCTTGTTCATTGACTCAAATTCTCAAGATTTACCCCTTATCTTACCATGAAATGAAGTACCCTCAAAAATTGTCTGTGACTTTCACAGTGTAAATGCTGGTGGTAGAATTAAATAGCTTGGCATTAAATGAATGGCTGGCAAATAGTTTTTATTTCTTAGTGACACGAGATGGAAATAACAATGTCACATAGGAAAATTGTTTAAAGTTGAGTTCTTATAATGCGCTGAGCGAGTTGTATGAACTTTAGATATTATATTGACATCATGAATTATGTCTAGTTGAATGACTCAAAATTCTTAAGAAAAACGTTTGAAAATTTCAAATTACCTTCAAGTTTTGTGACCTACCCTCAATATAAATGAAGTACCCTCAAGAAAAAATTGGAAAGTAATATCACGATAGGTCAAAATAGCAAAAGTTAATTCTATAAATAATTTAAGAGTTTTGTTCTCACTTAGTCTTGAAGAAAACAAGATAGCGTTAGGGAAATACCTGTAAGTCATGTACCAGTCGAGTACTTATAAATAGGTAATCATGATAAATCATGATACTGAACACTACGAGATCAGTCTCCATCTCGAGAAAGAAAGTTATGAAGTTGAAGAAGTGAAGTTTGGGGTGTGTATGGGTGATGCATATTGCACACATATGATGCACACATATGACACTAAATGGATAATATATGCATATCGGCTGGGTGAGCCTTGGCAATAGAGGGACTTACTCAAGATTTTTCAGAAGTTATGTTGTTACTTTTGATAATTGAAGTAGACGACTGTGGTAAATGGCTTGGGCTAATCTACTTTCAATGCTACATTTGACATTTGTTAAAAATATAATTATGATCTACAGAGTTGTATTTAGTGAAATGCGAGAATAACATCAATTTTTTTTATGAAGCTTCCAATCACTTCCAGTAAAATACCTTTCACTCTAACAATGACAGTAATGTGAGAGACAGAAATTGACAGGTCTATAATTCAATTAAAGAAAAGAGGGAAACCATATTATGAGGACAGTACTAAGGGAGCTACAAGATTCTAAATTAGCTACAGAAAAATATATCGATGAATAATAAGTAACTGAGGCTAACAGATTGACACCAAACTTTAACCCTGCACTCACATAGTGGTGTGAGTTTCTGATGGTGAAAACGATGTACAGAAATGGGAAATACATGTTGTACAACAATAATGATAATAAATAACACAAAGAAAATAAAAGTTGGATATTGAATAATGTATTATTGTCAGATCTATGTCAATGTTGCAATATATTATTTGCTAACGAACAGTTGTAATCAATTATTATTTATTATAAAATAAAGAAGGGATGTAGTGTATAAGCACAGCTGTCAGTCACTGAGTGACTGCCAGTCAGTTGGCAGCGATGCTGCGTGCTAGGTGCCGTGTGCAGACGTCAGCCTTGCGTATACCTACCTCACCCATTACAGAGTAAAATGTGTGTATTATTGACCCTCTAAACACTACAATTCTATCTATTCTTTTGGCACAGTTATAGGTATAAAATACCGAGGCAATCTTTTTACACTAGAATATTTCAGATTTGCCGTACAAGGAGTATCATCTATTCTTGACACCAAACCAACCTCCCCAGCTTGCTATGACCAATATTTTAGTCCCAGCATTCAGTCAGCTCATTGTTGATAACTTAAGGTCGATGCTTACGTAACGTGGACGGGACGGAGACGGGACGTGGACGGGGCATAAATATATGTACGTGCGTGCTCCGTTTCCGTCCCGTGCGTGCCTCCGTGGCGTACGCGCCTATTGTTTACATTTTCTATGAAACGATGTTTCCAAAACTTCACGTCCCGTCCCGTCCCCGTCCCGTCCACGTTACGTATGCATCGACCTTTAGACCTTTGTAGTAAAGAACCAAATGTGTAACAGGAATATCCTGGGGCCATATCATCCATTAAGTACTCTTTACCACAAGGTCGACGCAATTTCTGAAATTAGCAGGTACCGGAATTCTTCAGCCAGCAACCATCCATTTAATCTAAGCGCTATCAGATGCATAAATAAATATACACTAACACACTCATACCCCCGCAGTAGGTTACCTGTGTCGCGGGTGGCATGGACTACACATAACACATCATAATAACACCCATGACCCGAGTACAAATATTTATCTGTCACATAAATATCTGCCCCGGCCGGGAATCGAACCCGGGACCCCTCGCTTCGCAGGTAGGGTCGCTACCAACTAAGGCTACAGGGTCCAATAATGATATTATTATGTCTAACAATATATGAATTGCAAGAGAAAAGAGGTACGACAATCATATCTCAGATGTAAAAGCCTTTTAGCTGCAAAGAATACTGTACAATATTGCAGAAGCTAGCCTTCATTAATAAAACATTTTCCATTGTCACACTTTCTTCTCTACAAATCACTAAGAATTCAGATTATTTAAATGTACCCACTTGTTATTCTGCATCTTGTACAGAGTTCAAGTTATGTAAATACGTGCTGTGTAAGTACAAAGTTCATGCTTTCAGAAAATTTTCTGAGTAAACTTGCAAAATTGGGACTTAACTGACTCATTAAACGTGACTTTTAGCGAAAAACAAGGAAGTGAAGAAATATCCAGACTTGATACTGAAAATAAAATGCTCAAGTTTAAGTTGTTAGCGTTTCCAAGTTTTTTATCTTTTATTTTTTCCATTTTCCTTAACCTTCGTTTGACTAAAGTATTTCCTAATGTCGAAATTTCGCGTGTTTTCTCCAATGTTTTCTTGCTTGTTTGTGTATTTGGTTTTTGATTACTAAAACGGAAATAAAATTAAATGTCCCATAATGAGGGTAATTACTGATACATTTTTGCTAGGTTTTTCGTGTTATGCTTAAATTTTAATGCAATATTTTCGATGAACCGTTATCGAAACCAAAATCTTGTAATTACTATTTTAATGATGACACAGAATATGTCCAGGGTCCCAGGTTCGAACCCCAACCGTGGCAAACATTCATTAAGTAGAATAATTATATCAGTCAAGTGACCGCCGCCAGAATGATGACCACACGGGCCTGATTTATGGCATTTTCCTTCACTTTTGTCAGAACTTCCGGCGATAGGTTTCCGCATTCATACGGATATTCTCTTTGAGGACTTCAAGAGTCTGAGGCTTGTTGACATAGACTCGTGACTTCAAGAAACCCCACCAAGAACCCAAAATAAGTCTAGAACGGTTAAATCAGTCCATCTTGCCGCTAGTGCAAATCCCCTAAACGAGAGATTATTATGCTTTTAATCCGCGTTCTTGAGGAGTATAGGAGTCATGTTTATTAACTTGAATTTTGTATCTGTTTACCTCACAAATCTCACAGCAGAACTTACATTTACCGCCATTTGCAAAAATTATAGCATATTACGATAGGGTGATCACTTTTTCGCCACCTTCTATAAGACCACTTCTGACTTTTTACATTCAAAATAAAGTCATGAGAAACATAAGAGTAACGGTTCGTTGCGAAATATTTCTTTTTTACAACCGTTGTTGTGCAACCAGCCTTTTAAAACTTTTAGCCGTAAAACGTGACCAGAATATAAAGATCTTCGGTTTAAACGATTTGTCTACAGCAAACTTGCGTTAAATGGTCCAGATAAAGGGCTTAAAATTTCGGAAGTTTTAAATTGGTCGAAAATAAATCGTTATAGAATGATGTTACAAAAATATTTTTTTGGCTGTATTGAAATTTATATAGAAAAGCTATATAGGAAGAAGAATAATTTTTCTTCCCTCACATTTAAAGGAAATACGTTGGAAAAGGAAATAAGTCTTTTTTTACGTCCATGATATTCATTCAAACACTTGTCAGAGTGGCAGTGAAGGATTTGTTCTATCACTGTCGCTCTTTGGCATATTGATTGGCATGACGGGAGAAATAGCAATAATAGCTTAATGTGCATGATCGTGATATGGACGTCCCTGTTGTGCCTATGCTAAATACTGAAGAGTGAATAAGACAGCCACATACTATGATTGTACTGTCGCACCCTCGAAGACTTCTGGTCGCTTAGTATTAATCGAAAGGAACTTCCTTCCATCCGGGTGTCCCTTGACACCTCTCATTTTTTTTATCGCCCTCTTTTTTGTCCAAAATTATATTTTGACTTTACATGATGTTAAACATGACAACACATTAGATCTCGATTTAATGGTTCACTTTTTCTTATCTTTACAACCGCATCATAAAAGAAAATCGCTTAAAACGGCTAGTAACTATTTTTAACGTAATACCAGTATTCCCTGCCATTTCTCATTTTATTTCGAGTGCCATAGTTTTGAGTAGTAAAAACATGGATATACTCTTTCTTCAAATTATACTTCTTTGGCATCAAAAAAAAACAGTTTCAAAAAAACCATTTCAAACAAACAATAAAAAAAGAACTATATTCAAAAAAATAAAAAAATAATAACTGAAAAAAAATTCTAGTAAAAATTAAAAAAAGCATATTCTAATTGTTTGTTTTTGAAAAAAACAATAATTATGATAAAAATAATATTTTTTATAACGGGCGTTTAAAACGCGCGTTTTTCATCACCTTTCGTGTCACAAATCTTAAAATTTCACTCTCATCGTTTTTTCCACTTATTTCATAACGAGCCTAAAGAAGTATAACTTCAAAAAACCGGGCCTACTTATGCTAACATAGCCGTGATAGTTTTCGTTATAAATTCATCCGAGCCTATTTTTGAGAATTTTTTCAATTGTCCAACTCTAACCGTTTAGCCGGCAGGGAGGGGGACACTTGACTCTGACCAAAATTAGTATTTTGAAGCCAAATATTTCGCAAACGGAACCCTAATTTTAAAAATGATAAAAGTAGACCTATACTACTACTAAACCCGTACTAAAATTACTACTAAAATTCAAATTCTTTGACGTATTTAATAAACTCAATCCACCATAAGCCTTTCGTATTTCCCAAAACCAGTGACGTTCCTGCGTCAATCGTCAATATCGACAAAGTTAGACACCAACCTAAAGTTGGGTGACCGTACTGACCGCTAACGACAAAATGTCATTAACGCTTCCCTACAACTGTCGTGCCCTTGTTATAATAGTTTAAATTATAGACAAGTCGGTAAAACGTGTCAAAGATCTTTGTTGCTTAGAATAATTTAGCAGAGAAACACACTGCAATAGCACCTAGTTGATTTTTCAATGATAAGACGATGAAGGTGAGATAGATGTAATATTATAGATGAAAGTGGATATTATAGAATAGACGAGTATTTAAATGACAAAGATGTATGGAAATGACCAGTTCTGTTCCACTCAGATTAGTAAATATTTTTGTAATATTTTCTTTTTTTTTGTAATTTTTTTTTTAAAGATGTGCGAGGAGTTTCTTTCGGCTTTTCTTCTCCTTCATGACAAAGCACCCTTCCGAAAAGCTGGTAAATAAAAAAATTATGACGTGCATAAGTGTATCAGTGATATCTATATGAATAAAATATTTTGACTTTGATTATTTATGACTATGATGATTTAAGTGACTTTGACTTTGAGAGTGGCAAAGAGAATTAACCTGTGGGACTAACCATTAACTAAATTGTATAGTTACGGATGTATGGAAACTAGTAGTAATATCACTGTCTATGTATGTGCTGAAAGTTCATGTTTGATATACGAACATGTTTCGATCCGAAGTTTGTTGGGGGAAGCGAAAGTAAAAATATTGCTGTGAACAATGTCCAATCGGACTATCGTTCTACATTTTTTTTATTATTATTTCAATAACTAATCGACGCTGGTTTATCGACTATTCTAAGAAACGGCATGACAATTCGTAAAGTAAGCTTATGTACCTACGTAAATCTTTAAGCTTATGTACGGAAGTAAGGAAAAAAGAGATCAATTAAATTCATCCTAAAGCCTGGGTTTACCCAAAAACAACACTATGTTAAAAGAAATAAGATTGATAATATAATAAAATATATCTAACTGTTTTATTATACACGGAAAATATATAATGGGAAAATATTATAAGTTAACAGTTAAGTTATTTAATTTTAAACGAATAGCGACTTTCCAAAAACTCCGACATCTATCAGATGTTATACAAAATGTGTTTTTTTCTCACATTATCAGTAACAAAAAACTAAACCAATGCCTAATATTGGATATAAAACGATATAATATTCACAAGTCGCATCCATATTCAGTCCACGTCTAGTTTCGCAATAGCTCAACGCGGAGACTTATGACGGGAAATCTGTCGCGTCTTCGCCAATCCGTTCGCGTGCGCTCTCAAGATGGTGTCCTTTTTCAAAGGTCTCCTTATTTTCACTATCTTAGTGATATACTCCGAGGACTGTGTCTGCAAACCAAGTGGAGGTTTGTTTATGTTTTGTAAATTCTTTGTATTCAAAGACCTAAGTTTTTTTTAATTTGCAAAGGTTTGTCGGTAGATGCTAGTGACTCGCCTACTCGAGTTTTTTTGTCAAAATTTGATCTTAATTTATAGTCAAGGATTACACAATGATATTACTTTATAAAATAAAACATTTGATTTTGATTTTCCATAACACAAATGTTACACATACATACATATATGTACGAATATAAAATTTAGTTTTCTTGATATAATCTTAATCAAGTAACAATACCAAACTGACTTCTATAGGTATTGCTCTGAAAAAGGGGTACTTACCTATAAAGTTTTACCTTTACATATTAATAATGTAGATAATTATACTAATAATAAAATGCTTCAATTGACTTTTGGATAGTTTTCAATACCTGTTACGTGTATTTTACCTAGCTCAGAATACTTTTCATAGTCCTTGAGAAACTAATATAAGAACTTTTTATTGTTTAGTATAACCACAGAAGAAATAACAGTACATGACTGTATAACTCAAATAATAATAACAATCTGAACTCGAACTAGTTAACAAGTGGGATTGTCATGGATAATATAGGTAGGGATATACTTACCTATACCTTTATCTTTATGGTCATCCCATCAATTACCCACTAGCACTGAATATGTGTCTCTTCTCTTGAGGATTCCACCACGCTGCTCCAGTGTGGATGGTGGAGGGGTGAGTGGCCAACCCAATTTTCGGAAGTTTTTATCCCGCCCGAGGGTCTTCATCATGGCTTAACGATTGTTATCTTTTGATGGTAACAATCGGGACTCTCTTTAAATACCCTACGAAGCACGGAAACGCTTTTTTTTTCATGGAAATAGATGACAAACGACTTGACGATCCACCTGATGGTAAGTGGCTATCGTCGCCTATAGACATCAGCAACACAAAAAGCATCACTAATGCGTTGCCGACCAAGAAAGAGAGAAGAAAAAGAAAGAAAGAACTGGCTCTCAAGCCCCCAGCCGGAACACGATGAGTCGTTTGGCGGCTGACTCATGCTCATAATTATTTTGATACTCGTAGAAAAATATATTCTAATAACTTACCCTTTTATTTGTAGTGCCAGAAGGCAGAGGAGCATTGCTGTTGCTGGAAAGAATTTGCGGTACTGATACCACACACGCCATCAAAAGTAAAGTACGTTATACTCAAATTAATATGAGTTTTACATATTATTACTAAATCGTGCGCTTTTAACGTGGGTGTAAACTTGTATAATTGTTTTAACATATAAGTGACAATACTTAGAAAATATTTTTTATTAAATACTAGTAACCCATTTTTTTAATATAGCTTCTGTTACTCAGAAAAAAGAGCTTTCTATTAGTGAAAGAATTTTTTAAATTGGTTCAGTAGTTTTTGAGTTTATCCATTACAAACAAAAAACAAAATTACTATAGAAATACTCGTATGAATAAGGATGTCCGCTTACACTTTACAGGTTGTAACAATAAACATTTAGTAGGGGCACGTTCATTTTTAAATTGGACGATGTTCACATATTATGAACCTAGTAACACTTGCTACAGAAAATCTCTTTCTCCATCTCATCTCTCTTCTCACAATGTGAGGGGTACTTACAGGCTATAGTCCACCATGCTGACTGTAGTGTTTAGAGGGTCAATAATACACACATTTTACTCTGTAATGGGTGAGGTAGGTATACGCAAGGCTGACGTCTGCACACGGCACCTAGCACGCAGCATCGCTGCCGACTGACTGGCAGTCACTCAGTGACTGACAGCTGTGCTTATACACTACATCCCTTCTTTATTTTATAATAAATAATAATTGATTACAACTGTTCGTTAGCAAATAATATATTGCAACATTGACATAGATCTGACAATAATAAATTATTCAATATCCAACTTTTATTTTCTTTGTGTTATTTATTATCATTATTGTTGTACAACATGTATTTCCCATTTCTGTACATCGTTTTCACCATCAGAAACTCACACCACTATGTGAGTGCAGGGTTAAAGTTTGGTGTCACTCTGTTAGCCTCAGTTACTTATTATTCATCGATATATTTTTCTGTAGCTAATTTAGAATCTTGTAGCTCCCTTAGTACTGTCCTCATAATATGGTTTCCCTCTTTTCTTTAATTGAATTATAGACCTGTCAATTTCTGTCTCTCACATTACTGTCATTGTTAGAGTGAAAGGTATTTTACTGGAAGTGATTGGAAGCTTCATAAAAAAAATTGATGTTATTCTCGCATTTCACTAAATACAACTCTGTAGATCATAATTATATTTTTAACAAATGTCAAATGTAGCATTGAAAGTAGATTAACCCAAGCCATTTACCACAGTCGTCTACTTCAATTATCAAAAGTAACAACATAACTTCTGAAAAATCTTGAGTAAGTCCCTCTATTGCCAAGGCTCACCCAGCCGATATGCATATATTATCCATTTAGTGTCATATGTGTGCATCATATGTGTGCAATATGCATCACCCATACACACCCCAAACTTCACTTCTTCAACTTCATAACTTTCTTTCTCGAGATGGAGACTGATCTCGTATTGTTCAGTATCATGATTTATCATGATTACCTATTTATAGGTACTCGACTGGTACATGACTTACAGGTATTTCCCTAACGCTATCTTGTTTTCTTCAAGACTAAGTGAGAACAAAACTCTTAAATTATTTATAGAATTAACTTTTGCTATTTTGACCTATCGTGATATTACTTTCCAATTTTTTCTTGAGGGTACTTCATTTATATTGAGGGTAGGTCACAAAACTTGAAGGTAATTTGAAATTTTCAAACGTTAATCTTAAGAATTTTGAGTCATTCAACTAGACATAATTCATGATGTCAATATAATATCTAAAGTTCATACAACTCGCTCAGCGCATTATAAGAACTCAACTTTAAACAATTTTCCTATGTGACATTGTTATTTCCATCTCGTGTCACTAAGAAATAAAAACTATTTGCCAGCCATTCATTTAATGCCAAGCTATTTAATTCTACCACCAGCATTTACACTGTGAAAGTCACAGACAATTTTTTAGGGTACTTCATTTCATGGTAAGATAAGGGGTAAATCTTGAGAATTTGAGTCAATGAACAAGACTTAATTCATGATATCAGTATGATTGTCTACAGTTCAAACAACTCACTCCACGCATTATAAGGGTCAACTTTAAACAATTTTCCTATGTGACATTATTATTTTCATTTATTGTCAGTAAGGAATTCAAACCATTGGCAACCCATTCATTTAATGCTAAGCTATTTTGCTCTACCAGTATTTACACTGTTAAAAGTCACAAGGGTATTTAGAATAGTACCAGTAGAATCTCTAATATTCTTAAAAATAGTTGCTTGTGAAACTACGATCACAGCTGACCAATTTATTGTCTCTTTAATTATCATGTGAACTTGAGTATTCTCTTCATTATCTTAACTCTTGATTCACTATCAGTTTAGTCAGTTAAGTTATGATTCTCTGGGAATTTGCGTTTGCTTCCCAGGGGAGTTTCAGTCGTTGACAAGCACTCTGTGTGAGGATGCTTTGTGAGATGGTGGTCCTGCGTGCACGGTTACACCCACTTACACATATGTACATTCGGCTTAGTAATATGGCCACTCCAGCTTCTAGATGGAGATCTAGTGCTTTCAGCTTCCACAACATCAACGTCACTTTAAACTTGATAGATCTGTAATACAGAAATATAAGACCTATGACGAGCCTCGGACTGTACTGCTTTAGAGATAAATCTCTAAAGTTGCTACTTAGCACTGTCATTCAACTAGAAATAAGTTTTTTTTCTTGGCTAAGTCTGACATAATTAAATCGAACCACTTTGTTAACGCATATTCAATAATTACAGTATGAACCTTGCCCTTGATAGGTATTGTTTTTGTATAATGTCGTGAAAAGTATGGAAACTGATAAAATAACCTTTTGGTCATTAGCCGTCACTTGATGACGCTAGTTAACTATTTATGTCAATTTTACATGAAAAGAGCGCAGAGAAGCACCTAAGGTGTTGTCATTTTGCAGATGGTTCAAGTTGGATGAATATTAGTAGTATGTTGTATCTACGTAAAATAGTTGATTACAACGTCGTGTTTTATTGGACTACCTCAATATACTGAAATTTTATTTCTCAGTGTCTCATTGTCTCTTTACTATGGAGACAAAATCATAACCTTGACATATAATATTTACCTTTATTCTTCGACAGCTCAAAAAGATTAATATTTACATTGCAAGTAAAGATATTAGATGGAAATACTACGATCTTCTGAGTCTGTAATTGCTCGTTGCCACATGGATGAATCTTTATTTTTTCAATAGTAATAATATATCCAATAAATTATTGTGGACTATATTATATAAGAATTGCAAAAATTTAATATAATTATCATAAAAACCGAGTCCGTTGACATGGACTCATAACTGCTGTCGTTTGTCATATTTTGTCATAATCTGCTCACATATGTGATATGTTCACATATTACATATTATACTCGTCTGTAACGAATTATAAAATAATGAATCGTCAAAGACGGAACTATGTCATTGTACATTTCATACATGGTCAGATTCAAAATTACTTCAAAAGAAGTTATGGAATGTTAACACATGAATGGAATAAAATATACCATACCAATAATCACTGTCTTACTTTTATTCCTTACATAATACTTGAATTCTGATGCCACATCATCTCTTTACCTGGTATTTGTAATTCATATTGATTGAGGTAACTTTCTGAAAACCTGCAATTTGTTATTTCATCCCACGATTTCATATCAGTGAAATGGGACCGATTATGATGGGAATCATCTCCATCAGGCATCTCGAATGGGTGTCTTATGAATCATATCCAACAGACATCTTTGGCTTTCAATGACATTCATAACGACATATCCATAAAATATTAATTTGTAAATATTTGCAGCCACTGTGTATGCATGGCTTTTTACAAATGTAACGTTATTACAAGTGTAACATGATTGCGTAGCCTTAAACATTGATTTATAATATTTGCGGGCACCTTGTATGCATGGCTTTTTACTAATGTAATAGTAACATGACTGCGTAGCCTTAAAACATTGATTTATAATATTTGCAGGCACCGTGTATGCATGGCTTTTTACTAATGTAACAGTAACATGACTGCGTAGTCTTAAAACATTGATTTATAATATTTGCAGGCACCGTGTGTGCATGGCTTTTTACTAATGTAACAGTAACATGACTGCGTAGCTTTAAAACATTGATTTATAATTGACAGTATACAATCTGTCACATATATATATGTAACATAAGAAAGTACATGGCTCAAAATCGGCAGCTGAATCGATTCCACGTATTTTTAATGTAGGTATTTTTTTTTCCCTAAAAGAAATTAAAATTAAGTAAATGATGTCACCCAATTCTTTAAACAGTCGAAACAAACAAAAATGAAACTTAAGTCAATGCAATAGGGTCCTTTCAAGCATTATTATACTGAGCCACAGCCACAAACGCACACTGCCAAACGTACGTAGTTGTACGACGTAAAAGAAATTCACTACAAACGCAATAGATCAAAAAAATATTATAAAGAAAGTTCGCACACTTCCATACGTTTTCTCTCTTCCGCATATTTAAAAACAGTCGGGAGGAAGCGAGACGTAACGACGGTGTCATTCCCAGCCGGCGGCTTTTGTGATCTACGATTTAGTAAATTAAAAAGTCAGTCACACCGCACGCGCCGGCCGTATAAGTGATTGGATAAATTAGGTTTCCTAGGTCAGCTGATTTGACCCAACTAGACTTTTTTCTGTGGGGACGTGTTTATTTCAAACATTCCATTAGATTTGACGTAGTGAAAAGTGACACTAGTATTAAATAAACATAAACGACAATTACCAAAACGTGCATTAATGTGTATCAAACAAGGTGGTGGACATTTTGAAAATGTCATTAAAATACGACGAGGATGAGGATGAGGGAAGAAACCAATTATTATCAGACCTGTAAGTTACCTACACTAACTAAATTTAATTGGTTGTTTAATATTTGTAAATATTTTTATAATTCACAGCTTTTAAACATGCAGTCTTTTTTATTTTGTTGTATTATTACACATACATTACAAACTTATGCATTTTACTAAATTTTAATTAAAAAATGCCTGCGCAAACGTGTTAAGTGATAAGCCCCGCCCATAGAAAAATTTCATAATCACTTGTTTACTTGCGTACAAAATTTTAAGTACTAAATTGTCCGTTTACACCTATTAGTTTACTTAAAATTTAGTTATCTACATATCTACTTCTAAACAATCAATATTTCAATAAATAGGTATCTTATCATTTTAATGCCAAAACGATTAACATTGTATTAATTAAAATGATTCAAAGTCGACAGTCCAAAACCTGTAAAAAGTGATTGAAACAGGGCTCAGCTACTATTTTAGGCATATGTAGGTAATAATGTTTATGTTCAATAAAATCTTTGAATCGTTACCTAATTGGATGAGTTCAGTAAGTGATACGAGTATAACACACCTACCAATTAAATGAAATGAGTAGTCAGGTAACAAACATGTTGTGTTTAACAATATCTAATGTACAATGTCTAATTCGTTTTCGTCTATCAGCTGTTATAGCCGCGCGCGCGCCGGCCCCCGCGGCCCGCGTTGTGGCCTGTGACGTGGGTCTCACTCTCGTGTGTGCGTGAGTCTGTATGCTTGCTTAGAATATTATGAACATTCTTATCCCTCTACGAGAACAACTAATTCCTTGAATAAACAATTATTAAGCTAATAAAAAATATTTCAGTGTATGTATTATGATTAAAACTGAATAGGTATTCTAATTGGGGTGTTTAGGGGTGTACGTCATTTATGCATTTAATGTAGTGAAAGTGAGACTGTAGTAGGTATTAAATAAACTTAAACTTATTACTGACATTGATTAATTTTTTTGTTCTATAATGTGAGGTTTAATCAATGAGTTCAAAATTATTCACAGTCTACAGTACAAAGCCTGAAAAATGTAATGGAAAGAGAGAATCATAATTTGTTTAGTATTTAATCTTCTTACCATTACTTACTACATACATATTTTATGTAATGATCGCTCGATCGCTAATATCAGCTGTTTTTGTCGGGACGTCGGGGTGTACCGCACACACGCGCGCACCGACCTTGTATACGTAGCGCTCGTTCGCTCTCATGTGTGCGTGCGCCGCTGGGTAGAATGTTCACACTTTTCGTTCGAAATGAGTATAACTAATTTCTTAAATAAAAAATTATTAAGCTATAAAACACAATTAAAAATACGTGGAATCAATTCAGTTGCCGATTTTGAGCAAGATACTTTCTCAAAGTGAGTAAATTATGTTATACGTTGTATATTACGGTATATTATATACCACTTGTATACAGAATACATTACAGTATAATGTATAATGCTCAATCACCTCGAATGACTTGCCATAGCAGTAATTCAATACATCGATTAGTTTGGCTTCTTCCTCAGAATTCCAAGTCAAGTACCTACTCCATACCTTAATTTATTTTATGATAATTATGGTAAATACCCAATAAATTGAAAACTTTTTTTTTCCATTTTTTTAGCTATAAAAGCGTTACAATATCTCTGACATTTTAGACTGAACTTTAGTATTCCACATACTCATCCATCCTTAAATTTTAATATACCTTTTAGGAAATACTCATTATATTGAATAACTTCCGCAAACACTATATTTTAATGTCTTATAATTTGGCTGAACATAAAAATGTTCCACGTCACTTTACCCAGAACTTTGATTTTTCTTCTCGAAACAGCCATCCTTGAGCCATTACGAAAATTTTTGAATGAAACAGTGAAATCGGTTAAGCTATCAAGAAATACTAAAGTTCATTTTTATTTATACAAACAAGAAGATAAGTATATTACAATAATAACGTGCTTCTTTCGAGCATTTTTTTTGTACACAAGGTATAGCATTCTCCTTACGAGTCTTGTTTAAATTTGCGTGCCCCTTTCAGGCCTTTTTGTACTCAAGGTACATTAACAAGTTCCTTACGAGTCTTGTTTAAATTTGCGTGCCCCTTACAGACCTTTTTGTACTCAAGGTACATTAAAAAGCTCCTTACGAGTCTTGTTTAAATTTGCGTGCCCCTTGGAGGCCTTATTGTACTCAAGGTACATTAACAAGCTCCTTACGAGTTTTGTTTCAATTTGCGTGCCTCTTGTAGGCCTTTTTGTATTCAAGGTACATTTACAAGCTCCTTACGAGTCTTGTTTCAAATTGCGTGCCCCTTGCAGGCCTTTTTGTACTCAAAGTACATTAACAAGCTCCTTACGAGTCTTGTTTCAATTTGCGTGCCCCTTGCAGGCTTTTTTGTACTCAATGTACGGTAACAAGCTCCTTACGAGTCTTGTTTCAATTTGCGTGCCTCTTGTAGGCCTTTTTGTACACAAGGTACATTAACAAGCTCCTTACGAGTCTTGTTTCAATTTGCGTGCCTCTTGTAGGCCTTTTTGTACTCAAGGTACATTAACAAGCTCCTTACGAGTCTTGTTTCAATTTGCGTGCCCAATCCGGACTTAATACTTGTAACGGGACAAGTGGGATAGACCCGTACAACCTGCGTGAACCTTGACGTAGCTACAATTATCAATAATTATATTTAATTTAATATTGGCTTTAGCGATAAAAATATTAACATATATAATGCTTCAATATTGCTACGTAATACGGATTTTAAGGTATAATAAACTTTTTACATATTACGTGCATATGCATAACACATTGTTTGTAGCTACTTTACAGGTTCTTTCTTAATATGGTTGTATAGGCAATGATCTTTAAGTGAACTGTATTCGCGTGACCACGGAACACAGACACAAGGGCGTGACCATAATAATAATATTGAACTGCTAATTAATTAGCAAAATTACGTCTAAAACTTGTTTAGATAATCATAATCTTTTGAATTCATGGTAGAACGGTATTTGAATTGTGAAAACATTAACCACAGCATTATATTAATAAGTGGGGTAGATTCTCAATCGTTTCTTTCCAAGTTATTGTAAGGGTAACGTCGAGTTTCACGTTTTTATTAAATACCCACCAAATACAAACAAAACTTAGGATATTGTTATTGTGATGCGGTAGCTTTATTTGAAATAAGGAACGAAATAAATTACTCTTTCACATACTACAATTTCCTACAGCAATATCATAGGAAATTTATGGTCTATTTGAAATAGTTACTTGAGGCATGGCCCTTTGTGAACAAAATGATTTGCATGGCCTTAGAAGTATTTAATTAGTTTTGATGCTTAGACAACCATTTTCTGTACAAATATGGCAGTGGTACTTTAAGTTGCCGAGTTATTAAAAAAACGTCAACACTTAAACAATTGTTACTTTAGTGCACGCAGTTAGGTATACCCACATATAAATTATGTGGTTGTAATGTAATAATACACTTTACTTACTTAAATGCGAATATAACAGAACATATTCGTTACGAATTTGCCTGTCCGAACGAATGCAAGGGTGGCATTACTCCTTCTTTTTCTTCCAACATTTTTTGGTAATTCCTTATTATTTTTACCGTCGTCGCCACTTGTAGTGTTTAGAGGGTCAATAATACACACATTTTACTCTGTAATGGGTGAGGTAGGTATACGCAAGGCTGACGTCTGCACACGGCACCTAGCACGCAGCATCGCTGCCGACTGACTGGCAGTCACTCAGTGACTGACAGCTGTGCTTATACACTACACTGGCCAAGTGTGAGTTTGCAGACACGATTACCCGAATCATCTTCGCCGAAGTAAGAGATAATTAACTTTTAATACGCAATAACTCTTAATTTGAGGCGCGTGCCGGATTCAAACTCGCTTGATTGCAAAATTGATAAAAGCAATTGTTTTTACACCAATTTATTCGAAACTAATTTCATTCTGAATGGGTACTTTATTTTGAAATTCATAATTAATTGCAAAAATCAGCCTTATTTACTAATCCCAATCCCAATTCCATGGTAGTATAAAAATTAACTTTATAAAGTCTAACTTTAAACTAGGATACGGTACTTAAACAAGCATGGCATCTACAAAACTTGGATTTTCTTTCGTCAGTTTTTTACGCATTGGTAATAATGTGTATCATAAAATGAAGCCACCTTCCTTATCTAACCAAGAGTACTTTTACATTGTAAACCGAGTTACTACTGGAGTAATGTGCCAAGCCATTACATTTTCAGTAATTCCGTCGCACATTTAAGAGGTCAGTACGTGCCTTATTCCTAGGCGTTTGTCTTACTTTTTGCGTAATGTGACCATACGTCCCGCTTTGAAGCTGTCTGTCCCGTTTTGTTCCGTTTACATTACTAATATTATAAAGAGGAAAGATTTGATTGTTTGTTTGCATTGAATAGACTCCGAAACTACTGAACCGATTTCAAAAATTATTTCACTGTTGGGAAGCTACACTATCCCCGGGTGACATAGGCTATATTATATTTTCAAAAAATTAGGGAACCTTAATGAAACTCCAATAATGTAACCCAAAGTGTAAAAAATAAGAATACTGAAGCAAAGCGAAGGCGGTTACTCATGTTATATATTTACTTACTTGTGAACATGAAATTCTAATTTTCTTCTTTCTAATTCTAATTAAAACTACAAAATAATATGTCGTAGTTTTAATGTAGAATTATTATATGCCCGATGACCTTTTTTTAGCTATAAATTGTACAAAATGTAGACAAATAGACGCCCGACGACCTTTTTTGTACCTATAAATGGTAATAATTGAATACAAATTTCCGTAGGCGTCCCGCTTTGACACGAAGGCGTCCGATGACCTTTTTTTTAGTCCGAGCGCTAATAAAATCCATACACGTCCCGCTTTCAGTGCTCAGAAAAATGGTCAGTTTAGTTTTACGTCGAATAAAAGACACATTCGTTTGGGCGTGTTAAAGTTGGTACTCTCAGTGACTTATAACAGTTTTCAATAATATAAAAAAATGTGAGCCGTCACGGGACGCCTGGCAGATGTGAAACATCGACATTATTTTGTAAAAGTAATATGCAGAAAAGAACATATTGTGATAGGAACTAAATATGTCATAATGATAAAATAAAATATTACGATTTTATTATCAGAAAAATAATTTGTTTTCAAGTAAAACACAGGTTATGTTTACTGTAGTAAACAACACTGTGTACACTACGGAGTGTACACTATAGGTATTCGAGCTCAGTATAGCGAGAAAGATGGCGACGCGTCGCCACGGCATGCGTCGCCACGCCAGAAATCGGTTATACGTGCGGCTATAGATGTTTCACATCAAAATTTTTGCCGTCTCTATACCTATTATTTAGAAGTAACACAAATATAGTACCACAAGTAATATTTGTAAATTAGGTTTTTTATAAATAAGCATGAGTCAGCCGCCAAACGTCTTGTCATGTTCTGGCTGGGGGCTTGAGAGCCACTTCTTTCTTTCTTTTTCTTCTCTCTTTATAGGCCAGCAACGCATCAGTGATGCATTTTGTGATGCTGATGTTAGGGGGATCATCAGCTCGTTTGCCGGCTATTTCCATAAAAGAATAAGATATCTGGTATCTTCTTACTGTAGATTCTGATAAAAAAGATTAATTTGTTGTTTGCCGCATCGTCAAAAGTGAGCTTAAACACGATTTTTTATGACAACAATCCCGGGTAAAAATAATATTTGTTAGCGCAGAATAATGATGACAAAGTATAAAAATTCGGAATGGATCTTGAAAAAGTTTAGTTGTCGTCTTTTTAAATTTACCAACGTAAGGGATCCTTCTTCTATTATTTTACCTTACGTTCCAGATATTGTTGTGCTTCGTCTGCAATGGCCTAGTTCCGTCGTGTCTGTCTACCAGCACTACAAGTACTACAACTACTACAACTACTGAAAGACCTCGTACCTCCAGCAGAGCTTCTTCAGCTTCTAACAATGCCCCAAATCCTCCCACGACGCCAGGAGAATAAACATAAGGCCTGAAATACACATGCTTGAAACTAGCATGCCAGTTTAGCACAAATGCATAAATATTTAAATACATATCGACGCTTGAAAGGCAAAAATTACCAAGCGAAATGCTGACTACTTTACAGTAGAGCATTTTAAAGTTTTTAATTTTAGAAAAAAAAAATCGTAAAAAATCGCCTATTAGTCATAGCTACTTAATTCCAATGAATTTTACATGCAGTTTAAATGCTTAATAAAGCGATTTTTACGATTTTTTTTTCTAAAATTAAAAACTTTAAAATGATCTAGGGTAAAGTTGTCAACATGTCGCTTGGTAATTTTTGCCTTTCAAGCGTCGATCGATATGCAAGCACACACACTCAGAGCTTGACCCCTAACCGGCACTTTAGTTAGATGCATTGAGCATGCTCGTGTGATACACATTAGCATGTGTATAACAGGTATTCCAGATTATTCAAAAATGTCATTCAATAAAACAAAATAGTCTTCTATGTTAAACATTTTAATAAAATTGTTTTTACTGACTCCTTTGTAACTTTGCCTCGAAAACGGAACGCAGTTTTTATTTATAGTTTGATATATTTTAGTGCTAGTTTGCAGGTAAGTTTTGTTAATAATACTAAAGTTAAAAAGCCTAACATGAATCCCTGAAAATATTACCTTTATCTTCGGAAATAATGTTTGCTATAAATTAAGTATTATTTACAATAATGTAATTGCGTTTTATACAAATTTTCTGCTTAATGATATAGATTAAACAGAATATATCTAAGTCGTTTTTGTTTAATTAAATAAACCTTTTCAATTACCTATTTCTTATATTTCGTTAGTTGCGTATATGCATCATATATTTTAATGCAGCGCCTACAAATTTTTCTAAGATCAGAAATCGAATAATTGATATGTATAGGTAAATATTAAAAAAACAATCAATGGAAATAAAACTTATTTCGGAACTGCTGTTTTATTTGATAATTTCTAGGTGTAAAATTTCATAATATGTGACGTCACACTAGGGGGAAGAGGTCTCACAAATGTGTCCAGCTGTGACAAGGACGGGGGGAGGGGTCAAAAAGTCATGAAATTAGTGTGACGTAATTTATGGATGGCCCCTAAGCGTGGGTCCGTGTGTGATTGAGCGTGTTATAAAATTAACAGAACTCTACCTCAGTATTATTTTGACTTTCTCTTTTACATTTCTTAATACTCGTAATTCTCTTGACAAAAAATAACCGACTTCAAAATTAGGGATAACTCAAAAACTACTTGTCAGATCTTGCTCTTTAAGTGGAACCACATGAGAGACATCAGCTTTCAATTGAAAAAAATAATCAATAAAATCGGTTCACCCAGTCAAAAGTTCTGAGGTAACAAAAATAAAAAATGCAGTCGAATTAAATACCTCCTCCTTTATTGAAGTAGGTCAAAAATTTTCGTCTCGAAATTGTCCTGCTTCATAACATTTAATAACAAAATAATCTTGGAAAGCTTTGAACCAATACCAAAGAAACTTAGTAACTTATACGATTCAGTAACTGATAATACTTATTATAAGTACTATTATTTCGTCTGTTCTGATAGTACCTAACGTAATATGGATTCAGAATATTATCTATATCATTTAAGGGACACGGTAATATTGAAAACAAAAGAGAAATATCTTCCTAACTTGAAATCCGTCTAAATAGTAACTTTGCAAACCTTATTAAAACTTTTCTAGATAACGTATGGGCTTATGAATATTTTTCTTAGTGTTTTGTTTTGTTATGACGAAAACTTTATATTTTATTCTTTGTGAAAGTTATACTTCAAGCATGATCTAAGTAAGTTTTATGAAACAATATCTATGGTGCTTTTAATCTCTGGACAATAGATCTATTTTCCCAGGATGAGAGACAAAAGTGATAGGTAACAGTTACGTTAAGATATTTTTATCTTATTCGGGTATTTTTAAAGAAATTATACTTTAAACAAAGTTTCCAATCGAAAATCCATCGAAGTCAAAACTTACACACCTTCAAATGGCACTCCGGGAGTGCCGACAGAAGTGAAAACTTAAACAATTACGTGTGTATTTTGGAATTGACAGGAAATATTTTATTGTGCAGGAAATACTTTTAAATGAAGTGATTTTTTATTCATTACATTTTTAGCGAATGGCTGCCAACGCCTCGTAAAGTATATGTAAACTTCAATCTTGATTAGATATTAATACGAGCTATAAATTAATTAACTACAGTTCTGTACTTCTCTCAGAGATGGCGCCACAGGTAGGTGTCGATTGAAACGATGACGGTGTCACGAACTTGCCAGAATTGCGAAATGCCCAATGCGCCTAAAGAACTTTTCACTTCAATTAAATAGGATTGTTTCTTTCTTTTTCTTCTTTCTTTCTTGGCCGGCAAGTGATGCCTTTGGTGTTGCTGATGTTCTTCGGCGATGACAACCAGGACCCCGGTGAATCGTTAGCTCGTTTGCCGGCTATTTCCATAAAAAAGGCATAAAGCGCCTGATAAAATTGAATAACAATGTTTTAGTGCGGATAAGGTCAGCAAAAGCGACGACTATGATTCATGATACAACTTCACTTCTGACCCTGGATCAAGGAAATGGTGGTGATAGCATAAATGATAAGTATCATAACCTATCAACTGAGTTTATATACTTAATTATTTTCAGTTCTACTGACTTTTAAAAGAGATTTTAAATATGGTTTTCAATGGGTAAAAATTTAAATTATTTAAAATCAAACCCAGATTCACCTAAGATCGAAGTACAACCACTAGGCTAGCATTGCTTAATTCGTACAGTAAACTAGGTTACTGGCTAAATATTAAGCAGATAGAATAATCTGTATACTGATAGCTATTCTCATGATTGCATGTCATGTTTGTCGGCTGTAACTAGTACGTTTCTACGTTCAACCAAGCTTTATTGGATTGATAAGTATTGTTGGTAGATAGATTAGTTTCGATCTACTTATTGGCCGTTGTTGACAATACTACTCAATAACCAGATAAGCAATAACTATGTTTTGCGATTCAGATTCACTGTCTTTGATTACACACCAAATTATAAGTAATTCTCACAATAATAGATACTAAAAATATAAACAATAATGACGCAATTGACGGTTATATCATCGGCTTTTTATCAGGGAACCCGAATAAGAGAATTTACTAAGTTGCCCATGGGTGTAGCTAGCCATGGGATCCGAGTGGGGCAGCAGTCTAAAATAATACGCGCGCTTTTTGTTTTGATCGCATTTTTTTGTGTCGACTGATGACTGTCGAGTGTAAATCTTCTTACAGATATTGTGTTAGTAACTAGATAATTAAGTTTTTAAACGTAGTACGTGATTTACCTATCCAAATGTTTAAGAGATATGTGAAATCTCAGCTAGTAGGAAAAGGATACTATAGCATAAATGAATATATTAATGACAAAGACGCCTGGAAATTAGTGCCGCATCCAGTTCCGCGTAGGTTAGAAGATATTATGTAACTTTTCATGATTTTAAAAGATGTGCGAGGAGTTTCTTTTGGCTTTTCTTCTTCTCCAAGACAAAGCACCCTTCCGAAAAGCTGGTAGATTAAAAAATGACGTGCATAAGTGTATCAGTGATACCTATGTATATGAATAAAAATTTTGATTTGATTTGATTTGATTTGATTTGATGATTTAAAGTTTGATTAGGTACAGGTCAGGACAAGCGCCCCACCCTGCCCCACCGTTGCTACGTCCATGAAGCTGCCTTGTTTTAGTAAACATGTCATATAATTTTAAACGAAACGTAAGTCGTGCGTGATACGTTTAATCTTAAAATATTATAATTTATAATAGTCACCCTAGAACCCCGTTTGCGTATTAGATAATCTTTACATGAATAGGATTAGCACCCTAAACAATTAATATATTTTTTATTAAACGTTCAATAAAGGAGGTGGCCAACATGTGCCCCGGAAATGGTTAAAATACATTTATTTGTACAAGGTTTTAGTCCTCAGAAAAGACATGTTTTCCGTTTATTATAATATAACTACACTATATTCACATTCGAATCAGAATTTACATAAGCACTGTGTTGCCTAGCAACCACAAACAAACAGGTGCATGAAACTTTTGGTCGTATAAAGTACGTTTGAACTAAATCTGGAGTTCGCAAGTCGCGTTCCGTTCCACTCTTTATAATTTTATTTTATTTTTAAACATAATATTTATTTTGCAAAAGTTTAAAATAACACGGAATAGTTACGTATAAAATCGATATAGACTGTTTTAAAATACATAAAAATAAATATAAAATGTTATTCGGCTTTGTTTAATGAAATTTAACTTATAAATAATTTTATGCTCATGCATATTGAGTGGAATGAAATATCTGTATAATCTGTACAGTGCCATCTCTCAAGAACTTATTTGTGACGTGGCGAAAATTGGAACTAATGCCATCCCATTCATAAATTACTACTATGCGCACTATGATTGGTCCAATGCGTCCGGCAGCGCCCTCCTTATAGTCACAGATAAGTTGATTTCACTGTATTTCGAAATATAATACGACCAAGTTGCAAAGCATGTAAGCGCCATTATAGCTGTGAGGTTTTCGTAGTCATTTCTATTTATAGTCATAGGTAGGCCGGCCTCAATACAATAAGTTTCTACAAAGGTTTGAAGTCGCTTCACGAAATTAAGGATGTGCGAGCGTGAGTTATTCATGACGAAAATTGTTTTAAGATGTTGGTTTTTACGTCGTTTTCTCTTAGTGTGTTGTTGTTATAGGTCAATATTAAAATAATGAAGTTGTCACAAACGTTATAATGATTATTTCGTTCTTTAATAGTTATTTGGTGTGCGAAATACAAATCAGTTTGTGAAAACCCTATAAAGGAATTTTTACGATTTGTTGACAAGTATTCTGATACGAGTTTGACTCAAGTATAGAATTTTAATTTTCTTCTGAACTCCGCAGTGAGTAGTTATAATAAATTAACAATAATAATAAGTTGTGTTGTATACACTTAATCTTCTACTACCTCCATTGCTATCACTGGAGGTTGACAATTGACTGACACAAATACGAATATATGCTATATTGCCATTTGTCAAATGCCAAAAGAAGATTTTTGAGTTTGATTTCTACAAAATAATAATTGTGTTTGATTTTTTGTCATGAGGGGCATTAATTGTGCGGTTGATATTGAGCGCATGGCACGTCACTCAATATCTTCACTAGCAAGAAACCAATCCATATTGGTAGAATGGATCACTGCAGTACAGGTATGGCACTTTCATGTGATTACATTAGTTTGGTATTTGGGGTGGGCAGGTCATAATTAAAGTAAAATAAATAAATGAATTATCCAAAAGATAAATAGTTTGTATTTAATATAAAAATCTCTCTTTAAAACACATTTCCACAATTACTTATGTTTATCAAACTGTCAACCTACAAGAGCTAAAACTGCTCGTAAAAGGAGAATTCCGAGTTTTACAGATTTTTATTGATAAAATTATCAAAGTAGATATTGTAAGCTTTAATGTAAGGTAAAAATAAAATGTGTACATTATACTTCACAAGTGGGGCAAACGCCCATACAGATGTTGGCCACCTCCTTTACTGCTCAATCCTTTAAATCAGAAATAGATTTTAGAGAATTTTTGTTATTATTTATTTGTTAAACATGACGTCAAGAATTTTTTTGGTAAATTTTGGTATTTCGTTTATGATATTTTTTTTATAATTTATTCATAATTCCATTCCAATTTGAAGAATATTTATTTCATGAGCTACAAAGATGTCTGAAAATAATTATACTTTACCATCTTTTTTCAGTTGAACAAAATCCATTTCTCAATACCCGACCCGTGAAAGTTCACGTAATTTAGCACACAGGTAGAAATATGATATAGAGCACTTTTGTCCCGGAAAACGGGAGCAATAATGCCACGGGCACTTGCCAAATTGATGCCAAACGCCTCTCAAAGCCCCTCTCAAACCGTTCAGACCACTTGGCTATTTCTTGCCTGGTTATTTGGCCTTTGAGATATTCCGTTTAAATTGTTTACACAGCCAATAGTACGAACTCCTACTAAATATAAAGCGAATAAACAGCGCAAATAAATAAATATGCTAAGTAAATCTGTTTTCCGCATCCCAGTGACGCATAACAAATTCAGTCGTCTTCAAACCAGAATTGAGTTTTCAGCAATTTCCATTTTAAGTTTACATTGAGTGGCACAATAGACCCTGTTTGGTTCAGCCGCAACTTCTTTTCTAACGCCCCAACTCAGAGTCACTAATGGTTACTTAAATCGCTCCTTAGTCAAGAATCACCATACAAATTCTGTACTAAGGAGCGATTTAAGTAACCATTACTGAATCTGAGTTGGGGCGTAAGTTAGCCAAAATATTAATTCCTAGTACCTATCAGTTTATACATATAGGTGTTTTTTTTACTTTTCTATAGCTGCAGTAACAGACGCGCACTCTGACGTTCGAGTGATCAGAAAACCATAATTAACATTTTATACCACACTCGCTTTAATTTGATTTAAACGTTATTTTTTCCGATTGTGACTTAAAATTAGTCTTTGACCAAGTACAAGTCGGATCCACACAGGAATGATATGGAACCCTATCATGCAATATTTGTAACGAAAAAAACCTGTTTCTATAGAGATTCCTCTTTCTTGACTGGGATTGGACAACTACGCTCTAGAAAAGTTATCTTTAGGCCTTCTTAACATTGAGGAAAAATTCGTAGCTATATTTGGAAGCTGAAAATAATAGTAGTACCTACAAGACAATTAATGTCAATTTATTATTCTTCAAACAGAGTTAAACACGTAATGATGATTCTAAGTTTATTATTTATCTTTAGCACTTTGACAAATTTCAAGCGTAATAAAGTTAATTTTCTCGTTGCTTAATATTATTTTCAAGGTAGAAGGATAATAATATATTATTAATATTATGTACATTGCTCTTTTGATGTCTATAAAAACATTTAGTTTATTATACTTACTTCTTTTGAGTTCTTTGAACCTTCCTGTTAGCTTAGAGCAAGTTACCATTTAATAAATTTTTGGAATTGATTTTTTTTTTTCAAATTTAGGTTTTACTTAATATGTATTTAAAAATGTATATTTACGCGGAGGCGATGGCCAGTTATTTATTAAATTGATACATCTTTTACTTCTCAGCTATCGACAATTGTTTTACCCTACACACAGATATATTATAAGTAATTATGTTAACACATAACATGTACACACATTTATTAGGCTCTATATTAAGAGGCTCGGTGGACATAATCAAACTGAAGGTAATAATATCTCCAGAGACCTACACCTAGCTCTTTCAGTACATTTCCCAAATGTACGCTTCCGAAAGGCTTCTTTGATAGTATCGTATACGAAAACTAAAGCTTTTGTTTACAAAGTTCTTACTAGTTAATATCAGTTCTTATAAAAGGAGAAATATACATGTTCATAACATAATTATGTAAAAAATAGGTTTGCCCAAACTGCAATACTACCAATCTAGCCAATTCAGTTTTATTTTCTGTTACTTAAATACATAATAATATGTATACTTAACAGTAACAAAAATAATAATCGCAAAACGCATTGTTTTAAAGTGTAGCTTTTCATTAGGGGTTAAGATATCAGTAGGGAAACACCAAGGGAAAATTAAATACATTATTGAAGACAAGGCACTGTTTACTTTAATTAAATCGGGGATACTTATCTAATGCGGTTAATACAAGATTGCAACGCTAGTTCTTGTGTGATTTGTTATGGTTCTTTCCATGTTGTCTGGCTGGCGGAATCTGTAAAAAATATGGTTAAATCATTCTCTTTGGCTTCTACTCATTTATAACCAAAATTTTTAGGCCTTCTAGGCCTTTCTTTTTAGGTCGGCAAAGCATTGTTTGCCTGTGGTAACATCATAGACGAATACCCATGGACGAATATGAAATCATAACCAGTTACCATCAAGTTATTGGTAGTGGCTTATCTACGGCTATTTCATTAAAAAAAATCTTATTGCATATCAAATGAGATATTCGTATTATAGCATCTCATACTTTGTCCTTAGATGAACGTTGATTAAAGTTGATTAAATTAATTATCTTGTTTCACAAAGCGGTAAAGATGTAGTTACTCGTAAGTAGGAAATTTATCATTCCTAACTACTGACTGTCGAGTTTCACTCTGTTTGGTGATTAATCTGATTTTAATCGCGCTGTTTTATCGATTTATGTTATCTTGTAGCATATATATATGACGGCAAGCGGCCTCTTTCGTTCTACAATGATCGGCCGATGCAGAAGCTGTCATACAAGAAGTCATGAAGAAAAACTAAATATTTAGAATAAGGAATATGTCAATATATGTAGTGAGAATAATACGTGTGGGACTTTAGATGGGATTCGAATAGTGATCACGGAGTAGTGCAGATTGTTGCTGATGTGAACGTTAGGAGAACTGGAAATATATTATGATGCAAATTAAAATGAATATTATTGAATAACCAACACCATAGAATACCCCTTTCTGCTATATAATACTAGCTTCTAAACTTCGGCATGGATTTTTCCTCGTTATTGAAACCTGGAACTTACTCCACCATTCTGCCCTAATCTGGAATGGTTGATTCGAGTCATGGTTGGGTTTGTCCAGCCCCAGCTACAGTGCTTACCGACGAATATTCTTTTTTCTGTGATAGGTAATCGACATGCAAGAAAAATTTGAAACTTACCAAATCTACCACAGGCATAGAACATTTAAAGCGTTTTTGAGAAATCTATATTATTATTACGTAAAGGGAAATCTTTATATCCCTATTTAATTAAAAATTATAGACGCACATAAAAGTCTGATTTTTGATAATGTTAATGTTTATTATGGACAAAAAGCGCAAAAATTATTTCTTTGTGAATAATTTGTGTTAAAATTACATTTATGCGTGCGGCCGCACTGCGGTTGTGACCGCCACGGTTGTGACCGCCACGGTTTTAACCGCGTAAATTCTGTAACACAAGCAAGGCTCTCTTTAACCTACTGGAGGCCCTCGGCATTTTAGGATAATGTGGCCCCTATGACTTTGTCAGAACACTATTTTGTTAGAATAAACAAAGAAAGTAGATAAGCAAGCCTCTAGATTTATGCAAAAGCTAATAAGTAAATAGGTATTGTAGTGAGTAATTTAGGTTCGCTTTATTCGAATTAAAAAAGTTTTTCAGTAATAAATATCGGTTATCGTTTAGTGATCTGGCAGGAACTAGGGGGCCCCTGTCGATCACGGGGCCCTGGGCATGTGCCCAGAGTGCCCGGTGGGAAAGAGGGGTCTGAACACAAGCAGTCCCATACAAGCGGCCGCACTGGCGGTTATTCCCACGACAGATTTTTGATTGAAAAATTGACAGATAGTTGACAGGCCGTTAAAACCGTGGCGGTTACAAACGCAGTGCGCTACATTGAAAAATGTCAAATTTCGACTGTCGAATGTCGAGTTTCGACTGAATCTAGTTTTCGTAAATAGGGGTACAAAGTTTCCCTTTACCATTGACTTATATTATATGGACGCGCTGTTTCTAATACCCCATTTACACGCGCGCGCGAGCCACGAGACAATCCGCGAGACGCGCGCGTGCGCGCGCGTGTGAACAGGGCGCTCGCGGACCAGACAGCGGCGCGTCTCGTGGCTCGCGGGCTCGCGGCGGGAGCGGTTTGTTAGGCGCGGCCAAAGGGGCTCGCGCGAGCGCTCGCGTGGTGTTCACACGCGCGTAGGGGGCGTGGCTTACGGACGCGCCACGAGACGATCCGCTACACGCGCGTGTAAATGAGCGGTAAGGAATTTCGTGTCACGCTTTCGTGCCACAGAGAACTCAATCACAGAGTCACTATGCGCCCAGTGTTGCCAACACCCTACTCCGAAAGAGATCATGGATACATTACTATAACTGGACATATACCATGGATATATTACTCTGTCTGGATTACTTTGTAGAGGTACCTGTGGATTAATTACGTCATAACGGAATGACCATTGTGTTCATCCATTCATTGTGTTATCTGTAATCCCAGGATATCATTCAGCTGTGTTAAATTTTTTTTATAAGTGTTGTGCACTTAAAATAAAAGAAATGTACCGTAATAAATTACATTGTTTCATTTCATTATCACATTCAACATCCGTTTTCATGACGTAAGGACAATTTTGAAGAAATTATAATAAAATGTGTTAATATATTTTTTTACCACCAGAAAAATTATTAGAAAACATTTGGAAAATAGGACATAACACCCCACAATTATGAAGGATAATCTCAATCCGGTCTGCGATTGGTCAAATAGTCATTCCGTTGTGACGTCATCTGTCTTCAAGTACCTCGAAGTTATGTATCCAGTTAAAAGTTATAATTATATCCATGGCGACAATCATACGATTTATGCCTTTTTCCAGTTCATCTCGGAGTGACTACTATATTTTTTTTTAACATCGTAAGTAAACATTAATAATTTAAATATGTATTTGTATGCATTGTTAGAAAATTATGTACGAGTATAATAGGTTCATGATATAATTATTATAGGTTCATAGATTTATCAATAGATGGCGCACATTATAATTACCTATGTCCCGATATTTCTACATTTATAATTTTGTATGTTATTATGTAAATTTATATTATAACTAGCTGCCCGGACAGACTTCGTTCTATCAAAAAAAAATTGCAATAAAATAATATTGCGACTATACATTGAGATGTAAGCTATCCTATCTTTCAAGTTGGATCAAACTGCACACGGTGTGCAAAGGGCAATGAACCTAGTTGGCATACCTACAAGTCCGCAATTTTGAAAAAACCTCGATTCGGCGGCCAGTGATGTAAAATATATCAATCGATAGAATAAATGATTATGATCAAAAAGTATTCAGTGATGAAATGTCGTAAGTGGTATACTTTCTGAGATATTTGAGTTCAAACCCGTAGAAAAATGAAGTAAAAAACTTTGTTTCGGCGGATATTGATAAAACATGTGTCAATCGATAGACTAAGTAATTACGATCAAAAAGTATTCAGTGATAAAATGTCGTAAGTGATATACTTTCTGAGATATTTGAGTTCAAACCCGTAGAAAAATAAAACATTGGTAATTGTCTTTTTTATTTATTAGTGGATCAACACTATAACTATATACATATAAAATATCACAATATCATTAAGAAAACTAAATAAATACATATTTATTCATATTTACATATATACATATTATATTATATATTAAGTACATAAATATTTATAACTACGTATATAACATGTGGTTGAAGACCACGGGCGAGGACATTCTAATTGCTTCAGGTAGTGCTGCCGGACGTGATTCTTGAAGGAACTTTTGGTAGTCTTTTGATGTCTACAAGCAAGGAGTTCCAGAACAGTATTGCAAAGGAATTCCCGAAATAAGCAGTGCTATGGGTTTCCTTTAAATAAACAGGAGAAGACACATTATTCAAAATAGCATAAAATGTTGAGAGAATTCTGAAGTTTCACCTGTGTCGAATTGGTAGCCATTTAAGTTAGGAATCAAACTGGGAAATGTGGTCATACTTACGTAAGCTGAAGATAGGTATATCGAAGTTTTTTTACTTTATTTTCCTACAGTTTTGAAATCAAATATCTCAGAAAGTATATAACTTACGACATTGTATCACTTAATACTTTTTGATCGTAATCACTTAGTCTATCGATTGACACATATTTTATCAATATCCGCCGAAACAAAGTTTTTTACTTTATTTTTCTACGGGTTTGAACTCTAATATCTCAGAAAGTATACCACTTACGAGATTTCATCACTGTAAAATTTTGATCGTAATCATTTACTCTATCGATTGACACATGTTTCATCACTGGCCGCCGAATCGAGGTTTTTTCAAAATGGCGGACTTGTAGGTATGCCAGGTTCCATACAAAAATGTTGGAAGCCCTTTGATTAAAATCGGTTAAGTAGTTTAGGAGTCTATCGCGGACAAACAACGTGACACGTAATTTATATAAAGATAAGAAGATTTTATTTTAATTTATAGTTTTACTTTTTACTTTTCTTTCAATTTCGTTTTGTAGACCGCCATCTAAAACTAATTAAAGTTTTAGTACCTACATTAAATGAATCGTACTATTTTTATTCTGGAGCCATCTTAGGAAATACGACTTTTATTTACCCACCGTACGATCTCTCACTCCGCGACGTCTGGCAACCCTGTTCCGTAGTGATTAAGTACTCTGTGTTCGTTCTGTCAAGTTTGGTTCAAGATGTCGGTATTAAATATTTGACACTAAATAATTTTTAAGACTGTAAATAAAAATATAGTTACTTACCAATTATGATTAAATAAAGTGAAATAAAGTTCAAACGTAAATAATGAGAACGTTTTAACTGTGCTCAATAAACAATAATACGTTATAATTGTTTTTGAACAGTCGGAGTTTTTCTAACGTGACATTTACTTGTGTAGCTTGCTCGCAGCCGACTAAAGTGACCTAAACTGAGTTGGCCCCAGTTGGGGTCAACACAGGTGAACAAAATGTAAGTACTGAACAGCCTGTCTATATAATATAAGTCAATGCCCTTTACATATTAATGTTTAGATTAAGATTAAGGTATCCAGAACGAAGCAAGGAAAGGTTTTATTAACCGACTTCAAAAAAAGGAAGAGGTTCTCAATTCGACTGTATTTTTTTTATGTTTGTTACCTCAGAACTTTCGACTGGGTGAACCGATTTTGATGATTGTTTTTTTAAACGAAAGCTGGTGCTTGTCATGTGGTCCCACATAAATTTGAACGAGATCTGACAAGTAGTTTTTGAGTAATTTTGAAGTCGGTTATTTTTTTGTTAGTAAAATTTAGATTATTATTATAAGACTGTATCTAGACAAGTGACAAAAATGAATTTATTGTAAGCGTCTAGAGGTTTATTTCTTTGCATAAACAACGAATCCGATACTTTGCTTCAGCAGTATTTGCGAAATTGTATAGTTACCTACAGAATCTTTGCTTCACCTTCGCCAATATAAACATTGACTGGCAGATATATAAAATCTATGGTCTTAAAAAAGGGCAAAAATAAATAAAATAGGAAAATAACTGTAAATACATATTCAGCTTACGGAACCCTCTCCAAGCGAGTTTAACTCGAACTTGTCAAGTTTATTTATAATAAATAAGCTAATGCCTGTCAAGCATTAATGCTCGACAAACCCACCTGATGGTTAGTGGAAATGAAGTCGTGGATGGTAAAGCGCACTAACTTGTTAAAAGCCTATTAGTCACTACTGATGACTCTGTAGCCTAGTTGGTAGCGACCCTGCCTGCGAAGCGAGGGGTCCGGGTTCGATTTCCGGCCGGGCAGATATTTATGTGACAGATAAATATTTGTACTCGGGTCATGGGTGTTATTGTGATGTGTTAGATACATGTGTCGTCCATGTCACCCGCAACACAGATAACATACTGCGGGGGTATGAGTGTGTTAGTGTTTATTTATTTATTATTTATTTATTTATTTATTCCGGTGAAACAATCTGGTTCAATGGGGTTCTATGGCTCATTATATAATAACGCTTCACACTCATAGCCCCACACTAAGATTCCGTGTCGCGGGTGCCACGAACAACACACTAGACTAGGACCACGGACATAAAAAAAGAACGGACGTAGCCTTGTCTAATCGAGAGTGAAGCTGACAGCTGACAGCTTGCTTACCAGGTGTGCGTAATTTTATAATTTTTGTTTCGCGATGGTGTCAATGTCGTAGTCGTATGGTGTCAATATGTGGGTGTGTGTACTTGTACGAATACAGAGTTGGTATTCCTATGGGTGCTTCACTGAATTTGTTCTTGGGATTACGTCCGTCTCTTTTTAGGTCCGTGACTAGGACATTAATTCTGTCCAGAACCCAAACAATATGCTATGCTCTCAAATAATAATCGTTATTTCATTCAAAAAACATCCTTCGCAGTTAATATCAAAGATTAATTGCAACAGCGGATAACACAATGGGCGACCTTTGTTTTTATGGTTCGGGCAAAGTATTTTTTTTGTGTTAGGCTGTTTCCAAGCCTTAATCATTAAGATGAGGGTTTACTTGATAGATGAGCTAAGCTTCTAACAAAGCGGATCACTGAGATCTTCCACAGCTAATTAGTCTGAACGACGGAAATAATGCCGACATTACATTATTAGCTTTTTAAAATGTTTGAAAATTTTTCAAAACGAAAAATTGTTTAGTACATAATAATAATAATTATTATTATTATTATATTATTTGTATTATTATTGATTTTTTCTTTAGTTAGATTATTTTAATAAGATACATCATATTAAAGTTAAAGATTTAATCACGATTAAAAATATGTGTAGCGATTGAAAAAATAGTAATCAATTAATAAATTTCTTAACTTTCAGTTAACTTTATTGTGATTTTATCAGTTTCGTCTATACCTACTTAAATATTTTATGTCTTTTTGTTTGTAAGGTTATCACCACGGACGTAAAACAAAGACGGACGTAATCCCAACAACAAATTCAGTGAAGCACCCATAATAATACCAACTCTCTATTCTTACAAGTACACACACCCACACATTGACACCATATTGCTTCAATCGCGAATCAAAAATTACGCACACATGGTAAGCAGGCGGCCAATGCTATGCTTCACTCTCGATTAGACAAGGTTACGTCCGTCTTTTTTTCAGGTCTGTGGTTATCACATGATATAAAAACTGATAGAATTGCGTGTCTGAAATCCACATGTCACATCCTATTTGTTCCGACTGGCCAGCAAAATTTTCCACATACATACCTATATACGAGTATAAACATAATGTTTGGTGAATGAAACATTAATAATATTCTAGAAATAAACTTATTCCGACCTTGGGGATTAAGTTACTATATCGATACCTCTGGGTAGAAAGGTCGTATAAACCATTTTGGCCAAATTGAGTTATATATACCATTTTTCTCAGATTTTTTTTCTCTATCGATCTTTATATACGAAATGCAGAAATTCGCACAAAAATGGTTAATACGACCCAGAAATTTTCGGCCATAGCCTCTTAAAAAAGGTAAATTTTCAATGTAAAAGCCGAATGTTTTTTTTTTGTAGTTTTGTTATGATGTAATGACCATAATTTATATTAACTCAGGGCGTAAAAATAGTCGTTAATTGTAAATGGTTTATACGCCCTAACGTGTTAAATGCATTATCTAAACATAGTTTATTCTTGGTTAATACACCCCATGAAAATGTACTTTAAAAAAACTATATAGGTCGTATATCCATTTTTGGTAAGCTTATGGTCACATTTACTGTCGTAAAAACCAAATATATGTCGTTTTCTTGTATTAAAAACCATTTATAATCATAGATCAATTGAATTCTGACTAATAAACAATCGTGTTACTCTCAGAATTACGAGCCCCAATGCAAAAGAGTTCGTCTAGTCATATATTGCAAAGGTTGTCTGTGTTCAACTTCACTATATTTTTATAAAAAAGGCCTATGAAAAAAATGTATGGAGTGAAATTCTCCATCCTATTGTTGTTAATCAGGCAATTTTAAATAAAAACATCTCTTACCTAAATTATGTATTTATGGCACTTTGATTTGCTTCGTCTAACTCAAACTGTAACCCCGGTCTTGCCGGCCCAATTAGTCAAAGAGTTGTCGAATTTTGGAAGGCGTTAAACTTTTTAACTAAACTAAATTTTAACTAATTTTAAGATCAAATAAAGTATTTTATTGCTAACGAACGAAATGTGAAATTACGTAAATACGAAAAGTTATTATTCTTTTATAATAATAATTGTATTATTCAATGAACAAAAACTACATATATGGGTTTTTACGACAGTAAATGTGACCATAAGCTTACCAAAAATGGATATACGACCTATACAATTTTTTAAAGTACATTTTCATAGGGTGTATTAACCAAGAATTGATTTTTCTTAGACGTAAATCCAAGCTAACTTTAAAACTAAAGAAGATAGATAGGTTTTGATGATTTAACCTTTTTCATTTGCAAATTGTAAGAACCTTTCTCATAGATCATTTTTTTATAACTTCAAAAACAAAAAAGTTATGAATTTTTATGTAAGAAAAAAATTGTTTTTCTGCTCTCCTGAAAAGTCGGGTTTTGGTTTATACGACCTTTCTACCCAGAAGTATCGATATCAATAAGGGTAATACGGTACAGATATTTATAATTATGTTTATAATGTTGCTTGGAAATAACCTTGGAAAACATTTCGTATTCATCTTTTCTCGTTACCTAGTGGTATCCGACGTGTACTACTAGGTACGCAATTTTTTTTAATGGAAAAATCGAAAATGAAAAATGTGCCTAATGCATTGTTTTAGTGGTCTCAAACCATTTTCGTCTTTCAAATGAAACCATTTTAGGACATATCGGTTGCATAGTTTCAAAGTCTATAAAGGACATCCGTACAATCATTTTTTGTGTTTTATAGTTTACTAGCTGCCCGGACAGACTTCGTTCTGTCAAGTTTTTTTTTTTATTTTGAGATATAAGCTATCCTATCTTTCAAGTTGGATCAAACTGCACACGGTGTGCAAATTTGATTAAAATCGGTTCACTATTTTACGAGTCCATCGCGGACAAACAACGCAACACGTAATTTATATATATTAAGATAATAGATTTTCGTTATGTAGGTACATGCTTTGGAGCGACATAGCACACACCCACGCTTTGGGCTTATCTGACTTTTAATCGCGATTTGTTCATTCATTATACCGTGTATAATTTTGCCACTGGATGAAAGCTATTGCCGTACTTATATTCTTTCTTTGAAGGTATTTAATACAATATTCACTGTAATTTCACAGACGTTAGGAATGTAGAATGCAAAGTGGCCAGATTATAGTAACATAACTGTTAAATTTAAAAAATTTAAAACCCCCGACGCTTTTATTTAACTTTGAAACGTCTGAACAGATCTTCATAAATTAATAGCTAAGAACGATTTCAATCACGTCAGCTTTGTAATCCATTTGTTTAGGAGCTACGATGCCACAGACAGACACACAGATACGTCAAACCTATTTATAATACATGGAAAATAGAGAGAAGGAATGGCATCTCTGTATATGAAAAGTGTCCGTAAAAACACGTAAAATTACGGGTGGCGTTGTGGTGCTGTTGGCGGACACTAGCGGCACTAGCGCCATTCATTACGGATGACGCTGCGGATGTACTAGGCATAACTCAGCAAACTTCACTCCGTCTACAACAGCTACGTTCATGGTTCGCTATTTGTATCTCACTAGCGCCATTCAGAAATGGCCATTATTGGAACCTCTATTTTCTGTAAACAGCTGGACACTTTTTCATCTTTCCCTTCATATGAGATGGCCCTCCTTCTATCTCAATGCTCCATGTTATAATACCTCTCTTTTTGTGTCGAGAGTTAAAAAAGAACTACTCATACCTCATCTTCAGAGTCATGCCCATCTTCAACACCAGACCCTCCAGTAAATTCCTCAGGAACAGTGAAGTCATTGATAGCTCCTGGGTGTGGCCATTCTACGTCTGTCCCTGCTTCTGGGTCAGATTCTTCATTGGTTCTTGTGGATTTTCTCCCATGACGCCTGTTGTGGTTAGCTGTTAATAGAAGGGTCGAAGTTGAAAACAGTAAAGGCCGTTATTTTAATATGAAAAGTGATATTATACTAATAAGAAAAAGCGTGATCACATTCTTACTAAGTATATGTAAGAATCTTTAGTCTAATAATTAAAGTAAAAATTAAATCATTGTCTTCTTATAAAATATATGGGTTGTCAATGTTAAATATAAAAAAAATGTTAAATATAATAACGTAGACGACAGAAATATTAAACCGAATGTACCTAACTAAAAGTAAATTCTCTAGCTTAAGTTAAAACTACTTATTTTAAGTACTATTATTTCTTCTGCGCTAAAACTAAATAGATGTTCTGAATTGAACGCAACATAAATTTTATATTATATTCGGGAACGTCATGCTCGGTTCGGTGTCGAACTCTAGAATTTCGTGGTTTGAAATCGTATAAGGGTGAGACCAAACAAGCGTATTTTTTGTGCTGTGCGTCACGTGTAATAGGTCGATTTCATACTAAGGGGCTATCCATAAATTACATCTCACTTTATGGAAAAGGGCGGGTCGATGTAGTGTGACATTGTGTAACAAGGGGTGGGATGGTGTCCTAAATTTCGCAACGTCACATTTCAAAATGTATAGATCAATATAAAAAACGTAATGTAAATAAAACTTATATCGGAATTGCTGGTTTAATTTAATAATTTATAGGTGTAAAATTTTATGATATGTGGTGTCACACTAGGGGGGGAGGTCTCACAAGTGTGACTGTGAAAAGAAGGGGGGAGGGGTCAAAAAGTCATGAAATTAGTGTGACGTAATTTATCTATGGCCTCTAAAGTCCAAACACATTTTGCCTTGACGTGTGGTACAAACATTACTTTAGTAAGAAACCGAATGCAGCCGACTCATTTTCCGCGACTCACAGCTTAAAAAAATACGCTCGTTTGTCCTCACCCTAAATGCCACGAGGCAACGACGGAAGGAATTGTACGAACTTTTCTGACGAATGCAGACGCTGCTTGTGTAAGTTGGGTTTTTATGTAATTGTACAGACGGTTGAACCATATGATGAGAAAAAAATTCGATCAATGCGGAGGTAAATGATATGATATCTACCCACTCAAGCAAGTCTGTGATCAATTGAAATTACTAATATCTTCACGAGAATTTGCAACGATAGCTTTTGCGAAATTGTAAACAACTCTCAATTTGGTTACGAAAACAGTGTTTATTACACAGGCAGTAAATGCAACAACAAACTTGTTTTAATCCTGCTTTTTACAAATTGTCCCTTTTAACGAAAACTCACACCTAACGCCCCATACAAATTCTGTACTAAGGAGCGATTTATGTAACCATTAGTGACTCTGAGTTGGGGCGTTAATCGTTAGTACTTGTCTTCATTACTCCTATTTTACATTCATCTATTATTTCTAATAGTGGTTTCCCACATGAAAATCCGTGCACTAGTTATCGGGATAATAGCATTTAAATACGTACTTGATACTATGAAGTGACTACATTAATATGTATATCCTAAACTTATACAAGAGAGCAAAATTCTTGTTCCGAGTAGGGAATTTAGAACAAGCGAAGGGTTTAATTAATAGTGATTCTGTTAGAATTCTAAGCAGAGAAAGGATTTAAGAGAACAAATAACCGAAATCAGTGAGTTAAATTGAATTACGCTCCCTAATTCAGATATGAATAATGAACTTTATAACAAAGTCCCAAAGTCAATACTTGAATTTCCTGTACGATCATTCAAGGAACATGTAAAAATACGACATAATACATAAATAATTAAATGACAAGGACGATTAATGAGGTACTTACCTGAAGTTACGAAGCTTATTGTAAGAACAGCGACAAACAAAAACACCAAAATCTTCATTTTGCTGTTTCCTTTGAAATTTACAAAAGATTTAACGTATTCAAAAACGCGCTACTCTTTAAATATCTTTTCTGCTACATTTACCTGAATAGCGATAAGGTAAACTGTCCTGCACATTTTGAATAATGCCTAGTAATTATTGGTGATTATTTTAAATACTTGCCTACGAGTATGATTTTCTTTATCAGTGTCTATGTACTCGTAGGGGCAGACAACACAGAAGGTGAGAAGATGAGCTAAAGCTAAAAGCGGGTCCCAACTGAAGAAAGAAAGAAAGAAAGAAAGAAAGAAAGAAAGAAAGAAAAAAGAAAGAAATAAAGAAATAAAGAAAATACTTTTATTTGCAAAAGATACACTTATGGTTACCTATACACAAGGTAAGAATTAAACTTATAAGTGGACCCTTTACAAATTGGAGCCTGCTCAGCATTGTGCTGGAGTCCGGAGACAGCCAGCGCTGATCTTCCGCAGGATCCCTTAAATTATGTCAAGAGTTAAGAGTTAAGAGTCGCTAGAGACAGAAAACAATGGAAAATGTTAGAGGAGGCCTTTGCCAACAGGTGCACTGAGTTCAGAGATATACTGTAAACATTAAATTATTCGCAACTGTAGGTATGTAAAGTTCACGATAAGAGACTAAATAAATAAAGAAATGCTTACACACTCATATCCCCGCAGCAGGTTTATACCCAGGGGCGCAGCTACCACCGTATCAGCCGTATAAATTATACGGAGCCCACAGCGTAAAGGGGCCCCCACTAACACTCCTAAAAAAAAGCTCGCCAGCGGCCTACGACCACTACAGTTGGCACTCCTTTTATATTTGACAACTGACATTGAGGGGGCCCCACAACAAATATTTATAAGGGGCTTCCTTAGGGCTAGCTACGCCACTTTATACCCGTGTCGTGGGTGGCATGAACGACACATAATATAACACATCATAATAACACCCATGCCACGCGTACAAATATTTATCTGTCACATAAATATCTGCCTCAGTCGGGAATCGAACCCGGGACCCCTCGATTCGCAGGCAGGGTCGCTACCAACTAGGCTACAGGGTCGAATGTATGTATGAATATTATACTCGTAGATGTGTTACATACTTGCATAATTGCCACGAAGCAACAGCGGGCACGGTCGGTAGTTGGATGGGTGACCGCTAGTGGCAAAAATTTCTTGAGCGCTTCCGTAGTTCGGAGGGCACGTAAAGCCGTCGGTCCCGGTTACTATCGTAAGATAACAGTCGTTAAGCCATGTCGGAGGCCCTTGGGCGGCATGAAAACTTCCGACACTTGGGTTGGCCACTAACCCCTCCACCAATCCGCACTAGAGCAGCGTGGTGGAGTATGCTCTAGGACTCCTCACGAGGAGAGACCCGTGCCCAGTAGTGGGCTATTAATGGGTTGAAGCCATAATTGCCACGAACATACTAACATTGGTTACTCTAGATCTAGAATATATTAAATTATTTTAAATTGGTGCCAAAGTGTTTTTATTGATTTAAAAGATACGAGACCTTAAAAGCTACATTTTTTATCTAACTGAAAAAACAGATTTAAATGACGTTTCTCTTTCCAGTTTTCCATTTACAGCGAAGAAACCTTAAGGTCAAATTCACTGTAAATGTAGAAGATACATTGAAGTATAATGAACAGACATCTCGAACAAAATGTGTGTCCCGCCGGGAGGTTCTATTTTCAAAATTGAGCCCCCGTTTTCCTTTCAAAATCGAACGAATCCATAGAAAATTGAAGCCGATCGGTGCCAATTCATTGGGACATACATTGTGTTCGCGGTGTCGGTTCTATATGCTAGTAATAATACTTCAATGAGAAGATACGAGTTTGCTAAATGGATGCGACTCTACACCGTCGCTCAACGCCAACCTGCTATTAATAAGGATAAGTGAGGTGATAAAATGTCACGTCGCATCGGAACATCAGTCACCCTGACCGTGTGACACATCAGTCACGTGTGACACCGGTTTTCAATAAGGCTAACTTCAGCAGAGTCAAGGACAGTTTTGCGGGCACGTTTTGAAGTTTCCCTGCTAAATACTAGGGAAAGTTGATCCTCATTATATTAAAAACTAGCTGACCCGGCGAACTTCGTGTCGCCTAGCTAACTATTTTTTTTTCTAAAATAAAAGTAGCCTAAGTTACTCTTTGTTACATTAGCTATCTGCCAGTGAAAGTCCCATCAAAATCGGTCCAGCCATTTCAGAGATTAGCCAAAGCAAACAGACAGACACAAAAATTCTGAAAAATGTTTATTTGATATTATATACCGTGTATACACCCAAATGCACTTTGTAAAAAACGGTTATTTTAATATTACAAACAGACACTCCAATTTTATTTATTTGTATAGATGTGAAAGTGTGGATGTTTGAATGTTTATGACTTCTTCACGCAAAAACTGCTGATCGGATATGTGTGTGGTTGTTTTTGTTATCGTAGACAGCGCAAAACCAGTGCATCATTGACTATCATTGGGTCTGGTGGTGTATCTTTGAAACAGAATTTGTAACCCCTGAACGAGTGGCATATAATGGGCATAAAATAGCGCGAATAGGAGCAGTATTGAACAGATCTCTCTTATATTTAGTGAACTAGTACGTACATTCGTACGGTGTCTATGTATGCGTTGCTCGAGCACGCTGGTATGAAGTTATCCCTCTGTTTTTTTTATTATTATTGAAATAGCCGGCAGATGAGCTGACGATCCACCTGATGGTAAGTGGCTATCGTCGCCCATGAACATCAGCAACATCAAAGGCATCACTAATGCGTTGCCGGCAAAGAAAGAATGAAGAAAAAGAAAGAAAGAACTGGCTCTCAAGCTCCCAACCGGAACACGACGAATCGTTTGGCGGCTGACTCATGCTCGAGGGTGGTAGCTATCCAGGTGAACCCCATGGAGAAATAATAATAGTAATAATGGTATTAATTGACAATTAAAATCAATATTACCAATACAATCCCTCGGGGGGCTCTACCACCGGCCCGGATTTAGTCGCCTCTTACGACACCCATCCGGCGTGGGATTGGGGTTAGTATTCAAAGCCGCCCCAATACAGCTAAAATGTGTATCTGTTTTGTAAAAGTGTGTATCTATTTTGCGCTTATTGTGTTATGCTCGCTTAATTTTGTGCTTGATTGCGCTCTCGTGCCAAACTTTACAAAACTTTTCACCTTGCTGCTCCGTTCTGTTATAATTTACTCGTAATTTATTTCGTTTATCCAATAAGTACCTAAAGCAATCGTGGATGTTTTATACTCCTAAAATTAGCTTTACCTGTGTGTGTTTGTGTATTTATGTATGTATATACATATTATTCGTGTATATGTATCAGTAGCGTACCGTGGGGGGTCCGGGGGTGCCATGGCCCCGGGTGGCACATGAAGAGAAGGCGGCAAGCCACTCGATTTTCAAATAAAAGAAATATGTATTAAAATTAATTATTTTATATTTATTTTAATGTAAATTGTGTTATGAAAAAAAAAAACAATAAAAGAGCATTTTTAATTAAAAAAAAAATTAATACGTGGGCGGCAAAGTTCATTGGGGGGGGCAAATTTTCGGTCGGCCCCGGGCGGCGGGAGCCCACGCTACGCCACTGATATGTATAATGTGTGATCAATGTAGGAGAACTCTCTCAAACTCCTAAAACTGTTGCATCATCCCTTAGATATAAAATAACTCCATATAACGTAGGTATGTTGGAAAAGAGTTTGGTATCTTCGGAAAGCTTGCTTCAGCTTGCAAGTTCCATTCTTACTCCATTAATAACCTTCTTTTCGTATTCGAATTGAGGAGATCTGTAGGAGAACAAAGGTAACCGACATAGCTTTTGAGCTAATAATATTCTTTGGAATATAAAATAATTCTTTGGAATTAGCAGGCTGAAGTGGCAATGGGCTGTCTACATAGTTCAAAGGACCGATAACCGTTGGGGAAGAAAGGTCCTCGAATGGCGCCCACGTCTCGGAAAAAGGAGCATAGGACGCCCCTCGACCAGGTAGACTGACGACCTGAAGAAGATAGCGGGCATCCGCTGGATTCAAAAGGCTCAGGACCGGACAGAGTGGCGCAAGTTAGGGGAGGCCTATGTCCAGCAGTGGACCTACAAAGGCTGATGGATGGATGGGATAGAACCTTCTTTTCAGCAAAAATAAGATTTTTCAATTGCTCATACTAAAAACTGATGACAAAATCATAATATAATTTTTTTTTCTGATATTCGAAACAAATTTAATATTTACTACCAGATCATTATATTTCTTAATCCCTTTTATAAAAATGTACGTACCTATACAAAAAAAATAATATTAAAATTATACTTAATATAATTCTGACTAATATACATATTTTTCTTTCTTTTTCTTCCAGTACACTTCTTTTCATTTACTAAATCAAGTACCTAAGTCCACTAACTCAGCTTTACTTTTCTCGATTGAAGTGTTCCGATTTTTTCTTTTCTTCATAAAGTAAATTAAATAAAACTTTTAATGAAATGAAACTTAACCTCACAAACCTCAAGCATAGGTAATTCACAACGAGCTAGAACTAAATGAAAGCCGTAACTCACTCTCTGGTCCGACCAAGAATGAACAAGATATAAGATGTCAGAATATAGAGTAGCTTCTTACAATTGTTCTGCTCAAAGAATATTGTAGGTGATGTACCTATGTGTATGAATCACGGAACACTGTGTTCCGTGGTATGAATATAGGTCCAATATCTGTTTACAATTATAGATTAACAGATAATAAACAATAAAAAATATATAACATAACATAAACAACGCATTGTTCGGAAAATATGATCCTTAAGGTCACAAGTCACAAGGAATATGAACTCTGAAAAACGAAACCATAAAAACCGTTTTTTTCTATTTATGTAATACGAGTAACCGCCCTCGCTTTGCTTCGGTTTTCTTATTTTTTTACACCTTGGCTTACATTATTGGAGTTTTATTAAGGATCCCTATTTTTTTTTTGAAATATAATATAGCCTATGTTACTCGGGGATAGTGTAGCTTCCTAACAGTGAAAGAATTTTTCAAATCGGTTCAGTAGTTTCGGAGCCTATTCAATGCAAACAAAAAATCAAATATTTCCTCTTTATATAATTAGTATAGATGTAATCACAAACTTAACAGTAATGACAGAAGACTCCATAGATATTATTCATCAGAACTTTATACCGGTTAAGCTTTGCTATTCTGCAAGAATTGGAGGTGTAAAAACTTACCGACTCTGATCGCTATATTATTCCTAGACCAACATTAGGGAAAATCAAAAGTCAACGTTCTCTAGATTACTTTCCTTTTCGGAATAAATCATATATCAGCTTAGTCCGATCAAACCGATCGAATCTAAACTTTAATCAGAGTTACAGCTTTAAACATTGCAGTAAATATTATCATGATAAAAACACAGTAAAACTAGGGTTGTCAACTTTAACTTGGACATTTTTTATACACTAAACTTTAAAGCGGATTTACATATCCTGAAGGGACTTCTTAATTTTCACGTAAAAATATAATATACACCAGCTGCCCGGACAGACTTCGTTCTGTGAAAAGTTTTTTTTTTATTATTTTGAGATGTAAGCTATCCTATCTTTTAAGTTGGATCAAACTGCACACGGGGAGCAAATTTGATTAAAATCAGTTAAGTAGTTTAGGAGTCCATCGCGGACAAACAACGTAAAACATAATTTATATATATTAAGATATAGCCTCATTCAGCTATATCTTAACGAATGCCAGTTCATGGTTATCATTTTGCCATTTAATCATTATCTGACTTGTTTTTAAAAGTTAGTTGTTAATTGATCATTAACATAGTAACAATTAAAAGATATTCATCAACAGAGTCTGCTTAGTACAATACAGTAATGACTTTTTAAATAAAATAACAGTTTTTATAGGTACACAACACACATATTTCAATTTCATTTACTTTGAAGATTCCGTCTCGCTCATTATTCCTCAATCCTCAGTTTTGATTTCGATCACTACAGCTTACAGATACCTAACATCAAACAAGAACATAACCATATATTATTCAGTGCGACACAGATTCTAGATACATAGATATGCAGACTATGAACAGTTGTACACACTGTTTACTACACGATAACAAAGGAAAGTTCCGATTCAATGTAATCCACGTAACCACTAAGAGTGTTAGACGTGGTACAAACATGTCAGTAATGTGTACATGTCTTAACACTGATATGGGTTGAGAGTGTACCTAATTGTCAGTACACTCTCGAACTGTCAGTAGGGCGCAGAATAACGATATGTACACATTAGGCTCCGGAACGACGAATATTGATGATCGACGGAATATGAATGTGACAAGGTTAGATGAAATGCTTCCTCATTGAAGATATTTTTCTAATGTCGATGTTATAAGAGCTACTAAGTCTGTTAATTCTAATAAATTCTAAAATATTAAATACTAAATATTTTGTAAGCTTTACAAAAATCAGTCTGATATGTTATTAAAAAGTTTCAAGTGACAACCTTGCTTGACTTGCTTGTACAATAGCAGAATACAAAGGTAATAAATAACAAAACCAAATGATTGCGCTAATATTACAATCAAACAAGATCTTTTATACAGTCGGTCAATGATGACGTCTAGACAGGTCAACGTGCAGTGACCAGCGCTGCAGCGTTCCGAAATCTAACAGCGTTTGGGCACAGTATAAGGATCTACAGTATTCGCTCTTCATACAAACGGCCGAAAAGCGCGTTATACCTACCCACATCCGAATACGCGTGCGATACGAGGGCAACAGCGGCCGCTGCGTAGCGATTGCCGACAGGCGAACGAGCGGAGCTTGTACAGTCGGCCGCAGAAGTAGCTTAACATTTTAGTACCTTGTCATATTACATTTCTTGAATTTGTCATAGATGTTGCTAGGAAACCGTCGAAACAGTTACTATTACAAAGTACTAAAATGTTAAGCTACTTCTACGGCCGACTGTACCACGATCCGGTCGGTACAAATAACAATTTTTTTAGTTTTTCTACTCTGGTTGAGCTGTATGGTCGTGTGCGGCTGTGGATTTAGAAAAATTTAAGATGGCAGTAGAAAAGGGTAACAGAAATAGTAGACATTATTGTGCTGTTTTTGGGTGCTTTAATTCGACATTAAGTCACCCAGGAATATCATTGTTTACGTTACCTGGAGACTCCGAAAGGTAAGACACTATTTTTATACACCTACCTACAAGTACGTATTATATAGTATATATAATACTATATAATATAATATATGTATAATAATATATAATACGTACTTGTAGGTAGGTATATATAATTATTGTAGGTAAGTAACTTAGGTAGTAGGTATTGTATAATTATTGCGTTATTGATTAATATTACCTTTATTATTGTATTGTAATTATTAATAAGAAATCAAATTATTGTATTCAAGGTCTTCGGTCTTGCCGAAGGAGATCAGTGCATGTAGGATAAATAAATAAAATAAATAAAAACAAGTACGTATTGCAATAAGTAGGTACCTAAATTGTTTATTTTTCATAAGTCCACCGAGTAAAATGCCTAGATTTATAAATAAGGGGCTAAAAAATCTAATGGTTGATTATTATTACTTTTGTCGTATTGGGGCGGCTTAGAATACTAACCCCAATCCCACGCCAGGCTACAAGTACCGCCATTTTGAAATATTTGAAGTTTATAGAATCGGACAGTTGTACCTTTTTTATTTACCTTAACCTGCAAGAAGAACTTACCATACCCTAAGAGTCTCTGTCTCTAATACAATACTGAAGGCTTACGAACCTTCACAGTACTAATAAAAACACAACATAGATTTTTATGGAACACTTCCTTTTTATTCACAATGAATTGCATTTATTAAAATAGAAAATATAACATTTATAAATACAAAACTACAAAAAAACTCAAGTCGTTTTATAAAATTAAAATACTGTCGGCGGACAGCCCTAGCGCGCAGCGACGCGTAGGCAAGTTTTTCGAGAATCGGGCCGAGTCACGTTACTGTATATATGTGTACTGTGGTTTGGGGAAGAGCGATAAGGATTGACGCATAAAGATTTGACGACCCATGTGGCTCAATGGTTACCATGCTGGATCGCCGCACCAAGGGTCCTGGGTTCGATTCCCAACGAGGCGGAAATTTGAATGATGAGTTTGAATTTCTGTTCTCGGTCTGGGTGTGAATTTCCTTGTCTAGTATGTTGTCCATGGCACCCACGACACAGGGAATCCTAGTGTGGGACTATGAATGTGAAGCGTTATTTATTTATTTTTATTTATTAACCTGACAATTTGTTATCATGTAATTCCATATGATGATATGTGAATTGTGATACACCAAAGTGACGTTAAGAAGGTTTTTTCGACAAGAATTAAAATCCATATACCGTGTCAAAATGTATGCCTTTTTCTATGGAAGTAAGATACTTCGTAATTTTACATTCTGAATTATGTACAGTAAAAGCAGGCAGCAGGAGAAGCGCTCATAGCCCGGCGGCTTGCGTCGATCCTAAGCGATCGACAAACTTAAGCAACAGCGGGCGCGGTCGGTAGTTGGATGGGTGACCGCTAATGGCAAAAGTTTTAACCCATTAACCCCTCCACCAATCCGCACTGGAGCAGCGTGGTGGAGTATGCTCTAGGCCTCTTTAAGGGGATTGCCTTGCCCGATGACCTTGGAGATTTGGTCCCTCTACTAGTATTTTTTAACTAAGCGCCATCTACCGACCAACGACTATACTACAATAAAACGAACTGAAGATAAAGCAAGAAAACATGTGGCACAGAGTTTTCATCGTTTTTGCCTATTTATATTCGCTCTCTGAGAGATCTTCGAATACATTTTGTTCCTATAGTTTTTGTAGTCTTGTACGAGTACCTGCCTACATGATAATAATTTATTTATTTTGAAATACACTATGCATTATGCCTGCTGATATATTTATTATGTAGCTTTCATTCTACTAAATGATACATTCTGAAGTCTGATGATGACCAGGTAAGTACTGATCAGTTTTCAGTAACGGGAATAGTTAGGATGACCTAGCTTTCAACATTTATCTAATTGAGCATGGGTGCTACTACATGAAACATTCTGAAGGTCTGATGATGACCAGGTAAGTGCTTATAGGTTCTCAGTAACGGAAGTACTTAGGATGACCTAGCTTTCAACATTTAACTAATTGAGCACGGGTGCTACTACATGAAACATTCTAAAGGTCTGATGATGACCAGGTAAGTGCTTATAGGTTCTCAGTAACGGAAGTACTTAGGATGACCTAGCTTTCAACATTTATCTAATTGAGCACGGGTGCTACTACATGAAACATTCTGAAGGTCTGATGATGACCAGGTAAGTGCTTATAGGTTCTCAGTAACGGAAGTACTTAGGATGACCTAGCTTTCAACATTTATCTAATTGAGCACGGGTGCTACTACATGAAACATTCTGAAGGTCTGATGATGACCAGGTAAGTGCTTATAGGTTCTCAGTAACGGAAGTACTTAGGATGACCTAGCTTTCAACATTTATCTAATTGAGCACGGGTGCTACTACATGAAACATTCTGAAGGTCTGATGATGATCAGGTAAGTGCTTATAGGTTCTCAGTAACGGAAGTACTTAGGATGACCTAGCTTTCAACATTTATCTAATTGAGCACGGGTGCTACTACATGAAACATTCTGAAGGTCTGATGATGACCAGGTAAGTGCTTATAGGTTCTCAGTAACGGAAGTACTTAGGATGACCTAGCTTTCAACATTTATCTAATTGAACACGGGTGCTACTACATGAAACATTCTGAAGGTCTGATGATGACCAGGTAAGTGCTTATAGGTTCTCAGTAACGGAAGTACTTAGGATGACCTAGCTTTCAACATTTATCTAATTGAGCACGGGTGCTACTACATGAAACATTCTGAAAGTCTGATGATGACCAGGTAAGTGCTTATAGGTTCTCAGTAACGGAAGTACTTAGGATGACCTAGTTGATGACCTTGTTTTAATGTTGCCATTGAGGGCCATCCATAAATTACGTCACACTAATTTCATGACTTTCTGACCCCTCCCCCTCTCTTTGTCACAGCTGGTCACATTTGTGAGACCTCCGCCCCTAGTGTGACGTCACATATTATGAATTAAGTTCCAAAATACATATACATATGTATATATACCAAATATTCGATTTTGGAATGTGACGTCACAAAATTTAGGATCCCCTCCCACCCTTGTCACACAATGTCACGCTACATCGAAACCCCCTCCCCCCTAACGTGTGACGTAATTTATGGATGGCCCTTTGTGATTGTTTCTAAATTACAATAATTAATTAATTCTATAGGAAATAAGGAGTAATCAAGGTCTTTGGTCCTGCCGAAGGAGATCAGTGTATTTTAATAAAAATAAAAAAATATATAAAAAAATATAAAAAAATAAGAAATAAGGTTATGGGGGCATCAAGAAATCTGTAGTTTAAATTTTCAAATATCACCATTATATCTAGCAGGTACGCGCGGTAGCGTGTCCAGCCAAGTTCAAGCTAACAGAACTGGCGATCAGTACCGCGTGTAAAATTACACGAACGATTTGGAGCCACTTTTGACCCCCTCATAACTCAAAAAGTATTCGACATAAGTCTGTAAAATTGCTCATTGCTTGAGACTTGCGAAATATATATTTGCTCCAGATTTCATAAACACACCTCAAACGGCTATTAAGATAACGTCCAAAAATCGTCATTTTTATCACTGAATGACCTATAGATCAAAACTCTAAACTAGTTCCAGATGACCTAGAAAGTTAAAATTTGGCTTCCAGATAGGTAGTTGAGTATACAAATACAAATACCAAGGAATAAATCAGAAACTAGCAAATTTTTATAATTTTATTATAATGTGTAATATTATACGAATCATTTCGAGTTACTTTTGACCCGTTCATAGTTCGAGACCTATTTCACCTAAATACATGAAATTTGGCACATTTATTAAAACCCCTTAGCTTATTTAAAATTTAAAATTTTATAGATGTGGCTAAAACTGTTTTTGATACATTAACGTTTAAAAATCCGCATTTTGGTGACTGAGTCACTGACATAGGATTAAAAACATAACCTACTTCCAGATGGCCTAGAAACTAGATATTTTGCATCAAGGTAGACTATCAGGCGTATCTAAAGGAAAAAATCTAAAAACTGAAAGTTATTGATAATTAGTGAAACAAGTGAATTAGCGGTTCCACTGTGTAGAGTAATTTTACAAATAATAATGGGTATATTCATTATCTATAAACACTAATAATTTCTAGACAAAAAGTAATGATATCTTATCAAAAACATAAATGTAAAATGAAAGCCAAGTTAAAAAAACGATTGAGATCTAAATGGGTTCCAAGTTCTATGTAAAAAAGACTAAAATTTTAGTCACAGGGACATGCAATTCAAACTTTTAAAGCACCATGGCCGCCTATTTCTTGTACTTTGGAAAAAAGTAAGTTAGATCTATAACTCGTCTTCCAGATATATTTTTTGTTCCTGCTTGTGATTCTTCTTCAATAATCAAATCTTGTAAATCTTCTTCATCTTGTTCAACCTAAAACAAACAAACAATGCAGTGTCAAATTAAATTAGCTAGGGAAACTATCTAGTATCTAACAAATACCATAGTGTAAGCAAACAGAATAAGTTACCAGCAAAATTTGCTCTGCTCCCTCATCAACTTCCATCCCAGACAGATCGTATGTTTCTGTTAACGGCTGAAGTTCCTGATTTTGTAATTCTGAGTTTTGCTGGTTCCTGAACTGCCTGAAACATAATAACTTAAGTGAGCGAATGTAATGTTTTTGCTGCTACAGTCAGTAATAAGCCATACACAAAAATTCAAATGAGTCCAAACACGATGGTTCTACGCAGTGCCATCATTGAGATCCTTTACCCATCTTCGGAGTCCACCATCAGGTAGGTGACATCATCAGTCACCAAGGTCTCAATGAGACCTTTCAAATGAGTCCAAGCACGATAGTTCTACGTAGTGCCGTCACTGAGATCCTTTACCCACCTTCGGAGTCCACCATCAGGTAGGTGAAATCATCAGTCACCTAGGTCTCCATGAGACCTTTCAAATGAGTCTAAGCACGATGGTTCTACGTAGTGACGTCACTGAGATCCTTTACCCATTTTCGGAGTCCACCATCAGGTAGGTGAAATCATCAGTCACCAAGGTCTTAATGAGACCTTTCAAATGAGTCCAAACACGATGGTTCTACGTAGTGGCGTCACTGAGATCCTTTACCAATTTTCGGAGTCCACCATCAGGTAGGTGAAATCATCAGTCACCAAGGTCTTAATGAGACCTTTCAAATGAGTCCAAACACGATGGTTCTATCTAGTGCCGTCACTGAAATCCTTTGCCCACCTTCGGAGTCCACCATCAGGTAAGTGACATCTTCAGTTACCAAGGTCTTAATGAAACCTTTAAAATGAGTCCAAACACGATGGTTCTATCTAGTGCCGTCACTGAGATCCTTTACCCACCTTCGGAGTCCACCATCAGGTAGGTGACATCGTCAGCCACCAAGGTCTTAATGAGACCTTTCAAATGAGTCCAAGCACGATGGTTCTATCTAGTGCCGTCACTGAGATCCTTTACCCACCTTCGGAGTCCACCATCAGGTAGGTGACATCGTCAGCCACCAAGGTCTTAATGAGACCTTTCAAATGAGTCCAAACACGATGGTTCTATCTAGTGCCATCACTGAGATCCTTTACTCACCTTCGGAGTCCACCATCAGGTAAGTGACATTATCTGTCACCAAGGTCTTAATGAGACCTTTAAAATGAGTCCAAACACGATGGTTCTATTTAGTGCCGTCATTGAGATCCTTTACCCACCTTCGGAATCCACCATCAGGTAGGTGACATCGTGAGCCACCAAGGTCTTAATGAGAGCTTTCAAATGAGTCCAAACACGATGGTTCTATCTAGTGCCGTCACTGAGATCCTTTACCCACCTACGGAGTCCACCATCAGGTAGGTGACATCATCAGTCACCAAGGTCTCAATGATACCTTTCAAATGAGTTCAAACACGATGGTTCTACGTAGTGACGTCACTGAGATCCTTTACCAACCTTCGGAGTCCACCATCAGGTAGGTGACATCATCAGTCACCAAGGTCTCCAAAAGCCTTTTCAAATGAGTCCAAACACGATGGTTCTATCTAGTGCCGTCACTGAGATCCTTTACCCACCTTCGGAGTCCACCATCAGGTAGGTGACATCGTCAGCCACCAAGGTCATAATGAGAGCTTTCAAATGAGTCCAAACACGATGGTTCTATCTAGTGCCGTCACTGAGATCCTTTACCCACCTTCGGAGTCCACCATCAGGTAGGTGACATCATCAGTCACCAAGGTCTCAATGATACCTTTCAAATGAGTTCAAACACGATGGTTCTACGTAGTGACGTCACTGAGATCCTTTACCAACCTTCGGAGTCCACCATCAGGTAGGTGACATCATCAGTCACCAAGGTCTCCATGAGAACTTTCAAATGAATCCAAACACGATGGTTCTACGTAGTGCCATCACTGAGATCCTTTACCCACCTTCGGAGTCCACCATCAGGTAGGTGAAATCATCAGTCACCAAGGTCTTAATGAGAGCTTTCAAATGAGTCTAAACACGATGGTTCTACGTAGTGCCGTCACTGAGATCCTTTACCCACCTTCGGAGTCCACCATCAGGTAGGTGACATCATTAGTCACCAAGGTCTCCATGAGACCTTTCAAAAATTCAAATGAATCCAAACACGATGGTTATACGTAGTGCCGTCAATGAGATGCTAATACCCACCTTCGGAGTCCATCATCATATTAGGTCTCCATCTGCCGCGGCGCCGTCAAACGAAATTCTCAAGATAGCTAAAACGTTAAAAAAATAAACACACTAGAAATAATGTACTCAATAGGGTAGGTACTTACCAATAGTTTTGGAGAGCTCGGTCACATTTCACTTACATTTATTCATTATATTAGCCACAGTCAGTCTTACTCTATGATAGGGTCAATAAACTAAACGAAATTATAATCTACTTTACATATATTTACAAACTTAATTTTTATTGTTCTTTTACGAAATATTTATATTTGTACTATTTACAATATGACTTCATTCAAAAATTTTTCAAAACGTGAGGTTTTAGTTTTTATTTGGAAAAAATAGCGCGCGTACAATCCACCCGTCACAAGAGTCATCGAGACACTGATGTATCGCGTTCCGAGAGTCCCGAGCACGCGACGCAGGGCTTAGCGGGGGCGCTCCAGCGGGGTACTGCTGAAGTTTTGGGTTTTTATTCATTTTTTCAAAATATTAAAATAATTAAGAAAAAAAAACCATACAAATTGTGAAACACGTCATTACATATTTTTTAGTACAATATTCATGCCGAACTATTTAACGGTTACAGAAAACATTTACAATTTAGGTTGAAGAAGGACCTATTTAACAAATTTTTTTCCCAATATTTGGGAGAGGTTATTAAAATTTTAAATAATAGAATATCATTGTGATGACCTTCAGTATACCATATATTTTTTATATGGAAATCGCACAAAAGGATTCATCTGCAATCTTCTTCAAACTTACAGTATTTTTGAGATTTGAGCGAGCCAATCCCCTTAAGGGGAGAGACCCGTGCCCATTAATGGGTTGAAGCCAAAAGCAGGGTTAAGGTTAGGTATAAGGCAATGTAAATGAGTATATTAGTAACTGTACTAGCAAATAACTGTCTTTGTGCAGTTAGAGGATTCTGGCATTCTAATATAATTACGTAAGTAAATCTTATAATCCACCTGATGGTAAATGGAGAAATACTGTATATTTTAATTTATATGTTGAGATATGTATTTATTATCAAGTAAACATAATATAATATTCGAACAGTTCAAGGTGGTCTCTAATCTCACCCAAACTGTCGATGTCGATGTTATAATTATTATTCTTTATTATTCCAGAATATAATATATAGTAGGTACCTAACTACATACTCAACGTAATACCTAGCCCGTACTCAACGTTCAAATTTGCGTAAGGACATAGTTAATAAACAGTTAGGAACGACACTTAATTATGATATATTATGCAGCTTAATATACTCGTATCTTTCGGAAAGTGAATATAAGATGATTAAGTTCAAATACAGAGATGAAATTAACCTACGTTTCCTATGTTATTGCCCCATTTATCACAGTTATGTATAATATTTAACGCGTTGACTATAAATTTGAGTCGATTTTAACTAAGGTTGTTGTAACATTTATTATAATTATCTAGTTTTATTTACTTGCAATAAGTACTGATAGATTTTCGTCGTTATTTTTTTACTTTTATTTTTGTAGAACCTTGGTCTTAACGGATAAAAAATAAACTGTTTCAATAATATCAAATACCATGTTATCCCAGATCACTCCGTGTAAACTTTTTGTTTATAATTTATTTATTGTTTTCAAGGAATTCTTTCAGTAAATACATTCATAAAATTTTTACTAAGTTGTGGTCACCAAGTAAGCTACCACGAGAGTTATATTTGCTATTGTTATACCTACTCTTAATGTGGATATACTAATATACTTGGTGTGAAGGGAATATGCACGTAGCAAGTTCACATTGCCACGTCAATTTATGAATAACATTTTTGTCTCAAAGTCTCAAGTAAAATTTAATTAAATAGAAAATTTCACAAGTATTACTCTTCTCATTAATTCAAGAAGAATGAACAGGTTACATTTCCTAACATTAACTATAAAAGATTTATTCGCCGCGTTGCCAATATCCTACTAATATAATTAAACAATTATATTTAGACTTATTGGAGTGGCTTAGGATAATAATCTCAATGCCATGCCGGAAGGGTGTGGTAACAGATAATTTAGTATGCTGTCCTTATATACATAGCAGAACCAATTAATAAGTGCGGTTTTATCATCGAACAACTCCTGAAATAAATTGCTTCACTATAAAATTGGAAAGTACCTATGGTGAAAGTCCAGTTTCAGGATAACTACGAAAACTACAACTCCTTCTGACTTGTAATTAGAGTAAAACCAATTATAATTATTTAACACTATATTTAACAACTTTGCGTTGTTTTAAAGAAACCATTCAAACGTTTAAGAAAATCTTTTTTCTCCATAAAACAATAATTGTAACAATGTAAAAACCAAAACTGTCTGTCATAATATCCAATTTAGAGACATCAAAATTCACGCCAGAATATTTAGAATTTTTAAAAAAAGTTTACAGGAGAATTTGCTGTTATAAGAAACACTTCGTTCGCAAAAGGGTGTTTCACAAAACGAAATATTACTAAGTTAAATCTTAAAAAAGTCAAGATAACAATCCATAATAAAATTGTCCCACTGCTGGGCTTGGGTTCCCCTCTCACATTGTGGGGGTACAGGCCTTAGTCTACCACGCTGGCCAAGTGCAGATAGGTAGACTTCACACACCTTTGAGAACGTTATGGAGAACTCTCAGGTGTGCAGGTTTCGACGATGTTTTCCTACACCGAAAAACACCGTTAAATCATTTATCTGTTGGTATCTGATTTAGTCACAACATTATAAACGTCCAATTCTTCCCAGGGAACATACATACTACCGGTACATAATCTATTGTCTATGACCTATCCTATGTCCTAATCTTATGTTGCCATACAGTCATACACGATCAAGTAAGTGTACCTACTTGATCAAGCGTCAAGCGGACTTGAAGCGGCATCCAGTATACTTGATCGTGTATGGCCACGGTATAGCTATCTGGCCATATATCTATCATATGCACACTGGATGGCGCGTCAAGTCAAACTGCAAATTTGACAAGTCAGACTTTAGACTTGATCAAGTACACTTAGTTCAGATACCTCACGATCAGTACCTTAGACAAGATCTGTCGGTGTGCCAAAATCTACAAAATGACATGAATAATCTAAACAACAGTTATAATGATACAACGTGATAGATATACACATAAACATTCTGACATCTTCACCACCTTTTACATTTAGATATACCCACACTAGGATTCCCTGTGTCGTGGGTGCCATGGACAATACAACTCACAAAGACACTTACAATTAGTTGTGCCGTATCACTAGTTGTGCGTAAGTACGTAGTTGGCCCGTTAGGAAACTGCGATTAATTGACAATAATGTAGTTGTGCCGATGGTAACACTTAGTTGTGCCGTACCACTAGTTGTGCGTACGTAGTTGGTCCGTTAGGAAAGCGCACTACTTAGTATTAGTAAGATCAGAAAATTATAACATTATAATTTCTCAAAATATAAATTAAATAAGCAAATTAAAATAAATATTATAATAGCCACGAAAAGTAAATAAAATAATAAGCCTGTTTTTACCGTCCCGAGTTTCGTCATTAGGGAATAAAAACTCAAACGCGCAGACTTTGATTAATTCGGCTAATGTTTTGTTAATTCAAAATATTTCACATTACCTACTGTACTAAATTCGGTCATTATATTTATTACCCACGGACCCTCTCCTTGATAAAGCATAAAAAAAGAATATACCATCAGCCAATGTTATTATAATTATGTACAAAAACTCATATTTTAATAAAATTTTAAATACTTTTAACAGTAGATTTTAATTTACTAATTAGTAAAATCATGTAAGACAGTTAAATTGTGATGTAACTGTGTGCCGTAGCGAATGAAAATCGGAACATTTTGATGTATGAACATATCTATCTGTATTAAAATATTTTTGTCACCAGGGGGTGACAGGGGTGAAAGTATTCGCGTACAATCCAAGAGAGTGATCCAAATCAAAGAGAGCATTTCAGTGAGTTGTATACCAATCGAAGATCTTGTAGGTTGTTACCTAATTTATGCCGAACTAGCTGACCCGGCAGATGTTGTTCTGCAAGATGCTATTTTTTAAATAAAAGTAGCCTAAGTTACTCCCTGTAACATCAGCTATCTGCCAGTGAAAGTCCCGTCAGAATCGGTCTAGCCATTTCAGAGATTAGCCGAAACAAACAGACAGACGGATAGACAGACATACAGACAAAAATTGTAAAAAATGTTGTTTTGGTATATGTACCGTGTATACATCCAAAGTAAAAAGCGGTTATTTTAATATTACAAACAGATAGGCCAGTTTTATTTATCTGTATAGATTAAGTCGACTGCTACCTAATCTATGCTCGAAAGCTGAAAGTTTGTTGGCTAATGATAAGAATAAGGAGTGTGTTTTGATCATAGACATAATACTTCTAGACTAGGCAAGGTATCTGAGCATATGTAAGTGAAACCGTCACGCTGCGAAGAAAGGCAGGAGGTAAACCTATCCTTGTCTTACTTACGAGTTAGGTACGCGAGTCTCCTTGGTCTCTTTCTTTTTCTAATAGCGTGACGCAAAGAAGGCCCGCTTGTCTAGTCTAGTAGTATTATGTCTATGGTTTTGATGCTCTTCGAAGCATCTTATCGCTAATGAATTCTAGCTACTAGTGTCACCCATCCATCCACTGACAATGGAATTTGACTATAAAATAAACGATTATGTATTTCGTCACATTAAGTAAGCAAGAAGAATTTTGTTCTCTTCTCTTCTTGTAAGAGAAATGTAATTTCTAAAGACAATAAAGATTATTATGCTGAAGAATAAAGTAAAGAGGTCCGTATCGTCACTGCTGACATCACTGACGCAAAGCGGAGTACGTTTATATTTCACTGGATTGTCACGGAATTCGTCACCCCGTCATTAAAGGTCACAGAGGGGAGCTCATACTTTTTACGTAACCCTCTAAATGTCACTTACTATACTGCTTTTATCAGGCGACCAACATAACCTTTTTAACCTCTTCAGTACCTCACATGCCTTTATTCTTTGTGACCAAAAATCTTAAAGGTCGAAGCCACTAAATATTATGTAACACTCATATGTAACAATAGACATTTTCAAAATTCGATCGACGCGGTCAAAATTCGACCGTAATTCAATGTGACAAAGGGTAAATATACATTATAATTTTTAGGGTTCGATTTTCTTTAAAATAAAATTTAAAATTTTCAAAGACATTTAATTTTATGTCTTTGAAAATTTTTTCACTCCTCCGTGAAAACTTTAACTTTACCTAACCTGCATGCATTTTCGTGATAAATAAATAGCAAAGGAAATAAAATGTACACAAAATATTTATGGTATAAATTCTACAATCGAATAACGAGTAGTAAAATTTTGCAATAAACTGTCTATCAAATTTTCTTCGATATATACGAGTAAGTTCGTAAACAATACTAGTTGTATCTCTCCCATAATATATTTTCCTCAATGTTCTTGAGCATAGAATATCCATAAAAACCTTAAGTTTATTGTAGTAAGAAAATTTATGAGTGCCGAGGTTACTTGATTAACATTTTCATAAGAACGAAACTACAAATTATTATTCATAAAATGTTTCACGAGCAATACTTCTGCTTATGTTACGGTACTTGGACAAAAGAAAGACGCTAAATAGGTTAATTTTAATTTATTGAATTGGATTTTATTGAAGAATTACAAATATATTATAGCTTAATTATCTGTATTTTTATTATCCCTTTAAAACTGTGCTTGATAATCATTTCTAGCTTTTGAAGTTATAGTTGTAGAGATGACACATAATGGTAAGTTAGACCTACTGTCCACGGTGCTTCATTTTGACGATTGCATGTAAGCTGCATAATATCATATAGGCAATAGGCAAAACAAATGCAATTATAGTTTGTCGAATAAATGTGAAAATGTAAAATTTTAATAAACTGCTAAAAATCTGACTCTTATCTTCATACAGAAGTTGGAGTTCAATATGGCATATTATGCTTATATCGCTCACCTAGTAAAACAACGGCACATCTACGTTTGTCACATTTAACAGAAGCAAGTTTCAAAAATTATATAAAAATGTTTAAAATTAATTTATGGGTTCTTTTTACGTTTTTTACAAATTGTATGGGTTTGGTTACTAGTATAGACATTAATACATATTTACCACTATGTAGATTATGCACTTTTAAACACGTATACCATATAAACTCAATTTCGCATTTTTTGCAGATGTGCCATTATATTACTAGGTGAGCGATATAATATGTTGTAGGACATTCGCAGTAGTATTTGTATTATCTGGCATATTTTGCCCCGACCGTGGTGTTGCCCTGACTGATTTTATATTTTTTTATTAAATTTTACATTTATTCAAATTAATTATCCGACTCACTATAATACGCAAGATACAAGCAAGCACGCGACGATAGACATGATGACAGTAAGTAAAAAACAGTAAAATTATGTATTTATTTAATGAAACCCTATTAATGGATTACAAAACACGCATGTATTGTATTATTATGAGCGAGATTATTAATATTTTGAAATAAATAAAACTACAAATTACGGCAAGCCGCCATGATATCTTATACGCCAATAAGTCTCAATCAGAGCGAATTGTGTCACGCCTGAGTAACAAACGAATATGACAATACTGACAATGACATCTTGTCTATTACACTACTCAGGTGTGACGTCACAAGCGACATCATGACACTTTGAAGTGTTTTGATGCGAATTTTAAACTTACAAATTAAATGTATTGTATTATGTATTTATAAATTATGTATTTATTTTATACTAAAAACCTTATTTTTTGCGGAAATATGATATACCTACGTTATAATTATAATATATTTCCTAACAATATAGAACAGTATTTCAAAATCTGTCATAATGCCCATTGACGAAAGCATGCGTATAACATGCGTCTACATGGACAGAAGTCGCTACTTACACTTTTGCCTCAGTTTAACGACGTGAAAATGTATTGTCTTCCTATTCATCAGCATCGACAGAAATGAATAAATTTCAATACCACATTTAAAGTTTATTTTAATCCGCACACGCAAATTTCACAAAGCTTAAATGTTATGTAGTAGGTAACTACGAAACTACTCCACTAAGCGTTCTAAGCTTAACTTTGTTTGAAAATTGTTTAATTCAAACTATGTTGCAGCTTATTAAGAGTAAGTAGCTCATAATTTATAGTTGAAACTTGAAAGAACTTAAGTGTAAGTGAATTTCAACCGAAATTATACGAGATGTTACATTAAAATTAAAAAAAAATTAGTCTTGTGTCTCGATGCGGCATCGTCACACATTTGGAGCATATAATCTGAATTTTAACCAGAAAAAAATTACCGACTTCAAAATAACTCAAAAACTACTCGTCAAATCAAGCTTATATTTAAGTGGGACCTCATAACAAGCACCAGCTTTTGATTAAAAAAATATTCACCAAAATCGGTTCACCCAGTCGAAAGTTCTGAGGTAACAAACATTAAAAAAACCAATCGAATTTAATACCTCCTCCTTTTTTGAAGTCGGTTAAAAGTAAAATGAAAATTCAGTGTCAGTTACTTAGTCTGTGTTGTTGGCATCACATCTTAATTTTATATACCCAGCCAGCCCTCAACGTTGTGAATTTCAACCGGAATAAAATTATACGAGATGTTACATCCGAAGGGATTTAAAGTAAGTTCATTAGTTCATAGCTATCAAAAATCTGTACTTATATGTAGTAATTTGAAGTAACTCGTAAGTCTTCTATTCAAACAGGCTTGTATTCAAGTATTCCCGCATCAAAGGTGTCATACATTCAATTTCGAATTCTGTATTGGTATCTCATTAGACTTAGTCATTACTAAGTCTACAATGTAGTCTAGTGGGTACTAAGACATTGGTTTCCCAAAGTGAGGCGAGGGCGTTTTCTTTAATGGCTTTTTTATAAGATAACTAGCTGTTATCTTATTAAAAGCTAAACCAGGAAATTCGTTCCACATTTCACACGTGCGTGCCAGGAAATTACGTGATAACCGAACTGTGGACTAACGCCAGGTATCCAGGTGGTGTTAATGGGAACCTGGTACGTGACGAAAATCAACCGCAGGTATTAAACTAAAGCGCTTGTTTTCATCATAACATTACAGACTTTGAAAAGAAACTAACAGTAATGTTCCATTTTCCAATCCGTTTTCCTACAACATACTGTTATTTTAGTTTGCCAGACCATTTTATTTCACTTAAATTAAATGTAGCACCTCAATAAAACATACATTTTAAACATAATTTACAATGTGTAAACAGCGTTAGGGTATAAAGTGAAAGTAGAATGTACGTCACGTACAACGTCGGCCCTAATAAAAATAGAATGGTCGTAAGACGGCAGTAAAGATGATACGTAAAGTACACGAATCCTTGTTTCGAGGTACGTAACTGATACAATGTTAGATGTTTAATGAAGATGTATGTTTAGTCTGTAAATATAAGACGTCTATAAATCAATTGCACAAAACTCTGCGTCAGGTACCTACAGTAGGCCAATTAACTCGGTAATCAATCGTTTTAACCGACTTCAAAAAAAGGAGGAGGTTCTCAATTCGACTCATTGAAGTATTATTACTAGCATAATTATTATAGAACCGAAACAACGTATGTTCTAATGAGTTGGGGCCGATCGGCTTCAATTTTCATTGGATTCGTTCGATTTTGAAAGGAGAACGGGGGCTCAATTTTGAAAATAGAACCTCCCAGCGGGACACACATTTTGTTCGAGATGTCTGTTCTATGACATTATACTTCAATGATTCGACTGTATATTTTTTATGTTTGTTACCTCAGAACTTTGAACTGGGTGTACCGATTTTGATGATTCTTTTTTAATCGAAAGCTGGTGCTTGTCATGTGGTCCCACCTAAATTTGAGCTAGATCTAACGAGTAGTTCTTTTTGAAGTCGGTTATTCTTTTATTGGTTAAATTCAGATAATTCTAAGCCAATTTATAATTTCATGATTTAAAATCTTTAGTTCTAAGAATTCATTTTTAGGATTCTATAAACTAGAAATTTATGGCAATTAGTTGCATAAACTTACCAACCTTTACTTTAAAACCAATACTTTTCCCAGGATGAAACTATTCTATAAATATCCCGTGGTATAAATAACACATAAGTATGCCAATTGCCAAGTATCATCCAAATCATTTATCAATTACTATTATTACTTCTCGATAGGGTTCGCCTGGATAGCTATCACCCTTGAGCATGAGTCAGCCGCCAAACTATTCGTCGTGTTCCGGCTGGGGGCTTGAGAGCCAGTTCTTTCTTTGCTTGGCAACGCATCAGTGATGCCTTTGGACCCTTTGGTGTTACTGATGTCCATGGGCGACGATAGCCACTTACCATCAGGTAGATCGTCAGCTCGTTTGCCGGCTATTTCCATAAAAAAAATCAATTCAGTGGTTTTCGCGTTATTCTCATACAGACAGAAAAAAATAAAAATAAAACTATTAGGCTATATCGATACCAAAACCTATTTTTTAATCCAATGAAATATCCAATATCCAACGTAGATTAGTTTAACTCCGTTTACAGATTCCGTTCAGAGCTGACCAAAAACAAATGACGAACTGGAATCTGCATCACAATTTTCACTTGTAATAAAAAAAATATTACAATGAAAACATCACTATATTTATCTCAGCTGCTTTTCGAACATGTTAAATCATAAGTTATACTGTAAAATGAACCCAAAAAACACACAATAGAAGGCAGAATATTGAATAGAGTGTTGTCGATTCAGTAAACAGTTTTTCACTGGATAATAATAGAAAGCTGACGAACCAAGCGGTCGCTATAACAATGAGTCGTAAAACTTAGATCCCTATTAAATTGCATGTCGAATACAAACAGGATTACTTTGACATAAACTGTAGCGTCTATGGTGGAAACAATAAAGGGAATTGGGAGTGTGCTAGCTATTTTTAACCGAAATGAGGAGGTTTTCAATTCGGTTTTTTATTATTTATGCTTTTTTATGCTTTTATTATTATTAAAGTATAGCGCTTTATTATTATTAAAGTATAACGCCAATAAAATGCAAAAATGTGAATACTTCCTTTATTTTACTTCATTGTCTTGGGCACAATTAATAAAACTTACTTTTAAACCTGACTGCTTAATTAACTTAACTTCAGACATGGAGACGGGGCGGAAGTGATATGACAGAGTTGCCATACGTACCACATCCGAGCAACAGACTATTTAAAACAGATAATATAAATGTAACCTAACTAACAATTATGTTTTTTTATGCTTTTTTCATAACTACGCCTTTTGTTAATTTGGATATTTGAAGCGCACTTTTCGCGGCGTTGTCTGCGTTTTACGGGATAATAAGTACTTAGCCTGTATCTTAATCAAGATCTGTGTGCAAAGCAAAGCAAAGCAACAACCCATAATTGTCCCACTACTGGGCTCGGGGTCCCCACTCACGTACAGAACATAGTCAGCCACGCTGGCCAAGTGCGGATTGGTAGACTTCACACACCTTTGAGAACATTATGAAGAACTCTTCGGTGTGCAGGTTTCCTCACGATGTTTTCCTTCACCGAAGCAAGTGATAATTAACTTGTAATACGCACATAATATTTGAAAATTAGTGCGTGCCAGGATTCGAACTCGGACCCCTGCGTTCCAAGATCAACATTCTAACCACTAGGCTATCACTGCTTTTAGGTCTGTGTGCAATTTCATGAAAATCCGCTCAGTAGTTTTTGTTGAAAGAGTAACAGACATCGTCACAGACTTTCACATTTATAATATTAGTAGGATTTGTCTATCCAAAATCTTAGGATAGGTAAATGTTAGAGAGGAATATTAATAAATAATAAATAAATTATATTCTATTGTATCTAATTCTATTGTACCTAATTGTATTATGATAATAATTAAAAAGTAATATAGATTGTGTGTGCTGAAACTGTAACACAACGCATGCTGTGATTGCCTATAATTGAAAGAGCAGTTATGTATACGAGTACATCTGTAATGTGCGTAGATTTCAAGCTTGTTGTACTGTTTCTTGCATTGGCAATCCAAGTAAATAGATAAATAACGCTTCACACTCATAGTCCTACACTAGGATTCCCTGTGTCGTGGATGCCATGGACAACACATAGACAAGGACATTCACACCCAGACCGAGAACAGAAATTCAAACTCATCATTTAAATTTCCGCCTCGCTGGGAAACGAACCCAGGACCCTTGGTGCGGCGATCCGGCATGGTAACCATTGCGCCACACGGGTCATCAAATATGTATATTAAGTCGAGTGAAATTTTAAAGGCTCTCTCTCGCATACAGATGTAGAAACAAACTATTGGATTATATTTGTAAAGACGTATCTCTCTCTGTAAAGTAAGTAATTTTATTACGAGGATAAAACTTATTTATTCCTAAGTTAAGTCAAAGGTCGTATCCGCTCAAGTAAAACGTTACAAAATTACAAAACGAAAATAATGGCTTTCTAGTCACAAAATTAGCAGACAAAGGGCAAAGTCCATTCAAGTCATTCCCTGAGAATATTGTAATGGCTCAAAATAACTTTCTCGTTAACTTGAAGAACGCTTTTAATTCCTCTATTGAGGTAATGATAACAATTAATTATACAGTTTCATTAAGTTGAGTCTCATTCTATTTCTTTGTTGTTTAATCTTGTGGAAAATACAAGATGAGACTTGAAAAGAATTTTTATACCAAATTTTAAGTCTTAACTCATCGCCAAGAAACAAAACCTAGAACGAATATATATATATTTTTTAGCAAATCCGACAGACGAGTAGTATATCAATGGATAATTTCGGTCTGTTCTTCTCCCGGTAGGGGCAGACATTTATGAGACTAATAAAATATTTGATACTAACTAACTCGGAGATTTTTGAGTTCATTCGTTACAAACATACAAAAATACAAAGCTTTCCTCTTTATAATATTAGTATAGATAAGTCGTGGGTATATACGATGTCTTATTTGTGTTGTATGTGCCGCGAGCGACTCGTGGAATCCTTGTGGACTTGTAACAGTAGCAATAGAGAATACAATATTGTTATACAAATAAAGTAGTTTATACAACCTTTAAGCATTTGTACATAATATGTATGTTTAATACACCAATACAGCTAAAGTTTTGTTTACATAACCGTAATTAGTGTTTGAACTTGTTATAGTGTTACGTAGCTCTAACTAGGAACTACATTGTACATATAATAAGTAGTTTACCAAACCAACTTGATATGCAAATATCCATTTAGTTGCTACAATACAAGCGTGAAGTTAGCAGCGAGTGAAATCTTTTTCGCACACAAACACAAGAAATATCTGAACCTCTCTCTTCTTTAAATCAAGCGACATAACTTTTTTTATGTTGTAGTAATTGAAATTTTAATTTAAAATGTATAAATTTCTAATTTTGACTGTGACCACTTACCATCATATCAACTGACTACTTTTTTTCGGCTAATGACATAAATTATTCTTCTAAAAAAATAACAGACTTCAGAATTAGGAAGAACTCAAAAATTACTCATCAGATCTCGTTTAAATTTAAATGTGATAACATGACACACACCAGCTTTTGAATGAAAAAAGAATCATCCAAATCGGTACACCCAGTAAAAAGTTATGAGGTATCACACATTAAAAAATACAGTCGAGAACCTCCTCCTTCTTTTGAAGTCGGTTAAAAACTCATACGGGTCTTTCCCACTAGTCCTATTGATTTGTCCTATGATGGTATAACAACTGGCACTGTTGACCACAGATTAGGCAGAAATACCGACAATTTGTCAGTTGTGTTGTACAAGTTGTACAAGATCCTTGAGCACCCTTCAGCATGAGTCAGCCGCCAAACGACTCGTCGTGTTCCGGCTGGCTTGAGAGCCAGTTCTTTCTTTCTGTTTTTTCTCTCTTTGTTGGCCGGCAACGCATCGGGGATGCTTTTGGTGTTGCTGATGTCCATGGGCGACGATAGCCACTTACCATCAGGTGGATTGTCAGCTCGTTTGCCGGCTATTTCCATCAAAAAAAAAGATCTTATCATGAGTACAACTTACAAAACTTGTCACTATACTTGCCAGTCATTCGCCGTCAATCCGACAAGTCAAGATAATTTTATCGAGATTTCTAAAACAGGGAAATTCTTATGAATTTTATTACGTGCTATTTTAAACAAACTGGTTATATTAGTACGTAGCCAGTAAGAACATACAGTTCCTGATAAACAGTGAAAGTTATGATACATGTAATAATCATATGATAAACAGTGAAAGTTATGATACATGTAATAATCATAATCCTTAACCCCTCTTTTTAACCGATTTCAAAAAAGCTTGCATTTTTTTTTGTTTTTTCTCAGAACTTTCGACTGGGTGAACCGATATTGATGATTTTTTTTAATCAAAAGATGGTGCTTGTCATATGGTTCCACTTCAATTTGACTGAAATCTGACGAGTAGTTTTTGAGTTATTTTGAAATCGGTTATTTTTTGTCAAGAATTATTTACGTATAATATCATTGCCTTAACCTAAAAAATAAGCAGGAACATTAAATTCATCAAATAAATCTTATTGAACTTTATAAAGTTTAACAAGATCTGTATATAGATAGACTACCATTACCTACCATGGGTAAGTTTTACGGCTTTGATCCGTGTACTACAAAGTGAAATGCGATTTCGATTTTTTTTCTACTTACCAACCTTTACTACTTTCCCACCTGATTTTAAGTGGCAACGTAGCCTTATGATGATAACGAACTAGCTAAGTAAGAACCTATTCATCTTCGACTTTTATCTGCACAACCAATAAAAGTCACACAACTGGGCTACAATCTCCAATCACAATATGAGAAATACAGAGACCATAATAAACCACGATAACCAATATTGGAATCGCAGAATTTTGAGAAAAATATGAAAAACTCTTAGACACGCTTTCTCACGATGTTTTCTTCACCGAACACTGATAATAAATTTTTAAAGTGCATATAACTTTCAAAATTTCAAGTGCAAGATTATAGAGATGCAGAGTAACCTACAATTAAACTCCTATTCCATTATGACTACGTCGACATAATGGATTTATTTATGACTATCCAAAAATAGATTTAAAGCAAAGTTAATGTAATGTTACTAAGTTCATTTATTTCTCAGTTGAATGCAGTTGCTAAATGCAAGGAATTTCAGTTGTAAAATTCAAATGCCTTTTAATGGTACATATAAGGTACCTACTACCTACTTTATCATTTTAACTAACGGCACTTGATTCGCCGATTAGCGTCAGAAAACCCCGTTTATGTCGCTGACTGAGTGACATTGTGGCATTTGATTCACAGATAAGCCTGACAAATTGCCTTTTGTGCCACTAAGTTACACACATCAATTTACACTCACACACAAATACATTTTAGCATTTAATTTATTGAATAAATGATGATCTTCACCCATTTTATTCTCTGAGGAGAATTAAGTACAGTAATGCTTAAATTCGAAAAATCCAAAGTAATCTATACATATTATAAAGAGGAAAGATTTGATTGTTTGTTTGCATTGAATAGGCTCCGAAACTATTGAACCGATTTGAAAAATTCTTTCACTGTTGAGAAGCTACACTATCCCCGGGTGACATACAGGCTATACATATTTAAAAAAAAATAGGTTTCCTTAGCAAAACTCTAATAATGTAACCCAAGGTGCAAAAAAATAAAGAAAACCGAAGCAAAGCGAGGGCGGTTATTCGTCTTTTATAATTAAATAGATTTTAGTTAAAAATAATGAGTTCAATAAAAGCCAGTGTTAGTAGAAGCCCTTCTTACTTCCATGTGGGTTATACGCTTTATATACAAAAATATACGTATGTATATGTCACTAGAAATGCATTGATTACATAATACTATCATTCAATTCTATCGTATAGAATACAAAAATCGTGACTACATATATATTTCCATAAGCTCAGAAATTTCCGCTGTAAAAATGTTATCTTAAGCTCCCGAACAATATATTTCAATTCACAGGCAATTCATATGGCTTATAGGGAAGTGAATTGTGAAGGAAGAAACACCATTACAATAGGCAGTCATTTCTAAACGGACAATACATCACTACTTTCGCTTACAGAAGTGTTTGCCTAATATTTATTGGAAATAATTTCAGTTATTGCGGTTTGTATGGACTTTCTCCTTCTATTACGTATTGTTTACTCGTAGTAACAGTTATTAACAAAGATTTCTAGACTTAGATATTACTACTTGACAACTGTTCTGAATTAAAAGTGGGACATAGCGCAGGAGTTTGACGTCTCTCAGCGATTTTTAGGGTTCCGATTTTACTTCGTTTTATAGTTTCGTCATGGCCTTCCGTCCGTTTGTCCGACCGTCTGTCCGTCCATCTGTCCGAAGCAAAGCGCTGAGACCCTTAGTGCTAGAAAGCTGTACTTTGGCATGGATATAACATATTTATTTAAACTCCAGAATCGTAGAATAAAAATATTGTAAAAATTTTTTTTTTCAAGGTACCTCGACTACAGGTAGGTAACGTGAGGATGAATTTTATCGGTGTATTGGTGTATCGGGTATCGTTGAAAAGGTCTTTCAAAAATATTGCGAAATATTTAAAGTGCTTTAAAGTGCTAATTTGGGTAGAGTCAAGTGTCCCCCCCCTGCCGACTAGATGGTTGGAGTTGGACAAGTGAAAAAACTCTCAAATAAGGTTATATGATGAATTTACAAGAAAAACTATCACAGCTGTGTTAATGCTAACACAGCAACAACAGTAGTTAAAATTAGTGATAGTCGATAAACTTACTATTACGGAACCCTACATTGCGCGTGACCAAACACGCACTTGCCCGGTTTTTATACTGCTCATTCTTATGTTATTTCTTGAAAGAATAAGCAAGATAGTAAATGAGGTATGAAGAATTGAAGAATTGATACGCATTAGTAGTGCGCATTTATTACTACCGCACAACCGGCATTATTTTACTTAGAAGTCTTTGATTGATGTTACTTGTCTTCGGGAATCCTTTTCCTTATTAGATCCTACAACCAAATTTGCATGCCTTGTAGGTAGAATAAAACGAGAACTCAAACAATTAAGACCTATAATAATATTATTATGCAACTTCCTAACTGCAAATAAAGATTATATTCTATTTTCTAACTAAATGTTGACACGCTCACACCGACACCCTTATTCCCGAAACGAATGCGTTCAAGGGATCCGAAATTCAACTTTCGACCGGAGTATTATAGTAACATATGTGACGAATACCTAAATGTTTGTATTCAGGTCTTGTGTAATTCATTGTTTTCTTTATGGACATTAATACCAATATTAATAAAGGGAATTAAGCTTGTACGGTACAGATACGTGTGTGAATTAATAAGTTATAAAATACTTCATTTCTTCTCCCTATCACAAACAAACGTCGATATATTTGAAATTAAATTGATGGCTAACAAAGCCATACTTCTATTTTTAACAACCCTATAATTATTTCTATTTTAATAATAAAAACCCTTTAAAACTACCATGGGGATATCATATTCTATTTCACTCGACTTTTATACTCGGATATTTCTCAGAAACGCAGCCCGCTCAAATCTCTTTTACTTCATAAAATTGCATTACCAACATTCAGTGTTACATCCTTTGAAAGTGATGAAATCATAAACTCGTACCTACTCAATGTGCAAAGCACTACGTCAAATGACTCTTAGTACATTATCCTTTCGTATCTAATCTAGTAGGTACAGTCAGCAAATAAATTGAAAATGCAAAGCATAATACAAAAACGTTTTGTAATGATTAGTATAACAGGATTTTTGTGTTATTATAATAATTGTTAAATACTCCTTATATCCGTATAGATGATTGATGGTTGTTATTGTAACGGTTCAGGTTGAAAATAATGCAATGTCAGCAGTTTAAACGTCCAAGCTTGGGTAGGAATCCCGCACGCACATTCAATTTTGAAAACTTATTATTAACATTGATTATTTCATGTAAAAAGCTGATAAAAGATCAGACAGAAAGACATCTGTACAAAAGGCTTCACCGATCGATGGACAAAAAGAAAGCGTATGTTCTGTTCTCAAAGATGTGTAAAGACTGCCAATTTGTACCTTACCATAGCATAGGGACTTTAATCTCATTATAGAGAGTAGACCTGAGGCCATAAATAGCTCAGTTATGCGTTGTGATAGGGGTATGTATCTACTTCTAAATTAAAACAAAATACTAACGATAACATTTTATTAATTTCACATGGTAACATATTTATAACATAAAAAATAATATCAACCACTTGCGCTATCATATACCTAGACTAATAGAAATATGTACAAACAAAAAAAACGGTGCGTGTACTTTTGTACGCGCGTGAGACGTTATACTTCTTTGACATAATTAAATAAATATTTAATTTAATAATGTGTATCAGTTCTAATTATCTTTCAAAAACTATTTTTGTACTAAATAAAAATAAACAAGTATAAACTAGATGGCGTTGTTCAGGAACCTGAATCACGCTGTTGAGACTGTGGGATTTGTATAAGTAATAAAATTAAATTTTAAAAGAGGTAAAGATAATAAGAAGCTAGGGCCATCTATCCAGTACTTTCATACCCCCTCCATGGTAGCGCAAACGCTTAACGCAACCTTTTTGCAAGTCGCATAACGCTTCCCGCCCACGTCAGTCTTTTTGTAGGACCGATAATCGGACCGATTTTTTCTTCCATATTATTTCTGACCGACTTTTTGACCGACTATTGCTATCAGTACGTTACGTTCTATTTTTCTGCTACAAAAAAGCGGTCACCGATTATCGGACGTGGGCGGGAAGCGTAAGAAGTATAACTTCATAAATAGTCTTCATCCACAACAAAGCCAATCTACGTTCAAATTTCCAATAAATATCCAATGTAGTACATTGGAACTGTAGCTATACTAAATAGAATATTTTACATAAAAGTAGCTCTTTTTAAGACTACTCTACTCTTTTAAAGACTACCTACATTATGGTTTTTTAGGATAATTGCACTTCTTAAGGCAGACCATGCAAATCCAAGTGGGTTCTTCTGTAGTTGGTGCCATTGTGGTAGTAGTGGTGGTGGTCTTCTTCTGTGGCTTGCAGAAGAAGTAGGGGTCGTGGGTCAAAGGAAACTCTTCTACAATGTGTTCATCTGGCCAACCAGGCTTGCCTGACAGAAACGGGGGCTCATCCCAGTAGATTGAAGATGCATCTACACAGAAATAAATTGCTTAATTATTAATAGTTAGTAACATCTATACTAAAATCATTATCTATCGCGTACATTGAATATTTAAATGCAACTGGTACTCAGGATACATATTTATAATACCAATATTTCTTCCCAGTTACATGCATCGCGTTTAAGGCAAGACTACGGTGACGGGGAGAAATACTTGTCAGGTGACAAGGTAGAATCGTGAGTACCAGATGGTTGAATTGCTTGACCAGTAGTGACTATCATACACGACCCGGGAAACCTGTCACATAAATGTCCACTCCGGCTGGGTATCGAATCCGGGAAAACTCGCTTGGCAGGCAACATTAAATCTAAGTTACTTGACTATAGCTATTAAAACTGAAGATTAAAGTAAATACAACAAAAAGTTGAGAGTTCCTGAAAAGGAAAGAAAGGAATTCCTGAAAAGCTAAGCATTGCTTAGTTTGTTGGATGGTTCAATGGTTCGATACTGTCACTGCTCAAAATACACTAATGAATAATAATAACGATACAATACTAACAGATCACTAATGAGTTGGAGCCAGATGAGATAAATTTTGCAGGCTCAGGAGTTTCGAAACTTTCTTTTGATGAAAGATCGTTTCGCTTTTGAACTAAACAGTCATAAAACTTACGGTCATAAATATTCACGGACTAAAGGTACTATGAAAGCGTGATCATCTTAAGACTTAAGTTATTATTTAAGTTTAAGATTAGATAACCCAAAAATATTAATCGCATTATATCTACATAAGTTAAATGTAATTATCACCATTATTTTAGCCCCTAACTACTGTAACTCCTGGGCTTATCTTCTTTAAGAGATTAAATTTTCGAGAATACTGTTACATGAATAAAAATGTCATTTTCAGTAAAACTGCGAATATCAAAAACTTAGAACCTATTGATTTTAATGAAAATCGAACCAGTTCTGTATCTCCATGAAGTCTTAAGTAAACCTTTGCTGTCAAAATGTATAATTATGATGACACTCTATTTATGTACAGACGACTCAATAATTATTCCCACGTGGCAAATATTTTCAGCCTGCTAGTTATTTATCAATCAATTTTGCCAAGTTGTTATAGTGCTTCGAAAATTTGCGAGATTAACAATATTTTTGATAACATAAAACTACAAAATACGGCAAGCCGCCATTGAAGTATTATTACTAGCGTATAGAATGGACACCGCGAACACAATGTATGTTCCAATGCATTGGCGCCGCGCGGCTTCAATTGCCAATGGATTCGTTCGATTTTGAAAGGAGAACGGGGGCTCAATTTTGAAAATAGAACCTCCCGGCGGGGACACACATTTTGTTCGAGATGTCTATTCTATGACATTATATTTCAATGCAAGCCGCCATGTTAGTTTGAACGCCGATCAGTCTCAATCAGCGCGAATTACGTCAAACTTCTTAAAACAAATGAATATCACCATACTGATAATGACCTCTTGTCTATTATTTTCCTGAAGAGTGACGTCACAAGCGACGCCATGACACACTGAAGCGTTTTGGTGCGAATTTTAAACTTTATTTTTAATTACCTGATCCCTAGACACTGTTCAACACTTTTAATTTATTTGCTACAGTTAAAAACTCACCGACATCGCGGCGTTTTCTTGGCGAGCAGTACAAAGGGCAGACCTTAATGCAGAATAATACGGGCTCCGGCTTTTCTGAAATTTAATTAAAAACAATATTTTTCGTTACTCAAGTTCAAAGAACGCGTGTCTGAAGTCTGCAGAGTCTTTAACGGTGCTTATAAACAATAATAATGAAGTTCTGGCCTTTAAACTCTGGTCGCTGAGGAACCTGGGTTGATATACACTATACAGCTCTTAATTTTCTATGCTATGGTATAAATCGATTGAAGGTCAACTTCAGGTCTCCTTCTGAAGAGATCTATACAGCATACACCACGCTGCTCCAATACAAATTGATGCAAAAGAAGGCCTGTGACATGACTTAACGACTGTTGCAACATATGAAAATAACAAGAACCAACGGCTCCGAAGCACAACGCTCAGTTTTTGCCACAAGCGATGAGTTAAAAAATAATTTACAATTTGAGCTTCGGAAACCAAAAAGATGAGGAAACCTGTAGATATGCTAATCTGGAAGTGATCTATAGTGTATGAGGTAGGAAAGTCTGTTAATTCAGTGGACTATACAGTGTTTACATAAATTTGTGAGTGACCTTAACTACAACAGTAGTCCAGGAATGTTATTGGCCTTGATGGTGATTCATTTAGTGCATCTGAGAAGGTGTTTGTCAGCTACAAGACAACAAACCCATGACGAGGTTATATTGTGTCATCCGTAATTCACCAAAGTAAACCTTGGAGAAGTAAAGCCAAGGCAGGCTCAAGGATTACCAGGGCCTGCAGGAGAGCTTATAGCTACTCCTACAACATTATTTCCAAAATAAAAATTTGCATATCAATATCTGATAGTTAACCAAAAATAACATACCGAATATTTTGCGATTTATTCAACATTCGTGGTATTTCATGTAATCACCTGCAACGTGGAAAAAAGCGTTTCACGATATTTTCGTGGATTAAAGCAATACAAAATAAATGTTTATATGCAAATGTGGAAACTCATTAATACATGTCAGATCTCTCCGAACAACATATGGATATGAAAACGAAAAACAATCCATCAAGCTGAAAGTAATATTAAATGTAGATATTGATTAAAATATGTGGGTATAATAATTAAGTAGGTGTATTTTAATAAAATGAAATGGGGACGTACGTCTGTATGTTATTTTTTTATGGAAATAGCCGGCAAAGGACTTGCCAATCCGTCTGATGGTAAGGCCTATCGTCGCCCATGAACATCAGCAACACCAAAAGAATCACTGATGCGGTGCCGGCCAAGAAAGAGAGAAGTAAAAGAAAGAAGGAGCACTTACCATAATAATAATAATAATACTCATTTATTTCAACTAACTAAGGATCAGTTGATATGTGTTAATTTGTCTGTGTGTTACTCCTTTATGTGCGAACGAAGATTTGAAATATTACTCAGTTTAAAATGAAATGTTAGTAAAAGTTGGTAATGAAGGCGTTGGAAAATAATCTCTTAGAAACATCTAATAGCAATTGAAATAAAGTAATTTTCATTTCTATAGAACTTTCCCGTACCAAGTTATGTTTCCGTTAACAAGTTCACGAGTTTACTTACAAATACGGAATATGGAGCCCTACACTGCTCTAGGCCTTCCCGCACTTGCCTGTTTTTGAATTTATACTTCTTATGAGACAGCATAACGTTAAACGTTAAACGCTGCCATGGAGGGGGTATGTAAGCAAGCACTGGATAGATAGCGCTAGCTTTTATCTCTACCTCTTTTAAAATTTAATGTTATTACTTATACAAATCTTACAGTCTCAATAGTGTGATTCAGCTTCATGAACAACGCCATCTAGTTTGTACCTGTGTAAACATAGGTAGTACTACCTATGTTATATTTGTTCAGATATTTATGATTATTGATTCTTGTTTTTATTTAATACAAAATAGTTTTTGAAAGATAATTAAAACTGATATATATACGTTATTAAATTAAATGTTTATTTTATTATGTCAAAGAAGTATAACTTCTCACGCGCGTACAAAAATACACGCACCCTTTTTTAATTGTTGATTTAAATACAGGTGTAACATTTTTACAAACACGTATAATCTTAATTTACATTATACGAGTACCTGGTGAATTTGTATTTTGTAGCTACACAAAATCCTAATAATATCCTGATGAGTTTTAAGCACGGAATATTTTGTTGTGTTGCATGGAGATCACGTTTGCGCCATAATGACTGTGTTCACATTACAATGATTTGGAAAACACACTGTTTACTTTGGCTTTTGTTTAGGTTTATACAAACATAATAACTGAATACCGAAAACATAAAAGCGAATCATTCAATTCGTGTTCTATACACAACACACAATCGTAAAATGTTTTTTTAAGTTTTTTTTTTAAGTAAAGACACGAATCCACTGAATCATACCGATCATATGTTAAGATCCTCATCCATATATGATTTTTCCCGATATTAGGTAGGTAGGTATATCGTAAACAGCCAGGAACTGAGCTTTCACTTTGCTTTTGAAGAAAAACGTTTTGAAAAAACCTGCAAAGTTGTTCGAATAAATCCCTAATGCTCTCTGAGGATCTACTCACTAAAACCACAGATCGAATTTTTATTTATTTATCTAATTTTTATTTATCTGAGACTGAAACATAATTTAAGAATCGAATAGACAAAAGCGGACGTTGAACCGTTGGAAAAAAGGTTCAACTTATTTCGATTGAGAATTTAAATATTCAAATGCACTACCATTTAATTTCATTAGTACGTTAAGTACTTTTGGGTAATAAAAATAAATTATTATAGTTGGTATAAGTTTAACAACCTAACATCATCGATTTAAAAATCAAATACATAAAGGCAAGATTGAATCGAAAACCAAATCAAAATGATAGTTGGGGCTACCTACCTCCAAGAAGAAAGAATGCATCCGAAAACGAACTAACTAAAACCGTTAAAACTGCACAGTAACTTAAATGCATTTCTTTGAATTAATCGTACAAGAAACTAAACTTTTCCCGCAAGCGTTCGCCTTCCACTAAACTGCAAAGACAACTTTTCTCAAATGTATGCAACTAACTTTATATGCAAGTACTTGTGGTATGATGTAATATTGTACGGCTTTCTAGATTCCCTCAACTGAGAATACTTGAACCTAAAGCCCATAAATTAACGAGGTTCAAAGTGATAGGTACATATTTTTAATTTCATTGTAATCCATGAAAAATACAACACAAACTAAAAATAGCAAAGGCAGCGGTGTTATTATTTCCAAACAATTTCTTTCCAGACAATCTTAAAAGCAGAACCTCCACTTTTTTAAATATTCTTATTCGAGCTGCCTGGATGAAGAAAACTCTGGAGAAAATAAACTGTGAACTTGAAAAATGTTTTCATTACAATCGCAAAAATGCGTGAAATCCACTATCTCACAGTTGGCTAGAGTGTGGGGTTATGTTAATGAGTTGGAGAGGAGGAGAGGTGAACGGAGGTCGAGACCAGCTGTGGGATATTTATGGGTGGGATATTATGGTGGGATATTATGGGACATTATGTAGGTAGGTATCTACGCATTCTAATGAATGTTTGGAATTATTATAGTCCTGCAAGAAATTGATATTATTGCTGCAGTGTACATTATCTTTATGCACATAGAAACATGTTCGCAAAAATAAATAATAAACATTATTTAACATGTTAATATTATTTAGGTATTGATGCCATCAGCCATGATTTTTGCAGAAAGGAGGAAAAAATTTATTGGACTGTGTTGCCATCTATCGACATTATCATTAAACTTATTGCTGCATTCTCTCGAACTCGGATTCCTTTGCTGAACCATGGACGAAGTCTTTATTCCTGAAATATGTACATATCTAAATGTTTGAATAACGCCATCTATCACAAACAGAACTAACTAATTTCGAGGTCACATAGGAAGAGGATCAAAATAATATTATTATTGTTGGTAAGTTCATGGATCCTTAATTCATGAACGTGCATAATTTAATTTACCTAATAATAGGTAGGTACTATCACTTTTTATAGTTGTAAGCAGGTTCAGTAAGATAAACATCATCATTAATTAAACACTCTACCTACATTACCTACTACAATATACCTACAGGGTGTCCCAGGGCGAAGTGACCGCCCGGCGTCTATTGATTATTTGGACAAAACTATCAACAAATAGCATTGAAGTGCAAGTCTTATCGGTTTGTTTTTTTTATTTTTGTTTTCTTTTTTGTAGAAAAACCTGACTTGCTGCACTATTTTTAAATTTTTGTTTTGTTTTTACATTTATTTTCATTCTGTTTTTTTTTTTATTTACCAGTTGTTATCATAGTTTATCTATTGGAGGTATAAAATCTACCAAAATTAAATAGGATTTTTTTTAAAGAGAAAGTGACGTTAAAGTGTCATTTTACATACACGAAATGTCAACTTAACCAACGAATAGCTTACTTCGGACTTACTTGAAGATGGTGAAACAAGCCCTAAAACTAAAATATTTTTGAAAACAATTACCGCTTTTTATTTAATTTTGCGAAAAAGTTGGAAAAATGCCCTATGAGTATTATTATTTTATTAATGCAGGCTAAGGCTCTCAATGACATCCTTTGAGTCGTTCTTTGCATTTCTGAAAGGCAATTCCCTCCTATTTCTGTAGCAGCAGCATCAATCCTCTGTTTCAATTGTTCTCTCGTAGCTATGGGCACAGCATACACTTTTTGTTTCATGTAGCCCCAAAAATAATAAAGAGGCGTTAAATCAGGAGACGAAGAGAGAGAGGTGGTCCAGTAGCATGGTCCTCCAAGATCTCAATTGAATTTTTTTATAATAATTTTTAAGCCTTATAGCATAGTAATATTATAAACTAGACAAATTTTTTGACACGAAACATGCTATTTTAAAATTATGTTGTTTTTGTTGTAACTCATAATTTTGAATTGTGAAGTAATATTGATCTTGTTGAGCTGGGATAGGCTTAATTAAAGTATTGGTTACAAAAATTAATTGAAATGATAACCGTTAATTAGTGTTTTTTTTTTAATATGCACTTAAATATCCAATTCCGGGTAAATAACGAAAAAAGCTTAAATTATAATACAAATATCTCTACAACTAACAAGATTTTTTTCGCTCATACAAATGAGCGATCAAATATATTGCATTTTGGCTTCTTCATCACCTCCCGCCAGGAATACGTCGAGTTACCAATAACCCTGTATAATAAGGCGTATATTATATAAACGGGTCATCTAAAATACGTATATAATATAAATAAGACATGAGAAACTGAGAACATTACCAAGACTAGAAAATTACATAGTACCTCAATCTGTCAACAGATATGGAAGTAGAATGCTAAAATGTATTATTCCAAATTACTTAAATGAGTTACCTGATACCTTAAAAACTATGTACATTAATAATGAAAGATATAAAAATTAACTAAAAGCCTATTACCTACGTACACAATGATTGCCTATGTATTTAAAATAAGTTACGTAAAATGTATTATGAATGACTCGTCGGGCATATATAAACCCTGCGTGGTTTGCAAGGTCCGACTTTTGTATGAAAAAATGTATGAAAATGTGTGTAAAATAAATAAATAAATAAAAATATATATAAACATCGCTTTTCCCGCACGCGGTTTCTTTTCTTTTCTATATTCGTAGATCCCACATGAGAAATCGACTGCCTTATCTGTCGCTACATATCTACGTAATGAGGCAATTTACCCCAAGCCGCGCTCTTCCTTTGAGAAAACACTTCGTTTTTAGTGTTCCGGTACCTTAGAACATGTTTAGAATATCAAAGGTAAAAATATACGAGAGGGCAGGAAGGAATATACAGGTCACCGAGTCTAAAGTAATATTAGCGACTCATAACACAGGTTCTTTTTGATCGCTATTCAAAAGAAATTTGTAGAGCCGATTTTATTTTCCGTGAGGCTTTGGTTACAGGCTTTGAGTTCCGAAGCCTCAGTAGTAAGCCGCTTATAAGTTGAAATAATACTCAAGAAAACCCTTCTTTAATTTTCCTTGTCTGTTATCGGCCATTTTTTTCACCAGTCCTATCTCATAAACAATGTTACAGAGTCTTTTGATCGTAATTTAAAGACAGATAAATCATTGAATGAAAGAGTAGCGCCAAGATTGTTTGTTTTTATTAGCATAAATATTTTTATACTCAGTTCAATGATATTATCTATGTATACTAATATTACTAATATTATAAAGAGAGAAGATAGAAGAAAAGAGGAAAGATTTGATTGTTTGTTTGCATTGAATAGGCTCCGAAACTACTGAACCGATTTGAAAAATTCTTTCACTGTTAGGAAGCTACACTATCCCCGAGTAACATAGGCTTTATATAAAAAAAATTAGAGATCCTTAACAAAACTCCAATAATGTAACCCAAGGTGTAAGAAAAAATTAGAAAACCGAAGCAAAGCGAGGGCGGTTACTCGTACGTAAATAAATATCATTGTCTCAGGTTCGTAAAATAATTTTAATGAATTACCATTGTCATATTTCAGTACTGTTTGTATGATTGGCTTTCGCTGATAAATAGTAATAAAGGAGGTCTAGGAAGAAAAGTTCAAACCATGCGAAGACAACAAAAGACGTACCACATCTATAATATAAAATACAAAATTTTTTGTAACCATTGTAAAAAATTTGTAAAAAAATTTGTGTTTGAAACCACTTAAACAATGTATTAAGCTCATTTTCGATTTTCAACTTTTTCCATAATTGTAATTTATAATAAAACGGTAAACTTCTCCATTGCCGAATATCTATACATCTATACATCTATACAAATAAATAAAATTGGAGTGTCTGTTTGTAATATTAAAATAACCGCTTTTTACTAAGTGCATTTGGATGTACAAGGTACATATACCTAAACAACATTTTTTACATTTTTTGTCTGTCTGTCTGTTTGTTCTGGCTAAGCTCTGAAATTGCTGGACCGATTTTAACGGGACTTTCACTGGCAGATAGCTGATGTAACAAGGAGTAACTTAGGCTACTTTTATTTTAGAAAAAAAAAATAATTTGTTAGGCGATACGAAATTCGCCGGGTCAGCTAGTACTTTATTAAAGTTAATAATATGTTAGTAAATTCATAATCATAATGCTAAATAGCACTGTCTAGACAGTCACGACAAATATGTTTTTGTGTCTACGCACTGTTTTGGTACTGATGGTGTTAATCTTAAGTAATTTTTCCTTGGGAATAATATAAGAAGAATAAACAAAAGAAATGTACAAAACTTCGGCCCGTTAATAAAGCGATCTTAAGATCTCTGCGATCTCCTGATTCCGTCTGAGATGTTAAATATCAGATGGTATGTAAAATTTTTATAAATACGGGCCCAATTCCTAAGAAAACTGAAAGGTTGATTCCAACAACTACGCATATCACATATTATCGCCTGATCAGGCAAAGAGCAGTACATATTTAACATAAATATTCAATAGATATTTCTCTCTAATTAAAAAGTAATTTACTCCAAAGCCTGCCATTCGACCGAACCCAACGAGCACTCAATTATTCAGAATGATTTTCGAATATTATGAGTACACTTTGAAAACGTGGCGTAATTACACATTTCCCGGGATCAACATTTAATTACGAACAGATTATGAATTTCAGCTACATCCACCAGCAGTCGATGAGTTCCATTAATGTTCCAATGTGTTTACAATAAATGGTGGATACATGCAAAAGTAAATATATTTAAAACAAACACAGTAAGTAAAAGAAGTATAAAAATAACTATACATTCTCATGTCGGTTTTAACTGATTTTGATGAACAGTATAAAATAACTAAGTTAAGGCGCTTTATCTACGAGAATAAGAATAGGTGAGGTATTATTTAAGAACACCTAATAATTAGGTATATAAAAATATTGAAGTATAAATTCCTGAATATATGTATAACACACACATTATATTGTATATAACACACGCACCTATTATAGGTAATTATTTCTATTAATTTGTAATAAATGTACGAAAAGAAACAACTGTTACTTTTACTACTTATCTGGCAGCTACTCAGATATAAGAATATAAAGCAACTTTGCCAATAGCTGGTTTGACATCAAAAAACAGAGCATTTCCGAACAGTAGTAGCATAAAGTAAATATGATACAGTAGTAGATGATAAATATTTTTAATTTCTTTGTTGACTTCAAAAAATAGCTCCTTAAATTTAATTAGTTATTAAATTTATTAATTTTAATTAGCTCCTTAAACGCCCGTTTCAATTAATAAACAACTATTAAAAGGAAAGACTTTAAGGGCTTCAAATAAATCGACAATTTCAGAAACTTAAGAGCTAAAAAATAATCATTATCTCACAACCAACCAGACTTATTCCGCCCATAACTATAGTAGAGTCGCAGCAATATAATTAGGGGATTTGTAGCCGATACAAATGTAAACAAACCATTAAAATCGTTTTCTAAGGTTTTCACCAACTGACATGAATTTGTACAGCAAATGCGTTTTATTTAGACAAACTACTCATCAAGGCAAAATAGTACATTATGTTATAAGTTTCAAATCGCTTCAGTCAAGTACAAATTCACGTCAGTTGGTGAAAATCCTAGAAAAAGATTTTAATGGTTTGTTTACATTTGTATCGGCTGCAAATCGACCCAACTATATTGCTACTGGATATCGCAAACAAAACTGGAAAATATGAAAAACGCTAAAGCCCAACATTGGAAACGCAGTTAATTAGGCGAACAAACAAGACAGTCGAAAATAACGTTGGTTAACTCATTGCTATGTAAATTTGAAGGACCATTGTTATAATCTTTGCTGTTTTTCATAAAAGACTGATGCTGTCTGGACGGTTTCAAACTGGTGTCTGTGTTCCGTGGTTTCAAAGATCGAATTTCGTCAGATTTTTTTATCGTTTTGATTTGGTTTTGAATTTAAAATGCTATAAAATCTGTACTTGACTCGAGCTGTGGACACTGAATTGATAAAGATATTTCGTGCATTACACTAGAAGCAACTTTTGATCTAATAGCGTGACTATTTGACTATGAAATAAAATAAAGTATGAGCTCTTGCCATTATTTAATATAATAAGCATTTAATGCTAATATTAGTGTCCTGAATGGGTAAAACAAAGAATGGTTTACTCGTTAGGCAATAAATACCTACATTTCTTGCACTAGTGAAGTGAAATGGATATTTAATGAAATAGCAACGGTAAATTATTTTTAACACTACACCTTTTACAGACCTTTTAACATAAAATAAGTACTATTATTTCTTCTGTGATAAAACTACTTACATTTTTGTATTAGTTTTAGATATTGACAACGTGTCGTTTCACGACATGTAGATCACTTTCCTTTACACCTTATTTCTGCTGAATACTGATGATGAATACACCTGAATTCGTCACGTAGACATGCGAATGTTTTTGAATGTAGATTTCATTGCGTAAACAATTCTGAACAGTTTTCAGGGCATTCATTCAGTAATAGTGAAACTATAAATAGGAAAAATTTCAAGCAAATTTACAGTTATTCATAATAATATTTGACTTCGTTGAAATACCAAGGACTAAAGTATTTTCTTATAGTTTTCTGCTAATTACCTACTACAGTAATTTTGGAAATAAAGGTGTATAAATAATCTTAATATATATAAATTACGTGTCATGTTGTTTGTCATCGATGGACTCCTAAACTACTTAACCGATTTTAATCAAATTTGCACACCGTGTGCAGTTTGATCCAACTTGAAAGATAAGATAGACGGATGGTTTTAATAAAAAAAAAATGACAGAAAGAAGTCTGTCCGCTTGGAAGGCGATTGGAAGTCGCCCGAGACGCACCGAGGTTGCACGAAGCGAACCGAAGTGCCCTTCTACACTGTTCTTCAATTCGATCAACTTCGCGAGTAGTGTAGTGGACGCATTACATACGGTAAAGTTCGCAAAGCCTTTGTTCAGACTCGCCAAGATACGATACATCGGCCGTATTGTACCATCGGGTAGATCATCAACTCGTTTGTCAGCAAGTTACATAAACTAGTGTAAAATAAATTAATAAAAACCCGTCTGCTATCAAAAAAGCTATCATGGTATACCTTTTCAAAATCCTTATAGTGAGCTCTTGAATTTGATACCCATATTGCATTATTCTATTTATTTTTATTTTTTGATATTTCAAACAATGGCATCCCACAACCACAACATTTTTTTTTAATTTAACTTATCTAAGAACACTTGTGTTATCAAGACGAATCTAACGATATCTTAGTTATATAAATCCGTTTAGAGGTTTGGAAGATACGAGGTAATAAAGAATATTACATGCCTACATACATACATACATATGTCGGTGAGGCCACGAATCTCCAGTGAAGGTCCAGGGACGGACCTCTTTATTCTACAACGCTTCAGAGGTTGGCATATAAGAAATGTCATATCATATTTAGATTAAGGAATTGTCAATAAGGGAGAACAGATTATTACTGATCACGTAGTGTTGAAGTCATAGACATAATACTACTAGACTAGGCAAGGTATCTGAGCATATGTAAGTGAAACCGTCACGCTGCGAAGAAAGGCAGGAGGTAAACCTATCCTTGTCTTACCAAGGTGTCTGAGCATATGTAAGTAAAACCGTCACGCTGCGAAGAAAGGCAGGAGGTAAACCTATCCTGGTCTTACTTACGAGTTACGCGAGTCTCCTTGGTCTCTTTCTCTTTCTAATAGCGTGACGCAAAGAAGGCCCGCTTGTCTAGTCTAGTAGTATTATGTCTATGGTTGAAGTTCTATGGAATATTGATGTGAACGTTAGGAGAATTGGAAATATATCATGGTGCAAAGTAAAAGGAATATTATTGAATAACCAATACCATAGAATCCTTTCTGTTACACATACATACAAGGTACGCACGAAAAACATAAACCCTTCCTGGCAATGGGGTGAAAACTATTTTTGTAGGTGTATATCAGCGGGTAAAGAGGAAATTACTTGACGAAGGCCGCGTTTTCACGTTAGATACGGACAGAAATCCAACGCTGCTTAAAGACCCGAAAACTCGCTGATGAGTTGTTCAGCCGGCTGTGGTAATCCATTCCGCGGTAAATTGACAATTTCCTGAAACATCGTTTTATTTTACCATTTATTTACAATACAGTACCATTATTTCTGGAGAAGCGTAGTGGAGGACTGCCTCTTCAGTTATAATGAAAGACTCGTGCTATCAAGACAATCATAAATGGGTTGAACCCAATTACAAGACTATTAAAATTAAAAACCGGGCATGTGCGTGTCAGGCCACGCGCAATGTAGAGTTCCAAAGTAGTAAGTTTATCAACTGTTACTCATTAACTACGTATGCTAACATAGCGGTGATAGTTTTCATTGTAAATTCATCATTTAACTTATGTTTGAGATTTTTTGAAGTTATACTTCTTCAGGCACGTTATGAAATAAATGGAAAAAATGATGAGAGTGAAATTTTAAGATTTGTGACACGGTGACACAAAAGGTGACGAAAAACGTCACGCGCGTTTTTAAAAACGTCATGAAAAAATGATTATTATTATATTTTTTTTTTTTATATTGTTAGAATATTTTTTTGATATTATTTTTTTAATTTTGTTTTTTTGAATGTTGTTTTGTTAATATTTTTTTAATGGCTATTTTGAAATGTTTTTTTTTAATTGTTTTTTGATGCCAAAGAAGTATGACTTCTCACGCGCGTACACGTTTATGTTTTTTTCACTTGTCCAACTCCAACCGTTAAGCCGGCATCAGGGGGAGGGATTCTAATCAAAATTAGCACTTTAAAGCCAAATATTTCGCAAACGGACCCCTAATTCCAAAAATGGTCTGAGAAGACCCATAATATATGTGAAAGATCTTTATAACGATACCCCACACTATAGGTATATGGCGAATAAAAAATTCATTCTCACCTACAGGTGTAGGGGAGATAAAAAAGATTTTCAATATTTTATTCTACGATTCTGGAGTTTTAATAATATTTCCATGCCAAATTAGTTTTCTAGCATTAAGGATCTCGGCGCTTTGCTTCGGACAGACGGATGGACAGATGGACGGACAGACGGAAGGACAGCCGGACGGACATGACAAATAAGGGTTCCAATTTTACTTCGGTACCCTAAAAACAGGCCAAGTTAGTGTCACGCCACGCACAATGTAGGGTTCCATAGTAGTAAGTACATTGATTATTATATTACAACATGTAACATTATTGTGTACATTATGTAACAGTTTGCCTTTTATATTCATCATAATATGCTACTGCCGTCAATTATTTCACTTGTCAAACAACTACCATTTTTTAGCTGGTAAGGGAGGGGGGGGACGTTTTTACGTTTACAATAAAACCACAATACTTAATCACTGAGAATACAAGTCTAAAACGATAAAATGGAGTCAACATCGCATATGTGAAATGCCTAATAAAATGAGTAGCAATTGTTTTGGGTTCGCATACAATTTGTAAACGTAAAAAATAGGTTTTCCAAGACGAAACGTGAAAAGGTTTCAGTAGTATTATACGAATGTACGACGACATTCACACGGGTCAGCTAGTAATAATTTATTAAGCTTCACGAACTTCTTTTTTAGGTATAATAATATCATTGTTTACAATGATATCAGGTATAACACATAAAATAGCAAACCATCAACTTTACCGTAATTAATTTTGGCTCTTTTTCTTCAACGGAAAAGTCTTATTCATAACACCAAACTGAAGAGTTAAACATAAACTGGTAACAAACAGGAGGTAGAAACTGTTTTCTCTAATTAATAAAATTGACTATTAAAGTCAATTATTGATTTTTACTGTTGTAGTCAAATTATACTTAAGTATTACATGACATGTAATACCGATAGAAAAAAACCGGGATACTAATCAACTACTGTCGTAAGTTGCCAGAGTAGGGATCAGTTTATTTCGTTTGGATGCACTATTATTTTTATGTGATAGATTTAGCATATCTGACTATAAAAATGAATGTCGAAGCATTGCAAACAGTCTATATCAGGGCAATGACCAATTAAGTAGGTCATAATCAGCCCACAGTAATGTATTTCCAGCATCAAAATGTTCTCTATAATGAAACGGAGCTTAATGGAGTTTTAATTCCCATATTGCAGTGGGAATTTTCAGCAATCCGATGTGGGAATTTTCAGAAATCCGATGCGCGAATTCGTTCAGATTACATTATTACTACCTGTTTCTTCGTAAATGAAAGTCTGAAATCTATTATCTCACCAAGGTAGGTACGATTCAAGTGTTTTGTCTTTCGCCTTACTGACAGTTGTTTTAAAATAATTGAATCATACATTATATGCCCTAAAAATCAGACTAGAATTTGGTAAAGATGTGCTATGTTAATCAATCGTACACACATGTCACAAGTTAGTTCGATAAAACGCGCTGCGTCGTGCTAAATGATATTAACTAAAATGGAGGATATATTGCATCGCATTCCGCTATCCAAACAATACCTACCGAAGATCGGAATCTCACGTTTTTTGTCGTATGTCATTGCAGATTTGATACGCATACCTGCTTAAAATCCTAAGAGATAATAGGTAGATCTTCTTAGGTTAAAATACCTACACAAACATTGTGAAATAAAATAGTTTTTTGATCTACATACTACTAAGAAAATACCAACTTACTTAGCTTAGATTTAATTGAAACAGCATTTGTTCATAAGAGTATCATGGGCATATAACTGGTAATTAAACTTTCAGATTAATTTTATTCTTTCAAAAACAACGCTGACATTGCTAGAGAGGATAAGAGATAGCGTTATAGCAACCTAAATTACACTTTATTGCATCGTTGCAAGAGTCGTTATTTATTTAAATAATTTTGCGGAGTGCGTCTTCTGTACTATTATGTCTTATGAACTCAGTAATACTACGGAAAAAATAACAGTACTTAGTAATACCTACAAAACTCATAATGGACGAAAAATACAAATAATTACATGTATCTACATATTTTATATTGGATTTCCGTATTCATTTTTCAAAATTAAAAATGTTCGGCATTCCATTCAGCTGATACACGCGTTCGATTGATTTCAATTTGGAACGCAAGCTGTCAGCCCGTATCGCTATTGTATCTATGTTGTATATGCATTTAAAAAAAGAGAAATTCTCTTTTCTACCTTGCTATGCCAGATTGAAGTAAATGGTTGGAAAGTGAACATGTATAATAAAGCATAATTTAAAAAAATTTAGCTTTGTGGAAAATGAGTTACTCCCGTATTCAAGAACAACACTGTGAGGTCTCACAGTGTTTGCGAGTGCATAGTGGCATTAAAATCATTTCGTAAACAATACTTGATTGAAGTCCTTCGCTGTGCGTTTGTCAAAATCGATAAAGTAGCTGCCGAGCTACTTTACCGAACGCATAGTGTTGGTTTAACTTCTATCAAAATAGAAAGAAAGGATCGATTGTTTGTATTGTTATCTTTGTCTTTTGCTTGTGTCAAATGACTAGAGTGAAGTTAGCCGCATCAAATGGACCAATAAGAGGGCTGTATACAGCCTGTGCGTCCGCACAGCCAAGTGATACTTAAGGGTCGACTGTGAAACAGAAGGGTTGCCATGACGAACGCACTGAGAAATGCCTTACTTCGCATAGTATTGCTTCTTTACTTAAACAAGTATTGTTATTGAATACGGGGGTTAATCAGATGGTTCAGTAGCTCTCAGACTATTAGGTCTATTGTCAAGATTTTTAAAATCGATTGATGACGTTTACTTTAAAAACCGTCTATTTTTTATTTATTACGTAGTTTTTGAGCTATCCCTAATTTTAAAGTCTGTTATTTTTTGAGCTATGGCAAATTGAACTAGATACAGTGTAGTCGGCGTTGAGTGTACTGCAATCCAATTTATTATCTACTCCATATCAACAGAAATTGTTTTTTAGCCATTGAACTATATTACTAGTGTATTGACACAGCGAACCCGATGTTTGCGCAATGAACTGTAGCCAATTGATTACAGATTTCAGTCATACGATTTTGAAAAGAGAACGGTATCTCGAGTTTAAAAATAGAACCTACCGGCGCGTTACAAATTTTGTTAGCGATTTGTCTGTTCTGTACTTTAATCCATACTTTAGTATAATACTTCAAGGGTTTTAGTCAGCATATTTGCCACACGTTACATAGTGAGTGTGTATTGCCAATACGGATTATTTCAAACGAACGGAATTTCATTAATTACTCAGTTCCCGTACCCAGTCCAATCATCTGACAACTCATAGAGCATTGTATTTTATAGAAGACTCAAAAATTGATAAAATGTATTATCAATTTTTGAGTATAAAATGTATTATCAATTTTTGAGTCCTCTATAAAATAAAATATAATCTTAGTATCGTTTAAAATGGCTTGATCGCATCTCGAGTACTTGAGACGAGAAAAAGTGAGATTTTTTCTTATTTGATGCTAATTAATGTACATCGATGATGAAAATTCGATCTAATTGTTTGTCTGAAAACATTTCTATGTGTACTGGGAATAAAAACAGTTCAGTGTTAGTGTTACAAAATAAAAGTTTTTTTTATAGTAAGTACTAACTGTTGCCCGCAGCTTCGCATACGGAAATTATATTTTACCTTATTCGTACCTCTTGCGGAAGAAAATTTAAAAAACGGTGAATTTATATTGAAGTACTTATATTTAGTAATTTATATACTGAAACCCACGATAAAATCACAGAGGATTCCTCCAGGAGCGGGTTTTGAAAAATAAGCAATATTCACATTAATAATAGAATAATAATATATAACTATTATCTAAAGCGACCGGGTTGTGTAAGAGTTCTATCTTCTAAACTCCTAAGCCTAATTAGTACCTTTGCCCTCGGTTGCGCAATGTCTTACAATAATCAAGTAATATAAAATCGATCCCTCCGCCAATCCGCAATGGAACAGCGTGGTGGAGTATTCAGTAGGCTCTAGGCTCTTTTGAGGATTCAAAAGGAGAGACCCCTGGACAGTAGTAGGCCAGTGGATTGAAGCCATAATATCGATTGTAATAGATGTGGCCCACACATCACATAATTTTTTTTCTTTCCAAGTTGTTTGCGTTCCAAAAACCTTTTTGCCTTTTTTATTTATAAAAACCGCGTTTCACCTAAGAAGCATTGAAGTAATGTTATGAACTCATGGCCATAAGAGATAAATTGTTGTTTTGAGTTCCCTAACACGAATTTTCGCAGCGCCGCCTTTTAGTAGAATCAACAAAAAGCTCAATTGAATTCTAGCTTCCATTTTGAATGGTTTGAGTTTGTTATTATTCAGGATGGCCTCAGAACATCTGGGTTTAGATGAAAAATGTTTATTTTGAGCGCGTGTAAAATATACAAAGGCTTTTGTTACAAAATAATTAAGTATAGAACCTATTTTTCCTTGGATCTAAAGACAAAGTATGAAATTGGCAAGTTCGAATATTTATGATAATCGGAATTCGACACTTTGTTTATGCGTATAATTATAATATTGTAATATAATAATATGCATATAGAAGAGTAACTAATTATATGCCTTAAAATTTCTAAGGCCTACTGATAATTGACGAGGGCGGTGCGTCTACGTGGAAAGAAATTACCTCAAGTGAAATTAATTATGATTAAGTTTTTGATTGATTAATTATGGATATCAAGAAAAGTCACATTTATTATGATATCATTATTTCAGCTTCACTCCTTACTGTATTGTCTTACTCCATTCAAAATAATTATTATTTTCCGAATACATTCAGCGCCATCTCTCGAAGTATGCTATTACTAAAAGGTTCTTATTCTAACTTTAATACCTTGCTCGCCTTAAGAAAGAGACAGATGGAACTAGTTGATGTGTCAAAAATAAAAATAAAATGTAATTTAACGTAACCTGTAATTTAATTTAACCCTTATGAAATCGAAAGTCATCAATAAAATTAAGGTAAGGAACGTTGTTTCAAATTTCAAGCAAATCGTTTGATGTTTTAAACATTTTCCATACACACTTTCTTTCTGTTTCCCAGAGAAACCTTTTAATTTTCCGGTATAAAAAGTTTTCTAAAATATGACGTAAGGTATAAGCAACAACTTCACCAATTTTCATCGAAATCTCTTCAAGGGTATTTATGTGATGCCCGGACAGACAAACAGACAGAGAGATATACTAACTCTGACACCTTATTGAAGTGCCCTGAATAAAAATTTAAGAAAATGTTCAATGTGCAGAAAAATTGCCCTTCGAGTTTTACTTGGGTCCTGCTTCTATTTTAGCCGGCGAGGCATTTATTATTTTTTCAGTGTACATATACTGATGTATGGAAGACGGTGACTATTGGGTAGTTATTATTAATACGGGCCTGAGTGATAAGTTTTCTAACTCATCTAATAAACACAGAGATGTATTATTTTTCCTTCAAATCAAACGCTAAAATAAAAGGATTTTTTATTACGAGCCGCGTCATCTTGGCAGTGTGAAGATCTAGCGCCGTGGCGTATGTTGAAAATTTCATTCTTGCAAGCGCAAATTCCAGGTCCTGTCTCAGATTAAAGAACTTTAATTAGAAGACCTCGTATGGATTTAATTTTAAGAGATATTTTAAGAATTCTATCACATTAATGTATGTTTCATTTCATAACTCAATTTTTATAATTATTCAACTAAAAATGGTTGACTTCTCCACTCGGCTATCAAATGCTAAAAGCTATTTTAAATTCGGGTAGTTGTTCTAGAGAGTAGTACGTACAAATAAACAAACTGCTCTACTTTATTAATACATGAACAAATTATTGGAATTTTATAATATTAATTATTATATAAGGTACAGTAGCCGCGCGAGTTGAATGCAGAGCGATTGTATGCGGCTAGATACAAAAACTCTGCTTTAACTCGCGCGGCTACTTTAGGTACCTACCTTGGTATATAATGAGGTTTGTATCTCTATGTATCGGACAATAGCGAGAATGACAGGTCATGACATTAATAATACAGACTATTGATATTTCGTACACAAAGATCGCGAACAATAAGCGGTTATAATGAAATTGACATTGTGACCAGAGGCGAGAGCGATGCATATTATATAGTTTTTCGGATAAATATGAAGACGTGTTTAAAAAAAACTATGAAATTGGTTACGGCAGCACTCTTATCTGAAATCTCAATATACTTATAGTCAAAATTATCTAAGATGCCCATAATGACACCTGCCATTTATTAATACGAACTAAATTTGTATGGGCGTCTTTGAGTGAAATGGAATAACCATTTACTTGACATGAATAGTTGGATACTTACGGACAAAGGATTTTGCCAAAATTTGTTAAAAATCCCTACTCATTTTCATTGGCGTTAATTATAAATCATATTAAATGTTATAATCTAGTAAAAATCGCGTCAGATCATAATTTATGCAAAATTAAAAATATATATATATCGTCGAAACAATGTTATGTGAAGAGGGCTAAATCTAAACTGACGTAAAGTGATTGACGGCTTGAAATTGTTTATACAACCAAACATAATCGATACATTACTCTAATCGAAATTTTAAAATGAAAATTGAATTATTTAATTACATTGTTAAAAATGATTTACTTGCATTTAAATTTAAAATTAGGTACCTAAGAATACCATGACGAACTGGATGCTAACAAAGGACATTTTCCATTATGTATGGGCACTTTGTCATCCATGGAAAGTAACTACAGATAATATATTATATGTAAATATGTAGCTCAGGTTAAACTTTTAAAAATAATGATTTTCTATACATGAGTCTTACGAAGTAAACAAGAGTTTATTCACTATTACGAGCGTCAGGGATAAACTATAGTGTACGAGTATGTCAAAATATTATTATGAAACTGAGCGGATGAGTTCATTCTATCATGATCTATCTTTCTTTCTTTCTCTTTTCTCTTTCTTGGCCGGCAACGCACCAGTGATGCTTTTGGTGTTGCTGATGTTCATGGGTGACGTCAGCTATTTACCATCAGGCGGATTGTCAGCTTGTTTGCCGGCTCGGCTATTTCCATGAATAACTAGCAGCATGTGTCGTTAGGAAGAAACAATAAAATAATATTTTATTGGAGTCATAAATACATATTGAGAAAACGCGGTACGAGATAGCTCAATCGAGGTAGTAGGTAGGTACCTAAATGTTATGGTTTATAGTTTACAATTTAATTTTCGAATCGATTAGAAGGTCTCACAATTTTGAATCGATTTGTTGCAGAAATTGGTTTCTGTCGTGAACCGATTTTTTTGTACATCTCTAGTGTCACTGTGATGACAAACGACAAATTGGGCATCTTAGTTCGTGTTGACTATAATTACGTATGATAATTTTGATAATATATTATGTTTTTAAGACTCTTTCTTTGATGTCGTTATTTTTTTCGTGTTTTGAGCATCTTTAGTTTGCCATGAGTGGTAAATATTTTTTTATTGGAAATAGCCGACAACCGAGCAGACGATACATCTCTTTCGTCAAAGGCATGACTGATGCGTTTCTGACCAAGAAAGAGAGAAGAAAATGTAAGAAAGACCTGGATCTCAAGTCTCCAGCCGGAAGACGACGAGTCGTTTGGCAATTAACTCAATCAAGAGGATGGTCTATCTATCAAGCGGACCCCACGGAACAATATAATAGTAGCATTTACCGATATAACCCCTCTGAGGGGCCCTACTACCAGCAGGCCGAATTTTGTCACCTCTTACGACATCTAAGCCGCCCCAATATAATGCGGGTATATCAAAAAAATCTTTAGGAATGAAATGCCTAGTTTGTTTAACCAAACAAATATGAACAGTATAAAAAAGCTGAGCTTGGTTTGCTATTGGGAATAAGAAGAAAAATCCTTGTCATTAGGGAGTACGTCAGTCAAAGCGTAAAACGCATAAAACAATATTCCGTGTCATCTTGATATGGTTAAAACAACATTCTTATAGAGAATATAGAATACCATACTGTATCTCCTATTGCGATAGAGAATACCAGAAAGTGAGGTCATTCGAACGGTTTGCTGGGGTAACTTTTTCTTGAAGATGGACCTTCAATGACTACACTAGATAAAGAATCACGACCTATATCTTAACTAGCTGCCCGGACAGACTTCGTTCAAAAGTTTTTTTTATTAAAACCTTCCGTCTATCTCTATCCTATCTTTCAAGTTGGATCAAACTGCATACTTTGATTAAAATCGGTTAAGTAGTTTAGCGAATCCATCGCGGACAAACAACGTGATTAAGATGTAGACTGTGTCAAAATAGTTTAAAACTACAGTTGGTTACTAATTTGAATTTAATCGTATCTAGTATACTGCCCGCGGCTTTCCCGCGTTTAACCGACTTCTAAAAAGGAGGAGGTATTCAATTCGACTGTATTTTTTTATGTTTATTACCTCAGAACTTTCGACTGGGTGAACCGATTTTGATGATTCTTTTTTTAATCAAAAGTTGGTGCTTGTCATGTGGTCACACTTAAATTTGAGCGAGATATGACTAGCAGTTTTTGAGTTATCCCTAATTTTGAAGTAGGTTATTTCTTGTCAACAATTATCCGGAGTACCTACTCTAAGTCTCATTCCAGCTCATGGTTTGCCTATGTGCTAAACATAAGATTCCGTTCAGTAGTTTTTGCGAGAGAGGGTAAACAACATCCATACAAATTTACACATTTATAACAAGTAGGTAAAATTTGTGCATAATTATGTACATCATGTCTGCCGAATTCGAGAGCATTTTATCTAGTTAAGTAGAAAATTATGTTACATTAAGTTCTGCTAGGTATATCAAATTTTAGATTGTCAGTACGCTTTGACTGCATTAGTGGAAATAAAGCTTTAGGAACTCTACAGCAGCTTTCTTTGAGAGATTTCTAGGAATCCTACAATTGCAATTGCTAGTACAGGTTTATGACAATTTAAAATATTAATTTAAAATATTGAAAAAGAATGTGTAGGTATACATTTTTCCTAGGTTCAAAACCAGTTTGAATTTGAAAAAAACAAATATTTTTGGAACGAAGTTCCTTATCGCGCGTTGCGAAAGGGGGCTAGACGGAAAAAATTAAGAGGAAAAGTTGTAACGACACTTTTTGCCGGCGTTTATTAATTAAAGCGAGTACTAGGCGACCAGAAGTGTTCGAGGGTGCGACATCAGTGTTACTGTACAATCATAGTATGTGGCTGTCTTATTTACTACTAACTGACCCGGCGAACTTCGTATTGCCTAAGAATGTAAAATCGGTACAGCCGTTCTAAGCCGTTACAGTTTCTGTGTGATCCTCCCTCTCCCTCTCCCTCTCCCTCTCCCTCTCCCTCTCCCTCTCCCTCTCCCTCTCCCTCTCCCTCTCCCTCTCCCTCTCCCTCTCCCTCTCCCTCTCCCTCTCACGCTCCCGCTCCCGCTCCCACTCCCGTTCCCGCTAATAGCTATCTATCAACTACACATAACAAAATTTTACCTTATCCCGCAGGAACAGGTCTATTTTCCAGGATAAAAAGTATCCTATATCCATCCCCGAGCTTTATTTGATATCTGTATAAATAACTAATCTATCAACTACATATAACAAAAATTTACCTTATCCCACAGGAACAGGTCTATTTTCCGGGATAAAAAGTATCCTATGTTCGTCTCCTGATTCTAAGCTAACTCCCCACCAGTTTTCAGCCAAATCGGTTCAGCCGTTCTTGAGTTATAAATAGTGTAACAAACACGACTTTATTTTATATATATAGATTCGGTATTTAGCATAGGCGCAACAGTGATGCCTATATTGCGATCATGCACATTGAGTTGTTATTGCTATTTCTCTTGTCATGCCAATTGATGTGCGGAAGAGCGACAGTGATGGAACAAATCTGTCGCTGTCGCTCTGACAAGTTGTCGGAGCGCTCTGACATCACGTCATCCTACTAATATTATAAACTAGCTTCTACCCGCGACTTCGTCCGCGAGAATTTAGAATTATGTAGATTCAGATCCTACTAAAATTTAGATGTTAGGTTAAGATGTTTGGATGTTTGTGAATTAAACTTATGGTAGGTATCCTGCTTTTGATCCCAAAGAATGGATATCATTGATGCCGAAAACATGCATATTATTTCGCGTTGTAGCAAGTTGCTAAAAGGATTCGAAAAAATTATAGGGCATGTCGTGAGGAATAAGTTCAGCGGCAGGATACCTTAAGAGCTGCTTAAATAGGCACATCATCGACATCAGCAACATGCTCATTATTTGGCGTCCCAGCGAGCTGCTGAGGGGTCATGAAAATCAAAGTGATCGTCGTGAGGAATAATTTCAGCAAGCTTGAGAGCTGCTACGCCGGAACAGGCAGGTAAACGACGTTAGCAACATTCTCATGAAACAGAATGACCGACACGGGCTGTTACTAGAGTATGATGCGAGTCACAACACGCGAGTTTCAATAGCCACAAGCTTCTAAAAAGGGACAAAATTTGATTCACGGTCCATAAGGTGAATGTGTCATCTCTCAAATTATTCATATTTGTTCTGTTGATCTTAAATACGCAGATGAAGTTACACCAAGTACTATTATTTAATTAGTCAAGTTTTAACTTAAAATTAAAAAAAAAATCTATTTGTCTGTGCTTCTGGTTTTACAGTGTTAATATTATCACGAATAACAAATATTTTTAAAAATTGTTTAATTATATAAATTGTTCCGTTGAGGAGTCATATTTCGTCTCTAAGACACACCACTATACCTTGCGATGTCAACGATTCATAATGGTATCGATATGGACAATGTCAACGATAACAACAGCAAACATATTTAAACACGGTTCAGTTATTCTCTACGACTGAAAAGCTCACTCTTTATCTCCAGAATCCATCATCTCACTATATATTCCTCACGACGTTCCCTTTGATTTTTATGACCCCTCAGCAGCTCGCTGGGACGCCAAATAATGAGCATGTTGCTGGTGTCGATGATGTGCCTGTTTAAGCAGCTCTTAAGGTAGCCTGCCGCTGAACTTATTCCTCACGACATGCCCTATGATTTTTTCGAATCCTTTTAGCAACTTGCTACAACGCGAAATAATAAGCATGTTTTCGGCATCAATGATATCCATTCTTTGGGATCAAAAGCAGGTTACCTACCATAAGTTTAATTCACAAACATCCAAACATGTAAACCTAACATCTAAATTTTAGTAGGATCTGAATCTACATAATTCTAGATTCTCGCGGACGAAGTCGCGGGTCCTAAAAATCAAAGTGAACGTCGTGAGGAATATATAGTGAGATGATGGATTCTGGAGATAAAGAGTGAGCTTTTCAGTCGTAGAGAATAACTGAACCGTGTTTAAATATGTTTGCTGTTGTTATCGTTGACATTGTCCATATCGATACCATTATGAATCGTTGACATCGCAAGGTATAGTGGTGTGTCTTAGAGACGAAATATGACTCCTCAACGGAACAATTTATATAATTAAACAATTTTTAAAAATATTTGTTATTCGTGATAATATTAACACTGTAAAACCAGAAGCACAGACAAATAGATTTTTTTTTAATTTTAAGTTAAAACTTGACTAATTAAATAATAGTACTTGGTGTAACTTCATCTGCGTATTTAAGATCAACAGAACAAATATGAATAATTTGAGAGATGACACATTCACCTTATGGACCGTGAATCAAATTTTGTCCCTTTTTAGAAGCTTGTGGCTATTGAAACTCGCGTGTTGTGACTCGCATCATACTCTAGTAACAGCCCGTGTCGGTCATTCTGTTTCATGAGAATGTTGCTAACGTCGTTTACCTGCCTGTTCCGGCGTAGCAGCTCTCAAGCTTGCTGAAATTATTCCTCACGACGATCACTTTGATTTTCATGACCCCTCAGCAGCTCGCTGGGACGCCAAATAATGAGCATGTTGCTGATGTCGATGATGTGCCTATTTAAGCAGCTCTTAAGGTATCCTGCCGCTGAACTTATTCCTCACGACATGCCCTATAATTTTTTCGAATCCTTTTAGCAACTTGCTACAACGCGAAATAATATGCATGTTTTCGGCATCAATGATATCCATTCTTTGGGATCAAAAGCAGGATACCTACCATAAGTTTAATTCACAAACATCCAAACATCTTAACCTAACATCTAAATTTTAGTAGGATCTGAATGTACATAATTCTAAATTCTCGCGGACGAAGTCGCGGGTAGAAGCTAGTCTCACTATATTGAAGTAGGACCAACATGAGTAAATTCCCAATACAATAAAAAATCATGAAAATCGCTTCTCAAGCAACGAATCTATTCGTACCTACAACTATTGTATACATACTAATGGTCTTGTTCATTAAAAACTTATTTAAGGTTTGGAGTGTTCGGCTAAAGCACTGACTATTTATATGCATGCACAGCAATAAAAAAATAAAGAAATATTGACATAAGGCCGATCTTGACATAAGGCCGACACTACACTAGGAGTTTATAAGCGTACGCGTTCATCCGACACACGTGAATAACGATTTGCTAAATAGGTTAGCAAAATTCAAATTTATTTCTATAAAGTAATTTAAAAAATATAGGTAGATATTTACGAATGTTAAAAACAAAATTTGATGATTTTTCGCAAGTAATTAAACCTGATACGATACAATATAATATTTCAATCGCACTTCATATTTAGAGCTAGGAAAAACCTTATTAAGCTGCAAATATTTATTCAAAGTAAATTTTTTTTTTTTATAGCTCATCGATCAAGCGTTGGGCGAGAGGAACGCTCAACAAACGCTGATGTGAAAGCAGCCTTAAAAAATGCTGTGTGTGCTTTATTTGATTTTATACGAGATCGATGGCTATAAAAGCTTCCATTGTATGATAAAAATTATCTATATGTGTCTCACCGCAAATTTTTATATGTTTGTAGATAAACATATTAAAACAATGAACCAAAATAAATATTATAATTTAATCACTCAATCAGCTGTTTTTGAGTTTTCTAATGTCACTGTGATGACAAACGTCAAAACTGTTTTCCTATTACTATAAATTTTATTTTTTCTCCCTCGGGAATAGATCATTATCTCGGGATAAAAAGTATCCTATATTTTATTCTAGGTATTAAACTATCTGTGTGCCAAATTTCATTTATATCTGATCAGCCGTTTTTGCGTGATTGCAAAACAAACATCCAAACTTTCACATCCTACTATCCTACTAATATTATAAATGTGAAAGTTTGGATGTTTGGATGTTTGTTTTGCAATCACGCAAAAACGGCTGATCAGATATAAATGAAATTTGGCACACAGATAGTTTAATACCTAGAATAAAATATAGGATACTTTTTATCCCGAGATAATGATCTATTCCCGAGGGAGAAAAAATAAAATTTATAGTAATAGGAAAACAGTTTTGACGTTTGTCATCACAGTGACATTAGAAAACTCAAAAACAGCTGATTGAGTGATTAAATTATAATATTTATTTTGGTTCATTGTTTTAATATGTTTATCTACAAACATATAAAAATTTGCGGTGAGACACATATAGATAATTTTTATCATACAATGGAAGCTTTTATAGCCATCGATCTCGTATAAAATCAAATAAAGCACACACAGCATTTTTTAAGGCTGCTTTCACATCAGCGTTTGTTGAGCGTTCCTCTCGCCCAACGCTTGATCGATGAGCTATAAAAAAAAAAATTTTACTTTGAATAAATATTTGCAGCTTAATAAGGTTTTTCCTAGCTCTAAATATGAAGTGCGATTGAAATATTATATTGTATCGTATCAGGTTTAATTACTTGCGAAAAATCATCAAATTTTGTTTTTAACATTCGTAAATATCTACCTATATTTTTTAAATTACTTTATAGAAATAAATTTGAATTTTGCTAACCTATTTAGCAAATCGTTATTCACGTGTGTCGGATGAACGCGTACGCTTATAAACTCCTAGTGTAGTGTCGGCCTTATGTCAAGATCGGCCTTATGTCAATATTTCTTTATTTTTTTATTGCTGTGCATGCATATAAATAGCCAGTGCTTTAGCCGAACACTCCAAACCTTAAATAAGTTTTTAATGAACAAGACCATTAGTATGTATACAATAGTTGTAGGTACGAATAGATTCGTTGCTTGAGAAGCGATTTTCATGATTTTTTATTGTATTGGGAATTTACTCATGTTGGTCCTACTTCAATATAGTGAGACTAGCTTCTACCCGCGACTTCGTCCGCGAGAATTTAGAATTATGTAGATTCAGATCCTACTAAAATTTAGATGTTAGGTTAAGATGTTTGGATGTTTGTGAATTAAACTTATGGTAGGTATCCTGCTTTTGATCCCAAAGAATGGATATCATTGATGCCGAAAACATGCATATTATTTCGCGTTGTAGCAAGTTGCTAAAAGGATTCGAAAAAATTATAGGGCATGTCGTGAGGAATAAGTTCAGCGGCAGGATACCTTAAGAGCTGCTTAAATAGGCACATCATCGACATCAGCAACATGCTCATTATTTGGCGTCCCAGCGAGCTGCTGAGGGGTCATGAAAATCAAAGTGATCGTCGTGAGGAATAATTTCAGCAAGCTTGAGAGCTGCTACGCCGGAACAGGCAGGTAAACGACGTTAGCAACATTCTCATGAAACAGAATGACCGACACGGGCTGTTACTAGAGTATGATGCGAGTCACAACACGCGAGTTTCAATAGCCACAAGCTTCTAAAAAGGGACAAAATTTGATTCACGGTCCATAAGGTGAATGTGTCATCTCTCAAATTATTCATATTTGTTCTGTTGATCTTAAATACGCAGATGAAGTTACACCAAGTACTATTATTTAATTAGTCAAGTTTTAACTTAAAATTAAAAAAAAATCTATTTGTCTGTGCTTCTGGTTTTACAGTGTTAATATTATCACGAATAACAAATATTTTTAAAAATTGTTTAATTATATAAATTGTTCCGTTGAGGAGTCATATTTCGTCTCTAAGACACACCACTATACCTTGCGATGTCAACGATTCATAATGGTATCGATATGGACAATGTCAACGATAACAACAGCAAACATATTTAAACACGGTTCAGTTATTCTCTACGACTGAAAAGCTCACTCTTTATCTCCAGAATCCATCATCTCACTATATATTCCTCACGACGTTCACTTTGATTTTTAGGACCCGCGACTTCGTCCGCGAGAATCTAGAATTATGTAGATTCAGATCCTACTAAAATTTAGATGTTAGGTTTACATGTTTGGATGTTTGTGAATTAAACTTATGGTAGGTATCCTGCTTTTGATCCCAAAGAATGGATATCATTGATGCCGAAAACATGCTTATTATTTCGCGTTGTAGCAAGTTGCTAAAAGGATTCGAAAAAATCATAGGGCATGTCGTGAGGAATAAGTTCAGCGGCAGGCTACCTTAAGAGCTGCTTAAACAGGCACATCATCGACACCAGCAACATGCTCATTATTTGGCGTCCCAGCGAGCTGCTGAGGGGTCATAAAAATCAAAGGGAACGTCGTGAGGAATATATAGTGAGATGATGGATTCTGGAGATAAAGAGTGAGCTTTTCAGTCGTAGAGAATAACTGAACCGTGTTTAAATATGTTTGCTGTTGTTATCGTTGACATTGTCCATATCGATACCATTATGAATCGTTGACATCGCAAGGTATAGTGGTGTGTCTTAGAGACGAAATATGACTCCTCAACGGAACAATTTATATAATTAAACAATTTTTAAAAATATTTGTTATTCGTGATAATATTAACACTGTAAAACCAGAAGCACAGACAAATAGATTTTTTTTTTAATTTTAAGTTAAAACTTGACTAATTAAATAATAGTACTTGGTGTAACTTCATCTGCGTATTTAAGATCAACAGAACAAATATGAATAATTTGAGAGATGACACATTCACCTTATGGACCGTGAATCAAATTTTGTCCCTTTTTAGGGTTCCGTAGCCAAATGGCAAAAAACGGAACCCTTATAAATTCGTCATGTCTGTCTGTCTGTCTGTCTGTCTGTCTGTCTGTCTGTCCGTCCGTATGTCACAGCCACTTTTCTCCAAAACTATAAGAACTATACTGTTGAAACTTGGTAAGGAGATGTATTCTGTAAACCGCGTTAAGATTTTTACACAAAAATAGAAAAAAAATCAATAAATTTTGGGGTCCCCATACATAGAACTGAAACTCAAAATTTTTTTTTTCATTAAACCCATACGTGTGGGGTATCTATGGATAGGTCTTCAAAAATAATATTGAGGTTTCTAATATCATTTTTTTCTAAACTGAATAGTTTGCGCGAGAGACACTTCCAAAGTGGTAAAATGTGTGTCCCCCCCCCCTGTAACTTCTAAAATAAGAGAATGATAAAACTAAAAAAAATATATGATGTACATTACCATGCAAACTTCCAACGAAAATTGATTTGAACGAGATCTAATAAGTAGTTTTTTTTTAATACGTCATAAATCGTAAACCGCAAAAAACATCGATCGAAGTTACAACGAACTACAAGAAATTTTATATTATGTTACTTGCTGCTACGGAACCCTTCATGGGCGAGTCCGACTCGCACTTGGCCGCTTTTTAGAAGCTTGTGGCTATTGAAACTCGCGTGTTGTGACTCGCATCATACTCTAGTAACAGCCCGTGTCGGTCATTCTGTTTCATGAGAATGTTGCTAACGTCGTTTACCTGCCTGTTCCGGCGTAGCAGCTCTCAAGCTTGCTGAAATTATTCCTCACGACGATCACTTTGATTTTCATGACCCCTCAGCAGCTCGCTGGGACGCCAAATAATGAGCATGTTGCTGATGTCGATGATGTGCCTATTTAAGCAGCTCTTAAGGTATCCTGCCGCTGAACTTATTCCTCACGACATGCCCTATAATTTTTTCGAATCCTTTTAGCAACTTGCTACAACGCGAAATAATATGCATGTTTTCGGCATCAATGATATCCATTCTTTGGGATCAAAAGTAGGATACCTACCATAAGTTTAATTCACAAACATCCAAACATCTTAACCTAACATCTAAATTTTAGTAGGATCTGAATCTACATAATTCTAAATTCTCGCGGACGAAGTCGCGGGTAGAAGCTAGTATGATGATAATGATGATATGATCGTAATCCCTGTATACTTCGTTCCTTTTTGTTATTATTGGTAACAATCAATTTCAAATTGAATTTTGAGCCTTTTAGAATACCAATTGGCAGAAACAACAAATTGCAGCAAATGCAAACACAAAATAAACCAACTATCTAAAAAAATGGTTAACTCTTATTTATCCTATGAATTGCTCACAATCACACTTATAATAATATACGCTGATATTACAATGGATGAGTTTTAGGTGACCGTATTCCGTACCGCTATTATATTATATTCAGTTCAGTAATATTAAAAATCTTAATTTCACCAAAAAAATATATCTTTACCAAGAAAGTGTCTTAAAAAAGGACTACTAAAAATTAATAAATTCATTTTATATTTGAGAGTTCCACCAGTAGGTACCACATCATTCGAGCTGAATATTGAAAAATATGGGACTAATCAGGAAGATTCTTCCTATAAACAAAAAAAATCCAAATCGGTTGATAAATGACGGAGTTCTGAGGTAACAAACATAAAAAATAGAAACGAATTGAAAAACTTCACCTGTTTTTTGAAGTCGGTTAAATTCAATGATTCAGTGTACCATCCACTTAGGACCCTCGCACGAGTATACCTTTCATATTGGTACGTAAACCACTGTATACTATCCTGTACGCGCTGCACGTATACAGGATAGGCGTAATAATATCGTACTGGTACTATCGCACACTCGTCAGATGACTGTTCACAAACGCTATCGGAACGCAAAAGAAATTACATTCCATTTCGTGGTTTTCCGTTTCACGGTGAACCAACCTTTTTTACGCAACTGTACCACAGTTTCCTGTCTATGCCTGAAAACTATTTTCCAGTTTATAGGACTATAACAAAGCCTAAAACATTAAAATCAGAAAGATGGTAGTGACACTATTCGACGAAGGGACCAGGACGGGTTCGATTCTGGCCGGAGCAGACTTTTATGAGATAGATACAAATTTTTGCTCTCGGATTCTGGGTATTTGTGTTTGTATTGATTTCTCTCGTTTGTTATGGCACGCTCCTAAAAGATACATGACTGTGGTTCTAAATATTGTGACTGTTGTTCTTCATTGCTTAAGGTCGTGCCCATTCTGATAAGCCTTGTTGGCGAAGCTGATGAGCTGCTTCCATACCACTCTGTCTTCTGCCAGCCTCAGAGCCTAGTGACTGCCTATGATCTCTTTTACGGTGTCGGACTATCAGCTAGGTATTGGCCTCTAGGTCTTTTTGGTCTACTTTGCCCACCACAACCAGTTTATTTAATTGAGTCCGATGAGTCCTTTGAGTTAATTCTAAAGTAAACATTTGTATATGCATAATCTTATTTGTTAGTACCTACAAGTTTGTGCGATTTCATTCGAAGTGATCTAGAAAATATATAGACAAAATCGACAAAGCAGAAAATTCGAGCATGGAGTTTCAACTGGAACCTTTCACAATCAAAATGCAATGCAAGTTACTTACTACTTTAAATAAAAAAAAAACCTGTAAACAATAAGAAAACTAGGGTTCATTCGAAGCGTCCATTTCATTAGTTTCTATGAGATATTCGTCCTACAAAATTAATGATTAGTGTGGAGCATGAATGTTTATTTGTCCAATGTAACAATTAACAAACACAGCAGAAATATCATATTTGTCAGCATACATGTATATACTTTGTTTTTGGGAAAATACTAAAATTGTCATCGACCACGAAATCGAGATTTTCTGTTTCAAGTATTCTCGGACATAATCACAGCCATCACAGGTTAACACAAGACGCAAGTAACTGATCATTAATTACTAAAATACGTTAAATTTTAAGATTTATCAATTTCTGCAAGATTCAAAACCAAGCCTTCCGACTAAAGCAAACGTCCATAAACTAGGCTATAAATACGATACCTAGATATTATACTGTTATACTTCCTACTTAGACAACAAACCACAAGCTAATTAGTAAATTCTTAATTGGTTTACAGTACATTAGGTACCCATTGATTGATCATCCTAATTATCGTAACAGCAACATATATCTATGGTCGGTCGACCGTGCAAGATACATCGTCGAGGAGGATCGTTAAGCAAACGAAGATCACGCTCCGAAAGTTACAGGTAACTAATATACTAGTGAACTGTTACAGACTAAGCTTGTATATAAGCACGATACAGAAAGGCATAATAGTTCTTGAAGTGTGTAACTCTATGTAACACTACGCTATGATAAAAATATCATTGAAATGTCTATTTATGATAACTCTGTTTGTTTTAATTAATTAATCCATTTTAATTTGAGTTTACTTTACATACATACTTTAACATATTTTAATTATAATCGGTTTTTAGAACTGAATTTACAATTTGTAAATTCTTCCCAAAGGGTAAATAAAAGTGTTTTGTTACCCTAAGTATGTAAGTAGTATCTGAATGAATGACTTCATACAAAACTCCTGTACTGAAACATCATACGTTATAACTAGTTTCGAAATCCTACATTTTGTTAACATTGTTATGAAATAATTTGCAGTTTAATATATTATGTATGCCGGCGAGCGATCTCTTTGGTTCTGCAACAATCGGCCGATGCAGATGCTGTCACACAAGAAGAGTCATGAAGAAAAACTAAATATTTAGAATATGGAATATGTCAATCTATTTGGAACATACGTAGGACATTCTATGGGATTCTACTATGGATCACGGAGTACGTTAGGAGAACTGTAAATATATCATGGAACAAAGTAAAAGGAATATTATTGATTAACCAGTACCGTAGAATACCCCTTCTGCTTTATGTACATCACGAACGTAAAAAAAGAACGGACGTAACCTTGTCTAATCGAGAGTGAAGCATAACAATGACAGCTCGCTTACCATGTGTGCGTAATTTTGTAATTTTTGATTCGCAATGGTGTCAATGTCATGGCAGTATGGTGTCAATGTGTGGGTGTGTGTACTTGTACGAATACAGAGTTGGTATTACTATGGGTGTTTCACTGAATTTTTTCTTGGGATTACGTCCGTCTTTTTTTACGTCCGTGATGTACATATAGTTCTTTTAATATGAATAATTTTGAAATGTAGGTATATGAAACAAAGCATCTTCTTTTCTATTTTTCTGTTTTGTATTTCCTTTACGTCTTTCTTCATTTCTTTCTTTCTTGGCCAGCAGCGCACCAGTGATGCCTTTGGTGTCGCTAATGTTCATGGGCGACGATAGCCACTTGCCATCAAGTGGATCATCAGCCCGTTCATCGGCTTCTTCCATTAAATACCTTTCCATTCCATATTTCACCATAATCAACTAACATAACAAACAGGATCTATTTGGACCCTCTGTTGTTCTTATATTTTGTTTGACACCGCATATCCATGTGCAGAATCCGAGATTGGCATGGCGTCTACCTACATAACGATTATCTGCAGAATGGCTTGTGATCTACGGTCCCGGGTATCCAGTTAGACTTCAAATACATTGCTGATGAAACTTGTGTACAAGAAATAAGGTTCATACTTGTTTGACGTGAACTCATCGTAACTTGGCAGTTGGAGACGTTCGCATGTTCTAAAGCTGAGAGAGTCCTTTGTCATAAAATTGCCGGAATTTAAATATGTCATAAACCGGTGTCTAAGGTATATAAAGTTGACAGTTTCTCGGAATTCAATTTACTTCGAGTAAAGCTTAAGCTCAGGCGTACGTAAAACCATTCGTTTTTTGGCCGCATATTGCGCGTAATGCATGATGAATACCCGCGACATTAGGTGGTGTTCATTTTTAAAATAGACGATCTCTAACCTTCAGAATAAAAATTTTCAGGTAAAGAAAATCTCATTTATATACAAAGTAGGCATTTGTAACCACTGGCAGCAAGAAAACTCTGATAAACATCCTATTTCTGACAAATTATCTTTCAATTAAAGTTAGTAAAATAAAGCAAAAAATTAAAAGAAATTAAAAAAACATCTTTCAAAAAGCTTTGAACATTTTAAGTATCAGTCTTTTCAAGTTAATTGAATTAAATTCCTTTCCCGAATCACTTGTCTTACAAATACCGTAAAATATTTCTGTGGACAGTCAAAGCTAAAGAGATGAACTAAAGTTATTTGATTCAACATGAAAGCAGGAAATATTTAAGCACGTTGAATAGTTTGCTTTTCAAAGAGCTTTTTCACTAATTAGAAGCTCATGTTACTTATACATAATTTATAAAGCTTTGTGTGAAAATAGGAGTAAAATACAAAACTAAAAAGGTTTTTGTTGGTTAGTAACTAAGGTTAATAAATTCTGCTCGTCTGGTCGGACACGGTGGTGTTATGCAACACATCAGCAATAGGCATGATGACAGTAAGTAAAAATTACTAAAATTATGTATTTATTTAATGAAACTCTATTAATCGATTACAAAACACGCATTTATCGTATTATTATAAGCGAGATTAACAATATTTTTGATAAAATAAAACTATGGCAAGCCGGCATGTTAGCTTGAACGCCAATCAATCTCAATTAGCGCGAATTACGTCACACTTCTTAAAACAAATGAATATCACCATACTGATAATGACGTCTTGTCTATTATTTTCCTGAAGAGTGACGTCACATCGACGCCATGACAGTTTCAATCGTTTTGGTGCGAATTTTAAACTTATACCTAAATTGAAATGTATTTATTTTATACTAAACCTTACTTTTTTTGCGGAAATATGATATACGTTGTAATTATAATATATTTCCCAACAATATAGAACAGTATTTCAAAATCTGTCATCATTCCTATTAAGAGCCTTTAAGATTACCAATGACAACGGGCGGCAGTGATCACTTTGTGGGGGTACGAATTGTTTTTTAACTATTTTATATTAAATAGAAACAAAAACACATCGGAAAAAACGAAGGTGGAAAAATGGTGGAAAATTAACAACTTGACAGGAGGCTGAAATCATAATAATGTTACAATTTTGAAAATGTATTTACTTGTTTATGCTTCTTTCACGTTAAAACGGCTCGAGGAATTCACGTCATTCACGTGATATTTTGTGTGGAGACAGGTATAGGTTTTGTACAATATTCCTATCTATCCGCAATCCTGTGAGAAGCCTGAATATCTTGTAATCTTAGGACAAATCTAAAGGATGATAGCCCATTAGTACGGCAAGATTGAGTGTATGAAAATTGAGTAGGGCCAACGCGTTGAGTAATTCTGATATTTTTTTATATTTTAAACAGCCGATAAACGAGGAAACAAGACACCCGATGATAAGTTAAAGCTTTTTCTTCCAAATCCTCATGAAATACCATCTCGATCTGCGAAATAAGTTTAAATTGCACCAATTCAATGTACAAGAACAATGTCGTTTCAAATTCATTCCATTTTCGAATTTGAATCATTCCAATAATCATTCGTTCATTCCATTGAATCCGGAGTGCGTTACAGCCGAGTGGGTTGGAGTAAGACTTAAGGTAGGTCAAGGACCACGATGTAAAACTCACGAACGAATGATTTTAATATTGAGTATACTCAGTGACTGACCTCAATTTTACATCATAAATAAAATTCACCCTTTCAGTATTCAGTTTATTCACTATAAATCATTCGTCCAGCTCATTCAATTAAAACACAATGACTATGTTAGTGAAGTCAACAATTATCACACATCGCAGCCAGAAATGAACATTTATTTTGGAGTTTTTAATTATTCCTGTTTTGTTTTACACTTTATGAAATTTTCATTGATATTGTTAAATGTTTCTTTGTTGGTGCACTTTAATGAACAATGGAGGAGTCTATGCCACCAGGTGATTTAAAAAGAAGGTCGGCGAACATCTTATTCAATCACGGCATTGTCAACTGCTCTTACAATAATTTTTCAAAACAGGTATAAATATTGTTAACAGGATAAAGACACTAGAAGGGAAAGTCCCTCTGTAGGAAAAACAAAAGAAGATGTAAAAAACTTTGAACAACATATAATCGGTTGGCATAAGAATTTTACTGTAAGAATGAATCTATTATTACTGGAAATTTCTAGCTAGAATACAGCTTTCTAGCACTAAGGATCTCGGCGCTTTGCTTCAGACAGACGGATAGATGGATGGACAGACGGACGGACGGACGGACGGACGGACGGACGGACGGACGAACGGAAGGACGAACGGACGAACGGACGGACGGATGGATGGACATGACGAAACTATAAGGGTTCCGATTTCACTTCGGAACACTAAAACTTAATATAGAGCCCTATTTATGATCACCGACAATAGGTACAGCTGTGGATAAGAAAATAACCGCGAATTTTGATTCGCGGTTATTTATCAATGTGATAAATATTTGTGAACTTTGGTTCACAAATATTTATCACATTGATGTATTCTTGCCTTTGTGTATTGTCATAACATTTGTATATTGTAACTGACATACATCAATTACAGTTTCATTTAACGTATAGATGAATACATAGCTATGTATGAAAGCATAGGTATGTATAACAATATCACATAATGTAATAAGCAATAGTTAATCTAGACATTCTGAGACCCAAAGCAAGAATGTAGTAAGCTCTCATTCGAAACTCAAGACCTCTCTGCTCAAATTCACAAGACGTCGAGTTCTCTGATTATGCCTTTGAGATCGTACACGCTCGCTTAGTACTCTGCTTGTGAAACAATGGCTCCTACGTTGTCTTCAGATAGATAATCCATAAAGAGATTTTTGTAGTTTCACAATGAGCCTTCGAGATTGTTAGCATCTACGTAGGAGTTAGTCTATTTTCAGTCTGCTTTCCAGTCTATTTTCCATCCACTTTATGTTTATAAAGTTTTAGATGATTTCGTTTTTTTTTTTTTTAATAAATTTAAAAGTAACATTTTAAAATCGTTGCTTAATACTCTGTCTTCTACAGTTTGAACAACAATTAATGGTAAGTATTTATCCTTTTTACTACTTAATGTCATAAATGTGAAATAAAAGTTTGTGAAGATCTTTTTTTACACGGTTTATATTAGCTTCACCTGTATGTATGTTTATTTGTAACCGACTCCTTTGGACTTGATTTTGACCCACTTCTAACGGTCAGATTTCATTTAAACTTCGTATACCGAGAACCGATGACAATTCAATATTTTTAATAAAGAAAGAAAGAAAAAAAAACGTAAATTTAATTTCAAAAAATCAAACTGAAAAATGAAAAATAAATAATAGTAAAAAAAAAACTAAAAACACGCTTTTTTTTAATCCAACCAAAAATAGAAAATAAATGTAAGAAAAGCGTGGGGTGCTTTTTAAGATATTATCCCTTCTACTCATTGATACCATGCCCCCACGCTTTTATTACAATTACACGATTCTCTACAAAAGAGTGCTTTTTAGTTTCTTTTTAACTATTATACTTTTTTAACTATTATAATTATTATTATCTCTATAATTACATATATTACGCATGTATGACATGGCAGCCCTTCTGAAAATGGCCCAAAACGTCGAACGCGGCACGTACTTGGAACATCATACCAAAAGTGCGGAGTGCGCCAGGCCTGGTATCGGTGTATACCTACTAATCGTGCAGTAAAGCTTGCCTGGCTATCTATCAAGCAAGAGGGTGCTTGAGTCAACCGCCTAATGAAATGTCGTTTTCCAGCTGGGGAACTAAAGTCCGGTTTAGACGTATTAAGTAGTTAAGTAGTTAACTAAATTTTAAGTGAATAATTTATAGTGCGCGTCCAAACGTAATAATTTAGTAAAGCTCTTTAGTTCATAAATTCTACTTGATTACTTAACCATTTTACTAAATTTTAACTAAATTTTAAGTAAAAAGTGCCTGTCCAAACGTGTTAAGTGATATAAAGGTGGGCGGGCCACCTACTTAACAGAAAATAGAAAAATTTCTAAATTACTTGTTTACTTGCGTCCATCCATCCATCCATCAGCCCTTAGAGGTCCACTGCTGGACATAGGCCTCCCCTAACTTGCGCCACTCTGAACGGTCCTGAGCCTTCTGAATCCAGCGGATGCCCGCTGTCTTCTTCAGGTCGTCAGTCCACCTGGTCGGGGGGCGTCCTATGCTCCTTTTTCCGAGACGTGGGCGCCATTCGAGGACCTTTCTTCCCCAACGGTTATTGGTCCTTCGCACTATGTGGCCAGCCCATTGCCACTTTACTTGCGTACTAAAATTTAACTACTAAATTGTCCGTTTACACGTATTAATTTACTTAAAATTTAGTTACCTACTTAATACGTGTAAACCGAACATAAGGGACGGTTTTGTCTTCCTTGCTTCTATTACTTTCTTCTACAGCAAGGCCTCGGTACCCTAAGGTGTTACTGATGTCCATGGGCGACGATGATCACTTACCTACCATCAGGTGACTCGTCAGCTCTGATGTCGGCTTGTAAACAAATAGAGTTCAGTTTAACAAAACTCATTGGAACAACAAGATCTGATATCACAATCAATGGTTTAATTAACAAGACGTCTCGTAGAAATCTAAATGAGCATCTGAGGATTGACCGCTCGACGCTGATCAACCACAACCCAGATGCGACTTAGAAGCGGATTATAACACATTGTATACACAACAATCGCTATGTACCTGCCGTAACTATAATTGTTAGGTATTGAGTCTGGCAGCTCGTTTGCCGGTACATAAACCTGAGTATTGATTTTTACAATTTACGCACATACCTATTATTTTACATACGTCACATACGAGCGACTGTGCACAATGAAATCGAATCGCTCCGTTTTATTTTGAAGTTTAATTGAGTTTTGCGGTACATTGCGTTTAGTATGATAATTGCGGATGGCGTGTAAATTGAAGGCAGGGTTAGGTAACGCTTTGTTTACATCGGTGTATAGCGATCCTACATCTAAATACTGAACATCACCTTGAGGCAGGAGGAATTCACCTGAGCTCGGCAGATGCGCCGCAGCTGTCGACCGGGCCGGTCCTCCCCGCGCGCCCCGCACCCCGCTGGCTCGCGCAATCGCGGCTAACAGTTTTATTTTCCCGAATAAACTTTATCAAACAAAGCGTGCGTGCCCCGCGCCCTGCATCTGCTCGCCCAGCTGTTCCTCCTGCAGCTGGCCTCCCCGTCCTGCTCGCTCGCGAGCTCAATACGTACCGAAGAGCGAGACGGATAGCTGCCGGTGTAATCGCAGCGAGACCCTTCAATTCCCTGTGCACGGCCCATTCGCAGTCCGTGTTTCAAGCTGGCCGGGACGGTCGAGTCGGAATGACAACCAAACGTAAACGCGAGCGCGAAAACGAATCTGAAATCAGGATGAAGCGGCCGCGGCGCCGCAAGCGGTCCAGCAGCGAGCCGGGACTTCTACATGATCCAATAAACGCTGAAAAGCGCCAAGTTTTGAAGCGTCTTTTTGGTCGGAACTGCAATTCTTCTTTTGAAGGAGCGCCCGCGTCTTCTGAGACGTTCTCTAGACGTAATATCATCAATGAAGACGACGAAGACGAGATGTTTGAGCGAGAAGGATCACCTGTGATGGACCACCCGAACGATGAAGAGGATCATTACGCCAGCAACGACGAATATGCCAACGATAACTTTGATCTTGGGAATGAAAACTCTGACCCGCTACTGGACTCCGTGCCCGTTGATTTGGATCCGGAGCAGCTAGGATTCCTAGTGTGTGCTCAAGAAACTCTCCGCTTCCTGAACCGGCGTGGATTTGCGTTCGAGCACCCGGTGTTCACCCGCCTGAGGTCTCGTCTCCTCCGCGGAATAGACGAGTTGGCGGTCGCCTGAGTAATGCTCGGCCCAGAGCCCGCGAGAATCTAAATGTGATCCCCCCTCTTCACTTTCGAACACTTCTAGTTAGTACGTTTTAAATTCAGTGTCAGTTTGTGGTTACATCTTCAGAAAAGACTTTCATACTCTCTCCTAACACGCAACGGGCTCTGGTTAGTGCTTAAGTATTTCGTACGAAGAGCCATTTTCGTAAACGCGAGAATCAACAGGTGTCTCTTCAGTGCAATCTAGTCATAATCTAGTCAAAGTTTACGGAATATATGTATGTGTAATAAATGTTCTATCGATGTATGTGAATTAAAAGCGTCCAAATTGAACTCTCTAATTATTGTATAATTTCTTACCTGTTAGGGCTACCACCTCGGAAATGCTTACTATATACATATAAAATATATCCAAATAAAATAAATGTGAAATTATTATTGTCTATAAATTACCTATATATAATTAGCTGTGCGCTTGCCATTGTATAATTTATGCGGAATCTATGTTATTTAAATAAATGTGATCTGAATATTATTTGTTTTTATTTGATTTCTTTATTAATATATTGCAAAAGCGAAAAATATTATTGTATTATGTTGCTCTTTAGAACTACACTAATAAAAATTGCATTTAAATTATGTACATATTAATTTACATAACTAATGAGGTAACTCTAAAAAAATTAACCAACAAATGATTAATAAAATTCAGGTAGATCAAATAAATCAAAAATTTGGAAGAGGTGAAGCATTTATTTAGTTCGAAAATTCATTTGGGTTTTAGTCATAATATGGTAGGTATTCTAAATCTATCAAAATACAGAGTAGTTTTTTTTTTTCATTTTTCATCTAAACTATAAATTTTTAACCAGTTAACTTTGGCATAGAAACAAGTTTTGAAGACTTAAAATAATATTATCAAATGTAAATAAATGATGTAAGTTACTAAATTAAACCTTTTAATATTTACGAGCAATTAATTCATTCGATAATATAATTAATCCAAATAAATCTGACATCACACATATCTATATTAATTAAAAAGATCCAAGTATAAACAGTTTAACAACCATAATTGTCAATTATTTCGGCAAACACGAAAAAGGTTGGAATTTTCATAAATCTTTTTAACACATTAATATAGTTTAACATACAAGTACGAAAAATTTCATTAAAAAATTGTAAGATCGAATACAATAATTGCTAAACTGGTCCTTGACAAGTAAGACCATATTGCATTTAAAATAATAAATATGTTTTAATATAAATAATGACATTAATTTATCTTTGGTCAACTTATTGCTTAATTGTTCATAATAACTAATTATAACATGACTACGATTATTTACATAATCAACTCTTATTATACCATACTTCCTTTCTTCTTTTTTGTAAATAATATAAACTTAAAATCATAGACCTATATATATTTAAAATATGATTAATGGCAGTGGGGAAAATAAACTTAGGTTATAACTATTTTATAGTAAATATTTTCGTAAATAGTTACGAAGCATTAAGGTAAAATGTAAGAGACAGGATTCAGATTTGCAATCCTGGCTTCAACTAATTAGTTACCCACTGACATCAAGTTCTTCTCATAATATCGGCAGTACGGATTGGTGGATTATTAAGTTGACTACTAATCCCAGGTAAAGCCTACCAATTGCTACCAATAAAACTGACTGATACCTTACCATGACCTCTGAAGACTTCAGAGTGCTTAGTCCGGATGGTTAGGAAATTTTTCACTACAGCGACCATTTCTTGAAATACTTCAGGATCTCGCAAAATCTTTCAGAAAAAGCAATTTAAATTTAAATATTGATTCCTGAATAAACATTGCAATATTGGCACTATACCCCAAAAACAGGGCTCTGATCTGAGTTTAACGTATCATCTAATACTCGACTACTATATAAATTATGCTAGACTCAGATAGCAATATAAAGTCGTTCAACTGATATCGAGTTATTACTTTATCCCAGAAACGGCTTAGTATCCTAAACGTGATCTTATACGAAATACGCTTCAAATTATGGACTCCCATTATTTTAAATTGTGTGCGTATTGAAAACAAATGATCACTTGCTATGGTCAAAAAGTAAGGAAACACACGAGAAAACTTGTTCCTAATCCACTAAAATTAGAAGAAAAAATAAAAAAAATACACAAGAATTCTTAACAAAAAATAACCGACTTCAAAATTAAGGATAACTCAAAAACCTCTCGTCAGATCTCACTCAAATTTAAGTGGACTACATGACAAGCACCAGCTTTCGATTAAAAAAAGAATCATCAAAATCGGTTCACCCAGTCGAAAGTTCTGAGGTAACAAACATAAAAAAATACAGTCGAATTGAATACCTCCTTTTTTGAAGTCGGTTAAAAATTAAAATAACGACCTCTATCTAACTCTAAATTAAAATATCATCGTCAATCGCTTCTAACGTAGTAACTGATATTCCGACCTCTGTACGCATATTCGATGAGTATTTTGTTTATTTGTTCTGAGGTAAGGATCTCTCCACTCTGTTTTAACTCATGATTGTTACTCGTAGTTTCAAACAATCTTCTTAGCGCTTTATGGAACTCATGTGCCGGGAGTGTAGCAGGCTTCGCTAAAACTTCTCCCTTCGCCACCGACGTTGAAAGCTCTGGTAGCATCCTGTAAGTTAATACACGTATGAATTCATAAACAGAGATGATTTATTTGATTCTAAAGAAATATTTTAGAGTTTATGAGACCGATATAAAATTGTTGGTAGGTAACGATACGACTTTTTATTAACCGACTTCAAAAAAAGGAGGAGGTTCTCAATTCAAATGTATTTTTTTATGTTTGTTACCGCAGAACTTTCGAGTGGGTGAACCGATTTTGATGATTCTTTTTTTAATCGAAAGCTGGTGCTTGTCATGTGGTCCCACTTAAATTTTGTTGAGATTTGACAATGGCATCCATGAGAAAACCATATAAGTCTTAAATTTGTATTAAGTATGTATGTGCGCGACAAATAGGCGAATAACTGAATATCACGCCAACCGATTTCGATGATTCTTTTTTTAATCGAAAGCAGGTGCTTGTCATGTAGTCCCATATAAATTTGAACGAGATCTGACAAGAAGTTTTTGAGTAACTTTGAAGTCGGTTATTTTTTGTTAGTAAAATTTAGATTATCTTGGCTCTCAAGCCTCCAGCCGGAACATGATAAATCGTTAGCAATAAAACAAGAAACTTTACAAGGAAACGCCGACTAGAAAATGAAAGTAAGGAACCAGCTGCCTGTCAATATGTACATCCGTGTTTAATTCCAAACACACATTTATGTGCCTGATTTTTCGGTTCTTAAGTATTTCACACACCCTTGAATTGTTTGTTTTTCGGCGGTAAAGAAAAACATCATGAGCAAATCTGATTCTTCATAATGCTGAAAGGTGTATGAAGTCTGTCAATAAATACTTGGTTAGCGTTGTGGATAATGATCTGCAAGTCTATTCTGTTTTGTAACTCGACAGCGGAATCCGCGATGAGTTTCAAAATTGAAGTTCGAGTTCGAGACTCACTTCACTTCGCAAATGCGTACTAGATGATTAGAGAATGACATATCAAAATGATGCAAGTTTGCTTTCGAGTCTCACTTGGGTGAGCTTCGATTTCGAGTTTGTATTTTAGAGAATAGCCTCCAGTACTCTCACGTACTAAGAAAAGCTTAGCAGTGACGCAATTATCAATGGGTTGCGATGACCGTCACACAGAATATTTCTTTAATATAAGTATCTTAACGTTTATGATCCCTCGTGTGAAATTTTAATATTTACGTACATAATTATTTATTTCACTTACAGAAAGTCAATCATACAGTGATCCTATGTATAAGTTACTCTATGAGGATTAGACAATGCACTTTAAGCCGTGAGTAATAGTCGATGTAAAGTACATCGACTGAACCCTAAATTGTGCGTGGCCTAACACGCACTTGGTTTTAAGGAATTTATTATAGACTTGATGATAGTGTAGTTTTGTTTAGATTTATTATCCTAACTTTTTTATTTTATAATATTAGTTTGGATTGAGATACGAAAGAGGTTACATTACCCCTTTCATATTATTATCTAGTTTGTGGCTAGCTATTTCCGACTAGAATAAATCGATAAGACACGGCGGGTCCGAGTGAAATCCGATAATGGTGGCATTGAAACTTTAAGTGGAATCGAGTTTCTGAAAAATTAATGTCATAGCTTGCGGAAAAAAGGCTTGCAAAATACACTAGAAAAATACCCCAATTTTTCTACTCAGTATGTGTACATACAAGTATGATAGTATATAGACATTTTTATGTTACTGTTGAAAATGGTTTTAATGTACAATTTAAGAAGCTCTTGTGTAAAGAACTATTAAAATGAATTAAATGGGAAAATGTGGGATAGTCCATATCAACGTCTAAAAATTTTCATATCAACTTCAGTCAACTAAATGTGGAAACTAGGCCGGTCGCTAATATAAACCGATAGCCAGATAGGGTGTAGATATAATACCTATTTATTAATACTACATATATTGTTTTTAATTTTCTAGGACTTCGGGTAAAGCCCTAAAGTTTTTGATATGTGAATATTATCAGTGGCAAAACTATATATTCATTAATAGTTGAGTATATTAATCAGGTATTACATTAATCTAAGGTATACACGATAAACGAATGAAACTTAATGTTTTATTTGTCTGCTTACTTCATCTTCCATTCATCCATCAGCCCTTGAGGTCTGCTGGACATAGGTCTTCCCTAACTTGCGCTACTCTGACCGATCCGACCGTCTCGAAGCCGTATATATCAATATCATCAATCATCTAAGGAAGATTTAAATGAAATTTTTATATCAATACCACGGACTTGAAAAAAAGACGGACGTAACTTCGTCTAATCGAGAGTGAAGCATAGCAATGGCCGCCCGCTTACCATGTGTGCGTAATTTTTGATTCACGATTGAAGCACTAAGGTGTCAATGTGTGGGTGTGTGTACTTGTACGAATAGAGAGTTGGTATTACTATGGGTGCTTCACTGAATTTGTTGTTGGGATTACGTCCGTCTTTTTTTAGGTCCGTGATCAATACGTATTACACCTATATGTCACTGACGTGCTGCGCTCCAAAGAGAAAACGCTGAATTTTTAAACTGGCTCTTCAACGCTGTAATTGCTATATATAGTTTGTCAACCCCACAGATATCTACATCTGTGGTCAAACCGCATTATAATTACACAAATTTGCCAACCCTTGTGCTAGTGAACTTTGATCTTAACCGCATTATAAATGTAGTTATGATTACGCTGGTGTAGAATGTAGATTAAGAATCGAGTATTTTAAATTTTATAAAATTGTTTTTTAATGTTTTTACCATGTAGCATTGAGATAGAAGGAGGGCCATCTCATATGAAGGGAAAGATAAAAAATAGAGGTTCCAATAATGGCCATTTCTGAATGGCGCTAGTGTGATACAAATAGCGAACCATGAACGTAGCTGTTGTAGACGGAGTGAAGTTTGTTGAGTTATTCCTAGTGCATCCGTAGCGTCACCCGTAATGAATGGCGCTAGTGCCGCTAGTGTCCGCCAACAGCACTGCAGCGCCACCCGTAATTTTACGTGTTTTTAAGGACACTTTTCATATACATATAGAGATGGCATTCCTTCTCTCTATTTTCCATGGTTTTTACAAATACATTAAAAATAGCAGACTGCTTTATGTTCTGTACACCGAAGACATTACCACGAAGATCGTACCTGGCCATGACAGTGAAGTTAAATAAAAAAAAACGTAAACGTGTACTTAAGTAGGTACGTGCGTGAAAGTTATACTTCTTTAGCATCATTAAATAAATATTTAACATTAATAATTTAATAATATTTAGTATTAATTATATTAAATAATAATATTTTAATTTATATTAATAAATAATACATGACTAATAGAGGTTCTGTTTCTATTTTGTTGGTAGCTTTTTGCGGGCAAATTCATCCTGTTACTTTTATGTTACAAATCTTAAAATTTCACTGTCATCATTTTTTCATAACGCGCCTAAAGCAGTATAACTTCATTCTTCAATAATAAGAAAGTTTGCTCACTTCTTCACTATCCCTCAGAATTTTGTGCCCCATTCTCTCCACTCCCCCTCTGCACTCCTAACGATTCTGGCCCCTCAATCCAGTCCAGTTAGAGCCTTTTATGAAGAACTTTAGATTTTGTCATCCTCGTCAGCTATCTTCACTATAAGGATTTAAAGTCTTTATGAGAGTTTCTGTTCGAACGCGATAATCTCTAAAATTACTCCACGGTTTTCTATATACCATTTTCTGCGTTGTTTTTATAAAAAAAAAAACCTAAAAAAGACTAGGAGGAAGATTGAACGGGTAAAGATTAAAAATTATCAGACATCTTTCAGTAGGGTGCCACAAATTATCGTGTAGTTACTTTTTTTGAAATTTAAGACTGTTTCTGGGAAGGCTAACAAACAGTTATTAGAATTTGAGTAACAAACAGGAAAATCAATCGAGTTAAGCAACAGCGGACGCGGTTGGAAGTTGAGGGTGACCATGTTTTCGTGCCTCGGACAGCACGTAACGCCATCAGTCCCGGTTTTTACCGAAAGATAGCAGTAATTATGCCATATCGGCTTTCTACAAGGCTTTGGAGGCTGTATAAAATGTTCTGACACTTGGGTCGTTAGCCATATCGGCTTTTGGGGCTGCCTCAAAACTGACATTTGGTTGGACCTCCACCACTCCGCAGTAAATCCTAGTAATGGTATGCAATAAGTCTCCTCAGGAGATTCCTTTAATGTGCCATTATGAGTTATTTGAAATGTACTCGATAACTTCACAAAAACTCTCCATGCCACCATAAACACAACACAGGAAATAAAAACACAAAACAAAAACACTTCTATAACCAATGGTATTAAGTATATATAAAAAAGTGGTTTATACGAGTAGCACTCAAATATTTGCAAAAGAAATTGAATGAGAACTGACATCAAATTAAAGTAAAAATTAATTTATACGTAAGACGTAAACTAAATAACGTAAAATGCCTAGTCCATAATCAAAAATGCACATAACTATACATTGTTCACGTTTAATCAAAATTTTGGTCTGTAAAAAGAAATCAAGCCATTGACTGAGCTTAGTGCAATGAATTTATTAAATCGGCGGAGTTGAAAGCACATGACGCACAAAGAAACCTTGTAAGTCAGACATCCTGCACCTCAATGAACCGCCCCAAAATTAAAGAAATAAAAAATCCCACCTTTCACACGCTTGGCTTCTTCCGAACTTCGTTATACACTAAAAACGACGAGAATTCTTCACTACACAGTTACACACTCGAGCTATTAATCGCACAGGAACTGTCGACAAAATGCCAGAGAAAGACCGTCAACAATCATTAACGATCGCTTTTTTTAAATAGTATTATACGAACTCACACGTGTGACACTGAACTCTGCACCTATTTGTTTAAAGTTTGTTTTGGCTTGAGTTCAATTAGGCTAGGGGTGCATCTGGCCTTCTATTTGTGTGATTTACCCCAACATGTGACGTGGCGGTGGCGGGGACAGAGTAGAATGACACGAATAAGGGCATAAGCAGGCTAGCAAGCTTTTTATAAATTTATAGTGTAACGTCATGCAACTTGTAATATAGTTTTGATATGTATGAGTACAAATACATAAATGAGACATTTAATAATTTATAAAGCATTTTTACATGCAATATACGTGCTTTGTCACCTTATCTTATTTTGAAAGAACGTTTCTATGTTCCTAAATATAATATGTTCGTCTCATGGAAAGAGAAACATGAAGCCGTGACAAAGGTTTTATACTTTGAACGTTATATTCGTTTTTGATGTGAAACATCTTTACGCGAGGGGTAAACCTGATTTTAGACTTGGCGATCGTGGCGACGCATTTCGATGTTTCACATCTGTGAACCGTCCCATGACAGTTGTTCTTTTTTGTTTTTATTATTCTCTTTTGGTTCTCATAATAAGCTCAGCTGCAACCTCTGACCGATAAATAATATTGGTTTAACTTGGTTTAACTGAGGCTTTAACTTGTATAAAAAAGTTAATAAATTACTAAGATAATGCGTTTTACCACCCTTGACTACATCGCCACTTACCATCAGGTGTGATTGTAGTCGAGCATTAACTTATAAGATATAAAAAAAATATGTGCTTAATACATGCTAATTATAAATTTTGATGCTAAAAAACTAAGAAACTAGGAAAATAATATCTATATGACCATAGATATAATTAATTTTATTTTAATTACGTATATGATATTGACTAAAACGCTTCAGACTAAATCAGAAACTGCTATAGTAATTTATTTTTAATACAACGTCAACTATTCAAGCAAGTGCATTTAGGGCCTTAACTGAGAATTTCAAAAATGAATGACGGTGCGTCCGATTTTACAATGATGGCGGCGACGTGCACAAAAAATTGACGAGAAACAAGCAGAATTGGATCTGATACGCCCGTTTTAAGCCAGTTGCTCGCAAACTGAGAATGACTTTTGTTTAAAAATAACAGTTCGCTCCCCACAAGTTAAGTGGGGCAACCTCTGTGACTGGGGACAAAATAGGAAACTATATTTGGTACACATATTTTTTTTACTGTTTGATTTTTTGTTTCGCTTCGTAAAATCTTTGTTAAATTTCAGTCGCGTTTTTTTTTCCCGACTACTAAGAAGGGTTATGTTTTTCGCGTGTATCTTGGATGTATGTATGTATGCGTGTTCTTATAATATTCTTTATTACCTCGTATCTTCCAAACCGCTGAACGGATTTATGTAATTAAGATATTGTTAGATTCGTCTAGATAACCCTTGTGTGTATAAGTGAAATTAAATAAAAAAACAAATACAATCATTGTGAGATGCTATTGTTTGAATTATCAAAAAATAAAAATAAATCGAATACTGCAATATGGGTATCAAATTAAAGAGCTCACTATATATTTAAAGAACTTTTGCCTCAGGCCTCTTTGGCCTACCTTAGTTAGGTAGTTTTCGTCAAATGTAATCTATACTAATAATATATAAAGAGAAAAGATTTGATTTTTTGTTTGCATTATATTGAAACTACTGAACCGATTTGAAAAATTCTTTCACTGTTGGGAAGCTACACTATCCCCGAGTAACATAGGCTATATAATATTTTCAAAAAATTAGGGATCCTTAATAAAACTCCAATAAGTTGTAAAAAAATAAGAAAACCGAAGCAAAGCGAGGGCGGTTACTCGTAATTAATAAAAGCTTAAAATTTTCTCTATACTCAGATAACACACACAAACTAACACGTCATTAAAAATCATTTAACACTAAAAGTCGATGCACATGTAACGTGGACGGGACGGGGATGGGACGTGGACGAGGCATAAATATACGTGCGTGCCCCGTTCCCGTCCCGTGCGTGCCTCCGTGGCGTAAGCACTATCGTTAAATTTTCTATGAAACGATGTTTCCAAAACTTCACGTCCCGTCCCGTCCCGTCCCGTCCACGTTACGTATGCATCGATCTTAAGTTGCAATGCTCGATGAATCAAAAACACAAACCCATCAATCAAAAAAAGGCCGAAAGTATCCCAGTGAATGTTTTGGCAGTCACTCGTCAGTTTGAAAAAGGAAAACTGTAGGCGAATTTCATCTCCGGTTCTTAGTATCAGGTCTTGTATCACCATGCGTCATCCAATATCCGTGTTAATTAGAATGACGTAATATAGGTCACATCACATACCTTCAGTAATTGGTTTACAGTCCAAAGGGTTCTCTATTAGAGCACATAATTACATCCCGTAATCCTCCAGTAATTACTTAGTTTGCCGCTGACATTGCCGTCACACATTAAATTCTCTGAGATAACTCAATTGGATTATATTAATATCTCGAACTAAATTTAAATATAAAAGCCTAAAAGTAGCTTGGCAGAGAATTCTCTTAGTATTAGTCTGCCTTTTTTTAATGAATATTTAAAAAAGAAAGAAAGAAAGAAACATTAATTATTTCGTCATGAAATAATCATGGTACAGTCGGCCGCAGAAGTAGCTTAACATTTTAGTACCTTGTCACATTACATTTCTTGAATTTGTCATAGATGTTGCTAGGAAACCGACGAAACAGTTACTATTACAAAGTACTAAAATGTTAAGCTACTTCTACGGCCGACTGTACAAGGTTATAACAAAAAGTACTAACAATATGTACCTAACCATAATACATTATTGCGTGACAAAATAAACAAAATATTTGTATGTGGGTACCATGTTACCAGACGAAAAAGGAAAAAAATATTTAACATTATTTAACTTTCCTGTCAGTTGCCCCAGCGTGTAGGGGCCCCCACTAATACTTCCAAATAAAGCTTGCCAGTTGGCACTCCTTTTATATTTGACAACTGACGTTGAGGGGGCCCCGCAACAAATATTAATATGGGGCCTCCTTAGGGCTAGCTACGCCACTGGTTACTTCGTTAATTATCTAGATACCTAGTTAATATGGATCAAATCCTGCAAAGGAAATTAGATCTACTTCCACTTTACTCCATACTGAGTGAAATTTGGCATATTGCTTTGTTTCGTTTTTATGATAAACTCATCCTAATGCTTCAGGCCGAACACCGGCTCCAGGTTAAGGAATTCCTCAAGAGTTAAAATCACAGACATACAATGTGATATGACAGCTTGTTATATTAAAACTATTAATTAAAAGAGTATTAGCTGAGGATTTCATTACATTAAAGTGTAACTCAATAATCTGAATTTTACCAAGAAAAAAATAACCGACTTCAAAATAACTCAAAAACTATTCGTCAGATCTACATAGCTCAAATTAGTAATTAAGTGGGACCACATGACAAGAACCAACTTTCGATTAAAAAAGAATCATCAAAATCGGTTCACCCAGTCGAAAGTTCTGAGGTAACAAACATAAAAAAATACAATCGAATTGAATACCTCCTCCTTTTTTGAAGTCGGTTAAAAAGTGTCAAATATCACAAAATCTTTGTAAGAAATTGATAAACGCCTTACAAACAGAAATAGTAATGTTGTTTATCAAACATTATCAATGTCCATAAAAAAATTGTAATAGGAATTAACTATGCTATACATTGTTATAAACTGAAGTACCTCGGCCGCGTCTGTTTGTCTGTATGAACGCGATAAACTCAAAAACTACCGAACGGATTTTTGTACGGTTTCCACCAATAGATAGTGTGATTCTGAGAAAGGTTTAGGTGTATAATTTATTATGGTTTTATATATCTAAATTAACCGAAATCCACGCGGGTGAAACTGCAGCCGGAAGCTAGTTTTAATACAATAATTATATTATCATACTCAAACATAATTATCTTACACTAGTAGTGTATATCTACTCATATAATATCTAAAAGGTTATTTCTTAAAATTTATTTATATTTCACTAATAGCGCAAGCTGTTCATATTCTTACATTGAAACGAAAAAGCTAATGCAATGCAAAGCTTTAGCAATAAAATACGCTTTTTATTGTATAAATGAAAACCACTATTTTAGTCTATTGCCAATATATGTATTATATCTACGCTTTATTTAATTGATATATTTATCTGAACGAATTATAACAAGGAATTAAAGAAAATTATAATCACAAAAAAAAAACTTTCTTGGTAGCTTGACTAGTTACATAAAAAAAATACAGAAATAAAATAATATTATTTGCTTGAACATTTTAAAGTTATTTTAGTGCCCACTATAAGAGGAGTCGTTTACTCTACTGTCAATACGTCTGTCCGCGCCGCAGCTACAGCGTTAGTAAATCCCCTGGACCAAAAGTAGACCAGAAATCCGAAACATTTCTTCCTGTTACAAAAAGAGAAAAATCTTTCCTTTCCTTTTAAAAATCAACCGTGAAATGTACGAATATTTTAGCGTATTACTGCTGTTGTGCCGTAATCAATACGTTTATTTCCAGTGTTTCTTTCTTGGCAGGAAACGCATCAGTGATAGTTTGCCTTGCAGATATGGGCAACAAATTGGGCTACAAATTGGGCAACAATCTCTCTCGTATTTTTAATTAACTTCAATGCTGCTGGTTGTCTAGAAGAGATCGCTATGTTGTTTTTTTTTTTGTTTTGTTTACATACTTATATTTTTCCTTTCTAATTATTATGTAGCTCAATTTATAGTAATTATTTTATTATTATTATCGGAAAAGAACTTTTTTCTCAGCTTTTGAGCTGGTTCTACTACCACATTTACGGGCCGTAGCCAAGTAAATGCAGCGTGTTATTATTATTATCATCATCGTCATCGTCATCGTCATCGTCATCGTCATCGTCATCGTCATCGTCATCGTCATCGTCATCGTCATGATTATTATTATTATTATTATTGCTTACCATTTGTAGTTGCAGGTTTCAAAACAAGGTTTCGTTACTCCTATGACTATTTATTTGAGAAGATGGATTCCGTTCGAGTGAAGCTGCAAAGGCCGCTAGACCCTATTTTTAGATAGGAGTTAATTTTTACCTAGTTACCCGCGTAAATAGCCCAATCTGTTGACAAATCATTTGATGAATGTCGGAGCTGTAAGATAACAAGTATTTAGAAAAATATTTAGAAAAAACTGCATTGAGAAGCTTCTTTTTTGAAGTCACTTAAAAAGGGTTGTTTCAAAAAGCTGCGTTGCTACGTCTGCGCTGTTTTAAGTGAACCAAATTGGTTACAATACCACGGAATTAGACTCCCTAATTCCTAGATTGTTCCCTGGAATAAACACTATTGACAGACAGCGCCACTAAAAGCATTCGATAGGTAGTATTTATGTATTCTGTGGCATTAGTAGGTGCTCTAATTTAAGTTTATTATTATGTAGGGTTAAAATAAGTAATTGATATTTGTAACTGAGGCACATACCTAATGTTTGCGGCATAGTAGATAAGGTATTTTTTTATTAAAATGTTTTTATTTTATAATGAGTCTAAGTACAAAATTACAATTCCTATCAAAAATGTTTTCTACTCACCCGATACCAACTTTTGCAACCTCTAAGTACATCCTTATTTTTAAATTATTTTTTTCTTATTGCTAGCCGCGTAAAAAGCCTTTCTGTTTAAAATATTTGTATAGAACTTTAAATAGTTACTGTGTAAAGAATCCACTTTTACACATTTCATTTTTAATATTAAATATTTAAATACCCTTTAAATTTTAAGAAAGGAGAGAAACCTAATCCCCGAACAGAATTGTAGTGGAAAATCACTGATGAATCCTTCCACCACGGCACAAAAGCGCAGTATTCACCATCAAAATGATTTCGGAGTAGAAGCAGCACAAATGCTCACTTTGACGTTAGAACGCTCAATTTAATCGTAGCTGAGTTTCTGGTGTTTCTCTCTTCGCCGTTATTCGTGAATTTTGCTCGGCAAGTAAGGTACTTAATGTGACAACCGTATGATCAGACTGTAACCGTATGCGACGGATGAAAGATCATAGTTTCTGAAGTTTGGGAAAGTCTCAGCAAAAAGCAACTTAAAGCAGCAGAAAGCAACTTTAACGAGCAAATAGTAATGTAGTGCCTACGAGTGTAAGAAGAAATTAAAGTTCCATTTTGTGTTTAAAGATTTTGTTATAAAAGATGAAATTAACACATTTACAGTTTATCATCTTGTGGTGCCTGATAATAATAATGAAATAGAAGTGGTCCTCAAAAAAAAAGGTTAGAAACCCTTTATTGATCAATGTTTTTTTTTTAATTCTTGCAGCAGTAGAGACAGTTGATAGTATATTTTAATTCAAACAGTTTTTTTTGGAAACTGATATAATTTTCTGTGTACATACTTAGTATTCGAAAATGTGTTAACTCTTTTATGGCCGGCATCGCATCAGTGATGGCCTTTGTTGTCGCTGATGTCCATGGGCAACGATAGCCACTTACCATTAGGTGGATCGTTAGCTCGTTAGTCAGCTATTACCATAAAAACATGTAATAAAGTTCGCTGCAAACGTAACGTGGACGGGACGTGTACGGGGCATAAATATATATACGTGCGTGCCCCGTTCCCGTCCCGTCCGTGCTTCCGTAGTGTATGCGCTATCGTTTACATTTTCTTTAAAACGATGTTTCCAAAACTTCACGTCCCGTCCCGTTCCCGTCCCGACCACGTTACGTATGCATCGACTAAATTATAAAATGACTTGTACGATTGATTACGTAGTTTAGCTATGTGCTGTCCAAACGTTTCCATTAGTGGCACGTTAATAAGTACCTAGATAATCTTTTATACAATTGCTGACGTCGATTTTTCCGACCTTTAAAACATAATTTGCATCATTTTACCAATCATCCATTTGTGTCCTCGGTAATTGAAGTCGTTAGCTAATCCTCTCACTGTGACTCATTACATTGATTAACTGCAATTGATAGAGACATTAGGTACCCTGTAGTGTACCTAGCCTTAAATGATTTCCACGGCCGATTATGTGATTAAAGTTGTGTAACATTGGAGAGCACCTCAAATTAATAAAAAAAACCCGGGCAAGTGCGTGTCAGCTGACGCGCAATGTAGGGTTCCGAAATAGTAAGTTTATCGACTATTACTCATTAACTACTTAAGCTAAAATGTCCCCCACATTTGATTCTTACCTCAATTCCTTTGATTTGATGATTTGATGCCTTTGGTGTTGCTGGTGTCCATGCGCGACGATAGCCACTTACCATCAGGTGGATCATCAGCTAGTTTGCCGGCTATTTCCATAAAAAAAAATCGCAAACTGACGCCTTCCAAAAATGGTCTTAAAAGACCCATATAATTTTTTAAAGATTTTTTCAACGATACCCCACACTATGGGGTACGTAACGCAAAAAAAATTCATCCTCACGTTACCTGTGGGGAAGGTACCCTGAAAAAAATATTTTTCAATATTTTATTCCACGATTTTGGAGTTTTATAAATATGTATAATATCCATGCCAAATTACTGCTTTCTAGCACTAAGGGTCTCGGCGCTATGCCTCGGACAGACGGACGGACGGACATGACGAAACTATAAGGGTTCCGATTTTACTTCGAAACCCTAAAAAGGCAGATAAAGCATTCCTAACAAAAAATCTAAGTAGGTACAAATATTTTACCGCACATAAAGGTAGATACTAGGTAGGATGTACAATCGATCAGATTTTTATACTTAGTTATTCATAGACATAATATTGAGATACCTATACAATAAAAGATGCCTGTATCGTGTAACTAAACACGAAACAAAGTATTATTTTGTTTATTTACACGGCATTTTCCTCATATTCCGTCAGCCTCCCTCGTCTCGGCGAGGTCCTAACCTTGAAGCTTTCTTTGTTCGAAGTCGTTCACTCATACTTTGCTACTTATCTGTACTTATAAAAACTAACAGGGCCGATCAGAACATTGAATAAGTGTATATTTTTTATCGTAACATAAGTAGGCTTTGTTAATAAGAAATTGAAGTAGTTTTTTTTATCACGCGGTACCTGAAATTATGACAATGTTTATTGTATTTAGAATAAATTGAATTGATTGATTGAATTTGTACTGAGGGATGACAACGATATTGATAATCTCGGGAAATTAATCGATTAGCGAAATGACAAATAAATATTGTAAAAAAGTATGAATAGGCTTTTATCGTACTTTACCACCCATGACTTCATTCCTGATTACCATTAGGTAGTTTTGTACCTAGTCAAGCATTGATTTACTTACGCCCCAACTCAGAGTTACTAACGGTTACTTAAATCGCTCCTTGGTACAGAATTTTTATGGTGATTCTATACTAAGGAGCGCTTAAAGTAACCATAAGGGACTCTGAGTTGGGGCGTTTGTATTAAAAAATCCTTTTTACATTTTTTAAGATATTATAGCTAGTTACAATTTTGTAGTTATTGCAACTAAAAAATCTTTATTATTAATTTTTTTCACTCTAACTTTGTTATATTACAACACTTTGTTACAAGTACCAATAAAACAATATTATAGTAGGTATGTATTACAAAAATAAACCTACGCTACGCCAGTGTGTTATCGCCATTATCACATGTCAATGACATAGCAAACGACATCACACGATTCGGATCTAAGACTCGCCATTCACTGTCCTACTTGGCTTCGACCCATCAATGGCAAATACATGGCTCATAAGTAGACCTGGGGTACACTCCACCATGATACCCCAGTGCGAGTTGGTGGAGGAGTTCGTGCCAAAGCCAAGGGTCGGAAGTTTTCACGCCGCCCGGAGGCCTCCGACATGGCTTAACGACTGTTAACTTAACTGGGACTGACGACTTTATGTGCTGTCCAAAGCACGAAAACGCTTAAGATTTTGCTTTGCCACAAGCAAGCACCTATCCAACTACCGACCTCGTTCGCTGTTGCTTCAAGATCACTCAGGATCGACACAAGCCGCCGGCTATAAGTGCTTCTATGTTTGATCTGCTTACCTTACATAACCCTTCCTTGACAGTCGGGTAAAAAGTTATAGCCAATTACACGGGTCTTGTTGCATAGACATTTAAAGCAAGATTTTTAAGCTCTCGAAACCATCGAGATGTAGAGTTCTTTAGAAGTCTAGAGTCTTTGCGTTTGTGCTTGATGTAAATAGCACACAAATAGTAGTACAAGACTTCCATAGAGATTAATTAAACCCTTTACAGATACGTCACTTTAGTACACCATATCTTATTTCTTAGTTATGTATCTTTTTGCAATTTTCACGAAACTAAAACATCGAGAAGAATAAGAGAGATCTCGATTTCTTTTTGACTGTACCACCGCTGGATGCACATTCTGTTTGTTTGTCTCTTTCAGAAGACAGTCATCATCATCAAGGTTTTATAAGGTTTTTCATGTCAGAAAATCATTCCGCAGTTGACCAGCAGGAATGTGGTACATGTATGAATGAATGTGGTTTTACACCACACATTGCCAAAGGATCGAGAAGAAAAGGAAAGAAGAAGTGTAGCAGTGATAGCCTAGTGGTTTGAACGTTGGTCTCCCGAACGCAGGGAACCTGAGTTCGAATCCTGACAAGCACCACTAATTTTCAAACATTACGTGCGTATTATTATTTGCTTCGATAAAGGAAAACATCGTAAGGAATTCTGCACACCTGAGTGTTCTCCATAATATTCCTAAAGGTGTATGAAGTCTACCAATCCGTACTTGGCGAAACAGTCTATCAGCGTAGTAGAATGTTTAAATTGTGTGTACTATATGTATTTTGGGTGATATTAAAAGCATTGATACATCTCATCTGTCAATGTTCAAAATAAAGGCACGTTTTAAATGAACTGAAAGCCCCTTCAGTGATTTTCCTGTCGAGAAAATAAAAAGATTGCTCTATTACCGATAGTAAACAGGTTCAGCAATAAATATAATTCAATAGAGCTGTGAAGTTTAAGACCAAATAATCCAGTTTGTCTGAGAAGTCTGGCTCGAAGCGCGGTGGGAGAAAATTTAAATTTCCTTTCTAAAATATAAGGCAACTGTGACAGTTTGAGCTCTTGCTTCGCGCGTCACAAATTTCCGCCAGACTAGTTAACATATTACCTATATTTCTCAGGAAATTTCTTTTTATGGAAGGTACTAATTTTATTTTGAAGCTAGTGTCGGTAATTACATACGATACGATATATACATATAATAATATCCTAAGTATAACACTAATAAAAATTCACATATACGAAACTTTAGATGTACATATCAATTTAAATAACGGACAATCGGTCAATCGAGCAGTCGCGCCACCTGATATTTATTTGTCATCGCTCTTGGACATCAGTAACAACTTAGACTCCACCATGAAGAAAGAAAGAAAGAACTGACTCTAATGCTCCCAGCCGGAACACGCGGAATTTAACCTATCAGCCTCCACGGAAAGATAGCTGATCTGTTAAAAAGAAGATAATCCTCTTTACTTACAAACGTAGGTATCTTTCACTCAAACTGAATGATTTTACGAGTACAACTGACAATTCCTGCAATAGCTTTCATTGTAAGCCGCACTCCAAGACTGCGGGCGACGAGCTGAACAGTGTACACGGAATTTCACTGTACCTCGCATCAATCACATTTGTGGAACAAAGGTAGCCGACATGGCGCACGAAATTACCTGGAAGCCTGGAAGTGACAATGGACTCTTACATGTATCTGGAATCACTGCATGCTAGGGAGAGCCTACACGCATTAAGCGCAAAAGACAGGAAATTGTTACTAATGTATTTGTTTTTAATTTACAATTAGTCGAAATATCAGTCGTACTTATTTAGGCTGATTGCGTCGCTCAATACAGATTTAAAAATATAATTCTACTTAGGTCCCTCATTCTGGTATAATATAGTAATACTACTTAAGAAGGATTATTTTCCTTGTGTTTACAAATTGTCCTCATAAAATTATAATATTGTCACGAATTTGACTTTATACCTACCCATACTGCGAGAAATGAAAAAAATGAGAGGTGTCAAGGGACACCGGGATGGAACGAAGTTCCTTTCGATAAATACTAAGCGATCAGATGTGTACGAGGGTGATACAGTACAATCATAGTATGTGGCTGTCACTTTTCACTTTTCGGTATTTAGCATAGGCACAACAGGGACGTCCACGATCATGCACATTAAGCTATTATTGCCATTTCTCCCGTCATGCCAATCAATATGCGGAAGAGCGACAGTGATAAAACAAATCCATCACTGCAACTCGTAATATAGATATCCCTGTTGTGCCTATGCTAAATACCGAAGAGTAAATAAGACAGGCACATACCTACTATGATTGTACTGTATCACCCTCGAACACTTCTGGTGGCCTAGTTACTCGCTTTAATTAATAAACGACGGCAAAAAGTGTCGTTACAACTTTTCGTCCCAATTTTTTTCGCCTAGCCCCCTTTCGCAACGCGCGATAAGGAACTTCGTTCCAAAAAAAAACATTTAAATGTGAGTTTTTCTAGTCCTATGAACTATAATAATATAATACGTGACATACACATCTGAAAATGCTTGAAAATATAGCGTATCAAAGAGCCACGCAGCACTTCCATTTATCCGCCAACTACAATACCAAGGTATAGAATAGATCTACAAACGAAATAATATTCGGATATGTTTCCATCGAATACGGACGAGTACGCCACAAACCGTAACAGTAGCCGAGTTTGGTTTTCAAAACGACATGTCCGTCCGCATCTGATCAAATACGTTTCACACACAGTGCAAACACCATTCTTGATATCAAAGGACTTGTGAACGGAGTGTCTGTTTCGATTGGCATAATATTAATCTGTGCATTGGCGTCTTGACGAGTTAAAATAGAGCTATATGGATTTCCCAAAATTATGCAAAATCTCTAACATTTGCGTGGTACTTAAAGTATCTAGGTATTGCCAAAACAACTCACCTTCATTGGTGAACAATATTTCAATAATAATGATTATTTGGTTACCTCTACAATCCCTTCTGATAAAACCTATTCACTCTTGGCTTGAAGACTCGCACATTGTAATCGTGATAATGTGCAGCATTTTTAGTATTCCTTCTGTGATTAGATTAGCCAACAAACCAGCGAACGAGCTGACTAATACTACTAATAACACTAAAGGCATTATCGATACATGGCCGATCAAGAAAGAAGATCGAAGAAAGATTTTTTGAAGTTATACTTCATAAGCGACTTGCAAAATGTTAAACGTTTAACCACAGTAAAGAAATCTAAATTATGGTTAGATTCTAAGTTATGGTTAGATTCCTTTACTGTGGTTTAACGCTGCCATTTGATACCTCCTATCAAAGGACTGGATAGATACAGCTAGCTTTTATCTTTACCTCTTTTAATGTTATTACTTATACAAATCTCACAGAGTGTCAACAGCGTGATTCAGCTTCATGAATAACGCCATCTAGTTTGTACTTGTGTAAACATAGGTAGTACACAAGTAATATTCTTCAGATAATTTATGATTAATATTTCTTGTTTTTATTCAATACAAAATAGTTTCTGAAAGATAATTAAAACTGAAACACGTTATTAAATTAAATATTTATTTAATTATGTTAAAGAAGTATAACTTCTCACGCGCGTAAAAAAGTACACGCACCCTTTTTTTGTAATGGACGGTTGCTTTTTGCTAACAAGGACAGAGGGGTTAGCCTGGAGAGGCTCAGCCGAGAACATAGAACTGGCTCTCAAGCTGAATGAGATCGAATACGATGAGTCGTTTGGCTGCTTACGCATATTGCACAGGGTGTCCACTATCCAGTACTTATTGAAGATATTATTTACTGTGTTATACCTTTATGATACTATGGCTGTTAAATTTCACCTTTAGTTGTAGTTTTCGAGACATTATTGAAAATATTCACAGACTTTGTTTTAAAATATGTTTTCTAAAATGTTATTAACATAAGATAACTTTACCAACTTAGTAACCACTTGTTCAAAATTTAAAATAAAAACATTTTTTCAATGTTCTCGTTGAAGAAAACTAAAATTAAATACAACATTATTCTTAAGTATCTAATATATATGTATAAGCCTCCTGAGCAGTAAGTTGTATGAAACTTTAGCGGAGTAGGTACCCGTGTAACTTCAAGTAGTTAAGTCTTTGTTCGGAGCACTAAATTCGGAAAATGTATGTACATGATAGATAATAATCGCAACTGGAGTTAGAGTAAGTACTTGATAAATAGAAGAATAAAGGGTATGAGATGTTTCAATATCATTTTATTAAGTATATTGATTGTACACAAATTTATACATCTATACATCTTCTGTACATCTAAACATACACAAACATACAAATAAATAAAATTGGAGTGTCTGTTTGTAATATTAAAATAACCACTTTTTACTAAGTGCATTTGGATGTATACACTGTAAATATACCAAAACAACATTTTTTTATTATTGTTGTCTGTCTGTATGACTGTTTGTTCCCGCTAATCTCTGAAACGGCAGGACCGATTTTGACGGGACTTTCACTGGCTGATAGCTGATGTAACAAGGAGTAACGTAAGCTACTTTTATTAAAAAAATAGTTTTAGAAAAAAGAACAAATTTTACTTTTTTGTTAAATACGACGCGGACGAAGTCGCGGGTAACAGCTAGTACAAAAAAATATATGTAGTACATAAGCTTTTAAAATTTACAAATTTACTAAGTGCCGGCTTGCTGTGAAATGAAATGGGAAAAATGATTACATAAATATAGATTTTGGATACATAATATAATTAATTTTTTTACTTTTATATTTTAATTTTTTGTATTTATTCAATTTAACTGAGTACGTAATTTTTAAGTAGACCTTTCAATTTGGCAAATGAATTAACACTAGTGACGCTTTCCGGTAGTTTGTTATACATTCTTGCCCCTTCCGTGTATACTTGACGCACTATAATTTGTACGAATTCGGGGTAACTGTGTGTGTTTCAAATCAAATCAGATTTTTCTTACTAACATGCAGATTTTATAAGTGTATATTTGTTGTATATTAAAAAGCATTTTCATTGTCATAAAAATGCATTGTCATCGCAACCAAAGCATTATGCATTTCAACTCCGAAGAATGAGAGAAACTAGTTCTACCACAGACTGCATTTAACCCATTAATGCTAAGTGCTGACAAATTAACGAACAAAGCAAGGTAAATAAAAGCTTGTAAAAAAAGGCGGCTGTCATAATACAAAATACTTAGCGATTACTTCCAGTTAACCCAGGTAAAAGGAACGAAATAAAACGTAGGGTAAAAACTCATATAACCGTAAATACTTAGAAGTTAGAATCTATACACCAAATATTCCGAATTGGAAGTTCGAATTGTCGCACATCGCCAACTCTGAATACGTGCAGGCGAGGCGACCCGTGCAATTTTCAGTTACGAGAATGTTGTTCGTACAGACGGTGAATATTCGAATGGTTTCGTCTCCTGTCAAACTACCTACGGCTGTGTTATGGTTTCTATGTTATGTCAGTAGAATAGCTTAGCGTATCAAACGACAATATTGCTACTAGACCAGTGCCGAAGCCTTTGAAAACGGTAAAAAGTGAAAAAAATAATAGTAGGATGAAATCCATTGCAAAAAGAAGAGAATATAACAAAAAATTACTGACGATCTGAGGTCTGACCGAAGTGGGGGGAGGGGGGGTTTAAGGGTAAAAAACGGTTTATCTCGATTTCCGGCAAAACTATAGAAAAAAGTTAAATAGCAATGTTGTAGGTAATAAAAAGATCTACAACTTTTGTATTTACACTTTTTTACATAACCTCAAAATTTATGTGAAAAATTCAAATAACCAAGTTTTTGGTTTTTTATGTTTATCTTTAACAATTATTTTCTTTCACTTTCCATAGGATTTTTTCCATAGGATTTGTAGTTTTGCCGAAAATCGAAATAATTTTTTACCCTTAAAAACTTCCCGACGTCAGATCGCCCGTAAATTATTTTTCCTTTCATTTTTGTAACATTCTCTTCCTTTTGCAATATTTGGTTTCATCCTACTATTAATTTTTTTGGTTTCAAAAATTATCGACACTGGTCTATATGCTATTTACAAAAAGTATTTACCGATGCGTTGGAATGTCAGGCAAGAAAGAAAATAGAAGAAAGACTAAGCTGTGCTCGGTATTTCTCTATGCGATCGAATCAGAAGTGAAGTAATTCGTAGACGAACGAGGGTGAGCCACATAGCTGAGCATTAACCGACATTAACACAAAGTACCTATTGGCTTCAACCCATTAACGGCCCACTACTGGGCACGGGTCTCTCCTCTTGAGGAGGCCTAGAGCATACTCCACCACGCTGCTCCAGTGCGGATTGGTGGAGAGGTTAGTGGCCAACCCGAGTGTCGGAAGTTTTCAAACCGCCCGAGGGCCTCCAACATGGCTTAACGACTGTTATCTAATGATAACAACCGGGACCGACGTTTTTACGTGCCTTCCGAAGCGCGCTCAAGAAATTTTTGCGACTAGCGGTCACCCATCCAACTACCGACCGCGCCCGCTGTTGCTTAACTTTGTCGATCACATAGGATCTACGCAAGCCGCCGGGCTATGAGCGCTTCAATTCAATCAAATCAAGAAGTACCTATTACGAAAGTGAAAATGTACTCGTATTTGGTATTACAAATTAAATTAATAATTTTGTGAGTTAACGTTTCGTACCTGTAAGTAATATTATTGTAGTATTTGAAAACCATTGTTATTATTATAACTCGTATGTATTACATATATTGTACATAGCGTAATATGAAAATTGAAAACCATAACCTTCAGTGTGAAGCGTGAATTAATTATAATAGCAGTGGTACTTCGCCAAACAGTACTTTTGTACCACAATAAAGGAAGCTTGTAGTACAATATGTATTATAATATGTATTTATTTCCACAATAGCGTTTATATAAGTTAGTTGTTAGAATAACGTGACTGCTTTAATGTTTACATTATGATTATTATGATAAACAAAAGATAATTTACGCGAAAATTCTATCCTACATTTCCTTGCTTTCCTGTCATTCTTTGTATAATAATATAATTATTATAAGATAGGTACCGGCCTTTTAGCATCATTAAACCAATATGGCTGAACTGTATTTGGGTCAATTTCAACAAACACGAATTTTGCCTAATTACAGTGGCGAATTTAAATTTGCTGTTTCTGATAAAATTTTTTGGCTTAAATAATAGGTAAATATTAGTACTACTTAATCATATACTAGAGATCGAAAAATTTTTGTTAGTTCATGAGATATTTCCATTTGAAATTATCAAATGCCACCGAAATTATTAAAGGACCACCGGAATTAAAATCCGAGCCATCGAAATTGATTAAATTTAAATCTGCTGTTTCTAATACATTTTATTTGGCATAAATAATTTGTAAATAGTAGTAATAATTAGTCACATAGTAGAGATCGAAAAAAAAATTATTAGTTCCGGAGATATTTTGAAATTACATTATCAAATGCCACCAAAATTAGAACCACTGGAATTAGAATCTGATCCACCGAAATTGATTATGCCAATGAGAAATAATAAAGGCAAGATCATATTTTAATACTTTAAAGATACATTTTGAAGAGTAGGAGTCTAGATGAACGGACTCCTTTAAGCGGTGATTAGACACGCTTGTGTTTCTGTGGCCTATTAGACCAGTGCCGATAGCTTCAAAAACGGTAAAAAGTGAAAAAAAAATTATAGTAGGATGAAACCCATTGCAAAAGGAAGAGGATATAACAAAAATTAAAGGAAAAATAATTTACGGGCGATCTGAGGTCGGGAGGGGGGAGGGGGGGTTTTAAGGGTAAAAAATGGTTTATCTCGATTTCCAGCAACACTACAAGTCCTATGGAAAAAATTAAATGGCAAAGTAGTAGGTAATAAAAAGATCTACAACTTTTGTATTTACACTTTTTTACATAACTTCAAAATTTATGTGAAAAATTCAAATAATCAAGTTTTTGGTACCTAATTTTCAATTGAAAATTCTCACGTCAAAATATCTACTTTTTTTAAAATTGAGTGAGATTGAGTGAGATTTTTGTTCGTTGTAATCTCTACTTTCTAATGGTATATAAAAAAGCGGCCAAGTGCGAGTCGGACTCGCCCATGAAGGGTTCCGTAGCAGCAAGTAACATAATATAAAAGTTCTTGTACTTCATTGTAACTTTGATCGATGTTTTTTGCGGTTTACGATTTATGACGTATTAAAAAAAAACTACTTACTAGATCTCGTTCAAATCTATTTTCGTTAGAAGTTTGCACGGTAATGTACATCATATATTTTTTTTAGTTTTATCATTCTCTTATTTTAGAAGTTACAGGGGGGGGACACACATTTTACCACTTTGGAAGTGTCTCTCGCGCAAACTATTCAATTTAGAAAAAAATGATACTAGAAACCTCAATATCATTTTTGAAGACCTATCTATAGATACCCCACACGTATGGGTTTGATGAAAAAAGAGTTTTTGAGTTTCAGTTCTATGTATGGGGAACCCCCAAAATTTATTGTTATTTTTCAATTTTTGTGTGAAAATCTTAACGCGGTTTACGTTATACATCTACTGACCAAGTTTCAACAGTATAGTTCTTATAGTTTCGGAGAAAAGTGGCTGTGACATACGGACGGACAGACAGACAGACAGACAGACAGACATGACGAATTTATAAGGGTTCCGTTTTTTGCCATTTGGCTACGGAACCCTAAAAACTATAAACTACTAACTACTACTACTACTAACTATAAACTACTATGGTAAATGTTCTCCGAAAATGCAATGAAACGACAACTATTTTCGCATGTTTTTTGCAATCTTTATGTTTTATGGATTTGTAATTTTTTTGTCTAACAAAGTAACATGGAATCTTACGTTTTTCGATTAATTAAAGTGTAAATATTAACAAATAACTCAAAATTGTACACAATGATTGACAAAAAAAAAAACTCGAATCCGAAAATTTTTTGCGAAAATAGTTCATTTCATTTTCACCAAATTTCGTGAAAAATTTTTTTTTTGTAAAAGATAAAAATAAAAACCAAAAACTTGGTTATTTGAATTTTTCACATTAATTTTGAGGTAATGTTTATAAAGGGTAAATAAAAAGTTGTAGATCTTTTTATTACTTACAACATTGCTATTTAACTTTTTTCTATAGGACTTGTAGTTTTGCCGGAAACTGAGATAAACTATTGTTTACCCTTGAACCCCCCCTCCCCCACTTCCCGACCTCAGATCGTCCGTAAATTATTTTTCCTTTAATTTTCGTTATACTCTCTTCCTTTTGCAATGGGTTTCATCCTACGATTATTTTTTTTCGTTTCAAAAATTATGGGCACTAGTCTATACACGTCCCTATGCGCTTTAGTTTGCCACCGGAGCCACCGAGATTAGGCCACCGGACTTAGAATTAGAGTCAAAACTTGAATTTTAAAGAACACCGTTACTCACAGGTTAACTTTTATTTCACAATTATGACTGAAAACCTTTAATGGAAGCCTCCAAAAAATTTCTTGATAATCTGCTTTGTACTTTTACTAATATACATGACATCGGAATTGGATGATTTTGTATTCCTGCGCCACCGCAGTGAGTACTTACGTGTTTGACAGGAAAATTACGCAGCAAGTCGGTTATCCTAACACGCAGTTTGCAAGAGCACAACTGAATGGTGCGGGGAGAGCGAGTAAGGTGTCTTCCAAATCGTTTTGTAACAAGTTATGAAGTATACAAAATGCGCCACCGGTATTGCTTTTTTTTGTAGGACATTTTTAAGAGATGTTTTAAGAGCTGTTGCACTATCTTAAATTGCTCCGTAAATATATATTAGTTGTGTTATCTAATGTATTTCTAAAAAACATTCCTTTTCAATTAAATTTATTTACCAAAAAAAAATTTAATTAATAAAATATGTAAATAAATGGAGTTCGGACAGTACACCGGAATTAGATTTTAGGTCTTAGATATTTTTTTATTAAGAATCTATGTATTAAATACCTCTGAATACTTTACTATCGTGTAGATCACTATTTAAACTACCTATATAAAATTATGCATAACTGTAGTTTACCTCCACACATTAATTTTCAACCTCGCCGTCTCAAAAATGCACTTGGGAAATTCACCCATTTACAGTCTAAGTAACGTTGTTGTTCCGATAATGAACCTAGTTTTTCAGTCGGTATCTTATCACAGGCGTGTAGAGCGGGTCGTAAAACAAAATTTTACGATAAACACTATAAGAGGCAATAAATCGTGACGTTATTGTAGACAAATGGTTTGAATGCCTTTGTATACTGGTTATTTTATCGGAGAGTTAAAAAGGTAATGAGGGAATTGTTATTAGATAGCAGGTATTAGAGTAATAAAGATATATTTGTTACAATGCGAACGTCTTCTAGCCTTTTATTCTCGCTCCTCAAGCTCGCATATTTAGTGTTGTGGTTGAACGGTACATTTCGGTAACAAACCCTCAATAATAGTTTTTTGTCAAATATATTCCATGTAGAAATATCTTCCGGTTATAATTTTAAAATTTATAGGTATTATGCGGTAATACGACTAAACATGAGTAGTAATTTCCTTCGAGAGGGATCTGTCATGGACCGTCCGTGGTATTTTTTAAATTCTGGAAATGGTTCCAGCGTATAAAAAGTTTCAGTATCACTGTCATAGATTATATGAGCAATAGTGATTATTTAACATTTGGTTCATTGCACATCCATTACGTGTACCTAATAACATTATAATACCGTCGGGTGAAGCAACGATTTGCCAATAACTGTTATTCGGTGAGAAAGTTGGGTCCGTCGACGATTGGCTATCGAATACGTATCGATGCCACTCGATACCCTCCAGCAGACATTTGTTCTCTAGGACTTTTGTTCCTATTCTAAGTAACGCTTCTAACGAAATCTGTTTTACCGCTCAAACTTAAATCCTTAAATCCATTGAAGTATAATGTCATAGAACAGACATCTAGAACAAAATGTGTGTCCCACAGGGAGGTTCTATTTTCAAAATTGAGCCCCCGTTCTCCTTTCAAAATCGAACGAATCCATTGAAAATTGAAGCCCATCGGCGCCAATTCATTAGGACATACATTGTGTTCGCGGTTTCGATTCTATATGTTAGTAATAATACTTCAATGCTTAAATCATTGAGCAGTGATAGCCTAGCGGTTAGAACATTGGTCTCCCGAACCAGGAGGCCCGAGTTCAAATCCTGGCACGCACCTCTAATTTTCAAATATTATGTGCGTATTAGAAGTTAATTATCACTTGCTTCGGTGAAGGAAAACATCGTAAGGAAACCTGCACACCGGAGGGATCTCCATAAAGTTCTCAAAGGTGTGTGAAGTCTACCAATCCGCACTTGACCAGCGTGGTAGACTATGGCCTAATATCCCTCACATTGTGAGAGGAGACCCCGAGCCCAGCAGTGGGACAATTATGGGTTGTTGCTTTGCTTTTTTGCTTTGCTTAAATCATCCTTTACCTCAATACAAAATGCACGGGAGTCTAGCGCAGTTGTTGCTGGAGGTTGCGGAGGCGTGAACATTCTCGCCAACCATCTTGCTCTGACCTGTGACTTGCAAAGTTCATGAAGAAATGTAAAAATGGTTCCTTCCAGTACTTTTAACAATTATTTGAAAAAAATCTGAGGTGGTAATTTGTGGGAGACCCCATGTCGTGACAAACCGATTCTGATGTGAATCATTGATACATTATGATTTGAACCCATTGAAATATAATTTGAACCATGTATGTACATTTTAGGGACTAAGAAGTCACTATTACCAAGTACTATTATGTCTTCTGTGCTATTACTATTGCATCATCTGAAATCAGTTTTTTTATGTAACTTGCTTTTTTCGTTAGATTGTTAGCGTGCAATATAATTCTTGCAGAATCAAATCTTGCAAGCTGAATTAGAACTACTTCCCCTAATACGGAGATGAAACACAATATAGGTTTCCATGAAACTGCATTGACGGAACTCAATAATATAGACTCAGATTACAGATAAGAAATATACGAATTCAATTATGATAGTTCGTTCAAAACTCCATCATAAGTCAAGTCATAACTTCAGGGATTAGGTATGCCAGAAATCTCCTCAGTGACCAAAGTATTTTTAAAATATTAAATTTATCTATTTAAAATACTCGTTAGTTTGCTAGCATGTAATACCTATATTATGTACTATGGATCAAATCTTGCAAGCTAAATTAGAACTAAATCCTCTTATCCTACGGAGTTATAATTTCAACGACAGCCAAGAGCAAAAATATAAACAATTTAAAAACTTGTTCTTAAAAATATTAATTGTTACTCAATCTACTATCCATCTTGCACTTCAGTGATAAAATAAATGAATGCATCAATAAGTACAACTCAAGTTTATTCGATTATCATTGATAAATTAACTTTAACACAATAAATATTACTTATATCTAGTATCGCTTTATACAAGTACTTTATACATTTAGCTATAAATTTTGAGATCTGATTCATTTAATACAACTGCCTTTATCATCACAATGTTGACTTAAGTTATTATTTGGTGTACGACCACTACAACCCCTTTGACATACGATACGTATGTGTATATGTAACATAATTATATGCCTTATTATTAAACAATATAACTTATTTACCTACGCTTAAGTAAATGGAATGATTTTATTAATTAATCTTAACTATCAGCTAAAGTTTGTTCAAATTTACCAGCAGTCGTCACAGTACTGTATAAATGAAAGAACAAATACAAAAGTAATCCGACACAGATAATGAAGAATAATATACAGAAACAAACAATACACTCGGAAAAATAAATTCTACATCTATCTCTTCTAGTTATTCGACTGCCAGGAATGTCCACGCTTGAGTATGTCCACATTTCAAATTTGGAACCTCTTCAAACATGGTCTGAAATAAAAACAAAACATTAACAGATTAAAAATAATGCAATAAATGTTTTTTAGAGCTAAAACAATTTAGGAACGACAAAATGAAGGTTCCAAAAACCAGTTGAACAAAATGAACGATAATATTTGAATGTTAAGTAGATTTTAAATGAGTTACTTATTTAAATTTGGAAATCGATATAAGTGGCATTATTATCACTCAGTATTTCAATTAAAATTTGCAAGACTAATAACATGTGAATAAATATAAATTTCATATTATAAAAACAAATGAAAAACATCAGAATAAATAAGAACAATTCGTAACTTATGAATAAACTTAACTAAGATTAACTTTTAATGATATTAATAAATATTTCTATATCACTATTGCCAAGTATTTTTTATGATACTAGCTGACCCGGCAGACGTTGTTCTGCAACATAACTGTTTTTGGTCGCAGATAAGTTATTGAAGCCAAAAATGGATAAAAACCATTATTGAAGCGTATAGTACATTATTGTGTCAAAATTTGAGCTCAGTCGGTGAAGAACTTTTCGAGTTTTTGAAGCATAATACAAACAAACTTAACATTTTTATTTAAATAGCTACATTGTTTATAAAAAATGCATAATATGTCTGATATAAATACAAGTAAACATAAAATCCAGACTTCTTGGTTTTGGAACTGGCAGGTAAATATTTTAGTGTTTCTAATTTTAAATTGAAGTGGCATTAAGTATCCTTACAAAAATAACAAACATTATTTAAAAACAAAAGATTGTGATTAAATTTAAACTAGCAGTTGTAAGGGTCAATATTCAATTTTATACTCAATCTTCTACATTTATATGTAGAATATTAATTGTAAGTAAAGAATAAACGAAGTCCTATAAAAAGTTGAATGTGCATCTTCATCAGTCTTTCATTATAAACAGTGTTATTTCGAAATTCATTTTCATATTTAAGTTAACTTCATTACACTATTTCAACACCTGAGAAGTGAGAGTTTAGCTGAGTTTTAGAGATATTCATCACAAAAAATAACCTGTGCAACTGGTTAAGTAAGGTTAGGTAACATTTACCTTTAACGTCGCTGTTGAATCCACATCACTTGGGTTTAAAATCACAATATAACACTAAATCCACTTCTCAGTTTAGTTTAAGATTCACTAGTCTAATCACGATTTACCGTTAATACTTTTTGCCGTGTTTGTATGCGGCGCGCGCGCGGTCGCCTGCGCTGCTTATAACTGAGTCTGAGTCTGTCTGAGTATAGTTTGGTCTACTCATAATTATTTGCGATCTGCTGATAATGGACGTATAATTTTATTGTTTCGTTTGTTTACACCGCGACTGCATGTAGGTATGTCTCTTGAAATAAAATGGTAATAACGGTTTGTAGATGTTTTAGCTGATAAAAGTATTTTAGTTTCAATTTCGCTTTATTCAAAGAGAGTGGAGTGATGTTTCATTGGATGGAATAGATTACAAGTTGACTCTTCCTAATCTACGTAATCATATAATGGAAATAACCGATAAACGAGTTAACCGTCCACCTGAAAAGGCATCACTGATGCGTTTTCTTAATTTTAAATTAACTTCATTTTGAATCATAAAAATCATATTCGGAGGTTACTCCATGAATTTTGGTGGTAAGTTAAGTAGAGCAATTTAAAATTAATGCTTAGTGAAACTATGAAATCTTTAAGTTGATTTTATTCTCAGGATAATAGGCAGCACTAAAATGTGCACCTAAACAATACATTTACATTAAAAATGATCTATGATTTCTTAATATGTATGCCATAGTAATTCAATAGTCAGTTCATCCAATGATACCTATAAAGTGCTTAATATCGTATTTACAGTTTACATTGTCATACCAAGGTCTGTATTTTCACAAGCTAAACGATAGCTTAATCCAAAATGGATTACCAGATTTTTTTTTAACCAACACGTTATTTATTAATAATTTTTAGTTTTTATGATTAATAAATAAAAAGTAAAAAGGGTTAAAATAGAGTTAACTAGATCGTCTTGAGAAAAGTCATCGGGATCTCAATCTGTTATGGGTGTACCTCAGGGCTCAATTCTAGGCCCCTTTCTTTTTCTAGTATATATAAATGATCTGCCGTATTATATTAACAAATATGCAGAGATTGTCCTGTTTGCTGATGACACTTCCCTTATATTTAAGACGAATAGAAATAAAATGAATTTTGACGATGTAAACAGTGCTCTGTCTCGTTTATCACACTGGTTTACTACAAATAATTTGCTGCTAAATGCTAAAAAAACTAAGTGTGTTGAATTTTCATTACGTAATGTACGGAATGTTAGTAAAAGCCTCAAATTAAATAATGAAATTCTAACTATGGAAAAATCCACGGTTTTTTTGAGTGTCACCTTAGATTCTAAACTACAATGGGGCACCCATATAACGGCTCTCGCGAGTAAGCTAAGTAGGTCAGTTTATGCCATTAGAAAGATAAGACAGTTTACTGATGTAGAAACTGCTAAACTTGTTTATTTTGCATACTTTCATAGTCTCATGTCCTATGGTATATTGATGTGGGGCTCAGCGGCTAACGTTGATGCTATATTTGTTTTGCAGAAAAGGGCAATCAGAGCCATTTATAAATTAAAATCACGCGAATCCCTGCGTGAGAAATTTAAAGAAGTAGGCATATTAACAGTAGCATCTCAATTTATTTACAGCAATATTATATTCGTAAAAAACAACTTAGGCATGTTCAAGCAGAATAGTGATACGCATAATCATTTAACTAGAAACAGACATAATTTGGTTTCGTCATCTTTTCGCCTAAGTAGGGTACAACGTTCTTATATGGGGCTCGGTGTACGTTTTTTCAATAAATTACCTAGGTCAATACCTGATTTACCTATCCAAATGTTTAAGAGATATGTGAAATCTCAGCTAGTAGGCAAAGGATACTATAGTATAAATGAATATATTAATGACATAGACGCCTGGAAACTAATGCCGCATCCAGTTCCGCGTAGGTTAGAACATAATATTATGTAACCTCTCAGGATTTTAAAAGATGTGCGAGGAGTTTCTTTCGGCTTTTCTTCTCCTCCATGACAAAGCACCCTTCCGAAAAGCTGGTAGATTAAAAAAAATGACGTGCATAAGTGTATCAGTGATACCTATATGAATAAAAGATTTTGATTTGATTTGATTTGATTTGATTTGATTTGATTTGATTTGATTTGATTTGATTTGATCTACTAAATTCCACTCTTGGATACGACTGTATTTAATGGTAGTTGGAGCATAGCTCGCATAAAAAAAAATATCCTGTGCTTCGCCCAATGACCTAATATAATAACGGCTTCGCGTAAGTGGAGAATACAGCGGATTTTCGGATATATTATTATTCATCCGAATTACGACATCGCTGAAAAATGGCAATCGTAGATATATTTTTTTTTAATGTTGTAGCTAGTTTGCAGGTATTAACAATAGTAAACAACAAAGAAAATTTCTCAATGCAATTTATATTTAGTCACCATAATATTTGCACATGTAAAGGACAAATTATTATTATAATTGTCTTCAAACTTGCATGGCATAGTACCTACCCGCAGTAAGACTTCGTAATAATGTCAATTAAGATTTAACAAAAGTAAAATTATATTACTAAACAAATTATTTACCTTTTGTACGGAAATAGCCGGCAAACGAGCTGACGATCCACCTGATGGTAAGTGGCTATCGTCGCTCATGGACATTAGCAACACCAAAGGCATCGCTGATACGTTGCCGGCCAAGAAAGAGAGAAGAAAAAGAAAGAAAGGAATAACTGGCTCTCAAGCCCCCAGCCGGAACACGACGAGTCGTTTGGCGGCTGAGTCATGCTCAAGGGTGGTAGCTATCCAGGCGAACCCCATAGAGAAATAATAATAGTAGTAATGGTATTACTTAACACTTAAAATCAATATGTATTACCAATATAATACCTCGAGGGGCTCTATCACCAGTGGGCTGGATTTATTCGCCTCTTACGGCACCCATCCGGCGTGGGTTTGAGGTTAGTATTCTAAGCCACCCCAATACGTTTGGTGAAGCACTACTGCTTCAATTATTAAAATAGGTTTTTGGTAAATTTTTTAATGGCAAGAACAGTTTTAAGGTTCACTGGTCCGCTCATTAGAGTGCTTCCTAGCGCCGCTAGATGGTGTTAGGAGTCCTGATTGAAATATCCGCGACGAAGTGAAGACGAAAAAAGGCTGTTATCCGTTGCTACGAGTTACCCGTCACATTACGAGTATGTGCTATAAAATTAAATTCATGATTAATTGGTGAATCAATAAGTTTCTCAAGTATAGGGTGCACCCTTCAATTACATATACACTAGTAAAGTGCGTGATCTGGAGAAGCACCACAAATTTCGACGGATTATCCATCCATCATCGCGCCGGCCGGCTACAGCGTCACCACCTCATCTTCTACCTCGGACTGCGTGGAATTCATATCAGGACGGAGCAGGGTGAGTGGATCCAGTTGCGCTTTAGCTGATCTTCAGCCATTATCTATAGGTTAAATAAATAATTTCAATTGTACGCAAGTACACGGTGTGGGGGCTATTTACACGCTCACGCGCCACCATACTAATTTGGTCCATTATCGAGCCGGATCGTTCCAGTATAAAACGATGTTCAGTGCATAACTTTATTATTCATACATAGTTTGTTCCATAAAAGTACATATTTCTTAGTACATTGTAATTCCTATATAACTTCGTACATAATTATTAGTACGTAACTTGTATAGCATATTGCATAATAAACATAGTAGGTACATAATCTTAGTACATTCTACATTTATTTGGAAGCGTACGTAAGTAGGTACATACTATTTAGTACATTATATACTCGGTACGTATTCCAGAATACCTAAATAAGTAAGTACGTAATATTGGTGCTTATTTATTGTAAGAACGGTGTGTTGCGATATTGACTGGACATAGGTTACAGTTCTTTGTGTCATCTACGTCAAAGACAGTCTCGAACATTCTCCGTTCATAATTTTTTGAAACCTACTGACGTTGTCATACTTATCGAAGCGTAGATAGTATATAGGTACTTATAGCCGTACTCGTATAATATTGTGTCTATTCACTAAAATAATATAATTTACGTATATTTTACTACTAATATACAATATTGGGTATATTCATTGCCTAGGTATAACTTCATTCAACCGCTACTTGTTATCTTGGCAAAATAATGTCGAAACAGAAGAAAAGCGAATTAGATATGGAGTCGAAATTAAAAATACTTATTTGTAAGAAGGAGACGTTATTTTCTCGGATTAGTAGCGTTTATAATTTATCAAAGAACATTTCTTGCTTTGATTCTCGTTCAAATGAACAGTTTATGGCGGAATCGGAACTTATCAATGAGTCTCGTGAGAAGTTTGAGCTCTTGATTGATGAAATTAACGAATTAAATTTATCCATTAGGTCAGATGACAAACCGAATTATAACGATCTAATTAGCTTTGAGGAGTTATATCTCAGAATCAAGCGAGTTAGAAATAAAATCTTGAGTTCAGAATCCTCGTCCGTTCCTGCTACTAATAATAATAATTCACAAATATTACAACATAATATAAAGTTGCCGCCGATTGAGCAGCCTAGTTTTGACGGTAAAACCGAGAACTGGCCTATTTTTTATGAATCGTTCAAATCTAACATTCATGATAACTTGCAATTGTCGGACTCGCAACGTGTGCAATATTTAGTAGGTAAACTTACACATAATGCACAAAAATTCCTAGCTGGTGTCGTACCTACGGGTGACACTTATAAGGTGATTTGGGATAGCCTTGTGAATAAGTATCAAGATAAACGCGCATTAGGTACGCATTATTTAAATAATATATTAAACTTAAAAAATTGCCAAAATACGTCTAATAGTCTCGACTCTTTCATTGAAAAATATTCGGCATCTATTTTGGCCTTAAAACAACTAAATATACCGGATTTAACCGATTTTATTTTATTGCATTGTGCACTTAAAAAGATGGACGTTCAAGTTATTCAAGCGTTTGAAATGTCAGTTAGTGACAAAGATTTTCCTTCATATCAGGATTTGATTTCATTTATACAAAATCAAGTTAAAATTCTTGAAAGATCGCACGCGAGCGATTCGAGTTCCTTATCTTATCCTCGCACGAGACAATATAATAATAAGCCGAGGGCTTCTGCCGAGCGCGGTCATGCGTTTGTTTCGAGTAATGAAAATATTGAAAATAGTAGTTATTATGCTTCACATAATAACAATACTTCGCATTCTTGTGTTCTATGCAATAAGATGGATCACACACTTTCCGAATGTTTTCAGTTTAAAAATATGAAATCACCGAAGTTACGATTCGAATTTATTAAGTCGAAGCAGGGTTGTGTAAATTGCCTTAGTATTTTACATTCCGTTTCTGCTTGTTCAGTGTCTCCTAACTGTAAAATTTGTAAGAATAAATTACATCATTCCTTATTACATTTTGACAAAAATAATGATAATAATTATAATTTTAAAAATAAAAACAATTCGACTAGGACGCATATTCAAACGTCACAGCCGTCGAGTGTTCGTTCGTTTGTGCCGCAACCGGTAACGTCCGACGCGTCGGCGTCTGCGCCGCCAACCGCGGCGCCGCCTGCGTCGCTTGCGAGTTCGCAGCAACCGGTCTCGCGCCGTACGATAGTACCTACCGGTGTTAAGGATAACAATACGGCTTGCGTCGACTCGGATTGCGCGCGCTTTTCGAACGTACCAATGAGTAATGAAGCAAACAGAACGTCCTGTTTACATGCTCCTTCACTTTCTTTGAGTACTAATTCTAAAGCTAATTCTAATACAATACTTTTAGCGACTGCTCAAGTCTATGCGAGGGGGTATAGTAGTAACGATAAGACTTTAGTTCGTTGTCTTATTGATAATGGTTCACAGAATCATTTAATAACTTTAGATTGTTGTAAAAAACTTAATTTACACGTTGTCGCATTAAATAATTCTGTCATTCGAGGAGTTGGTATGTCCTCGCGGCCGATTTACGGATACGTAGATTTCGAGATTGTGTCAAGGGTTAGCCCCCATAATAAATATAGCTTACATGCATTAGTCGTTGACTGCATAACTGATCAATTGCCTTCGCATTTTATTGAAAAATGTGACATGGCTTATTTGCATAATATTAGCATGGCGGATTTAACTTGGAATATTCCTGGTAACATAGATATAGTGCTTGGTGCACAATTGTTTCCTTATATATATTTAGGTCAAAAAATTGACTCAGGGTCTCAGGCCCCGCCTGCTTTGTTAACTTCCTTTGGATATGTGTTAATGGGTGATTGCCCTTACACAAGTCGTTTTTCTTGCGATTCTTTCGAGCCATCGTTTTCCGCTGTCGCCTTGAAGGACTTAAATGATGATTTGCAAAAGTTCTGGGAGTTGGAGGAGTTACCATCCAAGGGTTTTTTGAGTCCTGAAGAGACTGAGTGCGAGAACGCGTATGTCACTTCTGTGGCAAGAGACGATGAGGGCCGCTACACGGTTGCTTTACCATTTTCTGTTAGTCCAGAAAATCTAGGCAATTCTAGAAATATAGCACACCGTCGCCTTTTGTGCCTTGAAAGGAAGTTCAAACAGGTACCGGGTCTACGTGAGAATTATAATACTGTTATTAATGAGTATATACAAAAAGGATATTTATCAAAAATTCCAGATTTAGATTTAAATGATGATGGATATTATATTCCTCACCATGCCGTTGTTCGTAAGGACAAGCCCAAGCCTCGCATCGTATTAGATGCTAGTGCTAGGACTCACACAGGGTTGTCGCTTAATGATATCCTGCATTCCGGTCCTAATTTACAGGCCAATTTATTTCTTTTGTTATTAAATTTCAGGCTGTTTCCTGTAGCAATGACAGCAGACGTACAACAAATGTATTTGCAAGTTGGTGTGCCTGTAGCTGATCGCAAATATTTGCGTATATTATTTCGATTTCATGAGAGTGAAAATGTGTCAACTTTTCAATTCAACCGAGTTCCCTTCGGTTTGAAATGTAGCCCCTTCTTAGCTATGAGGACATTGCGTCAACTAGCTATTGATATGGCCCCTTCCTTTCCTACAACTGCTAATATAGCAGAGTCTAAATTTTATATGGACGATCTTGTCCACTCAGTGCCTGATGAGGAAACAGCTGTTCTTTTAGCTAATGATCTTATTTCTCTATTCAAGGCTGGGTGCATGGATCTAATTAAATGGACGAGTAATTCATCCAAATTATTACATAATCTACCGGATTCTCACCGGAATTCAATTAATTTCGATGAAAATAATTCATTTTCTTCCTCTAAAGTTTTAGGTTTATCGTGGGATCCAACTGAGGATCACTTCTTTATCACTACTGTAGCTATCCATGAGAAATGCACAAAAAGAAATATTCTTTCCCTTGTAGCTCGTTTATTTGATGTGCTGGGCTTAGTTGCTCCAGTCATATTATATGCTAAGATTTTAATCAAAGAGTTATGGCTCGCAAAGATTGGGTGGGATCAGGCTCCGCCAGTGGACATAGTCCGGCGTTTCTCTGTTCTTACACAAGAATTTCCTTTATTATCAAATCTTAGAATTCCTAGACATATTGGTGTAACTCGTTTCAGCAAAGTAATGCTCGTGGGTTTCTGTGACGCAAGCTTAAATGGTTACGGTTGTACGATATACTTGCATGCTACTGACGCGGCAGGTAACATATCGGTCAGGTTGTTGTGCGCAAAATCTAAGGTGGCACCGACAAAAATTACAACGCTGGCGCGATTGGAACTGTGTGCACTGTGTGTCTTACTGGCAAAATTATTAAAAACCATAATCGACTCGTACCGAGACCGAGTTGAAATAGCTGATGTATATGCGTTTTCAGATTCCACCATAGCTCTTTCATGGATTTGTTCCTCGCCACATCGTTGGTCTATTTTTGTAGCGAACAGAGTTGTCCAATGTCAAGAAAATGTAGCTCCGCATAACTTCTATCACGTGTCGGGTTCAGATAACCCAAGTGATTGTGTCTCTCGTGGTATGCTGCCGTCACAATTAATTTCTCATAACCTTTGGTGGCATGGCCCACAGTGGCTTCACTTGCCTGCTAGTGAATGGCCTGTTCGTAAATTTGAGCCTTCTCATGTAAGTAATTTACCAGAGCATAAGGCGAATGTAATGATCGCGACTGTACGAGTTGAGTCGTCGGTGTTATATGATTTATCTCAACGTATATCCTCGTGGAGTAAACTCTTGAGAATTGTAGTATACGTTTTACGTTTTATTAAGAAAATTAAAAATAATTCCAGTAACGTACAAAGTTTAGCAACAGCTGAGTGGGCTATAATTAAAGCAATGCAAAAATATTATTTTTCTGATGACTTAAATTTAATTAAAAATAATAAGTTACCGTCTAAAAAATTACAAAATTTGTCTGTTTTTATTGATACAGAAGGAATTCTACGTATTGGAGGGCGTCTTTCACGCTCTGATTTACCTTTTGAGGTTAAACATCCAGCTTTGTTGCCTAAACACGATCATGTCGTAAATCTTATTATTACGCATTTCCATGAGCTGTACTGTCATGCTGGCTCTGGACTACTGATGTCCATTGTTAGGCAAAGGTACTGGATATTAGATGCCAGAACTGTTATTAGGGCACGAGTCCGTAAATGTAACGCATGCTTCCGTGTAAACCCTTCTCATCCGACGCCGAAAATGGCAGATCTTCCTTCATACCGTATAACGGAAGCTAAGGCATTCGTCCATACCGGCGTGGACTATGCTGGTCCCATGCGTATAATTTTAACGCGTCGTCGTGGTCAACACGCGCAGAAGGCATATATATGCCTATTCGTCTGTCTTGTCACCAAGGCAGTTCATATAGTCACGGAATTGTCTACTGATTGCTTTCTATCCGCCTTTAAGAGATTCATATCTCGCCGTGGTCCGGTGTCTTACATGTACTCAGACAACGGCACCAACTTTGTTGGTGCTCGTGCTCAATTAAATGAGATCTATAAATTATTGATTGACTCGCAGCACAATGCTGTTTTGAAGCGTGAGCTTGAGCAGCACAGGATTGAGTGGAGGCTTCTCCCGCCAAGAGTGCCACATTTTGGCGCATTATGGGAATCTAATATTAAAAGCTTGAAAACCCATTTATTTAGGGTTATTGGGAATCAGCTGCTTACTTATGAGGAGTTGCAAACTGTTTTAATACAAATTGAAGGCATCATGAACTCGAGGCCTCTTGGCGTCATTAGCTCTGATCCTTATCCTGAAATATTAACGCCAGCACATTTTTTAATGTCTACTCCTTTAAAATATTTACCGGCATCAGATCTGTCTGATGAATGTACCAACCTCGTAAAGCGTAAACTTTTGCTTGATAACATAGTTGCCTCCTATTGGAAAAAATGGCGTATTGAATATTTGCATACGTTACAAGTTCGGCAGAAGTGGCAGAAGAAGGATGGTCCAATTGAAGTTGGCACTGTCGTATTAATTGGACAGGACAATGCTTCTCCTCTGTCTTGGCCTGTAGGAGTTATTACCGCTACATTCCCTGGACACGACGGGATCGTTCGCGTGGCTACCGTCAAAGCTAGACATGGTTTTTTCAAACGTCCGGTCATCAAAACTCTATCCGTTGCCGAACCAGTAATGTTAATATTCCATTATAACATAACATAATATATATTTCATTTATATTATTGATATTATCAAATATTATTTATATGTAATTTTGATAAAATTAACCGTAACTTTAAATTGCATGTTTGTAGGTTTCCAATATAACGAATTGGACCTTATTTAAGTATATTTTATTTTCATAATATTTAGGGTATCTCTGTTACGAGGTTTATAAGTTGCTCTTGACATCGTTTTACTGAGGACCTTTTGGTTGAAAGTCTTACGAGCTTTCAAGGCGGGGTGCATGGTGAAGCACTACTGCTTCAATTATTAAAATAGGTTTTTGGTAAATTTTTTAATGGCAAGAACAGTTTTAAGGTTCACTGGTCCGCTCATTAGAGTGCTTCCTAGCGCCGCTAGATGGTGTTAGGAGTCCTGATTGAAATATCCGCGACGAAGTGAAGACGAAAAAAGGCTGTTATCCGTTGCTACGAGTTACCCGTCACATTACGAGTATGTGCTATAAAATTAAATTCATGATTAATTGGTGAATCAATAAGTTTCTCAAGTATAGGGTGCACCCTTCAATTACATATACACTAGTAAAGTGCGTGATCTGGAGAAGCACCACAAATTTCGACGGATTATCCATCCATCATCGCGCCGGCCGGCTACAGCGTCACCACCTCATCTTCTACCTCGGACTGCGTGGAATTCATATCAGGACGGAGCAGGGTGAGTGGATCCAGTTGCGCTTTAGCTGATCTTCAGCCATTATCTATAGGTTAAATAAATAATTTCAATTGTACGCAAGTACACGGTGTGGGGGCTATTTACACGCTCACGCGCCACCAACGTTAATGCCATACTGTTTTATTTATTTATTACGTAGCTGAGTAACATACATGCAATGTGAAAGCAACCCACATTTTAATATGTGAAATAATGAAATTAAAATTAAAAAAGAAATCCGACAGTTTTTTTTACATACCTCAGAACACTATTGATTAAGTCACCTCTCAAACAAAACAAATACTTACTAGATCAAAATCGGTTCATCCGTTTGGGAGCTACGATGCCACAGACAGACATACAGATCCACAGACACGTCAAACTTATGACACTCCTCTTTTTGCGTCGGGAGTAAAAATATTTTATTAATCACAAGTTATGTATCTATGGTTAAATTCAAAGTCTAGATCGAAGACTTATATATAGAATCGAAGTCAAAGTTAATGTTAGATTACCTATCTACAGTAGAGTAGAATATGTAAAGTCAATAGGAATACGGTCTTAAGAAAGTTTTAAGGCCAATGCATACGTAACGGGTTTTTTTCCGACCCGTACGTGCCACGTCCCGTACAGGATTCCGCTGTTTATGCACTATCGTGTACCTACATCTTCTATGAAACAATGTTTTCAAAACTTCACGTCCCGTCCCATACGGGAAAAAACCCCTTACGTATGAATTGGACTTTACTCTGCACATATTTCACGTTTTTGTATTGTATTAAATGAAACGATGATTGAGTGTTACGCAATCCAGTTTTGTTCAGAAACGCATTTCATCACAAACTCTTAATTGGGGCATAGTAACCGAAGCGCTGAAAGCCCTATTCAAAATTCAAAATTCATTTGTATTTGTTCAAAATTGGTTTGCTTAACAAACTCTTTTTGAAAGCTTTTTGAAAGCTCTATAATCCGTGCGTTTTGGTATATCACAGGAACCTTGTCGCAATAACAGCTGCGTGACGTCACACGAAACTAAAAACTGCAGGCAGCAAAACCAATGATAAATGAATAAATTAATTCTATATGGAACTGTGTTTTTTAATTTTGATGATCATAGTTAGAGCTGTAGCAGATAGAGACACTTGTTTTAACGGAATCTGTGTGGCTGTTTTAACAATAGCAAAAATTTAAATAGGGAAATACCTATTAAGAAGGCACAAGAAACATGTTTTGCGTTTTTAGCTTTAAGTTAAAATAGATTACCTATTTTTCTCTAGGGAAGTAATGTAAATATTAATGAATTTAAATATCCAATTACAAATAAACAATAACAAAACTCACTCAACACTCACAGACTCAATGATTCTGTGTTCACTAAGATCAAAGCCAAGCGCATTATCAAAACGCGCGGCTTATACTGTGAGTAGACCCGGTAGAAGAAGCAACAAGAAAATAAACTAAACATTTTTTTGATACTACGTGTCACCAACGTCAAAGAAGTTTTACTTCAATCGCGCGTAAAGATTACACGCACACACTTTTTTTCCTACTCACAGTTATAGGTCATACTATGTCTATTTATAAAACTCATGTCCAAGCAGCCTTGTCTTTATCGCTAAAACAATGAAAAAATATTACCTATAATTTTTTTTATCATATCATATACTTACAACAATAGAACTGTAACCGATCGATGTGTGTACAGGGAATACATAGATATATTTGCGAAAATCCATTAGTTTATCAGTACTAATATTATAAAGAGGAAAGATTTGATTGTATGTTTGCATTGAATAGGCTCCGAAACTACTGAACCGATTTGAAAAACATAACATAGGCTATATTGTATTTTTAAATAAATTAGGGATCCTTAATAAAACTCCACTAATGTAACTCAAGGTGTAAAAAAAATAAGAAAATCGAAGCAAATCGAGGGCGGTTACTAAAGGGGTAAATATATTGAGTTATAGTATATATTATGTTTATTTTTCGTTTTGCTTGTCTGTCATTTCCTTCGTTTTTCGTACGAAACGGCTTGACTGATTTACTTAAATTACGTTTTCATCTGCCTATTAATTTTTGTAAGCTTGGGCAGCTGTTAGTATAAGTATAGTACCAGTGATAGAGAAGTTAAGTATGAAAATTCGAAAACAGGAATCCATTTGTCTCCCTCACAACTTAATTTATTAGGGGTACGTAAGCCATGGTATAAAATTCCTGACTGATCATCGATGGCTACTAACGATATGTGTTGTGATTTTTAACCTCGTATGACGTATCTATCTATAAAGGTACTCAATCGATAGACCCAAGATGCGTAGAGTTGAGTTAGAGCCAACTGGCAAACAACCTTCAAATATTGTCTTGAGTTTATTTTACAGGATAAAGTTAGTATTATGAGAGAAACATGCACAGGTAAAGTTAGAAGACCTAAAACAGTGACTTAATAACCTTCACAGATTTAATAATTTCGGGAGATTAGCCTGTGATTAGCCTCCTCCACAACCTTATTAGTAAGACTGTGGCTGGATTAGCGTTATTACTTTTTTAATTAGATGAGTAACGTTTTAATAAGATTAAAGTTACATTAAATTAAATTGAATGTAGCAACCATTTAATAAATAAATAACCATTATTTATAATTTTTTATAATTTTTGTTTCACAAATTATTGAATTACCCCCAAAAAAAAGGGTTACATTAATTCCGGGAAGGCTGAAATGTTCGGAACACCAATATAAAACTTACCGTTTGGCTAAGAGCCGCAAAAACCTATTATATATTTGCGAACCTTGAATATTTTTTTCTGCAAATGTCGGATCGATGGGGACTTTTCACATTTAATTTATAATAGTGTTCCCAACATTCGTACTTTTCAACCATCCAGGAATTTATGTAACCTTGCATGTCTAACTTGACCGGACTAACACTCGTAGTTTAGTTATTAGGTTGCTAAAACATTAATAAGTGATTTAATAATACATTACATGACCAAGATTCCATTACTTATACATTTTTCTCATAAGTGGGCATTATTTAAACATGCATCATCATAAACAGCGTTGAATTATTTAACAAAGTAAAATAACATTCGCTGTAAACAGAACACAGCGTAAGCATTTCAAAACATAAATTCTGCTTATCAAGTACTGCACAACATCTTTCTTTGAGCTCGTTTCTGTATAAAGGAATTCAAGTGAGTCTGCTTAACGAAATATTACATTTTTCTATTTCGACGCTGCATTTTTCCTTGGCTCGAGTAAATAAGATATCCGGTATACTTTGATAAAAACCTCCGTAAAGGATGCCTTTACATGCGATTGTGCTGCGGACCTCATTTAATTATTCTGTTCAAAAGCGTAATAAAGTGCCATTTATTATTTTCATTGTAGATGTAGAGCACAATTATGAAGGGATTATGTTTTTCACGCGTATCTGGTATGTATGTATGCATGTAATAATCTTTATTACCTCGTATCTTCCAAACAGCTGAATGGATTTATATATTTAAGATATCGTTAGATACGTCTTAATAACCCAAGTGTTCTTAGATAAGTGAAATAAAAAAAAAACAAATATGGTGGCTGTGAGATGCCATTGTTTCAAATATCAAAAAATAAAAATAAATCGAATTATGCAATATGGATATCAAATTAAAAAGCTCACATTATGGGTTTAAAAAGATATAATATATCATGTTAGCTTTTTGATAGTAGGTGGTTTTAAATCAGTATTCATTTCACACTTTCAATATTACAAAGCATCACTTATTGCAAAGCATAAATTAACACAAATAACCGCACTTTAATCGAAGTAGGTCACTCTGTAACCATTCTACCTACTAACAAGTAGGTAATTAATTCAAAAGTCGTCTTTGATTGAAGGCGGATTAATAAATAATCGGATTTATCTGAATCGAACTTCGCTCTTTCACTATTCATTTCACGATAGCAAAATTACTAAGCCGGATATAATTAACATGAATAGGTAGGTATATATTAACAGTTTTCCTGTTGATTTTTTGACCTATAGGCCTAATTCGCGTAATTTTTAATTGTATACATAACGAATCTGTTTCCTTGTTTACAATTCAAGATTCTATTTAATTATTATCAAATCGTCGTTCTCATAATGCTGGAACACTAATATACTAAACTAACCCATAGCCCATAGCAATATGAATCTCCAATAACTAAAGATGGTATAATTTTAAAAGAAAATACATCGATCGTCATCGATATTTCCACATAATAGTTATCTGAAAAAAAGAACAAATAAAAAAACCGGGCAAGTGCGTGTCAGGCCACGCGCAATGTAGAGTTCCCAAGTAGTAAGTTTATCGACTACTAGCTGACCCGGCGAACTTCGTATCGCCTAATAAACTATTTTTTTTCTAAAATATAAGTAGCTTAAGTTACTCCTTGTTACATCAGCTATCTGCCAGTGAAAGTCCCGTCAAAATTGGTCTAGCCGTTTCAGAGATTAGCCGGAACAAACAGACAGACAGACAAAAATTGTAAAAAATGTTGTTTTGTTATATGTACCGTGTATACATCTTAATGCACTTAGTAAAAAGCGGTTATTTTAATATTACAAACAGTCACTCCAATTTTATTTATTTGTGTAGATTTAAAAACCCCCCGACAGTTTGATCTATGCTAAACATAGCTAAGAACACTCTCGATTAAGTCACCTTTCATACAAAAAAAGTAGATCAAAATCAGTTCATCCGTTTGGGAGCTGCCACAGAGAGACATACAGATATGTACAGATACGTCAAACTTATAACACCCCCCTTTTTTCGTCGGGGGTTAAAAATAACGACAGGCGAGCACAGAATAGAAATAAATAAGTGCCTGGATTTTTATTTATTACACACGAGTAACCACCCTCGCTTTGCTTCGGTTTTCTTATTTTTTTACACCTTTGGTTACATTATTGGAGTTTTATTAAGGATCCCTAATTTTTTTTTGAAAATATAATATAGCCTATGTTACTCGGGGATAGTGTAGCTTCCCAACAGTGAAAGAATTTTTGAAATCGGTTCAGTAGTTTCGGAGCCTATTCAATGCAAACAAAAAATCAAATCTTTCCTCTTTATATATTAGTATAGATTACTCATAAATTACTTATGCTAACATAGCCGTGATAGTTTTCCTTGTAAATTCATCATATAAGCTATTTTTGAGAATTTTTACACTTGTCCAACTCCAGCCGTTTAGCCAGCAGGAGGAGGGGGACACTTGACTGTAACAAAAATTAACACTTTAAAGCCAAATATTTCGCTAACGGACCCTTAATTCCAAAAATGGTCTTAGAAGACCCATAATGTTTTTGTAAGACCTTTTCAATGATACTCCACACTATAGGGCACGCTACGAATAAAAATTCATCCTCACGTTACCTGTAGGGGAGAATACCTTGAAAAAAAATTTTAATATTTTATTCTACGATTCTAGAGTTTTAATATATATGTATATCAATGCCAAATTACAGCTTTCTAGCACTAAGGGTCTCGGCGCTTTGCTTCGGACAGACGGATGGACAGATGGACAGAGGGACGGACAGACATGACAAATCTATAAGGGTTCCGATTTTACTTTGGAACCCTAAAAAAGCAAACAAGTCAGGCCACGGGCAATGTAGGGTTCCATAATAATTGTTAGTTCATCGTCTCTTACCTAATCATGGTAGCATTCCTTTTAAGTGATAATTAATAATACGCAAATAATTTTTTCACACGTCTAATACCAACCATTTAGCTGGCAGAAGGGGAGACACTGGACTCTTACCAAAATTAACACTTTAATATAGGCAATCATCTTACGAATTATTAGGATATTTTGTAAATGGATCGCTAAATTCAAATGTTCGTCCAAAAACCATTTTCGAATACGTTCTAAATACCTATCTAACAATACACCATAAATAAATAAATAAACTAACACACTCATACCGCCGCAGTAGGTTACCTGTGCCGCGGGTGGCATGGACGACACATAGGTAACACAAAACATAATAATATAACAATAACACATCACAATTACACCCATGACTCGAGTACAAATATTTATATGTATGTCACATAAATATCTGCCCCGGCCGAGAATCGAACCGAAGACCCCTCGCTTCGCAGGCAGGGTCGCTACTAACTAGGCTACAGGGTCGTCAATGTAGACTACACCAAATTTATCTCCACTCCACGTGTAGGAGCTTTCGTTTTAACTATAAGTAGAATCATAACAATCATTATGTTTGGTGCCTCTATTTTCCTTTTCATTATTAAATAACTTTGATTTTACTACGAGGTGATACATTTCTCGGCGGAGCAAACCTAACACATGCTACCCACACGATAGTGTCAAGCTGTGGACATCCTATATATGGATGACACACGGCACACGTTCAGCGCCATTATGACCTTCGAACAAAGACATAATATCGTCGTTACATCACACGGTAAATACTTATCTTCTATATTATTTACTATCTGTTACCCGCAACTTCGTCCGCGTGATATTTAACAAAAAAGTTATTGTTCAGTTCGTAGAGTTTACGATAACACAACTTCCCTATTTGAATCGTATATTATAAAATTTTTCATTGATCCTATTTTTTTTCTAAAACTATTTTTTTTGTGAAAGTCCCGTCAAAATCGGTCCAGCCATTTCAAAGATTAGCCGAAACAAACAGACAGACGGACAGACAGATAAAAGTTGTAAACAATGTTGTTTTGGTATAATATGTACCGTGTATACATCCAAATGCACTTAGTAAAAAGCGGTTATTTTAATATTACCAACACACTCCAATTTTATTTATTTGTATAGATTATTATTATATATGTATATATAACAGAAAAAATGTTTGTACGGATGTCTTTTATACACTTTGAAACCATCCAACCGATATGCCTCAAAATGGTTTCATTTGAAAGGCAATAATACGAAGGCGGTTTGAGACCACTAAAACAATACATTAGGCTCGTTCAGTTCGTTGATAAAGTCGAATTTGCACTTTTCAACTTACAACAATCTGAAGATAATTAATGTAAAGATGGCGCATAAACAGACTGTCAACACAAAAACACTGATCTGTCATTGTCGTCACAATTTTTTTTTGCGTAGAAGCTAACACGCTGGATATCCACTGGTTTATAAATAAAATATAATATATTATATATTATTATAATATATTATAATATAATAAAATATAATATATAATAATAAAATAAATAAATAAATAAATTGATTGATAAGTACTACTTATTTAATTTATGTAGGATAATATGTTTTATTATGTGTATTAAAATTGCGACTGGTAATGTAATGTCTGATGTTAATAAACTCACTTTGGCGAACAATGGCCTTAAAACCTCTTTAGTCAGAAGATGATGAGCCCAGAAGTGGGATAATGATGGATAGTAATTTTGGAAAGGTGATGTATTTAACGATTCAAAGACATTATTGTCTTACGTAATACAAACTCATTCTATGGAAAATTAGAACCTAGTTCTGGACGGTCGGTTAATTTTCCTCAAAGACACTTCACACATAAAATCAGACAAAAACAATGCCCCGGTACTTTATACCTACCAATACCTCACAACATTGCCAAATTGTATGTTTGTTTTTACAATTAGCACACATTTTATTAATAGACAATTTTCCTGTTGTAAATTTACCTGTTAATTTGCACCGTGGCATTGAACTTTCAGCAATCACACGCTGGTCAAATCAAGTGGTTAAACTTGTTTGTGTTTAGAATTTTGTCGTGAAGTAACAACTTCTTTTTTATCGTATGTATCGCTAGCATCTTACCTTTTACCTTTTCGTTTCAAATATTTCGTCAAGAATTAATTTATAGATGTGTTGATTGACGTGTACGGGTAACGTTTTGTCAATTTTTATAAATGATGTTATCATTTACGCAGTTTGAATTCAGCTTCCGCGGTTTCCTAACGGACCAACTACGTACGCACAACTAGTGATACGGCACAACTAAGTGTTCCCATCGGTACAACTACATTACTGTCAATCAGTCGTCACTCTCTTTCTGTTTTTCTTAAATTTAGATTAACACTTTTTGTAGAAGTTTTAGTCATGGCGACTTACGTATGTAGACCGTACCATGTCTAAAGTTCTAAACTAAAAAAATAAGAGTAATTTAACATCTATAATCATACTTTCAACTCCTTTTTGAACATTAACAACAAATCCTGGACTTATGTTCGGTAAACTGAAAGCAATCGATATCTCCTGTTTCCACCGAGTGGAGCTATTAGGCAAATATGCCTCTTATAAAAAGGGAATACAGTGTAATTTCAGTTTGTGCGAGATGCATAGGGAGGTGACGAAGGGAGAGATAAACTCGAGACGCCTGATCGTAAGACGGTATACGGGCTTAAAGCTAGTTCCTCTATCTAGGTTAGACCTAGTGTTGCCAGTCGTGTCGGAAATTGAGGGATCTGTTTGTAGAAAGCGGAAATTATGGGCTATACAATACCGTGCAATACAAATCCTCCTTCGTCAGTAAGATTAACAACGTAAGGGTGAAAGGAGCAGTCTTCTTAAAAGCTTAGCAGGTTCGGCTTAGCTCGCTTCTTTTTTGATATTCTTCGGTGTTGTCTTTGATGTTAGAGTTTCAATGGATAGCAGGAACCATCGTCTTATACTTATAAATACTTTTAAATGAAGTGTTTTTTTATTTATTACATTTTAGTGACGGGTTGCCAACGTCTCGTAAAGTATAATGTAAACTACAATCTTGATATTAATACGAGCTCCAAATTAAGTAACTATAGTTCTGTACTTCTCTCAGAGATGGCGCCACAGGTAGGTAGGTGTCACAGGGTAATCTGTGGTGAATGTCGATTAAAATCTGACCGTTCGCAAACTGTATGGTTTATTCCACCTTAAAAATGCCTCAACGCGCCTAAAGCAGTTTTCACTTCAAAATTTTGTATCTGTACATGCATGTTCAAGCCGGAAATTGAATCCGGAAGTAATTACTAACTACTAACTAAACGGGATCGTCTGATATTATAACTTTTCTTTGAAGCCTGCCTGACTAGCTACAACCCTCTTGTTTGAGTCAGCTGCTGAAGCTTGAGAGCCAGTTATGTCTTTCTTCTATCTCCTCTCTTCTTCTTTCTTGTTAGGTAACTCTTCTTGTTGCTGATGTTTATCGGTGACGGTATCCATTTCCCATTAATCGCCTGTCTGATGAAAAAAACTGTTTTAAACAGTCCGTCTGTACTTCAAGGCACCTGGCGACACTGGTAACACATATAGGTAGGGTTGCCATAACTTCTAGAAACCAATACGGGACGTTTTCTCTTCCGATGCCCAAAACCCGACACGCGGCATTTCAACTACACCATACATAGCATGCATCAAAACTATTGAATCAAAGTTTTTATTCCTAATGTTTTCCTATCCTAATCCTCTATTTCCGTATTATGTCAAAATACGGGACATATAGTAATACGGGACGAGATAGTCAAATACGATGACAGTCCCGTATATACGGGATGTATGGCAACCCTACATATAGGATAGGATTATACATATATGTATACCGTTTTCAGTGTATGTTGCTGCTCTGGTTGTTCTGTGGTCACTATGTTTGACGTAGCAAAGCCGCGTTCGGCATACTTCGACTACTAATTGCTTTGGTATGCAAAGTTTCGATGACGCGATAACAACCAGCCGGTTTATGATTTGACACCGACTAACCTAATTATCTCCTACCTTGCATACTAATTGCTCGATTTTGGTTTAGATCAATAGGCACTTGAATGGTGCGCATATTTCACGCAAAAGTTATGTTAAAGACGATGAATGTGATCTCTAAAATCAATGCTAGGATTGGATCTATTAGGAACTGGTTTGTAAGGTATGGCGGCACTGATAACCCTGCCAAGTGCCAAGCCATGCTGGCAGGTGGAACAAGGATGTTAAACAAGGTAGAAAAGTAGTTGCAATAAAGGATAAAAATAAATGGCATGTCGTATTTTGATCAAATGATTCAACATAGAGATGTTATTCCTATACGTAAAGTTACTTTAATATGTCGATAAAGAGAATTAACATAGAATCCTCGTACGATAGTAGCAGTTGAGTAGCATAACTCCGCCTGCCTAGTTAGCCTCTTCAGCTCTCTTGCATCAGTGCCACCAAAAGAATCGTCGTAATTCAGGTGGGAGCGAGAAGGCCAGTTCTTTCTTCTTTTTTTTTCTTTGTCGACAACGTATCGTCTTTTGTGTTACTGATGTGTAAGGGCGACAATGACCACTTACCACCGGTTGACTCATCTGCATGCTTGGCCATTCATATAAAAACAAATTAATACCTACCTAGTTCAAAATACATGTATTGTTATATAATGTATTTGAAACAATTAAGGATTTATTAAACAGGATTTATGGAACTATAAAAACAGGATTAAATTGTCTGCATTGACAACATAAAGGCCAGAATATTTATCGAATAAAATTCGCAGAACTCAATAATGTAGCTCTTTGGATAATTGTTGGAAAATGTGCGTATTTATATGAATAGGTAACATTAAATCGTCAGAGATCACTGAAAATGTATACCTATGATGATGACAATTATTTCAATAATATGTAACTAGATAAGTAGATATAATTTACAGAGCACTAAATGATGAATAAAGGTAATGATAAATTACGGTGATATGAGATTTTTACTAATCGTAAACTTAAGAAGATTTGCAAAACAATTCAAAAGGGCATTCAAAGTTTAATTAACTTATTTATTGTTAACAATATGAAACTAAAGAACATAATTGGTCTACCTAAAACCTAAGCAACAATACGGAGAGATGGAGGATAAAGTTATAGAAAACTAACGCTCCAACTCAGAGTCACTAACGGTTACTTAAATCGCTCCTTAGTAAAGAAGTACCATACAAATTCTGTACTAAGGAGCAATTTAAGTAACCGTTAGTGACTCTGAGTTAGGATATAAGTCTGGCGTAGTTATTACTTCTCCTACTAATCTATACTAATATATAAGGAGGAAAGATTTGATTTTTTGTTTGCATTGAATAGGCTCCGAAACTACTGAACCGATTTCAAAAATTCTTTCACTGTTGGGAAGCTACACTATCCCCGAGTAACATAGGCTATATTATATTTTCAAAAAAAATAGGGATCCTTAATAAAACTCCAATAATGTAACCCAAGGTGTATAAAAATTAGAAAACCGAAGCAAAGCGAGGGCGGTTACTCGTATTATCATAAATGTGAAAGTTTGTATAGATGTTTGTTATTCTTTCACGCAAAAACTACTGAACGGATTTTCATTAAATTCAGCACACACTCTCTAAATGTATTTATTAAAATTCTCTCAATATAATTCACAGAAAAAGCAATAAATAAATAACTTATTTGGCTTAGCACAGTAACTCTAGAAAAGCATTTATTGCGTTAGCCTACAACAAATGTCATGGCAATGGCATTTTACAAAGATAAGTCGCCCATACTAAGCAGCTCGTTTTGTAAAACTGCGTTTATGTCTAATAATATTTCGATATTTATTATATTTTATATTATGTAATAGGTCAGGGGTGATTTACTTGATTCTGCTTTGTTTGTTATTTGTTTTTTTACCACCGTTAACCACCCGCAAGCTACAAGCCTTGGGTTTAATTCCAACCTGAAAGTAGGTACCGAAGTACATTTACTTATCACACAAAATGACAAATAAAATAATTGTTTGATTTCGGATCTTATCGATATAGATATATAAATATGTATTTAATTAGAAGTTACGATTTATCTTCTAAGTATACAATGTGTATGGATACAAACCGCTGACTAAACAAAACATCTCAAAAACTACTGAACCGATGAAGATGAAATTTGGCAGGGAGATAGTTTATGCTAAGGAGACATCAGCTAAGAACGGATTTTTGAAAATTCATTCCCTAAGGAATAAAAATAGGGGTTGGAAGTCAGTTTCATGCAAACCAACTTCATCAGTTTTGTAGTTACAGATATGATGTTTTTTTATTGGAACGAAGTTCCTTATCGCGCGTTGCGAAAGGGCGCTAGACGGAAAAAAATATGAGGAAAAGTTGTAACGACACTTTTTGCCGTCGTTATAACACTTATTAAGTACTAGGATAAACATGCAAGCGAGTGTGCCAAAACAAATCTGGGGTATTAAATTTCTCATCGGCTTTGTTCACCTAGTAGCAATTAATTAAAGATTTTGCGAAGACTTCTGATCGCCTAGTACCTACCTACTCGCTTTAATTAATTGCTACTAGGTTAACAAAGCCGATGAGAAATTTAATACCCCAGATTTGTTTTGGCACACTTGCTGCATGTTTTTGCTATCCTAGTACTGACTGCAAGGAACTTTGTTCCATCCGGGTGTAACTTGACACCTCTCATTTTTTTTATTCAAATATATTCAAACGTTGTTACTTTATGTCATTATGTTTGTTATTTAACTCGTTAGGATCCGCGTGATCGCGGTACCTTTGAGTTCTAACGTTCTGGAACGTTCTTGGTAACCGACGGGTTAATGCATAACATATTAATATACCGAAAGGAGCTTTTGTTCAACCAAGTATCGCATGATACGTCTATTTATTAATCTTATTTATTAATATTATCAAGTTGTGAATGAGTGAGCATTTATTAATTTATTTTAAAATATGCAATTTTTCAACTCGCTTACGGTTATAGATTTTGAGAAATTGGTGTTTTGGAAGACGGTGTCACTATTCACCTCTTTCATAGATCTCCTAGGACCCACTCATGTCCCCCTATACAATCTGTGTCTATATACAATCTGTGTCTATATACAATCTGTGTCTATATACAATCTGTGTCTATATACTATTACTACTGTGTCTGTATTTTTTTGACAATTTAATATAGCCTATGTTACCCGGGAATAGTGTAGCTTCCCAACAGTGAAAGAATTTTTCAAATCGGTTCAGTAGTTTCGGAGCCTATTCAATACAAACAAAAAATCAAATCTTTTCTCTTTATATATTAGTATAATATTTATTATATTTTATATTATGTAATAGGTCAGGGGTGATTTACTTGATTCTGCTTTGTTTGTTATTTGTTTTTTTACCACCGTTAACCACCCGCATGCTACAAGCCTCGGGTTTAATTCCAATCTGAAAGTAGGTACCGAAGTACATTTACTTATCACACAAAATGACAAATAAAATAATTGTTTGATTTCGGATCTTATCGATATAGATATATAAATATGTATTTAATTAGAAGTTACGATTTATTTTCTAAGTATACAATAAGTGTATGGATACAAACCGCTGACTAAACAAAACATCTCAAAAACTACTGAACCGATGAAGATGAAATTTGGCAGGGAGATAGTTTATGCTAAGGAGACATCAGCTAAGAACGGATTTTTGAAAATTCATTCCCTAAGGAATAAAAATAGGGGTTGGAAGTCAGTTTCATGCAAACCAACTTCATCAGTTTTGTAGTTACAGATATGATGTTTTTTTATTGGAACGAAGTTCCTTATCGCGCGTTGCGAAAGGGCGCTAGACGGAAAAAAATATGAGGAAAAGTTGTAACGACACTTTTTGCCGTCGTTATAACACTTATTAAGTACTAGGATAAACATGCAAGCGAGTGTGCCAAAACAAATCTGGGGTATTAAATTTCTCATCGGCTTTGTTCACCTAGTAGCAATTAATTAAAGATTTTGCGAAGACTTCTGATCGCCTAGTACCTACCTACTCGCTTTAATTAATTGCTACTAGGTTAACAAAGCCGATGAGAAATTTAATACCCCAGATTTGTTTTGGCACACTTGCTGCATGTTTTTGCTATCCTAGTACTGACTGCAAGGAACTTTGTTCCATCCGGGTGTAACTTGACACCTCTCATTTTTTTTATTCAAATATATTCAAACGTTGTTACTTTATGTCATTATGTTTGTTATTTAATGCATAACATATTAATATACCGAAAGGAGCTTTTGTTCAACCAAGTATCGCATGATACGTCTATTTATTAATCTTATTTATTAATATTATCAAGTTGTGAATGAGTGAGCATTTATTAATTTATTTTAAAATATGCAATTTTTCAACTCGCTTACGGTTATAGATTTTGAGAAATTGGTGTTTTGGAAGACGGTGTCACTATTCACCTCTTTCATAGATCTCCTAGGACCCACTCATGTCCCCCTATACAATCTGTGTCTATATACAATCTGTGTCTATATACAATCTGTGTCTATATACTATTACTACTGTGTCTGTATTTTTTTGACAATTTAATATAGCCTATGTTACCCGGGAATAGTGTAGCTTCCCAACAGTGAAAGAATTTTTCAAATCGGTTCAGCAGTTTCGGAGCCTATTCAATACAAACAAAAAATCAAATCTTTTCTCTTTATATATTAGTATAGATAAGTTAATGTTTGACCCCAATCCCACCTGATGGAAAGCGATGGCGGTTACTAATATGTACTAGTTACATAATAATGAAATGTAACCTACGCAAAGATATAATATTAGAATCACATCTAACACTGTTATCAATTCGACTTTATATTATCATACTATTTTAACTTCCTGGCCATCCCAGGAAATTGCAGATCGCTAACCGTGCGTGATGGCCTCAGTGGATAGGGCCCCTTTATCCCGTTCTGAAGCTATGTCACTAGGAAACACTGGCTTTAGCTAAATTTCAGCACAAATGGCAGCGGATTACGGGAGACGAAGATTTATTGACGCTTAGAGTACCTTCTATACTAATAATTAATAGCGTTTCTATGTTGAAGCTGAGAGAATTTACTCGAATATTATTTGATACTATTAACCGTTTTGCTTCAAATACCTTTACCTTAGTAAACCGGTATCTTAGTTACCCAACCCACACTCGGAAATTTTTAGACGGGAATACCTATTTTGTTATTCCATGTAGGTATATTTTAGAGTATGGATCCCTCTTTCAACTAAAATCATTTTGTCTTACCTTATTATAAGTACTATTATCTCTTCTGTGGTCTTACACCAAATTATTTAATATCACGTATGCCAAAACGGGACAAAGCTTAATTCTGAATAAAGGATGACAGGTTTGTTCTTTTGTCCCGTCATAATAATATCAGCCTAAAATAAGCCTCCTGATGCCGGTTTTCCATCGCCACTTAAACCAGGTGGACATAATTACTTTTAAAGCAGATACTTGCTGTTGGGAATATAACCGAAAATCCAAGTTTTGTAACTGTGGCTTTACACAATAGAATTCTTGTATCTTTCTTTTTCTTCTCTCTTTCTTGGCCGGTAACGCATCAGTGATGCCTTTGGTGTTGCTGATGTGCATGGATGACGATAGCCACTTACCGTTAGGTGGATCGTCAGCTCGTTTGCCGGCTATTTCCATAAAAAAACCAAGATGAGCACACAAGGCTGGTCCATGTCTGTACATAGCAAATATTTGCAAAGTTTGTATGGAGGTTGAGGGGTTTTTCATAGAAACAATAGATGCCAAAACAAATAAGTATCTTAGATCTCTCCTTCGAGGCTGGCGAGGATGAGGACTTCAGGTGTTGTCCATAGGTGACGGAGACCAATTACTGATGTAGCTCGAGCACGAATATTTGCGAGAAAGTATTCGTATGGTTAACGTAAGCAATTTGTATGGCATTTTTTCAAAAGCGCCCCTATCGTACGTAAATGGTACTAAAATGCCATACAAATTTGACAAATTGCTTACGTTAACCATACGAATACTTTCTCGCAAATATTCGTGCTCGAGCTACAGGTGGGCCGTCTGCTTTTTCGTCAGCCATTTTGACTATAAACAAAATTTGCTTACAATTTTTATCTATATGTTTATTTGGACGAGCATCATGCTACTGCAACATTATAAGTACTATTTTATCTTCTGTGCTACAACTAAAATCTACTGGACAAACTACTGGCAGAACACAACAAGCACAAGTAGGAATGATGCGAAAGAAAAGAATTATAAAATGAAATGGTCACTGCAAATTAACAATGTCCTCTTCACGCAATGAAGGTGGATTGCAAGATAATAAAACTTGGAATATTCCATGTTAAAGACATACCTAAAAAATAGCAAGTTTCGAACATTTTTTTCTTATAGCGGTTGATCATCCAGCTACTGAGTAAAAAAAATTGCGTTTTATTAAAAATAGAGAAGAAAATCAAAGGGAAGAATTTTGATGATCCGCGTAGCGTAATGGTTACCATGCCGGAACCCCGTTCGAAGGGTCCTGGGTTCAATTCCCAGCGAGGCAGATGTCTAAATAATGAGTTTGAATTTCTGTTCTCGGTCCGGGCATGTGTTTTCTTAACATGTGCCATGGACGACACCATGGCACTTAAGACAGAGTAAATCCTAGTGTGGTGCTGTGAGTGTGTAGCATATAAACGCTATTAATAATAATAGCGTTTTATTATTTACCTATCGGTACCTACCTACAAAGGCAGAAAACATTGTGACTATTCATACAAACTGTGTTCAATCGACAGTAACGCTATCAAACACAGAAAACTGTTATGAAACACACGTATCGAACAAGTAACAAAATAAACATGCCAGCGTAATCCTCTCCTGAAAACAGGACGTTCAAAAACTGGATATTTTCCACGTGTCCGCTCCCAGCAGCAATACACTATACTCATATTGTAATGGATAATCCACATCGTTGCAAATTGATTTCGAAGTTCGTATAACATCGCTATCACGGTAATTCACTCCGAGTCTATTCTCCACGTGATTACGCTCGTGGATTTCGCAATTAATTATAAGTATTGCAAATGCTGAAAGTCATTATGGTGAACATGATGTCGCTTTCAATATCACAACTTATACTTACAGCCTCAATAAGTGTACCTATATGAAAAATTATGTTGAATTTTGAAGTAGATATTACTTTAGGAAGAAGGTAAAAGGTTTACAATCGTTTACGAAAGGACGAGCCACAAAGAAAGAAAGATAAAAAATAATAAAGTAATAAATAATAATAATAATATAGTCAATATAATCCAATGTATTTATACTAATGTTTAAGTGGGCACAACAGCCCATGAACATTACAAACGATATATTGTATGGTTCTAGAACCTTAACATTTAGGTTGTACTCATGCATAATTATTAATTTGTCGCCTACAAACACACAGTTGGTCTCGGTCTTCCTATATCTAAATACACTGAGGGCAATACATGCACGATACTACCTACATTTGTGTAGTGATCGCCTTGAGAAACCAATCCCGTGAGACAGTGTTTCTCAAATTTTTACTAATAAATCGATACCGGGTTACAAAGTAATAATAATAATAGAAGAAGAATTGGCAGTGGATCGGTTTGGGAGATCAGAACGGAATAAGCCAAAATAAAATATGGGATCGTTATTATTTCATGTTGCTGTTTTGGTTTATATGTTACTAATGGACTACAGTGCGACCAACTTATCTGTGAAATGGCGAAAATTGGAACTAATGCCGCCCCATTCATTAGTTCTTTGTGTTCATTCATTGATATTTACTACGTCTCGAATTGCGTCCAGTGATTGGTCCAATGCGTCTGACAGCGCCCTCCGTCAATTCACAGATAAGTTGGAGGCACTGTAATACCCGGCGCCGCGCCACGACGTGTTCCACTACGCTAAAAAAAATTCTGACGAGAATGATAGATCAGTGTTTTTGTGTTGACGTTGACCATCCTTACTTATTATCTTCAAATTGTTGTATGGGAAAAGGGTAAAATCGACTTTATCAATGGACCGAATGTGCCTGCTTTTAGTGGTCTCAAATCACCTTCGAATTATTACCTTTCAAATGAAACCATTCTGAGGCATATCGGTTGGATGGTTTCAGTCTATAAAGGTCATCCGTACAAATTTTTTGTGTTTTATATAGATAGATGAAGCTACTTAGGTACTAATTTATTATTACAGAGTATCATTAGGTACTATTTCAATAAATTATAAACACAACGCCTAGGATTTTATGTGGACATTAAAGTATGTCTTGCTTCCTTATTTTTCACAATAACAAGAAGAAGATAATAATATATAGTAATAGTTAATAAGATAAAGATAATAAGACAAACGCTGTAAGTTTTGAAGCTAAGGCATAAATAAGGGTTTTAACTTTCAAACAGTTTGAGAAACACTGCTGTAAGGCGTTTCCGTTTCGGTGAATCCTTAGACTCGACTACTGTTCCACGTCACTTTGAAACTGCAATGCGTAATTACTTTGGTATTTCTCGGTGTATATATATTCTGTTACATTGTATAATAACTTATATTATTATGTCATATGAAGTCAAATTATAACATAACAGTAATTCAAATAATACACAGTAAATTGTCCTACTACGTGGTTTGGACCTCTTTTCAAAATAAATATTTCATAACATGATAATCTAATCTATACATCTATATCTATACATACAATATACATACAAATAAATAAAATTGGAGTGTCTGTTTGTAATATTAAAATAACCGCTTTTTACTAAGTGCATTTGTATGTATACACGGTACATATACCAAAAAAACATTTTTTACAATTTTTGTCTGTCTGTCTGTCTGTCTGTTTGTACCGGCTAATCTCTGAAATGGTTGGACCGATTTTGACGGGACTTTCACTGGCAGATAGCTGATGTAACAAGGAGTAACTTAGGCTACTTTTATTTTAGAAAAAAATAGTTTGTTATGCGATACGAAGTTCGCCGGGTCAGCTAGTATAGTTTTAAAAATCTAAAATCCTGCTTTTACAACCACCTTCTGGTTTCATCATCGGCCCCTGGATAATACCTAGTAATAATGGTGTGAGTGAACTATAAAAATTTAATTAAATTAATATTACCAATATACCAATACATATAAATCCTACTACACTCATTCGTTACGGCACACTCTGGAGCCGCGTGATGAAGTATTTTGTAGGCCTTTTCAAGTGGAAATGCTCGTGCTCAGTAGGGGGCGTTAGTGAGTTGAAACCATATCAGCAAATACTTTCTTAATTCCTATGATGTTGAGTAGCAAAAAGCGAGCTAACAACAGATTAAGGAACGTCTGCCATAAAAGCCGCCAAATCCATTTTCTGGTTTTAAAAAATGACTTGGGAGTTATAGTTAAATAAAAATGGTTTGTTCATCAAAAACAATGTTCCCATTGTATTGTTTTTCATAAAATGCCCCACTAAACACTTGTCACAACTTACCTTGACCGACGTCACAACTCACCTCGGCACTAGGAGGGTTGTGACACGAGGAAGTTTTAGATTTTTTCGGTTTTAGTAATCATATTCCCTTACAATTTATATAATATTTTTTATTAATTTCTATTAGTCAAATAAACAAGCTATTTACAACGTGTAAGTTTCGTGGAGGTAGGACTATTTTTGGCTGAGATGTCAGGTAACGTAAAAAATGTCACAACTCTCCTAAGTCTCCCCTATATGAAAATATATAGCCAAAGGTACATACATACTCATAAAAGTGTCTTCCACAATATTTCATAAAAATCCTACTGTATTACGTGGTTTTAAATGTCAGTAGTTGTGGAAAATAAAGGAAAATGGCACGGAAAATGCTGTTGTCACGCCGCCATTTTATGTTCTTAATGAACTCAATTTTAAAAACTCGTAAATAGCTTCGCTTTATTTTGTCATGAGCTGTATTATATTAGAAACGTCTACACTAATACAGTAGAAGAGAGGTTTTTAAACAATGAAATATTTATGAAGCGCCTGATAAAGATATTGGTTATACCTCCAACGCTTCTTTGTCTTTGGATTACTCTTGTTATGTTAACTTTATTGTGTTGTATACCATAATATAATACTTTAGGCCACACATGCATACATTTTTAAATACATACATAAGCACACACGCTCATAGCTTGCCCCCGTCTTCGATTAGAGTACTGCATTGCGCATGATTGTGTGCTATAAACTAGCATGTGTACCTCCGGATCCAAGTATAATTTTGGTGTACAAACAAAAAAACAAAGAGATACCTACATAAAAGTTAATACATGAAGTTATACATAGATTTCTCCACAATTCCAAATAAATTTCACTACCCAGAAACAGACATTAAAAGAAATTACACACTAAAAACTAAATACTTGTGAAAACGTAACTCAGGCGAGAAAATTGACCTCGAGCGTTTGCCAAAAGATCGAAATCGCTATCCCTTGAGCCAAACGTTCGTCGAACGCCGTGTATTGTCTAAAATACGATACGTAACTCCGGAACCAAAATTATTAGAAAGAGTCTAAAGAGATAAAACACAAATTTCAAGTTATTGCTTGTCCAATTCAAATCTTAGATAGTATCTACTTTATGTATGACCCATAATATTTTTGAAAGACCTTTTCAGCAATACCCCACACTATGGGGTGGAGAAGAAAAAATTATCCCCACTTTACATGTAGGGGAGGAACTCTGAAAAAAATGTGTGTTTGTAGTTTTAATAAAACCAGTCCAAGCTCTAGAGCACTAAGGCTCTCACGAGGCACTTAGGAGCTAGTACTATAATGGTTCCGTATTGACTACAGAACCCTAAAAACTGTTATCATAAAAAAAACTGTATTTCCCGCTTTATTTTCGGCCGGCAACAAAATGATGTCTTTGGTGTTAAGAACATCAATGAACGGCAATAATCTCTTAAATGAGCATGCGAAGCTGGCTTTTGGATATAAATTCCCCAGGCGAATGCACTTAAACAATAAACTTTAAATCTAGGACGAGTTAATAGTTTTAAAACTAAATACACGGTTAAAACAAAATTGCGACTGCGCTGTCAGGTCATGCTTATAACAAAATGCATTGTCATCAGAACAAAATCAATAATTTATGTTAAAATTCACCTCCTTAGGATAAGCGGAATTAGGTCTAATTAAGCAAGATTTAACCCATACAAACAGGGTGAGCTAAGTAAAAGCGCATAAAACCTCCCATCTCACATGGTCCTACCAAGCGAAAAGACCGAATTTGGACAAAACGTTAGGTAGATTGTTAGAATAATAAAACAGCCGCATAAGCCGCACGTCGCAACCGCAAGCCGCAAGCGACAAGCCGCATCAAACATACAACGTTTCTGGAGCCGTCGCGATGTCTTTTTTGCGAAGCGATCATTCACCCGTCCGTACTATTGTTGATTGACAAGTCAGAAATAGTCGAACACCGTTACATTGCTCCAAACTCAGTCCTGAAATAAATAGTACTTTGTCAGACAGAGGAAACAGACACGCAAGACCAGACGAGAAGACGACACAATAAAACAAACTCGCGTTGTACTAAACTTAGTAGTCGTCAATGAGGCGAATCAATTGCTGACAAAATCTGTATAATACGAGGGTTACGTTACCTTACGTCTGAGATAGGAAATAGAAAAAGCTACCTTAAGGCATTGAAGTATTATTACTAGCGTATAGAACAGACACCGCGAACACAATGTATGTTCCAATGAATTGGCGCCGCGCGGCTTCAATGTTCAATGGATTCGTTCGATTTTGAAAGGAGAACAGGGGCTCAATTTTGAAAATAGAACCTCCCGGCGGGGACACGCATTTTGTTTAAGATGTCTTCTCTATGTATATACCTCAATGCCTTAAGGTCATATTGATACTCATAAATGTCATAAAAAATTCTATTCCCTGATTAAAAAAAAAAACATAGTCTGGTACAGCTCCACCAACGTGTAATCAATGCTAACATTGCCTGTTTTAGCTCACTACAAATTATTAATCTATGGTTTTCTAAGCTAGGCCGTAACAAAGCGACTTTAAAAACCACAAACTTAACGGTAACAACACATGGATAGTTCCATATCGCTACATACTCGTACCATCTTTTTACTCATTACTTAGAACGTATTTGCAATAATAGATAAACTTAATTATTATACGGTATACGTGTATATCTCATTTACTGACATACTGCGAATGTATGATCTTATTGATCGCTATAAGATAAAAACCACTATTCTGTACCTTTAGCAGCTAAAGTACTGTAAAGATGCCGATTTTTACATTTGCGTAACCCTAAAATGATGGATCCGATAGTTCCTATAACGGTGCTCCCTCACCGGGAGCATTCGCGTGTAATGTAACGTTACAGATTTGAGCATTACATCAGTGAAGGAGGAGAACCGAGCATTACAATGCGCACCTTGTGTACAATGTGTAATATATTGATACAACTTGTAACATCAATGCGCTCCACTTCCCGTATAATGTTACATTACACCCGAATGCTCGTCAGTCAGGGAGGTAGTACTGTAATGTAATGCTCAAAGTCGAATCTATAGACACTAGACCCTTTAGCATAGAACATTTTAGGAGACTAGACATTGTCAGCCGTAACCTTTGTGTTGATCCGTGAACAACCGAGTTAAGTAACTGAAGACGCGGTCGGTAGTTGGCTGTGTGGCCGCTAATGGCAAAATACATATCTTGAGCGTGCTTCGGAGGGCACGTGCATCCATCGATATCGCTTGTTATCATTAGATAGCAGCCGTTAATCTATGTCGGAGGACATTTTCCCGGTATCGAGCGTAAAAACTTTCAAAACTTGGGCTAGCTACGAAACTTTTAGTTATCTTACTCCTCAGGATTTGTAAGCTTAATCTTTGAAGCCTGCCTTGTAATTTTAATTCTGAGACGACTAAAGATTATTGATTTTCAGGCGTTCTGGTAAAGAAAAATCCATGTTTTCGAAGCAAGGTTTTTTAAAACAACCTCCTCGTATACTCTGCTGACCTGCGAATGAGACAATGGCGCCAGGTCATCCTGTTGAAGGTCTCTGAGTCATGGATCATTCATGATGATCCATCCATCTATCCATCCATCCATCCATTAATTCCATAAGTACCGTACCTCCAAGAATATAATCGTGGAATGCTTCAACGTGTTTCGGTTGTAGTGGAGAGCCAGGAATAAATGTCCTCCTTCTCACTGGCGACGGGCCGTCTGCTCGTTTGACGGCTGTTGACACATTATTGGCATTTAAACAAGTTAATAGTTTAAAATTTTCAGTGTCAATGCACTTAAAGTTTTTGGACTGTGCACGGACCTGAAAAAAGACGGACGTAACCTCATCTAATCGAGAGTGAAGCATAGCAATGGCCGCCCGCTTACCATGTGTGCGTAATTTTTGATTCGCGATTGACGCAGTATGGTATCAATGTGTGGGTGTGTGTGCTTGTACGAATAGAGAGTTGGTATTACTATGGGTGCTTCACTGAATTTGTTGTTGGGATTACGTCCGTCTTTTTTTTTAGGTCCTTGGGACTGTGCTGTAAAATGTTAAGGAGTTCCCTCGTTGTTCTTAAAACTATTTATAAAATATTAATGTTATTTTTCAATCCGTTCACAACTGAGAAAAAACGATGTACTCCACTTGAACTATTATTTCATGTACTTTAATAAGGCAGACTTTCTGAAGAGATGCAAAGCCGGTTTTCTTGTCAAGAAACTTAGCTGGCTAGCTTTTATATCGTCATCTTGCTTGAGCCAGCGGCTAACCTACTCGTCGTGTTCCGGCTGAGGACTTAAAAGCCAGTTTATTTCTTCTCTCTTCATCCTTGGCTGACAAAGCGTCGTCCTTTGGTGTCATTGGTATCCATGCACGATAGAAACCAATTACCATTTGATAGTTATCTACAAAACAGATACAATATTATCCGAACTTTAATTTAAATTGAGCTGATTACAATATTTTCATCACTGTTCCTTTAGTGCTAGTCACACGAGTATTACCTTGACTTTTGTATCAGTTTCAATAATAGGGTAGTGAAACTATGCGCAACATAAGTTCCATCAAACAACGCAGTCGCATGAATAAATGATAGGTACGCTCCACGTGCCAGCGTATTACATATTTGCTAAAGCTTTCGCGTTCCAACCAACTTTTAACAAGTGAACTTTGGATTGTTTTGTGTGCAGTATGTATGCTTCCCTGTTAACAGATAGAGATGCGACTTTTCTCTGAAATACTCTGAATGTTATGGATCCCTGGTATATTTTGAAGCTTTTGAATGACAAAACCGGTAATAAATAAGACAACTCGCGAGCTTACGCTTTTCTAGCTTATTATTAAAAAGTTATTAGGTAATTTTAGCTATATTGGGGCGGCTTAGAATACTAACCCCAATCCCACGTCGGATGGGTGTCGTAAGAGGCGACTAAATCCGGCCCGCTGGCGGTAGTGCCCCTCGAGAGATTATATTGTTAATATTAATTTTAATTATTAATTAATACCATAAATGATTATTACTATTATTATTTCTCCATGGGGTTCGCCCGGATAGCACCCTTGAGCATGAGTCAGCCGACAAAGTACGACTCGTCGTGTTCCGGCTTAGGTCTTGATAGCGAGTTCTTTCTTTTTCTTCTCTCTTTCTTGGCCGGCAACGCATTAGTGATGCCTTTGGTGTTGCTGATGTCCATGGGCGACGATAGCCACTTACCATTAGGTGGATCGTCAGCTCGTTTGCCGGTTATTACCATTAAAAAAGGTAAATTAAATGTTAACACGGTTAGGTAATAAGCGATAAGCTATACGCTGTCGCGGGTTTTTTTTAACTTTTCATGTGGAATAATTCAGTTTCACATAATTTTATTGTCATGTAACTTAAACTATGTGCGCATCGCAGACCGTGGAAGTTCTAAAGAAACTTTCCGAAGCAGGAAATTTTCCGACTTCGTTGACGAATATTATCATGGCTTTATAGTTTATACATAATTATATATATGTATGTACATAATGTATAAATATAGGCAGAATAAATAATGTAACTTTGAAATTGTGAACAAATTATTCAAATAAGTGCCGTGATTCTCAAGATCCGTCTCCAAGTAGTAATTATTGCTCACATAATTCAGCCTCCTCTCTATAATATTATATATGTACATAGATATAACATGGGTTGATCTTAAATTGACGATAATACTGTATGTGTGCGACTAGCCTCTATCTCTACTTAGGTAAAATTAGATAAGGTAATTTGTGATAATATTATTAGATACAACCAAACAGTATTTTTTAAATTTCGAATATTAATATTTAATCTAAATTTTTTCTGTTCCGTTCCATGGGCTCTCACCCATGTCTGACCATCCTCAGCTTGTTTGTCGGCTGTTTTTATAGTAAAGGGCTATCTTTTCTATTATATAATACACAAAAAATGTTTGAAAATGTTTGAAAAAATGTTTTGAAACTATCCAACCGATATGCTACAAAATAATTTCATTTGAAAGGCAATAATGCGAAGATGGGTTGAGACCACTAAAACGATGCATTAGGCACATTTTCTATTTTCGAATATTTCCATACAATTTTTTTTTGTGTAGCCGCCGGGTATTCACTAGTAGTTTATAAAATATATAATATTAGCATATTTTGTTAAGCCTGCGGATCTTTTATATTTTTTTCAGTAATATTTAACACAATAAAATTTAACAGAACCTATGATTTAAACACGGGCAATTTCAACAGTTTCTGTTAATTTGGTAGACTGTTACAAACCGAAGCCCGAACTTTTGCTCCAATGTAGGGTTGCCACCTGTCCCGTTTTCCTAGGATTAGTCGTAGTTTTGGATGTTGGTAGGATTGAAAGAAACAATGTTTTTTTATCTGAATAGCTGTCGAGCGAGCTGACAAGAAACTTGATGGAACGTGGATCACTGTCGCCCACATACATTAGGTACTGTTACCGCTTAAGGCATCAGCGATATGGCAAAAAAGCGGCGCATTTGTATTAGGTATTAGTATGCTGAGAAACAAGTTAGTTTGCGTGGGTCTATGATGATGACATACTGGATCACATTCCCACTTACCATCAGTAGTGATATTGGTGAAACCTTAACCTATTTTTAAAAATAGGTTTTTTACTTAAGTAAAAAACAAGTATTCTTTATTTTTCTTCTCTCTTTCTTGGCCGGCAACGCATCAAGAATGCCTTTAGTGTTGCTGATGTTCATAAAATCCATCCATTAAAAAAAAATATTCGGTAAATTCATTCAGAATGGTGACAGCCCTGACGTACAACCGAAGTGCAACTGGCGATGGAACTAATTACTAGTTTTCGGAACTCGTTTACAAAATGTTTCGGGTCTTTTATTACTCATTTCTGTGTTTAAGGCATTTTCCAATGTACCTTATTAGAGTCTAGGTTCGTACGAGACTTAAGACACTACCTGTTTTTATGTGGTCTGCGTGGTAAAACTTTACCTTGACATTGTTCGTCAAATATTTAAAAAAAATATTTCTGTGATTCCTTAAAAGTAATTACTAAGCAAACGCATGTAATTATGGTGGGTGGAAAATAAAAAGCAATTGAAGTGGAATGTAAAATTGGCAGACGAATTTGGGGTTAATTAAGTTTATATTTTACTTTTATTAAATTTAATTTTATTAAATTTACCAACGGTGGTTACATTTATTAATTAAGTATTAAATAATTTTTATCTATAGAACTGAACAATACATGTACTACCACTTAAAGGTAAACATCACAAACAGAAGAAATGTAAATGTGAACAGCAAAACAAAACGAAATTTTTAATTCTCACCGAAAACCATAGACCTGATTTATTAAACTTAAAAATAAGACATGAGAAACTGAGAAAATTACCGAGACTAGAAAATTACATAGTAGGTACCTCAATGTGTCAACAGATATGGAAGTAGAATGTTAAAATGTATTATTCCAAATTACTTAAATGAGTTACCTGATACCCTAAAAACTATGTACACTAATAATGAAAGATGTAAAAATAAACTGCAAGCCTATTACCTACTACACAATGATTCCCTATGTATTCAAAACAAGTTACGTATTATTTATGTATCATGAACGACTCGTCGGACATATGTATATAAATATGTATATAAATGAAAAAAATGTAAAATGTGTGTAAAATAAATAATAATTAAAAAAAAAATCTAGTAGAGTTTGCCATACTTTTCTGACTGCCTGAACCTCTGCAATATTTTACTGCGTCATAAACTTTGAAATAAGTTGCTAGTCCAACAGGTAAAGGAAACAGGTATTAAAATGACTGTTATTATTTACCTTAGCATTTTAGTGTTATACAAGTAATTACTTTTTGATCATAGCTCTGATAGAGTCTGTACATGTGAAGTTGAAAAACATTTGCGCGGAAAAGGAAGATTAACATTGTTGATAAAAAGTTCTGACATGTGATGTGACCTTGTCTTGATTTGAATTATATTTCAACAGCATTGTTTATCATTTGATACCAATTGTTGACTCATAACGTAGGCCTTGGTCCGGCGCGACCGACAAAATTATGGTAATTCGGGTTTGCCAAAACCTCTAAACTAATCTGAGCAGTCATGGAGTACATAATAATATAACCTATACTCCCTGCTTCTTTACAAATGGGAGGAAATATGAAAGTGAAATGGAGAAAAAATACGATTGAATTGAATATACTAACATTATATAGTCTTTCATGCAACCTTTAATTAGAGAAAATGGATAGGAGATACAAATAAAATATTTTGTAATGATAGCTGAGTAAGTTTCCAAAGAGATACTAAATGTTAGTTTAAAATTTATCGAGTGAAGGCGCAAAGCGAATGTTAAGGAAAAGGCCAAAAGTATTTCGACACTTGCGTAAAACAAACAGGCATTCAAATGCAACTGTCCTTTTACGTAATGTTTTTCCTAAATAATGTAACTATTCAAATATAGGCATACCAGACAGGTAGATATTATAAGTTATTATAAGAGTATCTTCTAGTATTTAACTATCTACTAGTACTTTATTATTTATTAGTGTTACGGATGAAAAAACTTCAACATCCCACCGGTACGGACGACGCACTTTGCTTCGCCTTTCATTGTGCGTATCGCGAAGGACTGGATTATATAATAATTGCCCGCGTCGCATCAATATTCCCGTTCGATTATAATGGAGGTCTTCAGCCTTTAACTAATTTAGGGGGTTTTACCATTCATCACTTCAATGTCGCTTACCATCAGGTGGTTTTGTATGCAAGCAATAGCTTATTCAGTACAAAAATATATATTTATCGTCAATGATATTATAATGTAAAAAGAGGTAGATATGTCACTAGCGCGCCAACGATGAAGAACGTAAGAACAGGCAATTGACCGTTCTGCTCGTAGTCGCTCTGTCAATACGCACGCTTTTGTTGTTGCAAGAAGTGCTTGACATTTGACATACAGCGTTAAAATGCCTCCGTGTACTAAACCCATAGAATTAAACCAATGTGATTGGTGTAGCGAAGCAAAAGATAAACGTGTGTGTGTTGTAGCTCTTTTCGGAACAGATTTTTTGGTTGATTTGTAAGGGCATAACGTATCTATATTTTTTTAAATATAATTGTTTATCGTCCGATAATCGGATAGCAAATATACACAAGATGAATTTTGAATTTGAAAATTTTACTTTGAAATTATTGAAATAAGATGTAATATGACTGTTACGTTGAGTTTTAAGAATTTTGCCAAGACAATAAAGAAAAAATGATGGAATTCGTCACGGACAATCTGCTTATTAGTCTTATTACACGCTTTGTACTTTTATACGGTAAGATACTTCGGATAAATAAGTAAAAAATAGGTATTAACAGCGATGTCTACCTCACAATAATGTATAACATTACGTATACATATGTTCAAATAAAAATAGGTTAAGTACCTATAACAATAAATCGACGATATGCATATCATTATGTACAGTTCTGAAAACAATACGGCAAACAATTTCTTGCTTAATTACCTTTCCATAGTAGACACGTGCAATTAAGAACAATAAAAAACTACTAATTCCGATTTGCAAGGGATCTGTTATCGTTATCAGTATCAAAGGAGATGCGCGCGCGCACCAATTAAGCCGGCAGTCCTAACCTGAAAAGCGAAGTATTCCGCAGTAACGCGCAAGACTTCGTCAAAGACGCACGTATCGTGCGCTACAGTAAACCACCCGTGGTAGAGCGCGTGTTCCATTTCGAAAATAATGGTGAGTAAATTGTGATAATTATACTGTGTAAAAAATTGTGTGATGAAGAAAAATAACGCAAGTGGATTCGTTAAATGTATTTTCATTAATCATGTCTTTATTGATGTCTAATTACAATTTATATGGAAGAATACCTCGTGATTACTTGTAATTGTATGGTACATCATAACAATGACATATCACGTTCACGATATTGAGTTATTAATTTACCGTGCAAAATAAATATGATTATTGACTGTATGACAAAAGTGCCGAACTACATTTGTGCTAAGCGACATATGATTCGTTCGAAGAAACTTTGCTAATAATTCTTAATACCGATATAAAAATTAACAATTGTTAATTACGAGTACCTAATCATTATTATATTACAGTAATAATACAACCAGCTTAGCCTATCAGGATAAGCAACAGTCCATAAATGTAAAATACAAAATAAACCTTGTATAATTAAAGTTACAAAACAGTATTACAGAGAAGAATGTACTAATGTTCTGTTGATGAATGATCTTACCAAAAAACTGTCTTAAAAACATAAACAGTTTTGCTTCAGTTCAATATGTAGGTTCATAACCTCTGTAAATAACCTGCAATGTTAAGAAAGTGTCATTATCTACCTGAAAGCAGGAAATAGCGTATGTATAATTGTATGTTTGAAGTTTGTAAATATGTAAGTCATCTTTAGGGGTGGTGCAAATTAAAAAAGAATTCTGTCTACTAAATTCAGGTCCTTAGTAAACGCACTAATTAAGAATACGCAATACGCAAAAGATATGACACTATTTGACTCTCTCGCAAGGCTTGTCGGTTTAACGGCTTCTAACACTTGTTAAAAAATCTCAAATTGACGTTAAAACAATGGCTGCTTTATGATAAGTTGCTAATTACTAGTCATCAGTTCAGCAATAGTAATTATTTTGAAGGCAAACAAGTGCAAAAACATTGCAGAGCTCAGTATTTTAACCATTAAACTACTTACGTTTTATGTCTCTTCGTCAATATGATTTTCAACTTATATTATGCTGACACTAAACAGTTTGAATCGAAACGGGTATACACGTTTTTTGTGTTTTATACCGATATTTTGACCCACTTACACATTACAAAAATCGTGGGTACCCATTAGCAATCAAGAAGTCTTCGTCAAGTAGAAATAGTTATACATTTGTATTTTTTTTTCTTTGGATGGTCTGGACGAGATTATTTCATACTGATTGTATCAATCTTTGATAAGATACCCCAAAAACTACACTAAATCATAATAATATGGTATTATAATTTAATTCATTATATCTTTCAGTTGTAATAAAGAAGGCTAAGTCTGTAATACGACACAAGTTTCGTGTTTTGATACGAGAGGTTAATTTGTGTCTTATAAGATAAGTTTTTGAGGACTGGCAAAAAAATAAAAAGATGCTAACCAATCTTATGCGCATCCACGATAATATAATTATTAGCGGAAACGGGAAAAGGGAAATGAATTATCTTACGTTTCTATTCTTATTTAAAACGTACTAGTTTTCAATAGAGACTTTAGATAGATCTTAGATGACATACCTATAAAGCATTTTCAATAGAGGTATAAAGAATAGAAATAATTTCAAATCGGCAGTTGCAATTCATTCATCTTAAGTTGATAGACTTGACTTAATTAAGTCGACCATTAAATAAAATATCTGGATTTGGAACTACTAGTCCAGTGCCGATTGCTCTAAAAACGGTAAAAAGTGGAAGAAAATTATAGTAGAATGAAACCTATTGCAAAAGGAAGAGAATATAACGAAAATTGTAGGAAAAATAAGTTACGGCCGATCTAAGGTGAAAAAAAATATATTTTTGAATCAAAAAAATTACAGTATATTAAGGACATACAAAGGTTAGTTTTCACCAATTTCGTGAAAAAATATTTTTTTTTATTAAAGGTAAAAATAAAAAACCAAAAACGTGGTTTTTTAAATTTTTCACATACATTTTGAGGTTATGCAAAAAAGTGTAAATACAAAAGTTGTAGATCTTTTTATTACCTACAACTTTGCCATTTAACTTTTTTCAATAGGACTTGTAGTTTTTCCGGAAATCGAGATAAACCGTTTTTTACCCTTAAACCCTCCCTCCCCCCACTTCCCGACCTCAGATCGCCCGTAATTTATTTTTCCTATAATTTTCGTTATATACTCTTCCTTTTGCAATGGGTTTAATCCTACTATAATTTTTTTTCGTTTCAAAAATTATCGGCACTGGTCTATACAGTTAATATCTGGAAAAGGATACCTTCACTGTCATAATTAAGTTATGTCTGTGATATAATGCAGTTTTGTCATCAGATGAGGAAGGACCAAATATAACTTGATTGGTTATACGAGTACATCGTGTATGTTATTTTTTTTATACAATTATACCAAAAGATGAACAAGCCGTATTGGGGCGGCTTAGAATACTAACCCCAATCTCACGCCGGATGGGTGTCGTAAAAGGCGACTTAATCCGGCCCGCTGGTGGTATTATATTGGTAATATTGATTTTAATTGTTAATTAATACCATTATTACTATTATTATTTCTCCATGGGGTTCGCCTGGATAGCTACCACCCTCGAGCATGAGTCAGCCGCCAAACGACTCGTCGTGTTCCGGCTGGGAGCTTGAGAGCCAGTTGTTTCTTCTTTTTCTTCTCTCTTTCTATGCCGGCAACGCATCAGTGATGCCTTTGGTGTTGCTGATGTCCATGGGCGACGATAGCCACTTACCATCAAGTGGATCGTCAGCTCGTTTGCCGGCTATTTCCATAAAAAAAAAACAAGATTTAAACATTAACTGCCTAACATGAAGCGCCTTGCCAACACAATGCATTATTGAATGTAGCTCTCTGCCAATTTAAGAAAAACTTTTATTTAATATAAAAATGTATCTACATGTATAAGAGCAGACAAGTCACCTTAATTCACAAACATGTAACTTAATTTTACCCAAAAGAAACAACAGACTTCAAGCCCTAATACCTTAAATTGCGTGTAATAAGGTTCCGTAGTGTAAAATACCATTTTTATATCATTTTTTATAAGTTATATTTTTAATTATTTTTAATATACTTTTCAAGATTTCAAGAAATGTACATTGCCTGTACACTGCACGTAAATCGATATAAGGCTTCGTCCCTGACAACATAAGAAATAAGTAATTCATCAATGTACGCGAACTAAATAACGAGATGTATTCTATAGACCTATTCATTCATTGAGATTAATTCCGGTAATTTCAAAGATGACTTTGAATTATAAAATTTGTGTGTCAATGCCGTATCTTTGTGCTGTTTGATAAATATTTAATTATTAACGCCACCATCTTGTTTTTAGATAGCGTGAAAATTTGACTAGGCTAACATTTGTTTTATTTTTATTTATTCAAATGGTCGCCAACATTAATGAAAAGTATTACATTATTATTAATCACTTAAGTAGCTAGTTTGTTAAATGCCACTACAATTATAGGATAGGCGAAGACTGCATAATAATTAAAAATCTAAATTTAAATAAACTTGACAAGTGCGAGTTAAACTCGCTTGGAGAGGGTCCGTGCGTTGGTTGTGTATTTTTTAAAGACCATAGACTTCTTATAGGTTTTCTTGTAATATTTTACTAAAGAACTTCTCTCTGTATTTTTATATTCTAGCGTCAGTAGTTTCGGAAATAAGGGGGGAAATGGTCAATTTTTGGCATTAATTTTCGTTCTTTCTTGTTTTAAAACTATAAATTCTAAAACCCCTTAGCTTATTTAAAATTTTATTCAAAATTTCATAAATGTAACTCAAAAAAATATTGATAATAATATATTAACGTTTAAAAACCCGCATTTTGGTGACTGACATAAGATCAAAAAGCTAACCTACTTCTAGATGACCTAGAAACTTGATATTTGGCAATTATGTGTATACAAAAGGAAAATCTAAAAACATAAATGTGAAATGAGAGCCAAGGTCAAAAGAAATAAAAGAAGTGAGATCTAAACCCACTCACTCAAGTTCTGTGTAGAAAATCCGAAAATTTTAATGACAAGAACATGTAATTCAAGCTCTACATTTGACTTGGCTAGTTTTCGTTAGTTAGTTAGTTAGTTCGTTAGTTACCAACAAATCAAATTGGAGAAAAGTAACATAGTTATGATACCAACCTAACAGATTTAGCGACGATAATTATACAAATACAATAATATGACCTGTAGGTACGTGAAAATTTGCCAAGTGCAATGTAGAGCTTAAATTACATGTTCTTGTTGACAAATATTTTCGGATTTTCTACACGTAACTTGACTCTCATTTCACATTCGCTGGTTTTTGATGAGATTGCCTTTAGTGCATGACGTCAAAGTGTAATTCGGATATTATTGACTTCTATTTTGAAGAGTCGCTTAATTTGGGTTGTCGATTAAACTAATCATTAGGTAACGTGCCACGTTTGATGATATTCATTCCGGACATAATTAATGAGTTACAATTCAATTTGTTAAGTAAAAATTAAGTGATAATAAAACGCTTACACACTATATTAGGAAACACTTTATATTAAATAAATATAAATAAACATATCCTCTTCAATGTTGTATGAAATAAATAGAAATAAATATTTCCACTTAGGTACAGATTATAATAGTAATATTTATATTTTGAAATGGACGGTCTCTACCAGATAATATGAAAGACGTCATACAGTGGTTCACGTATGTACATTTCAACTGATCGCATCATGTCCGTCACCTATTCTGCTGTGTGTGTGTACAGTCGGCCGCAGAAGTAGCTTAACATTTTAGTACATTGTTGTGTTGAATTTGTCATAGATGTTGCTAGGAAACCGTCGAAACAGTTACTATTACAAAGTACTAAAATGTCAAGCTATTTCTACGGCCGACTGTACCATAAATCTCTTCAGTAGTAATTAATTCACACATTTTCTTGTATGTCACAAAATGCACTGGTGCACTAGCCCAAGTGACAATTATGCTCTGCATTCGTGCATATTTGCTATTGCATGTTACATAAGTAGTGGGTTGCATGAATTATGTCGTTTGTTCTGCGTGGGCGGTGTCATGAAAGATATGGAAATTTATTGGATAATGGATCTATTATAACACTAAGCAGAGATAGCCTTAATTGTTTGATCGGTCTTCCGCGCGAGGACCCGAGTTCGAATCTTGCACCTCATTTCAAATTAAAAAGTTTATTGAAAATGCATTTTTTCTCGTAAAATAAAAGAATTGATTTCCTATTATCATTCCCATTTTTCAATAAAGTTAAGATTAAAAACGCAATTTTAATACCTTAGGGCATCGAATAATTTTCAAAAAAATTTATTTAAATTCTTTTTCCTTACTTTTGTGTGAAGTGTGGAAAGAAACTCGCGCTGGACCAGCATGGTGAACTATGATAAACATTTTCATAGTAACATATTTGCACTTTAGATATTCGTGATTTGATATTGACGCCATTTTGATATGGATAATTTAAGAATAATATCCGTGACTTACTTCGCTGTAATCGAATAATAACGTCAACAATAGAGAACAATTGAACTAATTAAGTACATATTTACCGTAACTTTTTACGTAAATTGTTCTAATTGCATTACCTACTAGGTAGTAACAGAACTAGCAGGAACATAATTATTTCACCATGAATAGAAATCTACCCGCATACAATAAAAGCCTATTATGCCTTAAGTTTAGAAATGCACCCACATCTGAAAAAACAATAAGGTACCTGCGAGTAAGAAGAGCCGGTGTCTATCAAGGTCCATTACTACAAAAACACATTTCTCATACATTTATTTAGATTCCATTCACATACATATCTAAAGGACCAATGGGAAGGCTAATATTCGAAAGAGCCACCTCATGCGATCTGCCGTCTTGGCACTAGCCACGACACCGTCCGACGAGTAGTTTCACGTCACTCATTATTAAAAATTTTCGTCAAGAATAAAGAATTTTTATCTTAAAAATATAAAAAAATCTATAAAATAAAATTAAGGACTTCAAAAAACACATTATCACGGACAAATCAAGGTAAGTTTACAATTAATTTTACTTTGTATGTACATTTTTCATTTGATTTTGTAAAACTAGTCTTAAGAGTCTAACAAGAGCCATATTCTGGGCGGATAATAGAGGTCGGCCCTTTAGACCTATGAATCTTGTAACATTTTAACATTATCTTGGTTAGAATACTAAAATCGATTTTCTATAATATTATTGTTATGTTTCTAAGATTGACTGATATGTATATCTGCTACTTTATATTTCGTATGTTCTTATGGCCCTTATTGGGCCATCAATATTTTTTTGTAATTTTATTAGACTCTATTTGTACTTCCTATCTAAAATTGTGAAAGAGTAAATAATTCATTGTTCAAAAACATGGTATTTTAGTCGAGCTTGTATCCAAAAACTTTTTTATTGTTATACGAGTAACCGCCCTCGCTTTGCTTCGGTTTTCTTATTTTTTTACACCTTGGGTTACATTATTGGAGTTTTATTAAGGATCCCTAATTTTTTTGAAAATAAATATAGCCTATGTTACTCGGGGATAGTGTAGCTTCCCAACAGTGAAAGAATTTTTGAAATCGGTTCAGTACTTTCGGAGCCTATTCAATGCAAACAAAAAATCAAATGTTTCCTCTTTATATATTAGTATAGATATATTTGTTACATAAGTTTAATAAGGTCCACGATTGTTTTTTTCCTATAATTAGTTGTAGCTAAATTGTGATTCAATGCTAAAATGATAATGTAAGATAAAAGAAACTAGAAGGCTGAGTGAGAGTTAACTTTACTCTTTTAAATAATATAATAATCTGTGGCCCTTATTATACTACCCAATTTTAATAAGGGCCAAAGTTAAGGTTTTAAAAAGACCCTAATTATTGATGAAACTTGTGATAAACGACCAATTTTTGAACTGTTTTAGACGAACAAAACTTTAAATATTTCTATTGTGAATTAATATTTTGTTTTATTTATTAATTTATACCATTTAATCAGCTTTTAATTAAGGTGGCCCTTGTTTACCCCATGTACCTTATATAAAATTATTATAAAATATTGTACAAAATTATTATAAAGTATAACATAAAATCATTATAAAATGTTATATAAAATTAAAATTATTATTCAGTACTACTAGGCGCCCTCGTTTCGCTTCCGAAAACCAATATCTACCTTTATACCCACACGGAAACGACCTACGCTAAAAAAACTATTTAAATACGGCATTATATTCTATTCATCACATAATACGACGTAACATTTACAAAAGATAGAACCCAAGCTTATTACAACACATCAGTGAAAATTGCGACGCAATAAACTATATTAATAAAATACATATATAAATTAGACATGTTAAATAAAATACATATTTAAATTAGACAGAAATTCAAAATACTGTAATCATCTCACTTAGTTGAATATTTGCAAAATAGAGATAAGTTATCATAGACAATATACTGTAAAGATATCTTATCACTTATCTTATTAGCAAGCTTTGTCTCAATGCAATAATACAGTTTCAATTTACCTCCATTGAATTGTCGCAATTTTTTTAAAAGTGCCTCATACTTATTGCCTTCAAAAAATCTTGAATACCTATTGGAGAAGTGGGTAACATAATAATAACTTAATTATGTTAGAAATTATGCGCAGGCATTGCAGAAAAGATAGTGTCGCTAAGGCGCCCGCTTGTGTTGATAACTTGATAGTGGCAAATCACTTCCATGGCCATTGTATGTCTATGCCATGTAAGATCAGCAACAAAAGTAAGTAAGTAAAATCAGAATATGATTAACGCAATAATTAACAAATCTCCATGAATAAAGGTACGAGTAACTTCGATTTATATTTTAACATACTATCAAGTTGCGCTACACAGTTCATTAAATCATTCGGAATCTGTCTGCCTACTTGTGCTGACAGTAGCTACCTAATAGTAATGTCATATCTACATACTTCCCAAGGACTTGTAACTGCAACGAAAGTCAGTTGTCGGTATAAACTAGGCAAAACACAATTTGCCACTATGGCAAGGACTGTAAAAATTACATCCCATCTCGCATGTTCCCCTTTATAATTGAAGAGGTCTGGAGTTATAATAATTCCATCCCTCAACGATCTCTTTCAGGCATCCTTTGGGCAGAAACAATGGATGGAATAAATATGATGATTTATAGTGTCTATACATAATTAATAAACATGGTGTCGGATAATAGTTTTTTTATAAGACTTCGTCGATCTAGCCTAACAGGGCGACATTGGCTGTACAAATTCTAGATTGATACGCGGCTTTATCAAGTGTTACGTTATCTAAAACTAATCCTTAATTATTTGGAAGATAAACGCAATTGCTCTGATAATTCTAATTATCACGCAATATACAGCTGATTATGTAAATATTATAAATGATCAAAAGAAGGACGGTAGTTCGACGTTAATTTAATAAATTATTTTCAAGATTCTAGTAAAAGTAGTAAATGCTCGTAAGGCAAATAACATCTGCTCCAAATACAACCTTCTGAAGACCACGACCGCTCTGGCAAGAGCGATACGACAAAGAAGAAGAGTAAAAGTTTGGATAAAATAAGTAAAATACATACATAAAAATACAAAATATGATTGTTACGGAGTTTTTTGCACCGCTTCTTTCGTAGCAAAACATGTTGCCGACTTTCTCACTCAGAGTGAGAAAGCTAGGGACCCCTTATTATCAAACCAGGCAAATTATCCAGATTGTTTACCCAAAGAGGATAAACATGTGTAAATTATTGTGCTTCTATGTTAGAAGTGTTTTTGCATTGAAAAAAAAAGAAACCTTTTTATCTCTTAATTAGTGATTCCGGGCAGCGTTTAAACGCAACATCTAACATGAGATCGCACGAAGGCGAAGCAGAAGTCAATAAGTAGGTAGGTAATGACCCCTCGTCTAGACTAACACAGGAAACTAAGAACTACTTTCATAGACGCGGAAATACCAAACAAAAAGTTCTGATGCGCTCAAGCCGTGAACCAGCTTAATAGATTATAAAGTGAGTAAATTGAAATTCGCTACTTATAGCTTCGGCGAGGTTTTAATAAACAAGTTTGAGACGCTCATGGGCGTGACCAAAGACACCCCCTTATAGGGGTAGGGGGGTGCCACCCCCGGTCCTCCCTCCCCCGGTTCTAGACTACTATCCCGGATATGACATTAAGTCTGATGCCTGCAATTTTATTTTATCTGTTTACGTCAGTTGGCTTATTAGGAGTGGTCTTTGAAAGCTAAAATGAGTGTTTTTTCCATACGTAATTTTCTTTTATGTTACATCCTCATTAGTGACATTAAGTGGTATTTTATAAAAACATATATATGTCGGTGAGGCCACGAATCTCCAGTGAAGGTCCAGGGACGGACCTTATTCTACAACGCTGGTCCGATGACGAGTTTGGCATGTAAGAAATGTCATATCATATTTAGATTAAGGAATTGTCAATAAGGGAGAACAGATATTACTGATCACGTAGTGTTAAAGTACTTTGGAATATTGATGTGAACGTTAGGAGAATTGGAAATATATCATGGTGTAAAGTAAAAGGAATATTATTGAATAACCAACACCGTAGAACACCCCTTCTGCTTTATATACATAGGTATATGATAAACTCACATGATATAGCTGACAAAAAAAATGGTTGTCTGTAAAGTCGGTTTACGGACGGTAGTTTAACGTGACAACGTCATGACAAAGCTCAGCTCCGCTCCGCTCCACTCAACTACGATCGCCTACGGCTCGCCTACGGCATCGGCTACGATACGCCGATCGTAGCCGATCTTGCCTCTCTCTCGCTTTTGCCGCTCTCTCGCTCGCGGAACGCTACATTTTTTCGTGCGTGCGCCCGGCGTTCATCGTTTTAATAGACGTTATCACGTCAATAATTAAAATATGTAAACCTACCTACCTGGTCGTAGGTATAAACGGATTAGATAAACGTTGCTATAGTTGACCGAAGAGATAAACTCATAAACCAACACCCTCGGCAACCATATAGGGAGATAGGTAAGTACTTGGCATCTTGTAGTCTTGTCCTTGCATGCTCCAAATACCTCCCAAGTACCTACGTTACTCGTAGGTACCAACGTTGAGATTTAAGTCACTCTCCTTTCGTTTATGGTACTTCATACTTGTCAACTTTTTAAAAACTTCGGAAATCATCTATACAGTTAAACCTAATCTATACTAATATATGAAGAGGAAAGATTTTATTTTTTGTTTGCATTGAAAATGCTCCGAAACTACTGAACCGATTTCAAAAATTCTTTCACTGTTGGGAAGCTACACTATCCCCGAGTAACATAGGCTATTAATATATTTCCAAAAAATTGGGGATCCTTAATAAAACTCCAATAATGTAACCCAAGGTGTAAAAAAATAAGAAAACCGAAGCAAAGCGAGGGCGGTTACTCGTACTATTATAAATTACTAGATTTATAAGTACTTATTATTTAAAACTTATATAGTAAAACTTATATATAAAAATATACGTATGCCTCAGCTTATTGTAGTTGCATGACAGAACTCAATAGTTATTTATCATTTAGGCCAGGCCATCATTAAAATATATACTAGTCTTAATTAATTAAAGCTCTAACGATACCAGTGATGAACAGGGTTCTAATGGGCACAACTCTCGATCAGGGGATAATCTGAAGCTGACCTCAATCTAGACTGCTTCTTAACGTAATATCTTCTACTTATTACCTTAAATAGATAGTAGGTACCTATTAGAAAAATAATTAAAAAGTTAAACCCTTTTTCTTAATCAACGACTTTCTTTATTTTTTTTATTTAAAAGCTATTGAAAAGCGTTACTAGTAAGTACTGTATTGTATGTACAAAAGTGTATTTATTTATTAGTATTTGTATTAGTATTAGTATGTATGTAGTGTCCTAGATGTACATAGGTAGTACCTATGCCAACGCGTCGCGTCGTCGTGGGCCCCGCATTTTCATTAGGGACGTAAGACGAATTTTGTGTTATGAACATTTTACAGATGCCACAACGCGTTGCGAGCTGTTTTCCCTCAATAAGTTTTTTCGGTCTTAGATCGTAAAAATATTAAAAACACTGAAAATATATAAAAAATGTTAGATCGTATTTTTATTCTTATATTCACAGAGTGTCGCAAATCCTAATTCCCTAATTCATTACTTACTCATAGAACTGGGCAAATGAATCCTAAAATGAAAAGAAGAAAATAAGCTCAAAACCTATAGTAATATTTTTTAACCTTTTTTCGTGACCTAAGAACCTCCAAGAATTCATCTGGTCATTATTGCCATCGACTTTAAAGGCCATATTAATAACAATGATATTTAAAAAATATAGATACGTTATACCCTTACAAATCAACAAAAAAATCTGTTCCGAAAAGAGCCACAACACACACACGTTTATCTTTTGTTCCACTACACCAATCACATTGGTATAATACATGAAGGCATTTTAACGCTGCATGTCAAATGTCAAGCACTTCTGACAACAATAAAAGCGTGCGTATCGTCTTGTATTGACAGAGCGACTACGAGTAGAACGGTCAATTGCCTGTTCTTATGTTCGTCATCGTCGGCGCGCTAGTGACATACGAGTATCTACCTCCCTTTACATTATAATATTATTGATTAATAAACATAGACTAGAGCAAGAGTAACTTTAACACTTGTCGTAATAATTAAGTGGTTAGTGGAGGACCCTCTAGCCCTGTTTTAAAAAAACCTAAAAGCTTACTTCACTATTCACTTTAATTTATTAATTCACTTCACTTTAGTATTAAAAACGTTTCAATATCGTTTAATTATTGAGTGACTAAAAACAGACCTATTTAAGAACATTTTACTTGAACTTGAATCAAAACCTCTTGAATTATTAATTAGTTTGCCTCTAAATAGCGTCAACACCAAAAACGTCCGTCTTAATTAACTTCAAATTCAATTGATTTCATGTAACTCAACGTAATTGTCAGCACCGGTCACTAAAAGACTGACGAGAGCTCATTAATTATGTATCTCCCTCCCGTAAAGAGCTCAATAAAAAATACCCATGCCACTTTCAACTTTATGTGTACATACCCAGAGCATAATTTACAATGTCAACGCTAGAATGGACAAAGAACCGCATGTATGCTCCGGGTACTATAGCGAAACACGTAATTAAAGTTGATAGCTATGAAAAGTAATTATATTTTTCAGTACCTCCGGAAAAGCGATATTATTAACTTTATTAAGGCCCTTTTATGGAATACAATTTTCTGTCGAAACTGATGATCAGAGCCCAACCTTATAACAATTGACTTATAACAAAAATAAATTGTGTGAGTGCTATAAAAAAGACAATTCTTTCTGTAAAAAAATGTAGGTACTAGACTGGAAAACACCACCTGCCTTTTTACTTATAGGCATAGTCCAGTTTCGTTCATGATCCATGCCACTGGATCAAAAAATCAGCGTAAAAAATAATTATCGTGAGTCACCGTCCGTTACATAGTAAAAGGTGTTTAGTATAATGTAAAAAGAGGTAGATATGTCACTAGCGCGCCGACGATGAAGAACGTAAGAACAGGCAATTGACCGTTGTGCTCGTAGTTGCTCTGTCAATACAAGACGATACGGGCGCTTTTGTTGTTGTCAGAAGTGCTTGACATTCGACATACAGAAATGCCTTCGTGTATTATACCAATGTGATTGGTGTAGTGAAACAAAAGATAAACGTGTGTTTGCTGTAGTTTTGTCGTAACAGATTTTTTGGTTGATTTGTAAGGGTATAACGTATCTATATTTATTAAATATCATTGGTCTACGTGTTTAAAGTTAACTCCCTGTTATGATATAACTCCGTTATCAATCATCCACCTTAAATAGGAATTAACCTACCCTCTTCGAAGTATACCTTGGTTTATCACAATCCTATCTCAATGGAAGGTACAGTTTACCAAGTTTCGCCGCTTGAATTTCGGCAACGCGTCAGTGTCAGTTTAACTCTTGACCATCACCTAGTCCTTCAAGGTTTGCTACCGAATGCCTTGCCAAAGAAGAAGAGGCAATGTCATGATATTAAAATGGATGTATTCAAGTAACGTATTCAACAATAAATCTTGCAAGTCACTCCTTATAGTCCAATTCCTGGGATAATACAATATAGTAATAGATATAGTCACTTTATATTTTATGTCCCGAAGGCCAACGATTTGAATTGATCAGATCAGATAACAAGATACGCTTATACGAAATGGAAAAACTATAAATTTTTATCCGATTGGTAATCCTTCTATGGTGTAGTTGGTCAGTACTTTTAACAATATTCTAAACTACTGGGCTTATTTTTTTTTAATAATTAATAATTATGTTTTACGCATTATGGTCGAAGTGTCTTAAAGACAGAAATAATGCGGGAAACATTAGGTATACAAATATGTAATGGATTGTGAATATTAGTATCCCACAGGCCATAACCAACTAACCACAATTCTTTCACAAAATTCTTACGAATGGCATCCCGTTCCTGTTGGCAGCTAAGGAATTAAAGATTTAAAAGTACACAGGCAAGCACAGAAATTGAGGAGCCAAAAAACACGTTAATTAATTGAGAAGTCATCTTCAATAGAGTGGGGAATTTGCCCCGGTTTTGCCCTAGTGATCTTTATACTTTACATCCTATTCATGTTCAGAGACTTCTTATTAGAAGATAACAGCGTCGTCATTGTTGCATTCCCCAGTGTAGAATAAAAATCCAATAGATGTAACTCCGGCAGTATTTCCAATCAAACTTTGTCGGGAACTCAGTCCCGGCATCGGGAAACTTTTGGCGTGAACAACAACTGCCAACGACAGAATTTGCTAACAACTCAACAACTCGGTAACTGAAGCTAGATAAACACATTCCAGTATAAATGTCTACAAACCTTATAGCAAAACAAAGTAAAACTAAGTTTGAAATTAAATTCAGAATATTCTTCATTTAAGTAGGTATCTATTTTGTTAGTATATTGTTTTTACTCCTCCTACATACTAAGTATATGAGAAAACTCTGTGCAAAGTTTCATACATCTTGGTCCACTGGTTCAGGTTAAATAAACATGAAACGCTGTTCTGCATAAAATAACATGAGAACATAAACATTAGACAAAAAAGTATTCCTAAAAAAACAGACTTAAAAGAAAAAAATAATTTATTTTATCTGTGCTGCATCGTCGCTTTAAATGGCTTGGACTAAGCATTATTCCCAATAAAACGACGTATTAGAAGAATCGCTACCTCGTTTCTAATTCCAATACTAATTGTCTGGAAGACGACTGAAAAAGTTCCGTGGAAAGAAAAAAGTTGTCGGCTGATGTTGGTTCAACACACAAAGCGAACGAATACATTTCCTATCTTTTTTCGTTCATAATGACATGTTTTTCCGCTCATATGAAATATTTTCCAATGCCCTTTAAAAAAAATTATACAATAAATATCTAAGCATTAGGTAGCCTGAAAGAAATTGTTTCTTTTATGCTTATGAAAATGCAATTTTATTGTATTTATTTAACCATGTCTATTGAATATTAAACTGACAAATATTAAATACTTGAACGAAGACGAGAATTAACCAAATCAGTAAATTACTTGAATTTGTCATTGTATATCAAGTCAAAATTTATTACATTGATAATAATTATCAGATTATTATTTTTCTGCACAAGGTTTTATATTCGTAATTTTAATTATATTAAGTACTTATCGTAATTGTAATATTTACAATTATGATAATTATAAGAGTAAGATAACCTTATCTGAGTATCATGTTAAATTGACTGCATCACACGTAATAATTTTATCACTAAGTATGTAATGTAACTGCTCTAATTTAAACAAATAAAATATATGATGTAATAAATCATTATTTTAAAATAAGCTTTTAAAATGTTGTTTGTACCGCTGGAGTACCCTCGTCTGGAGCCAACCCTGAGCGTAGGTCACCATTATCATAAAAATGCATTGTAACAAACGCACGAAATTGTAAATGTAATAATGATTCAACTCCATTTAGAAACGCTTTATTTTCTGATTTGATACGACATTCATAGCGTACGTAATTACACGCTACTGTAATGTTATTTTCTTTAAAACCAAGTACCTATTAGAAACACACTGAGCTCAGCGGTTGCACAGTTGTAGGATAAAATGATAAATATTATAACATTTTTTTAAATGGATTTCCATTGATTAAATTTGATTCAATTCCCGCTAAATATCAACGAAAATGAAGCCCCTCGGTGTTATAATACCGTGTTGAATTTGCAAAAAAATATGTTTTAATTTTAATACACACTGTATATGGAACCTCGGTGCAATCTGTCAACTCTGAACTCAGTAACCGTTTGCTTCATTAATATAACCGACAGCCAAATTATTATTAACCGGCTTAAAAAATGGAGGTTCTCAAATCTATTGTATTTTTTAAATGCTTATTAGTTTATTACCTTAAAACTCCGTAATTTATACACATAAGTTGTTCTGCAATAACTTCAGGGTCCTTTTTTGAAGACCATTTCTTTGAAGTCGGTTTTTTATATGTTTTTTTAACAGGTGAGGTAACTTAAAAACGCAATCAAAACCATTGAAAAACGTAAAAAGTGTCCCGTGATGAAACCCTATTGAATCTATTCACGCATATTACTAACCAATTTATTGATATCCCTTTGAGGTTTGGACGGTTCTAAGCTGACGACTACTACAATAGAAGCACTTCGAAGTCCCTTTTTACATTGTCGCGTCAGTGTTTCTCAAATGACAAGTCATGACTAGGTCTGGGCTGTAAACGGCATGTTATAGAAATTAAATACCGGATTATTGTTGCCGACATGTATTTTTAACTATTTCATTATTGTAAAAAAAATCTTTCAGAAAAACTGTGTTATTCAAGGTTCATTAAACCTTTTTAATCGACTTTAAAAAAAGGAGGAGGTTCTCAATTCAACTGTTTTGATGTGAAACATCTTTACGCGAGGGGTAAACCTGATTTTAGACTTGGTGATCGTGGCGACGCATTTCGATGTTTCACATCTGTCAGCCGTCCCATCACAGCGGTTCTTTTTTTATGTGTCTTACCCCATAACTTTTCACTGAGTATACCGATTTTGATTATTTTTTTATATTTGAAAGCTGGTGCTTGTCATGTTGTGTCATTTAAAGAGCGAGATTTGACGAGTTGTTTATGGGTTATTCCTAATTTTGAAGTAAGTTATTTTTTTATAAGAATGATTATGTGAAAATTTAAATATTAAAATATGATAGTTGTTTAATAGTATCTTTCGGATTCCAAAAAATAAAACTTTATTATTAATATGCCTATTTTTATTCACAAAATACAATAAATTATCACATAAGATTTTGTTTCCAACCAAAAAATAATTGGATTGAAAAAAACGTTTGAGAACCACTGGTCTATGTGATTATTTTACGCAATACAAAATTCCTAATGAAGTTCCGAGAAAGGCAGGTAAGGGCGGCAGTGGCGGCACGTGAAGGTATCCCTTGGCAATCACCTGCTCTAAGCTCGATGGAGTTCATTGAACGTCCCCTTTTTGTACCGTTCAAAGTACGCCGAATTGCGTAATTATCGAGTTGTCGATGATTTTGAGCGTAGTTAAACTGTATCAGTAGGATCAATTGTATATTATTATGACTTACGCCTAGGGATTGCAATCCGGAAAACCGGATCCGGTAATCCGGCCGGATCCGGCGTTTTTTACGCATATCGCATCCGGTCGAATTTACCGGATCCGGCGACCGGATCCGGTCACGCAAATTTTTGACAAAATAACCATCCTGTTAACCATTCCTAACGTTCAATAAGGATGTTATGTACAACACAAATCACTGAATGATAAATTGTAAGTCATAAAAGTGTGAAATTATGTTCTCGTTAATGTTCCTCTTGTTTGTAATTTGTAATATTTTCCCTAAACGGATGTAGCTGTAAGCTGTAGATGTATTTCAATTGATGCGCTATAACACTACAACAGAAAAACGCCCTTTAACATATTATGAAGAAGTGTAGTAGTATACATGTTCACTTGTTATTGGCTCCCTTCAGAAAATAAAGAGAAACAAATACAGCAATTGATATATACGTATTTTTTAGAAGATAAGTTGTATTGACAATCTGTTTTACTTCTAACTAAAATACAGTTTTCGGACTGTTAACATCCAGATGCAGGTATAATATAGGGTGGCGCAAGAGTCATCATTACCCTATCGGAAGATGCTGTATTTTTTTCAAATGGCGGTAAATATCAGTTTTGCTGTGACATTTGTGTAGAAAACAGATACAAAATACACGTCAATAAGACATGAATCACTATACTCCTCAAAAACGCGGAGTAATCAAATTAATCTCTCGTTTTTCGTCATTTGCACTAGCCGGCAAGATCGCCCATTTTAACCGCTTTAGACTTATTTTGGGTTCTTGGTGGGGTTTCTTGAAGTCACCAGCTTATGTCAACAAGCCTCAGATTCTTGAAGCCCTCAAAGAGAATATCCGTCATAAATGCGGAAACCTTTCGCCAAAAGTTCTGGCAGAAATGATGGAAAATGCCATAAATCGGGACCATACAGGCCCGATTCTAGCGGCAGCCATTTGATTGATATCATTTTTCTACTTAATGAAAACAAATATTTAGACATGAAATAAACACAATCCAATAGCATAACTAAAGTTTTTCATTTATTAAAAAAAATACCATCAAAGAACATCGGGTGGCAACTTTTGCGCCACCCTAAAAGATAATCTAGCTGAACCGTAGCCACTTCGCTGGGCGTCAAACATTTTTACTTCTGATGAAGTAAGAAAAAAACATAATATTAATCACAGTAAAATATAGCCTATCTCACTAAGGAATAATTTATCTTTTTATTGGTGTATTTTTTTTTGAAATTACTCCAATAGTTTTTGAGTATATCCATTATAAAAAATAAATAAAATATCAATATTTTCCTCTTAATAATATTAAGATGATTATCATTAGGTGCTACGGCTTTATTACGGCTCGCATTTGCGTTCCTTTATAATCCAAAAAAAATATTACCTCAAAAACAGTCTATATTGGAACGAGAAGGAAAAATTTTGATCACGTGATCAATCCGGTCGGATCCGGCCGGGTCCGGCCGGATTGAAAATGACACCGGATTGCAATCCCTACTTACGCCCCAACTCAGTCATTAATGGTTACATAAATCGCTTCTTAATACAGAATTTGTATGGTGATTCATTACTGAGGAGCGATTAAAGTAACCGTCAGTAACTCTGAGTTGGGATGTGAGTTGGGGTGTTAGTGTGACTAATATAGGTATAGTTGGTCAGATAAACGTGTAAACATAACATTTTGCAATAGTATTTGTACTTGTCTTACCTGTCATATTTTGCCCCGACTTACCCTACTTCAGATATGAGTGTTACCATAATTTATATTATGATTTTTTATATGTTTATTAAAATTTGACACGTATTCATATTTATCCGACGCACTTTCATATTTATACTTTTAAAGTTTCGTTTCTGATGTAACGCTCTTTTTATAAGACGCTGGTTTCTGAAGCTATTATAATCAAATTCATGTTTAAAATATTTGCTCAACGTGCCAAATTTTTTTCCTTTTACCGTCCTGAAATTCAACTTTAATTTTTTAATTTACAAAAATGTTTGTAGTTATTTGTTACCAAATTTTTGAAGTTATACTTCTTTAGGCGCAATGGCGCATTATGAAAAAATGATGAGAGTGAAATTTTAAGATTTGTAACACAAAAGTAACAGGATGAACTTGCCCGCAAAAAGATGCGTGCGCATCACTGTGAAGTTGCCCGCAAAAAGCTACCTACAAAATAGAAAAAGAACCTCTATTAGTCATGTATTATTTATTGATATACATTAAAATATTTGATGTAATTATTTAATGTAATTAAATATTATTAAATGTTAAATATTTAATGATGCTAAAGAAGTATAACTTCTCACGCGCGTACATACACGTTTATGTTTTTTTTTCTACTTTGGTTACAAGTATCATTAATCTATAAATTCATTATTTTACTATACCAATCCGTACATGAAATTACGAACAAAGCTCATTAGAAACAAAACTTTAAAGACTGTGATTTCATTGTATTAAACTAAAAAATAATGTATGTAAAATAATGTTAATAATAATTATAATCCGACTATTTCAATTGTGCTAGGGTGTCATTTTTGCTTCTGGCCGGAATGCCACTGGCCGGCGCGGCGGCGCTTTGTCTCCCGGCGTCCATTACCGGGGAAACGTCACCTATTGGATTTATGGACACCCGATGGTTTCCCATTTGATTACCATTAACGACGGGACCAGACGTTTTTGACGATAATAAAATTATTAATAACGACAGATTTTTGTTCCTTAACATTATTTAGTTAAAGGCGTTACGATTGCTAAATGGCATACAGAAAGACATAAAGCTTTTTTAATCAGCTTAAGCCGATTACACATCGATAAATATGGATAGTTCCTCAATGTTAACTTCATCACTTAAGATTAACACACTACTTATTATTTAGTACCAGTAAGAAAAAAATATCATAAAAAATATAAATCGTTCGAAGCGATTAACTAAAAAATGTTTTTAACAGACTTTAAAAAAAGGAGGAGGTATTTGATTCGACTGTATTTTTTATGTTTGATACCTCAGAACTTTCGACTGGGTGAACCGATTTGGATAATTCTTTTTTTTTAATCGAAAGCTGGTGCTTGTCATGTGGTCCCATTTATAGTTTGAGCTTTGAGTTTGAGTTTGTTTGTTTTGACGAGTAGTTTTTGAGTTATCTATAATTTTGTAGTCGTTTATTTTTTGTCAAGAATTTTTCTTACTCTTGTAAATACATTAAAAGCATGTATACCAAAACGAGCCAAAGAATATTCTCGATTACAAAATGTTTCTAATAGGGTCGCTATTTTTTAAAATTTTACCTTAACGTTTATAAATAAAATCATAATCGCAAGAACTGAAGAAATTGGAAGCCATATCAAGGGTAGCAATTACGAGATCGCTAATACCTAGTAATTGGCGGACTTAAGATTCTCTCAATTTGCAGACTTACCCATAAATACGGTCTATTACAATGAAAAATTCAAGGTAAATTTAATAGGCGACTCACAATTTCACAGCGAATTTTATACCTGGCATAAATGTGAAGTATCCTTCACATTAGGAAGTACTAAAATTCGGATTAAATAGAAAATCACTTACCTAATTTTACATTGTAATCTATACATCTATCCAAATAAATAAAATTGGAGTGTTTGTTTGTAATATTAAAATAAACGTTTTTTACTAAGTGCATTTGGACGTACACGGTACATATACCAAAACAATATTTTTACAATTTTTGTCTGTCTGTTTCGGCTAATCTCTGAAATGGACGGACCGATTTTAACGGGACTTTCACTGGCAGATAGCTGATGTAACAAGGAGTAACTTAAGCTACTTTTGTTTTAGAAAACAAAATAGTTTTAGAAAAAAAAAGGATCAATGAAAAATTTAATAGTATTAAATACCACGCGGCCGAAGTAGTGAGTAACAGCTATTTTGGACATAAAATGCAAAGTACAGAATAATTTTAGTTACTTATTATAGAGTTTATGGACAAAATTATTTTTTCAAGCCTTTCTATAAGTGTTCGATACCAGCCCCATTAGGGTGCTGCCCCATTAAGAGCTAAAAAGTTTTCCTAAAAATTACCAAAATATTTATGACGAGTAACCACCCTCGCTTTGCTTCGGTTTTCTTATTTTTTACACCTTGGGTTACATTACTGGAGTTTTACTAAGGATCCCTAGATTTTTTTTGAAAATATAATATAGCCTATGTTACTCGGGGATAGTGTAGCTTCCCAACAGTGAAAGAATTTTTCAAATCGGTTCAGTAGTTTCGGAGCCTATTCAATGCAAACAAAAAATCAAATCTTTCCTCTTTATATATTAGTATAGATAAAAGTCTCTACTTTCGTCCACATTCGTCCAAATAATTATGTTCACTAGTCATTGTCGACCAAGAAGGAAAAGGAGCCTCGCTGAGTGGCTCTCTTGATAAACTGAGTTGTCACTTCTAAATGTGACTTTCCATAAAAAATATGGAAAAACCTGATGCCATTGCTTTTTTCTCCAGGTTGCATCACTGGTAGAGAAGGTTGGTTTAAGATTTAAAATAATGGAGACAAATATTTCCGAAAATATTTTTTTCTAACATTAAGTTATTAAACACCATGTGCGTATCAGGCCACGCGCAATGTACCTAGGGTTCCGAAGTAGTAAGTTTATCGACTATTACTCCTTAACTTATGCTATAGCCGCGATAGTTTTCCCTGTAAATTCATCATTTAACCTATTTTTGAGAATTTTTTCACTTGTCGAACTCAAACCGTTTAGCCAGCGGGGCCGGGACACTTGACTCTGACAAAAATTTACACTTTAAAGCGAAATATTTCACAAAAGGATCCCTAATTCCAAAAATCGTCTTAGACCCATTATATTTTTGGAAGACCTTTTCAACGATACCTCACACTATAGGGTACGCGACGAATAAAAAAAATATCCTCACGTTACCTGTAGGGGAGGTACCCTGAAAATTTTTTTTTCAATATTTTATTCTACGATTCTGGAGTTTTATTAAATATGTATTTCCATGCGAAATTACAGCTTTATAGCACAAGGGTCTCGGCGCTTTACTTCGGACAGACGGACGGACAGAAGGACAGATGAACGGACGGACATGACGAAACTATAAGGGTTCCGATTTTACTTCGGAACCCTATAAACCAGGATATAAAATTCCGCATCACAAACTTTCATTCTACCTTATCAAACAGTTTTAAATAAACCTGAAAATCACTCGTGGATAAACAGCAGTCCATTTATAGCACACGAGTAACCGCCCTCGCTTTGCTTCAGTTTTCTTATTTTTTTACACTTTGGGTTACATTATTGGAGTTTTATTAAGGATCCCTAATTTTTTTGAAAATATAATATAGCTTATGTTACTCGGGGATAGTGTAGCTTCCCAACAGTGAAAGAATTTTTCAAATCGGTTCAGTAGTTTCGGAGCCTATTCAATGCAAACAAAAAATCAAATCTTTCCTCTTTATATATTAGTATAGATAACATAAGTAAGAAGATTAAACTGAGTGAAACTTTGAAATTAGAGTAGAGAGTAGAGGCTTAAGGTCGCTCACGTTTCCAGGAAAATTCTAGAGAAGGAGATGTGCCATTGGAGATTACGGTTTACGTCACCGATATCCCTACAATTTGCCTTTGGAATATTGAGATTTCAAGTGCAATGGCGGTGCAGCATTTATCAAACAAATCTCCTTCAAATTTGGACGTATGGTTATGCGAATTCGATCCTATACTCCCAAGGCTGAACAAATATTTTGTCCAATTTACCGTCCATTCGGACCAGGCCTAGACTCATATTCCTGCAACGTTTGATAAGATTATTATTTTTACTTTGCGCACGGCAAATTCCACAATTTCGAATTCCCAAATTCTGAGGACTGACTTTGGCGTTTTATTTACCGTACATCGAATTTCGTTGTTTGATTCATTCGACAGTCGTTAAGACCATTGAGAGAACAGGCTGACTTTACTGGACATGAAATCGATGACAGGTCTTTTGGAGAATAAAAGCGAGCATATTTGGCGGCAAAAGGATTGTGGTTCGTATTTTTTAGCTTTTACCTTTTTTGAATGTTGTTCTTTTTTAATATACATAGCTTTGGTCTAGTCTAATAGTATTGTACATTTCCGTAGTAGACTGGAACATATTGCCCACAGATATACAACCGTGACATACACCCTGCATGGGCGTGAAACCATTATACGAATCAGTCAGTCAGGTATCAAAGAAGGTCATTGATGTAAAACATAAACCGAATTGTTTTTAAACGGTTTGAGTTGGACAAGAGATTATTTTTAAGTAGATTATAATATGATGAATTTACAAGGAAAACTATCGCGGCTATGTTAGCATATTAAGTACGAGTAGTTAATGAGTAATACTCGGTAAACTTACTACTTCGGAACCATATATTGCGCGTGGCCTGACACGCACTTGCCCGGTTTTTAAAGGATCTTAACACTGTTTTTACAGTATGAAGTTTCTAAAGTGTTCTCCCAATGATGAACTTTTACCTAATCATAAATATGATTATTATTATTTTTTTACCACATATAAATATACATTTATACGAAGTGATGAGAGTTAAGTTAGTTTTATGATTTACTAAGCGTTTAAATCATGCACCAGCAGAGACTATCATGGATTGTAATGACGTCAATTACATTGAGCACGTCGATGCTGATTGAAATAAACAAGTATAAACAGAATGAATAGACAGGATCTATTGGATAATCGGCGCGGACATTCAGCTATCGTTAACCATATTACTTGTTAAACGCCCGAGTGGGTACCTAGACCTACATCCAGTACCTACGTACCTACTATATAATGCATTTAGTGTTACTTTATTTATGTAAATAAAAAAATATTGCATAAACCTTTATTGTACGAGTATAAAGCCTAGAAGTGCTCAACTCAAAAAGAACTCAGGGTGCACTTACCTTTGAACAATGACATATATCTATTCGTACATATGTTACTTATAATTATTAATTTAGGTATTATTATTATCTAGTTGATTATTATTATTATTAATGTGTGTGTATTATGAATTAAGAGTATAATTGGACTTAAGTCTGTTGTGTCTATCAATAAATAAATAAATAAATAAATAATACAATTTATAGATTAACAGCTAAATACACGTATTTATAATTTCAATGTACTAAAAGAAAAAAGGTTAAAGAGTTCACTCCTCTGTAGCCAAACCTAAGTGTATAGGGCTCATCAACTAAATCTGCACTTGGGCGTACTGGTTGTTGTTAGTTGAAGAGCACTATATCGGACCATGCTTATCACAAGATGCATTGACATCGGAACTAAAGCGATGTGTATCAACTCCTTACAATAGGAATTAACTCTCACTAAACTTGCAAGATACAAATGTTACAAATCACCGTGTTCGTGTGGGTTAAACACAAACCACAAGCTAAATAGAAGCGTTTAATACAATTGGACTTGAATCGATTTCTCTACATCTCTACATGGGAGATATTTGAGACATTATTAGGGGTAATTTATTAACATAACTTTTTATAAATCATCTAAAAATGAAATAATAGTGCACCTGTTTCAGTCGTATTGGGGCAGCTTTAAGAATACTAACCCCAATCCCTCGCCGGATGGGTGTCGTAAGAGGCGACTAAATCTGGTCCGCTGGTGGTAGGGCCTCTCGAAGTAATATTGGTAATATTGATTTTAATTCTTAATTAATACCATTATTACTGTTATTATTTCTTTATGGGGTTTGCCTGGATAGCTACCACCCTTGAGCATGAGTCAGCAGCGAAACGACTCGTCGTGTTCCGGCTGGGGACTTGAGAGACAGTTCTTTCCTTATTTTTCTTCTCTCTTTCTTTGCTGATGTCCTTGGGTGACGATAGCCACTTACCATCAGCTGGATCATCAGCTCGTTTGCCGGCTATTTCCATTAAAAAAATATATTAGCTACAAGTGCTACAACAGTTAATACAGCTCCGATTACAAAGACTCTCACATATCAAGGAGTCCAATGCAGATTCTATTGTATCGCGTTCGCGACGGCGCAGTGCATACTGTTTCCGGCAAAGATATTGCATTCCTTTGTTGGACTTCGCTGACATTTAATGGAAAATACTTTGCTTCAATTTTCTCAAGCAAACGTGTTACGTTTCCAAGACTCTCTTAAATTAAGTATCTTTATGTTTAATCAGTTTATATAGAAGTAGGAAGTTCTAAAATTTATAGATACCGTACCAAAATTGACTTTAAAGAGTTGCTGGTTAAGGTTAAACTGTTAAGGGACAAAGTTTTGCACTTTTCTTCCCTTTTTTCCCTTCACTTTTGTTACTCTTTCACGCAAATACTGCTGAACTGATTTTCATGAAATTTAGCACACAGGTAGACCATGATCTTTACTAGAATTAGATACAGAGTACTAATTATTCCGGAAATCACAGGCAAAGCCACGGGCAAAGCACTAGTAAGATCAGATAAGAAAAAGAAACCTACTTACTTCTACACATCTACCTACCGCGTTATCTTGGACTCACGTATGGATGGATCTTCTTAACGGGCCGTTACCCGTGCACCCACTGGCTTTACCCACCGGTGGATGCACGGGTAATTTCTTACTCGTAATGTTCCCTGCAATTCTAGAGCTTAGATTGGTGGAATAGATATTCCACCAATTCTATAGATATAGATACTAATGTTATAAAGAGGAAAGATTTGATTGTTTCTTTGCATTGAATATGCTCCGAAACTACTGAACCAATTCGAAAAATTCTTTCGCTGTTGGGAAGCTACACTATCCCCGGGTGACCTGTATTATATTTAAAAAAATATGGATCCTTATTAAAACTCCAATAATGTAACAAAGCGAGGGCGGTTACTCGTCACTTATAATCCTATCATTGTGTGCCGATAAAAGTACTACTATACTGTACTCTAGTAGTGTACTCTCCACAACAATGCGGATTTATTGCAATAAAGCGAGAACAAAGACAAATAAACAAAAAATATGTATGTAAAAATGTTTGTATTGTAAAAACTCACAAAGTATTTATTGTTTTCAAAAAATACTTTTGTTTAATAAATCCTGATTACTCTCTACATTTAAATGAAGCGCAATTTCAGTTCAAAGCATTCGATATTACTATTCAATTTTATTGTTTGAAATAGCGAAAATTATGCTTGGAAATTATCTGACGAAACGGAATTTTCATCCAGAATCGAGATTAAATTCCACGTTTTTCCCAGAAATAGCTCCGTTTATTAAGCTCATTGCGAGTGAGTTTGACAGGCTGTAATGAGCTTTCGGTAGCGCGATACCTTTTTATAAACTTAAATGCTAAAAGCTATTTACCTCTTCACAGAAAATAACATATTTTAAAATAACTATTACAGCTTCCTTTTCAATTATTTTTGAATAGAAATATTTTAACGTTTTATGATTCCTAGATGACGCGGAAGTGGTTTTTGTCACTTTGTTATATCATTTTGAAATGCAGCTTTAGCGTGATAGGTGTTAGTGTCTATTAAATATAACTGTGAATAATCCGTGTGATCCATCCATTCGTTTAGGAGCTATAATGCCACGAACAGGCAAACACACATTTATGGTGAACGCACATATATCGGCATCGTCCGCGCCGTACGCATCGCTTTGTATGAAATTATAAGAGAGCTCGATGCGGATGACATATGCCGACGCATCTGTCATCCGGATCCGGCTCTCATAATGTTTTCATACAAATGCGATGCGTACAGCGCAGACGATGCCGATATATGTGCGTTCACCATTAGACACCTCAAAACTTCTTTTTGCATTAGGGGTTAAAAAGTCTTGCTAAGATACAGGCCTGCACAACACAGTTCAAATCGTAACTGAAATGTATGACTTCACAAGTTGCAGTCAAAAATTAGTGGTTAGTAATCCAATCGTAAGCATCTGAAAGTTTTATGCATCTCCTAAATAAGTAATTTAAACAAATTGTTATTTAAATATAGCAAAAAGCTTACGATGCCCTTCGAAACACAGTGGCCTTCAAGAATTGTTTCGACCAGGCGATTCAGATACAGACATATAGTTGAACATGGTTGAATTTACTTAAAAGAAGCCTGAAACGTGCGGTCATACACCTACCTCCAACTGCGATACGAATACAACCTTATATTGCACGATACAAAGCTCATATCTCAACGCTTATTTTAGTCATCATAGAGTTGAGTTGACGTCGTAAAGACCTTAACTCACTTAAAGTCATCACAAGTCAGTCAACCTAAAAACCTAGTCAAGCTCCATCCATCAGCCCTTGGAGATCCACTGCTTGACATAGTAGAGCTATAAGCGCTTAAATTAACTCCCTCCCCGTCTTCCAGGGTCGGCTTCCTGAACTGTCGGCGGTACTCGCCGTGGTCTTCACGATCTCATCCAGCAGTGTGGTGAAGTCTCCTAGCGACGGCACCTTCGAGCTGCTGATCCTTCACAACAACGACATGCATGCGCGCTTCGAGCAAACCTCTCAGCTCAGCGGCGCTTGCACTACGGCTGACAGAGAGGCAGGCAAATGCTACGGGGGATTTCCTAGAGTTGCAACTGTGTAAGTGTTACTTATGTACTCCACCTGCGACCCGGTTTCTTCGACACATCAAAGGATTTGTTGTTGAACACACGCTAAACGCACTAAGTAAGCATTCCGACGCAGCCATCAAGGTTAACGCAGATGTAGCAGGGGCATTAAGGTGACCAATGAATCTGTCAGTTTTTAGGTCAGCGGCGGAGATAACTTACAATCAGGTAGACCTTATGCTTGTTTGTCGAGATAAAAATTAATGCGACAAGGAACTGATCGGAATGTCCTTATTTTTCATTTATATTAAGTATGTCTGTACTGATTGAAAAATATAGCAGGAAAGATGAAGATGATGTAAGATATTATTACACAAAAATATTTTTGTGTGCACGTTTTCCAGTTGTTATTTTTTTGTACCTGACACAATTGGCAACTATCTGAAAGTCTATTCACGTTACGACTTCGATATTTTGTTTCAAACTCGGTCACAAACACATTGTTACTATTAAAAACTGCCATGTTTCATAGCATTAAATCTCTAGTCCTATCGCTAGGTAAAACGGAAACAATAAACCTGAAGCTTAAACTACTGCAAAATTCGCAGAAATTTCCCTGACAAAATTTCGTTATTCTGTTGAATTTAAACTACCCGAGTGCCAAATACAATAGACAGCGAGGTTTGCAGAAGATGAACTACCAAGCGAAGCATTACGACTTGCAAGCTCACATGCACCCCTAATCTTCAGACAATATACTCTTTATAAACCTACACACAAGTCCTGGAATAGTTTCAGTAATCTTGCAAACAAGCTCTTTCCTCATATCTTTCTAGGTGGAAAAACATTATGTATTTCATCACCTGGAGGCCACCAATTATTAATCTCGTGCAACACGTTGTTTAGAGCTTGCGAAGGTGTAGATCCTCCACAAGTAAGATTGGTAAGAAGGTAAAGCTCTCAGCTCAGGGCAGGGTACGTCCTTCTTGTAAATAAGCTGGTGCAACTCAATATTTCAGCAAAATTAATTAATTATAATAACAATTATTAACAAAGAACAACACAGTTTTTGTAAACACATTTTAGTATTTAAAACAATAAGATCATTGATTTAAAAGGCAAATTAGATAATATTATAATGTCAAGCAACTTTTAAAAATGGGCTTCCAGATGATAGGCCCAGCTAACCGACCCTCCATCATCGATGGAAGCCCAGCTGACAGATGCATTTTTGTAAAAACCAACTGTCATGACTAATTGATTGATTGATTGTCATGAAAATTTTTGAAGAAAAATGTATCTGCCAGCCAAGTAATATTGGACGAGGTATTACACCTCGTTACTAGTACAAGCTTAACTTTTTTATTATAATCTATGATAAATATGTTATAAGGAATGTATTAGCCTCTGTAACACATTACAAACTAGTAGAAGGGGTCCCAACTATACCTACCTACATGTGTTGAAGTGTATTTTGAAATAAAGTTATTATCATTAACGAAAAAAATAAATAAATAAATGCTCTTTATCTCACTAAAAATAACTCTGTCACTAATAATAAATTATTCAATTATTCAATTATTCAACGTTAATTCGAATATTAAATCTGCTTTCGCTATATTGGAAAAATGTAACACAAAAGGTTTTGTAACACAACAGAATTTAAGATTGGATAACAATAGACGTGACATCCAAAAGTTCCAGACACCTGACAAATGAATTATTTGGTTACTTTGTAAAGAAAAGATGTTAGCATCAAATAAGATTTTACCTTATCTACAGGAAAATCACACCTTTAACTATTACTTCTCCAGCAACGCTTGTATCCCATTAGCGAATGTCAATTGTAAGTTCGACCGAGATTAACAACACGGTTGCTGTTGTCAGCTGAATGGCTGACCGCTGATGAAAAAATAAATGAGCGCTTCCGTGCTGTGAAGAGCATTTACAGTCGGCCGGTGGGACCAACAGCAACTTCCCATTCGAAAAATGAGCATTTTAGTACACGCCGTAGGTCAGAGTCTAGTTCAAACGTGTCAACAGACCTATAAAATTATATTGGGAATTTTAGTAGTCTAGGCAGGCGATGAAATTGTTGGGCTCGTCAGGGTTTCAGAAGTTCCTAAAAAATGGGAAGGATCGACAGGGAAACAAGCTCCAAGCTTTTCCCGTTAAGATTAACATGTGAGTCCTACATTAAGATGTCCTGGACATCTTGTCCTGGACATCTGGTCATCAATATCGATACAAGGCACCTGGATCAAACATCACTAGATATCCATCCACGTTGAACCGCAATAGATTAACGCCCCAACTCAGAGTCACTAACGGTTACTTAAATCGCTCCTTAGAACAGAATTTGTAAGGTGATTCTTTACTAAGGAGCGATTTAAGTAACCATTAGTGACTCTGAGTTGGGGCGTTAGTCTCACTACAATTAACTGTATCGCAATATAAACAACAATAGTCTTGCGAAAAGTATTTACAACAAGATATTGTTAAACTAGAACAGAACAGCTTGTTAGGGAAATATCAAGAAGTTAAAATTCAGTTCGAAACGCACCAACTTAGAGCTTGCGCATAACTATCTGACTTCGCCAAGACATTTCTAACTAACTTTTCAACAAACAAGTCGATGAAATGGATTTAGTTTAGAGCTGATAGTATCAGGTCTTTGAGTATTAAACTGAATACTTCGACGTACTGGCGCAAGGACGAGTTACTCGTAGTTGTTCTATCCTAATGGAATTAAAGTTTTTAAAACGCGTTTTTAAATAGGTACTGCGTTTTATTTCACGCCCGCGAGGGTCTACGTAAATCAATGTAAATGCTTCATTGGATAGGTTTTTATCCTCTCCTTCACGCAAGGAATTCGCATGTATTAGAACAATAGATATGTATCCGTTTCAGCATTACTTACAATAACCCACATTGACCACCAGGTGGATCTTCAGCTCGTTTGTCGGCTAGTAACATAAAGAAATATAACAATTTGGGTGTAACTTTTTGTCTATTTTTTTACTTATAAGTTTTGAAGCTTATGAAATGATTGAAACATTTCAGGGTGAAGGAGGCACGAGCGGCGGCGGCTTCAGGACAAGGGCCGCCCGTACTGTACCTGAACGCCGGAGACACGTATACGGGCACTGCCTGGTTCACTATATACAAGTGGAAGGTCGCAGCTGAGTTCCTTAACGCCTTACAACCGGATGCCGTTGTAAGTATCATACCGTGCTTGCTTATTCGTTCGTTATGATTGTCATGTGTGATTGCGTCGTGTGTTTTTACGTCGTGTGTTATTGCGGAGTGTGTTAATGCGTCTTGTATGATTGCGTCGTGTGTTATTTGGGCGCAGTAGATGTCGGTAAGTGTAGTTTAAAAGAAATTCACGTTTATTATTACTTAAATGTCTCTTCAAAGGCTTTATAATAAATACTTGCAGCTGACAAACTAAACCAACGTCAGGTCATGATGGTAAGTGACGATCACTCACGCACTTCAACACTCGATAACAACGCGTTGATGACTAAAAAGCGTAATTTTGGTTAAGAAGTATGCTGTTGCTACAACGTATTTGGCCATGTATTAAAGCAAAAACAGATTCAGTAATTAATGTCATTTGACTAAATTGTCAGTTTTTTTGTCGTGTGTGCTTAACGTATTTGACATGCTGCAATTAAATTTTAAACAATGTAAGCAAGTTGTTTATTTACCTGAATATAGTTTATTTGTAATGGTTTATGGAAAATTTCACAATTTTCACCCTTTACACCTATTGACGTCTACGAACATTATTTATTTTGTTTTTTTACGTTAATTGTGACTGTCTGATGCTTTTGTGTTGTCGACCACGGTCTGTCAGCTTGGAAAATTGTTTCCCTCGTATTATTTTACTTACATTATTGTAAGCGGTGTCTACATTGTATGTCAACATGTGTTACCAGTTGAAACACTCCATTATTACACCCATTTAAAAAGGTACTTATTTTGTTCTACACAGTTGCATAGAATACCCATATTATACAGTCCCGGTAACAGATGTACCTCATGGTATCTGCATATTCATGGTTTAAAGTGGCTTAAACGAAACGCAGGAAAAATTGGCGAAAATGTAAGTACTCGTCTGTAATTCGCAGCTCACAGTGCAAAACATAAAGCTGCATTTACACATTCACGCGAGTAACGAGCCGAGCAAAGAAAGCTGAAAAACGTAGCTGAACTTGAACTAGTATCAGTGCGAAAAATTGCCAATATTGTCATCCACCATTTTTTGCAGGACCTCTAAATAATTATACTGACTCAGCAAATGCAACTTAGAATCCGCTATAATGAAGTCATAGACGATCATCACGTTGAAATAGAAATTAATAAACGCAAAAATGTAAACGTCAAACGGTTAGTCGTGCCAACGTAAAACTAAAGCCACGTGAGCATATCGCCAAACAATTCGTCGAGTAGCGAGGCCTGTAATGCGAATCACAAGCACGCATGTGTGAACGCGGTACCGCGTACGGTAGGGTAACGCGAGCCATGACCACAGAAGATATACTATAACCGTCCCATGACGCATGATGCATCGCCGTCGTATCGCACTATGGTCTGGTAACCGCACCTGGCAGTTCCAATCCAATCAACGCCACTAAACGTTACGAATTATGATAACGTCTATAAGATCCTGTGCACATAGTACATAAGTCATGTAAAGGTTGTAATAGCTGCATTTTTGAAGTGAATCTTCTATATAGAGGGGGTCTTAGGCGATTTCTGTCACGAAAAAGCGTTACCGCGAAGTGACGTAGACGATATATATCGCGTGGAAATATTTGAAGTAAATCTATATCAATATACGTAGAGAATAAACGAATAAACTCAAAAACTACTGAACCGATTTTAAAACTTCTTTCACCATTAGAATGCTACATTATCCCTGAGTAACATAGGCTATACTTATTTATTGTAATAGAAGTAGGTATAGTGCGTTGAAGGATCCCTGAAGTAGGTATTTTATTTTTAGTTCGTATACATGCTAACTTATCATTTGTTCGTCGACTATTTAAGTGATAGCTACACACGATGATATTTTGTCGAATCTGCCCTGCCTTTTACTAAATGTAATTGATCATAGGTAACAGCAACCGCTGTAGGTAACTATAGCTATTCGTTTCTATGTTACAAAATCAAATTGCCAATCATCCTCTTTGTTGCGCCAAACATGTCAAAAATTTTCGCATTTTAGTTATGTCGCGGGCGCGGCGCAGCGCTTCACAGAATGACGTACCAATTTCTATATAAAATGCAAAAATACCGCTTTTGCCTGAGCCCTTATGTTCGGTTTACACGTATTAAGTAGTTAAGTAGTTAACTAAATTTTAAGTAAATTAATACGTGTAAACGGACAATTTAGTAGTTTAGTCATTTAGTAGTTAAGTAATCAAGTAGATAAGTAATTTAGAATTTTTTCTATTTTCTGTTAAGTAGGTGAGCGGGGCTTATCACTTTACACGTGTGGACAGGCACTTTTAAGTTAAAATTTGGTTAAAATTTAGTAAAATGCTTAAGTAGTTAAGTAGAATTGTATGAACTAAAGAGCTTTACTAAATTATTACGTGTGGACGGACACTAAAAATTATTCACTTAAAATTTAGTTAAAGTTTACTTATCTACTTAACTACTTAATACTTACGTGTGAACCGGACTTAACCGATACTTACACTGCTGTCAAACGTAAATTAAACAGCCAGCCAAACCGTTCTGCGTATAGGTATTTGCCGTAGACTTGAGCTAGCACTCCATGTTTATAAAGCGTCTAAAATGCTTAAAAGTTTTACAAAAAGTAGAATTTAAACACTTATGCAGTTTCGAACTTGTTTTAATGGGGATGCTGTTGCTTTAATCGTATTTTAAAGGGTAACGTTACTGTACAAAATTACAGTTTTGTATGAGTAAAGAATTCCTATACTTATGCGTTTCGGAGTTATTGATGTGTTTAACGCAATATAAACCTTAATAACGAGCATTAAGAACACATTTTAAAAGGTACAGAAAATACTAATCAGTAAGCAGCAAAATATATTTTTTTGTTAGCTGATAGATTGGCGAGTTTTATTGTCTATGTTGGTTGAATAGTTGAATGAGTTTATTAGGTTGTCCCTTGAGTTGTTTAGCTCGCTCGTTCGCTTTATCTTGGAAGTTATTGATTTTATTAACATCACCTTATATAAATGTACGATATTATGTTACTTTAGTAGGCGTATAATTATTCCCAAGATGCAACATTTCAACAATGCGACGGGTCGCCAGACATTATTTAGTAAGCATTTATTTACCTAGTATTTCTACATTGGGACCTATTCAATATTATGAAGCGTGAATTTATGAAGTATAGCAAGCTGAAGAAAATACCAGATATCGAGTGAATTTAAAAGGCTCAAAACTGGTCAGATTAGCGCAAATTAGGAGACTCGAAAAGGCTGAAAATCTATAAAGACACATCAATGCCCAACGTATTTGTAACGTCTTTTGCACTTAAATATAATTGACGTGGAAATAATATTATTGAAAAAGCAAAGCAAAGCAAAGCAACAACCCATCATTGTCCCACTGCTGGGCTCGGGGTCTCCTCTCACAATGTGAGGGGTGCAGGCCATAGTCTACCACGCTGGCCAAGTGCGGATTGGTAGACTTCACACACCTTTGAGAACTTTATGGAGAATTCTCCGGTGTACAGGTTTCCTCACGATGTTTTCCTTCACCGAAGCAAGTGATAATTAACTTCTAATACGCACATAATATTTGAAAAATAGAGGTGCGTGCCAGGATTTGAACTCGGGCCCCTCGGTTCGAGAGACCAACGTTCTAACCGCTAGGCTATCACTGCTATTTATTATTGACGTCCCCCTGTATTAGGGTTGCCAGATGGTTGGGATTGGTCTGGATTGTCCCGACATTTTACATGATGTCCAGACATGTCCCGACAAAATACACAATTTCCCGACAAATACCGACTTTTTGAAGTTTTGTCCAGATATTTCAGTCTTGCCAGCTGGCGATCCTACCCTGTATACGCAAATTACTCGACGAGCCATAACTTATTCGGTCTTACAACAACAGTATGTACGAATTACGAATGTAACAAAGCGTATCGAAAGTGTTTGCAACGTCTTTTGTCCTAAAACACTGACAGCCTTCACCTTGACTGAAATTGTTCACAGATTTGAGATACATAAGAGATTATGTAACAAGACGAGCTTATTAAAAATATGCAATAATTTGTTTTTGCCATGTAGCTACAGAATACAACATACTCGACGAACATAAGTTCGATCTTAGACGTACTAATGTGATCAGAACTTGAGATCTTGCTACGTCTTGTGTGCTCACACACAATTATATTGACAGCATTGACGCGGTTTGTGCTGTTGACGTCTGCGTATGGGAAATGTTTGCTGGTTAATAGATTATGTAACTTGATGCACGTCGCACAAACTTATCTGATGTTACAGATCGATCATAGATTTAATAAGTCTAAAGATATGAAGCTTAATAGTGCGTAATTGTGAAGATATAAATATCATACAATTAAATATCACATATTTTTCGATACAAGTGTCTAGAAGTACTACAGGTTTCCTAGCCTAGCAAGTACTTCAGTAGTTAGGTACTTTAACCATTAATCATGCCAGCACACGAAGTAATAATACCTAAATAATAACTATTAATTATCTGCTGAAAACAAACATCCCATTACGACTCAACCAGGAGCTTACGCTATAATTTCTTAAAATCCATAATCCAACTACAAAATTCAACAGGAAGCGTAAAATTTGAAGCGAAAAATGCACAATCAATTCGGGTTACACTCGTCTTTTTTACGATATGAAGTATGAAACAGACATGCACTCCGACTGATTACAAGTAGTCACTTTGGATCAATTCACAGGTGGATTTCGAAATTTCGAATCGGCTTTAAAACGTTTGCGATATTGACTTTCGGAACTAATTAGATGAATCCACATTGAATGGTGAACCCATTAAGCTACGCTGCCGACTGCGATTACCCGTTGATTTTCAAGCTAAGTCGAATGAGGAACCACTTTCCGGAAAATCGGTTCGTTGAATTTTTTCCCGTGTTACGTCGGTCTAGGGAAATATTGCTTTAAAATGTAACGAGCATAAAATCAAAAAATGTATTAAAACATGCATATTCCTTTAAGTACTTTTTACGTTCTGTTATGATTTAAGTCTATTAAAGACGGCCTAATTTTCTTCTGCTCCAACGGAAACTTAATTAGAATTGATTTCTTGTGATTCGTCATTAAGTTCTTAATCAGTATCTGGTCTCGGCTGAGTTTACTCTACATGGCTCGTCAACGCTGAATCTAACCCTAAGTGGTATAGACAATAGACCGACGAAATCAAATTGCCGAACAAATGTTCTTTAGCATAGCTCCTGTTTCTTGCCCCTTATACCCTTAACCTTGTGCCTCACAATCTATGACTTGGAACCAGCAAAAAAACAATACTTAGCTCTAGTATAGGTGGAACTTATTACCTATGTATTCAAGCTTTATCTTTTCACTAAAAATTTCCGATGCCAGAAGTAAGATCATTATGTTTACAATTACATTTTTCATGTGATAGAAAAAGAGCAGTGCCACCATCTCCAGTCGCCCATGGACATCTGTGACAAAACTAAATCTACTTATATAGAATAGGACTGTCGGAATGACTTTGGTCAGTTATCAAGTCCTGTTATTATATCTAAAGCTGGAGACTGACTTGTAGGTATCGTTTGTAATATACCATTCCAGGCGATCTTGTCACAATACGGCGACACAGACTGACTTGTAGCGTGTGTTTGTGCTCTTGGCTCAAGTGTGATCCATTTTTAGTCAAAATGCCATATGTAAAGTGCAGTCAGATGAAGAATATCAGCTAGTCATTATTCATTAGTAATAGGACTGTGGAAGGTAACACTACCAGTGATCGTTGATACTTATTTGTTGGACTCAAAAAAGCAAAAAAAAACCCTTAATTGTCCCACAGCTGGGCTCGAGGTCTCCTCTCACAATGTGAGGGGTACAGGCCATAGTTTACCACGCTGGTTGGTAGACTTCACATACCTTTGAGAAGATTATGGAGAACTCTCCGGTGTGCAGGTTTCCTTACGATGTTTTCCTTCACCGAAGCAAGTGATAATTAATTTATAATACACTAACTACTGATACTAATTGAAAATTCGACTCAAAATTTGTCATAAATGCGTTACTATTGCAGAGAGCTAAAACTGTTTTTTATAAATAGAGATTTACAGGATAGAAAATTCCGCTCATAATCAAGCGAAAAAAATTAAGAATAGTGTAGGTAGTACAAATGCTACAACATAATTGGGTATTGGTGAATTAGCTATAAAATTTTCTAGAGCTGAAATTCATTAGACATTTTCCTTTGACAAGATGAATGAAAATTCTTAGAAACACATTACGCTCACACCGTAATCAATACGGCTCATGATTAAGATCCTCCCACAGAGTAACAAATTACAGTATCCATACTATTAATTAGGGTTCCGAAGTAGTAAGTTTATCGACTATTACACATTTACTATTTAACATAGCTGTGTGATAGTTTTCCTTGTAAATTCATTATATAACCTATTTTTGAGAATTTTTTCACTTGTCCAACTCCAACCGTTTAGCCGGCGGGGGGGGACACTTGACTCTAACGAAATTAGCACTTTAAAACCAAATATTTCGCAAACGAACCCCTAATTCCAAAAATGGTCTTAGAAGACGATTTTCAACGATGCCCACACACTATAGGGTACGCGATGAATAAAAAATTCATCCTCACATTACCTGTAGTAGGGGAGGTACCCTGAAAAAAATGTTTTTCAATATTTTATTCTGTTATTCTGGAGTTTTAATAAATTTGTAAATCCATCTCAAATTACAGCTTTGCTTCAGACAGACGGATAGACGGACGGACATGACGAAACTATAAGGGTTCCGATTTTACTTCGAAACCCTAAAAATGAACTACTTATACCTAACTTGTTTGTTTTACTTTTACTTCATCCATCCATCCATCAGCCCTTGGAGGTCCACTGCTGGACATAGGCCTCCACTGACTTGCGCCACTCTGACCGACATTTTACACTAACATTTTTATGCATCTGACACTTTGTTTTACCTATACCTGAGTTAATACTCGACAGTAAAATATTATAGTAAATAGCGATAAGAACATCGTTGACCTTTTCACGCTATTCGTTCTGTCGAAAGACGCTATTCGTTCTGTTGAAAGAATTATAGTATTTATATTTATGGCACAATTTAAAAAAACATAATAGGTACAAATAATTTGATTGATTAAATAATAGGTACTTACCTAATCTATATTTTACTAATATAAAAAGCTGAGAAGTTTTTTTTGTTTGTTTCAATGCTCTCGCTCTAATCTCTAGAATCTTGATTCTATTTTAATCTATCATATCGACAGATATGCTATCACGAAACTACCCTCAACCACAGTTAGATTCCTATATTGTGCCTCAACACTTCGTACCTCGTACCTACTCGTACACCCCACACGATTGAAGATTATCTAGCGGTCTAAAATCTCCATTGGTCGACTATAATATTTTCTTTTCGTCCATTTCGTTAGACTGTGGCACGAGTAGCTACTGTATTAGGCGACGAGACGGACACTTTGTCCTTTGAAGTCTGTCCAAGGAAACCCTAATTACTATTCTCTGTGCATTTCGTTCAACGTATCCAGTATATCGATTTTATAATATTAGGATACCTACATAATTCATTAGGGACATCATCTATGTAAAAATATGAAACGGTATTTGAATGAATGTTGTTACACAATTACCCGATTTCCAAGGAAGGGTTATGTTTTTCGCGCGTATGTTGTATGTTTGTATACAATGTGTGTAATATTCTTTATTACCTCGTATCTTCCAAACCGCTAAACGGATTTATATAATTAAGATATCGACACATTCGTCTTGATAACACAAATGTTCTTAGATAAGTGAAATAAAAAAAAAACAAATATGGTAGTTGTGAGATGCCATTGTTTGAAGTATCAAAAATAAAAATAAATTGAATAATGCAATATGGATGTCAAATTAAAGAGCTCACCATAAGGATTCCAAAAAGGTATATCACGATAGGTTTCTTGACAGGAAGCGGGTTTTTTTTTAATTTTTGAAGTGAAAACTTCTTTAGCATCGTTGTCATTTGAAAGTCGATGAAACGAAAAAAGGACAGTAAAAAGAGACAGACACATAAATTCATAAGCTTTAACGTGGGAGAAAATGAGATAGGAAACATTATACAGTGTTACTTTAAAAAGTGCTAAGTTGTATTCTGTTTTGTTGTGTTTGTGCTAAAATGAGCGGAATAGGCTCATGAATCTCAAGACAAAATTACTAGAGCCTTCTTCCACAACGGCCATGGGCGGTCACAAAATACACGCCCTAGACTGCTATAACAGGTTTATGAGATAATCTGAATTTTACCAAGAAAAAAATAACCGACTTCAAAATAACTCAAAAACTACTCATCAGATCAAGCTCAAATTTAAGTGGGACCACATGACAAGACTAGCTTTCGATTAAAAAATGAATCATCAAACAAACGTAAAAAAATAGTTGAATTGAGTACCTCCTCCTTTTTTGAACCCTGTTAAAAGTGGAACTCCTCTCACAATAAATATCTATCTTACATGCTCGGGTACGAATATCCACATTTGTAGTATCTAATAAATTAAAAGCGAAGATAAGAAGGAAAAAATATATAAAGAAACAACATTCCTACGAACAAACTGAAGTTACTTGAAAGTATTTCAAGAGTTGTCTGATGGCATATTGTTTGAGAATGAATTGGTTACAATAAGAAAAAAAACAGTGTTCGTTAGGTTTCAATTCAGTAGCTTTTATTCTCCTTAAAACCATCTGAGAATTGCAGAATAATTGTGAGTATGCTCTATCCTTTAGTAAGACTCATTAGCGGATCATATTATAATTGGTTAAACTGCCACTGCGCAATGATCGATCCAATGTTTGACCGAGAAGCATCAGCAGGCACGGTTCGTCAATGGTAAGTTTCTTGAGCTCTTCTATGCTTCGGAGGGCAAATAAATCCATCGCGTCTAAGTAGCAATCAATCAATCATAATCTTTATTGTGGAATATTCCTATGCTTCGGAGGGCAAGTAAATCCATCGTCTAAGTAGCAATCAATCAATCAATCAATCAAGAAATCATAATATTTATTGTGGAATACATGTACAAGGTACAATTAATAGCAGTAGTAAAGCTATGACGCAGGCCATCAGCAAAAAATATTCTGACACTTGGCCATGCAACCAATGCATTGAAGGTGGAGTGTGCCCTAGTTCTCCTCAATTTAAACGGACAACTATGTCCTGTAGCGACTGTAGCCTGTAGTGGTAATGGCATCATGGATCATTAATGGCATGAAGCCAGGCCTTATTAGGGCAAGCAAAGTACCGTTCGTCTTTTCGCACAAATTTTCCTTGGCGTAACTTCTAGCGTGTATCATCTTGTGTAGCTATGTCAAATAATACTTATTAACAGCAGGTATTACATTTATCTTGACACGTGTGTAAGTGGAAACAGTAATTATTTTTCAAGGCTAGGAACTGCTCTGATAAACCATGTAACAACATGACGTATTTATCATGTGTTTTGTTTTATTTACTTTTGCAAATATACTTAATTACCATACGTAGATAAGGCCAACACTGTCTCACCGAATCTACACTTCGCTGAAATGCGAAGCCTAATATAAGCATTAGGCACCTCTACATAAAGTTTGTTCAAACCTAAGTCCTAACAACTCTTACTCGTGATTCATGTCTCCTTTCAAAGTTATATGACTCCACCACGCTGGCTTCGTGCATGTCGTTCGACTTACCTTAACTTTGGTACATAATTTCCTTTTAACGAAACACGTGATGTGGTACTTTGCATAAACTTGGAACTCGAGGTGTGCAAAGTTTTAAACCTAGATCTAGTAGCTAAAAATCTAGACTTTTGCTAATTATAATAACCTCACAGTCAAGAGTAACGGTAAGTGGTCAACGCTGTGCATGGTGGTCTGCAGTACCAACAACTTGCTTTGGCATCTAAGAAGGAACTGTTGAACCCGCTAAATGTTTCTCATGAATGCTGATGAATCCTTGCTTGGAGCACACTGACCTTGAACTTGACTGTATCTCTTTCGATAGACTATGACCAATTGCTTTAATATTTCCTTTCTAAAGTTCCGTCACCTTCAGACTAATTGTTCACCTTTAGTATAATATTTTCAAATATCTCCTTAATAGAAATCTGCTACTCTTCTGAAATAATTTAACTAAGTTAAGCGACAATACCGCTTTCCATTTTCTTTCATACATTTCAGTCATTACAGTCAATTTTCGTCATTCTTCTTCTTAACTCCTTCAATTAGATAGATAACTTTGGAGCCTATTTTCCCTTTGTTTGGCACACAATTCATAAGCAGCCTTTATATTCACATTACACCAGTTCCTACGCGTAAACATAACAAAGAACTTCAACAAACTATCCCTGAATAGTGCACAAAATCCCGACCATTTCAATTAGAGCATCAAAGATAAACCGCTGAAATCAAATCGAATGAAATGAAAGCTTCATTTTAAGCGCCGCGTTTTCTACCGTTGACAGAGTTCTGAGCGCTATATTTAATATTACAGTGGCGCACATAGCCGTTATATACCGGGGAAAATCAATACTAGACAACTTGTTGCAGCGGTTACATAAGCGATGACACCGTACACACATAGGCCGATGTCGGTGTAGTTTTAACTTTATTCCCGCCATCATTCGTCTCTTTTTGGACGAGTACATGTCCACAAGGGTCCATGTGTGCGTATAGACCTACACGCATCGTTGTTCAATGATGCCGCGGTATAATGAACTATTCAAAATGATTTTAAAACAAATGAGTTGACCAGAAATTATTGCGTAAATCTATCTATTGAAGAAACATTATTTGATACTGGCTGATGAAGTTTTGAGACATAATAATGTATTTAATACATCGCTACTTCGTTTCTTATGGCAGCTTTTCGATGTCTCGAACAGTTTTGCTGATCCATTAGGGTTCCACATGACTTACTCTAGATCTTAAAGTTTTATACGTATATGCTTTTAGTAAATGACCAAGTTGAATAATTTTGCTATGACGGTATTGCAACATCTCTAATTGGCTGATCCCTTAGCACCCCGTGCCTGACCCCCTATCTGACCGGGTGGACTAATGACCTGAAGAAAGTAGTGAGTATACACTGGATTCAGAAGGCTTAGAACCGGTCAGAATTGCGCAAACTAGGAGAGGCCTATGTCCAGCAGTGGACTCGTATAAGATGATGGTTAATCCCTTAGTATCGGGTACTCAATATCACCAATAATTTTAATCTTTTGGAAAATGCTCATGACATTTAACAACTTCTATGACGGCATTTCAATATCTCTAATAGTTTAGCTGAACCGAGAGTGAATCTGGGCAACAGCACTACATAACGAGTACAATTAGATCTAGACCTTCCCTGAACTTACTTAAATACAAATTTCTTCCAGCAGTTCTGAATTGGCAATTGATTTGATTTCTAAAGATTTTTTCTTTTCAAGCTATGCGTCCAACTCGCGCCAATAAACCACCCTTTTCGTTGTTTAATTCGCGTTGGGTCCCATTCTCCTTTTGGTCCAAATTGAATTGCGAATTGGACTTAATGCGAATCAAACCACCAGCGAATTTGGACAAAGCGCGTATTGGACTAACCGCAAAAAAGGTGCAGTAAACCATGAGTAAACTAATCGCGAATTGGACGAACAACGCCTAAACGCTTTTCAAGTTACCACAAAACTCGCAAAGAGTTACGTTCAGTTTTGTCAAATGTATTTAAGAATTTCTTACCATCTAGTAACAAGAACAGGAGTTGCTGCCACTATTTTAAGTCAAAAAAGGAAATAGAAATGTCCTTCAGGTAAGTTTCAAAAGTTACGAACATCATACGTTATCCGTTAACTAACAACCAAACAGCAACCTAAATTATTTTAACCAAACCAATATAACAATAGTCGATTACAATAACCCGGCTTCATTATTAAAACAAACAATACAATTGTTTATTATAATAAATGTATTTGCATTTTATGTACTTCCTTATGGATTTGGTGATGGTTTTTCCACTAATGGTGTTAGTCAAATATTTTAAGACAATATTCTGGTGTCAGTTGTAGTATAACCATTTTATGTACTTGGTGATGGTAACTTTAGTGATTTATTATTTAAAAATTCTAAATTAATTCTTTATTTTATGTATTACTTGCTTTAAATTAATTAACAAACAATACACGCACACAGAACTCAGCATACCTGCATGTTTCTAATCAGGGGCGTAGCTTCCGCCGTATCAGCCGTATCAATTATACGGGGCCCCCAGCGTATAGGGGCCCCCACTAACACTCCCAAAAAAAGCTCGCCAGCGTACTACGACCGCTATAGTTGGCACTCCTTTTATATTTGACAGCTGACATTGAGGGGACCCCACAACAAATATTGATATGGGGCCTCCGTAGGGCTAGCTACGCCACTGTTTCTAATAGATTTGTTTCAGTATGGATTTTCTTTCTCTGTGTGCGTGTGGATGTATATAATATGCACTAAACAAAATTTAACGTATTCTCTCTTTATAATTTTATTAGTGTGCTTCATTTGTTTTAACATTTCAGTAACAAGACCACAATCTCATTGATTAACATTTTTGTTTTCAGTCTCTCGGCAACAATGAACTCGACGGCGAACGTAAGATCTCTCCGTTCCTTGAAAACTTGGACGCTCCTATATTGGCCAGTAACATTATCGTACACAGTAATGATTACAAAGCGAAGATCCAGAAATCCTTAATTAAAAATGTTAATGGCATACTAGTTGGTATCGTGGGCTATCTTACTCCTGAAGATAGAACTATATATATTTCAGCCGATATTGAGTACATAGATGAAGTAATTGCCTTGTCAGATGAAGTAGCTAAATTACAGGCACAAGGTGTTAAAATAATCATAGCCCTAGGACACTCGAACATGGAAAAAGATATGGAAATAGCGAGAGAGGTTGATGGTATAGACTTAATTATTGCTGGTCACAAAAATTCTTATTATTGGAATGGTGCTGACGCAAAAAAATATGCTCTGACCGATAAATCATTATCGGTATCGGTAACCATAACTCAAAAATCTGGCAAACGTGTACCTATAATACAATCATATGCTTATAACAAAAATTTGGGTAAAATTAATATCAGGTTTGATTTAAATGGAGATATTATTGACTATCAAAACACTCCTGTATGTCTTGATACTTCTATTCCACAAGATCCAGAGACATCTCAGATTGTCAACAAGTTAGTTACTGACATCTCATCTATGAGTAATACCGTAGTAGGCAATACAGCGGTTGTACTCGATGGAGAATCTTGTTCGTTAGAAGAATGTAATCTGGGTAATTTGGTGACCGATTCAGTTATGTATTACTACGCAATTAGGTATCAAGGGGAACGATGGACGGATGCACCAGTAGCGGTAATTCATGGTGGTGCAATCGCAGCTTCAATTTCACCTTCAAACCGACCAGCGGGAGTGACGATGAATAATTTACTAACCGCTTTACCCACAGAAAGCACTGTAGTAGCCGTCACCATGAATGGAACTGTGTTACTACAAATGTTAGAGCACTCTGTGGCAGATTATAGATTAAATAACCCCTCGGGGCAATTTCTTCAATTTTCTGGCATAAGAGTTGTTTACGACTTGGCTAAGGACCAAGGTTCGAGAATTGTTAGTGCAGTGGTGCGTTGTTGGGCTTGTTCAGTCCCTGAATTTTTTTCAATAGACGACTGGAGAGAATATAAAATATTGATGCCGGCTGCGTTATCTAACGGTCAGTTTGGATATACAATGCTTAAAGGTTTACCCCAAGAAAATCTAGTATATGACGAAGTTACTTGCACCTCAGAATTTATAAGAATTCGAAGTCCCGTGTACCCAGAAGTGTCTGGTCGAGTAGTTTTATTAAACTTGGACTCCGCACCAGGTTCAGCATCCAAGTTAAATTTTTCTATTCTAATATTATCTATAATGAGTATGTTATTGTTATGTGTATAAAATATGACATTTCATTAAATTTCGTATCCTGATTCTAAGTGAGTTTTAATAATAGATATCCTTTGTGTACTGTTTTTTAATGTGATTGATATTGTTATTGATAATGTTATTAGTTTTATAATTATTTAGTATTGATCATCACGCAGCTTCAAACGTTATTACCATGTCAATAGTTATTTTTTAATTTTTTATTAAAAAAAAATAGAGTAAGTACTCATTGCAAGATGCACAGGTCTATCATTACATTTATATCAAAGTGTTCTTGGATTTGTAATTAATTAATCTGTTTTGTATTTAATCATTTATTTCACTATTGTAATGTAACAAACCTTAATATTGTACAGTATTTTTATACGGTTAACTATAAACTTTTGCATGTCGCATAATATACTAGCAATATTTTAACGTTGTTCATACTCTCTTATCTCTTTCGTTTCGTATACTTTTATGATTTGTTTGTGTTTGTCTTGTAAATGCGAATAAATTCGAAGTAAATATTGAACTTTTTGTTTCAGTCCCTGGGAAATCACGAGTTCGATAATTGGGTTTCAGGCTTAACACCATTCATCGAAAGTTTAACCTGCCCCGTACTGGCTGCAAATCTCGTACTCGACAAGGAGCCAGCTTTAGAAGCTGAACATAATTTAATGAAATCTGTAGTGTTTCAAATAAATGGAACTAAAATAGGAATAATAGGTTATTTAACACCTGAAACAAAAGTACAAGCATTAAGAAATGATGTCGAATATATAGAAGAAGTAGACGCAATACGCACTGAAGTACAGAAACTCAAAAGTCAGGGAATAAATATTTTAATTGCCCTTGGTCATTCAGGTTTTACCAAAGATTTAGAAATTGCAGAAAAAGTAGATGACATAGACCTCGTAATTGGGGGCCATACAAATACTTTTCTTTGGAATGGACCCAGTCCCGATATAGAAAAACCTGAAGGTGTATATCCTGTGGTACTAAGACAAAAAAGTGGTAAAATAGCACTAGCTGTACAAGCTTATGCCTACACTAAATACTTAGGAAAATTAAATATTATGTTTGACTCACGGGGAGACATTGTGAGATACGAAGGCAACCCTATACTGCTAGACAATAGTATTCCACAAGATCCTGATGTGCTTACTATAATACAAAAATATCAAGCAGACGTACTTAAGATAACAGAAGTCGTTGTGGGTAACACTACTGTATTTTTGGAAGGAAAATCATGTCGAATAAAAGAATGTAATTTAGGTAATCTGATAACAGATGCAATGGTCAATAAGTATGCCTCAGAATACAAAGGTGAAGGCTGGACAGATGCTCCAATTGCTATAATGCAAGGGGGAGGAATCCGAGCTGCGGTAAAACATACCCACTTACCAGCAGAGATAACAAAAGGAGAATTATTTACAGTTATGCCTTTTGATGGATATCTGGTGAAAATGACAATTAGTGGATCAATGATATGGAAAATGTTAGAGCATTCTGTAGCAGGTTATAGTGTTCTACGTTCACCTGGTTCATTTCTGCAAGTATCGGGCTTAAAAGTCGAATATGATTTCAGCAAACCTCCTGGACGAAGAGTACAGAAAGTACAGGCAATCTGTGGAATATGTAAAATGCCTATTTTTACCTCTGTCAACAAAACTGCCAACTATACCATACTTGCTCCTTATTTTTTGGCGTCAGGGGGAGATGGATTCTCCATGTTTAAAGATACATATTTGGAGAAATTAAACTACAGTGAATTAGATTCTACAACAGAATATGTGCAAAAATTTAGCCCGATTCATTCTGCTATTGAAGGCCGTATTAAAATTTACAATGCCGATAAGTTAGCAAATTCCGCAATAATCACAAAGCTATCGGTTTTTGGTTTAGCGCTTTCCATTCTAACTTGTAGTTCATTTATCTTTTAAAAATAGTACTTACTACAGTGTAGTAGAATAAATCTGAAAATTATTTTCAAGCTTGTACGCTACTTACTAGTCCCTAATGTATCTTATGCGTAATTTGGTGTAATTTCCTGATTAAAATCCATTAATACTAAATTAGTGATAACAATATGTAATGATGGTGTATTTCTTCTTCGATGGCAACACTTGCAACGCTTAACTACGGGTATAACATTTTTACAGACTATTTAAGAAAAGATTAACACTAATTTAATAATAATGCACTTCTTACAGGTGATGCGCCTTTTTTCAACCCCTTGACAAACAATTCTTCTAAAAAAACCGACTTCAAAATTAGTGATAAATCATAAACTACTCCTCAGATCTCGCTCAACAGTCAGATTTCAATCGGACAACATGACAAGCACCAGCTTTCGAATATAAAAATAAAAAATCTATACACCCAGTAAAAAGTTATGAAGTTACACATAAAAAAATTGTCGAATTGAGAACCTCCTCCTTTTTTAGAAGCCGATTAATAAAATCCGAACGGTACTAGGTCCTAATCGAGCTTTGGTTCATCAATTCGTTAACTTTAAAATTCATAAAGAAATATTATTTATTTTTATATCAGTCATAGTGGCTTTTACCGTTAATTAAAATTCTGAATATTTATGTGGATCTATAGTAGGTATACAATTGTTGCTGATATAGCGATGTGTGAATGATCTGTTTATACCCACAAAAGATAAAAATCATATCTAGAATTACCTATTTTCTTGTCTTGTCAGCTAGCCATAGCACTATAGCACTATAGCACTATTATAAAGTAATAGGTAGTAACTAGTACTTAGTATAAGAATCGCATACGTATTTTTTGTTTTTTGTAAAATACCTACACTTTATTATATTTAAATCAAAATGTTATTTACTGATCTAATTTTCAACTATGTAATATGGACAAACGTATCTTCAGCTCTCAAAACCAGAATTATTATAGGTACTATAGGAACTAGTATAGGTATTATAGGTTATTCCAAATGTAAATCAATTAGGTATTCATGTTTATATTTAAACACAACATATTTATACTTACAGAATTTTACGACATCTTACGAGGTTGGAATATTTCTTTCATAAGAGTTATCAAACGGATCATCAAATGGTTTAATGGATAATACAATAAGTTACGATTTGCGAATATATCAGACATAGTCAAAATAAATATATATAATAATATTATAATTTTATTAAATTTTACTTGGTTATAGCACCTATTTCTTTATTTTCTCATCATCCATCTATTCAATCATTAAAATGCATGACACCAACAAAAGTCACATCAAGCAGTAATTTTTTTTTGTTGTAACAATTTAACACAGGTGGTATTGAAGGTTTAAAATTACTTCACAGCTTTACTTATTAGTAATAGGCAAGGCAACCCTTGCTTTGTAACCGCAACCGCCTTATTAATTCCATTTAGATATTAGGTATATAACAATACCCACTGCCTCTACACATAATACCCACATGGTTACGGCCATTATTTTTTTATTCAATTATGCAAACTTCATAATATATATTTGTTTCAGTCTCTTGGAAATCACGAGTTTGACAACGGAGTCAGCGGAGTAACACCCTTTATCGAACACCTCAAATGTCCTATTTTAGCTGCGAACCTGGATCTTCGCAACGTACCTGAATTAGACATAGAAACGAACCTCCGAAAATCCGTTATTTTCAACATATCCGGGACCAAGGTCGGTGTAATTGGATATCTAACTCCGGACACAAAAATACTGGCTGTGAAAAATGATGTAGAGTACATAGAAGAAATAGAAGCTTTAAAAGAAGAAGTGGCCAATTTAAGAAACGAAAGCGTTAAAATAATTATAGCATTAGGACACTCCGGTTTCATAAAAGACTTAGAAATAGCAAAAGCAGTAGATGGCTTAGATCTAGTTATTGGTGGTCATTCCAATACATTCCTATGGAACGGCACCAGTCCTGACGCTGAAATAATCCAGGGCTCATATCCCACATACGTTACTCAACCATCCGGAAGACAAGTTCCCGTGGTACAAGCTTATGCTTATACAAAGTACCTCGGTAAATTGAATATGCTTTTCGATTCTGAAGGTGAAATTATTAAAATCGAAGGTGTTCCTATACTGTTAGATAAATCTGTTCCCCAAGACCCAGACGTATTGCAAATTGTTGAACGTTATCGCAGCCAAATACTTAACATAACAGAAGAAGTAGTAGGTAATGCGTCGGTTACTCTTGATGGACTTAATTGTCAATTCAAGGAATGCAATCTAGGTAACCTAATTGCCGACGCCATGGTTTACCGTTATGCCTCAGAATATAAAGGAGATCATTGGACTGACGCACCTATTGCTGTAATCCAAGGAGGTGGCATAAGATCATCAATAGCACATGCGAAAATGCCAATGGATATAAATCGAGGAGATTTGTTAGGAGTAATGCCTTTCGCAGGAAATTTAGTAGTAATAACAATGAACGGAAGTGTATTATATGAAATGTTGGAGCACGCTGTTGCAAATTACAATCTTTTAGACTATCCCGGTGAATTCTTGCAAGTTTCCGGACTAAAAGTAGTATACGATTTAAGAAGACCATCGGGATCTAGAGTTGCAAAGGTTGTAGCGAGATGTTGGAATTGTTCTATACCAGAATATGATGAGGTTAAAAAGAATGAATCCTATAATGTTATAACAATCAGCTTTTTGTCCAACGGCGGTGATGGATACTCAATGTTTAAAGGATTACCCACTAGGGTGTTAGAATATAATGAACTTTCCTGTACTCAGCGTTATATTAAACAACATAGTCCTGTATTTCCTCAAGTAGAGGGAAGAGTAGTTTTAATAGATGAAAACACTAAAGATTCATCAACGATAAAGACGCCCCATTTGTTTTTATCGATAATCCCACTTCTTAGTTTAAGAATGTAAGATTATTATTGCAAGACTCTTTCCTTTTCACCAGTATTAAGATACTAATGTATATACATATAGGTCTATGATTTGTACTTCAGTATTAAATATAAGTCTTGTATAATTTGAGATTAAATAAATTTGTTTTACATTTTGCCAGTTGTTTTATTTCATTTGGTATCAATCTGACATGCAGTTTTCATAGGCCTGAGATACACATGCTTGAAATAAACATGTTATTTTAGCACACATATTTAAAATGCTCTACCCTCAATAAACTTGTAACTGGCCACCAAACTAATCAATTTGATGTCTTATGTTTAACGAACAAGCTACAGAAATGTAGAAAAATTCACAGCATATTTTCACTAGTATTAAATTTTTCTTGACCATAATAACCCTCCTTAATAAAAAGAAGAATGATTTTATCAGACAATCATGGTCTCCCAGTTCCCCCTGTGAAACGCAATCTCTGGGTTAAATAAAATTTTGATGTCTGTGGCCGGATAAATGTTAAAAATTAGATAATCAAATTTTAAACATCAGATAGAGCAACACTCTTATCTAAGGATTCTGAAGTATAGTGATCTTCAACTAAATCTGCAGTTGGGCGTAATGTTGCCATGTTGGAAGCATTAAAATAAGTGTCATATATTTCAAAAACCATTTTATGGATCTATTCATAGCGTTGTTATTAAGTTCATCAAAGGGTTTCAATAAAACCAACATTACGCCTAACTGCACTGCAACGGTTACAATCTGAAAATAAGTATAGGCTTAGTACACGTACATACAGTGCCTCCAACTTATCTGTGAATTGGAGGAGGGCGCTGTCGGTCGCATTGGACTAATCATTGGACGCAATTCGAGACGTAGTAAATGTCAAATGAATGAGCACAAAGAACTTATGAACGGCGCGGCATTAGTTCCAATTTTCGCCATTTCATAGATAACTTGGTAGCACTACTAACTGTACCTACTTGGCAATCTGTGATCTACAGTCGAATCTATAAGGCCAAGCGCAGATTGAGATTTTTTGTCTCGGAGACTTTTTGTCACTGTCTCCACGTTCCGCCCACTTGAAAAGGCACTGACGGTGTTGCCAAGTCAGTGAAGCAAGAAATGGCTAAAAACTTTTAAAAAGTGGCTAGAATGTCAAAATTTCGTACCCTTTAAAGTGGCTAAAAATGGCTAAAAAATTTTATGCCCTCTTTTTGGATCAGGAGTTTTTTTTATGTTAACGACGGGCAAACAGGCATACGGCCCACCTGATGGTAAGTGGTCACCGTCGCCTATGGACACGTGCAGCATCAAGGGAGCTGCAAGTGCGTTGCCGGCCTTGAAGGATACGATATACTCTTCTTAAAAAAAAACATCAATCAAACAGTTATCTTTTAATAAAATCAAATTTTGGAACAAATTATTTGTATACGATTTTATTACGATTAAATCAAAAATCATTAATTTGACGTTGATGGTTCTGGTTCTGGGACCAGGAAAGAATATTTTCTTGTTTACCGATTTGGCTTAAAAGTCTTAATACTTCCAGCGGTATTTGGTAGGTATCTTCATTCAATGCCATTCTATTCATTAATTGGACTTATAAATTCTTGCAAATAAATCAATTCCGATTACAATATCGATATAATATTTTGTAAGGTAAATTCACAAATACTCATTTTTGTATTTCTCTATTCCAGATTGCAGGTTAATCTGATATCCTATATATTTAAATGCCAAAAGTCCCAGTCTCCTTTGATTGGCTAGTTTATTCCGCGGCCTCTTTCATCCTTATTTTGATCAATAAATAAAAAATATGAAGAGTCACAAATACCCTAAAAATAACACTAAACATATACCTAAGACCCCTAAAAAAAAACATCTTACATATTTACCGCCTAAAGGAGGGAAAACCCCTAAGTTGGGAACCCTGTCGCCTTGTGAGCGCACTTCCCGGCCGGGTGACAGTCACGTCACTAGATGTTGCCGTCTACTAGGAACTATTTGTCACCGTGCTGTCATGTCACCATAGTCTGCGCACTCCCATATTATATCTTCATAGCACTCGACTGGGTAACAAAAAGTCTCCGTGACAAAAAGTCTCAATCTGCGCTTAGCCTAGGCTAAATAATATTTAAATAATAATTAATGATTTTTTATTTAATCGTAATAAAATCGTATACAAATAATTTATGTTCCAAAGTTTGATTTTATTAAAAGATAACTGTTTGATTGATGTTTTTTTTAACTCCTGATCCAAAAAGAGGGCACAAAATTTTTAGTCATTTTTAGCCATTTCTTGGTTCACTGACTTGGCAACACCGTCAGTGACTTTTCAAGTGGGCGCACCGTGGAGACAGTGACAAAAAGTCTCAATCTGCGCTTAGCCTAATTCGACGGACTACTTTGACAACTAAAATGCACAAATGTTGCCAGGACATAGGCATTGTTGTTCTTATCGATATTAGATTAAATGTACCTAAATAATTATAATTATTCGTTAATAAACATCATTATCAAATAATTGTTCATCTTAGATGTTTTATATCATTATAAAAATCACAATCGAATGATAGTAAAATAAAATGATTAAAATAAAATCATAATCACATTATACAATATTATATCCTGGGACTATAGATAACATGGACACAATATAAAAATGGTCATTCCGTTATGACGTCATCGATCTTCAGGTACCTCTACTAAGGCTGTGATCCAGATAGAGTAATATATCCATGCTTATATGACTTGGGTACATTATAGTTTGTCCACAGAATTATGACATAACCATATTTTTATACTCTACTTAAATATGTCCAATGTATATTAACATCAAATTCTGCACTACAACATTAGGCCAATAACAGTAGTTTTCCTTTCTTGCTTTGGTACAGTAGCATCAAACTCTGTTAATCGTGAGTATTAAGTGTTGCCACTGGCACTCTATTTGAAGACTCGAATGAACCAACAGTAAAATGTTATCAGTTTTTAAATAAATTTCAAACCAACAAACAGTCCACGCTAACAAACGGTCCTTCGAACAAGATAGTGGCGTCGGTACATATGTAGATTCAGCCACGGCGTGGCCGTACATGAGATAGAGAATTTACGTTTCTTTGAGGTTATTTAAAAAAAATGTAACAAAATTTAACAAGCATCTGCTACCCACCATCGTACTTAAACTTATACGATTCTGTCAAATGTTTGGGAGAATCTACTGGTTCTAAATGTATGCGTCAGTAGCAGACTAGTAGTGTTGCCATTATTCATGACAACACGCCACTTCACAAAATAAAAATTATTACATATTTATATTATGATGGTTGCATTCAAAAATTTTGAATACCTAAATGTAATAAAGATAAGGAACCTATAAAAAACATTCCACAAATATAAATTTGCATTCTGTAGGGAAACTTACTGAAATTGACGAATTAATTAAACACCCAGAATTTTCCTGTTTCTTGATATTTGCTACCCCTATTTATGTTCCTATTATATGCTCAAATACATTCTCTTTTCCTTACAGTGTCTCGGAAATCATGAACTCGACGAAGGCGTGGATGGACTCATACCATTTATCCGAAATCTAACATCACCAGTATTAGCAGCAAATTTAATTCTCAAAGATGTTCCAGTATTACAAGAAGAACCTAATTTATATAATTCAGTCGTTCTTTTAAAAGGAAAGAAAAAAATAGGTGTAATTGGGTATCTGACACCCGAAACTAAATATCTTGCTCCAAAAAATGCCATAGAATATGAGGATGAAGTAATATCTATGAGACGAGAAGTGTTTAAACTAAAAAATATAGGAGTAGATATTATCATAGCTCTAGGACATTCCGGATTTCTGAAAGATTTGGAGATAGCACGAGAAGTCGATGAAGTCGATTTAGTTATTGGGGGGCATTCAAATACATTCCTGTGGAACAGTAATGCCACGGAAGAAGTGCCAGAAATCCCCCACGGTCCTTACCCTACAGTTGTGATTCAACCGTCTGGCAGGATAGTACCCGTAGTGCAAGCTTACGCGTACACTAAATACATGGGTAAACTTCGTTTAATATTCAACGACGAAGGTGAAATATTGAAATATGACGGTAATCCAATTTTGTTAAACCAGAATATTCCAAACGATCCTGAAGTATTAAATATGGTCGACAAATATCGCATTAAAATAGACTTAATCAACAATGAAGTAGTTGGGAGTTCTACAGTATTTTTAGACGGTGAGCAGTGCCGTTTACGGGAATGTAACTTGGGTAATTTTATCAATGATGTGATGCTCGCGTACACTAAAGATTTCAATAATGAATATTCAGACGTGAATATAGCACTTACTCAAGGTGGTAGAATAAGAACATCAATCAGTAGACCAGTCAAACCCTTCGAACTGACTAGAGGAGACTGGATCACAGTGATTCCGTTCACAGACACGTTGATGATAGTGACTATGAATGGATCTGTTTTGATGCAGGCTCTCGAGCATTCAGTCGAGTCTTGGCGAATAATAGACGCTCCTGGACAATTTCTACAATTCTCTGGCTTGAAAGTAATTTACGATCTATCGAAACCTCCAGGCTCTAGAGTAGTGAAGGCCTTGGGAATGTGTTCCAATTGTACAGACGTAACAGAAATCAAACCAGAGTATGAATATAAACTGGTAATGTGTGGGTTTCTGGCAAACGGTGGTGATGGGTATAGTATGTTTGAAGGTATGCATAAAGATGTTCTACGATATGATGAAATAACTTGTGTCTTAGATTTTTTATCAAAGCATAGCCCTGTTAGTCCTATTGAAGATAGCCGCATAGTACTTCTCAATGAGGACAAAGTAGAGTTGATCCCAGATTCAATAAAATCAAGCATAAATATTAATGCAAACAGACTACCAGCAAACAATAAATCGAACCAAATATCTTTAAAATACTCTTCATTGTTTAATTTATTCATTTTACTTTACTGTATTTTATAACTTGGTAACGAGTAAAAATTTGTTCATTCCTAGTCATGTAATGACAATTTTGTTTTTTTTTTTTAATTATTTTATCATGTTGTTTTTCGTGACTCGTGTTTTTGTTACAATAAAAGAAATGTAATACATACTTAAATCGTTTATTTTTATTTAAAGCACTCGAATGAGACTGGCACATTATAAAATATAATGTCTATTTGAGACGTATCGCCATGTGTATCTAACATATCCGCTTAATATACGAAAAATATATTTTATAGCTACGTACCTACAGACATAACATAAATCAACTATCAGCTTATAAAATGTTGCCTTTACGGTAGGTATTTAACTAACTAATACTGTAAATTAATAACAAAATGTAACATAAATCAATAAGCATATTTAAATGTTAAAGAGTAATAATATCAAATAATTATAAATGTAATAATATGAATATAAAATATTATATAGCTACGTACCTACCGACATAACATAAATCAACTAACAGCTTATAAAATGTTACCTTTACCATGGGCGGAGCCAGGTTTTAGCTTCAGGGGGGGGGGGGGGGGGTCAAGAAAATACAACGGCTAAAAGTACATAAAATAACCGTAAAGAAAATTGAGAATTGAGGGAGTCCTTTAATTTTTCTCACAACGTATGTAGTGCCATCTATTATTAGTTTAGTCAAAAGGTCAAAAACGTGTTAATAGAAATAAAACTCCTAAAAATGTCAATATCTTAACATTTCGGGGGGGGGGGGGGGGGGTTGAACCCCCGAAACCCCCCCCTGGCTACGCCCATGATCTTTACGGTAGGTATTTAACTAACTAATACTGTACATTAATAACAAAATGTAATATAAAAAATCAATAAGCATATTTAAATCATAAAGAGTAAAAATATCAAATAATTATAAATGTAATAATATGAATATAAAATATTATAAGCTACGTACCTACCGACATAACATAAATCAACTATTAGCTTATAAAATGTTACCTCTGTAGGTATTTAACTAACGAAAACTGTAAATTAATAACAAAATGTAACATAGTAAATCAATAAGCATATTTATCTTAAAGAGTAATAATATCAAAGAATTAATTATAAATGTAATAATATGAATATAAAATATTATAAGCTACGTACCTACCGACATAACATAAATCAACTATTAGCTTATAAAATGTTACCTCTGTAGGTATTTAACTAACGAAAACTGTAAATTAATAACAAAATGTAACATAGTAAATCAATAAGCATATTTATCTTAAAGAGTAATAATATCAAAGAATTAATTATAAATGTAATAATATGAATATGAATTTAATATGAAAATATGAATATAAACTTTAGTTCAAGGCTAGCTAATTATAACCCAGCATGCTACTTGCTAAGGTGTCTTAATGTACCTAATAAATCCGTACAGTTTTCTGAAGTTATACTTCTTTATGCACGGTACAGGAAGAACTTGGCATTGCTGTTTAGATTACAGGTATATAAATAAGATATAAGTGTAAATAATATATTATATAATGTCTGAGCAATGATTTACTATTTAAATTATTAATAACTTTTTGAAGGATATTTAACTTTTTGTTCACTACCCAGGTACATTTTTCCAGATAATAATTTTATAAATATAAATACGAAATATAATTATATCGAATAGCTTTGTAAAATATTTGTGTCCTATACTAGTATGAAAAGTACTCCATAATTTTTTTGACTAAATATTTTTTAAGTTTAAAAGATATTTATAGATAGATTCTAGAGATTCTACAAATTGACCAGTGCTTTGACTTTGGCTTTAGTTTATAATTTTAGATACACAAAATAAACATATTAAATGCAATTGGTACTCACAAATTTTATAATTTATACTGACATAACAACCCAATTACAATTTTATTGTCATGGTCATGACGAGGATTGATTAAAATAATTAACTTTTTTAAATATTATGGACATTGTGATCCATCCAGAGTAGCTGAAACCACAGTTTTAACTTAATCAGATAGTTCCAAAAAGTTTAACAGGCGTTACTTTCCCATTAACTGGCTTATGGTAGTGTTTTTATTTCAAATCAATGCCTAAATGTTTAGGCGGCTTAACAGACCATTTAATTAGTTCAGTGTGACCATATGGTACTACCCCTTGGAATATCACCAGGCACTGTTTTAACGCTTCTTCACAATCAGACAGCTCCATACAAGGCGCATAGGGGGCCAGTTTATCACAAAGCGAACACACCAGTGGATATATTGTTCGAGCTGCTTTAAAATCCCCTAGTTGCAAATTATTTATGCTACTTTCACTCAACACTTTTTTCTTCAGTTTTGTTAATTGCAAGGGAATTTTAGTTGATGGTCTCATTGTCAAATACATTGGCCAATTGTTAGCACAGGCCTCACAGTGACAGGTAAACTTGTATTGAAATTTCAGTGAGGCTTGTCGAGAAGAACGATCTTGTGTTGCATAATGTGCTCTGAAATAAAATAAAAATCTTTACTGCAAAATGTATTTTAAATTTTCAAAAACAACCCACAAGTTACAAATACAACAAGTCTGATCTATCTGATCTATCTAATCTTAATCCCACTTCTTCAGAAAGGGTAAGGGGCCATCCGTAATTACGTCACACGTTAGGGGGGGGGTCAATATTGTGTCACAAGGGGTAGGAGGGTGTCCTAAGTTTTGTGACGTCACACTTCAAAATCCAATAATTGGTATGTATAGGTAAATATTTAAAAAACAATTGTTGGAAATAAAACTTATTTCGGAACTGCTGTTTTCATTTAATAATTTCTAGGTGTAAAATTTCATAATATGTTACGTGACACTAGGGGGAGGTCTCACAAGTATGACCAGCTGTGACAAGGACAGGGGGAGGGGTCAAAAAGTCATGAAATTAGTGTGACGTTTATGGATGGCCCCTAAGGTAATAGAATAAAAATGCAAATTACCCATAATTATCAAAAAGTTGCATGCCCTTTTTTATAGGTCTCAAGACAAAGAGCTTCATCCTACCACTGCCCAACGAACTGAACCTCACAACATTTGGAGCACAGGAGTGGTTCAGTAAACTGTGGAAGGCATAAGGTGCACTGGCAATACTGACTTCTTCAACATAGTTGCCATCTTCCCCCTTAATGTTTGAACTAATCCCATGCATGTTAGTTGGACTAGTCATAACATGATGCAATAGCATTCCGGCCACACATTTTTTTATTTTTTCAGTTTCTTCTTCAGTCTCACCTTTCAAAAAATCTGAACTTTCAGATATGAATTTCAGAAATACTGCTGCTGTAACTGCTTTTTGAAATATATCTGATACTGATCTTTTATCTACATTCGACTCTAATGTGTGTATTGACGGGTAATATTTAGAATCATAGATCCACTGATCGTTTACTTTGATATGTCCATGATATTCAGTATTTATGTTTGCCTCAGCTTCTTCAATTGTTTGAAATAAGCTAGTCCAGGTGGGATAATCGTTGCGTGCCTTAATGACAGTCCGAAGAGCTAGTAACTCCAACTTGGTAAAATCCATATCAATGAGTGTGGCCATCAGAGGACATTCAACTGCATGATAATCTTTCCAGGCATTCAGTTTGCACTCCTCACTGCAGTAAAAGGTGAAACAGCAATAATCGCAAGGTGTTAAATTCAATTTTCGATCAAGGCAATGACTACAACAGAACAACATCTGTGATTTCAAAACCAGAGTAAAATAAGGATCTTCTTCCACTAACACTTCTCCAACTTTAAGATCCTCATTAGCGATGACATGTCGACCCATGTCTTCACTATACACAACTTGAAGCTTTGTGCTAGCACTAGGATACCTAGCACTTCTTGTGCCTTTTAGTTCTATAAGATCCAATGGACCTTTAGACTCTTTGTTTTTATGACTGTGTGATTGAAGACACTCATTTTTCCGTTTTTCCAGTTTTATTTTCAAGTTTTCTGTAATGGGGTAATCCATATTTAACATGGTTTCAACATCTGTTAAACATTCCTCATATTTCTTTAGCGATAGGAAAACTGCAGATCTGTTTGATATTGCTAAACAATAGCTGTTAGATTTAATAGGAGCATGTAGAAATGCTAAATTGTAATATTGCCAGGCCTCATAATTCTTCATATCCTGATAACACTTGTTTCCATGGTTACGGTAATATGTAGACACAATTTCGCTTTTTTCTATCTTTAGTATGCTTGGAAAAGCATTCAGGTTTTCAAATAGTTCATAAACATATAGCACTCTTTCATGGTTGGTTTTTAGTGAACGAAGTTTTTCAGAAATTTCCTTGATTCTACCTTCTGTGGTTAGTTTGGCTATAACACCTTCATAGCATTTATCGATAATCATATTGAGTGAGTTTCCAGTTTTAGTACCCCTAAAAATGTCGCACTTTGCTACACCTTTTATTGTTGTTAATTTGGGCTGTGAAATGGTATACATTATAGATCAGAGGTTAAAATCACAAAATATATCAATTGATAAGTCAGAAAAAGGTGAGTAGAATAATCTTACACATATAGTTTAATATACAATGTAGAATAGAGTGGTGATGTTTACAGTATCACTACAAACAAACAATAAATTATTATTTCCCAAGCGTATAACAGCTTGAAGACTGAATAATTTTCTTTGTAACTATTTACAATATTTTAAAGAACTAGCTTTATTTAATTTAACCCTTCAATAGCCTGTTTGTACTTAGCTGGTAGAGAATGCATTAAGCATTAAGCCCGCCAATTGTACTGTAATTTTAATATTGTGGTCAATAACAAATAAATAAATAGCTTTCTGAAAATTTTTAAGCTTGGTAATATGATACCTTAGATTTAGTTATCATTATATTAATCAGTAGGTAGGTACATAATTATATGGTTAGGAGTTTGATCACTGTAAACACACCTTGTAATACCCTTACTTTTTAATTCAATAAGATATTATTAACATTAACTGCTATGTTCAATAAATTTAACCATGAGAATTTTTATATTTACAGTACTTACAGATATAATTAGTGTGTTTCTACACCCTAAACTTCTGGACGAGTTATTTATACCCCAACCGGTTGCCACACATTTGGTTATCAGACAACTCCTTCAAGACATTTGCACCACATCCATTATGAAACTTGATGAGTACTCTATGAGTAAATTATGGGATATAATGACCATGATCTACAAGTGGCAGCTATCTGTAATGACCACACAAAATATTCTTGACATCAGCCGGCGGCATTTGAGGAGTATTGCAAAATTATTGCCAGAATATTTTTCGAGATGCATCATCGAAAAAACCATGAAAAAATTTGAAACACTGCGGCAGAAATTTACGGACGATGATTATAAAACCCTGTGTAATACACTTATTTTGTGGTTTTCCGAATACCACACCAAAATATCGGTGTTGCTCAGATTAGGTTTCCAGAAAAAAGATGGCACTTTTAGCTCACCTTCATCTCTGAAACCTGTAATATTAAAGAATTTAGGGGAAAATATATACCAATATGATAATAAGAAGAATTCCATCGAAGAATATGAAAATTGCTCCGCTGACACGAATGAGATAAGTTGTCTTCTAGCATCAATAGAAAAGTCTACACAAAAGCAAGATGTTGTTGAACTGCAATTACCTATTGCATTAGACAATGGGACAACAACGAATAAAGTTTTAGAATTAACAAAAAATAAAATGCAGTTTGAAAATATTAACATGCACATTAAAAATAAGGAGATCGATTTAAGTTATTGCGTCAATGTACCTAAGTCACCACAAGAAGACTTATTAGAAATGTTAGATTTTGACACCATAACACAATAAATTATTAATTATACCCTTACCGAAATTAGAATCTCCAATCGTTACAACTTACAATTTTAAATTCGACTTCAGTAAGTACAATTTCCGTATGTAGGTAGGGTAAAGTCTAGTAATATTGGCACTCCCCCAACGATTGACACCTTTTTCGTATTATGTCCTAAACTAAGCATAAATTATTATTTTTAAGTATGGTAACTTTACTTTTAATTAGTAAAATTTTCATTTCATAAAATGGCAACATTTTCGTATTTGATTTTCCCGCCATTTTGTATCTGTCGATTTTTTAAAAGTAGCGGGACACGTGGGTTGCAGTAGACTGATGAAAATTAAGAAAAACAGAAGGCGGGACTAACATTGTGTGACGATTTTTATCGCCCCTGGTAAGTAAATATATAAGTTTGGTGTTGTTTCTGTTAAATTATATCGTAAATAGATGTGGTTTTCACGATTTTACTAACTTTGCCTTAGGAAACATTACGTTTTGCTAGTGCCAATCATTACATTTTTATTTGTACTAGGCTGTAACGATTGACACCCCGTACGGATCAAAATATTTTTACATAGAAATTAGAAACTGTTGAAATACACAGTTATTTATCAGTAGGGAGCAATTGCCCTCGCTTCGCTTCAGGTATCCTATGCCTTAGTACCCACACTACCCAACTCAAAAAAAATTTTACACGCGATTTTTTAAATTGGTGACTTTATTTGTAAACCGATTGAAACAGAATTAAGATCTAAGTGTTACTCTTTAGAGTACGTTGTTGATTGATTGTTAGGTTGTACGAAATTTGCCATTCATCATCATCATCACCATTCATCATCATCATCATCACCACCATCCATCATCATCATCATCACCAACATTCATCATTATCACCATCATCGTCATTATCACCATCATCATCATTCATCATCATCATCATTCATCATCATTCATCATCATCATCATTCATCATCATCATCATCCTCCATCATCTCCAGTCATCATTATCATAATCATCATTCGTCATCATCATTCGTCATCATCATCGTACATCATCATTCATCATCATCACCATTCATCATCATCATCACCGCCATTCATCATTATCACCATCATAATGAGCATCGTCATTCATCATCATCATTTTTTATCATCATCACCATCATCTCCAGTCATCATTATCATCATAACCATTCATCATCAGCATTGATATCCATTCTTTTGGGATGAAAAGCAGGATACTGTAATTTTAATTCACAAACATCCAAACATCTAAACCTAACATCTAAATTTTAATAGAATCTGGATCTAATTCTAAATTCTCGCGGACGAAGTCGCGGATAGAAGCTAGTGTACTCATAAATAAATAAAAAGTAACAAAAAATAATCATTTCATTTACATAAACTCTAAAACTCCCTATAGGTACTTAGCTTTTCAATGCGAATTAATGTACCCACTAGGTGTCAATCGTTACAGTCTCGCAGGGTGTCAATCGTTACATCAGGGTGTCAATCGATATAGTTTTGCGCCCTTTCAGTTTGAAACATTATTTTTCTTTGATTAAATTATTTAAACTGCACTAAAATTCATATTAATCTTCTCCTTGATAATTAAACATTATATTTAAAACAAAAAAATATTGGATTTTTAAAGCAAACAACATTAAAATGACAAAAAATGTTGAGAAAACGCTTAGGGTGACAATCGTTGGGTATTTTACCCTATACAAATTACAAATTGACTTTGAGTTTAGACGGGTTAATTATTTCTTTCTTTCCATTGTATTGCGTTTTATATTAAAAACATACTTCTTGTTTATGGTTTGTTATTTACCCAAAACAATAATGCTGTACCCAGCAGTGTTGCCAGGTCCAAAAACTGGATTACGGTATTTTCCATGAAATATCGTAGATTTTAATAAAATACGGTGTATTCTATTAGATTTGGGGTTTCTATTTTAATATAAAACTGTTTTTTGTGAGTTATGGAAGATTGAAGCTGAATATTAATATGGTAGATCTACCATAAATATGTGGTACCTGGCTGGCAACACTGGACCGTAGACATAGATGTAAAATACCTATTTTAGGGAAGAACCTTGCAATAACTTGCGCTCAAAAAAATCTAAAACAATGAATGGGACATTCTGATTGAGGTTGACCTTTCACTTTTTTATATAACAAAGTACTCTGTCCGCTCATTTACATGCGCGTCTTGCGGACCGTCTCGTGGCGCGTCCGTAAGCCTCGCCCCCTACGCGCGTGTGAACACCACGCGAGCGCTCGCGCGAGCCCCTTTGGCACGCGCCTAAAAAAGTCGCTCCCGACGCGAGCCTGCGAGCCACGAGACGCGCCGCGGTCTGGTCCGCGAGCGCCCTGTTCACACGCGCGCATCTCGCGGATTGTCTCGTGGCTCGCGCGCGCGTGTAAATGGGGCATGTGGGTTGACCGTTACCGTTGACCTTTATGCTCCATTCTTGGTAAAATACAAATAAAAGTAGCTACAGCAAAAAATAAAACAAATCGTTTTAATCAGTCACTGTCTGTTTATGTAGAAAAAATACCTTAATTTATAATATATTACAAGCTATCACAATAATTATTTTATAGTAATCAAAGATCAGCGTAGACGGATGGAGACAAAGAATATCAATCTGATATCATGGATGTGGTTTAGTAGATTTGGGTCTACCGCTGATAATTTTAAACCCATGGAACACAGACCTAAAAAAAAACGGACGTAACCTTGTCTAATCGAGAGTGAAGCTGACAGCTCGCTTACCATGTGTGCGTAATTTTGTAATTTTTGATTCGCCATGGTGTCAATGTTGTAGCCGTATGGTGTCAATGTGTGGGTGTGTGTACTTGTACGAATACAGAGTTGGTATTCCTATGTGTGCTTCACTGAATTTGTTCTTGGGATTACGTCCGTCTTTTTTTTACGTCCGTGCCATGGAAAAATAAATCCTATTATTTAATATCCTATTATTATAATACAGATATAGGACAAATGATAAGCACAAGTTTGTTCATTGTAAATATTGTTCGCTGGAGCCAATGATATTTCATGCCACTTTGTGCTATACAATTATTGGTCATAATACTAATTTTCATTAACTGTTAAACTTTTGCCGCCGTTCATTCAGTCTGCGCTGATAAGTTATCGCTTCATCATGGAGCATTGAGATAGAAGGAGGGCCATCTCATATGAAGGGAAAGTTGAAAAAGTGTCCAGCTGTTTACAGAAAATAGAGGTTCCAATAATGGCCATTTCTGAATGGCGCTAGCGTGATACAAATAGCGATATGAACCATGAACATAGCTGTTGTAGACGGAGTGAAGTTTGCAGAGTTCAAATTTAAAAAATTTCATAATACCCTCCATTAATGCCAGTATACAAAACCTCAACTATTTACGTCGTCAAATGTTAGTCAATGTAATGTTTGTCAAATGTTATGTGCGAAAATGTGATTTTTAGTAGTGTGAATTTTTTTAATTAATTATTAGTGATTTTACAGTGGTGATAGTCATAAAATAATAAAATGTGAGCCGTCACGGGACGCCTGGCAGATGTGAAACATCGACATTATTTTGTAAAAGTAATATGCAGAAAAGAACATAATATTGTGATAGGAACTAAATATGTCATAATGATAAAATAAAATATTACGATTTTATTTTCAGAAAAATAATTTGTTTTTAAGTAAAACACAGGTTATGTTTACTGTAGTAAACAACACTGTGTACACTACGGAGTATACACTATAGGTATTCGAGCTCAGTGTAGCGAGAAAGATTTCGACGCGTCGCCACGGAATGCGTCGTCACGCCAGAAATCGGTTTTACGTGCGGCTATAGATGTTTCACATCAATAATTTTCGTTTAAACATTTGTTAACTTGATTTTTTGAAACGACGCTTTTTTAATTTTAAATTTCTATTCCCTTTATGATTTCATATAAAATTAGAAGTTTCAACATTATATTATATCATACGAGTTTGCTCTGACCATATATTTTGTTTAAAAAGTGCGCTATAACCAAGCGGAAATTGGTCGGTTGTTTATTTATAAGTACCTACTACCATCCTACGACAATAGCGTTGGCGTCGGAATGACTACGATATGAACAAAGCAAGTTTGCTGAGTTATGCCTAGTGCATCCGCAGCGTCACCCGTAGTGAATGGCGCTAGTGCCGCTAGTGTCCGCCAAATAGATACCGCACCGCAGCGCCACCCGTAATTTTACGCGTTTTTACGGACACTTTTCATATACAGAAATGGCATTCCTTCTTTCTATCTTCCATGTGCTTCATGAGTTATTCTATCCGTATTCGAAATTTTGTAACATTTTTTTAGTTTTTACATTGATTATAAATGTAGGTATATGATTTTAAACTTTGTCTCACATAAAGTCTTACGGGGATTTATGTATCGTCTCACACACAGAATACTGTGGAGTTCCAATCTGAGTAAAAATATCGTCGTTAGTCCCTCACGGTTACATTTTGAATTAAAAAAAAAGTTCGTCAAAAGCTGATCGAAAAGCTAAAATATCTCGTAGAGCCAACATTGACGTATAATATACTGTCTTGGAGTAGACATGGCATAGAAAAGTTTACCTCAAGTACTACTGAATAAATAAATTAACCGTTTTTACCTGCTGGCGCTTTTTTCTTTACTCTCTTGTATATTATATTTCAATGTACGGACGAAATAAAAATAACTAACTGTATTACATAATAAACCAAACAATATTACAGAACCAAAGAATCATAAACCATTATACTGTAATATAAATAATACTGAAACCAAATAAATATGAATATTATTAACATACTTATAACTGTCGTTGGATAGAAATAATAGAACTCCCTATTATATAGTTATCTCATTAGACTTCTCACTATATAAAATATTGTATAGACAGTCACTTGCAATTTGTGGCTGTAGCCGATTTATTCATTTATCGTATAACACTTCAGCTGTCTTACGCCCCAACTCAGTGTCACTAACAGTTACTTAAATCGCTCGTACAGAATTTGTATGTGATTTTTTACTAAGGAGCGATTAAAGTAACCGTTAGTGACTCTTAGTTGGGGCGTTTCTAGTTACTTTTGATAAATGAATTAAGTATTTAACAAATACAGTTGCAAATGTCATTTCAATCAGTGTCGATAAAATACAGCTGAAATTACTGAAGAAATTCAATGTCCATCATTAAAGAAATTATCTTGGCACAAATGGTTTTCAATCTATACTTATGGGACGTATACCACATCTTTTCCCTATAAAACGAGAGGTGATTGATCCGATACATAAATTTGCGTACAAGCAGTCCTCGACTTACGTCGTTTCGATTTACGTCGTTTCAAGTTACGTCCAACAATGTTTTGATACTATTCCTCAAACATATGTACGTCATTTGTTTCGATTTCCGGCATAGGAAAAATAAATAGCAATTTCATAAGTGCATATATAATTATTTTAAGAACTTACTTTTGATAATAAAGTATGTATATCCTTTGTTATAAATGCAGTTTTTTTTTTTTAATTTCGAGTCCGTGTGGATCCTAACCCTTGAGTTTTACATGTAAACATTATATGAAAAAATATGTCTCGACTTACGTCGTTTCGATTTACGTCGCGTATTTCGAGAACCTAACATGCCGTAAGTACGAGGACTGCCTGTATACTCAAACCATTGAACATAAAATAGTACATAATAAAATAGTATTCATGGCAGTATAAAAATATAGCAGTTTGGCCCTCTTTCGAAATTATCTGTGGATTTTTTCCTAGGTTGCCTATATCTTCATTAAATTGGAATTAATTTAATTTAGAAAATATAACAAATATTTCACGCAACAACTATGTGCCCCTTGTGCAAAATTTTATTTGTTTCGGTGTTATTTTAGAAAAAAAAAAAAATTAAGACAACCAATTCCAATATACATATAACAAATATTTTAAACTTCTAAGACGAAGATGTAGTCACATGAAAACGTTCACAAAATTTAGTTATTTAGAAGTCATAACTTGATATTTCAAACAAAAGCCTTAATATACATATAACAAGCAACACAATAACCACATTCATGAGATCCAACAAACAACCATATTTTTTACAAAACAACCGAGTGTTGATTAAATCCACAAAAACCATTCAAGTTAATAAACGCAAAACATACATACACTATAATAGGACTTTATTTTTCTTTGTACCTGTTTACAAATTCTTTATACACACATTAATTATCTGTTACGAATTGTTTAGGTATCAGATAATAGTTATCATCCTCCACCGGGATCGAACTTGGGACGACTTTCAACAATCCACTTATGAGCTACTTACAATCACTGAATATTGAAATAAGTCAAATCCTACAAACTAAATGAGGTAATTTACAAAAGTTTACTTAAATTAACTGAAAGACAGACATTTTGTCTAATCACATTACAATATTTATCTCATCATCCTATTTAGCAAACTAATTAGTATTTGAAACTACCATCAGTTTTAGTCCTGCACAAGTAATTACATTCATTTTATACCAAATTATAACTTACAACCTTTCGAAAAATCAATACTTCGTTCTAAAATAAAATAAACAAATTTACAATATAGCATTGCAATATAGTATTGTGCAATATAGCATTGTTGAGACTTTGGCTACAACTAACTGGCTCACTGAAACATGTAAGACTTTTTCCACATTCTAGTTAATTATGAATTCAATCATAGTTAAATGCTGTATTGCTATTTATTTTACTACTGGCTTATTTTTTAACACATTTACAAGAATAATATTTATGACTCGTGAATACTGACTTTCACTTAAACACAATATTTTGCCAACAGCATTCTTGACTAGGCAGTGAACTAAGAAAAGTGCCAAAAACAACTTTATTGAAACTGATCGAATGATAGAAATATTTCTACCCGGCAGCGGCTATTAAGCCTTTTCCTCAGACTAGTGCCTTGATTCCTCTTTATTTCTGCTTAACCAATGAGGCATGGAAAAGATTAACTCTTAAACAAACGCTAGTATACGCTAAGTACTTAATGGGAAAGGTTTCAATAGATGTTCGCTATTACAGTTTAAGGCACGTTTACATACTTAATATTCTATTTGAATATTTCATAACTTTTAATTTTAAAAGCTCTTATTCATTCTAGGATTTTTGCTATCTTTTTAACATTCAAACGCTTTACAAAATTAATTATTATTTAGCGTTTATTTATTATTCAATATATTAATTTAAATAAATGATTAATTAATGTAATAATGTGGTGTAATCACACGATGTCACAAACTATAATAGCGCCGCCTAGTAAAAAGGTTTGAGAACGTCCACAATTCTTTAGAACTGCGTCAAACCGCATCAAACTGCTTCAAACCGCATCAAAACGCTAGAGGAACCTCGAATGCATCCTAGTAGAGTTGGGCGAGAAGCTGTTGTCCGGGTGGACGCTAGCGTCGCCGTACACGGGCCCGGAGGGGGCGGGACCGCGGGTCGCGTACGGACTGCGCGACCACGAGCGCGTGCGCTGCGGAGACTCCGCCCCTTGCGGCTGCATCGACTGTACCGGTTCCAGCGGGATGCGAATCTGACTCTTCGCTTGGTATTTTGATTGGACTGCAAGAAAAATGAGAGGATAATACAAATTATATGTAACACGCAACTGATTGTACTATTTTTCTTTTTCAATGTTTAAAAATCTAACGATAAGGGATTACTGCGTTACACGTGGATAGGAAAATGATGTGATCTAATTGTTGATTATTTTCCATAATATGACACTCAACCGGATGGTACATGGATATGGTCCTAAAAATAAAATAAAGCTAACACAATACTCACAGTACATATAAGCGCCCGCTAGCGCCGCGATCGTCATCAACGTGGGCAAACACGGGCGCAGCAGCGCGAATATCGCGCCCAGTAGCGACCCACACGCTACGTCACACTCCTTCGCGACTTCCACACGCAACTCCTGTGACGTCAGCCGTGACGTCACCGCGACCCATTCGAGTCCACAGGCTCGATCTGACTCACTCTTCACAGTCACGATAATTTCGTCATCTCTCGTCGAGGTTTCGAGTTTTAAGCCTGGTGATGGAGTCAAAGCGACGTGTTTCAACGCTTTTGGATGACCCGTGATTGTGAACGTTGTGGGCGGAGTTAAGAGAGATACGGTCGTTTGTGATAGTTTCACTGGAGGTAAGAGTGATACGCGCGTGCAAGTCCGCCATGCGCCCCATTCCGCGCACACGTCTATCTCTGACGCTTCTATGATGTGTACTGCCGGTATTATCGAGCAGCCTAGTTGACCTGTAGAATAAATCGTTTGATATACATACTTATACGTATAATACATGGAGTATAGAGGAACCTCTATAAACTTACCGGTCAGACAGCAAAAAAAAAAGATTTAAAACTAAAATTAAGGTTACCTAATAGAAGAGGCAAGAGTAGACCCCATAAGAGTATACGCAGATTTATTCAGCTCTATACAGCTTATGTCCATAGAAAACCACGATTTTGTATGACGAGACGTTGAGACGCCTACGCCTCAGTTCATCTTTCCGCGCTTATTCAACTTTCGTGGCAAACAAGCATAAAATGAGGACAAATGTGTTTTTATCTTGCTAGTGCTATATGTAATAGAGTTCAGCGCTGTTCCACCGCGTACAACGTAAGCGTCAGCATCGAACGCGGCGGAACAGCGCTGTACTCAAATGGTTTTCGACTCCGTGTCGACAGGTTGCGACCTGCATAGCACGCATAGTACCGTACGCAGTAGATAGAAGCGTTAACATTCTTACGACGCTATACGCGGCTGATAGAAGCAGAATTGAATAAGTGTAACCAAAATCGTTCAGCGCAAGGCGAATAGCGCTGAATAAGTGTGCGTAGACGGTAGCACAGGGAATCCTAGTATGGGACCTAGGTCTGTATTTAAATTTTTATGTTTTCTTATTCTATTCTATTCAATATGTTTAATAAATATCTACCCATTTTAACAATTACCCAGGATTATGGCCTTTCCCAATATTCTAATCTATGCATAACGTCAGGTAGAAATAGCAAATAAAGTAAGTTATAACGAACAATACTATACTATGATTTTTTGAAAGTAACTTACTGATGATTATGGATAGATAGAAAATTGATATTAAAGATTACTGGTGATGAATAAGTATTATCTTACCACTAGCTAAGTCCAGTACCGCCTGAGCTGTATGCGGGGGTTTAGTGCGGCATATAAACGGTAATTCCACTTGTACGCCCTCCAATGCGTACTTCTGTTCGTTCGTACAGAGTAGCGGGCCGGAACTCAGAGAGGAACTTTCGATGGACAGCGGCACTAACGACGATGGCCATTCACCAGGTAAAAACTCCATCTGTGAAGTCGTTTAAAATATAATAGGGTATTTTATTTATTTGTTTATTTATTTATTTGTATAAGTTACACTAAAAAAGTAAGCACTGTGACAAGAATAGTGTAATACAGAATACAATAACAATATTAGATTAGTGTTACTTCACTTACAGGTGTAAACGACTTGGTAATACTGCAACAATAACAGTTCTTCTAGTAGTTAAAAAAAGTTAAATCAATCAAATTACAGGAATAAAAATTAAATTTCAATTTCAATTAAAATTAAAGAAAAACTAGTTATACAATAATAAAATAGATTAATAAAATAAGATAAAAATTATTGATTTGAAATTAATATATTTTAATAATTAAGATAAGATTGGTTAAACGATTTATAACTCTAGTGGTCTTTATCCAAAATAAATATTGATGAAGAATCTATACATATAAATAAATTCAAGTGTCTGTCTGTGATTTCAAAATAACTGTGTTATCTCAAGTGCTTATAGTTAGGTATTTACATGATACTGAAATGATACTAAAACACAAACTCTTTTTAAATTTTTGTCTTTCTGTATTTCGGTTTGTCCTGGTCAATCTCTGGACCGACTGAACATAATTTGATGGGACTTTCACTGGAAGATGGAGGATGTTATACGATATATAAGCTTTTTATCCCGGAATTCCCATAGGATCAGTTTCAGTCGGCCAGCCTCAGCTGCTGCGGCGAGCATTAAAACCACCTGCTCCTTAGCTCGCGCGCCACCTCGCCCCTCCGCGCCTACGCCGGTTTACATTAAACTCTAGGGCTAGGGCCAACAAGACTACGTGCAGTCGGTTCTTTAATAAAGTACCTTGTCGACGGGCAGCTGGTGCACAGTAAACAGCGCGGCGGGGCGGTCGAGCCGCAGCACGTGTCGCGCGGGCGCGTCCGACACCAGCACGGCGAGCGACACGCCCGCGCCCACGAACAGCGCCACGCCGCCCGGCGCGCGCCAGCCTACGCCGTCCAGACAGAGCGCCCAGCCGCCCACCGCTGGGGAAGATGAGTACACACTTAATAAAAAAAAATAATACACACTCAAAGCCTCAATCTAGTATTCCCCGTGTCGTGGGTACCATGGACGACACACAAGAACAGAAATTTAAACTTAAATTACTTACGCCCCAACTCAGAGTCACTAACGGTTACTTAAATCGCTCCTTAGTACTGAATTTCTATGGTGATTCTTTACTAAGAAGCGATTAAAGTAACCGTTAGTGACTCTGAGTTGGGGTTTTAGTATTCTATTTACATCTTATACTTTTTAATTTTTTTTAGTGTTATTTATTAAACTGTCGCTTAAAAGTTACATATTTAAGAAATATAAACATAATAAATAATAATGCAGTTATAAAAGTGAATTACACAGATTTTTCTTCAAACCATACTTTTTACAAGTCAATCTTTTTTTGGTAATACAAACATGATTTAGTATGAAAAAGCAAAACAATACTAACCGACAACCCTATTAGCGTGCGAGTCGGCGCCCGCAACGAAAGCCTCATCAGTGACGGTGACGCCGCCCGCCGTCGCGGAGAACGATATCAACGACCCCGCTGACTCCAGCCCCGATATGATGATCTCACTGCCGAGCGCGCTGAATGATAACAGGTTATGAGTATTAGTGTACACAGTGGAACTTCTTTACTATATATCGAATATATATGAAGATGTTTTATTTAATATTTTACTTCAAATTCTACTTTTCCTTGTTGTTGTGGAATATTCACGCAGTCGTGACGGTAAAATTTTCATAAAACCGCCACTGATGTTTCTCTTACTTCCCGAAGGTTGACTGGTAGAGAATGCTTTTAGCATTAAGTCCGCCTTTGTACCTCTTACAGCACGGCCGCTGTATCTTGGCGCGTCTGAACTTCGCGCAGAAGGCTGCGCAGTAACATAATTCGGCAATACTCGATACGCGCCTACGCGGTGTATTATGTCTCAGTCATACGTTAGCATGTTCGTGTTGCCATCTCTGTCTTACATGCGCTAAAGTTCGCAAAACCTATGTTCAGACGCGCCAAGATACAGCGGCCGAACTGTACTTTGTTGTAAGGTTCAAAAGTTTAAATAAATCAATAAATAAATAAAATGTTGCAATACAATGTTGCACTTTTTGTTACTCCATTTTTCCACTATCAACGCACAAGTCTTACTCACGGCCGAGTAGCTCGCGGCCGTAGTATACTCGTCAAGCCGTGACGGTAAAACGTTACATTATTTTGTTATTCCATTTCTCTACTACACTCCACTTCTCCATTACACTCCACTTCTCCATTACACTCCTCCTCCCTCTCCCTCTCTCTCTCTCTCTCTCAACCTACCTGTCAGCAACCCGTCTCACGTGTGCATTAGCCGCCGAGGTCGACACGTTAGCGTCGGCGCTAGTAGTTCCCTCCCGAGCGAGTTCCGCAGCACGAAGCATACCACGCGGTCCTCCGCCGTTCAGTAGTGGGGTCACCTGGCTCATAGCGCTATCTCTCTCTCTCAACCTACCTGTCAGCAGCCCGTCTCACGTGCGCGGTTGTCGCTGACGTGGACACGTTAGCGTCCGGCGCTAGTAGTTCCCTCCCGAGCGCGTTCCGCAGCACGAGCCGCAACACGCCGTCCTCCGCCGCATGCGCCGCCTCCGCCGTGCAGTAGTGGGGGGTCGATACCTCTACGTGGATCACCTGGGGGGTACTCGGTTGTTAGATGAACAGGTAGTGTTTTTATTTTTATTATCATACGACGCCGTAGCCATCACTACGGCATTATGCTGAGTGAACTCCTTTTTCTGGGCCAATGGACATAATGCGAACGTTTCAGAATATTGGTAAAATATATTTTTACTTTTTCTACATTTTACTTCTTTTGATTCTATTCTTTTGTAAAATTTTATTTTTTGTAACTATTTGTGCTATGGTCGTGTATTTGTGATCACTGAAATAATGTTAATTTATTCTATTCTAACTCTTAGGACCCCTCCCCTCCTCTCATTTTACCCCTTACTTCTCCGATACCACGACCGAAACACGTATGATTGAATAGGAGGGACCTGATGTAGATTGGCCCCTGACAACCCAAATAATTTTTGGATCATTCATATTATATAATACGACTGTGATAATAATATAACTGTTATAATAATATGTTCATCATTTAAACTTGGCAGTAGCAATAAGATCGAATTTTTCTCTTTGTTGAACAAATAACTCATACATAAATACTTCACCAATCTAAACTATATTGTAGGGGCTGCAACGTTACCTCTACATTTGGTTGTTTGATAGTAGTTGATAGTAAATGATAGTCAATACTGGGAAGTTGATAATTGATAGTTTATTGATAGAACCAACTGAGTCAAATTAAATGATAGATGCGAAATGATAGAGCGAGCACGCGTGACCGGTATTGCTTGGCTCAATTAGCGCACTGACTCAAAATACATTAATGTAGCGTAAACTGCCGACGCTACAAAAATGTACGTGCTGCAGCCCGTACATATATTAAATTATTTTCGTCACAGAAAGTATCGCGTGTGTGCAGAAAGCACTACATAATAATATATTTAGTTATTATACTTACAGTTTCCCTGTCAATATTGTTTCGGTCATCCTTATGCCTCGCCACGATCACACCGAAACCAGGCCTCAGCGCTCTGACCTCTCCGTTTGCTTTCACCTGGCAGAAAATATAATATATTGACGTAAATAAAATAAATCAACGCAAAGTTTTGAGAGCAAAAGCTTTCGAAAATCAAGCGAATAATATTAAACTGTCCATATGTGATAGGAAAATACCTATATGGGATAATTAATAGAAATGTAAGGTAAAAATTATGTAACTATAAAAATAGGCATCCTAATGCCCGCCTTCCACTGCGAGCGGAGCAGATTCCACTCAACAGAACAGAAATTGAAACTCATCATTTAAATTTCCGCGTCGCTGTGAATCGAACCCTTGGCACAGCGTTCCGGCACGGTTACCATTTCGCAACACGAGTCGTCAAAGTGGGCTATAAATGTGGTCAATCAATCAATCAATCAATCAAAATAGTTTATTGTGGACAGTAGGTATACAGATGTGGTACAGTGTTGATAGTTTTATAAAATCGCTACGTCCTACCCATCCAGGGCGTACAATGTTAAAATAATTTAATTTAATATAATGGTGAATCCATCATTGCTTTACCTCAAACGCTCCGTCTTCATACGCAGTCCAAACACTTCTCGGCGTAGACTTGAGTCTTACACTGGAGCCAACAGCTAACGCCAACCGATCCCCCGATGAGAACTCCTTGGCCAGCCCCTCAACTGATGCATGTATGTCCGATACGCCTAATATCTCGATTGTACTGTCCCACGTTCTGGTTTCTGCTACCTGTTACACAATAATCTGAATTGTACCAAAAAAAAAACAGACTTCAAAATAACTCAAAAACTACTCGTCAGATCTAGCTAAAATTTAAGTGGGAACACATGACAAGCTTTTGATTAAAAAAAGAATCATCAAAATCGGTTCATCCAGTCGAAAGTTCTAAGGTAAAAAACATAAAAAAAATCTGTCGAATTTAATACCTCCTCCTTTTCTGAATTTCGGTTAAAAAAAATAATTATGTCATAGGAAAAAGAATAATAATGTCATTGACAACCCTGTAGCCTAGTCTGTAGCAACTCTGCCTGCGAAGCGAGGGGTCCCGGGTTCAATTCCCGGCCGGAGCAGATATGTATGTGACAGATAAATATTTGTACTCGGGTCATGGGTGTTATTGTGATGTTTTATATGTGTCGTCCATGCCACCCGCGACACAGATAAAAACCTACTGCGGGGCATAAGTGTGCAAGCGTTTATTTATTTAGTGTTTGAGTTTAAATGTGCGTTGACCCTTATAGGAGAGGGGTAAATCAAATTAAACTGGCGTACGTCGATAGAAGAAAACCTTAAAACGTTGAAATAATAAAGAAACAAATCATTTATTTCACACAAGAAACTGCGAAAAAATTACCAATGAATGGGTATGCAGAAAAAGTGGTAAAATAAATTCATAAAAATATTTGTATTATACCTGTCCCATATTCCGCACTCTAACGTCTAACGTGATGACGCCCGGCTTAAGAGGCACTACGCGGACGGATAATCCTTCAGCAACAGATCTCTCTAGATAATCTGGAAAAGAAACAAACATAATATAAAAGTTCTTACAAAGTAAATTTGATTTGACAGACTCTTTAGTATAAACGAGTTGTACTTACAACTCTATAGAAAATTAAGTGTGAATAAGTTTATCTTTCTTGTATAGAGAATTATCCTTTTGTTTTTATCTTTTTTACGGAACTTTTTTATGTAAATAGCCTACAAACGAGCTGACGGTAAGTAGCTATCGTCACATCAGCGACACCAAACTGATGCGTTGCCGGCCAAGAAAGAGCGACGAAAAAGAAAGAAAGAACTGACTCTCAAGCCAAAATCTGTTTATAGTAAAACCAACCATCAGCATGCGTAGTATACAACCGAGCGGAGGTCGGGTCTCTCAGCGACCAGGAGAGCCGCGGGGGCGGCTGCAGCGCCCACAGCGCCGCCGCCCCCAGCCCCGCCGCCTCCACGCGCACCGGCGCAGGGGCGCCCACTAGCAACGTCTGTGTTGCTGCTGTCACACGGAGCCCGGAGATTGGGACCACCTGGCGGTGCAGATTAGGAAATAGTTATAAGGTAGGTTAGGTTATAATTATAAGGTTAGGTGGGGTTACAAGTATTTCGCCATTTCTTATTTTTAAGGAAATAGCTGGCAAACGAGCTGACGATTCACCTTATGGTATGTGTCTATCGTCGCCTATCATGGACCTCAGCAACACCAAAGGCTACACTAATGCGTTGCCGGCCAAGAAATACAGAAAAAAAAGAAAACGTGACTGTTCGGCGGACCCCATGGAGAAATAAAAATAGTAATAATAGTATTAATGAACTTTTAAAATCAACATAATTTTCTTCTTATTCTTTTCCATGTCACCCCAAATCTTTGCTACTAATCTCTATTTCTTCCGGTTTATCTTTGCTATGTGTACAAAACGACAATTACCTCGATTTCAGCTTCAGCCGTAGCCAATTCCACGTTAGCAATATCAATGGCCGCCAGTATGACGCGAGCGGTGCCCAACGAAACTCCATGAACGAGTCCTGAAGGTGATACCTGTAAAAAGTTTTCATTGTTTGAACTATAATATAATTTTTTTTATGCTTTTAGCAGGCAAACGAGCAGACGGGTCACCTGATGGTAAGTGATCACCACCGCCCATGGATATTAGCAACACCGGGGGCGTCACCAACGCGTTGCCGGCCAAGATAACGATAGACTAGCTTCTTGAAGGACCCCATGTCATAGCTTAGAGGGAACACCGATGCAGGAAGTTCGTTCCACAGTTTACACGTACGAGGTAGAAAATTACGTGAGAACCGAACTGTGGACGAATGCCAGGTATCCAGGTGATGTTGGTGGAACCTGGTACACCGTGATGTGCGGTGACGAAAATCAACTGCTGGTATCAAGCCAAACAGTTCTTCAGAACATTCCCCATTGTACAGACGGTAGAATGTGTACAAATATCATTATTAGGCTTTTAGGGATTGCGTGTTTTGAATTTTCAGTATGTAGTCGGTAATTAATTTATTCCACATACTAAAACTATACACTTTTAACGAAGTTTACTTTTTAAATCTTCAACTTTGTCCTTGACTTTACTTGTTGTATACCCCCACCATACTTACAGGAAATGACGATAGGATGAAGGTAAAACTTTCACATTCTTTTTTTACCCTCCACAACGTTGATACTTATTTTACTTCAAAAACTTGCAGCTAATTTATTCATCTAATTTACTATTGACACTTGGAGTGTCAAGCTTTGCATGAAGTACGTCTTGTATACTTGCCAATTATACTCATTCATCAGTCTTGTAACATCAAACAGAACTATAAAACTCCTTAACCTAAATCAGCAAGGATATTCTGTTTTGTAACGCGACAGCGGAATCCGCGATGAGTTTCAAAATTGAAGTTCGAGTTCGAGACTCACTTCACTTCGAGAATGACATATCAAGATGATGCAAGTTCGCTTTCGAGTTTCACTTGAGTGAGCTTCGATTTCGAGTTTGTATTTTAGAGAATAGCCCTCCAGTATACTGACATCGACATACGACGTGGGTGTCGCGGGGCGGTAGGTGAGCGAGGCGAGGTGGGGGGGCGGGCCGCCCGCGTGCCGCAGCTGTAGCCGCGCGCCCGGCGGCAGCCGCGAGCGGGCCGGGACCACCCGCAGCGCCGGGAACACAGACACCTGTGACGGGAGAGAGAGGTTGAATCCATTGGCAGCAAGGTATGACTAGTATATGAAACTAGTATATATTTACTATATGAAACCCAGGGGCGTAGCTACCGCCGTATCAATTATACGGGGCCCCCAGCGTATAGAGGCCCCCACTAACACTCCCAAAAAAGCTCGGCAGCGGCCTACGACCGCTACTGCAGTTAGCACTCTTTTTATATTTGACAGCTAACGTCGAGGGGGGCCCCCCATTGTATATATTACTATAAATATTGATATGGGGCCTCCTTAGGGCTAGCTACGCCACTGATGAAACCTACCCAGTACACAGTACTACACATGTCACGACATACTTAAGCATCGTCATACTAAGAAGATATATTTCTTTTCGTCGCATAAAATCCATGCCGTACCGCCATTGGATGCTAACCCTTATAATTCCGTACAAGGAGTTGAAAGAAGAAGAAATAATAATAAACATTTTTAAGTTTGTAAACCCAATTTTACACCTAATTAATTTTAAGTAAATTTTTCATAAAATGTAATACTAAAATACAAACTAACAGACAAATAACCGGTATAATACCAAGGTTTATATACCGATTATTTCGATTGGTAAGAAATACAAAACCGTCATTATTAAAAAACTAACTCACCTCAACCTCCGCACTCCAAACGCCTCCCAGAGCGGCGCGTACCCTCCCCGTGCCCTCTTTGAGTCCACACAAGCTGTTCCCTCTAACCACGACTTGTCCCGTGGCCCTCCACTCCGGTGTCCTGCTAGTCGTCAGGTACCTGTGTGACACGCCCTTTACCAACGCCCTGATAGGGACGCAGCCGCCGACACATACTGCTCTAGCGGTAAGCACCTCTACGCTTAATACCTCTTCTATGTTCACCTAGAATATATTAATTAACTGTAGTAAAACTTTTTAAACTTATATAAGTTTAGGGGGACATTTTAAAATGATCAAGGAACAGCAAATAAAGTATCAATTTCGTATCAATCACAAAGTTATTTTTTTCTAAATTTAAGTCTTGTTTTACGTTTAGTGTTAACCAATATGATTTGTAATATAATTTCATGTTAATTGACGAACCCAGCATCTATTAAAAACCCCACAACACATTTAAAAAACCTATGAACGAAACACATATAATTTCATTTCATAATTTCATTTCAGTTTACCTACATACCTCTACAATAAGCCGTTCTCCACGCACGCACATATCACTAACGGTAAGGTCGTACGTGCCGGGGGTGGGCACGTTGGCGCTCAGGACTCCGCCCTCCACGCTCGCCGTCACCCCCTTAGGGGCGTCCACCATGTACCGACCACTGCCGCCAGATATCGACGTTATGTTCGGCACTGATTCACTTTCCCATGCAACGTTCACCTGTCGAAGAATTTATTTCATAGTTAGGTATCCTAATATACCATGCAATACTCAATACTTTATTTGCAGGATAAGGTTACATGCACACATAGTTTGTTACATAGTTGTTTATGGTGTTTCTTAAAGATCTCTTATCCTAGCCTATTAGGTGTGCAAAGTTTATTTGGTAGCATGCATTATTTATTTTATGCAAAAATGTTTATCATAATTATACTGTATCGTCTATTACACAAGCGATAGTAGCGCCATTACTATACAGTAAAAACATTATAAGGTATACAGCATCTATAAATCATAATATAATTAACGACAAACTGAAACAACGAGAACATGCTTTTTTTAAACTGGAATAGTAATATATACAATTTGACGCTGTCTAAAGTTTTTTACAATTCAAGCAAGAAATATGTTTATTACATAACAAGCAAGAAAGACGTAGAAACAAACAAATATCTCCATAAACTGAGTTAGGATCTGAAACCACCGCTTACTAACCTTCATATGTTCAGTTTTCAACGGAGCTACCACTTTGGCCTGGATGCTAGCCGTTGCATCCGGAATGCTCGCTTTAAGCATCCCCGACCACCCAATTGCCTGGTCATCTGCTATCACCAACTGAAAATAAATAAAAATGCACAATGTCATATAAAAATGATTATCCCCTATTTCATCCCCTTAGTAAAGGATGAATTGCCAAAGTCTAATATCTATATAAGGAACATCTGCACAAAGTTTCACGTTTCTAAGTCCACTGCTTTAGGCTGAGGGCTGTCAATCAGCCATCATTTTATTATGTATGAATGATGATATATCACAAACACAACCCAAGAACAAACATTTAAATATGTGTCACATAAATCTAACCCTGGGATAATTTTAATCACACAAGATCACTATAGGCTACGGGACAATACAGATCATAAACTAACCTGATAAAACTTATCCGGCACAGGCACAGGCGTGTACTCCTGGTTCATCTCGACGAAGAGTCTATCGTTAGTTCTGAACTCTATTCCGGGGTGGTTAGGACTAACTTCCCATGACACCTGCGGGCCACGTTCGTCAAGCAACTCCCTTCCCACTGCGTCGAATAACGTTACTTTAACTACCACTTCTTGGCCGGGACGAAGCCATACTCTGTGGAAGAAAGAAAATAATAATAAATAAATTTAAATATACTCGCAACAGATGTAACATGCAACCAACGTCCGATAAAAAAGTTTTATCTGTAACATAAATCGAAGGGAAGTTGAAAATTGTAGACCACCAAGCTGTAAAATAAGCGTTCATAATCTTATTTATTGCTCCTCTGTTACCTTCCAAAACAGATTAGAAATATTTTGTAATATATTTTTTTATCTAAAATGAAGCTCATATAAATGTCCTGACCGCTGAGTATTCTCACACATTTAATTGTAGTTTTAAGACGGCGGCCGCGATAAGCGCAGATCGGTTTGGTCTCACCACGAAAACTCGAATTTACGTTCACGACGATGTGTTTTATTAAACATATCCACACGAACATCGAAGTGATATGAGTTCCGCTTTTCCTTTAGACGTACGGACATTAAAACAGCCCGAATTGACTATACTACCAATATATGGTTCGATGTTGGCCACATTACGTCAATGAGCTAGGTCCATCCATACATACCTAGGTCCCCCGGCGCACTCGCCCGCAGTGTCTGCGGCCTCGAGCCGCAGCCGCGCCACGTGCGGCGCGCACGTCGCCTCGAACTGCGCCGCCTCGCGCGCCTCCTCCGACACCGACACCACCGAGAGACGCGCGTCGCCTTTCTACACCACACACACACCACGCCGTAACGTTAGTACATAATTATTACGAGGACATGAGACAAAACAACCTAAAATTGATTATTTTAATAGAGCCAGAGTGGCCTACATCGGCATTAACGTTCATGTTAACGGTTGCGCCAGAATGCGCTGCACTTAACACTTAAACTTTTTAGGTTATTTAGGTGGTTGGGCTGCAAATGTGGGCAACAGAATAAAAATCCTTTGAAGTGACTACCGCCAACCGAGTTTTGCTTGCTTTCACGTATAATGCATTGCTTTAACGTATAATTGATGATTAAACGAACTTACCTGTAAGTGAAGTTCAATCCCAATTATTCGAGAGCTTCGTTCGAAGATATTAGCATAGCAATACTTGTAGTAGCCACGTACCGCCCGCCATTTCGCACTGAATTTTAGAGGTAGATAAAAAATAAAACATGAAATTATCAATTTTTGTAGGGTAGATTTGTAAAACCTCACTTAGCTGGGGCGCTCTCCTCCTCGGTTCGTCATTCAGTTCAGAGATTTGCTGAGCTGTTTCATGTTTCACGACTAGGGGTGTAGTGTATATGACATGTACACTAGGGAGGGAGGGATGCTAATATCTTCGAACGAAGCTCTCGAATAATTGGGATTGAACTTCACTTACAGGTAAGTTCGTTTAATCATCAATTATTCTTCGAGTTTCGTTCTCGATATTAGCATAGCAATACTTGTAGACGTTTAGAGAAGGTAGTCGTGAAACTAATGATGTTATTAGCTTATCATTATTTTTAATTGTAATAATGATAGCAATATTTTACTCTTTAATTTCAATCTATTGAACAATATATTGGTGACAACAGTATATACTTATGTAATACCATATATATAACACACTCGGTAATTATGCTACTGATAAGTAGTTAACTGTATTTGCTATGAACATGACGAGTGTAATGTTAACCGAATAAAGTGGAATATCCACTGAATTCTGCAATTTTTATGTAAAATATTCATTAAAATATTTAAGGATAATAAGTAAATTACTTAAATGAGGTAAATATAGATTTGGCAATATTATCGATAATATATATGGTATCCTTTCTATGTAACCCTTGCCAGTACTAAGAGAGTAAGTAATTTGATGATAATAAAATTGTGTTGACTGAAATTTGTTCTTTCCCGAAAGATCCATTTTTTTTGTAGCTTTTGGTCACACTACTACAGCGAGTGTAGCAACGAAAGCAGCAACTATGTCGCCAACCATAAGTAATTCCAAACCTGTAAGTAGGAATAAAAATTATCTATAAAAACACTGTTTTAATTAAAACATTATCTATCTATATATGTATATAAGACATAAAACGTTTGTACGGATGTTTTCTATAGACTGTGAAACCATCCAACCGATATGCCTTAAAATGGTTTCATTTGAAAGGCAATAATCCGAAAGTGGTTTGAGGCCACTAAAATCCATCCATTGATAAAGTAGATTTTCCATTTTTCCATACAACAATTTGAACAGATTGTTAACACAAAAACACTGATGTATAATTGTTATCAGAGATTTTGTAAGTGTAGTGGAACACACAGAGCATCCACCAGTCCTGTATAAAAAACGAAATCAATGTATTGACTTCTTTTAGAGTTCGGCCGAAAATCACATGAAATATATGTGCTGTAAAAATACTAAATTGAATAAAATTGGATATTATTATGTTCTAAATTAATTAGTATTTAAGTAGAAGGCCGCAATGAAAATATTTTCTATAGAAAAATATATAAAATATAATCCTTATTTGTCTAGACTGATTTGACCAATTAGCAAGGACCTGGGTGAACTGCGGTAACCTTATGATCTGTAGAATTAAAACTTGTGTGAAACAATAAGGGAAATTCGATTACAAAGTATTGTAAGGATAAAATTGTTTTCGTGGCGAATTGACGATACACAAACTACTGTTTTCCATCACATATGCAGTAATATGCGTAAGCAGTTGGGATGTTTTTATAAGTGAAACAATATCCGGACTTCAATCCGGTAACGATAGTGTGATTAGTTAAGTATATAATACCCAAAAATAAAATTACTCAATGTTAAAAAAAATATGGGTGGAGGCCATTAAGAAACAATCTCATTGTTAAGTTTATAGGATGACCGATATACATATAGGCGGACCGCAGTCGTAAGACTTGAATATAATAAAATCAAACCACAATACCCTAAGTGTACCTCCGTCCTAGAACTGACACCTGCAACATTAAAAACAAGTAAGTAAAAAATAAGTACGTTGAGAGTACGTACTCGTATATTGTAATCCACGAGAACTACTGGCGACAAACTGCTTCGCAGTTTGACAGACGTGTAAAGCATGCAATTGTACTTGTTTGTTGAAATAAATAAATAATAAATACATTATTTTTTGTCTTATTTTACAACATCATTTGATGGCAAAGTTTACCGCTCATTTGTTGAGTATAATGTGTGATAATGTCTGGTTACTTTGGAGGCGGAACCCCGTTGTTGAGGCATGCACATAAGGAGCATAACATTGTATAATTATACAATCTACGGTATACATGTATGTTTTGCATGTATAGAAAATGTTTGTATCTCTAGCCTAGTATGCAAAAATGAATCAATCGTCCGCTAGCACGGAAATATTCAAAAATACGCAATAATCAAAATTTTTACTTTTAATGAAGCAACAAATAAATTAACTAATACATTAAGCAATGGTTAATACAATTAATCGTACATATACAGGGGGTATACAGTGGTATACCTACTATTTGTAATTGCATTATCATTGACCGGCAGGCCAACCAGAAAATAATTCACTCAAGTTTGTTTATTATTATTAAGTAGAAAAAAGACAACTGTTCCGTACGCCTCAGTAAGTTAAAAACCCGTTGAAAATATTAGCTATAGGTACTAAGCCAAACGGTATGTACCTACGGTGTACAAACAGGATGTAGCTTAGTATTCTCTTCAATTCGGCTGAAACTGAACAACTGATCACATCAATTTATAAGAGTTTATAAAAACTTGAATTAAGTTGTCCTCAGATATTCAAATATAATTTGAAATTCGGAATTAGTACTCATAATTTCATATGCCCATATAGGTATCAATTTGTACACATACATTTATTAGTTTACTTTCAGTCTAATTAAATCCATACTACATTATATTTCAATGTCTGAATCGTTATTGTCTTTTTTATTGAAACATGTGCGATGTTATTGTACTTATAATTAGGTACATTTATGTCAATTGCTCCACGATGACATAAGAATGGTATGTTTCCGAATTTATCAATAAGAGAATCTTTCGTGAATCAACAATAGATTTGATAGATAAAATCTCTTAGTTTTATTATTATTATATATCCATTTAGAACTTACGTCTACGGCTGACAGTTTTAGGCGGTTTTTAGGCTGGCTTTGTGTGAGAGTCACATGCATCATTAGACCAGCAGGTCGAACAATTTTTACGCCCCTTACTGCGGTTGTCGGAAACATTACTGAAAAGTTACTGTTGCTTAAGGGCCTGATGACAGGCTTAGCTGGTTATTGAATCGCAGACTTTATGATCAAAGAGGAATTTAATTCACAAGCCACGAAAAAAAACGGCGTCACCAACGCGTTGTCAACAGAATAGACAGCTACTGTTGTTAAGGTATCACCGTCGGTATTCAGTACCACCGTAACAGTGGTGCGGTTAGCAAAAAACTTTTAAAAGTTGATATTATAATAATTGTTATAACAACTTCACACTACTTCGCCGTCGGCGATAACACTTCGGTGAACTTCAAAGTTCTAGATCGATGAAAGTAGTGCAATTGTCACCCCGATAAGCGCGTCGACGAAGGTTTTTGGCAGTACTAAGATGCAATTTGCAGTTGGCGAGAGAATCCCCTTGGTTCGTGTAAATTGTAAATGGTGTTGGGTTTAAATGAACCTGTTACGTTTACATTTATTGTGAAATAAATAAGTAAATAAATAATATACAGCTATTGCTCGTTGAACAGAAATCCTTCGCAGTTTCATGCGAATAAATAAGTACTTGTTTCAGTTCACCGTATGTTTTCCAGCGTGACGTGAGTTCCTTCAGAAATATATATGTAAGTATATTTTTTTTTTGTTTGAGTAAACAGTTACCCCAAAGGTAGATCCAATTATCAAGTACTTTGTTCAACGAATAGCGTACAGTATTAGTTCCGTATGGAATATACGCTAATCAGCTGCATAACGCGGTGAAGATTTTTTCTGGAACACATGTGCAATGTCGTGGAAATACCCCACAAATAGATCCGAATTGCGAGTACTTCTTGTTGCAGTTGTCTGCGTCACACGGTGAGGATTCTTCATGGAATACATGTACAGTGCAGAGGAAATACCCCACAAGTAGATCCGAATTGCGAGTACTTCTTGTTAAAGTTATCTGCGTAACACGGTGAGGATTCTTCATGGAATACATGTACAATGTAGAGAAAATACCCCACAAGTTGATCCGAAATGCGAGTACTTCTTGTTGCAGTTGTCTGCGTAACACAGTGCGGATTCTTCATGGAATACATGTACAATGCAGAGGAAATACCCCACAAGTAGATCCGAGTTGCGAGTACTTCTTGTTGCAGTTGTCTGCGTGACACTGTGAGGATTCTTCATGGAATACATGTACAATGCAGAGGAAATACCCCACAAGTTGATCCAAATTGCGAGTACTTCTTGTTGCAGTTGTCTGCGTAACACGGTGAGGATTCTTCATGGAATACATGTACAAAGCAGAGGAAATACCCCACAAGTAGATCCGAATTGCGAGTACTTCTTGTTGCAGTTGTCTGCGTAACACGGTGAGGATTCTTCATGGAATACATGTACAAAGCAGAGGAAATACCCCACAAGTAGATCCGAATTGCGAGTACTTCTTGTTGCAGTTGTCTGCGTAACACTGTGAGAATTCTTCATGGTATACATGTACAATGCAGAGGAAATACCCCACAAGTAGATCCGAATTGCGAGTACTTCTTGTTGCAGTTGTCTGCGTAACACTAATTCGAATGTAATGCGAGCAGTGAACCCACAGGAGTCCCCAAAGGACAATCCGATTATGTTTTGTATTTATATACTATTTCGATATAAATTCATTACGGAATACTAGTACTAGTACATACTAGCGATGGAAGAACCCTATAGGTAATTATTGTTAGAAGGTACTTTTTTATTTTTCTTTCCTTCTAAATAAGAAGGGCTTCAAAAGAAAACCCGATTAGGTTTTGTATTTGTACACTACTGCAATATAAATCCCTTATGGAATACATATACTAGCTATTAACAGGTACTTTTTTATTTGGAATCCTTCAAAGGATAACCCGATTGTTTGTATTTATATAATGTTGCAATATAAATTGATAACTTCCTTACGGAATACATTTACTAGCGACGGAAGAACCCCACAGGTAATTCCGGTTAGCAGGTATTTATTTGGAAGCCTCCCAAGGACAATCCAGTTATATATGGTATTTAAATAATATTGTAATATATTTTTCATACGAAAAAACACGTGCTAGTAATGGAGAAAAAAAGAGGAATCCTTGAAGGTATCCATATAAAAACCATATATTCACTGATATATAACAGATATTCTGTTTCTGCTTCGTAATTGCGTGTAAATTCCTTGCGAATTACATTTGCAAGCAATTTTTAACCGACTACTAAAGTAGGGTTATTTATGATTTTAAGTTACTTGCTGTATTCTTTAAATACTGGAATCCACCTACCTGCTGATTACAAGCGTTGATGAATTTCCTGTACGGATCCAACGATACACACTGCAGATCACTTTTACTTAGGTAAATTCTTCGTTCTAAACTTTTTATTCTTTTACACAAGTAATTGATTTCTTCCTGACTATTAAACTATATTTTAAGCATTTCACTTTTAACTTCAATTTTGCGCCCGTGCGAAACAGCGAAGCACTGAAACGTGAATGACGAACCGAGGAGGAGAGCGCCCCAGCTAAGTGAGGTTTTACAAATCTACCCTACAAAAATTGATAATTTCATGTTTTATTTTTTATCTACCTCTAAAATTCAGTGCGAAATGGCGGGCGGTACGTGGCTACTACAAGTATTGCTATGCTAATATCGAGAACGAAACTCGAAGAATAATGCATTGCTTTAACGTATAATTGATGATTAAACGAACTTACCTGTAAGTGAAGTTCAATCCCAATTATTCGAGAGCTTCGTTCGAAGATATTAGCATAGCAATACTTGTAGTAGCCACGTACCGCCCGCCATTTCGCACTGAATTTTAGAGGTAGATAAAAAATAAAACATGAAATTATCAATTTTTGTAGGGTAGATTTGTAAAACCTCACTTAGCTGGGGCGCTCTCCTCCTCGGTTCGTCATTCAGTTCAGAGATTTGCTGAGCTGTTTCATGTTTCACGACTAGGGGTGTAGTGTATATGACATGTACACTAGGGAGGGAGGGATGCTAATATCTTCGAACGAAGCTCTCGAATAATTGGGATTGAACTTCACTTACAGGTAAGTTCGTTTAATCATCAATTATTCTTCGAGTTTCGTTCTCGATATTAGCATAGCAATACTTGTAGACGTTTAGAGAAGGTAGTCGTGAAACTAATGATGTTATTAGCTTATCATTATTTTTAATTGTAATAATGATAGCAATATTTTACTCTTTAATTTCAATCTATTGAACAATATATTGGTGACAACAGTATATACTTATGTAATACCGTATATATAACACACTCGGTAATTATGCTACTGATAAGTAGTTAACTGTATTTGCTATGAACATGACGAGTGTAATGTTAACCGAATAAAGTGGAATATCCACTGAATTCTGCAATTTTTATGTAAAATATTCATTAAAATATTTAAGGATAATAAGTAAATTACTTAAATGAGGTAAATATAGATTTGGCAATATTATCGATAATATATATGGTATCCTTTCTATGTAACCCTTGCCAGTACTAAGAGAGTAAGTAATTTGATGATAATAAAATTGTGTTGACTGAAATTTGTTCTTTCCCGAAAGATCCATTTTTTTTGTAGCTTTTGGTCACACTACTACAGCGAGTGTAGCAACGAAAGCAGCAACTATGTCGCCAACCATAAGTAATTCCTAACCTGTAAGTAGGAATAAAAATTATCTATAAAAACACTGTTTTAATTAAAACATTATCTATCTATATATGTATATAAAACATAAAACGTTTGTACGGATGTTTTCTATAGACTGTGAAACCATCCAACCGATATGCCTTAAAATGGTTTCATTTGAAAGGCAATAATCCGAAAGTGGTTTGAGGCCACTAAAATCCATCCATTGATAAAGTAGATTTTCCATTTTTCCCATACAACAATTTGAACAGATTGTTAACACAAAAAACACTGATGTATAATTGTTATCAGAGATTTTGTAAGTGTAGTGGAACACACAGAGCATCCACCAGTCCTTATAAAAAACGAAATCAATGTATTGACTTCTTTTAGAGTTCGGCCGAAAATCACATGAAATATATGTGCTGTAAAAAATACTAAATTGAATAAAATTGGATATTATTATGTTCTAAATTAATTAGTATTTAAGTAGAAGGCCGCAATGAAAATATTTTCTATAGAAAAAATATATAAAATATAATCCTTATTTGTCTAGACTGATTTGACCAATTAGCAAGGACCTGGGTGAACTGCGGTAACCTTATGATCTGTAGAATTAAAACTTGTGTGAAACAATAAGGGAAATTCGATTACAAAGTATTGTAAGGATAAAATTGTTTTCGTGGCGAATTGACGATACACAAACTACTGTTTTCCATCACATATGCAGTAATATGCGTAAGCAGTTGGGATGTTTTTATAAGTGAAACAATATCCGGACTTCAATCCGGTAACGATAGTGTGATTAGTTAAGTATATAATACCCAAAAATAAAATTACTCAATGTTAAAAAAATATGGGTGGAGGCCATTAAGAAACAATCTCATTGTTAAGTTTATAGGATGACCGATATACATATAGGCGGACCGCAGTCGTAAGACTTGAATATAATAAAATCAAACCACAATACCCTAAGTGTACCTCCGTCCTAGAACTGACACCTGCAACATTAAAAACAAGTAAGTAAAAAATAAGTACGTTGAGAGTACGTACTCGTATATTGTAATCCACGAGAACTACTGGCGACAAACTGCTTCGCAGTTTGACAGACGTGTAAAGCATGCAATTGTACTTGTTTGTTGAAATAAATAAATAATAAATACATTATTTTTTGTCTTATTTTACAACATCATTTGATGGCAAAGTTTACCGCTCATTTGTTGAGTATAATGTTGTCATAGTGATAATGTCTGGTTACTTTGGAGGCGGAACCCCGTTGTTGAGGCATGCACATAAGGAGCATAACATTGTATAATTATACAATCTACGGTATACATGTATGTTTTGCATGTATAGAAAATGTTTGTATCTCTAGCCTAGTATGCAAAAATGAATCAATCGTCCGCTAGCACGGAAATATTCAAAAATACGCAATAATCAAAATTTTTACTTTTAATGAAGCAACAAATAAATTAACTAATACATTAAGCAATGGTTAATACAATTAATCGTACATATACAGGGGGTACACAGTAGTATACCTACTATTTGTAATTGCATTATCATTGACCGGCAGGCCAACCAGAAAATAATTCACTCAAGTTTGTTTATTATTATTAAGTAGAAAAAAGACAACTGTTCCGTACGCCTCAGTAAGTTAAAAACCCGTTGAAAATATTAGCTATAGGTACTAAGCCAAACGGTATGTACCTACGGTGTACAAACAGGATGTAGCTTAGTATTCTCTTCAATTCGGCTGAAACTGAACAACTGATCACATCAATTTATAAGAGTTTATAAAAACTTGAATTAAGTTGTCCTCAGATATTCAAATATAATTTGAAATTCGGAATTAGTACTCATAATTTCATATGCCCATATAGGTATCAATTTGTACACATACATTTATTAGTTTACTTTCAGTCTAATTAAATCCATACTACATTATATTTCAATGTCTGAATCGTTATTGTCTTTTTTATTGAAACATGTGCGATGTTATTGTACTTATAATTAGGTACATTTATGTCAATTGCTCCACGATGACATAAGAATGGTATGTTCCCGAATTTATCAATAAGAGAATCTTTCGTGAATCAACAATAGATTTGATAGATAAAATCTCTTAGTTTTATTATTATTATATGTATATCCATTTAGAACTTACGTCTACGGCTGACAGTTTTAGGCGGTTTTTAGGCTGGCTTTGTGTGAGAGTCACATGCATCATTAGACCAGCAGGTCGAACAATTTTTACGCCCCTTACTGCGGTTGTCGGAAACATTACTGAAAAGTTACTGTTGCTTAAGGGCCTGATGACAGGCTTAGCTGGTTATTGAATCGCAGACTTTATGATCAAAGAGGAATTTAATTCACAAGCCACGAAAAAAAAACGGCGTCACCAACGCGTTGTCAACAGAATAGACAGCTACTGTTGTTAAGGTATCACCGTCGGTATTCAGTACCACCGTAACAGTGGTGCGGTTAGCAAAAAACTTTTAAAAGTTGATATTATAATAATTGTTATAACAACTTCACACTACTTCGCCGTCGGCGATAACACTCCGGTGAACTTCAAAGTTCTAGATCAATGAAAGTAGTGCAATTGTCACCCCGATAAGCGCGTCGACGAAGGTTTTTGGCAGTACTAAGATGCAATTTGCAGTTGGCGAGAGAATCCCCTTGGTTCGTGTAAATTGTAAATGGTGTTGGGTTTAAATGAACCTGTTACGTTTACATTTATTGTGAAATAAATAAGTAAATAAATAATATACAGCTATTGCTCGTTGAACAGAAATCCTTCGCAGTTTCATGCGAATAAATAAGTACTTGTTTCAGTTCACCGTATGTTTTCCAGCGTGACGTGAGTTCCTTCAGAAATATATACGTAAGTATATTTTTTTTTGTTTGAGTAAACAGTTACCCCAAAGGTAGATCCAGTTATCAAGTACTTTGTTCAACGAATAACGTACAGTATTAGTTCCGTATGGAATATACGCTAATCAGCTGCATAATGCGGTGAAGATTTTTTCTGGAACACATGTGCAATGTCGTGGAAATACCCCACAAATAGATCCGAATTGCGAGTACTTCTTGTTGCAGTTGTCTGCGTCACACGGTGAGGATTCTTCATGGAATACATGTACAGTGCAGAGGAAATACCCCACAAGTAGATCCGAATTGCGAGTACTTCTTGTTAAAGTTATCTGCGTAACACGGTGAGGATTCTTCATGGAATACATGTACAATGTAGAGAAAATACCCCACAAGTTGATCCGAAATGCGAGTACTTCTTGTTGCAGTTGTCTGCGTAACACAGTGCGGATTCTTCATGGAATACATGTACAATGCAGAGGAAATACCCCACAAGTAGATCCGAGTTGCGAGTACTTCTTGTTGCAGTTGTCTGCGTGACACTGTGAGGATTCTTCATGGAATACATGTACAATGCAGAGGAAATACCCCACAAGTTGATCCAAATTGCGAGTACTTCTTGTTGCAGTTGTCTGCGTAACACGGTGAGGATTCTTCATGGAATACATGTACAAAGCAGAGGAAATACCCCACAAGTAGATCCGAATTGCGAGTACTTCTTGTTGCAGTTGTCTGCGTAACACTGTGAGAATTCTTCATGGTATACATGTACAATGCAGAGGAAATACCCCACAAGTAGATCCGAATTGCGAGTACTTCTTGTTGCAGTTGTCTGCGTAACACTAATTCGAATGTAATGCGAGCAGTGAACCCACAGGAGTCCCCAAAGGACAATCCGATTATGTTTTGTATTTATATACTATTTCGATATAAATTCATTACGGAATACTAGTACTAGTACATACTAGCGATGGAAGAACCCTATAGGTAATTATTGTTAGAAGGTACTTTTTTATTTTTCTTTCCTTCTAAATAAGAAGGGCTTCAAAAGAAAACCCGATTAGGTTTTGTATTTGTACACTACTGCAATATAAATCCCTTATGGAATACATATACTAGCTATTAACAGGTACTTTTTTATTTGGAATCCTTCAAAGGATAACCCGATTGTTTGTATTTATATAATGTTGCAATATAAATTGATAACTTCCTTACGGAATACATTTACTAGCGACGGAAGAACCCCACAGGTAATTCCGGTTAGCAGGTATTTATTTGGAAGCCTCCCAAGGACAATCCAGTTATATATGGTATTTAAATAATATTGTAATATATTTTTCATACGAAAAAACACGTGCTAGTAATGGAGAAAAAAAGAGGAATCCTTGAAGGTATCCATATAAAAACCATATATTCACTGATATATAACAGATATTCTGTTTCTGCTTCGTAATTGCGTGTAAATTCCTTGCGAATTACATTTGCAAGCAATTTTTAACCGACTACTAAAGTAGGGTTATTTATGATTTTAAGTTACTTGCTGTATTCTTTAAATACTGGAATCCACCTACCTGCTGATTACAAGCGTTGATGAATTTCCTGTACGGATCCAACGATACACACTGCAGATCACTTTTACTTAGGTAAATTTTTCGTTCTAAACTTTTTATTCTTTTACACAAGTAATTGATTTCTTCCTGACTATTAAACTATATTTTAAGCATTTCACTTTTAACTTCAATTTTGCGCCCGTGCGAAACAGCGAAGCACTGAAACGTGAATGACGAACCGAGGAGGAGAGCGCCCCAGCTAAGTGAGGTTTTACAAATCTACCCTACAAAAATTGATAATTTCATGTTTTATTTTTTATCTACCTCTAAAATTCAGTGCGAAATGGCGGGCGGTACGTGGCTACTACAAGTATTGCTATGCTAATATCGAGAACGAAACTCGAAGAATAATGGCATTAACACGGCCATGCCCCCTTTAGTGCGCACATGGCCAACAGGGCCACACATGCAGAATGACACCAAAAGCATCACATATGCGTTGTCTGCCAAGAAGCAAAGCAAGAATTGACTTTCAAGCTAAACTATATTACTATACTCACCCTTTTACATTTAAACGTAAACAGTTGAGCATCTGGGTATCTGTGCGGCGCCGGCCCGTCGCGAGCCGTCAGCTCGGCGATACGGGGCTCGTTAGACTCCGCCAATAGAGATTCACCCTCGGCTATCACCTGAAAATATTTTTGACTTACAAACCGTACGTAATGTCTTCCTAATTATTGTATGTATCGTTATATGTTACGAATTTAACATACCGAATATTATTGTAATTTTTTTATGTAAAGCTGCTTACTTTTTTCATTTATTAATATTTCTCGTTACAAAAGGAGGGAAAGTATGAGTAAAGTCTTTGTAGTGTTTGGGTTTAATATGTGGATAATGTAGTTCACATTAGTATCTCTCACTCTATATACACCACACTAACACTTTTTATTACTACAATACAATCCCGTTTGCTTTAGCATCTTCTTTTAATTTTCTGGAACAGTTTCTATAATAAAACTACCCACTTTTTCTCTTCTCTTAGCACCAGTATGTCCTACCCACCCAGATAAATCACTCAACTTTTGTAACTGCACTAGCGTCTTCTCCTCTGCAAATCATAACTACAATAACACTATAACAGAACCCCAATTCTCTATCACCACCAGCGCCCTCTACAAGCACCCACCGGTAAGCTAGCGCCCACGAGCGCGGCGGCGTGCTCCGGCCAGCGCAGCGCGGGCGCCGCCCTCACGGCCACGCGCGCGGTGTCGCCCGCGCGCCCCAGCGAGATCCGCAGCGACGACACGCCGCGCGCGCCCCACCACGCTTCCAGCACGCAGCATGCGCCTTCTGTTGGAAATAATAGTTTAATGTAGTTTCTTAGATCATCGCAACATGCGCCTTCTAGTAACGTTAACAATGTGTTTAGTGTAGTTTCTTCCATCATGATAGATGGCGTTGTACAAGCGGCTGAATCAGGTGGTTGAGATTTTTTGAGTTAGATTATGCACCATAAACAAATGTTTCTAGAGCAAAGGACCACTATCAACTTACAGACAAATAGCGCGTTATTCAGAGAATCAGTACTTTCTTTTGTTTGTGTTACTCCAGTCAGGGGCCATCCATAAATTGCGTCACACGTTAGTAACGTTGCATGACAAGGGGTGGGAGGGGGTCCTAAATTTCGTGACGTCACATTTCAAAATCGAATAATTAGTATGTATAGGTAAATATTAAAAAACAATTAATGGAAATAAAACTTATTTCGGAACTGTTGTTTTAATTTAATAAGTCACACTAGGGGAGGGAGGTGTCACAAATGTGACCAGCTGTGTCAAGGACGGGCGAAGGGGTCAAAAAGTCATGAAATTAGCGTAATGTAATTAGTAGAGGCGACAGTGACAACTTAGCACGCTGGCTTGTCTGCTTGGTTGTCAATTATTCACTTGTCTGTAGCAGAAGTATTGTAGATGGAAAGTAGTGAGGTAAAATTGGAGAAAAAAAAAAACAATATCTGACCTGCAGGTTGCACCCAAGGTACATTTGTCACGTTATGAGGCTCCGGACCTTCTAGTAAAGTTACAGTAAAGGAGCGGCAATTACACCTGAAAATATAATACATTGCATTGAAAGTCCATCTGGAAGTAAATAGCGACATCTTAGGGCCTTATTCATAAACGCTTAGTAAACTTTAGCTACTACAGTTTAATATAAGTTTTATCTTAATCGTTTTTTAAGAGTGAAAGAAACAAAACACTTGATAAGCCTGTTAAAACGCTTGTTTTTAAGTATAAGAGACCTGATAAAACAGACAATGTAACTAAACTAACTAAATCAGGTTCTACACCACCTTTGCATTCCTAGGTCTGCTGGAAGAAATTTCTAATAGAAATAAGCAGTACCTTTGTACAAAATTTCTATTAATTAATTATCAAATTAAATACCCCGGCTGCGTCTGTCTGTGTTCATACGAACGCGATAAATTTAAAAACTACCGAACGGATTTTTATACGGTTTCCACTAATAGATAGTGTAATTCCTGAGGAAGGTTTAGGTGTCTAATTCATTATCATTTTAATTAAATTGACCGAAATCCACGCGGGCGAAGCTGCGGGCGGAAGCTAGTAAATAAATAAAATGGACTCCAAGACTAACGTATGAAAGTTATAAAGCTCGCCGGTAGTAGGATGCGCGGCGGTGAGCGCCACGTGCAGGTGGTGCGCGCGGCCGACGCGCGCGTGCCCCGACGACGACACGCGCACGTACTCCGCGGGGGCCGACCACACTCTGAAATGGATGGAGATTGTGTTAGCAATTGACTTCTTTAATCACATGCAGCTTAATATATTTATTACAACCTATTAGTGAGAATATTTATTTCGAATGGATAACAACTACCGGCTGTTTTCAATAATCTATCTATTCGTACTGCTATCTTTGGATAAGTTAGTAGATAAAATAATAACCAAATCTATGACGTTCAGGTGCTAAGTAGGATTAGGATAAAATTGAATATTAAGATTTACCATTTACTTATTACCCTGTATAAAATTGTAATAAAGAATGTCAGTCTGTGTTAAATAAAATATAAGACAATCACAAATTCCGAATGTACCTTTCACCATCTATATATAAAAAAGAAAGTTGTGTTAGTTACACTATTTATAACTCAAGAACGGCTGAACCGATTTAGCTGAAAATTGGTGAGGAGGTAGCTTAGAATCAGGAGACGGACATAGGATACTTTTTATCCCGGAAAATAGACCTGTTCCTGTGGGATAAGGTAAAATTTTGTTATATGTAGTTGATAGATTAGTTATTTATACAGATATAAAATAAAGCTCGGGGATGGATATAGGATACTTTTTATCCCGGAAAATAGACCTGTTCCTATGGGATAAGGTAAAATTTTGTTATAAGTGTGTAGTTGATAGATTAGCGGGAGCGGGAGCGTGAGAGGGAGAGGGAGAGGGAGAGGGAGAGGGAGAGGGAGAGGGAGGAGCACACAGAAACTGTAACGGCTAAGAACGGCTGTACCGATTTTAATGATTTCTGATTTGTTACATTCTTAGGCGATACGAAGTTCGCCGGGTCAGCTAGTATTTAATAAAGCAGTACTCACTTGCCAAAAGCATGAATGTACGGATATTTGGTCAAGCGCACTCGCACATCCAAGGAGCCAGTGCCACGAGTAGTGACCACGCCGTTAGGAGAGAGCGAGATAGCATCATGTCCCATCTCTCCCTCCGACCACGTCACGGGTTCGTCGCCGCCGCCTCGATGTTTGAGGGTAACCTCTCTGCAATGATAACATTTATTTTAAATGTCAAAAACTAACGGATTACTGGATAAATAAAAAAAAATCTGTCCAACACATTGTTCTTCTTCAAATTATGAGTGCCTGATAAGTTTATAATAATTTGATGGATTTTCATTTCCATATATCCTGTAGTATAAATATCAATTTGTACTCACTGTACTTCATCCGTCCAAGCAATAAACAACTCTGGTGGAACAATCTCCAATGGATCGATGGCCACTCCCGATGTTTGGCCTTCAATCTAGAAATGTAATAAAACATAATTATTACACACTATTATCAAGAGTATATAAATAAATACCTACATAAAAATAAGCTCGCAATACAATTCACACACAACAAATATGAGAGAGTATTTATTTGCCTCCTGAAAACTTATCTCAGCCAGAAATCCAAACCCAAAAATACTATCTTGCAGTAGATAGAATCACTATTAAGGAGTTTTCTATAATATGACATGATTTAAAACATGTCCCTATCATTGTAGACTGCATATAATATATGCATTCTGTGATAAAATTATTCGCAGTTTTATGCATAACAACAAATCCAAATAACTCAATCAAATTACTGTAAAAGTTAGAAATTGTTTACCTTTTTTGACAGAGTTTTCCCAGCAATGGAATACAGCCTGGCCGTCACTGTGAACGGTCCAGAGCTGGCCGCCATAGCTTCAGTTATAGTTCCGTTCTCCGTCGACCTCAACAGATCTACGTTAGCTTCACCTTCCACCGTCAATCTGATCAGCATCTCTTGTCCTGCTGTCAACGGATGTCCCTCTTTATCAAACACCACACAATGAATTGTGAACTCTTCGCCGTGAACGATTAAGCTTGCAGGCCTTAAGGAGACTCGAATTGAATGTGGTTCCACAACTGTCAACGACGCTGAAGCCACTTCTGTCAATCCCGACATAAGACGAATCGAGGTAGAACCGATTTCTTTAGCTTTTACTAAGCTGATTGAGTCTTCTAGTAATGCGATTCCTGTGTCTGGAACGTTCATCGTGTATAATGTATCGGCTACATCTTGAATTGTAAGTCGACCGGCGCGTGCTCTCACAACCCTGAAAATAAAATTCAGTATTGAATGAAAATTGAACTATGCAAGTATGTAAGCGTGTTTAATATAATGAAGCTAACCTAGCAGCTTAGCTAAACTTAATCAGAACACAACTATACTAATAATTATTAATTATTATAATAATTTACAATAATAATAATTATTATTATTGTACAAAGTAGTTTATAATAATAATTATAGTTGTTGTATAGCAATACCTCCTTCCTTTCTTATCTCTTCTTTCATGTTGGACAAATCTGAACCATCAGGTGAACGGTCTATTTGTTGGTCGGCTATTTACATAAAACTAAGTAGTAGATAAAAGTAGTAGACTTTTGACGCCTTCTAAAGAACATACCTGTATCGTAAACTATCCCCCGGCGCAACGAAAGCAGTAGCTGGAGTCAACACGACACTAGCCACGACTCTCAAGTTGAAGTCCGTACAAATGTCTTCAAGGCATACAATTACGCGACACTCTCCCATCGCCTGTCCGTACAGCAGCACTGAGTGAGACCGCAGCCCTTTGGCTTCGAGCTCAGCTATCCCGCGAGGAGGTTCGTAGTCCGTATCACGCCATCGAACCAAGCTAGAAATGACAATAATGGCAAAATGTATGTAAATGGTTTTTAATGTAGCATAAACATTAAGCAATGAAGTTGTAAATATATTTGTAGTTTAACTGATGGAAAAAAGCAGCAAAAGATGCCAGGTTCCATTCCCAGTTCAAATTATGTAACAAATATGGTGTGTGTCTCTAGTAGTGTTCTCTTCTCTTTGTTTATGTGTTTTGTACACTTGTAACTCAGGTAATCTTTGTAGATGAGGAGCTATAGAGCATAAGCTCTTGGTTCTAAGGGGTTCTTGTAGCTCATAAACTCTTATAAAAATACTCAGAAACAGTAGTTTTTAAAGTACTCAAAACTCCCCAAGGTCTTAATGATTTCACTGGGGATTATGATGCACAGGTCTCAACTTAGTATAAATGATATAAATAGAATTGATAAAGCCGCATACTTACTTGACTAATAGATCCTCTCCATAATGGTCACCAACATTCTCAATAGACCAATTAAAACTAACTCCTTCCAGCGTTGAAAATTTATTTCCTACAAAAAGCAAAAAAAAATATATCGACACTTGAAAGGCAAAAATTACCAAGTGTCACTTGTTGGGCGATATTGAATTATAAAACTTATAAACATCACTAAATTAACCAAAAATTCTGCATCGGTTGATCATAATATGATCATATTATGATCTATATGATCTATTATTATGATCATACAAAAAATTTCAGAAGAATATAAGCAATGCAGTTTTAATGGACTGCTTAAAAGGCACTGCTATGTAATCCGATAAAAGATTTCAGGGCAGTGTCAGATTGTCTTTGCTGGATTATCGAATACTGCCTACTTGAATGCCTAAAACCCTGTATAGTCCGGAATTTTTTATATATGAGTACCTTGTAATCTGACTTATTACAAATCAAAAAGTCTATTTGAACTATTATGAATAAAATTTTTATGTACAGTCAACAGTGATATGCGTGTTGGATTACAGAGGGCACCGGCTTAGACTGGGTCTGGATTCTGCAGGTCACTGTATGCCTAACCCAGTTATAAATGTCCAACAGGTGGGCCCAGCTGAGCATGGTGATTGCTTCCATGCTTCAGAGAGCATGTTAAGGAGTTTGTGCTAGTCATTAACCTTAGGGCTTAACAGACATGATAGATTGGTGTTTTAGTTATCTTTTAACACCATTAATACAATCTTACAGATTTTGAGAAAAACGGTCTACAAAAAAAATGGAACTTGTTACATCCATTCCTACCTCTAGGGTTGGATATAACAGTGTAAAGGGATGGTTGTAACATTGTGAATAAAAACAATACACTGTTTTGACGACCCGTGTGGCGCAATGGTTACCATACCGGACCGCCGCACCGAGGGTCCTGGGTTCGATTCCCAGCGAGGCGGAAATTTGAATGATGAGTTTGAATTTCTGTTCTCGGTCTGGGTGTGAATGTCCTTGTCTAGTGTGTTGTCCATGGCACCCACGACACAGGGAATCCTAGTGTGGGGCTATGAGTGTGAAGCGTTATTTATTTATTATTTATTTATTTACTGTTATTCCCATAAAAATTCAAAAATTATAGTTAAGAATTTCCCATTCTTTTATTATTTTTTTAAGAAATAACCAATGGTAAGTAATGTAAGTTGTGGCTCTGCTATATACTCTATGTCTATGCTATATACTCTATGCACTATGCTACATACTTGATGTCTTGTTTTAGCAATACTGACTACTGAGAGTATTGAAACAAAGAACTTAGACACAAACCTTGATCATCATAGGCAATTACTTCAAAAGCCTCTGGTGCTTCCTCTAAATACAGCTTCCAAGTTGTACTTATAACTTTCAAAGCACTGATCCTATCTATATCTACATCTCCACGTAATATCTGAAACATAGACATATAATTATGTCATACACTGTTTTTAGACTGAAGTGATGCATAAATAGTTGACATGTGAAAATAGAACCATAGAAATTTTCGTTCTATAATAATAAAGGAAAACCCTTTAAAATGTGTAATTAAATATGTAATACTAGCCTTATTACGATGGCATCAGGTTACATCTTGAATTTTAACCTTAAGTATAGGAAATATCAGTTCCCGCCAATTTGAATATCGCACTCTTACCTCGCCGGTGTTGACTTCTTCGGCTAGTATTATGACAGAACCAGGCGGTGAGGATCTTTTGGACACAGAAACACGCGCAGCTTGAGAGCAGTGACCCCAGGTGTCTTCATAAAGGGGTTCAATATCGATGATGTCATCTCGAGACAAAGTCCTATGAAACAAGCGTTATTCAAGGAATAATATGCACAAGACCAATATTATTATTCATTTCATAATATAACACTTACCAAGTATAACAGCCGCCTTCATTAATTTCAAATGTAAAATTTACATTCAAATTTTCAAACCATGGTAGAAGCACTCTTGGTGTGTTAATTTTGGCACTATCACAGCTATTTGCACAATAATATAACACGACACCGAGGAATATAATTCTCGGCAACCGTTCCATCTTTTCCAAGATAATAACTATTTAGTTACATAGATAAAATGTTAGGAAGCTTTTGAAAACACCTGCAAAATACCTCCTTTTCTAACCTACACTACAGACAGTTGAGACAGTACAGACCACTTTGTTTGACAAATAGAATACAGTGTTGCTATCTATTGAGAAATTTAATGGTGAGGGTAAGCGTTGGGGGTAAGTGATATAACAGATAGCTTTTAGCGTTATTGGAATGTATTATCCTGAGGTATTATCAGTCTAAGAAATAAAATAATTATATTTACGAAACGACTTTATATTTTTCCGTTTAGTTAAGTGACATGACTATAAACAACAACGTTGCTAAGCTACAACACTTTCCCTCAGTTAACTAAACCAAGCTCTCCTCTGAGATGCATGAATGTTATTCTTGGAAGTGGTTTCGTGAGAATATCTGCGATTTGTTCAGAGGAACTCACTCTTCTAACTTCTAGTACATTATCTGCAACTTGCTCACGCACAAAGAAGTGCCTCAAACCAATGATGTTTTAGTATAGATACGTTATGCCCTTACAAATCAACCGAAAAATTTGTTCCGAAACACACACACGTTTATCTTTTGTTTCCCTACACCAATCAGGCAATCACTACATTGGTAAATTATGTAAAAGGGATAGCTTTACTAAAACTATAATAGTGAAAAAGACAGCTAGTGTTTGTCGTTCGCGTAACCAAACGTTGACCAGTGTTGCCAACAAATAAAATTGTGCAAAACAACTTAATATTACGTTATGAAAATTATACTTATATTCGTACATCAACTTTAAATCTTAACAATTTCTACTAAAACTGACTTGTTTTCAATCTGCACATCCTCTTGATTTTCAGTTTAAACTAGATTTAATTTTGGTGGTCTAAACTAAAAACTGTGAAGATATCGAAAAAAATTTAGAGTAGGCAACTCTGCCCATTTCCACAATATTGTGGAGATTATCGTCACTTATCGTGCAGATGATTTGATTGGTTGGCTTCGGCAAAGACTAACAAATTCAGTACAGTCAGTAGATTGAAAGTACCTAAAAATAAACTTAAGGAAGGAAGTTGTAATTTCAAAACTATTTTATGCAATATTTTGGGATTTCGGTAATGAAATATTAAATATGGTGACACATTTACGAATAAAGTAAATACGCTAACTTATAGGGACCACGACCTTTTTCATGTATATGTCAGCCTAAGCAGTAGGTATGGCGCGTTATTCACTAACTTATTTATTATGTAGGTAGGTTGAACCACAGTATAAATATATTAGATTCCTTTACTGTGGTTGAACCTTAATCGCGTATGGTGAAAGACGTACTCAATACGAATACGATTAATTTATGAAACCACAATTTATTGCATGTAAACAACTCATCAATACATACTTCACATCTAATATATATTTACACTAAGGGTTGCTATATTATATATATTTTATACGAATATTTTTACAATAAGGGTTAAATTTTTCTATTTGCTTATCGACGGATACAAAATAGTTTTAAGTATTATATACTTTTTAATTTATATTATACGAGTAACCGCCCTTGCTTTGCTTCGGTTTTCTTATTTTTTTACACCTTGGGTTACATTATTGGAGTTTTATTAAGAATCCCTAATTTTTTTGAAAATATAATATAGCCTATGATACTCGGGAATAGTGTAGCTTCCCAACAGTGAAAGAATTTTTCAAATCGGTTCAGTTGTTTCGGAGCCTATTCAATGCAAACAAAAAATCAAATCTTTTCTCTTTATCCGATCAACAGTTGACGCCATTTTATGTAATATGATATTAGTATAGATTATTCATGAATTTCTTTATGTTAGGCTCTATTACAATACTCGATACTAATACGGTACGGCTTTATTACAATAGGTACGTGTACTCGTGAGAAAATTATCTCTGTACTTAACAATAAACATACAAATGGGGACAGCATCGATATATCGTCACTTCTGTATATGTTAATCTATGTCCGCCCTATCTGCCGTCCTAACGAAGAGTGCAATAAGTCCAGTTTTTGGGCAAATTGATTTAAGACCTTATGTAGTTACGGATATGGTCTAAAGTTAATTTGCCCAAAACCTGGACTTATTGCACTCTTCGTTAGGACGGCAGCTATGTTCGGCCGGCGTTGTCATGCCGCCATATTTTTTTTGTTAGAGAAATATTGAAATTATATAAAATGCAATAAATCATGATAACTGACGTGTGGTATGTTACTCCATGAATTTTAATTCTTTTACTTGTGTAATTAGTGCATTTACGCATAATACACGAGGGCATTTTAACGCTGTATGTCAAATCTCAAGGATTTCTGGCAACAATAAAAGCGTGCGTATCGACAGAGTATTGACAGAGCGACTGCGAGCAGTTGGGCTAATTAGCCCAAGTTACGCTCTTCATCTTCGGCGCGCTAGTAACATATCTACCTCTATTTTTATAATATCATTGCCTCAAACGAATATGTTTGGTTCTTTTATGATACTCAGGGTTGTGAGCTAATTTCACTGCAGCTTCATTGTCGACGCTTAGATTTGGTACTGAGCTGAGCGTGGTCAATTCTTTGAATAGCCTTGTAAGCCACACCATTTCTCTCGCAGCTTCGCTTGCGGCGACTAGCTCTGCTTCTGTTGTTGAAATAGAAACGGAAGCCTGTCGTTGGCTTAGCCACGATATCGCTCCTCCTGCGTATCGACACAATACTCCGGTTGTAGAGCGTCCTGTGCTGAGATCTCCTCCGTGATCAGCATCACTAAAAGCATCTAAGTAGTCCTTTCTTGCATTGGAATTATATTTTATACCATACGACATGGTGCCTTTTAGGTATCGCATAATCCTTTTGACTTTAAGCCAATCTGCTTTGGTAGGTGCTTCGAGCTTTCGTGACACTATACCTACTGCATAAGCAATATCAGGGCGAGTTGCAACCATTAGATAGGCCAATGCTCCAACTGCTTCTCGATATGGAAAGTGAGCATTGTCGTCAGCTTTCCCTGTTTCAACAGTTTCTTTTTCTATAGGGGTTGAAATTGGGTTACAATTCATCATCCCAAATCTTTCTAATACTTTCTTAGTATATGCTTCTTGTTTCAGTATGATTGAACCATCACATTTCGAAATCTCCATACCCAGATAAAATGAAGCTGATTTCGTAGTTATCTTTATTCTTTGTTTAAGATCATTAAGAAATTCTTCTGCCATCTTTTGATCACTTGCAGCTATGAGACCGTCATCGACATAGAGTGATAATAAGATTTTCTTGTCTCCTTGTCTCTTTATGTAAAGACATGTATCTGCACAACTTTGTTTAAATCCTAGTTCTATTAGAATTTCATGAAAACAGTGATTCCAACATCGTGGTGCTTGTTTCAAACCGTAAAGACTCCGATTAAGGCGACAAACTCTCTCTGTGCCATCTTCAAAGCCTTCGGGTTGTTTCATATATATCTCTTCTGTTATTTTTCCGTATAAGAATGCTGTCGTTACATCAAACTGTACAAGGTAAAGATTTTCTGATGCAGCAACGCTTAAAAGGGAACGAATAGTAGTCATTCTTGCTACTGGGCTAAACGTCTCTTGATAATCGATGCCTTCTTGCTGTCGAAATCCCTTCACCACTAAGCGTGCCTTGTAGCGTTCGATCATGCCATCACTGTTCCTTTTCAGCTTGAATACCCACTTGCAAGGTATGCATTTCTTATTGGCTGGTAAATTTTGGAGAGTCCAAGTATCATGCTCCTTTAAAGAAGATAGTTCTGCCTTCATTGCAGACAGCCACTTTTCTTTATTGTTACCATTAATAGCCTGTTTAAAAGTTACGGGTTCTTCGCATAATACATGGTTTAATGATGTTACATAATCGTTGAATTTTTCTGGTCTTTTGAGTGAAGATCGATCACGCAGATCATACCTCTGTTCTTGACTTTGGTTGATACTGTCATGAAACTCGTCATCTCTGATATTATCATCTTCATCACAATCTTCTCTCTCTAATTCAAGCGATTCTCTTGTTTCTTCTGGCAACGGATCACAGACATTATCAGTTTCCACTTGAGCTTCTCTCTCTGGCTCAATAGGTTCTATGTCGTCATTTGTAAGTTCTACTGGCTCTGTTGAATGTATATCATCTTCAATTGTACGCTCCACTATGATTTCATCTCTAGAAGTATTGCAATCCTGTGACACTTTCAGTTGAAATTCATTTATCGCGTTTTCATTACCTATCTCAGTCTTTGCATCTTCTGATGATAGAGGTGATTCATCGAAAATGACGTCTCTCGACCGAACAAGACGATTTTTCTTGCCGTCAGTAATCCAAACTCTGTAGCCGTCTTCATCATATCCGATAAGATATCCTTTAATGGCTTTCTTGTCCATTTTTTTTCGTTTTTGTTTTGGAATGTGTACAAAACATCTACTCCCTATTATTCTGAGATGTTTTATGTTCGGCTTTTTTCCAAACCAGACTTCGAAAGGGCTCTTGCATTCTACTCTTGATGCACCTGTTCGATTTAGTATATAGGCCGATGTGTTTATCATTTCAGCCCATAGTTCTTGTGGAAGTGGCTCGTGCGCGTACATAAGTGATCTTCCAGTCTCGACAAGAGTTCGGTTTTCGCGCTCACTACACCCATTTTGCTGTGGGGTATAAGGCATAACCAACCTTTGCTTGATACCATGTTTATCTAAAATATGTTTGACACTTCTGTTGTCGAACTCTCCTCCGTTATCGCTCAGAATAGTTTTAATTGTATAGCCTTGAGTTTTGACCGACTGAATCATAATCTCAAGTTTGTCTTTAACTTCACTCTTATTGCGCATGAAATAAACCATTCGATAGCTAGAGTAGTCGTCTTTAAAAAGTACATAATATTGAAACTTGGTACAGCTTGGTTTAAATGGTCCACAGACGTCAGTGTGAATTAATTCCCCGGGTTCGGTTGCTCTCGTTCTCGTACTGAACTTTAATCTGTGAGCTTTCCCATAAACACAACCTTCACACGTATCTTTATCCAAAGGTAGATCGATATCTAACTCTCTCTTGATAACTGCCTTGACATGCCTCTTATTCTGATGTCCAAGTCTTTCATGGTACAGTTGTAAAGTGGCTGCAGACAGGCATACTTCGATTGGTTGAGCTGGTCGTACATTCTGAACATCTAACTTGTACAGACCGCCTCCGCGACACCGCCTTCCAGTTAAGCAAATATTGCCGTTGATGCTTATCTCACACATATCTATCCTGGACGTGAACAGTATATTTGGATTGCTATCGTGTGCCGCTAGTACTGAAAATAAGTTTTTCTTGATCTCTGGAACATACCACACATCTTGTAGAGAAATCATATTCGTGTTCGACTTAATAATGATAGATCCTTTTCCTTTAGCACATATGGTGTTTCCATCGGCTGTAGTTACTTGGTGGGTCACATCAAAAGGTTTGAATGTCATGAATAGATCTTTTCTGTTTGTGATATGGCTAGTCGCTCCATTATCAATGAACCAGTTTTCTTTGTCACATTCAATCGCAAATGTTTGTGTATTAAGTGACATCAATAACATGTTTGCTCCTTGATTTGTAGGATGAGAGAATTTTGAAGTGGTATTCTTGGGTGGTTTTCCGTCTTGGATCCATTTTGCACAATCTCTTACACGGTGTCCTACCTCATGACAATAATTGCACTTCAATTTCTTATCCTTCAACTTCTTATGCTTATTAGAAGTGCTTGCTGATAAAACTTCCTGATCAGGTAACTTTTTATTTGACAAAGCTCTCTCATAAGCACATAGATGAGTGGTCAGGTTCTCTACAGTCCTCTCAGTTTTCGACATTAAAAGCCAACTGCTGCGGAATGCAAAATATTCTTCGCTGAGAGTATCTAAGATTTTACAAACAAGTAGCAATTCCGGTAACTCGTTAGATTTATCTTTAACAATTTCGATATTTAAATCGTTCCAGATATTCTTTAGTTTCGACATGTGACTTGCTACGTCGTCTGATGGATCTCGTTTAGCTCCAAAGAATTTCATGCATAAATCATATGACTTATCTTCACAGCTGCCGTCAAACAGCCGGTGTAGTTCCTGCCAAACTTCTCGAGGTGTGTTAAATCTCATCACTTTCTTTAAGGTTTCGTCGTTCATATTGGTGCTAAGAATCAACAGAGCGCTGCTTTCTGCCTTCTTGAATTTCGCTAAGTCCGAGTCATATGCAGAAATTTGTGCGTCACCTGCGCCTTCTAGCAACACGGGCTTGGTATATTTTCCATCTATTACCTCCATTGCACGTTCTGTGTCACGTAATAAAATAGAAATTTTGTACCTCCATGTCTCCCAATTACTTTTTCCTTCTAGCAGACCGATCTTTACTTTCGCAGAAATAGATTCCATTTTAATAACTAACTGGGCCCATAACCTGATATAACAGATAGCTTTTAGCGTTAATGGAATGTATTATCCTGAGGTATTATCAGTCTAAGAAATAAAATAATTATATTTACGAAACGACTTTATATTTTTCCGTTTAGTTAAGTGACATGACTATAAACAACAACGTTGCTAAGCTACAACAGTAAGCACGGGTTATGTATCGTTATTTCAATGTCGACCCTTGATTCACCGAGAAAGTGAGCATTGAAAAAACATTTTGTTTAGGCATGCAATGAAAAACCTATAACTAAGTTGTTGAAGCAGTGTTTTAATAATGTGTTTGCGCATTTCATATCTAACTAAGATACCTTCCGTTTAATGATTCAATGCAAGCTAAAATCAATTAAGATAAAATGAACATGAAGTCACATTTTACTAAGAAAAATGCATTAAGATAGTGTTAATTTTATTTTCAAAGTCACGCAAAATATCGATAGGAACATTTTCATAATGTCGACAAGAACAGCAATGCCTTTGTTCTGGCAACATTTTTGCATTTGAGTTGTCAAATCGACTTTATTTGACATATATATATATTATATTACTTACTCTAACTGGATACAACATTTTGTAGAGGTACTTGAAGACCTCTAATGTCACGTCGGAATGACCATTCGACCAACCACACGCTGGATTGAGGTTTTCCGTCATAATTAAATTGTAGGGTTCCACAGTTACTTAGAAAAACTATGTCCTATTGCGATATCGTTCTTCAAAATGTTTTCTAATAATTTTTCTGGTGGTATTATATTGAATTAACACATTTTATTATAATTTCTTTAGAATTATGTCATTAAAACTGATTTTTTTTATATTCGATTAGATTTTGAAAATTCTTTTACCAATAGAAAGTCACATTATTTGTGAATGTCACAAGCTATCGGCTTTTAGAAATTTATCCCTTAAGGGTAAAAATAGGGGTTGGAAGTCACTTTCACAATGAAAATTTTAACACATTTTTCTTTTGGAAAATCATTCCATAAAGGGTTAATTTAGGGAATGGAATATAGTACGTAACTTCGTGATTTTTGAAGTTATATTAGCGCCAGATAAGAAACGAAATTTGGAAATAATAATATGTATGTAATACGATTTTTTGACAAATCATCCCCTAAAGGGTAAAGTAAGGGGGTGCAAGTTAGTATAGAATATTGTCAGTTTTGAAGTTAATGGTGAAAATTTATATATGAGCTTATGCTTGGCACAAAAACATAACTATATACTATCAAGGTTTTCTCAAAATTCATCCCCTAAGGGGTAAAACTAAGGGGTAAAACTAAGGGGTTGTAAATATTTAAGAAACTTCGTCATTTTTGAACTCAAAAATGTGAAAATTAATATGTAAGCTTATAATTAAAAACAAAAATTAATTATGATAGTTTTTTTCAATTCATCCCCTAGGAGGTAAAAACAGGGGATGTAAAATTATACGAATCTTCGTTAATTTCGAACTCAGAAATGTGAAAATTAATATGTAAGCTTATAGTTAGAAACCAAAATTTACTTAAAGGGAGAGAGAGACGGAGTGGGAGAGTTTTTGTCACCTTATTGTAATAATCAAATGAAACAATATTATTTATTACGGTACATTTCTTTTATTTTAAATGCACAACACTTATAAAATATTTTAACACAATTGAATGATATAACCTGGGACTATAGATAACATGGACACAATACAAAAATGGTCATTCCGTTGTGACGTCATTCGTCTTCAGGTATTCTACGAAGTTATATCCAGTTAGAGTAACTTAATTTAAGTATATCCATGGAGTTGGCAATAGAGTGAATATCAAAATTTAAAACAGCAAGCAGGCACTACTTTATACACTACGGTAAAAAGTTGAAGCCGTTGAAGGGTATTCCCCTTCAACTTATTTCATAATCAGCCAGCTATACTCCACGCGATTTGCAGCCGAAACAAATGTAAACAAACCATTAAAATGGTTTTCTAGTGTTTTCCCTAACTGACTTTAATTTGTACACCAAATGCTTTTTATTTAGACAAACTACTCATTAAGACAAAACAGTACATTAAGTTAAAAGTTTCAAATCGCTTCTTGGAAATAAAATTCTCATTGCAAAGTGTTTAAACTTTAAATGATGGCAATGTTAATTGATTTTGTTTGTTTCCACATTTACTCGGAATTTATAATTATTATCAATCAATATGTATTTATTTAAGAATTCACAAATACCTTAATGAGTAGTTTGTCTAAATAAAATGCATTTGGTGTACAAATTCATGTCAGTTGGTAAAAAATCCTTTAAAACGATTTTAATGGTTTGTTTACATTTGTTTCGGCTGCAAATCGCGTGGAGTATAGGCTTGAGTTGAGCTGAACTTTTATTTTATCTTTACGTTTATTCTATTGGTTTAAAAAAATAAAACCAGTAATGTCAAACTCAAACGCAATTGCAAATTCATAAATGTCAAAACTTTACAAATGGCTGCTTTGTGTTCGTCTTGTTGTGTATCGTATTTAAGTGTGAATCATTTAATAAATATACCAAAATGTTTGCAATAATTAATGAGATATTGATTATTTAAAGGAATTTGTACAGTGAAAATTTATAAACCTAGGCTAGACTTCAGGAATCACAATGTCCGTCGACAAGGCTGCTGAAATAAAAGGCAACGAGATCGATAAAATCAAACGTCGTCATAAAACCGACGAGAGTATTGTTGCGACAGCAGTTCTAAAAGGAGGTGAAGATACATTCCAATATATTAAAATGGAGAACGTGGATGATGGTGCAGGAAAACCTACGGAGCTGTGCTTGCAGGCCAGTGTCCACTTGATGTCCAGTACTACCAGCAGCCTAGCGGATACTCCAGGAGACTCTGGTGTGTTGTGCTTGGACAGTGAAGCCTCTGAAGCTACTAGCCAAGCCCTCATGTCGCACAGTCTCATCGGAGCCGAAGAACTCATCTGCGACAGTCAGTATGATGCAGCTCCTTCAGGCTCTCAAGAAATGATTAAAAGCACTACCAGTAGCATCATGACTCGTAGTGACATAGACAATCAGAACATAGGAGTGCCAGATGATATTGTGCCTGAACTTCTAGTGGAAGCCAACAAAAAACCATCCATGTATGAAAATTTACCAGATGTTGTTTTAAAAGCTTTAGAAAGTGAGAAGGTGTGCAGTGAAGAGGTAAAGAAACCTGCACTGAGAACAAATGAGCCAAAGAAATCATTATCTGAAGATATTGTGTATAGAAGAAGGTGTAGAAAAAAGTCACAAAATGGAAGTTCGCAAAAGAAACGGGTATCATTTCATGAAGATATATTGAACAATACAAGGACAGATAATATTCACATCGAGCGAGGATTTGTATCTTATGGACCTGACAGTTCATATTGTGATAGGTTTAGAAAAAAGAACAACATAATGACAGATAGATTTTCATGGTGCGCATCAGGTGATAAATCAAGTGATAAATCTCCTAAATATGCTGCAGATGTTGCGCAACAAACAATGTCTGATATACTCACATATGGTGATTCTAAGCAAGATAGAAGTGGCATATTTGAGTACTGTCAAGACTATCATAACAAGAAAAACAATAATTCCAAGGACAAAGACAATAATAATGAGCCTGCTCCAAAGGAGAAACTTTACAATTGTGATTCTAACAGTTCTGACTCGAACTTCAGCTGTGATTCAGAGTCATCGTCCAGTGATTCATCTTCATCTCATTCCAATAAACATGAAAGCACTGTCATGCATAGGAAATGTGACAAAACCCAAAAATCTTACTCATGTGATGGTTTTGACAATGGTCATGTTGCATTTATGCGAAAAACATACTTTTCTGAAGCAGACATTGATCAGTCCCATGAACGCATGAAAATGCCCCTAGAAGTTTCACAAAGTCCAAATCATACTGTCAAATCTGTTTTGAAAAAGAAAAGATACATAACTACCAATGTAGTAGAAGAAAGAAAGCAGAATAACAAAGTTTTAAGCTTACTGGATGCTAACAATATTATGGATTCTTTGAAAAATTTCTATAAAAACTTTAACTTCAATTTTACTGCTGAAAAAGGACTGCCTGAAGCTAGTTTCGAATTGAATAATGTTGTAGAAGCTGTACCTTGTGATGTTAATCAAAATAGAAAACTATGTAAAAGCTTAGATTCAGGCTTTCAAATAGATGATGAGGATGATTTTGTTGAAATCAACCTTAACCCTCAGTCTGAAACAGATAAACCCAAAGATATAATGTCAACCTCCAAAACTATTAGTGGGGATAGAACACCTAATGAGGGATCACCTCGGCATAAGTTAACCCTCAACATGAAAGCTCAACATGATAAGAAGCTTGTTAATAAAGCAGATGCTTTTCCTCCCTTAAGTAAATATGTTGTAAACTGTGAGAGTACAGTTTATGAACACAAAGGAGTGTCTTACAGCTATGTTCATGATACATTCCAAACAGCTTTTGATGCCCCAAAGGAATCTTTTGTTCCAATACCTGAAAGTACACCAGTGAAGGAGCTTTTAAATAGTACCAGTAAAACTGACCTAAATAAAGTAGAGACAAATTCAAAGCAAATTGCTGATGGAGACAGTTCAAGTAGAACATCAACACCCAAGAGGCAATTCAGTAAGAATGTACAAGATGAAACTGAGCAAAAGAATGGAGTATCAAAACATTTGTCGTCACCTAAAAAACAAAACGTAAACAGGTACAGTCGAAAATCGGCGTCTACCACCCAAAAGTCGACAGAAGACCCGCCTCAGGCTAATAGTGACAACTGTTCGAATACTGATAATTCGACGTTAAAAGGCGCAGATGATTTTAATGACGAGTTTTTCGACAGTCCTGGCAACCAAAAGCTACAGTCCAACAAATCGGCACTATTAAACAGATACCTAAAAAATGTTTGCCAACGAAAGGACCTTGAACTGAAAATAAAGAACAATAAGTTCTTCCAATTCAAACTGAGAATGGAGAAACACTTTCCAAGTATTATATATCCATTTAAAGATGTGTCGGAAACGTTCCGTGTTTCCGCCGAGAGGATGTCTCGTCTTATTGACAAAGAAGTTATTGAGAATAAAAGGCTGTCGGTGAGATTGCTTACTGCCGACGAGCCGTCGTACTTTGACAGTTTTGAGGACAACGTCGCTATTGAATGTAGCGAGAAACTTCGCCTGCAGATATTCTCCTACCCCAATGAGACGTTAAACAGGGTAAATATTAGATCTTTTCCTAACTACTTCTTTAGTGTAATTTTATGTTAAAATTCATTATATTCTTGAGAGCTTACGCTGTTTTGTGTAGTGGGATAAAGGAAGAATCAAAGAACCTTTATTGTATAAGATAGGTGAATCTTTATTTTCATGATGTTTTTTGCAGCCTACTTGCAGACTATTAAACCAGCTTCCTCCAAATAGATTCTGATGTATGCCCAGAGTACTATGACTTGGGATCTTGCAAAAAAGATGTAAAAAGACGCCTTCATTGGCTATGAAGCATTGAAAACTTATCTGGTGTTGGTCATGGTATCCCATGAGCGGCGGTGCTTTCTCGTCAGCCCTCAGGCTACTAAATTTTTTTTACTTATTCAATTATTTTTACTGTAGATGATGAAGGTGCAGTCGCCCTACAGCATGGATGATGGATCGTGGGCGCCTTTGCTGGTGTTCATTACTGACTATGCACTGTATGTAGCGGGATTGAAGACCGGCGGCATGGAATACGAGATCTTGTGCCGGTTACCCCACAACGAACTGGATGCTATAGCCGTAAGTGCTCTTTACAATTTTACACTTTTACACAATTTTATACTAAATGTAAGATTCAAAAGATTCTCAGTCAGGTCTTAAATATTTAAGTCATATTATAATATTTCAAATAGGATTTTTTTACCGTTTTGCTGCTGTTTTTCTGCTAATCACACAGCTATCTCATTTCATGAAGAAATCTTTTAGCGATATACCAATATCGTGGATTACATGAATATACTTAATTATGTCTGAAAAATACACTGAAGTAGGTCATAATAAAAATGAATGTAAACTGCTTAAAACAAAGTAACAGATTACTTTATAGCATGAATTATCAGATGACCAAAAATAAAGTGACTCTCGTAATATGGCCACGATTGCAATTTCGGCCTTCGTGGGGTAGAGGAAACAATTAGGTACAATCAATTGAATTATTAGGATGAATCAAAAAGATGCGGGTTTTAGATAAGTACCTACGCGATTATTGTCTCCGAACGCCAGGATTTATTTTTACAGTCTAGGTCAAGTAGTGTAATGTTTGTACTTGTTTCGAATTGTATAAAATTTTCGGGTCCCTGCAATATCTTGGCCAACAACACAGTGTTGCTTTTTGGTGTTACCAATCTTGATGTTCATGTAACTACGTGACAAAATACTTAATAGTAAGGAGTTATCTTCGCCATGATCATAAGCAACACTAAAGGCATCACCGATGCGTTGCTGGACAAGAAAGAGAGAGGAAGAAGGAACTAGCTCTGAAACCATGCTAATAGGCAATGATGACCATTTACCATCAGGTGCTTTCTCAACTCGTTTGATAGCTTTGTATAAAATATGCATATTTACTAGCTGACCCGGCGAACTTCGTATCGCCTAACAAACTATTTTTTTTTCTAAAATAAAAGTAGCCTAAATTACTCCTTATTTCATCAGCTATCTGCCACTGAAAGTACCGTCAAAATCGGTCCAGCCATTTCAGAGATTAGCCGGAACAAACAGACAGACAGACAAAAATTGTAAAAAATGTTGTTTTGGTATATTATTATGTATGTATGTATGTACCGTGTGTACATCCAAATGCACTTAGTAAAAAGCGGTTATTTTAATATTACAAACAGACATTCCAATTTTATTTATTTGTATTTCACTAATCTATTAGTGAATATTTTTCGTTTTCATTCGACTTTATATTCCGCAACGCAAGATGGTCAGATGTGACTACCTTAGAAACAGTAATGTTGTTTGTTCATAATAAGGTTAAATATGGAACAAGATTGTTGTGTTGTCCGATAGTTTATCGAAGGTTACGCCGCTTAAGCAAACAACATAAAAATCTCGGTCAGTGCTCTGTGCATTACATTGAAATCATTACATTCACATAACCTTGTTTTCATTCGTAGCGTTGTTCTATTGTACACATTATACTTTCTAAGCGAAAAGTTTTGCAATCTCTTGCAAAACTCTTCTTAATTACCGTGCGGAAGAAACGGATTAATCATTTTTTAATGTCATTTCACGGATGTGAACCTAGGACAGATGATTTCGCAATGAAACGAAAGGAAAAGTTAATAAGCGTGTGACGTACCATTTTTATGATAAAATGTTTAAATATTTTATTTTAGGATTGTCATAGTGTTTATTATTTCAGTTGATATTTTAAGGTTTTATTTTATTGACGTAAATTTGGGAGATGAATGCAAACCTAAAAATAATAAAACATGAAACATTAAATCCTTAAAGGAACCTCGCTAAAAGGTGTGTATTGTATATGCTCATTTAGGGCACGCCAGGCAGTCAAACCTGAATATAATGCACAAGTTCCAAATATAAAACAATTGGAGCACGGCCGTTTCCGAGGCATGCTCATTTATTTTAGCGTAGCGCGAAATTTCAGAAATTCTATGGTTAATTCCTTTAGTAAGATCAGAATAATGTATATGAACTCTTTATTCCTCACTTTTGCCAATTTTTAGAGTTTTTTGAACCCTCCGGACCTAGTTTACTTTCGACCGAGATTTCCGAATATTAAATAGGTTTTTAGTACACATGTTGGGCTATTTGGCATTGCACTTGTTTCAATGATATATTTTCAACTTATAACATATAGCAACAAACAAGGGAGATTTCGGTGACGGAAAGCATAGTGGAAGAAACTCGGTAATCTGATTATTCTTAGAGGTGTAAAAACATTTGTTTATTCCTGAGAGGAGTTCAAACTCATAATATGAATAGTCATGACTCCTGATGACAGTCTCATATTATGGGACAGAATTATATTTTACGTCTGAGATAGAAAGAGATAAATACATGTCAGCTGTGATGATTGACGTGAAGTCTGAGATAGATGAAGATAAATTATTGAAATTTAAAATTTCTCACTAAGTATTTAGTTTTTTGGTAAACTCATATTTCAGACCTGAGATGTGCTGAGATCTAAATCTTAATAGAGGCTAGGCCCAAAATAAGTTGCCATTAACTGTGCAACTCAGTCGACATGGGTAAAAGTGATTTGCACGCTTTTGCAGAAACTAAGTGTGTCACTGATCACGATACATGTCCGTAACTAATCGTCATGCTGCAGTGCGTTAAAAAAATCAGAAACTGTGAATTTATTACGCATTTTGTTGGTAAAATGTTCATAATGTTATGACTCTTTGCTCTCTATAACTTATATTAACGTACGTAAGTACGTAGTTTACCATTTCATACTGCGCCTCTGTTGTATACTCGTCGAGAAAAGTGACCGTTATGAATTTAATAAGCGAGGGGAATGTTTAAATTAGTCTCATAAACGCGGTTTTCATGACTCAGTTATGAGTAGTGAGTATTGGAGACGAAATATCTTACACGTATTTTGTTTATCATTTTTTAATATCAAATAAAAAAAAATTTTTTTGACGACCCTATAGCATAGTTGGCCCCTGCCTGCGAAGCGAGGGGTCTCGGGTTCGATTCCCGGTCGGGGCAGATGTGTTATATGTGTCGTCCGTGCCACCCGCGACACAGGTATAAACTTTATAAACCTACTGCGGGGGTATGAGTGTGTTAGCGTTTATTTATTATTTTATTTATATTAACAAACAAACCGACAAGTAATGAAATGACTATATCATCAACGCATTCGAAGTCAATTATTACGGAAAAAAAAATAATACTCGTCAGATCTCTCTCAAATTTAAATGGGACCACATGACAAGTACCAGCTTTCAAATCTAATATATAAAATTCTCGTGGCACGGTGTTAGAAGTTGAACTCCTCCGAAACGGCTCGACCGATTTTCGTGAATCTTTGCGTGCATGTCGGCTAGAGTTGAGAATCGGACAACATCTATTTTTCATCCCCTAAATAATTTTTGGCAGAACAACGTTTGCCCGGTCAGCTAGTACTCTTATAAAAAGAATCAGTAAAATCAGTACGCCCAATAAAAAGTTATGAGGTAACATAAAAAAATCTGTCGAATTCAGAACCTCTTCCTTTTTTTGAAGTCAGTTAAAAATACTGCTGAATTATCAACGAAAAATATCAAGGTTTATATGATAGCGTCGGGACGCGTGGGTGATGCCTTTGGTGTTATTGATTTACATGAGCGGCGATAACTACTCACCATTGGGTAGCTCCGTTTTTTTTATGGAAGTAGCCTGGATAGCTACCCCATGGAGATATAATAATAGTAATAATGGTATTAATTAACAATTAAAATAAATATTAGCAATATAATCCCTCGAGGAACCCTACCACCAGCGTGCCGGATTTAGTCGCCTCTTACGAAACCCATCTGACGTGGGATTGGGGTTAGTATTCTAAGCCGCCCCAATACGGCTAAATATGATAAGCATAATTTCCGCGTGCGAAGCTGCGGGCAACAGCTAGTATTAGATACTAAGCATAGGTTATGTTATGAGTCAGTGTCTGTCAGTAGGGAGTCACAGGACGAGTTAAGTGCTATCAAGATTTCTCAGGGCGTGACTCACACTTCCCTGTTACTCGGGCGTCGAGTGCTAACACGCGACGATTTGTATGCAAGTAGGGTCTTTACTCTTGACGCAATCCACTTAAAGCATTATATTGTAACGTGAAATATATACCTTATAAAAATAATTCCAGGGGGCAGGGATTTATGAATAAGAACTATGGTTAAGGGAATTTTAGCTGATCAACTATGTTTATTTATTGAAAAATTCAAACTCTTAAATAATTGCATGTTTTGACCGCGCTCAATTACTTTTATTTGTATTTTCCAACCACTTCGCCACATCACTTTCTTTGCGCACATATTACGCGGTCTATAATATTTTAAATAATGTTTTAATCTTTATTAAGCATTTTGCAAAATTCATGGGTAAATAGAGCTTTTCGGGTCGAACGTTCTAATTTTATGAATTAGCAACATATAACAAAACCTTATTTTTTACTAACTATATTCTTGCCTTCTATTCCACGGGATTGGATCTGGTTTCCGAGATTAATAATATCCTTGTGTTGTAAAGGGCTCCATCAATTAGTCCAAGCCAACCTCCCCAGCGAATGGTGCAGCCTGCTAAACAACAGACAAGATTTAAACAAGGAGTCCTGAGTTCGATTCCCAACCGGGGCAGACATTTATGTGACAGATAAGGCTTTGTACTCTGCACCCTAATTCACGTAATTTAAGAAGTTCGATTGCAGTGCAGTTGCAGTGACGTTCCGATCAAAATAACACTTTCCGTATTCTCTTAGCTTTCGCGAGCGCTGTCAAACATGCTCGCGTCACGCGAGCGCTTGTCAAACACGCTCACGTCACAAATAGGTATTCTGTTGATGCTCGTCAAGATATCGTGTTTCCGATCGCAGTTTGAGGGTATTCTCATAAACTTTTAACGTTGAAATAACATCTCGGTACGAGTTTTTAGGGTTCCGTAGCCAAATGGCAAAAAACGGAACCCTTATAGATTCGTCATGTCTGTCTGTCTGTCTGTCTGTCTGTCTGTCTGTCTGTCCGTCCGTATGTCACAGCCACTTTTTTCCGAAACTATAAGAACTATACTGTTGAAACTTGGTATGTAGATGTATTCTGTGAACCGCATTAAGATTTTCACACAAAAATAGAAAAAAAACAGTAAATTTTGGGGGCTCCCCATACTTAGAACTGAAACTCAAAAATTTTTTTTTCATCAAACCCATACGTGTGGGGTATCTATGGATAGGTCTTCAAAAATGATATTGAGGTTTCTAATATCATTTTTTTTTAAACTGAATAGTTTGCGCGAGAGACACTTCCAAAGTGGTAAAATGTGTGTCCCCCCCCCTGTAACTTCTAAACTAAGAGAATGATAAAACTAAAAAAAATATATGATGTACATTACCATGCAAACTTCCAACGAAAATTGGTTTGAACGAGATCTAGTAAGTAGTTTTTTTTTTAATACGTCATAAATCGTAAAGCGCAATTTACCTCGATTAAAGTTACAACAAACTACAAGAACTTTTATATTATGTTACTTGCTGCTACGGAACCCTTCATGGGCGAGTCCGACTCGCACTTGGCCGCTTTTTTAAGCAGTTTTGTTGACGCTTTCTTTAAGTTAGAAGTGACTCATTGCTTACTTTTGTCAGTGAAAATAAAATTATATTTCGTAAGTAAATTATAATTTAATTATTTAATAGACGTTTATCATTTTTAATTATTAATTACCGTGTTTTTGAATACAATACCTCTAACCTAATTAATTTAATTTTTTCTAGTGAAAATGAGTTTGCGCTTTGGATAGAGGATGTTAGCCTTAGCTAACGAAATAGATGAACGAGATCGCCAAGCTCGAACTTTGGCGCACATTTTGTTTTGACACTTTTTTATTACTGTTTAATTGCATTACGAGGTAAAGTAAAGACCTTCATTCTGCCATATTGAGGTAACATAATTAAATATGACGTTTTTTTGTGAATTGAAGCACAAATCATTACTTTTTTTTACAAAAAGTTTCACAAAAATCATTATTGGGATAATAAATAAATATTCTTCAACGTTTTTAATGGAAACATAATAAATTGTATTTTATTAATTAAAATAAGTTTATTTGTTCTCTCATATGACAACACTAACAGAGAGTACTAAATAGCCGAAAATAGTTTGGCAGGCGCGCACGGCGCAGGATGCGTGCAGGAGAAGTGAAGTTCACGCGCAGTTTGCGTGCAGTCGACGCGCAGTTCAAAAATTACGAGAATACGGTTTAGACACTAAACGTCAACCAAAGTCAACTTGATTGCCGCGTCACTGCAACTTGATTGCAGCGTCACTGCAACTCAATCGATGCGTCTTAAAGTTACGTGAATTAGGCTGCAGGTCGTGGGTGTTCGTGAAAGATATTGTCGTCCATGCCATCCTAATCCTAGTGCGGAGGTGTGAGTGTATAAAGCGCTTAATATAAGGATTTTTTTTTAAATAAAACAAATTCCTTTTCAAAGGTCGGCCCCGAAGCGCAATACGTCCAGATCATCGACGTGGCTGGTAACATAGCGTGCTCGGTGGTGACCGGAGAGTCTTCCCTCGGCGCTCGGCTCGCGTCCTCGTTGGAGTGGAGCGCTAGAACCTCGCCCTTGAGGATCCAGCGCCCGCCCGCCATGCTGCCGCTGACCTGCCGACATCTCGCGTCGGCGGTGACGAGACAGCGGCATGAGAAGTGGGTGAGTGATGTGAACCACAGGAAATCTTCGAAGGGTGATCGGGATCTTACTTGTGTACTTCAACCAGCTCGATACAGGTACTCAAACTGAAATTATTTCATATAGGTATTGTATTAATCAAACAGTTGTGAACTCTAATCTTTTAAATCTACGTTTCGGAAAGGTGTGTTATAAAAGAGGAGATGAAACCTCGAACTATTTGTTGTGATGGGCGAGTGACAATAGAGTCAATAGAGTGAATACAATAGAATCTTACTTTGTGAGCTGTAGCGTCCAGGTCAAGATAAGTAGTTACTATGAGATAGAATTGTACTCAAGCAACATTATAATAACTGCCACATGAGGGATTGGTGGTAGAGAGTGGTCAAATCACAATATTTAAATAGGCAAAATATTCAAGAAAATATTCAAAAGAATACACAAGTAAATTTTATATTAATTGGTCAAGTAGACCTGTATGTGTATTTTTTACTAATTTTCAATTGACTTACGGATTAACTTTACGTATAGGTAAGCTTTAGGACAACTTATAATAATAAAAATCCAAAAGTAGTGAAACTATTTCGGATATTTTTTTACTAACAGATACCATCAATCCTGTTCTACGGCCGTGCGTGCTCAGGGGACGCAGGGGACAGGCTTATCGAAGCCCCTGGCGCCTTCGCCCCTCCGCTCGAGGGATATCTCATGTGCAGAACTGAGAAGAGCAAGCGATTCGAACCATGCTACTTCTTATTAAGGTAAGAATTGCACAAGTATTAAGTCATAATTTACAAGTCATTATTGAATCATAAGTTTTCTTGTTCGATTATAGCGTGTCTTTAAAGTCCACAGTGAATAAGCATTAATAATAGACATTTTTTTTAGTGATTGATATTGTCTTCATATGACGATATTCATAACTGACCCACTGAAACATTCATCGTAAATTGTAAACGTTACAAATTGTATAATTCCTTCGTTGAGTTGACGATTAGTGGGATTACGCGTGTAAAACCAGTTAGCAAGAAATTATGAATAGGCTCGAAGGATACGTAACGAGGCCCGAGGTAGCGAAGTAGCGAATATGGGACGGCGCAAATGACCCACTCGCCGGTAATGAAGTGTGTGTGTTCGGCGCCTTGCCAATGAAATAGGGTCCAGTTTTGTCGATAACTGGACTGGCCTATTTTTGTATGGTTATGTTTGTTACGTCTGTAGGGATCGTTAATTGGTTAAAAATATAACGTAATGTTATATAAAGTAAATAACTATATTTATGTAATAATATAATAAAACTTCCGTTCTTACATACGTTTTATTGTAGTTTAATGCATAACATTTTATAATAGTTTTGATGTGTATAGATGCCTGTAATAAAATTGTATAACTAATATAAACTCATATGACGTACTTAGAACGTACTTAGTTAATAGAATATTGTCAATTGATTCAACATCTTATAGTTTATCGTATTTATAACATAGATCTTAAATTTTTTCTATGGCACTCGCGACACAGAATTCTAGTGTGGGGTTATGAGTGTGAAGCGTTATTTATTTATAACTATGTTTGTTAGCAATTCTCTAGTATGTTAAATTACCTAACCACTGAATGAAAATTTTGTGCACGTACATTGAGTGCGTACAGATCGCTCGTGTAACGCACCTACATTGTTCCAGAGCGGGCGTACTACACTGGGGCGCGCACTCACCGGACTCGTGCACCCCTCTCCCCAACAACATCGCGCTACGTTCCGTCGTCGGCGTCCGTCGTCACGTGGACGCCTCGCGCCGCCCGCACTGCTTCGAGATCGCGCTGGGCGACGGCAGCCGGCTGCTGCTGGCCGCGCCCGACGACCACGCCGCGTCGTCGTGGCTGCAGAGCCTGTTGCTGCACGCCGCACAGGTTAATACAGTGACGGGTACAATGCCACCAACTTATTTGTGAATTGACAGAGGGCGCTGTCGGACGCATTGGACCAATCATTGGACGCAATTCGAGGCGTACTAAATGTCAATGAATGAACACAAAGAACTTATGAATGGGGCGGCATTAGTTCCAATTTTCGCCATTTCACAGATAACTTGGTGGCACTGTACGCTAGGACGGCGTGACGTCACGTGGACGGGTCGCGACAGACCCTCTGCTGGTATTCGCGCGGGTCACGCCCAGCGACCACTATTGGCCGATTTTACGACATCTTATAAGTATGTGTTACGCTCAAAAATCGAAAGCGCTCATATCGCGTCATAACGTACTGTACACATATGTACACAAACTGCCATGTGTGTACATTATGTCGCAGGGAAATAATAAAAAGTAAAAACCCAGATATGATCAAATCTCAAACTATTTGATAATTTCACGAAAGCAGGTCATTTCCCTGCGATATATAACTAAGTACTATCCCCGTGACTCTTTATTTTTATCGATTTATCTTAGTATTCTGTCTCTTAAATCCAGTTCATTACATTACATCTAATATAGTATTCTTATGCGCGATAACAGATAAAGTGTATGTAAAGCTCCATTCAGTTATAATGAAAATTGTTTTAATGACTTCAATACATACCTTTATCCCCCAGGCTCTAGAAGAGAAGGACGGCGCTAAGAAAGCGGACCCCCGCGCGGGGGGACCGCCCCCCGCGTGCACTGTGCTCGTGACCCCCTACGAGGTGATCAGCCTGCGCGACACCCTGGACTTGGCGTTCGTGGCCGGCGCCGCCGCGTATCTCAAGGACAGGGGGTCGGACGCGTTGTTGAAAGGTACGATAGTCAAAGAAAGTCAATACATTTAAATGATTTTAAACTTAACTCATCGTGGACTGGATATATTTTTACTATGATGCATCGAAAAATCTTGAAATATCAGCCTATAAAATATATTGTGTTTAAATCGTGACTACTCGTATCATAGTATAAATAATTTCATTTATTTCATTTAGGATTGATTTATTGATTCGTTCCGTTTCGGAAAGGTGCTTTATTTAGAGAAGAAACGGCGAAAGAAACTCCTCAGCACATCTTTAAAAAAATCAAGACTAAAAGATGCTTTATCATTCATTATATTTAAGTGAATAACACTATTGTATGGCCAGAATTTTTTTCATCTAAATTGTCTGTTTAAAATGACTTGTATCTCAGCTACTCGTTTACTTAATCTATACTAATATATAAAGAGGAATGATTTGATTTTTTGTTTGCATTGAATAGGCTCCGAAACTACTGAACCGATTTGAAAAATTCTTTCACTGTTGAGAAGCTACACTATGTCCGAGTAACATAGGCTATATTATATTTTCAAAAAAATTAGGGATCCTTAATAAAACTCCGATAATGTAACCCAAGGTGTAAAAAATAAGAAAACCGAAGCAAAGCGAGGGCGGTTACTCGTGTATAATAAATATCATTAAAAAGGTATTGATGCTACCCTTTTACTTTTACATCTTTCTTTTATATTGTCAGTTATTTATTGGCAAAGACGCGATAACATAACGTAACGCGATAGCAGTAACGCGAGGTAATAATTAATAACAATTTATGTTATTATTTTTCTGCAGACAATAACATTTAGAAAATGACGGTTAGTTATCTAACCGTTATGCACTTTAATCTCTGCCATAATAATAATAGCCAGGAAATAAATCTTACAACACAATAATTAATGATAAATGTAATAAGATTATCATCGTTAATTAACTTTTTCTAGTAGCAATTTTATAACCGATTGTTTATATGTGTGAATGTGTGTGTGGATCTGTTTATCATAACATTATTATTGTAGTATGATATTATTTAATTTCATCAGTTCATAACATGACTGTTATTATTGAAAACCCAACTGCTTGTGCATTAACCACTTATAAAGGCATTCCTTTAATTAATAACTTTATTTATTTATTTACACTTTATTGTACCCTTAAAGCTAAGTAGTACAAATGGTGGACTAAAGGCCAATGCATACGTAATAGGTTTTTTCCCGTACGGGATTCCGTTGCGTATGCACTATCGTATACATTTTCTATGAAACGATGTTTCCAAAACTTCACGTCCCGTCCCGTACGGGAAAACCCCGTTACGTATGCATTGTCCTTTAATGCTATAAACATTCCCTGCCAATTGCCAATTGACCTTTAATGTTATCTTTACAATTAAAACAATTGACAATTTCGTGTATTCTATTTACTTGCACTAAGCCTTCAAGGGCAATAAAACGGCCATAATTATAAATAATAAATAACGCTTCACACACTCATATTATTTTTACTTGGACTAAGTCTTCAAGACCACTTCAAACCGTAATATAAAATATTTTTAGTATTCTGTTGCATATTTACCATTTGTAAAAGTGCAGTATAACCACGATGGATCGCCGCACCAAGGGTCCTGGGTTCGATTCCCAGCGAGGCGGAAATTTGAATGATGAGTTTGAATTTCTGTTCTCGGTCTGGATGTGAATGTCCTTGTCTATGTTGTGTGTTGTCCATGGTACCCACGACACAGGGAATCCTAGTGTGGGGCTATGAATGTGAAGCGTTATTTATTATTAAAAAAAAAACTGAAAGAAATCGCTACAAAGCGCTAAGATCTCACTTTGCGCAAAACTTTAAATTATGTTATTCTTATCCAATACATCAAGGTACAACAAACTAAATAATGTTCATAGTAAAGGTTCGTTCTATTATTTTTGTAGAGTACATAGAAGATATGAGAGCTGACATCGAGATCCTGGCGTGCGGCTCCATCAAGAACCTGACCGCCTTCAAGATACCCGACACGGACGAGAACTGGTGCTGTTTGGTGAGCGGCTTATATATTTATTTATACTTTATTATACCATCCAATCCAAATGTAAAAGAGTAAAACGCGGACTTAATGCTAGAACATTATCTGCCAGTCACCCTTTGAGCAGTGGGGAAATAACGTAGGTAATCATTGAAATATAAACTTACATAAATATACAGGATGGAAAAAAAGGCCGTGGTTAGAGGAAAAGTACCCTGAATATTGGTAATTGGTTATTAAATGGTTTTACCTCCTCCCCCTCCAAGATAAGGGCATGTAGAGATTTGGAGGACCCTTTGAGACCCTTACGTAATTAATGAACGACTTAGGAGTCGTTCCTCGTATTTGTTGTTTCACTACAATATACCGATAGATAAAATATACATAACATTATCTGTGGTGTTAATCTATGTGATGGTGTCGTGTAGGAGTGGAGCGTGTGCGAGGCGCGCGAGCGCGGTGCGGGGCTGGCGCTGGTGCTGGCGAGCGGCGCCGAGCTCGAGCGGTTCATCGCCGCCGTCGAGACCGCCTTCTGCGCGCTCACCGTCAGTATACTGTTGTTGTTCACAATATCACGTAAAACAACATGTCGTCGTTGCGATTTTAAGACCTCTTATGTGTTATGTGCCACTTTTGGCAAAATCACTTTTTTACGTTAAACGATTCTCCATGTTGAAGCACTACCGAATTCAAAAACTCTCATGTGTGTACGACGTTACCATCGTAATTTATTTACCTAATTCAAAATCGCATATATGCTTGCTAAACAAAAATTATCGATTTTTATCGATGTTCTGAAAAAGCTGTTTTTTTACACATAAGACGTCTTAAAGTCGCAACGACGATGTACGGCTTATGTACAACTCACACGTTAACAAGCTCGTACACACCCGCACGCACACACTATTGCTAATGAAGTGTTGTCCGCACGACGGTGGTCACTTACTATTTGATGTCGTATTGGGGCGGCTTAGAATACTAACCCCAATCTCACGCCGGATAGGTGTCGTAAAAGGCGACTAAATCCGGCCCGCTGGTGGTAGGGCCCCTCGAGGGATTATATTTGTAATATTGATTTTAATTGTTCATTAATATTAATTAATTAATACCATTGTTACTATTATTATTTCTCCATGGGGTTCGCCTGGATAGCTACCACCCTTGAGCATGAGTCAGCCGCCAAACGACTCGTCGTGTTCCGGCTGGGGACTTGAGAGCCAGTTCTTTCTTCTTTTTCTTCTCTCTTTCTTGGCCGGCAACGCATCAGCGATGCCTTTGGTGTTGCTAATATCCATGGGCGACGATAGCCACTTACTATCAGGTGGATTGTCAGCTCGTTTGCCGGCTATTTCCATAAAAAAAGGTGGATCGTCAGTTCGTTTGTTGGATACAGTTACATACAAAACCTAAGCTAACCTTTACCTAAGTCACAAAATATAACAATGCTTTTCATGGTAACGACTATAAATAATTATATTAATATTATAAATGTGAAAGTTTGTGAAGATGTTTGTATGTGTGTTCCTCAATCACGCCACAATTTTATTACTTAACCGATTTGGCTGAAATATGGAATGAAGATAGCCTATACGCTGGATATATATAGGCTACATTTTATACGGATAACTTCAGTGTTCCGCGGGATTGTAAAAAAAACGATATTCACGCGCGCCAAGCCACGGGCATCATCAAATATCTAATTTTTATAAAAAAAAATGATAAATTAATTAATTTAAAAAATCATTTCAAAACCATTCTACCGCAGCCGAAGCCGCGGGCAAAAGCTAGTATAATTATAAATGATACATGTATCTCTCTCCCGCAGAGTGAGCCGTTCCCACTGAGCGTAGTGGACGGCACCAAGTCCGCGTGCAGCGCCGCGCACGCGCAGTACGACGCGGCGTGGTCGCGCATGCTGCCCGCTCAACAGTGAACGTGCACACTTACGTTACTGTAGTAGTCGCACTCGTTGACATATTGCGCGCTCACTCGCACTCAGACCTAGGACCTACGTGCGAGTGAGCGCGCAATATGTCAACGAGAGCATGGAGATACTGCGACTACTATATATCATAGGCCGCCTTGACGTTAGTAAGTTTTACGTTGAAACTTAGGTTATTAACTTCGTAAAGCAAATGTAAACACTTTGTAAGTAGCTTATAGTTTTCTTGGTACTTGTGTATACTTCCAAAAGTTACTTAAGTAAATTTTACGGAAGCTTACAAGTATGACCATGGACGTTAGAGCCCATTTATCAAGTACTGGATAACTTCTTGTCAACATAATGTTGATGAAAAGTTATGGCATTGCAAGTTTACAGTATGTACTTATCGTCAAATACAAATGATGATGACTCTTATTCGTTTTATGAGTTTAAAATGGTTTTAATTTTGCTATTGACTTCTCAATCCCAGTGACTTACGTCGTGTTGTTGAAAGAAGACTTTCCTAAATGAAGTATACTTACATGTTCAAATTCAAAATTTTCAGTATATTAAGAAATTTACAGTTCAGAGAACTTTGCAGAGTAATTTAGTTAATGCTTAAAACTAAACTAAGGTGAGTTAAAACGTAGTTTTCGGTAAAAAAACCTTCCATGCCGGAAGCTAGAACCAGTTATAATTATCAAGTTTAAGTAGTGAAAAATGTAAGAGATAGTTTGAAACTACTGCAATTATCTTTCTTTGTAATTTTGGTCTGAAAAAAAAATTTTTTTTCATCACACGTTTGAGACATTGGTGTAGTAAATGTATCCTCAATAACCATAAATACTCAAAATTTAGCATAATATTGTATGTTAAGTGATTTCGCAGTTATAAGGTCCTGTGACAGCAGGCAATACGAGAGAGCACAATTTAGATTAATTTTATCAGTGTCTTGAAAGTGTTTTAAAAGTGTCCTAAGGCCTCTCACTGACGCAGTCGTAGCGAAGCGAACTGACAGACAGAAATTGTATTTAACATAATTGATATCTATCTCCATGACATAAAGCACAAATTATAAATACAGTTAGCGCTGGTCGCTTGCATTCGCGAATTTTTTTTTTTTTATTAACTTGTGTATGACTTTTGTATTAACTTAATCATATATCTATCTATTAAAATCACATCTTGTTTTAAAGTTAAAACGACTGTGACATAACTATTTCAAATGTGCAAATCATAGTTGTTGTTTTTTGTCCATTATGTTGTAGAGAAGAGAGTTCAATATGCTCTGTTCAAATTTATATTGCAATCAACTTTAGATTGCTTCACTTCGCTTCGCTTCGATTTCGTGAAGTGTGGACTGAGCCTAACGCTTTTAATATCAATATTACTGTAGAGATAATCAATATTGGCAGCCCTGTACTAACGTTGCCTGTGTAGATAGAACGTTTGAACTCTTTAGTGTTAGGTCACAATATTCCATGATATTATACGAATATTATCGATTTGTATATTAATTATGATATTATTTATCGTAATATTCATTCATAGATCTCTCTAATATTAAAATGTATCAGATATGTACTCGAAATATTATATGATAAACGTATAATCCAAGTTCCCAAAGATATTTATAATTCTAATATTTTGGATTAAACTGCCTAAAACGTCGTTTAGTGTTTCATTGTATTTCGGATAATGGAAAGGCAAGATCTCACGTTTATGTTCCTTGCACATTACACCAATTCGACTCCTATTCACGTCATATCGTGTTACTTATGGTGAATTTTCGGTCGCATCGTAGGAAGTAGAAGTCGGTACGTCGGTAGTAGGAATGCGACGCGTCGATCGCGCGTGGTCTACTCGTGAACCTTTTTTGAGTAAATGTTGAATATCCAACTGTAAGGAACACTATAATTATAATATAAAGGTCCTATTCAAATACTTTGCTATGTGTCGAATTGGTGTAATGTGTGTAATCTCATCTAATAAAAAAATTTGGTCTACAATAACTACTGTAATAACTGTATACCCACAATTGTCATAAACGAGTTGTGACTAGTGGCGCCATCTATTCAGAGTAAAATCGAAACATTGGTATAAATACAAAAATATCTGTCACATAGAAATATAAATAACTCGTTCACATTACTCGTTATTGTAGATGCAGGATTTTTTAGTAGATACTAACATACGCCCTTGTTTCGTATGAGGCTACTAGACTGGTAATCGAATATTGTACCTATAATTTGTGAAGCTTTAATACCCCATTATGTATGTAGAGGGAAATGAGGGGGGGGGGGGGGCTTTGTGCTGGTTGTTGCGTCTGTTCTGAAACTTGAGTATATGAATGAAGGTTTCCTTTCAGTTTATTAATGTGTTTAAATAGTATCTGTATTACTGTGTGTAATGGCCTAATTGTTTGGAAATAATATATCAGTTTAGAAATTTGTCGCTATGTTTTGTAACTTCATAAATATATGTCATTATTTTTTATTATCAAATTCTTCGAAAACCGTATATAGCCCAATTGAATGTGTTTAAAATTTGTTGAAGTCTTGTATGTAATCAATATCAGGGAACAATGTTTAAATGTCAGTTTTTGAAGTGTTTCTTCCACACTCCAAAGCGTCGGTGTTTCTTTTTCGAGATATCGACGATGCATTTAATGAAAAATGAGTATACTCTAGGCCTCCTCAAGAGGAGAGACCCGGGCCCAGTAATAAAATTGAAGCCAGTTGTAATTGGTTGGTTGGAAAATCTGTCATATTTTTTTATGTAAAAAGTAATGAGTGTTATTTCAATGTCTTGTTTCAATCAATTTAACTGTTACACATAGTAACACTAGAAATACAAGGAAACTACGTATTCATTTGCAAGTTTAACGGAATAAGACTGCTTTGTGAAAGTGGCAGGCTTTGTAGATTTTTACTAGAAAACGATTTTTTATTACAAACCTTTCGTAGCTTTAGATTTTTTAAAGCTAATTTTAATGGTTTGTTTTTTTTTAATTATTGCGTAATAATTCTGTTCCCGAAAGACGTTGGTTTGATAGGAAAGGGGGATTTTCGGTTATATAAATTATTATTTTTACGAATATTGTGAATGGTTGTATAATTTGCACTGTAAAATTACTGTTACCTTGTAGTCCTTGTATATTTATGTATCACTATGCTATCAATGATACATTGTAACAAATCTATTGATACAGATCCAATGGGTGTTATATAACAGAACGAAGGGAATTGGGATGATACTATATGTAGGTCAATGTTCTACGTACTCCTGAATTTTTGAAAGTATGTGCTTTGTGCATTGACTGGAAATGTATTTCTGGTGAGTTTTTCAGAAAATTCTCAAAGAATGATAATGTGACCTTTAACCCACTGAGCTCTATGATGTAAAACAAAGCCAATTCTGACGTCCTTACATTTTTGTAACCACCGGTTTTCGTCAGTCGACGTCTTATCATTTTGCAGTAGACTAATAATAAAAATAGGAGATTACCAGAGCAGCAATAATAAATTGCCGAGAATTCAATTGCTGCATCGAATGATCATAAACATAATAAATCGGTTGGTAGAAAACAGCCTAACCAGTGCACTTGTATACATCAGTGCTTTAAATCTTTGAGAGGTATATTCTGTGCCTTTTATTCTTCAATTCTGTCTGAATTAAAAAAAGTCTATAACCAAGGTTAGGATTATAAGTTTGACACTGTTGGTACTCTGTAATAGGTTGGCTACACTGTCCATTGTTACGGTTCTCGTATTGTGTATTATCGGGCCGAGGTACGGCCATGTGATATTAATGTATGTTAGGGTAGGTTTTAGCGAATTCTCACTACCTCGGAAGCTTCACACTAGCAGGCGAGTTCCATTAAACAGCTCAATACTGTCTCGTCTGATTCAACTAATTATATTTATTTCTATGATTTATACTGAATCGTTTCCGTTTTTGATTTAGATAATTATGTATGTACCTACGTGTGTGATATAAGTGATATATATTATATGGTATAATATATAGTGTATGTTATATAACCACTGCTAGCATAATATTATATTTATTTATGTCGTTAATATGATTTTAACTGCATTTATTTAATTAACATATTTTAATTATATGACGTACTTACATTAAATTTATATATTATGTTGATCAATATTGTGTCGTTCATTCGTTGAATGTAAGTATTATTATTCATTATTTTTATGACATTACTTAAAACATACCGAATGTGTTAGCTTTCGAGGTGGTTACTAATATAATAATAATTAATATTTTATAACGTAACTGTTGTATGGTAATCGCAATGTATCAGTGTTTAAATATCTTATGAAATATTATGCAATCTTATTTATTCTAATTTATTTATTGTTTACACTAAATCGATTTTATTTTTGCATATCTTTTTATTTTTTTACTATCAAGTTACTTTTAGTTATAACTCTGCCGATGTTTTCATAGCTGCCTGTATTTATCGATGAACTGTGTACAGTAGATGTAGTTGTAGTTACTTTTAAGTAATGTGTTCTTGCATTGTACTCTTCGCTTCGGAGTTAGGGTAAAGTCAGTAGTAACTGGCCACTTAAGCGATCTGTATATTATAAGTCCATGATTTATTTAGTTATATCGACGCATATGTAATGTTTGCATATGCATGAATACCTGATATTATTCTCTTCTTTACATATTTTTATAGATGTACCAAGATATAAAATAATTCATAAAAAAGAAAAATAGATGGTTTTACCAGTAACTGGCCATCTGTTCTATTCTTCTGATATACGATAGTAACAGATTTTTTTTTTATAAAACTTATTTTGTGTAATTAAATATACTAGTGACAAGTTATTGAAAGTGACCAGTTACACCTCATTTTACCTTAGTTCGTTCCACTGTGATTCGTGTTGTTTACCATTAAATGTATTGTTTCTTGTGTTGTCGTGTAACAAACGTGTTTTAGCTTTTAATTAGTGATGCTAATTTTGTTATTGATTCAGTGAGAGATTATTTACGCTTATTTCTTACAATGGCTACGAGAGGTTCGGTACTGATCAAGTCAGCTTCACAGATATGGAGTAGAATAGGTATCAAGTATTTTAGTGTTTCTAGTTGATGCACATACTTGCCGCTATCTATTTCAGTTTACTCTTGACCGCGTTGGTGGTATGACGTATCATTAAACTCACAGGTTTTATAAATGTTATTCACATCAACAGTATGGCTAACAGCAATAAATAAAAGCCTCGAGAGACGCTCTGTAAAAGAAAAGGAGATGCACGGTTTTTTATTTTTTGATATTATTTTATGATAAAATATTTATTCTACACTATACCTGTGAGTTAATTCATATCGCTGTACTTGACGATTACAGCAGGCAACTAGTAAATTGTTATTCTCTAAGTAACAGTTTATAAAAACAGTGAAATCTCTTTTAGACCATTTGTTAAGATTGTTAATAAATAAATTTATGTTATAGATCGGCTATGAATATTTATTTCTTGCCAAAAATGTGCAATGTTTTGTTGTTTAGAAAATTGGATTCGAAATTTTGTACGCTCACCACAGACCTGTGAGAGGGAGGTGAGAGTCTGAGTAGAAATGTCCACTTATACGTACTTATCGTGACTACCTACTCGTCATATACAATGTAACGTCATTTTGGTCAACTTTGATTTATTGCATACCGTAATATCCTCTAACATTGCCCGCATTTTACACATTAAACGGAATCAAGGCTAATATTTGTTTTAAAACACACTATTTAGGACCATGAAATTATGCTGAGAATGTTCATATTCTTTTTAGTTTTTCTAAAAATGAAGGAGAAAGATGCGGGTAAACTAAGGTGAAAATATGCCCAACTTTGCCATCCTTCAATTGCCACGCCATTTGAAGACTTACGTGCCTGATTTTAAGAACTAACATGTAAATCTATGCAAAGATAGGAATGTTATCTCAAAAATGATCCAATTTATTATGGTTCCTCCACAAATTGGTTGGGTAAAGTTAGGTCGATATTTTGTGGAATCTTCATACAAAAATATTTTGGGAACAGGGCTGTCACAAATAAAACAGATTTTTTTATAAATGTTAATATTTATCTTCTATTAAGTACCTTGTATGAAAATTAAGTAATTAACATATTTGGTAGGTATGAAATACACCAGTAAAAATCAAAATTAAACTTAACAAATAACAAATCGCTTGGGTACCTAATATAAACTCATCATTTCAAACAGTCATATAACAATATCATAAGTCAATTAAAAGTATAATGAATCATCCTCATTGAATAATATGAATTCGTTATTTTCGTTGATTTGCAACAAATCTACTTGCTTAACAATTAAATCATCAGGTACGTCATCTACATCTGGAGGTTTTGGTTTCTTAAATTTTATATTACCTGCTTTAGAAATGGTTTTATAGTAGGATATTTTATACTTTTTTTCAACCTAATCATTAATCTCAGTTATTAAACCGATGTAATGTGGCCATCTCTTTTTCTGAAAGTATCTGACAAGAACATTATCTCCTATATCCAAGTTCTTTATTTCAAAGTAATTCTTCAAGCAGTTGGGTTCATTTTCATTTTCAGACTGTAATTGTTCTCCATTCTTTATTCCCTCATCTGATACTTCAATTATTTGAATCATTTCTGTATTTTCATATTCTTTCAATTTCATCTTAATCTCAGTCGCTTCTCTGCCATCAGTTTTGGTATCTTCAATTTTTGTGTTTGTGTCATTCTCTGACCCAATACGAAGAATCTCATTAAATATTTCAGCTTCCCTCTCATCATTTTTTCTCTTAACAACTTCATCATCTGTATCAATGGTTTTTTGTATTGAATCTATATAATTTAATTCTAATCTGTGAGTGTTGTCACTGTCGCCTAACTGTTCGAGATCTATGACATCTGAATTTTCTGCCTGTTAGAGGTAGATGCCATCTAAATCACTATCACTGTGTACACTCATTAAAATTTCTTCAGTGGTTGTTGAACTAGTACTTTGCAATTTCTTTGATCTTTTGGCGCGTGTATTTTTAATTTTGTTACTGACATACTTGCGTTTCAGATTTGGTAAATTGTCTAAGGAGTTTCCAAAATTTTCTTTACAGCCAGAATCAATATAATTAGCATAAGCGTCAATCTTGTTTTGTTCAAGATCATTACGAGCTTTTGGCTTCAATTTCAAATTTTCTTTCAAGATTGTAGACTTCGGTTTTTCTACAATGGCATCGGTAATTATAAATGTTTGCATAAGTCCTGTCTTTTCATCCAGTATATTTTTCATAATTGTCCGCTCTTGTTGTTTTTTATTTTAGGTTTTTTTTCTATGTCTGTTGAATTCTGAGTTTCTTCTTTATACACTAAAACTTGGTTCAAATCACTTTCCTTGATTAAATCCTCATCACTAATTTCTGCTTTACTTTCTTGACTCTTATGTATTATTTGATCAGTTTTAATTTTCTTCAGTTTAGATGTTTGTTTTGTAATGTGCGTTTTTGTTTTGTTCTTGTGTACGGTTTTTTGCAATAAATCTTTTTTTTTTCTAAATCTGTGGCTTTGACTGATATGCCGGGCTCCACGTATATTTTTTTATTCCTAAGTCTTTATTGGATTCGGTGCTCTAGATCGTTTCAAGTAATCTAGCAGAGATTCATCAATCTGGTAAGCCGTAGAATCAGGAAATTGGAGTTCAGGGATTCTTTTCAGGACTTCCCTTGGATTTAGGGGATATATCCCTGCCGCTTTAATCCACTTTGCAAATTTGTACTTTGACGCATCTCAATGTTTTCCATTAAGGTTCTGAGTAAGATAGGGAAATGTTTTTTATTCATTACTTTTTGGGAGGGGTTTTCAGTCTTATATTTGAGTAGTATATTCCGCCATTATTTCTTTAATGGCCCGAAAAATGCTATATCCAAAGGCTGGGTCAAATGAGTGGAATTAGGGGGCAAAAACACAAACTTGATTTCGTGTTCTTCGCAAAGTCGAACTATTTCAGGACTGAGATAACTTGATAGGTTATCCCCTATTACCACTTTTGGCCCTGGAAGTTTTTCGCCCAGTCCAGAACAATTGTCCGAAAATAATCTTCAAACATTGTAGCGTCAAACCATCCGCTGCGAGTGCAGTTGTATCTCGCGTCAGTAGGCCCATTTAAAACCCATTCGTTGTAAAGGTTTTCAGACTTATAAACGACATAAGGCGGTAGACATTTTCCATCAGCTGTGCCGCTAAACATTAAAGAGACACATCCCTTTGTGCTGTTAACAATCCTTTCAGGATATTTCACCCCACGTCGGAAAATAGCTTTTGATGAGCCAGGATCATCACTACAGTTTGTCTCATCATAGTTCAAAATATTAGTGGGTGGGTACACCTTTCAGCGTATCACGTAAATTGTTAAAATAATTTAGCATTTCATCTTCTCCTTTTTGTGCTCTTGGTGTGCTTATGTTTTGTGTCGATCTGATAGTAAGTTTTTCATTGTGGCGTGATAATAAATTGTTTACCCATTTTTCTCCAGGCATTTTACCGTTAAAAAGATAATCTTAGTATCTTGGTAGCTTTATTTCAGCTCAACTCGGCTGTATCATTGAAATTTAAAACATTAAAATAGTACAAAATAGGTATATCACCATTGTATATCACTAACAATATTCCTATTCATGGATACGCAGACTTGTACTATGGAAAAGGCTATAGTTGTGACTATAATTATATGTTGCAAATATCTTAGGTCTGTGGTGTACGATTTGACAATATCAAAAACACTGTTATATTTGTGAAGTATTATTAAGAACAATAATAATGTTAATATCTGTAGGGCCACATTTCTCAGTCACTCATGATAGTTACGTCACCTTAGATTTTTGATCATTGTATATTCCATGTAGGTGTTCACATAGATTATAACCAATGTAATACTTATAATAACTATTGGAAATATATTGTACTTGATACTCGGTACGATAGCATGTATTAGTTCTGTATTGCTTCTGCAATATTGCTCAATGTAAGGGCTGTTTGATTCGAGGGTAGTTCGAAAATATAACTTTACTCTGCAAAACCCGATTATAGGTTCAACCATAGACATGTTCAACATAACTCTTCAATTATCACACATAATATTATCATTTAATTTTACACTTTGATAGAAAAGTTTATTTTATTAAAGAATATTTACAAATTTTAAAGTACCATGAGCATGCATTCCAGATTAATTCAAACTTTTATTAAAGGTGTACCTTTACTTTAATGTAATTATCTGGCAGATTTCTACAATATACAAAAAATCAACAAATTATTTAAGTTCATTAGTGCAAGTTCCAGAACAAAGATTCATATTATTTTTATGATTTTTTTGTACAAATTTTTGTTACATGACATGTCTCGTCTACAGCATGAAATACGCTACCTAGATAGACTGCCTAAATTGGGATTTGCCGATAATAATAATTTACTCATTGTTAACTTAATGAAATATTGTGATATCCACAGTAATCGGCTTCATTGTTTATAAATATTTAAGATAGCAACAAAATTAATATGTATTCCCTTTTGTCGAAACTTCCATCTTAAGTACTATTTAATTTCAATTTACTTAATAAAAAGTTTTTATATGCCTTTTGTTAACAACATTTATTGTCAATAGGTACTTAAAATATTAGTTTAAACATGTTCTTTATAACTATATAATCGACAAGATCTCCCATATTATCTAAAGGGTTCTAAATGTGTAATCTGTATAGTTGTATACCCAGTTCTTGACAGTTATTATTGCTTAAAATTATTGTTCATATACTAAACAAATTGCATAATAATAAATTTATTTGCAGAAGTAAAAGTTCTTATTATTTATAACATTTAACTTCCTTTTTACTTCGTAGTATAGCAAATTGTCTTAGGGATGTTATTTAACCCATGAAGTTTAACCTGTGTGTTTCATGAATATTACGGACACTAGTCAAAACACAATGAGATATAACGGCCAGTTTGTTTAGGAAATTGGGTGTCGTTAAAATCGTATACCTACCTGTATAATATGTAATTATTATATAGTTAAAAATACATCGCAAAAAATAGTAATATAGTGGCAATACGGTATAATAATATGTTTATATACTGACGACATAAACACCAAGATTTAAATTGTTGATTAACATTAAAAAGAGCACGTCATGCCGAGGGAATAAATTATGTTAAAATACGCATTAGAATACTCTATCAATACATTCCATAGGCGAGTTATACGTACATATACATATCAAGAAATAGCTTCACGTGGTTATCCGACATTCGACCTATTCGCTTTGCCTTAACCCTAAAAAGTACTACAATAATAACTCATACTTCTCAGTCAGTCTTGTATTTTTTATTTTTAAACTGATTTATTGGCTGTTGTGTAAAGAGCTCTAGGGATCATTTTACCTAAGCCAAGTGCCAACATCCCCTGTTCACGGTATATCCTGTTATAAACAAACGAGATTATCTCGAACGGCCCCTTCTATCGAAGATCGCTAAATACCCACTACTTACGCCCCAACTCAGTCAATAACTCCTTAGTAAAGAATCACCATACCAATTCTGTACTAAGAGCGATTTAAGTAACCATTAGTGACTGAGTTGGGGCGTTAGTTTATTATTGATTTTATTTAAGTAATTCGTTGACTAGTAACCGGCTTTGCTTCGATAAAAATATTCACCCTTATGTAGGACTGTAGGACCAATAGGATAGCAGTTCAATTTCATCTTATTTACCTACTCTGCTACTCTGTTCTTCACTCCATGTACAAAAATTGTTATCTTATTCTTAGTTAAAGAATAAAGAGTTAATTAATGTATTGATTCGACTCGATTACAGGTTAATGAAGTACAGCTATTATTAGTATAGAAATAAGATTGGAAATATCACGCTGAACCTGTCGTCCTACTTGTAATAAACACAAACCGGCTGTATTTGCATACCTACTGACTAGATATGAACCCAGTCCAGTAAACAACTTGGTCTTATGTCTCTCGTTATCTCAGTCGACTAGTATCTTTCTCGAAACATGACAGAATTAAAGGTAAGATTTTTCTTTTCTCTCAAATTACTTTTGTAGTGAGTTTCCAATTTATTTTTTAGCATTTTTTGCTTTTGTGATCAAAAATAAAATGTTTTAAAAACCCTTGAAAGGCTATGCTAATAATTATAAACTTAGTTTTAGGTAGGTATGTTATTACGGAAATTGTTTAGGAATTCGTGGAAATTTTTCGAATTTGGATTTTAGTAATCGCCCCTGAGCAGTCAGCAGTGCCCCGCCCCTGCCTTGTGTGCTGCGCGAGATTCTATCTCGGGTTCGATTCCCGGCCGTGTATCTATAGTGTGTCCATGCCAACAACAATATAGAAAATATTGGTTTAGAGCTAAAACCCGAGTTCCTCTAATATAATATGACAATCTATAAACATTAAAAAAATATAAGAAATACGAAACACCTGAACGTATTTTAATCAAACGTCGAACCCAGTATCTCTCCGGCTTCGGTTCGGAGTTCGCCTCGGAGGACCCCCGGCGGCCGGGCGCGCTGCCCCGGGGGCAGAACACGCCCCAGCGCTGCCCGTTCGGCCTGTACGCTGAACAGCTGTCCGGGACCGCGTTCACTGCCCCAAGGAATGAGAACAAACGATCTTGGCTATACAGGTAACGTTCTTAAATCACTTACGCCCCAACTCAGAGTCACTAACGCTTACTTAAATTGCTTCGTAATACAAAATTTGTATGGTGATGTTTTACTTAAGGAACAATTTAAGTAAACGTTAGTGACTGAGTTAAATTGGGGTGTCACTATTTAAATTAAGTCCTCGCAGATGGTTCCAAGTATCCGTTTTGTTCAACATCATATCATTTTGATTTAGGTACGTAGGTAGCCCTGTAGCCCCTGTTTAGCTCTTAGCAGGTGTTAAAAGAAGTAACTAAGCTACAATGTATTTTAAATGTAGGCACATTCATATGATACAATTATTTAATAGTACCTGCTTAATTTGCATATTTTTCTTACCAATATCATAATATTATTATTATGAAATAAATATCAGTCATCAATATTGTAACAAGTAGGTAAGTTCTAACAGGTGATGTCTGTGAGGCATTTTTTGTGGAAATCGTATTAATTACATCATTTCGTGTTACCGTAGGAATAATATAAGTTCCACTTAATTTTGTATTATTCTAATCAACATTTGTTTTGATAAAGGATTCGACCATCGGTGATCCACAAGCCATTCAAACGGTCTGCCATCGCGAAGTATCTCACTCATAAGTGGGATGAAGAAGAACCGGATCCCAACCAAGTAATTAGCTTGTTATCCCTGTCGGCCTGTTACCCCTCACATTGTGAGAGGAGACCCCGAGCCCAGCAGTGGGACAATTATGGGTTGTTGCTTTGCTTTGCTTTTTTTATCCCTGTCGACCCTATTACAAAATGTGATCCTGTGTGATCTCATAACAGTCCTGTCATGACTCATGAGGCATGGCGCAATGGTTACCACGCCGGATCGCCGTGCCAAGGGTCCTGGGTTCGATTCCCACGGAGGCGGAAATTTGAACGAAAAGTGAATTTCTATTCTCGGTCTCCGTGTGTCTTTGTGCGTTGGCGATGGCACCCACGACACAGGGAATACTAGTGTGGGGCTATGAGTGTGTGAATATTTATATATTTCAATTCAATTCAATTCAATTCAAAAATCATTTCAAATAGGCCACTTTGTGGCACTTTTGACACGTCACAATCAGTACAATTAAATTATATTATAAAGATAAATTATAATTATTATACAATTATCTATAAATTATACAGCAATCAATATTTATTTTAATAGTCCCGCTGGGCTCCATTCGACATACCGGCGTCCAGCCAGCAAGTGGACTTCGTGTGTGGCCTGCACACGGTGTGCGGCGCGGGAGACCCTCGCGCTAGGAACGGGCTCGCCATACACGTCTACCTCTGCAACTCTTCTATGGACAAGAGTGCTTTCTACAGCAGTGACGGGGATTTGCTTATTGGTAAGGCAACGCTAACAAAAAAACTAATAAAAATTAAATCAGCAAGGTTTGATTGATGAACATAAGAATTTAAAATAGGTACTACACGAGATATTTTACAACTAAGATTTTTATGAATAAAGTTCAATTTGCCTTTCCTTATGAGACTTTCTCTGAAACAAATAAAAATACTGAATTTTAACTGTTAAAAGTAATAAAGAAGGTACAGTCACGTACATACATCTAAAATGAACATTGCATTTTTTGTACGCAGTGCCTCAGCAAGGTGTGTTGAAGATAACGACAGAATTTGGTGTAATGGAGGTTGCCCCAAATGAAATTGCTGTCATACAACTCGGTATGAGATTTGCAGTAGCTGTGGATGGTCCAACCAGGTAATAATTTCCGAAAAAACTTACTGTCCCAATAGACATTTTATGACCCTGTCTGAAATGAGAGTTTCTCAGTTCACAGTAGCGTTTTTGTGTTATTCGTACCTACCACCCGCGACACAGGGGATTCTAACTACGGGGATAGTGTAATTATGCTTACATTTATTTTTATACAAGTTTTTATTTTATTGACGACCTTGTAGCCTAGTTGGTAGCGACCCTGCCTGCGAAGCGAGGGGTCCCGGGTTCGATTCCCGGCCGGGGCAGATATTTATGTGACAGATAAATATTTGTACTCGGGTCATGGGTGTTATTGTGATGTGTTATGTGTAGTCTATGCCACCCGCGACACTGGTAATAACCTACTGCGGGGGTATGAGTGTGTTAGCGTTTATTATTATTATTATTATTTAAGTATGTAAATGTTTGCAGAGGATATATCCTGGAAGTGTTCGATGGCCACTTCAGACTGCCAGATCTTGGTCCTATCGGTGCTAATGGACTGGCGAACCCTCGAGACTTTCTCACCCCGGTCGCCAAGTACCATGATGAGGAAATCCCTGGTTTGTATCTCAGATACTAACATACACAAACACCTAATTATACACCTGTATTGTCCATATTACACATACTTTTAATGTAACATTTGAATAGGTAGTAGTTACTCTACGTTATCATAAGTATGTGATGTGATGGTATGTTGAAATGGTGCGTTGTTGAAAACTTCAATAGGGATTATTACAATAGATACCTAGTAATTTTGACCATCTCCTACCAGGAGTTCCCCTACTCAACAACTTTTGTTTCTATTATCTTTGTAAATTCCACTTGTTTTCCCAGGATTTAAAATAATAAGCAAATATCACGGCGCGCTCTTCGAAGCTGAACAGGGCCATTCTCCGTTCGACGTAGTGGCGTGGCATGGCAACTACGTCCCCTACAAATATGACCTCAGCAAGTTCATGGTCATTAACTCTGTCCTCTTCGATCACTGCGTAAGTTTTATGATCCTCTTATACATAATTAGTTACCCAATTCCAGTTAAATGATACTTAGGCCTATTTTCAGATTAGTTCATTTTCTACTTACCTAATTAAATAGGCGCGCCAAATACTTACTCAATTACTATTAGATGTTCGATATTCCACTTTTCTATTTTCGGCTAATTAGAACCGAAAGCCTGACCCACAAACCTGTGGAAAATTTTCTAGATCGCTTCCGTGCGTCCCAGCCTCCCAGGGCAAGACCAGCGGTAAGCTGACGGCTCTGATTGTTTTTTTTTTTTTAATATTTATCACTTCAGTGTACCAGTGAGAGAAAACAGGAAACCAAAGGGCCAAGATTTTTTGATATTTGCGTTGGAATCTAACCTGAGAAAGTTTCGGACTAGATCAGTTAGATAACATCAATGGCTAAACAATAAAAATTGACTGATGTGCTAAAATTAACATAAGTAACGATCACAACTCGCAGGATCCCTCCATCTTCACTGTGTTGACGTGTCCTTCTACGAAGCCCGGCACTGCTATTGCAGACTTCGTGATTTTCCCGCCGAGATGGTCCGTACAGGAGAACACGTTCAGGCCACCCTACTATCACAGTAAGTTTTAATAACACAATTTCTACTGTTTCTACATCTTAGGTAACCTAGCATTAGCTCTAGACCTCCTCATGACGACTCGTGCTCAGCTGTGGGATTATAAGTAGTGGGTTGTAGCCCATCTAGTATTGTAACAAAAAACTAAGTATATGATCTTTGATCAAACGGTGTGAACATACAGTGCCGAATCTAGCAAAGTTGTTTGGAAAGTCTCCGTTGTTCACAAATGTGTGTTAAATGCACTAATCTCCAAATTGCCACTATTGTGGACTATTCCTTAATGATTCCTTGCCTGTAACTTTCCCAAAAATGGGACGAATACAAGTTGTCACACTTGTCATAAAAACGCACTTCGGATCCATTTAGCTACACACACATTAACTAACCAAGATGTGTCAATGTCTAGGAAACTGCATGAGCGAGTTCATGGGGCTGATCCTAGGCAGCTACGAGGCGAAGGAGGGCGGGTTCCGTCCGGGCGGCGCGTCGCTGCACTCCGTGATGACGCCGCACGGGCCCGACGCCGCGTGCTTCACTGCTGCGTCCAGCGCTGAGCTCGTGCCGCAGAAGATCGCTGTTGGTACACAGGTCTGTAGTCTATGGATGTTTTAGGCCATGAAAGCCTAATTACATTTGTTTTTGATTGAAAATTTGATAGAACAGATCGTGATAGTCCGGGAGGCAACGTGGTTGCGGTAGTTTTTGTTTGAATCATATACCACTAGGAGCAAATAATGCCACGAGCGTTTGTACTTCGGAGATTAGAATGTTTTTGAAAACACACCTTTCGATACAACGTCCTGAGAATATTATAATATTCGGCCAGCTTTTGTCCGACTTGGAGCGGGACGCACGTGTCTTTTGACTCTGGCGAAACGCAATTTGCTTTTAGAGTCAGTTTCTTTTTGTAACATACATTGTTCTGTGTTACGGTCGGGAATACGTCGCACCATAATTATACAGACTGAAAGACTTTTGTATATTAGTAGTTACCCACAACACAGCGTATCCTAGTGTGGGAACTACGTGTCTTGGTAAAACTTTTGTACTTTTTCTTTTTATGCAAATAAATTATTAATTATTTTATTAATTAATTATTTTTCAATCAACAGGCATTCATGTTCGAGAGCTCCCTGAGCATGGCTGTTACAAAATGGGGCGCAAAAACTTGTCAGAAGCTCGACGCGAAATACTATGAGTGCTGGCAAAATCTGCCCAAATTATTTTCCGACAAAATTAATGTTTAAGATATTAATAAGGGTGTTTAAAAACTTTCTTTGATATTGTATAAATCTTTTTTTAATTTTCAATAAATGATCAGTTATGTTATCCATTTTTTTAATTATAAAAATTAGTTAGGTAATGACATTAAGTACTACTAAAAATGCGACTGAAAAAATTTGTAATATCTACATAACAAAAATAATTTAAACTCCTCTTTACAAACTTTATAAAAACTGTTCTATTGACTTTTAACTTGAATAAAAATGCCGCCATAGATTTATGACATAGATTATCAAAACGTATATCGCAAGATCTGGTATCAGTCGATTACTGCCGCTGTACCTCATCGAGCTACGAGCGTACTCTTGCAAGAGCCCGCAGTCCACTTTCCTCTTTAAGTCTGTACCGTATCTAGCGTGACGGATGACGAAGCACTGCATCTCCGGCGAAACATGAACAGACGGCCCCTTCACACTCAAAGCATCTGCGACGGTAGTGTTCGTCGTAGTTACACTAATATTAGAGCTAGTACCGTTTTCCGATACATTCCGAGTTACATTAGTGGTAGTCACCGACTGTATCACAACATTAGTCTCCTTCGGCGCTTCCAGGATAAAACTCGATATCAACATGCAATCTATCCGGGTCTCTTCATACTCCACGCGGTTTCGTTCGATTCTCATCTTGCACGTTTCTCCCGGAGGACTTCTGTACTCAGTACCCGAGTTGTGGTATCCGTGGTGACTAGACATGCGGCCCAGGTTGTACAGCGCGAGTCCGGTCAACAAGCTATCGTATCTACTGCCGGAGTTCCTGTACTCGTAGACATAGACGGGGGGAGTGCCGCGGTACACGGGATGCTGGGCCGCCCCGTAGCTTATATGCTGGGGCGGATTGTAGTGGTAATGGTGATGCACCTGCGGTTTGGGATTATAGTTACTATTATAACTATTGTAGTTCGTCCGTTGACCGACGTAGTTCCCGGACAGGCCTGTTGAATGTGGATACGTGTGTCCGGACTTGTAGGTGTTGGCGTTCCCGGACAGGCCCGTGGATGGCGGGTAGTGCGCCCCGCCCTGCCCCCGGCCGTACGACGAGCCGCCCCCCGTCCCTCTCGCACATAACGGAGACACGACAACTAACAGGTTAAAGACGACCAAACACAACATCCTACTGCGGTGAACTTGAGGGAACTGAATGGCTCGATATCGACAGAAGTAATTGACGCCATGGGGACAATCCCATTACGTGACGCAGACAGGTGCGGCGGTATTTACTGAAACAACACAGGGGTTCGTGCGGTCGTTCCCTGACCTTACCGGCACGCAACTGGGGATAGCATCAATCAATTAAGATTAGTGCTCAAACTGGGTCGACAAATAAAACGCTCGAGCGTATTACGACATTTTTTAATCATAATAATTAGCAGAGCTTAATATTACATTCCATTACTGTTAACATTACAAAATACCGTCGATCAGTCGCGCCGGGATGTGACCGAACTCCCTCGCTCGCCCATCGGATAGCTTCCTTGTGACTTACCGGATAACATAATAAATAAAATGGAATTGACTTATCACGGCTAGCGTCGCCTACACTACAGAGCTTAACGAACGATGTTAACTCGATGGTTTCCATGCACGTGCAAACATTTATAGGGCAACATAAAAATCGCTTAATAAAATAAACGGTTATTATTTCGAGATTCGTGTACATGTAAACCACGAACTTTGGCCCCTCTCTTATCCGTCGACGGGGACATTTTAACATAATTAACATTAGATGACGATATTAAATTTACTTACATGAAAGCCTTGAATAACGCGTGGTAATAGCTAATTGGACATTAAACTGGGTTGAATGATGGCATGTGATGTGAGGATTAAAACTGTCACATGATTCAAGTGAAGATAACCTGCAGGTTATTATGAAATTATTATCTTCACCTCCGTCAATAGGTGAGAAGTGTTTGTACAAATTGAATGCTTTCAAATGGGACCAAAAGAAATGTCAGTATGTAGGTAGGTATATAGACCCAAGTTAAAATAATGCAAGCGAAATAGAATTCATAAATAATAATTTGTTTGCATGAGTCTTTATGTGTTGATATTTTTATGATTAGCAAATCGCAAATGGGTGTCGTCGTCTGTTCACGCAATATACATAATGAAATAAGAGACACATTATTATATAACGTGCCTTAAATATTAATTCACACAACTAGTACTTGAAATATATTAGTGTACGTGAAAACCTCTCATTCATTACAAAATTTTTAGCTTCCATATTTCGTCGTTGCGACTTTAAGACCTCTTTTGTGTAAAAAATCAGCTTTTTGAGGGAATCGATAAAAAAAGTTTTGAATTTGGTGAATAAATTACGATGGAAACGTCGTACACACATGAGAGTTTTTGAATTCGATAGTGCTTCAAAATGTAGAATCGTTTGACTTAAAAAACTGATTTTGCCGAAAGTGGCACATAACACATAAGAGGTCCTAAAGTCGCAACGACGATTTGTTACAAAGTTCGCAGGTATAACTTATTTTTTGTTACTTCAGATTTATTGATCACAATTATAACATAATTATACGATACAAATGTCCCCACCGAAGGATGTTTATTTGTGCATGATCGTAATATAATTTTCGGCAATCTTAGGATAGTTGTTCTTGGAAATATACATAATAATATATTTAAAATTAATTGTCAAGTACCGGGTCATTGCCCTGTAACCTCAAGCGATTAAATATTTCAAGTGTTCGTGACTACTCTGTACCCAAAAAAAATAAAATGTTCTACGTCTTGATCACTATCAAGAAAAATATCGTGTTGAAACACGAAATAGAAGAAAAATGTGAAAAACATTGACACATCAACAATGTCTAGAGAAATTCTTTACTCTTTATTAATTTCCGATACTTCGTATATGCAATCAAACAGCATCAATTACGCCCCAACTCAAAAGTCACTAACGGTTACTTAAATCGCTCCTTAGTATAGAATTTATGGTGATTCTTTACTTAGGAGCGATTAAAGTATCTTAACCGTTAGTGACTCTGAGTTGGGGCGCAAATCAAATAGAATCACTTGATAATTGTCTGTCACAGCCCAAAAAAAGAAAAAAAAATACTTTCATGTCAAAATAACTAACACTATTAATCTCGTTCTCTCAACGATTCTTATTAAAAAAGAAAATAAAATCAATATCCCTAGACACTGTTGCGTGTATTCGGTACGTATACACTATCCAAGGTGCCTGGCAAGGATCATAGAAGAGATTTTACGAAGATAACCAAATCCTGTATACTTATTATGGATATTACACGGTTGAGTATCTATTGAATATGGTATCCATTCATCTATTATTTTTTAAACATCCAATTTAATTTAGTTCTATTCAAAAATATATATAACTTGACCTCGTTGGTACAGACAAAAATATATAAAACTGGACCTCATCGGTTCAGACCCTACAGACTATCCTCTCATCAAATTAACATTTATTTGTATAGTTTAAATTAAAATGCAGTAACTCCTACTGTACCTACTCATACAGCGCCCCCAACTTATCTGTGAATTGGAGGAGGGCGCTGTCGGTCGCATTGGACCAATCATTGGACGCAATTCGAGACGTAGTAAATGTCAAATGAATGAGCACAAAGAACTTATGAATGGCGCGGCATTAGTTCCAATTTTCGCCATTTCACAGATAACTTGGTAGCACTATACATCTAAACTTGTGTAAAATATGTTACAATCCGTACCATTCGTTAGGGTGCGTTCACACTGCATATCAAAATAACACTGAAATAGAGTTGATCAGAATTAACACTAAAGAGCTTCACACACCAAATTCGAGGCGGAGTTACACTGTGTCTATATGAAACAATGCACACTGAAGCGCACCGTCTCAAATAGACACATATCTGTCTATCTATCTAAATAAATAAAACCCAAAAAATGTTTATACCGATGTCCTTTTTAGGCTTTGAAACCATCCAACCAATATGATTAGAAAATGGTTTGATTTGAAAGGCAATAATGCGAAGAGTTTGAGACCACTAAAAGAATGCATTAGGTACATTTTCGATTTTCTACTTTTTCCATACAATTTCATTTTTGCGTAGTAATACAACCGGGTATCCACTAGTAATAGATAAATAGCAAGCTACTTCTTCCACGTCCATTGTGGATGAAGCATGCAGGAGTACTGAAGATGAAGCGGCCACAAGTCAGCCAACATTGCCTATAGGATAAGAGTGTGTAACTCCTAAATGTTTTGGTTGTTAGTCCCGTGAATAAATCCTTTACCCTTGAACTCTTTCACATAATTGTATTTTTAAGCGATCTAAACATTTAAAAATAATTTAAAACACATGATAAAGTTGGAAAAAAAGAAGTGACACATTTCATACTGGGGAGGTCAAGTAATACCTATGCCAATATCATCATTCTATCACATCTTATGTCTATCAAAAATGTCTAGTCAGCGAATTTTTTTGCTCAAATCCACAGGATTATTACTAATTTTGATACCAATGTCCGAGTCTCAATTCAGTGTGATTGTTGCAGTGTGAATGTCCCAAAAATAAAAGTATGCATTCACTGTTTGACATTGGACACATACATGTATACGCTTGGACACATACACGTTAACACTTTAAAAATATCTTACTAACGTCTGCCGGCATGACTCATGAGCATATTAATTTACAGAACTAAATAGTTTTACCAGCTTTAACATGATTAATAATTACTTAACTACATGGGGTATTTCGTTGTGCATTAAGTTCAATTCTGTTTGAGCTGTATTGAAGGAAATTATATTATTTAAGAGATACTTTTATCTTTTATTATGTCTCAACATTTGGATAATAAGGCCTGTGTAATAATTTTTATACCATCCCAAGCTTTGTCCAAATGTTGAATTGGTGACCAGATTTAGTCTTAAATGGATCTTGACACAACACAACCCGTTGCCCAGTTCCCAAAACAATACCAATAATAGTGATGCCGTACAAAGTGTAATATCTCAGCTGTGTGTATGTGTCCCATGTCGTTGTCCTAGCGGGCCACGGCGGGCCGCTAGCCGTGGTTCACGTTGACGCCGGACTCCAGCTCCGACGCCGGCGTCTCGGGCTCTTCGTCGTTGTAGATGTTCTCCGCCATTTGCCACACCTGGGACGATAGACGTCATGTTATTCATGTGTCATGTACCTAATATATTATACTAGCTGTTTCTCGCAGTTTCACCCGCGTTAATTTATGGATAAAACTAACTAAAATATATGATGTTATATAGCCTAAAGCCTTCCTTGATAAATGGACTATCAAACACAAAAAGAATTTTGCAATGCGAACCAGTAGTTCCTGAGATTAGCGCTTTCAACCAAACAAACTTCAGCTTTATAATATTAGATTGGAGGTATTTCTTTGCGTTTTCTTAAAATAAGAAGATTTATACAGGCATTTATACGTTTAGAAGCATTGAAGTAAATTGGGAACGGTCCGACGGACACTGCGTGCTTAATAAACAATACACATTTATCTATTAAATATTATCGAATTCGGGATTCTGGAAGTTCCAGAAATTAGTGGGTTCAAAACAAACCGACACTTCGGCATCATTACATAGAATTATCTCACCATTACACTGTACAAAATAGTGCATAATCATTAGCTGCAAAGTGGATAACACTCTGCACCAACCCACCTGCATGATATTATCTTCAGACACGGAGCAGATGACCCAGGGCTCGTTGGGGTTCCAGGAGAAGTCCGAAATCTTGGCGGTGTGTCCGCCGTGGATGAACAGCAGCTCCGGGGGGCCGTCCTCCGCGTCCTCGGCCGTCTGCTCCTCGCCGATCTTTGACAGGTCCCACACGTGCAATCTGGACATAACATGACAACAATATGAAAATAAGGCAACATGACAAAATATCAACATGATAATATGTCAAAATGACAACATGTCAACATGACACCACACCGCACTGTTATGCCCCTGCTCAATGAACTAATATACGCATGGAAGCATCTTTGATGCCTCAAAATAGCGCAACGAAAATTCAACCGCGGTGGGCGGGGCTTATAAACTCAACCAAAACGCGAATCAGTCAGTTCGGTGTCACTCGTTCGGACGGTCGTTGACTTTAAAAGTGTCATAAACAAGATTTATATAAAAATTTGGTTTCAAAATGCCTTCATGTGTTGTGAAATGGTGCAGAAATCATACAGATCACCTTTCCAAGGGTTCCGAGGATCGTGGAATCACATTTCACGTGTAAGTATACCGAAATCTAAAACTACAAAAATCTATTAACTTTCTTAATGATGTGATTATGCATAATGTACTAACTATTTATTAAAGAAATGAAATTCGCTTTATTTTTGATTTAGATTCCCACAAGACCCGAGACGTAAAAATCTGTGGAATCGTAAAAAGTTCTGTTCAATTAGAGAGAGAGGAAAATGACTGGATACCTAGCAAACATTCAACAATATTTTCGATTCATTTTAAAGAAGGAAAATATTTGTCGAAGAAAGGATTCCAGATGATTTCTAAAAGCGCTGTACCAATTTGTACTGTGAGTATCCATTTAGTTTTTTTCGATTTAGTTACTGTAGTAGATAATAACTCAGTATAATATATATATTTATTACATTTTCAGATGGTGCATTTGGTGCAGTTAAATATCATCTATCAGTAAAAACTATTTTACAATTCAAAAATCGTAAAAAAATTAAGCTAGTGAATTTTTAATGCGAAAAACAAACCGAATTGAAAAGATTTAGGTGATATTTGCAACAAACGAAAATAAAATAGGACTAAAGACTTTATTATTTCATTATCCTATTGATACTTTACAATATAAAATGAAATTTAAATGATTAAAAAAAACTATGTATAATTCTGATATTGATATCTGAATTCCAATATTAGGATCAAATATCGAAAATCAATATTGGAATGGAAAACCTTCCGATATTACAAGCTCTAGTGTGGACTATGCATTGTTTTAACAGTGTTTTCGACAGTCATAATTTTAATTGATTAATTTGTAGAATCACTGCAGTACAATAGTGAGCAGTCTTCTGTCGGCAGTCCTTACAATTGCCTATGTTTTTACTATTGTAAATATATTGTTTTAAGTTGTCAATATATTGGGTGAACTTCCTTTTAGCTCATATCTCCGATTGATCTGAATTTTGGTATAACTATGTAATTCGACGAGCTGATAACGAATATTATAGATAAAATACCCGCATATTTCAATGTCAAGTTAACCTTGAAAAAATATTATTTTTAATTTATTACGTTTATTTGGCAAAATATTAATTTTACGGAAAAATGTTTCCTACAAAAGTTGTAGCCTATTTAAAAGATTGACATTTTATGTTCGATACATTTTTCTTGTGGAGCCAGTGATTTGGAAGAAAAATGCGAAATTAGTTCCGTATAATTATGAGTAGTTTGCCTAAGATATTCGTTATCAGCGCGTCGAAATACATAGGTATGCCAAAATTCAGATCAATCGGGGGTATGGGCTAAATAAAACGAAGTTTATCCATATATTGAGTTTTCACTTCAATCGGCGGTCCTTGTAACTGCCTATTTTTAACTATTGTAAAACAAATAACGTTTACAAATAATTCATTTTGTAATGAGAGAAAAAATTTGGCATTATTATTATTTTATATTATATAAAGACCATTTTTATTATTGTTTTATTATGACTGGTTCCCTCATACAATTCACATCCACGGAACTGACGACCTGACTGACAATGCGACAACGCATTAGACAGTACACTGAGTGACAGTGACGCGCGAACCAATTGGCGTGATCGGTTCATGCCGAGAACCAATCCCGTTTGACGATTTCGCATGATTCGACAACTACTTGCAATAGACCAATTGATGAGTTTGTATACCGTAGTGAGTGGTTTGTGTATGTATACTTCGTATTTGTGTGAGTTTTGTTGCTAATATTTAACGTTAGAATGTACTGAGAGGCTTATTCCATAGTATATTCGTTCACTGCCCCTGCTACATCTGCATTAACGTAAATGTTAACAGCTGCTCCGGAATGCGCCTTAGCATTAAGCTGCAAGTGAGATTAAAGGAATTAATATCCTTTGATGTGTCGAAGAAACTGCCATCCTAGTTATTGCTTAACATGTAAAGGCATTATTTTGAAACCCAAGCCAAGAGAAACTATGTTTAATGTAGAACAACACCAATAATTATGTTGTTAACCCATACCTTCTGTCTGTGCCGCTGCTGGCAAGGATTGTCTCGTTGTGTGGAGACCACTGCACTTGGAAGATTTCATCTTTATGTGATTCAAATGAGTGTAATTTTAGTTTTAAGTTTCTGAGATCCCAAAGCGCAACCTGTGTGAAGTAAAAAATTGCATAATTATTATAGTTTTACATCACATTAATTTCAGAATAACATTGCATTTCATTAGTTTTATACATCAAATTCAATTCATATAACTTCTAACTGAAATGTTTGTTTAAATGGTCATTTAATTATTCATTACTTGCTTTTAATGACCATTTTTTACATTTTGTGCTTTGGGTTGGTTCAGAATCCAGAAATACAGAATGGTAGGTGAGGCAAAATATGGAACTTAAGTCATCAAGGAGATGTCTAGTTTATCAGAGTTGGGTATATTTAAAAAATGCCTCCCAGAAATACAGATACAGAAAGTTTTTAGGTTTCATAACATTTTCTCTGGGCAAAAATTATTATAAGCAAATGTTATTGCTATTATTATTGATGGAACAAAAGAGTACATCTAAAACTTAAAATATGCCAAATATTTTCAAAAGTTCATTCTTACAGTTTTGTCAGCACTGCCCGTCGCGAGTATAAACTCGGAGTAAGGGTTGAAGCTCAAACAGTTCACTTCGGCCGTGTGCGCGTCCACTGTGTGCGACGGCTTCGACATGTTGTTACATCTGTAGCAAATACATATGAATAACTTTAGAAAAGCAACAGGTGTTCAAACTGTTTCAAAAGTAATAGAGATCATCTAAGTGGAAATATGACTTCGCACTACGCATGATAAATAACGAAGCAAAGCGCGTCGTCCGTAACGTACCGGAGCGATGTTAACAACGAAAGTATGTATACCCGCCGTGCGTTGGATGCAATGAGCCTTGGGATAGCTGTCCCAAGCCCAACACCCTAAATAATAATAACGTCAACACCAACCTAGTATCCCAAATCATGAGTTTCTGATCATCAGCGACGGATCCGAACAGCGACTCGTGCAGCAGATGCCAGGCCACATCCTCTACCACCGCCGTGTGGCCAGTGAACACCGACTTGGCCTCGATCACGCGGCCCTCCTTCGGCGTCGCGTTGATGTCCCACAGGCAGATCGTGTGGTCGTCACTGGAGACAGATTGGTTTTTTAATCAGTTTTTCTTTTTTTTTTGTAAGTGGCTTGGCGCAGACTATTGAATTTTTTTATGGTAGTAACAATTGCATTTAATTTTTTTTATTTTAATTTGCTTGTTAGTAATGTTTATCTGAGACCGTAAGCTAATGTGTAAACAAATTAACATGGTAAAAATTTTATACTTTGAATTTTTTGATACTGGTTGAATGATATTTCTTGTGCTCCATGACAAAGCAACTTTCCGAAATGGTGGTAAAGCAAAAAATTATGTGCATAAGTGTACCAATGATACCTATATTATGATTAAGATATTTAGAATTTAAATTAAGAGACATTTTGAACATTATTAAATCAAGATTTTTATCTCTGAATGTAATAAAAATATTAAAAATAACAGCTTACCTGGCTGATAAGAGATAACCATTAAGATTTGGATTCCATGACAAACCATATCCTTCTTTTTGGTGGCCTCGCAACCTAAAAATTAAATAAATTTAAATATTTATTCTATTCTTTATTGAACTTTACATGACTAATGGAACAAAAGATGGACTTAATGCTAAAAGCATTCTCCGCTAATCATAGTTATGACTGTGTTAGAACAAAGAAGGCAATTGAAAAATATCTGAACACACTGAGCAGTCTTATTTTATATTTCCTTATATGTATGTACTTTTGCATCAGTATATCTCATACTTTTCGCCATTCGTCTTTGCCCCTGGTACTTCAGATATATTCACACCACATTCACACACTTTTTCAAATACAATACTGAATTGTATAATAGATTTTTATCACATGCTTCAATTATGTATCTCACATTGTTAGGGAACCTGTATAATTACAAGTTCTTTATAACACTTTCTGACTTGCATTGATGGCCTTCTCCCTTGCACAATGAGAAGCCTAGAGCATATTCCACCATGCTGCTCCAGTACAGATTGGTGGAGGGGTTAGTGGCCACCGCAAGTGTCGCAGGTTTTAAAACCGCCCGAGGTCCTCCGACATGGCTTAACAACTGTTATCTTATGATAACAACCAGGACTGACGGCTTTACGTGCCCTCCGAAGCACGGAAACGCTCAAGAAATTTTTGCCAGTAGCAGTCACCCTAGTAACTACCAACAGTAACTACCAACTGCACCCACTGTTGCTTAACTTTGTCGATCACATAGGATCGACGCAAGCCGCCGGGCTATGAGCACTTCAACTGTCCAATTATTACGCTATCAAAAAGGTAGCTTGTCTTTTCATTTATTGGCTACATAAAAACATTCTACCTGAGATCAGGATGACACTCCCCGGATGGTTCAGGTTTTGAAGGGTGCTTTGTGTAGTCAAAAACTAGGACATCGGACGAGGGTGTTTTAGTTGCAATAACACAAGGGTTCTGAGGCATGTACCGCGCTCTGTTCACTTCTCCCTCGTGGTTAATCTTGATCTCTATATCTATTTTGCCTGACACTGAACCAAATCCACCAAATTCTGAAATTTAAATTATACGAATGAAAATCACATGAATGATGAATGAATGAAAATTAGTTTTTATTTTAAAAATGAGTTGCATACAAATGACATGACATGACAAAATAAAGGCAACCTTATTGCATAGTTGTGATCTCTTCGCAACCTTTTAGTGTTAAGTTTGCAATATGTTTATAACAGACAGCCTAAGAGCCATATCAATTATTTTATTACAGACAACTATGGATTCTCGGCTATCCTTTGTCTTGGGATCATATGAAATAAGTATTTATACCCACATAGGCCAACCAAACATTCTTTGAATAATAAAACATAATCTCCATTACCAACAAATTGACACCAAATGTCTGCAATTCTAACCAAAGTATAAGGTTGTGTCAACTGGCATGGAAGATTTTACACTTATATCAAGTAAAGTCTCGATGATATTCCCTCAAAGAAGCATATTTAGATTCTATCACCAATGAAATTTAATACACAAAAAGTTTACTAACCACCCTTGTCATTGTCATAGTGGCTGGCATCAAACTGGGCATCTTCATTAGGAAGCTGAACACTTGCTATTAACAGGTGATTCTGTTCATCTGATGTATGAGTTCCTAGAATCAACCTAGAAAAACAAGTTTGTTCATGGTACTTTGTATCATAGCATTCTGGACTGCCTCCAATTGACAAAAAACAAGTAAATATTACCAAAAAACAGATGTGATCAAACAAAGGACATGGGTGCCAAATCTTTATAAGTTGGCTAACCAACCAGTCACCTTACCTGTGGACGGAGTAGTCCTTGCCTTCAGGCCTTGTGACATCAGGTAGCCACTGCGCGGTCAGCGAGGGCCACTCCAGAGCATGTGTCATGACCAGGTCGTACAGGAACGGAGTATTCTTCTTCCAGATTTTATATTCCTCATTGATAACTCTCTCTTCCACGGCATCATCGAAGGTTTCTACAAGTATCAAAACAAATAAATCATCAAACCTGACCAGGCATCTCATTCAAATAACCAAAAATTGGGGAAGCTGTCAAAATTTTGCTTTGTACTGATTATAAACTTCTAGCTGTGATTCGCTTCTGGTAATATCATATTTACCTCCGTCGCCCTTATCACCCATTATATTGAGTAGAAATGTCTACTTTTTGATAATCGGTTACGAAAAATATTAGTAATTGCAGCCGGCCCCGTAAAGGCGCCAAACAACAATCCTCCTTCAGTTCAGCGTTCTTCCTCAACGACAGCTTACAAACTTCCGGTTAAAATAACTATTAGGTATTTATAGATTTCTTTGCAAATAACCGAAATAATATTATGTGGAATAATAATTTTTAAAAAATTATGTTTATCCTTTTTTACGTATGAAATCCAAAAGTGACCTCATGAATAATAAAATACTTGTTTTGACTTATATTAGAAAAAGCAATTAAGTTTGTATTGCTACTTTGAAAATTTTAAATATTCATTGAGTCGTTGTGAATAACTTAAAAGTCGTTATTTTATAGATATAATGACATTCATTATCTAGAGTTATTGATTCAATTGACTAAAAACATAATTACCTTAGCTAAATGCCATCCCGTCAATCCAAATAAACAACATTATTCGATAATTTGTACAAAAATGTTAAAGTGAACCAATAGTCGAATATTCAATACATTGTATCCCAGTTTACCGGTATTTTGCTGTCTATTATTTGGTTTCAAAGAGCAAAGTAGTCTGTGCCATCTGTTAATCATAAATCCACAGAATATTAATAATATTGTCAAAACGTCAATATGGCTGATGCTGCGTTAGCACGTCGTGAAGCACGAAGGAAAAGAATATTAGAAAATTCGCATAATCGACTGCAACTCATATCAAACATAACCAACGATGAATGCTGCAAGGGTAATTTATACAATATAATAACTTTGCCTTGGTACGTCATTTATAATTCTTGGTTTTCAAACAAATGTTTCTTCCAGAATCTCCAGTCAAAAGTGTCAGAACGTCTTTTCCTGAACAAAACAATGAGATCCCAGTCACAACAGTTGAAAACACTACAATCAGAGGTACTATTTACAACGGAGTGACGAGTACTGAACCGGTATCATATGAGCCCTTATCAGATAACAATCAAGAGATATTTTCTGGTGAGCAAGAGTTAACCAATGACTCGACAGCATTCGCATTTCCAAAGGCAGAACCGGTATCGGCATCATTTTTTGAAAAATTTACCTCTTACAAGTATGACTTGGTTCTGTTATCATTATTGATGCAGTTATTCCAGAGCTTTTTCATCACAACAGTTGAAAATACATACTTTTTTTTACCGCTCATATTATACACCATTACAAAAATAGTATTTTTCCCGAAACAGGAGAGTTTCTCGTATGCTAATATATTGCTATTATTGAATGGAATGAATCCGCAGCAGACATACAAACTAATATCTGTTTTGCACTGGGGAAGCATAGCATTACAAGATATTTGCATTTATTTATTCACTACAATTTGCATTCAATCTCTGTACATTGTTATAAATCGTATTCTTTCTTAGGGTTTATTTTAACAGGTTTCCAAATGGCACTGCCTTCTATATTATGTATAACCAATGGTTGAATAATGCATACCTATGTTACTTCTGTTCTGTGAAACATCACTTACTTTCTAACACTGTTTCTAATACAACGTCTCAACAAACTCATAGATACCATCTTCGTTTCATTAAAGTTAAAAATAGAGACTAGATTTTTTGTAGACAATGTCACAGTGTTAGAACTTAAGTAATAAAAGCTTATAGGTAATGAGTGCAATGTATAATGACTGAAGATTCTATAATTAACAGGCTAGGGTAATAAAATTGGGAATGTACTATGTAACTATAGTTTTGATTGCTTGTGCCTTTAAAGTGATGATGACATGTGACAAAATGTGCGTCTTAGTCACATATTGCCATTTTAGTTTAAATTATTAAGTTGTAAATAGGAAAGGATTTTTGTAATGTTGAAATAGCCAAATTAGTTACAGTAGACATGATATCTACATCTGGAGAATTTTATACCATAACTTAAGAGATACAAATATGAAAAAAGTTAGCTTTATTGAATCTAATAGATACATTTTGGATGTATTGTATTTCTTTCAATGTGATTGTAATCATTAACAGCTCATTTAGTACAATTGACCATAAATATAAAATAATATATAATTATGTACAGGTTTTAGAATCATGCCCTGCATACTTAATTCTTTTGTTGACTGTACTTTCTATACTTGATAGCATCATTTTCCATTTTTGTCATTTTTTAAGTGCATAGATATTATATATACTTGAGTTAGATGAATTGTATTGTACAAAACACATTGGCGTAATATTCTTGAACCAATCCACTTCTTTATTTTTCTACTTATTTTGAATCATGGCAGTTTGTGACTGAAAATTGTAATCCAATGCCACAAAACATTGCTTTTCCTTATATGTCCTAGAAGCTTCTTTGCTGGACTTAACCATCTCTGCTAATGATGAAGGTGTCACAACATCATTTAGTTTGTCATCTAATATAGGTTAAAATAAAATACAACAGTGAATTAAGCTGGTAAAACTACCAAAGACATAGGTGTCAATAGTAGATGTTTTTGTTGAATTTTAGTGTAAATTAAAGCAATAATTATATTTTTAGGTGGCTGTAATTTGCTTAATTATCTTTTATGTCTTATTTATTAATCATCATGATATAGCAATTCCTTTATACATAAACTTTATATAAAATGATCCATTTAGATCAGCTTAATTCCTGATGTTAAAAATAGTTTCAATAAATAAACAAAAGATTTATTTTAATTATATTTTGTAACACACTTTTGAAATAAAATAATTCTAACAATGTTTCTTTGTTGTTTTCTTTTCTGAAGCTCACCAGCTGTAAAACAAAACAAACCATTACAAATCTCATCATATTTGGATTTGAAATAATAATAAAATATAAAGTGGCTGAATTCTTGTAGTAGATTCCCACTTACTCATAACATCACAACTGCTTCACAGTTACTGACAGGATCGTCAAAACAAGTTCTCATTTTTGTGTAGACTAGATATTGTTGTAACAAACTTAATGTATCTAATATATAAAATTCTCATGTCACGGTGTTAGAAGTTGAACTCCTCCGAAAAGGCTCGACCGATTTTCATGAATCTTTGCGTGCATATCGGCTAGGGTTGAGAATCGGACATCTATTTTTCATCCCCCTACCCCTAATAAATTTTTGGCAGAACAACGTTTGCCCGGTCAGCTAGTATTCTATAATAGACATGCTTGGTATCTCTATTCTCTACGCGATAGAAATTCGTAGGCGAACGGAGCTGACCGACATAGGGCGGAGAATAAGCCGGGTGAAGCGGTAATGGGTTGGCCATATAGTTTGAAGGACCGATAACCGTTGGAGAAGAAAGGTCCTCGAATGGAGACCACGCCTCGTAAAAATGAGCATAGGACGTCCTCACCAAGTGGAATGACGACCTAAAGAAGACAGCGGGTATCCGGTGGATTCTGTAAGCTCAGCACCGTTCAGAGTTACGCTTCTTAGGAGAGGCCTATGAAATGAAGCCAGATGTGGACTTCCAAAGACTGATGGATGGATGAATACTAGGTATACGATTGTAGCCTGATAACCTGAAACAGCCCGGCGGCTTGTATTGCCAATATTCCAGCGACTTGTATCGATCCAAAGTTAAGCAAGTCACCATTGCTATCATAAGGTAACATTTATTAAGCTATGTCGGGGTTCCTTTGACGGCATGAAAACTTCCGACACTTGGGTTGGCCACTAACCACCAATCCGCACTGGAGCAGCGTGGTGGAATATGCTCTAGGCCTCCTCAAGCGGAGACCCATGCTCAGTAGTGGGCCATTAATCTGGAACATTAGCTCGCACTCTACCAATACTGCTATGAGTAAAGTAGGTGCAGTGGCGTAGCGTGGGCTTTCGCCGCCCGGGGCCAACCGAAAATTTGCCTCCCCCAATGATGTTTGCCGCTCCCATATTATATAAAAAAAAATTATTAATTAAAAATGCACTTTTCTTGTTTTTTTCATAGCCAATTTACATTACAATTTAAATAAAAAATAATTAATTTTAATGTGTATATTTTTTAAATCGAGTGGATTGCCGCCCCCTCTTCATGTGCCGCCCGGGGCCATGCCCCCCCCCCCCTCCCCCCCTACGCCATTGAGTAGGTGGGTGAATTTTCAAAACTGCCATTTATGCATGTTATTCAATTTTCTGTCTTAGAATATAAATGTGATCACTCAAAATGTTTACTAAAACCTTAATTATGTATTTACTTAAAAGTCGTATTAAGTTAAATAATAAAATTCTGATGTTAGAGTGTTAAAAAATTTAAAATAATGCTCGAAAAGTCATTAACCTCCCTGTTATTTAACGGTATGTTTCATTAATGTCACAAGGAACTCAAAATACCGCCCTAAATAATGCTTTTTTACTCTCTATACGTAAGAATTAATGTCTAAGCTGAATATTCATAAATGTTTTTCAAGCGTAAATTATCTGTAATACCATTATTTGACCGTTTAAAATTTTGTCACGAGATTATCGTCATTAACATCCGCGGTTTTTGTTTCGTGAAATTTGTTGAACGAAATTATTATTTAAAAATTTAAAAGCAATTCAAAGTGTTCCTTACACCCGCTTCTCTCAGTTGAAATCAAGATTTGGATGAAAAATGCATTGTGAATATGATAAAGTACGCGAAAGTTAATGATAAGTATAGTTTGTCAGAAAATCTCGTCATCAAACTCCTGAATATGTTTTTGATAAAAAAATATATAATTCAACAATAAGTACCCATGAATATCGCCTAATGGTATTTAATAAAAAATAACTTAATTCCATTATAAGTGATATAAAATTGAGCAAGTTTTGGTATGTTTTGTACCGTTTCGTCATAAATCGCTACATCATTTACCGCAAAATTCTAATGACGTGAATGATTCCTGTAGAGGAAAATGACGAATCTAAATAATATTAACAACCTGATTGAGTGTAGCCACCAAGAACTTAACTCAAAAGATGCCGTTAATCCATAAAATCAACCCAAAAGTGCGTATATACTTGATAAATATGCAATTTTCTGATTTTCTTTGCATTTTATACTTGTAAATAGATCTGATTCGCTTTTAAAGATCCGTCGATTTGAAAGGATGCTGTAAACGAAGTGGTTCGTCAAGGACTATTTCATCCCTTTTTCTAACGGTCCTAATGTTGGTGAAACTTGTCTATGGGTTATTGTCGAAAGCATTTAAGCTGAGAAGCGCAAACATTTCTCATATGTTGCCTGGGTCTATGCTCGAAGCTAGAAAGCTCCGGATATTAGATGTAAGAAGAAAGCTTTTAACTTTTATTTCTTCATGGGGTTCGCCTGGATAGCTACCACCTACTACCACCTACCCTTGAGCATGAGTCAGCCACCAAACGACTCGTCGTCTTCCAGCTGGGGACTTGAGAGCCAGTTCTTTCTTTTTCTTATCTCTTTCTTGGCCGGCAATGCATCGGTGATGCCTTTGGTGTTGCTGATATCCATAGGCGACGATAGCCACTTACCATCAGGTGGATCGCCAGCTTATTTGCCGGCTATTCCCATAAAAAAAAACTATCTGCTTAGTCCTACAAAAAGACATTCAAAAGAAAACTTACTATCTAATCGACCGTATTAAACAATGGCACAAAGCCTCTGGCCAACCAATCTGCCAATAGAGCTTTTGGATTCCTCATCAAAGCTAAGACTAAGTAACGTTATGGCATACTTAGAACAGAATGACCTTCTCAATGACTGGCAGTACGAGTTCCGCTGAAACCGTTCGACAGACCTTCTACCATATGCCACTCACACCTGAGGCGAAGTCCTCGTTTCTCTTGACATCTTGAAAGGCATCATCTTCATCATAGGGTTTGGCAAGCTAGCCTTTCAGCTGAGTTGCTCGACATTAGCAATGACAACCTTTGCTGGAATTCCAGAGGTCTGTTCCCCCTCAACTCTATTCTTGCTGCACATCGAAATCAGCTCATGCTCAATGTGTATAGGTCCGCAGATGACAGTACAATTGTGGAGAGGTAATTGTCTACCGCTCGGACGGTCCAATAAAAACAGTTATGAAGAAGTGGTTTTGGTCGAGCGTGTGAATCTCACACTTCTGGCACTCAATGGAGCGATACCAACTCTTTGAGATTCAACGCCTCAAAAACATAAGCGTCTATATTTACTGCCAAAAAGGAGCCCGTTCATCTTCTTCTTCTTCGTTCTTCAGAAGGTATCTTTCGAATACATCGTCAGCCTTCGATTGTTAGAATTGGAGATACACTCGAAAATATATTCTGGCCGGTTTATTGAATCCAAACTATGGCAGCTTCTAGAATTCTGGGTGTCCTAGAGACGAACGGAAGAAGAAGAACCAAATGCCATCTATCAGCGTGTGATTCCATGTAGGGGCATGCTTTAAAGGTGTATTGTATTTATAAGTGTATGACGACCCTGTAGCCTAGTTGGTAGCGACCCTGCCTGCGAAGCGAGGGGTCCCGGGTTCGATTCCCGGCCGGGGCAGATAAATATTTGTACTCGGGTCATGGGTGTTACTGTGATGTGTTATGTGTAGTCCATGCCACCCGCGACACAGGTTAATAACCTACTGCGGGGGTGTGAGTGTGTTAGCGTTTATTAGCGTTTTTTATTATTGATGACCATTGAGACCAACTTAGAAAGCCTCAAGCACGTGTGTAGAGTAGCCAGTTTCTAGTTTTCTGTTTTTTTTTTGTACCATTTTGGAGAGTCTGCATGGGACAATATTATGACATAATCCGTCAATCTCCACAATCGAATGTCCAGATAAAACATCATTATTTTGCCTTCGCCATAAGCATCCCTAGGTCCTCTATGTGCAAACGATCCTTTGCTTGATCATTTATTATGCGAACCACGAAGGTCAGGAATAAAATTCCTGCGATTTTACCTTGGGTGTCTTCAAGTTAAGAGTATACTTCGGCCGCTGTATCTTGGCGCGTCTGAACTTCGCGCAGAAGGCTGCGCAGTAACATAATTCGGCAATACTCGATACGCGGTGTATTGTGTCTCAGTCATTCGTTAGCATGTTCGTGTTGCCATCTCTGTCTTACATGCGCTAAAGTTCGCAAAGCCTATGTTCAGACGCGCCAAGATACAGCGGCCGTACTTTAAATAGGCTTAATAAAGTAAGTGTGGCTTATCAATCAAGCAAGTCTTCATTACCACTTACCATTGATTGTAGTCATGCATTAAGTTATAAAAGTCATGTTGTTTTTATGATTGATAAAATCTATTAAAATACGTAATCAGTAATTAAAATACTACAATACCTTATGTTGATTTTATCAAATCAAACGAATATTGTTATTTTTCTTGATAAAAAAGTTGATTACACGTTAGGATTTAAATTTTCGTCATTACCCTCTACACCTCATCATTTACGTCAATGGGCTATATCATTTTCCTCTACACAACATCATTTACTTCAACAGGGCTTTTCCTTTTTTCTGGATTTTCTCCTGAATTTGCTGTTTAAATCATAGTTGCAATATATAACGAGCTTTCTCTATAAAAAACTAATCTAATTCAGTTGTTATTCCTTAATTTCTTGGACAAAATAAAAAGTTACCTAAAAAACGTCATAAAAATGGCAAAAATGAAAATTCACCCAGGTGTACTATACATAGTGAACTATTTTAGTAGAGAAGATGTAGGCTGAGTAGTTGTTTTAAAAAGTTGTTTCTGTTTCTGATAAAATTTCAATTAATTATAATTAGTTCTACCCTATACTATAATGTGCTAAAGTGGTTACTTTATATTGTACAGTTCTAAGCAACTAGGCAATTATCTTACTTTACTTTTACAGTACTTACCTATGGGAAAGTAAATTTTTGGACTGATGAAAAACTAAATAAAAAAAGAACTGAAATGTCATATTTTTTAATCATCACAAAAAAAAATAAACTCATTGAGAAATAAAAATTAACGTCAAATGAAATGATATACATAACGAATCTAAAATTTAAAGAAGCCTTTAATACTACTCATGATGCTCTTACTTTTCTTGTTTTCTTCATTGTGTGCTGTAATTTTATTTCCTTCAATTTCACTTGTTTTACTTTTCTTGTTTTCTTCATTGTGTGACGTAATTTTATTTCCTTCAATTTCACTTGTTTCACTTTTCTTGTTTTCTTCATTGTGTGACGTAATTTTATTTCCTTCAATTTCACTTGTTTCCTTTTTTATTTCACCCGTACTCTGACGATCTTCTGACTTTGTGTTGATTACATTTTTAATACTATTAGGATCTGTCTTATCTATTATATTTTCAGTCTGTAGCATGCTTGGACTAGTTATATTTATATTTTGCGCTATAGGATTGTCTTCCAGTGCAAGGGAAATGTTACCGCTAATTATTGTACTGGTGTCAGTTTTATCGTCAGAGCACCCGAATTCCTATTGGGTTTTAACAGTTTTCTGCCTTTCAGGTTTCTGGCGCACTAAATCTAAGCGTCCCATTGAAATCATTTTCATTTCCCACGCTTGCATATCTTTCCTGAAATTTTAAAATGTTTAAATATAATTTTTTCTATTAGTTCTGTCAATCTATTTATCATTCTTGATCATTTAATTTGTGTATTAGTTTATTCTTACATAACTTTTTTTTACCTAACTCATTAAACTTTACTATCAACAGTTTAGCAACATATCTAACTTTTATATTTTATAAAACTGACAGTCGAGGCAGAGGGAGAGCGAGAAGGAGAGGGATAGGGGACGGGAGAAGGGGAGTTGTTAGGGGGTACAAACTACAAAGTTTGCCAGATCAGCTAGTAGACCATATTATATTACCTAACTGACCCTAATGTACCACCATACAAGATCTTACTGAAGTCCGGGCGACGATGAACACTTACCATTTGGTGGCTGATCATCTTGCTTGTTGACTAGTTACATTAAAATATAAATAAAAAAATAGATGCGTAAAAGATGCTCTAGATACGCCTATGAGGATATCCTTCTATCCTTAGTAAAATTATACCACCATGTTTTTTACTTAAAAGTAAGTTAATGCTTGACCAAAATCCCACTCGATGTTAAGTGTGGATAAGCCTATTCACTCTTTTCTTGAAGGCACGTTGTAGGCGGGCGGGAACGCGGACACAAACTATTCCAGTCCTTCACCATGCACATAATGAATGACGAGGAAAACTGTGTCATTCGTGCCGGCGGATGTTCACGAAAAAAGGATGATACCTGTCGTGTCGTGTCATTCGATAGTGAAACAGGTAACTTACTTATATTTACTCATAAGATCCTGAGCTTGTTTTTCGAACTTGCTTCTTTCACCATCTGTTAACTTCAACCATTCTGCTTTTATTTTTCCCTGGATTTCCTTTATATTATTGCCTTGAAGTAGGTCTTTTTTTGTCTGAGAAAACAGGAAATACGATGACATGGGCCTTTTGGGCTTCCCCATTTCTTTCAGTTCCTGAAAAGTTAAAGAGAGTATATACCTACATAGTTCAAAAATTTTAATGTCTAAAAGAAAAATAAAATGAACTTTTAGAGTCTGCCAGTTTTATATTAGTAGAACTTTCAGCTTCATAATCTAAGTATATATATTTTTTATGTGATCATAAGCTAATTTAAATCTTAATTTATTTTATTTTAATAGTGACAATTCAAGTGAGACAGTATTAGACCACACTAACGGCTTTTAATTTCCGCTTCTCTCTAGAAGCAGACATTTCTTCTTTCACTCTCTTGATATCTTCTTTCTGTTGTTCTGTGAGCGATGCCTCATACATGGCCTTGATCTTCTTGTAGTCCTCTAAATCTTTCTCATATTCTTTGGCCATCTGTGACTTAGTCTGAAAGTATTTTAAAATAACAAAATATTTTTACAAAGAATAAAAGTATTTTACTCTATACAAACTCTTCAATATGCAGCTAGGTACAAGAAAGAATCAAGGAATGATTTTAACATAAGGACTAAGGGCTTCTAGTGCTTGAAAACTTGCTCTGCATCTTAAAGGATTTATACTGTATATACTAGTATTATATTATTTCAGACAGACATACCTCGTTATCTAATTGTTGCCAGTGCTTAGAGCTCCATGCTATCGCCTCCTTGGATGTGATACCTGGGTTCTTAGCAAGTAATGCTGGCCTCATTTGAATCATGAACTTGAAAAAGGGGGTCAATGGCCGCTTAGGTTTTTCAATACCTAATTTCTCTTCTGGTGATTTCCTTGTATATCCACAAGACTGAGTTTGAATGGGAATAATCCAGTTTGCTCTGTTGGATAGACATGGTATCAATTTTAATACTAACATTTTAGAAGGTACATATATTTTAATCATGCAATTTCCAGAATTCTGCAGTAATACTGTTGTTTGTAATGTGTATTTGTGTAACAACAATATACAGTAATAAACATAACCTATAACTTACTTTCCCTGTAGAGCACTCCTAAAGCCTCCTATGTAATAGTTACTTAAACGAAATACTTGCATAAAAGACGACATCATGCACTATGTATAAATCTGATTACTTCACCATAAAAATGCTAAAAAGAAATGCCTCCAGATCTAAATATAAAAAAGTTTCTCATTCGATTTCGAATCGAAAGCTGATGATGCTTTTTTTTATGTTTACCTTGCCACAGATGTGATATGACAGATATATGTCAGATTCTGACTACAGTGCGACCAACTTATCTGTGAACTGAGGGAGGGCGCTGTCGAACGCATTGGGCCAATCACTGGGACGCAATTCGAGACGTAGTAAATGTCAATGTCATTCATTGACAGTAACACAAAGAACTTCAGAATAGTTCCAATTTTCGCCATTTCACAGATAAGTTGGGCGCACTGTAAGCAATGCTCTGAAATACTGCAGCCAAGAACTTTATTTAACTAGACGCCAATCTTCAAAGAGGTACCTGAAGTGGAATGGCGTAACATGGATGACTATTTTCAAGCAATCATAGGCCGGATTGAGGTTGACAAAATTATAATACTAATTATGTTACTATGTTCTTCAAAATGTTTACTATTATTAAATAATTTTTAAGTTTTTAAAATTTACCGAATTTAAATTATTGTAATAAAGACACAGTAGAACTAATGCATGTAGGTAACATGCTGCATTCAGTTAACGTGATGAAAAAGAAAGGATTCATATTAAATCATAAACATTTATGGAATTAATGGATAAAAGTGTACTAAATATATTCCACCACCTGGCGACTTACTTACTGTCAGATTAATATGATACACAATCGAATTATGTATGTATCCTAGGATAATAGATTACATGGACACCTCTTCGAAGTTTGGAGTCCAATTGTGGAGGAAACAATGGGTGGATATGGATCAAAGAAATAGCAGGAGACTGGGGAAGAGTGGATAAAGTTGCCACACGTGACACTTGCCACAAACCAAGGATACTGGCTAAAGAAAGGCTTTACTAAATGTTACTGTAAACTATTAATTAGGTCTAAATGAAAGACGTACAGAAAACTTTTTCATTTATTAACAGTCATTTACATACAAATATACTAAAAGTTAACAATTTAAATGTTGAAATTTGCCTGAAATTTCCTGCGGCCTTTTCTAGCAAAAAACACGTAGGTAGTACATTGAACTACACTATATTCACATTCGAATCAGAATTTACATAAGCACTGTGTTGCCTAGCAACCACAAACAAACAGGTGCATGAAACTTTTGGTCGTATAAAGTACGTTTGAACTAAATCTGGAGTTCGCAAGTCGCGTTCCGTTCCACTCTTTGTAATTTTATTTTATTTTTAAACATAATATTTATTTTGCAAAAGTTTAAAATAACACGGAATAGTTACGTATAAAATCGATATAGACTGTTTTAAAATACATAAACATAAATATAAAATGTTATTCGGCTTTGTTTAATGAAATTTAACTTATAAATAATTTTATGCTCATGCATATTGAGTGGAATGAAATATCTGTATAATCTGTACAGTGCCATCTCTCAAGAACTTATTTGTGACGTGGCGAAAATTGGAACTAATGCCATCCCATTCATAAATTACTACTATGCGCACTATGATTGGTCCAATGCGTCCGGCAGCGCCCTCCTTATAGTCACAGATAAGTTGATTTCACTGTATTTCGAAATATAATACGACCAAGTTGCAAAGCATGTAAGCGCCATTATAGCTGTGAGGTTTTCGTAGTCATTTCTATTTATAGTCATAGGTAGGCCGGCCTCAAAACAATAAGTTTCTACAAAGGTTTGAAGTCGCTTCACGAAATTAAGGATGTGCGAGCGTGAGTTATTCATGACGAAAATTGTTTTAAGATGTTGGTTTTTACGTCGTTTTCTCTTAGTGTGTTGTTGTTATAGGTCAATATTAAAATAATGAAGTTGTCACAAACGTTATAATGATTATTTCGTTCTTTAATAGTTATTTGGTGTGCGAAATACAAATCAGTTTGTGAAAACCCTATAAAGGAATTTTTACGATTTATTGACAAGTATTCTGATACGAGTTTGACTCAAGTATAGTATTACTAACGTATAGAACAGACACCGCGAACATTGGGTTCGGGGGTGTGCATTGCAGCCGGTGTGCTTAGTGCGAGTTGCATCGAAAAGTTCACCTACCTCGATAACGTCAGTACATGCCTAACGAGAAGTTGCGAGTGCCAGTTCCAAAACGTGACTCGTATCAATCCACGTTTGTTCATTGAAAATATCTATTATTATGTTGGCAGCAAAACCGTCGTTAAATCTCGTTAAAACATCGTGAAAGAACCCAACCAAATTGAAAATAATACATTTATTTAGTTGGAGCAATAGTATCAAGCTACAATTAAAATAGTGGTGTTATACTGTAGTTTACTTGCTTAACGTGCTATAGATTAGTGTTTTGGTTGTTTGTTTCATATTAAATCACGGACCTTAAAGAAATACGGACGTAATCTCAAGAACAAATTCAGTGAAGCACCCATCGGAATACAAACTCTCTATTCGTACAAGTAAACACACACACATTGACACCATCGGCCGCCATTCCGGCGCCGGACCGCACTCGAGTCATACGGACAACGGGAGTTGATAAAGAATAATAAAAATGCCTTTGTGTGCTGTTAAAAGTTGCAAGAACAATAGTAATTCAGTTAAAAAACATAAAGGGATCACCTTTCACAAGTAAGCTTATAATTTAATCACTGATTTCTTTTATTTTTCCTAAAGTTATTAAGAAAATAAACTAGAAAAATTATTGTAACCACAAAATCAGCCAGTGTTGCCAACAATATTGCATATGCAAATACCCAGAATGTGTGGGAAAATTATAGTATATATAAAATTTTCGAGTTTCTTACTTTAGTTTAATAATATATATTTTTGGGGTTCCATACTAAATAACAAGGAACCCTTACCTATATGTTTGCCATGTCTGTCCATCTGTCCGCGGCATTGCGTACAAACTAACAATATTAGAAAGCTGAAATTTGGTATAGATTAAGGTATATTAATTACGTTAAGATAATGGTAGAACAAAATTTGAAAAAAAAATTTTTAGCTACCTGCCCTATAAGTGAAGTAGGTAATCCAGTGTATTTAATCTGTTGTCAATTAATAAAATTATTTAATTAGAAAAATAGAAAAAATTCAATCTGTTTTTTTGTTTACTTGCGTACTAAATTTTAACCACTAAATTGTTCGTTTACCGTATTAATTTACTTAAAATTTAGTTATCTACTTAACTACTTAATACGTGTAAACCGAACATTACGGAATGTTATTCAGTAAGTAATACATTTAGTGTTTAGATTTTACTACTACATAAAGAAAAAATGGGGAAATGTTCATATTGTGGTAACCCCAAAATTACGCACACGTAGTAAGCGGTCGGCCATTACTATGCTTCACTCTCGATTAGACAAGGTTATGTCCGTTCTTTTTTAACGTCCGTGTATTAAATATTATTTTTTTCAGTACTAACTTCTCAATCATATTATATTGTGGCATTTTAAGCGAGAAAACAGGCAATATTAATTAATGAACATAGCTACAGTGATACATTTGATATGGAAAAGTTTTTGTGTGGTGAGGTTATGTGAATGAAATTTATTATATATTTAACAAGCTCAGATCAATAATTAACAAGTTCACGATTGGTGTAATATTTATTTAATAGGATTTATATGTATAAGCACAGTGATCTTTGGCTGTAAATACTTATTCACTACAAACAACAATTAATGGACAAATCATGTCTATTTTGAACAATGAAAGTTTTTATGATACCTAACATATTACAATATGAGGAAGTGTACAAAGTAAGAAATGTTATGTTCCTAGTATTTATTTATATCTTTATATTTAAGGTACAAATCAAGAGGGATGGCAGAGTATCAAACTTGTCTCAACAGCACTAGCGCAGACTACTACTTCCAACAAAACAACAGCAATGCAACATTTTCCTCATTGTTATTTAAGAGTAAACGAGTAAACAAATACGTATATAAAGTAAAAGTATAAACACAGCAACATGGATTTGAGAATTGAGAAGATATGTGAAAATAAGGCCGCTACAAATATAATCATTAATTTATATTACAGTGTATGAAATGTGAAGTCTGTGACCATTGTAATTTACTCATTGGTTTTCTATTGAGATTGGAATTGAAGGTATAACATTATGTGGGAGAAATAAAACTTTAAAAGACAGATTGTGGTTTTCTTGATAATTTTATTTTAGGAGGCATATTATGTTGAATATGAAATTATTAAGGCATTACAGCTTAATTATTATTATGTAATATTGGTTTAAAGAGTGGAAATAAAACGTTGAACGGTAAATAATTTTTAATATAATATTTTTGTAATTCTTCTCCGGACAACAGTATTCAGCTGGATGTCAATAGTCTTAGTTGTAATTCAATCTTCCCCTTTTGTTATTGTATTCTTTATAATTGCTCTTCAACACCTTTCCTTTAATAAAAATATATGACAATTTTATTGTGTTCAGCAGTATATTAAAATCTTTTATAACAAAGGCTAAATATATAATTGTAAAATATAATACATAAATATATTAAATTAAACATTTTAATATATTATGCCTTATTAAATTATTATCTATCTATTTTAAAACAAAGCAGGCCCTTAATATCATTTTGGCACATTACAATGGCATGGCATAATTATAGTGAAGTACTATCAATAAATCTTCTTGCTGGATATATTGGCTTGGCAATAAATCTAAAACATTAAGAACATAGATATAATTTAGGATCTCAAAAGTGTAGGTGCTGATACGTCATAATGATAATATAGTCCCAAGTAGATAATATATTGAATGTTAATTGCATTTCTAGTATCTAGTTACCGCTTGCCTCGCAGCTGGGTATTCAGTTTATGGGTTTATCAAATATGTCATTAATAAATAAATATTTTCCTTGATCCTTGAGAGCTCCAATGCAAACGATATTGTCACCTTTGGCAATATTAAGTTGCATAATAAAATAATTCATTGAGTTCATACTTGTAGACAATTTTAAATAAACTTATTTAAATCTTAATTGTGTAGGTAATGTAAGTACCTTTTATTTCCAAGAGTCCAAGTCAAGACCATTGACTTATATTATATAGACAGGCTGTTCAGTACTTACATTTTGTTCACCTGTGTTGACCCCAACTGGGGCCAACTCAGTTTAGGTCACTTTAGTCGGCTGCGAGCAAGCTACACAAGTAAATGTCACGTTAGAAAAACTCCGACTGTTCAAAAACACTTAATAACGTATTATTGTTTATTGAGCACAGTTAAAACGTTCTCATTATTTACGTTTGAACTTTATTTCACTTTATTTAATCATAATTGGTAAGTAACTATATTTTTATTTACAGTCTTAAAAATTATTTAGTGTCAAATATTTAATACCGACATCTTGAACCAAACTTGACAGAACGAACACAGAGTACTTAATCACTACGGAACAGGGTTGCCAGACGTCGCGGAGTGAGAGATCGTACGGTGGGTAAATAAAAGTCGTATTTCATATGATGGCTCCAGAAAAAAAATAGTACGATTCATTTAATGTAGGTACTAAAACTTTAATTAGTTTTAGATGGCGGTCTACAAAACGAAATTGAAAGAAAAGTAATAAGTAAAACTATAAATTAAAATAAAATCTTCTTATCTTTATATATATAAATTACGTGTCACGTTGTTTGTCCGCGATAGACTCCTAAACTACTTAACCGATTTTAATCAAAGGGCTTCCAACATTTTTGTATGGAACCTGGCATACCTACAAGTCCGCCATTTTGAAAAAACCTCGATTCGGCGGCCAGTGATGAAACATGTGTCAATCGATAGAGTAAATGATTACGATCAAAATTTTACAGTGATGAAATCTCGTAAGTGGTATACTTTCTGAGATATTTGAGTTCAAACCCGTAGAAAAATAAAGTAAAAAACTTTGTTTCGGCGGATATTGATAAAATATGTGTCAATCGATAGACTAAGTGATTACGATCAAAAAGTATTAAGTGATACAATGTCGTAAGTTATATACTTTCTGAGATATTTGATTTCAAAACTGTAGGAAAATAAAGTAAAAAAACTTCGATATACCTATCTTCAGCTTACGTAAGTATGACCACATTTCCCAGTTTGATTCCTAACTTAAATGGCTACCAATTCGACACAGGTGAAACTTCAGAATTCTCTCAACATTTTATGCTATTTTGAATAACGTGTCTTCTCCTGTTTATTTAAAGGAAACCCATAGCACTGCTTATTTCGGGAATTCCTTTGCAATACTGTTCTGGAACTCCTTGCTTGTAGACATCAAAACACTACCAAAAGTTTCTTCAAGAATCACGTCCGGCAGCACTACCTGAAGCAATTAAAATGTCCTCGCCCGTGGTCTTCAACCACATGTTATATACGTAGTTATAAATATTTATGTACTTAATATATAATATAATATGTATATATGTAAATATGAATAAATATGTATTTATTTAGTTTTGTTAATGATATTGTGATATTTTATATGTATATAGTTATAGTGTTGATCCACTAAAGTGGGGAATTCACTAGACAGACATCCCCACGGGCAAGTCTGCAGACAAGCCCGCCGGGCCTCGCTACTATAGGACTGTGCAATGTTTGCTAGTGTAGGGCCGTTGCAGTCAGTCTGGCAGACTTGTCTGTTGCTTGTCCGCGCGATCTCATTTTGTCTGCGGGGGCACAGACATGTCCGTATGTGAATGGTCACCGCGGGCTGTCTGTTCACAGACACGAGAGCGACAGCAACTAGGACAGACGTCCCTATCTGATTTTATTTATCGAACTGTGGAGTACATGCGTATAAAATGAGTTTTATTGAAAATGAAACAATCTGGACAGAATTCCTAGCGGAATATAGAACATATCCATGTTTATGGAAAATAAAAAGCAAAGAATTAATGAACTCCGAATTACGAAATGCTGCCTACCAAAATTTAATAAATAGATGTAAAGAAATATACCTCGATGCTAATTTAGCTTATGTTAAGAAAATTAATAAAAAAAATAAAAAACAAAAAACGTTGCTGCGTAAAAAAAAACTAAAAAGAGAAAAATAAGCCCAGTAGTTTAGAATGTTGTTAAAAGTCGGAACTCATTTTTCAACTAATCAAATCTTGTTTGTTTTTTCCAGCAGCCCTGTAAAATTTTAATGGGTCCCGACTGTAAATCCTTCTATGGTTTACTTGTTCAGTATTACTTTTAACAACATTCTAAACTACTACTTTTTTATTTTACACTTTTTAGTTAGGATTCATTGAATTCTTTATTAGACGAAGAAAATCGCAATGTTTTTATTTCATTAAGGGAGTTAATAAATTAGCGTGAATGGTTGTTTAAACAACTTTAAGTCGTTATAATATATTCTAATAGTCAAACAGTACATATTAATGCAGCACCAGCAATTATAGCGATTTTCCTTCGTTGCGTTGTCATTATATTGTGTACGCACAACACAACTAATCGTTACGCCGCTCCAACACAAACTGATAAGTCTGTGTAGTGTATTGTGGCGACAGACATGCCCGGCCAGACTGCCCGCGGGCAAGTCCGCGTAGTGTATTCCCCGTTTTATAAATAAAAAAGACAATTACCAATGTTTTATTTTTCTACGGGTTTGAACTCAAATATCTCAGAAAGTATATCACTTACGACATTTTATCACTGAATACTTTTTGATCGTAATTACTTAGTCTATCGATTGACACATGTTTTATCAATATCCGCCGAAAAAAAGTTTTTTTACTTCATTTTTCTACGGGTTTGAACTCAAATATCTCAGAAAGTATACCACTTACGACATTTCATCACTGAATACTTTTTGATCATAATCATTTATTCTATCGATTGATATATTTTACATCACTGGCCGCCGAATCGAGGTTTTTTCAAAATTGCGGACTTGTAGGTATGCCAACTAGGTTCATTGCCCTTTGCACACCGTGTGCAGTTTGATCCAACTTGAAAGATAGGATAGCTTACATCTCAATGTATAGTCGCAATATTATTTAATTGCAATTTTTTTTTGATAGAACGAAGTCTGTCCGGGCAGCTAGTTATAATATAAATTTACATAATAACATACAAAATTATAAATGTAGAAATATCGGGACATAGGTAATTATAATGTGCGCCATCTATTGATAAATCTATGAACCTATAATAATTATATCATGAACCTATTATACTCTATTGAAACAAGAGGTTCGCAACATGCAATTGTTTTAATACATCTTAATTCAAAAGAAGAATCAGCAACACATAGATACAAGAGCATACAGATTAAATATACCTATTTTGATAGACCTAGATATAACAACACCCCCACTTATCAAAATAAACTAGCTAATATTTAATCAGCACAGTGAGACGATTCACCAATGATAATATATATTAAAAATCATTGCGATTCCCCCACTGAATCTCTACTCTCATCAATCATGTCTGCTGTTTTTGTTATTAATCCAATATTTGTGTCTTCTTTTGGTTCTTTGACATCTGTCATCTCATACTCCATCACTATGACTTCTTGGTAGGATTATATACACATTAACTTTCTACATCTCCACAATATCATCTCATCATTAAATCTGGTTTTGATCCATTCCACAGTTCATATGACGTTTTTTCTAAATCTGATGCAATAGACCTGTTTTTCAAATATACAGCAGTATTGGCTGCTTTCGCCCAAAAGTTTTTGTCCAACTTTGCATCATATAATAAACATTTTGCCTTCTCGATCACTGTACAGTTAGCCTTTTCACATTATCCATTTTGTTCCAGAGTATAGTAAAAATTCACTTCAGCCCATAATTATTTCCTTAATGCTACATTCTTGATATGCAGATAGATCGATGGATCTATCATCAAGACTTACTGAGCTCTGGTCCTTGCATCTGTAGCTCCTAATTTTAATTCTGCATCCAGCTTAATACACTTAAGCATGCCAAAACTAGGAAATTCTCTACAGCAAATCACCATTCTTCATAGTTTTTCACGTCCTCTACGAGTCCAATCACGAAGACGAAACACGAAGTCCAAGCTCATAGCCGTTTTACCATCCGTCACACCAATTTCCTCATACCTAACAATCCAGTGTTACGAAAAACTAATTATAACACCCATAACACCATTATAATTTCGCGAGGATATTTTACATTGGTCGTATCTGGGCTGGAATTCTGGACCATGAATTTGAGGCCATGTTTCCGCGAAACAACTTGTACATTTTATCTATTTTAAAACATTAAAATAACTGATAAATTCGGGAGAGGCCCATATCTTATTGAACTTGATAAATAATAATTAAATAAAAACATTTTTCGTTTGGGCTGGGCCCATAACCTATTGAAACAAGAGGTTCGCAACATGCAATTGTTTTAATACATCTTAATTCAAAAGAAGAATCAGCAACACATAGATACAAGAGCATACAGATTAAATATACCTATTTTGATAGACCTAGATATAACAACATACTCGTACATAATTTTCTAACAATGCATACAAATACATATTTAAATTATTAATGTTTACTTACGATGTTAAAAAAAAATATAGTAGTCACTCCGAGATGAACTGGAAAAAGGCATAAATCGTATGATTGTCGCCATGGATATAATTATAACTTTTAACTGGATACATAACTTCGAGGTACTTGAAGACAGATGACGTCACAACGGAATGACTATTTGACCAATCGCAGACCGGATTGAGATTATCCTTCATAATTGTGGGGTGTTATGTCCTATTTTCCAAATGTTTTCTAATAATTTTTCTGGTGGTAAAAAAATATATTATTGTATTAACACATTTTATTATAATTTCTTCAAAATTGTCCTTACGTCATGAAAACGGATGTTGAATGTGATAATGAAATGAAACAATGTAATTTATTACGGTACATTTCTTTTATTTTAAGTGCACAACACTTATAAAAAAAATTTAACACAGCTGAATGATATCCTGGGATTACAGATAACACAATGAATGGATGAACACAATGGTCATTCCGTTATGACGTAATTAATCCTCAGGTACCTCTACAAAGTAATCCAGACAGAGTAATATATCCATGGTATATGTCCAGTTATAGTAATGTATCCATGATCTCTTTCGGAGTAGGGTGTTGGCAACATTGGGCGCATAGTGACTCTGTGATTGAGTTCTCTGTGGCACGAAAGCGTGACACGAAATTCCTTAGAAACAGCGCGTCCATATAATATAAGTCAATGGTCAAGACACAATAATATTAGGTTTATCAAGTTCCTTGCAAGTAGTTTAAAAGTTATCTTCTTTAAAAATATCTTCATAAACTTTTTAAAAACTTGGTGACATTCGCCATTGCCTTGGATTAGTGTTTATGTTTAAGTACTCTGTGACTGTGATTGTGTAGTGTTTAAGTACTCTGTGATTGGATTACCGGAAATTCTTTCTTGCATGAACAATACAAATACTACTTAACAATAATTTTATTCACTTTAAGATTTAGTGGCCGCAAACATGCTCCGAGCAATTATAAATGTCCAGCCATAATTTTCAAGAAACAGAAAAAAAGTTTAATTAAAATAATAAACCATCTTTTTATGATTTCACTAGTAAATTTCGCGTGAAAACTTTTCGGTCACGTGGTCCCATAGTTTTCGCAAGCTACGTATTGGAACTGTCAAATAAAGCCACTCGCACTCGCGCAATGTTCGAGAAACAATACAATAACCACTGACAGATAACTTCACTGTGAACTTTACTTTCGTGAACGTGAGCGCATGAAACTCGCACTCGCGCATTTTTTTTCTTCACTTTCCCGCTAGATGGCTCTGCTTCGATCCCATACAAATTTGCATTTACGTAGCGAGCCCGTTATGTTACGGAAAACTCGCACTAAGCACACGGCCGGCTGCATTTCATTCTGTCACTCGGCTGTCACTCGGCTGCGCTCATGGCGGCCGCATGCCAAAATTGTTTATGAAAAAACTGAAAAAATGCCGTCGTGCGTAATAAGAACATATAACAATTGCACGACAAAAAACAAAAAAGATAATGGTATCACTTTATCATCGGTAAGAAAACAAAATATTAAGTTAAATCAACTAAAACGAATTTAATTAAATTATTGTGCAATGTTCCCGCCATTTTGGAATGAAAAAATCATAAGGAGCGTTTGAACTTGGCAAGCCACTAGCGTGTTAATGGAATATATAAACTTGCTTAGGTTGCCGTCTTGGTTCGGCAAGTGTCATATACAAAGTTACTCTATGGCAAGTGTGCAAACGAGGCTTCTAATTTGAAAAGAGAACGGAGGGCAAGCCGGCGGTGGAACACACATTTTGTTTGAGATGTCTCCTCTATGTATGTATCTAAATGAGGTAGTATTTGTTAACAACTGAATACAATAAAATTATGTGTGTAGTACTAAACAACTTTCGATATGAATTGCGTGTATTTATTTAACCGGATTTTTTTATCATCGGTTTTTTGGCACCCATTATGGATGCAAAGAAAACGTATTCACGTTAAAACAGATGATAAATTTTGAGTCCAATGAGTATAAAAACAAAAGAAGAACTAAAAGAAGTTATTAAAATAGTAGGTACATAGCATTGAAGTATTATTACTAGCGTATAGAACAGACACCGCGAACACAATGTATGTTCCAATGAATTGGCGAATGGCGCCGCGCGGCTTCAATGTCCAATGGATTCGTTCGATTTTGAAAGGAGAACAGGGGCTCAATTTTGAAAATAGAACCTCCCGGCGGGGACATACATTTTGTTTGAGATGTCTTCTCTATGTGTACTTATACCTCAGTGGTACATACTCATTTTATTTTCTGACTCTCAGGTGTAAACTGTAAAGCCTTCTAATCCTTCTATAATAATGAGCCCACTAACAATAAGTTAGTTCCCAAACCCTATTATTATTTTTATAAATAGGTGCAGGCAGGCAGGTTAAATAAAATAATGTGTATTAAATAATTAAATGCCTATTTATTCTTATTTATTAATAAATGCATTATTCATAAATATTTACATTTGTTAACTCTAAGGACATTGTTTTATTGCTGTTAGTTTATTTACATTGGTCGCATTATTATTTCTTTTGGCAATATGGAGGTGGGTTTCACTGTAGGTAGCTTATATGTACAAGACAATAAACTTAACTTTACATTATTTTTTATCAAAACTTATTACATTTAATGCAAACATAATTATAATTATGTTAAGCACATATAAAGTTATTTTTAACAGGTTAATAATTACATTTTGTTAATTAAATAAAATTAAATGTATCTATCAGGACCTAATAAATGTTACAATTGGAACAAAATCATATGATTAGGTATAGCTTTATACTTACATTATTTTGATTCACAAATGATAATACACGACCAATAAAATTATACAATTTATCATTTATACTTTTTACAAGATACTTTATTAGACAGTAGGTATGACCTAGTATCTAGGCACCATAAAATATAATTTATGGCTGCAAAATTATCATTTATCACGGTCTACATTACAAGTGTAAACTTTCCCTTTTAAACTAAAACTTTATTGCCTAATTAAGTATGTATTTACAGATTTGTCGCATTAAAAAAAATATATATATTTTACAAGTTAATTAGAGGTACTTTCCTACTAAAACTTTGTTGTTACAGTACTTACTGTACAGCAAATGGGTATACACAATTATTAATAATTTAAATTAATTTATATGTTATTAACGAATAAAACGTAAACGTGTCGATAGGCAGATGGGTACTTCCGGCTGCTTTCTAACAAAAATCTTTTTCGGCGGACCTATTTGCAAATGTATTGTTTCAAAATAATAATTATGCAATGATATTATAATTTCATTAACCAACTTACGAAAATACATACGTACTACGTACACATATAAATAAATACTCGTATATTTATGATCAGTTAAAAGTTAAAAAAAAAATACATGAGAAAGGACTGGAAAATTAATACCTATGAGGTAAGTTAACGCTCAAAATCATTATTATTAGAGTAACAATAATTTTTCTTATTATATTCAATGATTATTAAATCAGGAACAAGATTTTTTTTAAATAAAAGAACGATAGTGTCAAGGATACAATATGTAGTCTTCTAATTACACTAGATGGGTAAAACAGTTGCCAAGTTCTTACGTTAGTTGTTTCCTACGAGGGCGTATGGGAGCCACTCGGCCACTTAACTCGTTAGGATCCGCGTGATCGCGGTACCTTTGAGTTCGAACGTGCTGGAACGTTCTCGGTAACCGACGGGTTAAGACCCTTACAAGAATATGTGAATGTTTCCAGTCATGTAAATAAGAAAAAAAAATGTAAATTATATATCCTATTACTTCCATTTCTGTTTTGTTAGTACGTTTATTCGAGCATTTCAATTAATTTTGGACCATAATAATCAAACTTTGACGAAAGAGTTTGACAAATAACATTTTAATCACTAAAAATAATGGCACTTATCTTTTATAAATAACTTATATTTTAGCTCTATCTATTTACAATAAAATACAATATGCCCATACTTAAGTCATCGTTTTAAACGGGCATATTTTTTATTTTAGTCTTTTTGTACAGTATGACGTAGTAGTAGCCCTTAGTAAGTTACTAAGGGCTACGTCATAGAATGGTTTCGCCGGCTGAATAGTGGTAATGCCTTGGTTTTCTGTAGGACTGCTGTTGCGGCGGCCTGTACGTGGCATACTTGTGTGGGTGTCGAGTGAGCGAGTGTGTGTGCGCCGCGTAGCAATGTAGAGTGAGCGGAGTCGGCGGTGGCCCCGACGGACATTTCGCCAGCGGAGCTTTTCTTGGACCGGTGATCCTTCTCCACAGAACTTTGAGGCGCGGAGTCGCGATCCACACGGCAACCATTACGCCAAGAATTTGCGTGGCGAAGATTCTGAATAGAAACACCCAGAATGCCGGTCTCGGCTGCGTTGACGGCTCAGCGGAGGGAACCGGGGCAGCCAGCCAGTCATCTCTCCAAGCGTATTCGTATACCCACGTGGCGAGGATACATGCTGATGGAACAGCATACAATGCTGCGAATGCTCCTAGTCTCAGAACACTCTGATCGGTGTGTGGCTGCGGTGGAGAATTCAGCAGGGCAGATGGCGCTGGCACCGCGGCTGGACGCTGCAGAACTGCTCGAAGTCCAGATGCAAGGAACACGCTTCCCAAAAGTAGACAAATCACTTCGGGTATGATGACTAAAGCCAGCAAAGACTTGCTCGACTGGTTCCCGACAAAACATGTACCTGGAACAAGAAAAGTTCATTTAATTGTTATCTACTTACAGGGAAGATATTAAATACCTACCTTATCGAAGATATTAAGTAGGTACCTATAGTACATTAATGTACTACATATGTACATATTATGTGTTCTGTGTCTATGGTACTAAAGTACGATTGAGAACTATCACGAAATCACGAATTGACGCTCTAAGAATTCGAACGATTGTTTTTGGTAATTAAAATTTTTGTCCATTTCAGAATAAAAAGCTAATGAAAAGTAGAATTCCTTTTCCGAGATAACACTTGAACTGACATACTCTCTACACCCACCCTCTCCACAAGACACTCCTATTTAAATTAGATGTCTTCTTAATGGTATGTTCGAGAGATACGAGAACGAGAGTTGCTACAGCTAACTAAGATAAGTACACAAGTTCTTAGGGAGCTACGCTATTAATTTATGGACGAAACGACGCGTTAGGGTCTATTATAAATAATAGTTTACATCCAAAACAAAAAATCGAAGCAATGTTTGCGAGGTCAACGTAGTTTAGCGGATACGGATTGCCTCCAGCGTTGAATAACATTCCAGTTTCATATAAAGCAGGTCTTAAAACGAACACCTACACAAACAAACGGCAGAAAAAGGCTTGCATTAATAAGGCAGTGGTAAAGAGCCGATTTAAAATTGAAATATGAGCGCGCGAGGTGGAAAGGTGTCGTATTTAACGGCTCGAATAATGGTCGCGCATTTCTTTCAGACGCTATAAATGGGAGTGAATAATAAAAATAAAGGAACAATACTTATGGCATGATTGAAATTGCAATATGCCTGAGAATCGGATCGCGTCACGTCGTTCTCTGGGGAAGGGGAATTCAAATAATAAAAATGGAGCGTCGATTGAAAATCTTAGGACCGTATTGTAAGTCAGGCTCAGTTTGTCTGAGAAGATTCATCGATATGGAACATGGCCAGCTACTACTATTCTAATATTAAATTTCCTGTAGAAAGCTGATGCTTTTGAACAACGAATATACTTAAAAAGGTATTATTGATTTTTCTTTAGATGAACTATTTGTGTTTTTCTAAAATATCATTGTTATTGTACAGGTTTTATCTACTACGTCGGGTAATTATCTTTGTTACACAAACAAGCAGCTTATGTTGAGACCAGTTAGGACAGTAGCACATTCAATATTGTCTTATCTTTAAGTTAAAAGCGGCCGCGACTGGAGTTGCCCAACGACGGCAACTACCAGGCTTAAACTTGGCGGGAACACATACGAACGTTCAAACTACACAGGTCATTGTTATCTGGCCATAAACAAAACTAATTACATTTTTACAGAATTTTATCAGTGCGGTATTCTTCAATGGCCGTACGTCCGTTTGAATTAAGTATTTAATCGGTCGTGGCTTATGTGATAAGCATTACCCGTCTGATAGGCCCGTGACGCGTAAGCCACCTTACTTAAAATAAGAGATTCAGCAGTTGTTTAATTGCCTAAAATAAAAATAAATATTGTAAACTAAAAAAAAAAAAAATTATAGGCCATGTATGGTTCGTTTTTAACTGACTTCAAAAAAGGAGGAGGTATTCATTTTTTTAAATGTTTGTTACCCCAGAGCTTCCGACTGGGTGAACCGATTTTTATGATTCTTTTTTTAATCGAAAGCTGGTACTTGTCATGTCGTCCCACTTTTGAGCTAGATCTGACGAAAAGTTTTTGAGTTAATTTGAAGTCAGTTATTTTTTTCTTGGTAAAATTCATGTTTATTCTATTAAGCTATATTCTTGAAATGATTAAGATTAGACATTTCTTTATTTGTAGATATATTTTTATCTATTGTCAATTCCAAATTAATCACAAGGAAGTACGATTAAATTGTTATGCTAAGTGTAAAAAAAATACGTCACTGTAGTCAGACTGTACGGATAGTGCGGACGATCTCGATGACGAAGGGTAGTGAAAATGACTGCCCAATGTTTGGCTCCAGATTCGATCCCCTACCAGAAATAAAACCATCAATAGTTATTGCCTTTTACTTTAGACGGATATTTACTATTTTAATATAATTACGGGTATACGGTAACAATGAATGCCATATGACCTTACTATGCAACTAATCGATTCAGAAGTAAATTAGAAAATCAAAATCAATGACGTCGAGTAGGCAAAGCAAGGACGATCACAATGGGCTGTATTCCACAGAAAACACTCAATGGCATTATCGCATGAATACGTGCTCCCGTGCACTCGAACAAGATTTAATCACTTTGAAAAACGCCGCCGATCAAATAATCAAGAATGGATTATTATACGAAGAATCGCCATCATTGTGGTATTTCGATACGGATGTTGGCACGTTAGAACCGCATTGGTTCGGTGCCTTTGTGTAATGGAACCATTCATGGTTTTTTGCTATTTGCAAAAACATATCGAATATCGATGAAAACAACTGAAATCATTGTTGCTTTCCGACTTCGATGGAGCAAATATTTAGCAAAACGTGTATACTATGAACAATAAATCTGAGTTAGACACAGCAATTTAAGACTTTTCTTGTCGACCGAAAATTATGATTAAACAAATGTAAAATAAGTTTATTTTCTGTACTTAACTTGAAAAGTTAGAGGTATGTGCAGTATTGATATTATTCACATTATGAGATCCCGGAACTTCCCTTCATATGTTGGATGGGTTGCTAAGAAGGCTAATAGTCCAGGTGTCTACGAAAGATTTCCTCTTCGAAAAGAAAAGGAACAGAAAGTTCGGAAATCTGAAGACAATATTACGAGAAATCGACGATCAATCCTTCAAGATATCGGATGATTTTCAAATTTTATCCTGAGCCTAAAGGACACACACGTTTCAATACATCTAACAAAAATAATCTCTATCTAAATCTCTACTAAAGATACCTGCACTAAAACTGTAAACCTAACGTTCAAAGACCACATTCAGTCTGTTTGCTTCAAAGCCGCCAATATATACAAGGGTCTGGCCCGAGCGGCTAAAGCCTCTTGGGGGCTCAATCCCAATATAATCAGACACTTGTATATAGGGGCGATTGAACCGATTCTCCTTTACGCTGCCAGCAGCTGGGCAAACAGCACATCCAGGAGATACGCAGTGAAGCGTCTAAGGTCAACGCAACGATTATTTGCGATAAAAATCGCGAAAGCCTACCGCACCGTCTCTTTTAACTCGGTTGTGACTATAGCGCAACTATTGCCAATCTATCTGCGGGCTCGCGAGGTGGCTGAACTCTACGCTGCAAAACGTGGAAAGCCTCTTCTGGAGGCTGGGGATCGTGTGGTTGAGAGAAGAACACCATTCTTTCAACTGCCGCATCCCGCTCTCCAGATGGAGGTATGGTACACGGTGTTAGACCACCTCGATTGTGACAAGCCCGGGGAGCGACCATCAGCTCCTGCCAGTATATATACTGACGGCAGCAAAATAGATGGCAAAGTTGGCTGCGCTATCTCATGCTGGAGAGACGGAGTCGAAGTGCTATGTAAGAAATACCGATTGGAAGCTTTCTGCACCGTTTACCAATCGGAGTTACTCGCACTGAGACAAGCGGTAAGGATTACGATGGAGGATTCACGCTTCAGAGAGTGCGACATCTTGAGCGATTAACGTTCCTCCCTGGAGGCACTAAAAAACCTCCAGTCTGCACGCCCCCTGGTATATGACATTAAGATGGAATTGTCGCGGGCGGCTGAGCAGGATAACAGGCTTAAGTTTTGGTGGGTGCGTGCTCACGTCGGTACGGTAGGAAATGAGCGCGCAGATGAGCTAGCTAAGCAGGCTGCCCTGCACAGAAGGACGGCTGCTGATTATGACATATTCCCCGTGTCATATGCCAGGCGTATTATACGCCAACGCACTCTTGACGCCTGGCAATCTGAGTACTCAGGGACCCGGGAAGGTAGAATCACAAAGATGTTCTTCCCGGATATTCGCCAGGCGTATCGAATTATCGAGAGATTTGGCGTATCATACTGGAAATCTCAAGTGTGGACAGGACATGGCGGGATAGCGCATTTCCTTCATCGATTTAAGCTTCGCAATGACCCCGGATGCTTATGTTTCCCTGACACTGAACAAACAATCGAGCATGTCCTGAATGAATGCCCGCGCTTTAGTGCCAGAAGGATGCAGCTCGAACTCGAGGTCAATATGCGTATCGAGACCTCGAGCCGGAACTCCCTTCTGGCTGGGGAACGTTCAGGACCAAAGTTCGTCGACTACTGTATCGGTGTCATGAAAGCAGTAGCACAGCAAAATAAATAGAAATATTAATTATGGTTTAATAGTAAAATTTATTTAGTAAGTATATTATATTTTTATGATTTATTATAAATAAAAAATAATAATAATAATCAAGGTCTCTGAAAAATAAAATCAGGGGGATAATATAAATAAAAAAACTGCAGTAATTAAAACTGCAGCTCACTATAAAGAGTCAAGACTTATGTGAATTGTACAGCAGACAGCAGTAGCCACGAGCTCGCAAGCAGTCTATGTCACGTTTTATATTCGCTACAAGTGCAGCTACGAGACTTATAAGGCAAAGTTGGCCCTTTAATGGCTGTGGCTCCTTCGCGTTGAACTTTTTACACAGACAACGGTGGACGCAACCGCTTCATACGCTATGAAATCGGCTTATGATGAAGGGCTATTTATGTGGCAGGCTAATACGTAATTATGGGCCAGGCGGCACAGATGAAACGAGGTGTTATAAAAACTAGAAATCACGACTTGACACGATCAGGTTCCGTACTTTCTAGTTATTCTGTTCGTGAGTTGTAAATCGAATCAGCTTGTTTTATAAAAGCTGCGGTTCTGAATGCTATGAAAGGCAGCATTTTATAGGGATTAAAATTTAAAATAACGGTAGAAAATAACAAAAGAACTTTGATGTCTTTGATCTGGGTACGTTTATGACTGCATAAAATGCTTAACCGATTTTGATGCGGTTTTCACTGATCAAAATCTTAGGAATTTAAATAAAAAGTTTACGTTGGTGACATACAATAGAAATCGTTTGTTTAGATTTAAAGTGAAATTTAATCACGTCATTGTACTCTCAAACCAGGATAGTGGAAATAATATGTGTAGATAAAATCGCAGGCAGATCTAGTTAGTATATTCGTTCACTGGATCTAGTACCTAACTTACCGTACCGTACTACTGATAAGATAAGTATAGATCTACTACTGACATACTTCTTTCTTCTTCTTTCTACTGATATTCTTCTACTGATAGGACTTTATATTCTGTCCTAGCCGTGTGCATTAATTCCGCGTCGTGAACCGAATTCAAACTAACTGTCGCTTTCCGGATATTATTTGTCACGTTAAAATCAAATATTAACTAACTCGTCTACCATAACTTTAGTAGTTTTTACTGGAGCTTTGCTATCGAAGGCATGCCTTAATCTGTGATTAACTGGCCATTGCACTCCATGAATCTTGTAACCAATCAGTTATGATTGTATTTATCACAGACATAATATAATATCGCCTAGAAATACTTTATGATCAAAATGTAGGCTTTGTCCTTACAAACCCTTGAACCTTTTCAAGGGGCTTGTTTTTTGAATATTGAAAGCGTTATGGTCTTATAGACTAAACTTGTCCATTTTACAAGAAATGTTCTTGATGGGCCTCTTCAAGGTCTGCTTAGATGCTGCTTAGATACAGCTCAATCTTTATTACAGTCTTTTTCCTTTTGCATTATGTCTGATAACTTACCAGTGAGCTCATCAGCGTCCACATCCCTGGTGACGAGTACGGCGGCTGCGAGCGCGGCCGGCACACCCCAGGCCGCCAGCTGCAGCAGCGAGGAGTGCCGGTCGTTCCGCGACGCGCCGGGAGCTGACGGTGGGCGGAGGATGCTCGCGCGCCACGCCCCCGCTACTACTACCCACCTGGAATAGGGGAAAGAGTTTGTTAAAGTCACTGAAGTATAATGTACTTACACGGACCTGAAAAAAAGACGGACGTAACCTCATCTAATCCAGAGTGAAGCATAGTGATGGCCGCCCGCTTACCATGTGTGCGTAATTTTTATTCACGATTGAAACAGTGAAGTGTCAATGTGTGGGTGTGTGTACTTGTATGAATAGAGAGTTGGTATTATGGGTGCTTCACTGAATTTGGTCCGTGTGTACTTACTAAAATAGGTACCAGAACAGACATTGCGACCAAAATTTGTGTCGCTCCAGGAGGTTCTATTTTCAAAATCGAGCCCATCGACTCAATCCATTGAAAGTTGTAGCCAATTATTGGCTACAGTTTATTGCACAAAATTAAATATCGGGCTCGCGGTGTCGGTTCTATTCTATAGGCTATAGTACTAGTTCAATGGTTAAAGTCTTCTTTGTTCTAAAATTTCGCTTGCTACTCTCTGTTTTCTATTTTCTTCTTTGTTGCAGAAATTGAGCAGTGATAGCCTAGAGGTTAGAACGTTGGTCTCCCGAACGAAGGGGCCCGAGTTCAAATCCTGGCACGCACCTCTAATTTTCAAATATTATGTGCGTATTAGAAGTTAATTATCACTTGCTTCGGTGAAGGAAAACATCGTGAGGAAACCTGCACACCGGAGAGTTCTCCATAAAAGTTCTCAAAGGTGTGTGAAGTCTACTAATCCGCACTTGGCCAGCGTGGTAGACTATGGCCTGTACCCCTCACATTGTGAGAGGAGACCCCGAGCCCAGCAGTGGGACAATTATGGGTTGTTGCTTTTGCAGAAATTATAATATGATGGCAGAGACAAGAGGAAAAAGTGACAGAAGCCTACCCCTCGGCATCAATATTTACGTAATTATCAGTCACTTGTTTTCTTTATCATATAAATACAAATACTACCTACTTTTTACGAAACAACTTATGTTTACAAAGGACAATGCCCATTTTACTATGGGGTTTGGGCCCACCCAAAAAGTTGTTATGTCCCAATGATTTTTATTTTATTTTGTAGCTTAATAATTATCTTTTTAAAATATCCAAACCATTTCCATTTATTCACCCAGGTTTAAAAGAAATCCTATTTTTTGTGTCCCTAAATTGAGCATATGCCTAAATGTGGTTTAAATTAATCTGTATTAGAGTAGTGGTTGGAGAGCCTGGCCTTCTGTTTAGGATCACTAGTTTGAGCCCTGGCGTTATAGAAAATTAAATATCACTTGATTTAATGGAAATAGGAAACCTACTGAGTTCAGTACTATACCGGAGTTTCACCTAATGCTCTTAATGGCGTGTGAAAACTCACTAGACTGGGCCAGTGTGGTGATTGCTGCCTTATCCATTGTGTTATAAGAGAAAACTCATGCTCGAGGATTGATTAAAATAAGTCGAAAATGGTATATAAGCTAGACTCGAAACTATTTTAAAGTTAAAAAATGCGTAAATGTATCGACATCGTAATTGATTTTTATTATTTGTTCGAAATATTGTGTGTACTCGAATAATCTGTTACCTGGCAACATTGAAGCTCTGTTTGGTTCTGAGGTTTCATAGGCGGATATTTTAGATTCAGTAAAATAATTTTTTATTATATGTTTCAATGCTAGGGTGAAGTAAACGCTGATATATAAATAAATAAATGTATAAAAATACAACTTTTTTTATTAAATAAATATAGTTGTGACACGATGCCATAAGGTGGGCCCGTCCATGGGCAATATCCTTTAATATACTTAGGGCTTGTTTCACCATCTTCAAGTAGAGTCCTGAATAAGCTATTCGCCGGTTAAAGTGACGTTAAAGTGTCATTTTACATACACGAAATGTCAACTTAACCAACGAATAGCTTACTTCGGACTTACTTGAAGATTGTGAAACAAGCCCTTATAGTATATCTACCAACATAGACACTACATATTATATAGAAAATACGCAATATTTGGAAAATACGCAAACAGATATGTAGTAGCGAGAATTATATTTATGAAAGCCCATTTCTATTTAAAGACGTCAGTAAATTATTTACAATTAAAGATATACGTTTCAATAACAAGCCATAAAAATCTTACAATTGGTATAATTAATTATTCACATAACTGCTGTACAAGATTTTATACATGCAAACTATTAAATTTCGCGTTGAATATTGAACAGATCCATACAAAGGCTCACAGATCTCCAAAGAGCCAATGATAATTCTCTTTTAATTATAGTAATTAACCTGTCAATATGGAGCCTAGGTATTTCGAGTTGAACTATAACGATCAGCTGTTGACGGGAGCAGGTGAACTAGATACTTATGATGAGGATCATTTTCCTCTTAAGGCATCTTAAGGCCACACACCCATATTTATTTACTCAATATTCATACAATACTAGTAGTTGCTTATTTTTGCCTCAGTACCAGTTTAAGAAGTTAATAAAGGAATTTATTGCTAAATAATAAATTATTCATATTATGTTGTAATTTATTGCTATTTTCTTTCTGTTTAACCAGGGGCATAGCACCAAAACATATAGAGAATACTACCCTATCAATATCTTCTACCCTAAAGATATCAATTTAAAAATATTTTTTGTTTTGCAGCAATCACTTTTAGTTTACTTATGTATCTTCGATGGCAGATATCTACTAATATAATTCCATAGCATTCGATTATAATGCATTAACAAATTAAAAAGCTTGATAAGAAAAGTAATTTTTTGAATTTTGTTTAGGTACGTACCCAATGTAAATATTACCTATTATAATTTGAGAAGTTAAATGGAATTTTTTGTCAAAAGTTGAAAGTTTCAAGTGAAAATTTTAATTATCATTGTACTGGCTACTCTGGCTACGCCGTATTTCGTTTGAATACTCTAAGTTTTTAATATGCTATGGTACCTTTCACTAAACATGAGCGTGCTTTTAAAAATACATAAGTATTGCTCAAGGCTGCCCTGGATGGAAAGGAACTAATTATTTTAAAGCCATAAAAAAATAACATATTCCATAATATCCTTAACATCTTCTCTGAACCGCCATTCTGTGATCGAGCCAAATGCAAGCCGCTCACATCTGTAGGTATGAATGAGAGCATTGTTCACTCATACCATTGCCCTGAGATAATTCTTGCAGCCATGTCGTGAGTATAATATGTACTTTTACTGCATATAATATTTTCAAAAATAAAAATTATGGCTCGTTTATTTTGGCTCGAAGGACCAATGAAAATTTAAATTATCGCTGAGTTGATTGTTGCTCTATCCATGCCATTAAAAGTCCACCTTTATTAAATAATTTTAACTGTAATTTTGAACTATTTTATGTACCTATCTTATTTTATTTATAACGTTAATTTGTACGTAATAAATATATGTATACCTACCTATATTTTTTCCTGAATCCAACTCTTAAGTCCGGTTTACACGTATATGGTAGTTAAGTAGATAACTAAATTTTAAGTGAATTAAAACGTGTAAACAGACAATTAAGTAGCTTTTTAGTTAAAATTTAATTATCTACTTAATTACTTAATACGTGTAAACCGAATATCACAGCCTCGATGTAAAGTACAACCTTTGACAACCCTTACTTATCCTATAAGACCTGTGTCAGGTAAATCCGACCCTCCAGGGATATGAAAGGTGTCGCCTTGTCTTTACCAACACCAGTTTATCTAGACCCGTCGCTCTCGGTTCGTTAGCAAAGTGTGACGGGAATAGCATTCTCGAGGATTCTTCGGGACCCACTTTAGCTGGCTGTAGTGCCGCAGTGGCGTGTCACTAGCACTTGAACAAACACCAGGGAATGTTTGTACAGAGCCGAAAGTGGCGATAGTCCAAACATTCATGTTTGTTCGCTCGCTCGTATGTTTGATCCGGCCTCCGACGCCAACACATGTTGGCTAACATTTTACTAATGTTTGTACGATTTGCATTGTGATAATTAGGTTCTCGTTATTTGAACCGCCGCGGCTTGTATAGAGAATGTGTGATACGCAAAACAAACATTTTTAACATCAACGTTACATGGTAATGATTGTGTTCAGAGGTGCCGATAGCGTTGTTTTTCAGCTTAACAAAGCGAACTAGCATCATAATTACAAATTATATAACACTAATAAGTGTGAGAGTGGGAAATTAATGTTTTTTTATTTAAAACTAGCTGACCCGGCGAACTTCGTATCGCCTAAGAATGTAACAAATCAGAAATCATTAAAATCGGTACAGCCGTTCTTAGCCGTTACAGTTTCTGTGTGCTCCTCCCTCTCCCTCTCCCTCTCACGCTCCCGCTCCCGCTCCCGGTCTATTTTCCGGAATAAAAAGTATCCTATATCCATCCCCGAGCTTTATTTTATATCTGTATAAATAACTAATCTATCAACTACACATAACAAAATTTTACCTTATCCCATAGGAACAGGTCTATTTTCCGGGATAAAAAATATCCTATGTCCGTCTCCTGATTCTAAGCTACCTCCTCACCAAGTTTCAGCCAAATCGGTTCAGCCGTTCTTGAGTTATAAATAGTGTAACACAACTTCTTTTATATATATAGATTTTCTTTAATCGAAATAGCATTCTCGATTACCGACTCCACGGTAAAAGCAATAGGCAATATATAATAGGAGTAATAGGACTTAAGGACTAAGGTATTATGGTCGTTTCTTTACCGCTGAATTAGCAATCATTTTAAACTGTGACATTCGAGAATAACAAAACTCAGATTCAGATTACAGTTGTACGAAAGATAAAGAGGAGAGACTTTTAGACTCTATAGAGTTTAAACGAACATACTCTGAACATAAGGCGATTCCCCCGCGTATAAGACAAGTGTGCAATCTCAAGGAAATGCAAATGTTATTACGAACAAGGCGCGAATGGACTGGCGCTTTTAACTTATTTTACTTTTTTTATGGCGTCGCGTCGCCGTCGTGTCGTGGCTCAAGTGGCCATTATACGATAACGTTATCTCGAGGGGAACGATCGGTTTCACGCTCCAAATTTATGGTGATGGAGAATCAAATACAAATTTGATTGTAAAACTATGTAGTAATAATATACTTATTACAAGGACCTGAAAAAAAGACAGACGTAACCTCTTCTAATCGAGAGTGATGCATAGCAATGGCCGACCGCTTAATACCATGTGTGCGTAATTTTTGATTCGCGATTGACGCAGTTTGGTGTCAATGTGTGGGTGTGTGTACTTGTACGAATAAAGAGTTGGTATTACTATGGGTGCTTCACTGAATTTTTTGTTGGAATTACGTCCGTCTTTTTTTTAGGTCTATGACTTATTATTAGTGATTTTTCAGTCTCACAAATCTAATTTGGTACTGCTAATTCCGCTGTGAGATTATTATGTTTATTTTTGAAGTTAACCATATTGTTATGATAGGCTTTTAATTTGATGTTTCTTTTACGTAATAAAATATCAAGTAACGTGCTTAAATATTTAACTACCAGGATACTTAATACATTTTCGCTATATGATTGTATCACGTTACCTTTTCTCGGTGGAAGTTTTACGAGATACGAGACCACACACGGGGCCATTACCGTCATATTCTTATTTCAAATGTGTCGGCCATCGTAAACGTCAACTGACATGACATACGTCGGTAGTCTCGTCTCAGTTCTGCAAGGCTATTCTGTTTCTTAACTTGACAGTGGAATCCGCGATGTGTGTCAAAATTGAAGTTCGAGTTCGGGACTCACTTCACTTCGCAAGTGCGTACTAGATGATTAAAGAATGACAAAATACCGAGGCCATTTTTAGTCGTTTGACGTTCGAGTTCGAGACTCACTTCACTTTGCAAGTGCGTACTAGATGATTAGAGAATGACATATCAAGATCTCGAACTCGAACTTCAATTTTGAAACTCATCGCGGATTCCGCTGTCGAGTTAGAAAACAGAATAGCCTTGCTGTTCTGACAACGGCATTTCAGTTTTAGAGCCAAGATAATTTACTAAGGATACGCGTCATGTAGCACGGGTAATGTTCAGGTCTATATAATTTTATTTACAAGGCTGGCTGCTTCTAGTTTTCTACCCGCTGCGGTAGTATCAGCGTATCAGAAATTCTCCTTTACGTCCAGTATCTTATTTACAGCATCAGTGTTTAATTTATGTTTATCGTTAGTTGTAAAGTTAGTCGATTGGAGCACTCCTTTAAGCAGAAAGGTTGTTAAACCAGAGACATACCTACCTTAATATATTTATAACTTCTTTAATAGCAGTGTACTAAATTATATCAAAAATTATATTTGATAATTTTGTTTTGCAAGATACATAATGTTCCGCATGCAATATATTTTACTAATATGACGACTGCGGCAAGAGATGGTGTCATAACACGTAGTACAAATCATCTCTAAAATCTTGTGTGTACATACAAAAAAAATGTTATTGATAAGCATATAAATATTTCATACAATACGTGTATTACGAACGACAAAATATGTAGAGTCGAACGTATAAATATCAGTTGTAATGACCCTCGTAATCATAAAACCCAGCGCCTACTCCGCTATTTAGTTAGTCACGAATCCGATTTATTTATGGCCCAGACGGCTTGGACGCTCTCCCGACCAATATATTCCAAAAACTTGTCCCAAACTCCAAAGATCCATTTCCGTTATTATCTAGCTATTACGAGTCCGGCCTCATTTCAAACGTATCACCTTAGTTTATGGTTATTACTGCTTTGCCTCATAAAACTACATCTAACCCCGTCTAAACTAACCCAATGTACAGAACTCAAAGTCAAATCTTACACGTAGATTGGCTGTAAACCTGTGAAGTTTTCAATGCGGCCTGAAACCATTCGATAACTGATTCGCTCGTGATTTCGCTTTGAAGAACGCTCTCTTTGGACGTTCCAAAATAGCTAATGGATAGTAAAATAATATTTACAGTGTTGATGGGCAATAGGTTTTTATTTCCCTCATTTAATATTTCTCGGAATCGGTGAGCCGGTTTGACGATGTGAGATGTAAGGTCTGGCACGCTAGCCTTCTAAGCAAGCTTCCAACTTACGGCATATCCCCTGGCCTTATTGACTGGGTAAAAGACTTCCTGAGCGACCGGTCTTTCCGCGTTGTAGTCGATGGTTGTTCATCGGAGACGATGACTACAAATGCTGGAGTTCCTCAGGGGTCCGTTCTCTCCGCCACTCTATTTCTGCTACATATAAATGATCTGCTTATGCCCGGTATCTATGGGTACGCAGACGATAGCACAGTGGTAGAGAGATACGTACCAAGTTCCAGGGCCAGTCGGGACGAAATTCAGTCTGAAAGAGAGGCCATGGTGGCTCGTGTGAATCTCACACTTCGGGCTGTGTCCGAATGGGGCGAAGCCAATCTTGTGAGATTCAACGCCACTAAAACGCAGACGTGTCTATTTACCGCCAAGAAGAGCCCGTTCACCTTGGCTCCTACTTTTCGGGATGTGTCCTTGGATTATACCGACTGCCTTCAGTTATTAGGAGTAGAGATATCCTCGAAACTCAACTTTGGGCGGTTCATCGAGACCAAGGCTAAGGCTGCTGCAAGGAAACTTGGTGTCCTTGCAAAGGTACAACGGTACTTCACACCTAGGCAACTCTTAACCTTGTACAAAGCTCAGGTTCGGCCGTGTGTGGAGTACTGTTCGCACATTTGGGCAGGCGCAGCCAAATGTCACCTTTCTGCTTTGGACTCGATGGAGAGACGTGCGAAGAGGCTCATTGGTGACCCAGTTTTGGTTGAGACCAATCTTCAAAGCCTCGAGCACAGGCGCAGAGTAGCCAGTCTCTCGGTTTTCTACAGGGCACATTTCGGAGAGTGTGCGCAGGAATTGTTTGAGATAATTCCCCCATCTCCGTTTCTCCATCGAACGACACGACGCACGGCGGGTATCCATCCTTTTGTCGTGAACATCCCGCCGGTACGAACGACGCGGTTTGCCTCGTCATTCGTTATACGCACCGCGAAGGACTGGAATAACTTGCCTGCGTCGGCGTTCCCGCCAGTCTATGACGTGGATGTTTTCAAGAAAAGAGTGAATAGGCTTTTACTAAGTTAATGTGCTCACCATCTTGGACCACATCTCCACTTACCATCAGGTGGGATTGTGGTCAAGCATTAACTTATTAGTGTAAAAAAAAAAAAAAAAAAAAAAAAAATGTTGTTACAAAGCTTAACAAGAACGATTGGAATACAACGTAAGAGCTGGGTGCAGAATTCGTCCGGCGATGATGCATGTGGCGAAGGGACGCGGTTTATTTCTGGAGCTCGTAAAATCGATTATCCGTCCGATTCCCGTTCGTCGTCTGCGCGCGCGCATCGGAACAGGATGCACTATTTTTGTTACACGCCGATTTGACAGATCGGCGAATGAAATTAATGTGCTGAATTTTAAGGAAATGACAGGGAACTGAAAATATATTGAATACAGAATTAGACGCAACTGACGTAGTTTTATAGCAGCCGTATAGCCGGAAGTCAACAAAAACGAAGTTTATGTGTGTATAATCGTAAGGTTTTCGAGGAAGTAGCTTTCTTTGATAGATTTAATGCCACGCCAAGCTTATAAACAAAAATGTATGTTTAGATTTATAAACTTTACAATCTACTGCTATTTTTGCTATCGACCCTCCTATGGCCTAATGTAGTGACGTGTAGTGACAATATTTTTGAAGCAATATAAGCTGCATATTACTGCTGTACAAGAAAATTATTGTAAAAGGACATGACTGCATTAAATAAGTATCAAAGTGTTCTCTATCCAGACCTTCGATTATAACCTTCGGACAAAAGGAAATCGCAATACACTTAAGTATCAAGAAAATTTAACCTTCAAACTAACAATGAAGCAATCCACTTGACCACAAGCAGTGACAACCTTTGAACTGCACCTTTAGCGAACACCTAAATTGGCAAACAAGTTCACAGCAGGTGGCTAAATATGGGCGCAGTAAAGTTGAACGCTCCGCCATAATTATATCGACCAGTATCCTAAGGTCCGAGCTTCCTCCTGTATTGTTACGAGAGAGAAGCATACAAAGTAAATTACCATTTGAAACCGAAGCTCACTCAAACTTGGCCGTGTTTATATGATGGAATGGATATTCGATCAACGGTGCCGAGATCATGTATGATTGATGTTTTTGGAGAGGAAAATAAATGAGCTGCCTACATGTATTACCTACTGGGAACAAACATGGACATGTATTATTATTAACATTACGTTTAGTATCAAGTCCTGGTATTTTAAGTCTTATGGTTAGCAAGATAAGAACCAAATTGACGATAGTAACGTTCTATATTAATATAAGTCGCATCTTGTTTAATTTTAACTACAAGACGTAGTTAATTTCGTTCCTTCTAATGGGTAATATATCATAGGTAGGCACGCACACCTAGCCGTTCAAAGAAGAAATTAAGCTGGTTTCTTGGAAACTAATACTTAACGCATAATCATTTTAAATTTAAACTTCATTTTAACTAAATTATAAGAAGCGTAGTAATCTGCCCATCATACTTGGTTATTCTCTTTCACGAATCAAAATTACTGCTATACTTAGGCCTTGTTTTCTTTGGTGAGTTCTTAACTGAGTTATTTTAATATACATATATAAATTACGTGTCACGTTGTTTGTCTGCGATGGACTCCTAAACTACTTAACCGATTTTAATCAAATTTGCACACCGTGTGCAGTTTGATCCAATTTTAAAGATAGGATAGCTTACATCTCCCTTAAGGCACACGGAAGGTTTTGATAAAAAAAATTTGACAGAACGAAGTCTGTCCGGGCAGCTAGTATATTTTATATATTTTTTTTAAAGCAGACGTATCGACCTACCAGTGGATCTCCGGCGTAATTTCTGAGTCCTGAGCTTTTAAGAGTATTAAAACTGAGTTCGACCACCTTTTATCAACATCGCTACCCTTGCGTGAATCAACTTGACATACAGCAGGTGTTCTGAATCCAAAATAAATCTATTTGAAATGCAGACTTTTTCCGTATAAATAATAATTAAAATCATTTGATCAGTTGATAATCTATTTAAAAGGAGCGCCTTCTTTCATATAGGGCAAAATAATCCGTTTGTTTCCGCAGCCAGTTCTTATGTGTAATTACTTCTGCCCTGGCTATTTTTCCTTCGAACTGATACATATTGATCGGGCGGGCTACCGAGAAATGATACTTATACGGCTACATACCTCGTAAAGATGGCTTCATAGGGAACCAGTCGAAGGCGCGGTGGCTCGTTAGAGAGCCAGTCTTTTATGGCGAGCCGTTCGGTTGTTTGAGTTTATTTTACGATGGCAAATTACCAACACTGCCAGTAAGAAACTGTCAAGGATAATTTCTCGTTAACGTGAAATAAGCAAACTGCATAATTTATTAAGTGCTGGTTTTTCGATACATATAACTTGACACATAATTGGATGCGATGCGGTTTTAGTTCGATTTGATTCGATCTTATAAATGAATAAATTAGTTGCATTTTTAAAAACCTGTTTAATTTTATTTGTATCAATTATCTATACTAATATATAAAGAGGAAAGATTTGATTTTTTGTTTGCATTGAATAGGCTCCGAAACTACTGAACCGATTTGAAAAATTCTTTCACTGTTGGGAAGCTACACTATCCCCGAGTAACATAGGCTATATTATATTTAAAAAAATTAGGGATCCTTAATAAAACTCCAATAATGTAACCCAAGGTGTAAAAAAAATAAGAAAACCGAAGCAAAGCGAGGGCGGTTACTCGTAATGGATATAGGCACTGGTGTTTATAATTATAGTGATTTAGAAAAATACTTGGAGCATAAAATAGAAATAGGATTTACTCGTCTGACTGTCCAGTGCCTCAGGCGGGACTCTACTAAAGTTGAAATACTAGTATGATGAAAAAAGCTGAGTTTTAATGAAGTTGCTGTCATCACCAACACCTATCTACGACCCCAGAAGAATAATTTGTACCTAGGTATTCCACTAAAAGTTTGTCGTGAACAGGAATTGAACCCGGGAACTCTCGCTTATCAGGCGGAATTACTATCACCTTGGTATGGGCTGGCCAGTGATTCATCTATAGTATAAACAACGTGTCTGTCTATTCAAAATCGAGATTGATAGCATCCTTACGTACGTATACCTATCATACGTATACATATCATATCATACTATGAGTGATAAAAATAGGAAGGTATATACCTGGATTGATTAGATTGATTTAGATAACCTAAATATTTATTACATTTATGATAAGATACGAACTGAGTAACTGCTTTTTCTTGACTGGCTATAGACAAGTTGTCGCTTGAAATATGACGGAACACGCCATCTAAACCAGATGTTCCCAGACTTTTTTCTCATAGACCACTTTCAAAATTTAGCTGGTTCTGGTAGACCCCTTGCAGCTACATTTCTACCATATTCCCAAAACTTGACAAAAAATGTGAAGATTAGATCTAAATTTGGAAATAGCGTTGCGGCTGAGTTTAGATTATGTAAAGATTAATAGTTTTAGAAAATAAAAGTGAGAATTGATTGGATAATTAATTAATTGATTTTTTTGTCACGCCAACGTAGACCCCCGTCGAGTCTTCCGTGGACCCCTGGGGGTCCACCTGGACGTCTTTAAGAACTAAGGATCTAATGCAACACTACACTTCATTTACGTCCCTACTATTGCAGACGTCTATGGGTGGCTGATCTTCACTTATCACTATGCTCCTATCCTTCTGCTTTATCATCTAAATAATAAACCACCCTTGCTTCGCTTGGAGTATTTTATCCTATAGCCTACCTCATTAATGTCATTATCATACACTAAAAGATTTTTCAAAAATAACTGGCGGTTCGAGATTTACGCGTCAAACAAACAATAAAAACTGTTTAACTCTTCAAAAAATCAGCGTTACTGTATTATCATCATAGATAAAAATTCGTCAATAAACAAAACTCAAATATAACAAACTACAAACGCGCACCGCTCAATTTTGAACCGTTTTATTTAAACAATTTCGATTTGATCTCGTTAACCATTTGAGTGACAGCACTGTACACTACAGCACGAAGCGCCTCAGTCACAAGTCACAATCCCACAATTATTGTTAGGTTTTTGTTCACTTGAATGACAGACAATTTTCTCAGATCATGACTCAGCTTGCTCTATCGAATTCTATTAAACGTGAGTAGTTTGAAGAGCTTTTCGAAATTGTGCACTTGCACTCCTCAATCAGAGTTATTAACTGATTGACTAGCTTTTCTAAAGTCAGTTACGTCTCTATATACGATAAAGTACATTTTTACACTATGACAAGATAGATTGGTTTGGTAACTTTATTATGATTAAGAACATCTCTACTTTTCCTAACATCTCTAGTTACAATTACGTCTCTACTCGTATTACGTACTACTTCAGCCACCTGTACCTAGTACTTACACTCGGTTACATAACACACATCTACTATTGCTACATTTAACTCGTCCTTTCTTGCAGTTAAGTCTATATTCGGTTACATCTCCACTGTTGGTAACATCTCTACTTACAGTTACGACACTTCATTTAGTCACATCTCTATATTTTGTTGTTTCTACATTCAGGTACGTTTCAATAAGCGATACACTCTCGATAATGTTTACAATTTTCCATTTGCGGTACATCTCTACGCTCAGTCACATCACTACGTTTGATTCGTGCAATATTGGTAGATAATTGGCAATTACGTTTCTTTTATAACTAAATTGATTTGGTTGATTTTTTACGTGACAAGCACAATTTAAAATTATATAATAGGCACCCACTTCAAATACGTTTTGAGGTTTTGTATTGGACGAGGTGATTAAACTACGAAGTCAATATTGTGCAGCTTTTACGAAACCTTCTGCAATACAAACAATAAAATCTATACCCTACTGGGGAGTGGTCAGTCCGCGGATATTAAGAACAAGAGTTCCATTTCCAGACAATTCATAGCACTGCAGATAATCCAAGATAAAGTCCTCTACACCCTTATAAGATCAATCTTTGTAAATATTGGCTCGCGTAGGAAAAATTTTGCCCATCCCTAATCTAAAGACTAGCGACTCACCACGTGCTTTATAAAATCACCATACTAAAATATCTCTCCGAGTCTCTATAGCATCATTTAGTATGAAGACAACAGCTGTCCTACAATATTCGGTACAAATATGCTACAACAAGACTCGCACACTTAAAATGAAAGTGACCTAACTCAAAATTCCTGTAATTTCTGTTTTTGCTATAAACTTACCTTAAAATGCGTACCCTAAAACCCTGTGATGAAAAAGACCTCAAATTATGAGTAAGAAAAGGACAACCTAATAATCGGTCACTTTCAGTGATCGCTTTATTCATCGATATATACTTTTTTGAAAACTTTCTTTCTCATTTCCCACAAATTCCAATTTTTGAGTTAGGTCAGTCTCATTCTAAGGGTGCGATTAGTATCATCTAAATCTTTCCAATGATTTCCAACTGTTTTTGGTCTCATCTCCACATTATATACAACGTGTATCAGATTTGGCCCCGTTTACAGTTAGTATAGAATAGACTATAGACCAATAAGTTTACTGTTTATGTATATAAACTAGACTGATAGACTGATCTAATTATTTATAGACTGTAAACTGTTTACATTATCATACAGTCGCGTACAAATAGGGATGTTGACTAATTATTTTAGGATTCAATTTTATTTTATGAATAGAACATTAGGGAATGTTCTCGAAAAAATATTAGAATAATAATAATGTTTAATTTAAAAACAAAAATTAATAAACAATAATCAAATTCAAATTTCCCACCAAAAACGTCCCGTGACGTCACTAACCGATATTCAATTCTAGTGGTGTATTGAAGTTCCTTGAATTTGCTTATATAATACGGACAATGACGTCATATGCTCAAAATGGCGTTGGAGGTCACGTGACAGTAAGTACTATTTTTAACATTTTAAATTAATGATATTTAATTTATTTAGATTGATTTTGTTAAAAGAATATTATTTTTGGTGTTTAAAAGTTACCACTAATACTTTAAATATAAAATATTAATTTACGGTCAGTGTCATCATGCCTATTGTTTTAACAATACAATGACAATAACAACACATAATCTAGTCGATCGCAGTATCGAGCCGGTCCGGTCGGCCGATCGACCGACTCTTTTTCCACCGCGATTCCGATCGATTTCTTTTTATTTTATTACTCGGAGTTATGTCCAGGGTCCACGGGAGCGTTGCCTTCACGATAATAAACAAGTGCGCCAATATCCATGCATTTTTATGTTATTTCAGGACGCAAACGGCCCGTAAAATTTTATTTGAAAGGATATTGTCGCGATTTAGACGCTAATACGACAGATTTGTGTAGGTAGTTATTAGATTTGAATATAATAGAATTGGAAATGCCTTTATAGGATTTATTATTATTATCATTTTTAAATCAAGTTAATTTTGGAAAAAAATAAATATCTCGTACGATATATTTACATATTTAAAGATTTGAATTCATGAAATACCTACCAACCTACCTTATTAAAAAAAAATTGAAAATGTAACTACATATATGTTTAGGTAAATATGGTGAAGATCGATTTGCAAATACTCCATGAACGTCTTTCTTAGGTACATGCCGTACATGTTTTAAGTCATAAGATAGATTTTCAAAAAGCGCAAAGAATTAATCCAGATAAATTAAAACGCAGAAAATTTTGTTTCACTTTTTATTCTGTCATGATATTAAAAGTGTCTTAAACATTCCTCGCTAATTTTTATGGATCCGGTTTCATATGATGCGTTAATTTCTCAGTCGATTATCCCAAAAGCCGTGTCGGAATGGTGACTACAAGCGAGCGAGATGGCATCATTAACGGAAGGAGATGGCTATATACACACGTTACAGGTGTGAAGGGGACACGCGCGGAACATGCCTCGCGAGCCTTCGACACAGGTTCTCAAAGTTTTTGCCTAACTTCCCTAATTGCTTATAACGCTGGTTTCCATGTCGTAAGTAAGTAATTATGTTAAAAATTAACGAAAGAAGTATTCGGGCTTATCTTCCAGTGGATAAAACCTCGAATATAGAGTCGATTATTTTCATGGTTCTAATTTTCTGTAAGTACTCTAGGAATAAACCAAGATATTTACAAGAGAACATTATTGAATTTGGCTACTAAAATTTTTTAATTCAAAGAAAAACGCCTAACCTGACCATAGGTGATAGAAATAAAAAGAATAATTAAAGTTTGAAAGCTTCTGAACGGCCCATACTTTTCCTTCAACTCTCGTTAAGAGCTTTTAACGAGCCGACCTTGCCATAACGACGAGAGTGAGATGGCACTATTCACGGTTGAAACTTCAGTACGCATTGGACAAGGACGGAGCAGCACGCTGTTAACAATAAGCTTACTAACAAGATGAAATCGTCGTTGTGAAAACGTCTCAAACGCCACAATTACGCATTGAAATATACAACCTATTATTATTAGCGTAAGGTACATCTTTTCATAAGTAAACATTGGTGGTTATTTGACAGATGTTGACGTGTGTTGCCTGACTAACGAGAATGACTCAGGCGCAGGGTTTTTGTTGTTTTACTAAAATAAACCTTTTGTTAGTGTAGAACGGTTCAAACTTGATTGAGACTAGTGGTACTGTAGGATTTTCTCATAAATGCCTTTTTGAAATTTATTCAAATTGGTTTTTCGTTGCGTAGGTTCAGAAAGCGGTGAACCGCGGGCGCAGGTCTAATAAAAACGCGTTTATGAGATAATATCGTGTTGTAATTATTAATTATCATAACTGATCATATCACGTGTGCCTTAAACATGTTAAAGCTGAAAAGTATTTCATACTTATTAAAATATAAAAAATATGGTAAAATGTAATCAGTAGATTGAACACTCTGATTAACTAACAAAATTAATTGTGTTCATAAGTATTCAGAATACTTAATTGCATATTGTTATTATCTGAGAATCTTAAACAAACTTTGTTGTTACGTTTTCTGTGCATATATTAATGAATTGAAACTTTAATTAAAATTATAATTATTCACACTCTAAACTTCTAAAACTAGTATTTCGTAAAAAATATACCAAGTTCCAAGTTCTATTAAACGAATAGATATACATACATATATGTATATATTTATTCTTGTGGTTCTATGAAAAGACATCGACGCGCTGAGTCGAAATTATGAGCGAACAAAATTCGTAAATTATGATATTTTTTATTTTATTAGACTGTACTGGAGTAAGTAGGTAGTTAGAAATAAAATAGATGGAAGTATTAGCAAGACATATTTTGAGCGTCTTTAGACCACAAAAATGAAATGTACAAAGTTATTTGATGGTCATTCAATGATGCCTTTGGTTTTGCTGATGTCCATAGCCACTTACCATCAGGTGGATCGTCAGCTCGTTTGCCGGCTATTTTCATTAAAAAACGGATTTTCGTTGTTTTTTTTTGTATCAATCTACATACTATTAAATCAAATATTTTATGAAATAAAAATATTGTATTTAGTACCTTAAAAGCGTAAATTCATTTAACATTCATGTCATTATCCGAGTAGTCCCAGGTTGGTTCCTGGCCTATGTCGACAATTGACAGATGAAATGTTTATTCTGGTGTCGTGGGTGTTCGTGACGTCACAAATCATTTGACCGTATCACCCATGTATCACCAGACGGAGGAATTCTAGTGTGGGGGTGGCGGTCGGTGTCCCGAGTGTTAATTTATTGCAATTACCTGCAGTTATCTGTGGGTTGTAGGACCACTTAGCTATGGACTATATGGACTTGTTGTACATTTAATACATACCTAGGTATATATTACACACTAGACTAATTTGAGTAAGTAAGCGAACAGAAATAAACATTTGAGTGATTTCTTTCTCTACAATTAAGGTATTTCCACCCAAACAATAACATCGGCGAGAGAAATACATATAGGTATTGTAGGTAATTAATTATGTTTAATAACAAAATTACTAAGTACGATTTGTTCACACTGTTCACAGCAGAAATAGGAAATGTACCTAATTGATCTTTATAGTTCTATCGTTTTATTACCCCGTGTGTGATTTTAAAATATCTTTAATGGGCGCGCAAGAATTTTTGTCCGTCTGTACATAATCTATATGTTTACTGACTCATCAACAAAAAATACTAGACCAAATTGGATGCGGTTGTATTGCTGGAGGTCTAACTAGATTGTTATTAAATATTGCACTAGTTACCTAAATAGTTGCATCATTAAATTAAACTTAACTTAAAAATACGTAATACGTATTTTTCGTGTGTTAAACTTAAATGGTGTTGGCAACTAAAGAAATTTTTTAACTTTCACAATCTTAACATCTACACTATATTCACATTCGAATCAGAATTTACATAAGCACTGTGTTGCCTAGCAACCACAAACAAACAGGTGCATGAAACTTTTGGTCGTATAAAGTACGTTTGAACTAAATCTGGAGTTCGCAAGTCGCGTTCCGTTCCACTCTTTGTAATTTTATTTTATTTTTAAACATAATATTTATTTTGCAAAAGTTTAAAATAACACGGAATAGTTACGTATAAAATCGATATAGACTGTTTTAAAATACATAAACATAAATATAAAATGTTATTCGGCTTTGTTTAATGAAATTTAACTTATAAATAATTTTATGCTCATGCATATTGAGTGGAATGAAATATCTGTATAATCTGTACAGTGCCATCTCTCAAGAACTTATTTGTGACGTGGCGAAAATTGGAACTAATGCCATCCCATTCATAAATTACTACTATGCGCACTATGATTGGTCCAATGCGTCCGGCAGCGCCCTCCTTATAGTCACAGATAAGTTGATTTCACTGTATTTCGAAATATAATACGACCAAGTTGCAAAGCATGTAAGCGCCATTATAGCTGTGAGGTTTTCGTAGTCATTTCTATTTATAGTCATAGGTAGGCCGGCCTCAAAACAATAAGTTTCTACAAAGGTTTGAAGTCGCTTCACGAAATTAAGGATGTGCGAGCGTGAGTTATTCATGACGAAAATTGTTTTAAGATGTTGGTTTTTACGTCGTTTTCTCTTAGTGTGTTGTTGTTATAGGTCAATATTAAAATAATGAAGTTGTCACAAACGTTATAATGATTATTTCGTTCTTTAATAGTTATTTGGTGTGCGAAATACAAATCAGTTTGTGAAAACCCTATAAAGGAATTTTTACGATTTATTGACAAGTATTCTGATACGAGTTTGACTCAAGTATAGGTATTATACAAGTCAAAGGTCTCTTAACCCTCAAGTGCCCGTAGCAGCTTAATGTTCACTTTTCAAATCATGAGTGACGTCTCGTTGCGCGCCTCAACGTCCAAGATGGCCGCTCTATCTACAATCGTGATAAATATAACAGATAAAGAGATTCTGTTGGTCACGGCTCCTCGTCCCTCGTAAAACAAACTCAGCGGGGTTTACTTTATAATTTATAGAAACTAATATAACGATAATGGAGTTTTTGCCTATCTTCCTGAATCGGTTATTTTCTTTTTCTTTTATATCTTTGAATGATCGAAATTTAAGGTTCTTAGTTGTCAGTCCCGCATTTTAATTTTAATTTATTCTGATTCTGACTGAATTTGTAGCTATATTCGAATATATTCAATTAATATTCCAGTTTGAACTGTGTATTAGATTTCTTAGAACCATAGTTCCTTCTCTTTATCTTATTGCTGAACTTTCACAGCAGTTACTGCAGATGTTTGGGCGATAAAAGTATCATCACAATTAAATAAGTTAATTATTAATAATAATATAGGTTTAAATCATCATCAAAGCTTGAATCAGTTGATCCAACAATACAAACAAATCATGATATTGATTGCACAATAACAAAACCGAACAATTGAGTAACTCCGACTTAAAACTTCTATTCAACCACGATTAGAAAAAAAACATAACATTCGTTTTTTAAATTCTATGCACCTATGGGTTATCGACCGCCCAAACTAATCATGAAAGAAAGCAGTGATAATAAATCTACGTGATTTGTAAGCGGAACATAAATTCGTTGTACGTTTGTATCTGTTTTTTTTTTACAGTAAACACAGCATAGCCATCGCCACCGACACGCCGCTCCGTCAGTCACGTCAAACCTTATTACAGCCCGCCTCGTTACCTATAGATGAAAAACGATACGAGAAAAATGATGGGGCCGATAATAGACCGCTTTATGTAGATCGCCGACAGATGAAGCGTATCTCGGAGGATTTGAGCTGAAAATAAAGACTTCGGATACAATAAACTTGATCTGTGGACCTTTTGGTTTGACAAAGTAAAAATCTGACAGATAATTCAGATTTGTCATCCATAATCCCTAATCTATACATCTATACTCTATACATACTCTATACAAATAAATAAAATTGGAGTGACTGTTTGTAATATTAAAATAATCGCCTTTTACTTAAATTTGCATGTATACACGGTATATATACCAAAACAACATTTTTCACAATTTTTGTCTGTCTGTCTGTTTGTTCCGGCTAATCTCTGAAATGACTGGATCGATTTTGATGGGACTTTCACTGGCAGGTAGCTGATGTAATAAGGAGTAACTTGGGCTACTTTTATAGTAGAAAAAAAATTTTTTGTTAGGCGACACGAAGTTCGCCGGGTCAGCTAGTACACCATAAGATACTTTGTACTAGTAACTAAATTAGGCTATGCAGCCGAAAAAGTATTCACGTTGATGCTAGTGGAATTAGTACGTAGTAGTTAGTAGTAGAGAGGTAACTATCATATTATGTAGCTTTAAATAAAGACAGTTCTCAAATCTTCTAACACTTAGGGCTTGTTTCACCATCTTCAAGTAGAGTCCTGAATAAGCTATTCGCCGGTTAAAGTGACGTTAAAGTGTCATTTTACATACATGAAATGTCAACTTAACCAACGAATAGCTTACTTCGGACTTACTTGAAGATTGTGAAACAAGCCCTTAAGGTCTTAACATTGCTACTTTATAAACAATCGTCAAGTTAAGGATTTTGATTATTGTTGTCGAAAACGCTAGACTTTTAACATTGCCAATGTAAATAGCGGCATCTTAGTCGCACTGGGTGAGAGTGGGGGGTTCAGAAAGTTTCGTTATAGACAGCATTGCTGGCGTGATTGCTGCTTTGATGGTACCGCCAGGGAATGCAAAATACGGTTCAAAGTAGCCGCTTTCCTGCAACCATGAATGGGCAATGAGTTTAATATGTTTTGACTAGAGCAAGTACTAGCCTGTCTTTAGGATTGGGATATTGTGATAACTGGTCATGACAATAAAATACGTAGAATTAAAGCAGCTAGCTAAGTTTAGTTTGTACATACATATGTCAATGAACAAATAAATTCATTCATTCAGCCAACAAGTAAGCTGATGTACCAACCATCTAAAAGTAATTTGTTCTCGATGACCAAAGACGCAAACACATCAGTTTAAAAGGACTATATTACTCTTATTATTACATCTGCAAATTATTATTATTGTTTTTCATACTTTTATAACAATTGAAAACATCCATTAACACTAACACAATAATAATAAATATTGGTCCTTCGAGCCGGGCGGGTAAGACAAAAATATTGTGTTACGTGTACGATGAAAAATTGTAAACATCTTTGATGTCCTTAAACTGTATTAATTTATAACCTCTCTCTACTGTTATATAGGTAACTACCTCATCTTATTTGAATACCTATTATTATGATGAAATGATTTAACTTAAGCCTTTTGTTGGTACATATGAAGTAGACATGTAAATGAGTGAGTGTGCTGCGTTGCTAACGAGGCGGAAATTATTGCATGGAGAATGATCAATTGTCATAGATAACGAAATAATTGCCGAAAACTACAAATTAATTGCGATTAATTGTTAACTTATTCAAAGAGGCGGCGTGAAAACTTGATACCCACGTATAATTTATTATATTAAATCTCATTAAGTTTTTTATTGTTTAATTTGAAATACTTATAAAAAATATAATTTCCTGTGCAATATACCTACTTCTAGAATAAAATCGTAATTTTCATTACTTTAATTATTACATTTATCTACTAAACTAGGTATGTTTTTAATTTAACAAACTTTGTAGTAATTACAACTTGTAACCCCTAGGTGCATAGATATTAAAAATATAGAAATAAGTCGTTGACCGCATTAATGAACATTCAAGATATGTAGTTGAAAATACTGTTACTTCTCCTTAGTGGTTCTATGAGACAATTTACATGTCGACTCTTACACATTATATCTCTACATAATATGTAATCTATAAAAATGAGGATTAATTCATTAGATGTATCTACATATTTTTAACCGACTTCAAAAAAAGGAGGAGGTTCTCAATTCGACTGTATTTTTTTTTATGTTTGTTACCTCAGAACTTTGGACTGGGCGAACAGATTTTGATGATTGTTTTTTTAATCGAAAGCTGGTGGCTGTCATGTGGTCCCACATAAATTTTATTGAGATCTGACATTGGCATCCATGAGAAAACCACATAAGTCGTAAATTTGTGTTAAGATGTGCGCGACAAATTGACGAATAACTCAATATCACGCCAACCGATTTCGATGATTCTTTTTTTAATCGAAAGCAGGTGCTTGTCATGTGGTCTCACATAAATTTGAACGAGATCTGAAAAGTAGTTTTTGAGACTTTGAAGTCGGTTATTTTTTGTTAGTAAAATTTAGATTATAATGTGATTTGATTACGTATACAATGTATAAGATAGGATATTTTCTGTTCTCAAATCATCGTCCAATTTTAGCGCTGATGATTAGATTTTCTTTCTGCGCTATGCTGCGGTCGGACGGATGGACCTATAAAGCTTCCGTTTTGACTATGTAACCCTAAAAACTATTCAAAGTTCAACCACAGGTAGTTCGCGCGGTCATTTGTTATGGACATCGGATTTTACGCATTGTTCACACGATTAGCGCGTTAGGCACACTGCTCATCGGTGTGATAAACTGCCTATTTTCAACACCCGGCCTAAGTGAAACGAAAACACAATGGCACATTTCAATCAATTTATCTTTAACGCTTGCCTTGTTCGAGACTATTATTATTATAGCTACGTAAATCATTTTTTTCATTGAATATTGCTAAGAGTTACAGACGACGAATCCTAATCATGTAAACATTTACAAGAACCTAATCAGTACACAGCTTCAAGGAAAAAAATGCTGTACTTTTTATTTCTTTTGATAGTAATTTGTTACTTTTTAACCGACTTCAAAAAAAGGAGGTTCTCAATTTGACTGGTTTTTTTTATGTTTGTTACCTCAGAACTTTCGACTGGGTGAACCGATTTTGATGATTATTTTTTTAAACGAAAGCTGGTGCTTGTCATGTGGTCCCACTTAAATTTTATTGAGATCTGACAATGGCATCCATGAGAAAACCATATAAGTCTTAAATTTGCATTAAATATATGCGCGACAAATGGACGAATAACTCAATATCACGCCAACCGATTTCAACAATTCTTTTTTTAATCGAAAGCAGGTGCTTGTCATGTGGTCCCACATAAATTTGAACGAGATCTGACAAGTAGTTTTTGAGTAATTTTGAAGTCGGTTATTTTTTGTTAGTTTAGATTATGTAGAAAATAAATCATTATTATTCCACTTTTACTAATAAATTTATTAGTTAATCAATGGGAAACTATAAGTAATTAACTAATTACGAGTACCTCCACAGGTACGTACCAACTAGGCAACATATTCTTTGGGAACTCTGGGAACATGCAGCATACAACATGAGGGAAGTTACAAAAGACCATACAAAATACCCTATTGCCCTAAGGAGTAGATTAAATTGGATAGTAAAATAAATACAGTGCAACTAATGCTAATAACACGAGGCGAATGCGCGGGCGCTTCGGAGTCTATGTAAAAGATCTCGTTATATTAAAATTTATGGTCCGTCTAGAGGCTTTGTTTTACATACAATCGGGTCTTATTTCTTACGATACGACCAAAACGAACCGGTTACTGCTTTGTTGTGAGCTGAGAGAGTTGAAGCTAATGGTCGCTCGTGGTATGTGCAACTTATTGTTCTCTTTACGTGAATGAATTAGATATGCCCGAATATTCGGTTGCTATTCGATAATTTCTATACGTATTATACGTATTTGGCTGTTTTTATGGTTTATCGCAATTTAAAAATATCTCGAGCTTACTGGGGCGGCTATGGCTCCCCAGCTATAGGGGGGTACTAGGGTGTCGTAATAGGCGAACGAAGCCGGCCCGCTTGGTAAAAAAAATCTAACGCAAATATTAATAATCATGGTAAAATTAGAAAAAATCATAGGTTTCAAAAATATTAAAAAATATGCCGAAATTACCGAATATGCCAGTGTATTTTTTTTTGTGAGGTATAATATTAATTAGTATGAATTTCTGCTAGGTAGGTAGGCAAGTAATTGTAATTTGTCTGTACCCCGTATCTTTGAAAATGGTCTTCCGAACGCTTTAAAAATAGTCTCCCAGTAAGCAAATAAAACGTCTAATAATATAAATCTTCCTAAGGTAATTGTAACAAACGAATAAACAGTTTCTTGTTACAAGCTATATCTGAGATCGTAAGACACGACATATAAAAATATCTCACTGCAATAAAATAATTTGTATAACTTATTTGTTGTCCCTCGTTTAACAAACCAGATTGTAAGAGGAGAGAAAGGGAGAGAGATAGTAATAAAAGGATAGATAGTGGAATCCCGAGGCGCAACATGTGCATCTGCTTAGAGGGAAGTGAGCGTAGATTCTGTGGAGACTATGGGATGCATGGAGTAGCTTACTCAAAGAATTATACTATTATTTCCATACTGTCAATTCAATACACGATTTCTATAAGTAAATTTGCTTTACTTTCAGCAGATATCTACTGATATTTGATTCTTATTTTAAAGGTTATGTTAATCTTGGATTCGTATAATTGGCCGTCGTTGAGACACGTCGGAAGTGTTCGAGCGGTAAAAACAACTTCTGTCACAAAACACATTCAAAAAGCATGAAGAAAAACCATCTCAGCAACAAGAGCCTCGCACAGACCCGCTAATGATTTTACGTCACATTAAATTCAAAAATACCTGACATTATTTATTTATGTTCAGTACACGGGATATTATGAAACGTTATTATCGTAAACCTGTCCAAATATTTTTCTGTTCGACGCATCACCAAAACATCGGAGCGGCTTTTCGATTTCGTGTTTAAATTACGACCGGCGGGATTTCTGCCTACGATCAATAAATCAATAAATATATGTGCGGCCGTGCCGTCCGTCTGTCCGCTCGACATTAATGGAAATCATTGTTTGTTTAGGATGCCGCTATCCCTGGCTCCAGTGCTTGTTATTAAACGGAAGCTACCATTCGAGAGACATTTTGTGCACTAATTTTCATAACGCTTTGGATGCAATCAGAATATATTTATCCCACAGAATGAGCAACGAGTTTTACTTATGACTAGGGCTTACTATCCGGATATTCGGATATTCGAATTATCCGGATATCCGCAAAATTTAATATCCGGATATTGGGCTTTTTACTATCCGGATAATCCGGATAATTCGAATAGTAATTAATTTTATTATTTTATACGTTTTTTCAATTGAAATATATTAAAAGCACCGAGATATAATATTTTAAACTGTATTAATGTAATATGGATACATACTATATTCGCATAAAATACAACTTAATTCCAAAGAAGAAATGGCAACCGGATATTTCTTCACAATAAATGCAAGTGTCCAAGTCATGTCCTAATCATGTTTGCAATTTCAATAATAGTAACACAGAAAAAGCAACGTAATCAATACATAATATGTATAATAAAGGCAACGTCTGGGTGGTTGAGCACGCTCACGGTGTTCCTTCGAGAAGAAACCTGGTTCTAGGGAATATACATGCCTTACTCCTAGCTTACTATAAAGCACAGCTCAAAAACTGAGCCCACAAGTCAAGCAGTTGTATAGCAATTGACTACAGAAATCGAGCAGTGTTGGGAATTGCTGGAGGGAGAAATAAAAGGCAAAGCTACTATCGCTTTACAATTGAAATTGATACTTCTGTGTCGCATTCTTTATTACTGAGGGTCGTACCCTTGATGAAGTTCCTTTACTGCTTTTATCAGCTCCCTTCACTTTTCCTGGTGACCAACCTTCTCAACCGTTGCAACGGAGAAACTAGTGAATGTTGGCAGTAAATGTCACCAAAACACACAAGGATTTCCTGATAACATCTTCATAAGTCTAGTATTGAAGCTACGTTGCCGCTTTGAGCCAATATTGGCAATCATGACAGACCGTGGTATGCAACGCTTATTAATCGAACATAACATCTCAAAACTAATGTCTTGAACTGGTCTTGGTAACATTAGAGATCTTTAGATCTTGCCATATTTCATTAATTTGCTTATAGCATTTTCAGACATGTTTCTTGCATTTAACTCGATTTACTTCCCACATCCTTTTTGATGAGTACCGCTTCTGTGTACCACAAACTCGTTGACCAATTCAACCTACGAGAGTTCTCTAGTCCTAGAGATTTGATCAGTTCTGTCGATAAGCATTATTTTGGTTTTCCTTTTGTTGAGAATGAGTCCGATAAGTTCACTCTCTCGCTCTGCTCTGCGGAAAAGGTGAGCAAGCTCCGTCTCCTTTGATGCAAAAACATTGGTGTCATCTGTGACTCAGGTTAATGATCTTTAAACTACGAAAAAGGTTCTTGGAATGGTATACTCCCCATAGATATTGAAAAAATGAGTGACAGAGTACGAAGTCAAAAATTGTTCTATTTGTCAACATTATTGACAACTGGACTTTTAAAGGACACATCCGCGCATAGTTGTGTTCCCGGAACAAGGATTCCTTCTTGATTTGCCTTCGGTGACAGTATACAGTTTACCAATAGAACACGCAGCTCTTAAGATATCTGGAAGATATCAGCTGATCAATGATCGACAATACGGTTTTTCGCCATGGTCGTTCAGCTGGCTCTTGATCGCAACGGGGAAGCTCTGACAGTCAACCTAGATATCGCTAACCGGGTCTGGCACTGGGGCCTTCTCACGAAGTTACCATCTTATGGTCTCTTTGAGAAGTTAATATGCAGTTAGGTAGCTAGTTTTCTGAGCGACACATCAAGATCATAGTAAACGGTTGTTGCTCGGATATGAAACCTATAAAAAAGTCGGCGTTCCCCAAGGGACTGTGAAGACACAAGTTTGCGCGCTTAACGCTAAGAAAACCTTGTTATAACGCCTCAATTCCAAGATACCGCGCTCACCGTGAGTAAAAGTTTTAGGTCATTCAGAAGGCAAGGCCAAGCTGATCTCCAAGAAACTTTGTGTCCTGAACCGAGCTAAGCAGTACTTTACTGCAAGGCACCTACTCATGCTTTACAAAGCTCAGATCAGGCCTCAAATGTGTTCCCACCTCTGGGCAAGGTAGCCAGTGGAGCTCGTGGTAGCTCGTAGAGAACCTCTATGGTCCGATTTTCACGATCTTTTTTGCCACGGACATGCAAACTGTCTAATGAGCTTCCTTCTTTCCGGAGCGCTATAACATGGGGTTCTTCAAAAAAGGTTTTAAAAGAGTTCTCCTTCAGGGCCCGGAAACATTGGCGATTCCTCTGGTATTGCTCATGTCCATAGGCGACGATGACCATTTACCATCAGGTGACCCGTCTGCTTTTTCGTCGGTCGAAAAAAAAACAGTGATGCTAACAACAAGATCAGAAATATTGGTATGAGTTAGGTTTTAGACAAAGACAGTACCAGCTCGATGTGGTGGAAAAGTATGAAGTACCCTAAGAACACTGCTCATGAGTTCATGAACAAATGCGATATTAGGGTGAAACTTATGAAGCTTAGCAGCGCGCTGATACATCTACCGAAGTTTTGAACTTAATTCTGAATAAGTATTTGTATTAAAAATATTGATTTAATTTATAAATTATTTGAATTTAGCCTTCCAAATATTATCCGGATATCCGGATATTATCCGGATAATATTCAGGAACTATTCGAATTATCCGGATACTAAAATAAACGGATAATTGCATGCCCTACTTATGACATCACATTACTGAGTTACCGCGCTATTCACTGGGACTACAGCAAAATCACTGCCTTAATTTTAACTTTGTGATCTGATGCAAAAATTAAATTAATTACCTGTGGCTCTACTGCTTATTTCTATTGGGCAGGTATTACGGAAAAAATATTTGCTCGTTAACTAGGTACTTAAATAATTTGATTTGTTAAATACACTCGGTATTTAACAAATCAAATTCAATCACAAAGATAATTTTATTGTATACTAATATCAAATTTTAGCGCAATTATAAAATTGTACAAAATATGCAATAATCCAACAAACCAAAAACGTACAAGAAAAAGAAAATTTGGGAATGCTACATAGTTTTTAACACCACAAACTTTTAACAACAATAAAATTACTGTACCATTTTATTTCATGTTACGCACCTACTCATTGCATTAGGCGTAGTTGTACAGAAAAACACCTGCATCACGTTCAAACACCATCACGATTCACGATGCAAATCGAATCGCATTTGAAACGAGTGAAGTTACACTATAACTACTGTTTCGAATTTCAAGAACAGCCGGCAACAATAAATTTAGGGGTTTTTTCACCGCCAATGCAGCCGCGGGACGCAAAAAAGCCTACCTGCTTCCCCGACCCACAATGGTTCCGTCCCAATTTATTCAGGCGAACGTCGCAACATTTCACGTTGTAGACGCCCGAAATAAAAGATTGAAATCTTTGCCCAAAACGAATAAACTTACGCACAAAAGATTTCGGCAACCGCTTATATTTTAGGAACAAAGCATCGTCCCGCTGATCGTAACTTTAGTTTTTACGAGGGCCAAACTTTCATAGATAAAATGAAAAATAAGAAAGTTTTCTAATGCCAGGTATTGATAATCAATGTTTTCCTCCAAACATCCTAGCTTCTCCCTCCCAGCTTCCAGTCCACATTAATTAAAAAAAAAAAAACAGATTAATGTATAGTAATTGTGGAAAAACAAGCAGACGATTCCATTTTATGGTAAATGATCACCATCCCTGTACATAATGTAATATCAAAGGCGTCACTACACTTCGCCGCCAAATAAAATTTTCGAATATTTAGATAACAAGTAGAATTACTTTATAAAGCGAAAGCACCTAGCCAAGGTCACAAGGTTTTTTACCCGTATTTCAAGATTTAACAACAACTAGATACTTAACGAACATCGAGGGGCCTGTCACATAAACAACGGACCTCTTAAACACGGACCTCTCACAAGTAAACCTCCGCACACACGAATCAGAGATGTACGAGTACCTAGCAGGGTTGTAAGTCCAAGTGTGAAAATGAGCTGTGAAAGCTTTTAAAACAACATCGGGTGCCTCGTTGGACGGAGCAGGCGCTAAACGGCCGCCTACATCCGCTACACGGAGTGAGCATCAATAAACTCGTATTGGACAACGATCTACGCTAAAAAGGCTGGGTAATGAGCGATGTAGATTATAATTCTACTAGCATTGTATGAGGTATTAACATTACGCCCGAAAATGAGCTTGGCTCGTTGTGGATGAGATGAGGGTTCGAGTTCCTTGCACTTTCTTTCTGAGGAAACATTTCGTTAGGTTACGCAAATACTTCGGAGCTAATCTGATGACACAAGTACAACTAGAGAAGGCCGATATTAGACAAATGTTATAATTCATAATATAATTTAAACGGTATTTAATGCCAGATAAATAGTAAAATGCCATAAAATTTTTAGAATTTTATGGCATTTTACTATTTACATCATTACTATTACTTAGGTTTTCTGTTCTCATTTTCTGCAAAACTAAAAAAATAAGTGCTGATTTAGAAAAGACAAACTCCCAGTTGAACTATGAAAGTAAACGATTTCCACACAAAAATCATGCGATTATAACATAAGTACTATTATCTGTTGTATAACTATAATTGTTTTGGCAGGGGCACTACCGTGATCCCTCGATCCCAAGAAAATCGTTTAATTCAATAACTGAATAATGAACATCAAATCAAATGTCTTAAAAAGACTGTATTTTTATTGGAGGTTCGTTAAACACGCACTAATTGTAATACTAGTGGTCACTGAACGCCAGGTCGATTTCACGCCTGTCTGCTACATCTTGAACAAAAAAACATGATAAGTGCTGTTAAGTACTTATTACGAAGTGAAAATTAGCAAAATCATCAACAAGTCGTGCGACGCGCGACGGATCGGTGAACTTATCAAAAGGTCAATTCGTTTTCAATATAATCAACCGCTGACTACTGCATGAGGCCGTTATTGCCATAGCGAACTAAGAAAATAAGGCAATTTAAAAATTCCTGTCAAGCAGTCCCAAGCAACGGGCGGTTCTAAAGATAATCATCCTTAATTACATGGCTATCCATCATCGAAAACCAACAAACGAGCTGGTATTTCGAAAAGCGGAGCCCACCCACCGCCCGACAGGCAAAATTATACAGAAACGATCCTCATTATAATAAGCAATAACTATCTGAACAAAAACAAAAATAATTTAACCTGTTCTTGGCATATTGAATTGCAGAACATAAACTACTCTAAATGGAATACTAACAACGCATTAGTATTGAGAATGCAGTACAAAGTTAAAGTAAAATTTTCTGCTACTGGCAAGAATAATTTTATTTCTTTAGGAAGCTTAATCGGATATTTCGCAGTAAGCATTGAAAGTTTTGCATGTCCGTAACGATAGTCGTAAAAGTGGCCATACCAGGCGTTAAGGAGGTTCTTTATCAAAGGACCACATCAAAAATGTTTCCCATAAATGGCATATCTATCACCATATACGTATGGGCCCATCTCGAAAGAAGTAGATTCGAAAGGTTATGAAATCCGTCATTCAACACAGATGCAGGGGAGAAGAAATCAGTGAGAGCAGGTACGATACGAGTACAAACTACAAACAAAAAGAAACACTGAAGAATTGCATTACAAATATTGAAAATTGTATTTTTTTAAGACTGGATTAACTCTTCAATAGCTTCCCAGCATTATAAACTAGACTTCCTTTAGTCCAATCCGTAGGGGGACAATGCCCGTCGAATAAGGCGTCCGAGTTCGATTCTCAGCTAGGACATTTTTGTGTCAGATAAATGTTGGTTTTCAGCTCAGCACAAGAAACCTTCGTGTGGAGGTATTTATGATAAATAAAGACGGCACAGATCTAAGAATAATTGAAGGGAGTTTATAGAAAAGGATATCGGAATTCGAAGCGTTGCCGCGTTGGAAGTGATTACAGCCACAATAGTGCTGATAGCATCGAGTCCGCTCGTGTTCAGCCGAGGCACGAGGTATCGCGGCGTGCATCGTCTAACGAGCGGTACAGTATGCTGCCAGAATGCACACTACGAGTATTTATTATATCACTATACTCGAACCAAGACGCCCCGATCTTGCATGCTTTGTTTATAAGCTGAACGCGCTAAGGATCTATAACGAAATACTAACATACATACACATTATACCTACATATAGCCGATGTTGTCTTTGGGAGATTTTTAGTTTTTCATTTTTAATTTTGGAAGCTCTAGTTTTGTTTGCGGGTGCATCGAGGTGTGTTACATTGCCACGCTTCAGCTTATAAAGCCAGAAAATCCCACAAATACAAGTATTCTTCTAGTCTTGTGAAAATATAAGCAGCATCCATTTAAAAGTTACACTTTGATACGTCAGAAAATGTAGAGATCTAAAGAATATTTGCTTCAAAAATTCTGTTCTTTTCTACAGGTTCAATCCAAAACCTTTCAATAGTTATTCTGTGGCCCAAACAAGATTTCGATTTCGTATCGTCCATTATTCGAAGCAGCGTTTACTCTCCCATTTCGCCGTATACTATTTGGGCGCAACAAAGCTGGTTCCAATAACGAGGATGGCCGATACGATCGCCGAGCCCGATCTCCTCGCCAGATAATTGCACAGAATCCCCTCGGCTCTTTTGTAAACGCCGAGCAAACATACCTTGTTATTGTTACATGAGCGAGCGCCGTGCGTTTTTCTGGTGTCGTATTCTGCCTACTTAATGCACCTTCTATAATTTATAAGTAATATATTAATTACCGAACGAACAATAGGTAATATTAGTCGTGATAGCTAGAGGCTTAAAAGTGGAGGAATTGGATGAATCCTATAGGCCCTTGAAAGATTGGAAACTTTTTTTGAAGTTGGATCATTTTATAGTTTTTTGTGTGTCAAGAAATTAGATTGTAATGCGATGAGGTGTTTTTCATAGTTATCTCAAGCACCTATAGTCTTCCCACCTGTATGGTGAACGAGTTTACGAAATCGCCCAGAAATGGTACACCGTAGACTATGAGGTCTATGAGTTTTTTTTTTTATAGAAATAGCCGGCAAACGAGCTGACGATCCACCTGATGATAAGTGGCTATTGTCGCCCATGAACATAAGCAACGCCAAAGGAATCACTGATGCGTTGCCGGCCAAGAAAGAGAGAAGAAAAAGAAAGAAAGTTATAATACATACTTATAATGAACAAAAATAATTTCTGCAAGAATTTCAAACATTAGATAACATACGAAATGTTATATTGGTAACAAAAAGATCCTAGGACGCTATGGTAAGTATGGTAACTACTAAAGGTTTGTTTTACATTGGCCCATAACACGACAGCTTCATAGCAAAGCAATAAAATCCAAATCGCAAAGCTTATTACGTAAGTTTTAACCATGTTTTAACAGCACGATAAACAGCAGACCTTCGCTACAAAGACCTCTTGCCCACAAATTGTTGCTTCTAAAACAATAAAACGAATCGGTCTCGTCACTCCAGTACTTGGCCGGGTGGGTTGGTTGTTAAAAACAAAAATTATTCTGCCAGTGCAAACTACAGTGATTACGTATGCCCGAGCCTGGGGGAAGCGATGCCTATTTCCAGATGATTGAAGACCCCGCCGCCTTCGGTGCACTGCCGGTGCGAGCGAGAAGGACGATAAATTCTACGAGAGAGACAAAGATGCAGTCAGTTCAGCATCTGATTAGCATCCCAATTACGGCGGGCGCAGTGGGATTCGAATCTTCGGAGGTAGTGTTGCGACACGCTTCTTGGAATTCTATCGGCGTCTAGGGAGCCTCTTCAGTTGTAATTAGTGTTTGTTAATTAATTATTCACGTTTATTGTAATTTACTACCTAAAGAGAGTTTCTTTAGTGATCAAAACGAATAGTCTTGTTAAGGGTTTAATTAAGAATGCTTTAACGCATTTTGTTGTATTATTTCTATTAGCACCGATATTGTGCACCTATGTAATATCTTCTCAAACTATTTGTTTTTGTTTCTCTGTGTTTTATGTTTATTGTTCCTCTTAAACTTAATAATATCACTCAGATCGGCTGGTAAAGGTGAGGTAAATAATGCATTGTGCATTATTTTAGTATTAAACCGCCAATATCACCAACACAACCTTTGAAAGATTAATAAAATATACATAAATATAAATATATTTACCAGATGCTGCGATATCCAGAGTGTTATAAGTCTTTTTCTCTCATGTTTTGTTTCGAGAATGTTTTTCCTTCGTTATCGATAATGCAAGCGAGCGGCACGACACCTCTATTAACGAGCTGAGGCGGAGTGTTCGTGTTAAGATTACATCGGCGGCAAGAAAACTTAAAATAAACAAGAAATTACCAACCGGACCCGCTCGTACTCGGAACCGGCCGATAGAGAAAATTACTTAAAGTTTTTCTTAAATTGAAAAGTTAATTAGCTTTCCATCATTTACTTTCCCTGGAGCAACCTTGATCTACGTGTGAGCCTGTGAGGTAATGATCCTTCTGTAGCGAGGTCATGATTTTTATCTCATTTAGTAGATACCATAGCCAAGCCGTAAAGCTACCTAACCTAATAAAAAAATTAGTACCAAGAGCCTTATTCTCGCGCCGTAGAACATTATTTCGATATTATTCATTATGTCTATAGAAACCTAATTTTCTCATTCTCAGAATGTCACGTTCGAAAAATGTCTACGACCAGGCACGGATACATAGACATTTCGTAGAGATAGAGATCTAAGTTCTACATTATCTCTACAATGCGACTATTGAGCTTCGAACAGGCTTTTGCTCTCTCTACAACCAAGACTAATGAAAACAATTTTCTGGTAGATTTTTGGTAGACTTTCCGCTTCTCATGTCATATTACTCTTCAAAATATAAATCGTAAAGTATGCGGTACCAAGTACATTCAAAACCGAAACACACAGCACTTTAATCAAGAAAGATTGAGCTTTTATGTTATCAACGAGGATATAAATAAATTCATTTTAAAACAACGCTTTCGTGGTTTTTATCTCGACGTTGGCCATTTGGAGAGACACCTCGAGAAACTGCCGAATCTGTTACGGCGCATTAAAAACCAAAATAAAATTACAGTTATTTACGTATAGCGCAATGGAACAACGCAACAGATTTAAATTCTTTAAGTTGGAACTATTAAGTGTACGTCTAAGAAAAAAGTAAAGTCTAAGTAAAGGTGCGTTCAAATAAGGAACACTTTCTTACGTTAGATTTTATTTTTAATCGCTAAAACGAGATTCCGGCATAGAAAACGGCTAGGAGTTTTACTTTTTTCAGACATAAATGTGCAAGGTAAGTAGATATTATTCGAAATTATGTTTATTGTATGGTTCTATGGTGGGCATTGGTAGAAATCATGTTAATTTGAAGAGTGCACCTCTCTTGACAAAGAACTGGCAGATGAATTTCGAAGTAACATCAGTCTGCAATGTACGCATCACTTTAACAAAAAGTGCATGAATGACTTCCATTATAACTTACAAGGGCATTTTCTTATCAGCGCAACGTATACAAAAATAGTTATAAATTGTTAAATGGAAAGAAAAACACTGTAAAATAAAGCAGTGTACACACAGCGCAACTTTCCTCTGGCTCACGTTCTGGGCGAAACACAAATGGAGCTTGGCCGGCGCGGGCGCATGAATACAAAACCAATTTGACGTTTCTCATTACGCGGCAACCACAATATGCGCGCACTAACTAGTTCTGATCTGTTATTATGTTAATGTAGCTAGTTTAGACAGAGGCGAGCGACGAACCGACCTACCCCGCGGTTCACCGTAAACAATTACACCGGCGGCTTTCATGTTCCAATACGCGATAATTGATTACGCTCGCCAAGTGGTTATTGTTAATGGCTGAACAGGTTTGTGTAACAATTGCTTACGATACAACTGCATAGCGCATAGCTTGCATTGCCCGATCGAATGAAGTAGCGATACGTTTTTGTGTTAATAGTCTGGTAACGAGCTGGGACTGGTGGTAAGTGATAGCTGTCCATCCATTCGGAATATCGACGGGTCTCCGCCCATGGAAGAAGTGGATCCGCTTGCTTGTTAACTGACGGTAGATTTTATTCGGAGTGTTTTATGGGTGGTACCTCACCACCAGTTAAGATTTCACCGGGTGTCATGAAATATGAATACTCCATAAATGGTAGATTTTCTTTTCAAATCAAAATGACACAAACTGTCAAATTAAAGTCTTATCTGACCGGGAACCGCGTGGGATACACCCGCACCCGCGACTCTTCCCACGGCGTGAAAACTACAAGTTCATAAATATATGGACATTGCTATGGCAGACCGATGGAAATTTGAAAACTACAAGTTCATAAATATATGGACATTGCTATGGCAGACCGATGGAAATTTGAAAACTACAAGTTCATAAATATATGGATGTTGCTATGGCAGACCAATGGAAATTTGAAAACTACAAGTTCATAAATATATGGACATTGCAAAGGCAGACCGATGGAAATTTCTATCTAAACATGAGCTGAGTAAATTCAAACTACCAGATGGTTGATCAAGGAAAGCCAAAAAAACGTCAATACACACGAATTACTGTAATACACGCTGTGATTTGAACTCCTAAAGTCTCTAAACGATACAACCCGAGATTCAAATACAAAGAACAGATAAACGAGCACATTATTACTATAAACAGCACGCATTAATATCCGTCGGAGGGCCCATCAGATACACTATCAAAGAACACCGGCCGCCCATAAATCTACGTGAAATTATCATAACGAGTCCATTTCAAAAAATCTGGCTTTCTAAGAAATTAATAATGTTGGACATAAAGACGCGTTTAAACGGTTCCGCGATGTCAGTCCCCTGGCCGAATTAATTGGGTGATGTTTGATCGCAATAAACTATGTCGAAATAAATGTTGCTGTTGCCAGCGTTTTATAAATATATTCGGCTCGTAAAATGATAAAAAATATCCTCGCTAAATTATCTTTCAGTTTTATTTTTATATCCTTCCAATTATCTTACGATACTTTAAATAAAACACAAAACTATAAATAAATTAACACATCTCAGCATTCATGCCTTATGTTAACGGTGTCATATTTCGTTAAAACATCAGTAACAGCAGACATAATTATATAAATAATTAATAAATATAAATATTCTGGACAGCTATCGAACCAAGGAACGTCGTTCATAGAGCTAGGTAGAGTGAATGGTGGCCTACAAAATTCAACAGAACACAACATCACTGACTGCAATCTTGAACTAATAAACTTTTGTTTTAACTATCCAAAATTTAAATAAAGAAGATCCCAATAAATTACGTCTTTATTACCGTATATAAATTAAACTTGTGAAATACTTAATTATTCGTGATTGACAGGCTCTTAGCATAAAAGTGCCATTATGTATTTTCTTTCATTCGATATTAAGAGACCTTATTACGGGCCTAATACAGATAATTGCCCTGCCTTAAATGTCAAGATAATTCTTATTTATTTATTCATCGTATGAAAAGCAACTTAAAATTAAGCGCCTATAAAAATTAAAATTATTGAAGTAGCACATTCAGATTATTTGAGTATTTAATTAATTAATTAATTAAAACTGTCTATAGCTATGAAAAGTATTCTGTAGGTTGCGACTTGCGAGTAATCTGATAAAATGTATTTCTCTTTCCTCTGGCGTTCCTTGATTCACAAATGTCATAATCAGAGCATTCGTTCGCGAGTAAGAAATAGCTCGAGTTTCTGAGATGACGGAATGCGGGAAATGTACCTACAAGATGTCTGGGGAAGGCTATTGAGGAAATAGTTGCCCTGACGTGTAATATTAACGCGTGTAAGGTGTTTTACGAGTGATCAATACGACTTTCAGTTATTATTTTAGTTGCAGCGTGCAGCCGTGAAATCGCAGAAATACTGGATTGTCCTTATAGTCATATTAAAACATAGGCTACTTTTTATCCCGGAAAAGTTCAGGGTTCCCCGGATTTGTAAAAATCGATCTCTACCGCGGGCGAAGCCGCGGGCAACAGCAAGTATTTACCTAAATCATCGTAACTCGTTTCAGTCAATTTAATTTAATAATATAATAAGGGGTGACGTATCGAATCCCTCATTGCTAGAATTAATACCGTTGTATGTACACGACAAATACACCAGAGCTCGTCGTCGAAAGTTGTTTGCAGTCCCAGGCTGCAGATTATTATTAGTTAGTGAATCACCTCTTGTTCGAGCACTGGCCCTGATCAATGGTGTCCTGGCCTACGATTTGGATCTGGACATATTCTTCACAACGCCCGCTGTATTTCGCTCAGCTGCTGCGAGATACGTCCAATCGCTGGATGTCGTAATTTAAGTAAACGTCTTGGAATATAAATTTTGTAAAGTTTGCTTGTATTGACGTATTGTAATAAATAAATAAATGAATAAATAAATTTCAAAGCTTTGGCATAAAAATACCTATTCTAAAACGTTCGAACACGTCGAAGAATCCAGAATGCATTAGGACATGGTTAGGCCTGTGTGGTTAGTTGGTTACGTAAACATTTATGTAGCTAGAAATGCAACACTGCTAGTTTTTGCTGCGTTGGCCACTAGCTTATAAAATATAAACTTATGCTCACATCTTCTACTCTAACTCCTTGTCATATGTGTGAGAATGTGTGACTTTACTTTCGGCAACATTTTTGCTTGTTCTTCATCTTCAGTATCTTGAGAGCGACATGTTTTGTAATATGAAGCTTCACCACAGCTGCTTGTTTACAATTTCTTGTTAAGTAATAGGTATGTATTTTTATTCTAAGAAGAACCATCACGATCCAAGACAAGTTGTTTGAAGGTTCTAGAACTAGTTTTGTTGAAGTTTATGGTCGATTTGAGCTTTACAAGTTAAAAACTAGCAACAATAAACAGAGCATAGCTTTAGAGGCTCAGTTTCGAGGCTAGTGTTTTCAACACACGGCAAGGAAATCTAAAAGAAAATTTTGGAGAAAACTTAGGTATGCAAAATTCCTCACGATATTATAGCGTACAATAATGATCAGTGATTAGATTGGTTAGCAAAGATTAGATTAAAATTGTAGATTAAGACAAGGTTCAAGTTCGTATAAAGTAATAAATAAGAATTTATATTTAGGTTTTTAATATCAGATAATATCTTGTTATCTTTTATTAAGATTACAGATACCACATTGTGATTTTAAATTATGTATTTTAGAACCGCTGCGCCGTCCATCGCTGCGCAGGCGCATTCTACATTGAATGAGTTATTTAGTTTGAAGCGGGCGGTGTCTACGGGATACCAACTAGTCGCCTGTGATTTATTGGTCCTCATTTATTTTAGTTCCCAATTCGTTATACTTTATGGTCCGACCTCCTTCCAATTTTCTCTTCGAGAACAGATCGTAATTTTTAAAACGACTTTAAGAGTATGTGAGAATCAAAAAAAGTAAAAAGCTACAAGCTACCACACCATGGAACTCATGAAATCTTAACATAAAATACTTGAAATAATTTATATTAATATGATAAAGCCGGAGTCATTCTTTGTTTGTTTAAACATGCTATTCTCTGTAAACTGCCAGTCGAATCTATATATATATATATATATATAAAAGAAAGTCGTGTTAGTTACACTATTTATAACTCAAGAACGGCTGAACCGATTTGGCTGAAAATTGGTGGGGAGGTAGCTTAGAATCAGGAGACGAACATAGGATACTTTTTATCCCGGAAAATAGACCTGTTCCTGTGGGATAAGGTAAATTTTTGTTATATATGTAGTTGATAGATTAGTTATTTATAAAGATATAAAATAAAGCTCGGGGATGGATATAAGATACTTTTTATCCCGGAAAATAGACCCGCACCTGCGGGATAAGGTAAAGTTTTGTTATGTGTAGTTGATAGATAGCTATTAGTTATTATTATTAGCGTCTTTTATGACTCCTTTTTTTACTTGGGAGCGGGAGCGGGAGCGGGAGCGTGAGAGGGAGAGGGAGAGGGAGGAAGGAGCACACAGAAACTGTAACGGCTAGCGATACGAAGTTCGCCGGGTCAGCTAGTTTGATATAATTATTTTAGTGTATGATAGCCACGTTGGTGAGGAAGGACGAAAAGGAGTTGCTTCAGGAGCACCCGTAGCGAAGCCACGGTGGGTTACTTTACTAGTTCATTTTGTTTGAGTTGCAGATCGTTATTGCTAGCTGACAGTTCGTGATCGGGAAACTTCTGAAGGCACGCCACGCAAGAAAAATTCCTCTCACCATATATGAGTAGTTGAGTAGTCGGGATTATATTGGGTTGTACAGGACTAAGCGGATCCCCAGGAAGGATCGTTCAGGTTGGATTAGGTTAGGATAGGATGGACAGAGTCCCTTACACTCCGAAAATGACAAATGATTCATAGACTTATAGGTGAAAATAAAGAGAAATGGTAGGTATTGAAGTAACTTAAGAAAATTGGAAATTTTGTCTCTCTATTCAATTGCAAATAAGTTATTTGAATTAGCACAAATATTATGGTCTATTTGACTAAAACAATAAAATAGCTTTCTAAATATGCGACTCGTGTAATTTTATAGAACAGTACCTACCTACGCATTGTATTTTAAACCGGACATAAATTCTTTCATCTGAGACATAAACATTCATTTCATAGCCCCAAGCTGAACTGATGACTGTGACTGATGTAAGGCTTTTGTTCGTAACTTTCCTTGTTATTTCTAAAGCGAGGTATGTCCTTTATATAGAGGTGATAAAATATAATTGGTTGGCGACAAAGTTAAGCTGGATTGGACTCACAATGAGAGCAGGTACGGGGAACATCGCGTCCATTGTGCCTGTTGTTTGATGCCGACAGTTTTGTCAAGTTTGCGAATTACTTTTTTGCACGTTCGTCACAATGTTATTGTCTACACCGGCACCTTTTACTTTACAATAACAATAACTTACACCGTAAGGTAATGTACGTATGCAGGTATCGAGTGGGTACAATTTTTATGAGAAACTTATATTTTAGAATATAGCATTTATCTAGCTTAAATTAAGTTAATAACGTTTGAAAATATATTACCTAAGATTAGTGTTTCGTTAATCGTTACGATGTAAAGGTCTATTTCATGAGATTTGACTTTACATTTAGTAGACAGCGGGTTTGGTATGTAATGTGGCGAAATCTGGGGCGACTAGTATGGTATAATAGCAGACATACTTAATTGGAATGCAGGTAGGTACCAAGAGTAGCCTCAACATAGAGAGGCTCTAGGTTACCCATTCACCTACCAATGTATGTATGTACTTATGTAGGTATGAGATATTGGTGACCTACATTGAAGAATAAAACTATACGTATGTACCTATATGAAAAACTCACCAAACAGAAGCAGCGAGGCCGAAGTAATAGAGCAGCAGGAAGACCACGGCACAGTTGGGGTTGGCCAGCCCGTCGTGGGCGAGCAGCATGCGCGTGGGCATGGTCGAATCCTTGGCGCAGCCCGCGGCGGAGCGCCCGGCGGCGGCCCTCACGCCCCAGCCCGCCGCTGCTGCGCACCGGCACAGCGCCACCAGCACCAGCGCCCGCTCGCCCGCGCCGCCCGCGCCCCCGCCGCCGCGCGCGCCGCACGCCAGCTGCGCCGCCACCGCCGCCAGCGTACACGCGAAGCTCAGCGCCGCCCACGTCGCCAGCCACACCTCCGCCGCCTTCCGCTCGCCGCTCTCCCACAGCACCTCCGCGTCGCAGAACTGGGCGCAGCGACCCGAGCCGCGCACCCACACCCAGCTGCTGGGCTCGATCAGCCGCTTGCACTGGCCCCGGCCGCCGCCCGCGGGGTCCAGCGGCACGGGCCCCACGGGCGGCGCGCGCTCCCCGGGGCCCTCCATGCACATGTGCTCGTGGTTGTTCTCCGCGGGGAACAGCGAGCACTCCAGCTCCGCGGGCCAGGGGAAGCCGAACCCGCGCAGCACGGGGTAGCAGCGCGCGTACACGCTCTCGCACAGGCCGCGGCACGGCCCGATCGGCAGCGCCACCTTGTCGGTGCACATGGGCACGTACACCGCGCACAGGAACAGGTGCAGCTGCGAGGAGCAGCCGTACTGCACCAGCGGGCTGAACGTCTGCAGCGTCACGTCGGCGTCCGCCTGCAGCGTGTGCCGCGCCAGGTTCGGCATGCCCGTCTGGTTGTACCCGATGTTCTTGCACATGGCCACTTTGATGGGCTCACACGTCCGGACGGAGGCCTCCGCGGTGATCTCGATCGCGAGCGTAACGGTCATGAGGAACGTGATGAGGCACATCATCTTGGCTACCGGCACTACGAACTGATGTCACTATAAAAGTTTCATCGTAATCGTAAATGTTTTCGCGCGCGTGCGCCGCGGAGCGCCGAGACGGACGTGCGTCGCGGATCTCGTCTCGAGCCGGTGTGTCGGCGGTAGGGATCCGCAAAAAGTATCGATACTTCTAGGTATCGATACTTTTGTTTCGATACCAAGTACTTTTGGTATCGATACTTTTGTTCCGATACTTTTGAGGTATCGATACTTTCTAGAAGTATCGATACTGTCCTTCTCCCATTTCCAATAAATTATTAGATTATGAAAAATAACAATTATTATTCGAACTTTTAAACAAAATATTTGTCACAACACTACTAAAACTAAGACATGATTCGGTTAATTCCCACTCACTGACGAGCACTTTATGTGTGTTACTATTCTATTTCATTGAACTATCTTAGGAGTTTTTTACGAGTAACCTTTACGGGTTGAATAATCTGCGTAGTGTTTTTTGTCTTTTAAACTGTTTTACTCATTCAGTTTTCTGTTAACTGTAGCCCTTAAAAGTAATAATGCATTATTTGCACAGCATCTTTCAATTCTTTAGATAGGAAAGTACTTCTCTGACATAGGTACGCTTATGACTAACTCATGTAGTATAGAGGTAAGGAGAGCCATCTCTGTACATGAAAATTGTCCGTAAAAATGCGTCCAATAACGGGGGGCGCTGCGGTAGCCTAGGATAAATTTTACTGAACTCAGCAAACTTCACTCCTCAGCTCCGTCTACAACATCTATATTCATAATTATGGTAGTTATTCCAACGCCAGCGCTATTGTCGTAGGATGGTGGTAGGTATTGGAACCTCTATTATCAGTGTACAGCGGGATACTATTTCAACTTTCCCCCATGTGAGATAGCTCTCCTTACCCTCTATACTCTATGGACTAACTGTCTAACAATTTCTTAGTATATATTGTGGAGCATTGAAAGGTAGAAGGAGGGTCATATCATATGAAGGGAAAGTTGAAAAAGTGAGCAGCTGTTTACTGAAAATAGAGGTTCCAATAATGGCCATTTCAGAATAGCGCTAGTGTGTGTGTGTGTGTGTGAAGTTTGCCGAGTTATGCCACCCGCAATGAATGGCGCTTAATTCTGTCTGATAAGTAGATATTTGAATATAGCTGTTGTAGACCGCACCGCAGCGCCACCCGTAATTTTCACAGAGATGTAAGGAGAGAGTAAATTCACAGAGATGGCCCTCCTTCTACTCAATCTTCCATGATATATATATATCTACTAATGGATACTTGGCCTGTCCACTATGCTATAGTCAAAATTATCTAAGATGCCCATAATGTTAAGTCTAAAATCTAGTAAAAATCCCATCACATCATAAATAATGTAATGTTAAAATGAAAATATAAAATCTAATGTTAAAATCTAGTAAAAATCCCATCACATCATAAATTATGCAAAATTTAATAAAAATATATGACGTCGAAACAATCTTATATGAAGAAGCCTAAATCTAATCTGACGTAGGGTGATGTGACGGCTTGAAACCGTTTATAAAACCAATCATAATCGATACATTACTATAATCGAAATTTAAAAATGAAAATTGATTAATTTAATTACATTGTTAAAAATGATTTGCTTGCATTTGGATTTAAAATTAGGTACCCAATAATACCACGACGAATTGGATGCTAACAAAGGACATTTTCTATTATGTATGGGCACTTCGCCATCCATGGACAGTAACTGCAAATAATATGTTAAATGTAATTAAATATTTAAGGTTGCGGTAAACATTTTTTTTTTCAACAAAATAATAATTATGGATACATGAATGTGTCTTACGAAATAAGCAAGAATTTATTCAATGTAGTTTTTTCTTGACGCCCTTAATATAATATTATGTCAAAATATTATTATGAAACTGAGCGGGACTTTCATTCTATCATGATTTATCTTTCTTTCTTTTTCTTCTCTCTTCTTGGCCGGCAACGCACCAATGATGCTTTTGGTGTTGTTGAAGTTCATGGGCGAATGGATAAAAGAATATTTTATTGAAGTCGTAAATAGGTACATATTGAGAATACGCGGTACGAGATAGCTTAATCGAGGTAGTAGGTAGGTAACTAGGTACCTAAATATTACGGTTTTTAGTTTAAAATTTAATTATCGAATCGATTAGAAGGTCTTATAATTTTGAATCGATTTGTTGTAAAAATTGGTTTCTTTCGTGAACCGATTTTTTTGTACATCTCTAATGTCACTGTGATGGCAAACGACAAATTGGGCTTCTTAGTTCGTGGTGACTATAAAGGGCAATGTCCATTTTCGGCTATTCGTGGACAGGATGCTCAAAAATAAATAATTACACGGAAAAATATATTTTGTTTTTTAACTTATACACGCGAATTATTTTTGTATCAATTTACTTTTTTAAAATAATATATTTAATATAACATTCTACTGATAAACACTTCCTGTTGTCACATACACAGAGTACTCACATCAGTAGAATTGTAACATTATTCCGATAACGATAATAAAACGATATATCGATGTTATTTCGAACTTTTAATTCTCACGACAAAAAGTTAAGTTTGGTAAGATACACGTATAAAAAACAATAAACTATAAATAAGGTATTATTTTTACTAGAATAACATATTATTTTATGTACGTTGCTTTTATAATAATTCACGATAGTGAACAATATATCGATGTTTTGCAAACACGCTCGAATCGATGCATTGTTTGCATCCCCAACTGTCAATCGTTGGACATAGTAATCTCAACTGTCAGTCGTTATTCGTTGGATCATAGTGCATAGTAATCTACGTTCAACTTTCAAGTCACATTCGCTTTGTTTTTCGCATCGTGTTTCGTCTGTGTTTTTCATCATTAATATTATTATTAGTAATAATATTATTATTAATATTATTATTACCTTTGGCTTACGAAAATGGATTTAGACTCTGCTTCCCACGTTAACCTTGGCACTATTGTATGTATAACTATGGTTGACCCTTGGTTTGTATGGTTGCTCATGTAATGATTGTTTTTTTGGTTTCTGAGTTGGGCAAGGTACAGAGATGATATAAATGCACCAGCCCCGTTCTTCGTCAATATATTAATAACATACGAGTCAGATTAATAAAAAAAATGTCAAGGAAATTGGGCGTTTTCTATAAAATACCTACAAAATATTTATTCAAATAACCAGTATAATAAACATTTGGTTACAAAACAATTATTATTTTCGTTTTTAAACTGAGTAAAGGTATTAAGCCTATATAATATTTATGTTGAAATGTGGTGTTCACTGATAGCCAAATGTCCATACAAAGTGGACATTGTCCTTTTCTGATAAATATGATAGATCAGTGTTTGTGTGTTGACGTTGACGTTAATGCGACATCGTTAAATATGAATTGTTGTATTGGAAAAGTAGAAAATCGACTTTATCAATGGACTGAATGTGCTTATTGCATTCGTAATTGCGTATTGCCTTTCAAATAAAACCATTTTGAGGCATATCATTTGGATGGTTTCAGTTTCCTCCCTTCAATTCCTACAATTTTTTTTTGTATTTTATTATATAGATTGGATATTAGTGACTATTTTGTGAGAAACGTTCCTGCTAGATTTTTTTGCGAAACCTTGCAGCACAAACAACATTCCATTCAGGTTTTTTATAAATGTTTTAAAAAGTACTCGATACCTTCAGGTATCGATACTTTTGTTCCGATACTTTTTTGGTATCGATACTTTTGATACGATACTGGTATCGAGTAAAGTATCGATACTTTTGAAATTTTGCGTAACCCTAGTCGGCGGTCGGCCGGGCGCGGTGCGCGGGCCGGTGGCCGGGGCGGAGGGAGCCGCGAGCCTCCGGACCACAACAAAAAGCCCACGGGCAGGTATGCGCCACAAGCCACAAAGTATACGTCGGAGGGAAAGGGAGGGAAATTGGATAGCACGCCGCGCGCTGCGGCCGCTGCAGCGCTGTCCGTGATCAGTGATCCTCGTTAAGCGAACAACTGTCCTCACCTCACGTCTTCGTTCGTTATGTTCATTCAGATAATACTTGCTAGGCTGCTATCGCAGTTTAAGTTGTTGTCACAATGAGGACTTTTTTCAAAACTCAAACTGTATCCTTTAGGTAGGCTAAGGATGTAATCGATCAAATATTATATTCGAGTTGATATATCGATTACTTTTATTGAATACCTAGTTGCTGAATTAAATTCACCAAATGAATAATAAAATAATGGATAATATACAAGTAAATATTTTGTGTGCAATTAAGTTATTAACAAATAAGGTTGGCTGGTAGAGAATGCTCTTAGCATTAAGCTCGCCTTTTATACCAACTGTATGAGGTATAATAAAGTAATAAGTTTGGCGAATTATATGCAATGAAATAATGTCACCTTTATGTATGTCAAACCATCGTTATTCGCGTGATAAAGTTGATCCACTCCACCCGGAGTATACAGTACGGCCGCTGTAACTTGGCGCGTCTGAACATAGGCTTTGCGAACTTTAGCGCATGTAAGACAGAGATGGCAACACGAACATGCTAACGTGTGACTGAGACACAATACACCGCGTATCGAGTATTACTGAATTATGTTACTGCGCAGCCTTCTGCGCGAAGTTCAGACGCGCCAAGATACAGCGGCCGAACTGTACATATACTTAATAAATCGCAAACTAAACATGAAAAATATTTTAAGTAATTGTATATTTTATTTTTGTGTAGATTTTGTTCTGCATAGTGCTTTTTATCACTCCTCAGGTCCTCAGTAGGTATGTACATTATTGGTCCTTCCTTGGAGCCAAAGTAATATAGCGGCTCATAAACGCAAAATCATAAATATCTTGGGATAAATATCATCAAAAAGTAAAAGTGATAACATAAATTTAGTGTAATGCAAATTCTCAGTGTAACCCTACCTTTATTAACGACCGATATATAATTTTATTTATCAAAATATCGATTTTTCGATAATGATGATAGTGACTGATTATATCTACGACACCAAACAAAGTTACCGCACACACTCCAACGTAAAAATAAAAGTGAGGTTTTCGGAGGATAGACTAATGAAATGCAAATTAAATTTTGAAATTATTTTATTGTACATAGTTTACTACAATAATACGCGTTACTGTATATCCTTTATGAAACATAAATAGGTAAATATGATGAATATTAGTTTTACAAAAATTGGACCGAAATATAGATTTGTGAGGTCAACAAGCTTCGATAGATACCAAAGACGTAATTTATGCGGTAGGAGAAATAAAGATATTTACATACAGTTGGCAGACTGTTAGATTAAGAGTAATAATTCTTATTAATACTACTAAAACAAAAGATAAATACTTTTACAACAATCTTATATAGTACAAGTTGTTTTCACACATTTCATTTATACTAGACTAACATTTAATTGTAATATTTATGTGTTTATAACATCTGGTGGCTTGTGGGCACACGTTCGCCAACGACAGGTTATGACTACGGCTTCTACCCTCGTTTCTATCCAATATATTTCCGTGTACACTGGGCCTAAATACCATGAACAGCAAAATATATTGCAAAAGACAAACTATTGCTTCGAGTGTCAAATATTTTTGCTAACGACAAGATCATTATCTACTTACAAATTCAGTCCCGTATAAACCATTGTCTCAAAATTTGTAAGTCTTTCACTCCAACCAGCTTGATATTTTTACAATAGCTATCACTAACGCTTATTATACAACATTCACATACTATAGCAAAACTCTCGTTTATTTTAATCCATAGATTATAATAATATAGGTAGCCTTTAAAATTACAATAAATTAAACAAAAGGAATGCAATGCAAGCAATTCTAGCGCCATTCTCTTGGTTCCCATCTGCAAGTTATATGTTTAATAAAATATATAATCGTCTTAGGAAGTCAAGACTTAATTTACATAAATGCGATAATATTACGACGATATATTAACCAACGGTACTCCGTTTATGGTTTCTCTAACACGTTTTATACGAAATTGGCAGAAGTTTTTTAATATTATATCAAGATATTTATCTTCATAAAATATGTTCATACAGTACCAGGTGGACTGTACTCTTGTTAAAAAAAAGTTGTAATTTTATAAAGTGTACTTGTCACGAGTAATTTAAATGTAAATAATCATAAAAGTTTTTAATAATGTATTCTACTCCCTTAGAAGCGATATTTAAGATAGTTCTGGAATTCCGAATGTTGAGTGCGCGAATATTTAAGAAAAGGCATAGCATGAATATTAAAACTGTTTTTATCTTAATTTTTTTTTCCTAACACAGTTTCTCCTAAGACAAAAGTGTACCAACGCTGCAGTTAATGCCAAATGAAGTATTTAAAATTTTGAGGTAGATGCTTTTATAGTTGTCAAATGTAATAGAATTTGGCCAAGTATTTTAATCCGCTATTGTATAACGCTACATTTTTATTAAAAATCAATATTGTCTCTGCTTAGAGCACGAATAAGCTTTGCCTTATATTTACTTAAAGTTACTTAAAAGTCTTCAAGACTGTTAGATTTCTGGAAATGTTCAGGAGCGGGTATAAATTATACATAAATAGAATTGCGTTGTTTTTAAAATCCTAATCAAACATTGTGACCAAACGATTGGAAATATTAAAACTCACTTAAGACTTTTTTAAACAATTTTTAAATATGCCTATAGCCTCTATGCAGATAGGACTTCAAACACTATGTTGAGAACAGTCATTCAATCTATTGTTTAATAGTCCTCCCGTTATCGAATCGACGATGAATTAAAACGATTCACTATCTTAGGTCCAAAAACAGTTAAAACGCACAAACAGGAATACACCGAGTTCCTTTAGATCAAGTTCGAAACAATTAAACATATAATATAGTACTCAAAAAGTAATACTATATCAACGATACACGACATAACATAAACGAATGTATTGATGAGATTACATAAATCATAATTTATGCGATGCGATGACTAATAACTTAGGCACAAGATACATGAATTCGCACCAGTCACTGACAGACTAGTTTTCCGTTGTAAAAGAGCTCCGTATACACTGTCAATATTGACATTCTGAAAGGTAATATTCATGATTGATTAATATTAATTGGTATATATCATGATATTGGCGATATTGATACTGATATATACGGACTGTAAGCGAATCGGATTTTTACAGCTTAATTCCTAAAGTCAGTTTATAGACATGGACGCTTTCAGTGGCCGCAATGCAACACAAGTCCTGAAGGGATTTTTACACATTTTAAGAACCTCATCTGTTAGGTAGAATTATTATATACAGAAATGTGAGACAAATCGTCAAATTTTATTCTGATGTCAGATGCCTGTCCGATTTATCTACAAAGATACAGTAGAGTGATTGCATAGTGATTGATGATAACTGTCAGTTATATCACATCATCAACATGTGGGTGACCGAATCAGTGAAATTAAACCATCTTCGATTCGGATTCCTCTTCAATACTCGAACATCAATAGTTTACATTTACACGCTGGATCGTCAAATAAATATTGATTACTATCAACGCCAGACTAGGTGGTACCATCCATACCCATACTTATTTCTGCCAGTGTTGTCTACAATATTCTATTCACTGGTCACCTTCACATCGAACCCTATCCATGTTTTATTAGGAATAGAAGTAACAAGCAGAACTTAAGATGTTCAGAATCTTCAACAATCAACATCAGTCAGGACTCAATCCGACAACTACTCGACTCCTGCGATTCCTTTCAACAACTCGCGTTCTGGTCAATGATCAACAGCAGCAGAAATAAGCGGGGCGAGGCGGGACAAAGCCGTATTAGAGCGGCGTGGAGTGCGCGTCGAGCCTCACCCGCAGCGTCTCGCGCTCGCGCTGCACGTCGGCCAGCTCGGCGGCCAGCGCGCGGCACACGCGCACCAGCACCGCGTTCTGCTCGCCCAGCGCCTTCACGTCCGGCTCCGCCTCGCACGACGACTCGCGCGACGGCTTGCGGTACACCTCGAACGCGCCGTGCATCTTCGGCCCCGACGTCTCCCCCTCGCTCTCCCGCACCGCGAACGCGTCCGGCGGGAAGCCCCCCTCCCCCTCGCTCCGCTGGTTCACCAGTCGCCGCGTCGGCGGCGAGGTGGCGGAGGGCGACATCCGCGGCGGCGGCTGCGGCGGCGGCGCCGGCGCCCCCTTGAATCGGTTCAGGTCGAGCGAGCTCGAGCGCGTGTGGTTCCGCAACGGGCGCGGCGGGGGCGGCGGCGGCGGCTCCTTCTTCGGCGCGTACTGCAGCGACTGGGGCCCCTCGTCCGGGTGCACGGAGGACTCCCGGGTGGGCGGCGGCGGCAGCACCCCGACGCTCTTCACCGGCTTCTTCGGCTGCGGCCGTTGGATGGACTTGATCTCGGAGGTGCCGTTGGCGGGCTGGTCGGCGAGCGCCGAGTTGAGCCGCTTGGGGCTGGCGAGCTCGAACGCGTGCGCGAAGTCGTCCCGCCGCGGGGACGTGCTCGAGCGCAGGTCGCCGTCGAGCGGCAGCGAGCTGGCGTCGGGCGTGACGCGCAGCGCCACCGGGTGGAAGATCTTGGGGTCTCGCTCGAGCGCCGACTTGTGGAAGTCGAAGTTGACCGGCTTGGGGCCGGGGCTCGACACGCTGGAGGTGGGAGAATCGACGAACTTGGTCCACTCCTTGTTGTTCGGGGCCTCGGGTTTGGGCGGGGTGAGGGAGGGGGGGTGCTCCTCGGGCTTCTTCGGCTTGGATTCGACGGGGTCCGGCTTGGGGGCGAAGTTGAAGTCGGCGGAGGTGCCGGAGCTGAACATGTCGGGCCCGAGGTCGACGAGCGCGGTGGTGACGGCGCGCTGCGAGAAGTGCGAGTCCACCTGCGGCACGAGGCAGGCGGGCAGCGAGTCGGGTACGGGGATGTTCTTCCGTCGCAGCACGATCAGGTGCATCGCTATGCTGAACTCCTCCAGCGTCAACATCCCGTCTTTGGTAATGTCAGACAGCTGCCAGATTTTCCGGAGGTCCGGCACTGAGAGGCGCGACTTTTCAAAGAACATCCTGCAAAGATGGATGTAACTTTTATTATTATTAATTATAAATGACCGTAGTACCTATCATTAAACCGCAACACACTAATGTAGGTCTGTGTCATACTATAAATGCAAACATAGACAGGTAAATTCTCCATATGGTCCCTATAAACCTCATTTTCAGCTGGTGTAATAACTGGATTATTACTATGATTAGTGTTTCTAACTTCAATTAATTTTTTCGCTTCTCACCTAGCAGTTTGTCCTGAGAGCAGGCCCCGTTCAGGTCGTAGTTGCGCAAACTGCGCCGCGTAATGAAGCGCCTGGGCTTCGCTGATCTCAAACACATCGTCTCCCTCCCCGTCCTCTTCCGAAGAATGTCTATCCGATGACTCTTCTTCCGTGCCTGCGAAAATTACATCGTTTTAATATATATTTATTTTGACACATCATGGAATTTTGCACACTATTGACAAGTAGACTGGCTTTATAGCAAGGAAAGTAACTTAGACCCATGTCTAAGTTACTTTCCATACAAGCCATTAATGTGTTGAATCCATATTCAACACATTAATGTTGGTGCGTGAACTTGGTGAGCCATTAATGTGTTGAATCCATATTCAACACATTAATGGCTCACCAAGTCACCACTGTGACGGGTTTCTCCTGTTGACGAGGCCTATAGCATACTCCATCACTCTGCTTCAGTGCGGATTGATGGAGTGATTAGCGGCCAACCCAAGTGTCAAAAGTTTTCACGCCACCCAAAGGCCTCCGACATGGCGTTACGACTATTATTTTACGATGACAACCGAGCCCGATGGCTTTACATGCCATCGAAGCACGGAAACGCTGAAGAAATTTTTGCCTCTAACATTCACCATACAATACTACGGACTACCGTACAAATTAAGTTAAAATACGTCAGCACTCTTGCATGGCAAGATTATTTACTTCGAAAGTTTCAAGGTACAAACTAAATGATGAAATGTTTTCGTGTAGATATGTGTCAATGACTGATAACACGTCAGTCGATGTTAGGCGGCCGAATTATGAACATAACACCAAAATTAGTGCAATTCTATTCGATCCGTTCACAGCACATTTACATCAATAAGGATAATTACAGCCTTGTTATGGAAGTACGAAAAAAGAAAGGAAACGCTGATACACAACCGGATCGCCTGTGTTGCATTGCAGGTGACATGGTCATACATAAATGCCAGTAATATTTTTTCATTACTATTGCCGTCAAGTCTTAAGATACAACTGACAATATTTTCTATATTTTTGTTACAAGACTTGCATTAGACCATCATGATCTACGCCAGCGGTAGTCTGCACATACTAGGCATACCTCCAACCGTTAGGTAATTCAAAATCGTTTTATGCGCATGGCCACGCGTCGCCCGTGGTTTATAAGCACCGTAGATCTCTATCGCGATTTAGAGCTTTCCACCATAATTCAATATACGAAGTGGCTCTCCATGACTTATCAATCAGTTGACCAGGTGTCCACCTATTTGACAGACTCAGCCGTCCTAGACATGTGCCAGACGACCCTGATGACGAGATCACGGTCGCAAACATTCCCCCAGAACAACATCCTCCCTCACCAACACACTACACGCACAGCGTCACGAGATCTCGTTTTTCACACGGCCGCGCCGCCACAAGGTATTCCTATAACCTATTCTCGCGTGAGCATTGCATTGCATTTAGGTACTAAATAAAATAATTACCATTTTTTATTACAGTGATGACATCACTGTAATAAACCCACACTACAAAAAAGATTCTGTATTGTGACCACCGAAAAATGGTGAATTACCTTTCTAATTATATTTTTATATGATCTATACTTGCGAAGACAACATCCCCCCGCCAAGGCCGTCTTTAACCTACTGGAGGCCCTGGGCATATTAGGATAATGTGGCTCCAATGGCTTTGTCAGAACACTATTTTGTTAGAATAAACAAAGATAGTAGATCAGCAAGCCTTTAGATTTATACAAAAGCTAATAAGCAAATTGGTATTGTAATCAATAATTTAGGTTTGATTTATTTGAATTAAAAGTTTTTCCGTAATAAATATCGGTTATCGTTTAGTGATCTGGCAGGAACTAGGGGGTCCCTATCGATCACGGGGCCCCGGGCAAGTGCCCAGAGTGCCCAGTGGGAAAGAGGGGTTTGATCCCCCTTCCTTACCATCAGGTGGGATTGTAGTCAAGCACTAACTTATAATAAATGAAAAGGTAAAGCACTCACCCAGCAGCCTAGTGTGCTCCTCTGCAGTATTAGCAGGCCACACGCCACGGCCTGTGGCACTGTGCTCCCAGACTGGGTGCACGCGCTCCGCTACACTGTTGGTCGGTGTCGGGCTTTCACTGGCCGTACTCCATGGTGACCCAGTCTTAGCTCTTCGCTGTACAACATACAATTTAGACAGTCAATAAAATTGTCTATTTGCTCTCTATGATTCATATAAAAATATTTTGTTTAAAAAAGAATTATAGATTGATGTGTAAGAAGAAAAAGTTTATTATTTAATGTAAGTAGAAAATGCTTCAAAAAAGTTGGAGGTTATGTATGCTTAGCATCTTTTTTGGATTGTTTTGAAACTCTTGATACCATCTACGAAATATATTCATAATGTAATTTGTCATTTGGGTAATAAATATTTAAAGAAATTGAATATTTTTTTAAGAGAGTAATTAATTATAACTGATACTTATTTAATTATTCAATTTCTTTATTGTTTGCTTTAGCATTGCATTGTTTTAACATTGGTTTTTTTTACATCAAATGTAACAAGATTAACCTAAGTTACTCAAAAGTAACTCAAAAATAACCAATCACACATTCCAAATTTCGCATAACAATACATAATTAGTGAATCAATGATATATGAAGGACACATACATTTTAATGACATACATACATACACTAACAGAACAGCAATTAGGAGAAGGTCATATTATTATCAAATCCAATGTTAACTAAAAATATTGGCATTAAGCAGATATGATAACATATCAATAGGGTTAAATCATTGACTTAAATATATATAGACTCGCTGTTCTTAACAAATTTCGTGTCACGCTTTCGTGCCACAGAGTACTCAATCACAGAGTCAATATGCGCCCAGTGTTGCCAACACCCTACTCCGAAAGAGACCATGGATACATTACTATAACTGGACATATACCATGGATATATTACTCTGTCTGGATTACTTTGTAGAGGTACCTGAGGATTAATTACGTCATAACGGAATGACCATTGTGTTCATCCATTCATTGTGTTATAACCCGCGCACGATAAGAATGGGATGCGACCTTTTGGAACTGAGACGCTTACGTGTCATCGGCAAGCCGTAGCGTCGGCAACAATGATATTGTATGTAAAAAAAGGTAGTCGAATTTAGCCAGGTGTAGCGATTTTACTATGACATTTGACAGCTATAGTAAAATATTATAATATCTTTAGTCGGCAAACTTGCGTCGAAGCTCGCATATTATGCTAGTTGTATTTTAGATAAAATATATTCTTTAATATTATCGATTAATATTAGCGAAGCTCTGATCTGACAATGGCATCCATGATAAAAACCATATAAGAATATAACCGTATTAAGTAAGCGCGACAAATGGACGAATAACTCAATATCACGCCAACCGATTTCGATGATTCTTTTTTTAATCGAAAGCAGGTGCTTGTCACGTAATCCCACACTAATTTGAACGAGATCTGACAAGTAGTTTTAGAGTAACTTTGAAGTCGGTTATTTTTTGTTAGTAAAATTATTTACATATAACCATTATCTATCATAGATCGCAGAAATAATTAATTTATAATTAATACTAGGTATTACTAAAAAATAATTATCTCAATTGTTCAGCATTTTTTTTTGCTAACGCCTCTTGAGAACTTTTGTTTTTGATTTACTTCGACAAGGTTCCATACCAATCTCGTCGCGCGCGGATTATATCTGTAATCCCAGGATATATCATTCAGCTGTGTTAAATTTTTTTTATAAGTGTTGTGCACTTAAAATAAAGAAATGTACCGTAATAAATTACATTGTTTCATTTCATTATCACCTTCAACATCCGTTTTCATGACGTAAGGACAATTTTGAAGAAATTATAGTAAAATGTGTTAATACAATAATATATTTTTTTACCACCAGAAAAATTATTAGAAAACATTTGGAAAATAGGACATAACACCCCACAATTATGAAGGATAATCTCAATCCGGTCTGCGATTGGTCAAATAGTCATTCCGTTGTGACGTCATCTGTCTTCAAGTACCTCGAAGTTATGTATCCAGTTAAAAGTTATAATTATATCCATGGCGACAATCATAAGATTTATGCCTTTTTCCAGTTCATCTCGGAGTGACTACTATATATTTTTTTAACATCGTAAGTAAACATTAATAATTTAAATATGTATTTGTATGCATTGTTAGAAAATTATGTACGAGTATAATAGGTTCATGATATAATTATTATAGGTTCATAGATTTATCAATAGATGGCGCACATTATAATTACCTATGTCCCGATATTTCTACATTTATAATTTTGTATGTTATTATGTAAATTTATATTATAACTAGCTGCCCGGACAGACTTCGTTCTATCAAAAAAAAATTGCAATAAAATAATATTGCGACTATACATTGAGATGTAAGCTATCCTATCTTTCAAGTTGGATCAAACTGCACATGGTGTGCAAAGGGCAATGAACCTAGTTGGCATACCTACAAGTCCGCAATTTTGAAAAAACCTCTATTCGGCGGCCAGTGACGTAAAATATGTCAATCGATAGAATAAATGATTATGATCAAAAAGTATTTAGTGATGAAATGTCGTAAGTGGTATACTTTCTGAGATATTTGAGTTCAAACCCGTAGAAAAATGAAGTAAAAAACTTTGTTTCGGCGGATATTGATAAAACATGTGTCAATCGATAGACTAAGTGATTACGATCAAAAAGTATTCAGTAATAAAATGTCGTAAGTGATATACTTTCTGAGATATTTGAGTTCAAACCCGTAGAAAAATAAAACATTGGTAATTAATTGTCTTTTTTATTTATTAGTGGATCAACACTATAACTATATACATATAAAATATCACAATATCATTAACAAAACTAAATAAATACATATTTATTCATATTTACATATATACATATTATATTATATATTAAGTACATAAATATTTATAACTACGTATATAACATGTGGTTGAAGACCACGGGCGAGGACATTCTAATTGCTTCAGGTAGTGCTGCCGGACGTGATTCTTGAAGGAACTTTTGGTAGTCTTTTGATGTCTACAAGCAAGGAGTTCCAGAACAGTATTGCAAAGGAATTCCCGAAATAAGCAGTGCTATGGGTTTCCTTTAAATAAACAGGAGAAGACATATTATTCAAAATAGCATAAAATGTTGAGAGAATTCTGAAGTTTCACCTGTGTCGAATTGGTAGCAATTTAAGTTAGGAATCAAACTGGGAAATGTGGTCATACTTACGTAAGCTGAAGATAGGTATGTCGAAGTTTTTTTACTTTATTTTCCTACGGTTTTGAAATCAAATATCTCAGAAAGTATATAACTTACGACATTGTATCACTTAATACTTTTTGATCGTAATCATTTAGTCTATCGATTGACACATATTTTATCAATATCCGCCGAAACAAAGTTTTTTACTTTATTTTTCTACGGGTTTGAACTCAAATATCTCAGAAAGTATACCACTTACGACATTTCATCACTGTATACTTTTTGATCGTAATCATTTACTCTATCGATTGACACATGTTTCATCACTGGCCGCCGAATCGAGGTTTTTTCAAAATGGCGGACTTGTAGGTATGCCAGGTTCCATACAAAAATGTTGGAAGCCCTTTGATTAAAATCGGTTAAGTAGTTAAGGAGTCTATCGCGGACAAACAACGTGACACGTAATTTATATATATAAAGATAAGAAGATTTTATTTTAATTTATAGTTTTACTTATTACTTTTCTTTCAATTTCGTTTTGTAGACCGCCATCTAAAACTAATTAAAGTTTTAGTACCTACATTAAATGAATCGTACTATTTTTTTCTGGAACCATCTTAGGAAATACGACTTTTATTTACCCACCGTACGATCTCTCACTCCGCGACGTCTGGCAACCCTGTTCCGTAGTGATTAAGTACTCTGTGTTCGTTCTGTCAAGTTTGGTTCAAGATGTCGGTATTAAATATTTGACACTAAATAATTTTTAAGACTGTAAATAAAAATATAGTTACTTACCAATTATGATTAAATAAAGTGAAATAAAGTTCAAACGTAAATAATGAGAACGTTTTAACTGTGCTCAATAAACAATAATACGTTATTAAGTGTTTTTGAACAGTCGGAGTTTTTCTAACGTGACAATTACTTGTGTAGCTTGCTCGCAACAGACTAAACTGAGGTGAACCCAATTGGGTTAACCTCAGGTGAACAAACTCTAAGTACTGAACAGCGTGTCTATATATTTAAGTCTATGGGTTAAATATAAGTGACTTTTGGCAAACATTCTGTGCAAAATAAGTGGAGAATTGAGCTTGGCTTACTAAGGTTATAGCTACAGGATTAAAATATTGGTAATATAATAAATACTATTTACCTACATTAAAGCTCCTAGTCAAATTACTAATCCAAACGATCAAATTAACGTTTCTACCTAATCAATTTTTGACGAAAAATTAAAGGTTATTTTCTGACAAACCAATTCTGATGTGAATCATTGATACATTATGATTTAAATATATATTTTTTAGGGACCAAGACATCACTGCATAATCTATACTAATATATAAAGAGGAAAGATTTGATTTTTTGTTTGCATTGAATAGGCTCCGAAACTACTGAACCGATTTAAAAAATTTTTTCACTGTTGGGAAGCTACACTATCCCCGAGTAATATAGACTATATTATATTTTCAAAAAAATTAGGGAACCTTAATAAAACTCCAATAATGAAACCAAGGTGTAAAAAAATAAGAAAACCGAAGCAAAGCGAGGGCGGTTACTCGTTATTAATAAATGGCAATATTATTTTACAAAGTGACATTAGTTTCTGTCAATTAGATCCAGTGGAATAGTGATTAAACTATAGAGAAGATTTGATTAGTCACTTGTTTGTATGTTTGCACCTGACAAATCAATTTCAATAATAAAGTATTAAGTTCCTACTGAACAGAAACCTGTTTGTATTATTAGGTCTGTCTGATTAGGATCTGATAAGCTTATGACAATGAGGCCACTGTCTTATATGATGTTAAATGAATGACTATGAGGTTTAAGAATCATTTAAATTAAAATTATTAATCAGTTGTGAGACAATCATCTAATTGTAAAGTAACAAAAAAAGGTTTATTAATGTTCAGTTATCAAATCAAATCAAATCAAATCATTTATTCATTGCTTCAAATATGGTTACAAAGGATGTTATAGTATAGTTTTCCGTTCATACATATTTGGCTTTCGTGAGCATGCAACATCAAGTAAAATTTAACTTTAATATTAATGTCAGATTAAATCATTGCTAATATAATAAATAACAATCAAATCAAATTAATAACATATATAACTATTAAATGTCAAGTGCATAGTCAACTTTTATAATAATAATAATAACAATCAAATCAAATTAATAACATAATATATATCTATCAAATGTCAAGTGCATAGTTAACTTTTATACTTCCAATTTATAAATAAAATATATAATATATAAAATATATAATAATATATAAAATATATAATAAAATACATAATATATAAAATATATAAAATATATAAATAGTTCAGTATATTTAGTGATTGTCTTCCTTTGTTATCCATAAACTGACTCCTACAACTACCACAATTACTACTACACAATATGTATACCAATAATAACCATTTTCAATAATCTTTCCATCCACAGGTAAAATAATAACCAATACATTTTGACAAATTCTATATAAATGACTTGATAATGGCCATAAAACATTAAAGTTAAATCACTGTGGACTGTATACATTTTATCCATACAACACATATTTTACACTAGTGATCTGCCTAAGGCCTTACCCAAGTTTTCACATACATCACATTGGGATATAAAGTATGCTATATGTACCCTGAGTGCTAAATTTCATGAAAATCCCTTCAGTACTTTTTCTGTGAAAGAATAATAAATATCCAAACATCTATCCATATAAACTTTCACATTTTTATTAATATTAGTAGCACTCATATGCACCCTTAGTACAACAGTCATATATAAGGAACCACAAGTGACTTTACACAACAAAATGACTGATTGGGAAGCCTTTAGAGATTATATTGAAAGAAATGCGAATCTCCAGATATCTCTTAAAACAGAAGAGGAAGTTGAAGAAGCCGCCAGGTATGCGACAAACCTATTCCAGACTGCAGCATGGTTATCTACACCACCCTTGGAATTAAAATCGCAGAACACAGACTATGCAATTGAAATAAAAAATAAAATAAATGAAAAGAGGAGATTAAGACGACAGTGGCAAATAAATAGAACCAGACAAGACAAAAAGGCACTAAATTTAGCTCAGGAAGAATTAAAAGTTATGATTAATATAAATGAGAATGAAACATTACAAGACAAACTTTCTCCACTTTCTCCATATCATACAGATGATTATTCTCTATGGAAAATTACTAAATCTCTTAAGAGACCAACAGATCACGTGCCACCAATTAGACAAAAGAATGGCACCTGGGCTAAAACCTGCTTAGATAAAGCAGAGCTGTTTGCATAATACTTAGAAGATACATTTAAACCTAATGAAGCAGACCAAGCAACACACTCTGAGGAAGAAATAGATGCAGTTATAAACTGCGACCACCAAATGTCATTGCCCCTGCCACTGATGTCACCCAAAGAAGTTTATAAAGCTGTGCAAAATCTAAAGCTAAAGAAACTCCAGGGCACGACCTAATAACAGCTGAAGTTCTTAAGCAACTACCAAAGAAAGGCATTGTATTACTAACAATTTTGTTCAATGCAGTACTGCAGCTACAATATTATCCACTACTTTGGAAAGTCTCTACAATAATTATGATTGCCAAACCAGGAAAACCACCATCCGATGTAGCCTCATACAGACCAATAAGCCTGTTGCCAGTTATATCAAAGTTGTTTGAAAAACTATTACTTAAACGCTTACTACCGATATTAGAAGAAAACAAAATAATACCAAACCATCAGTTTGGATTTCGTGCACACCATGGAACATTAGAACAAATCCACCGCGTGGCTCACAGGATCCGTCAAGCTCTGGAAAATAAAGAATACTGCTCAGCGGTACTGCTAGATGTTCAGCAAGCCTTCGATCGAGTATGGCATAAGGGGCTGCTATGTAAACTCAAAATTTGTCTACCAAACACCGCATACATGCTTTTAAAATCTTATCTCGAAGAACGAATATTCCAGGTCAAGTGTGATGACAGCCTATCATCTTTTAAAAACATTGAGGCTGGGGTACCACAAGGCTCGGTGCTTGGACCTGTTCTTTACACTATCTACACAGCAGACATACCAACATCAGACCAAGTACTGACTGCTACCTACGCAGATGATACTGCATTGCTTTCCTGCAGTAAAACTCCCGAACTGGCGTCCAGCAACCTACAGATGCACATGAACAAAATTGGCTTATGGTTAAAAAAATGGAGAATAAAAACTAGTGCCTCCAAATCCACACAAGTAACATTCACACTTAGAAAGGGAGACTGTCCGCCAGTATCTCTTGACGGGATCAATCTTCCACAAAAAAATACAGTTAAATATCTAGGAATGCATTTGGATAGAAAGCTAATTTGGAAAAATCATATCAAAGCAAAAAGAGAACAAGCAAACAGGAAACTAGGAGACTTGTATTGGCTCATAGGAAGAAAATCATCTTTAAGCTTAGAAAACAAATTGTTAATTTACAAATGTGTTATCAAACCAATATGGACCTATGGCATTGAACTCTGGGGAACAGCTAGCCACTCCAACATTGAAATACTGCAACGCTTTCAAAATAAGACACTAAAGATCATAACGAATGCACCATGGTTTGTCAAAAATAAGGAGGTACACGAGTACACGGCAATCCCCACCATTAAGGAAGAGGTGGAAACATCATGCACCAGATACAAATTAAGACTAAGGGAGCACAAAAATAAACTAGCGACGTCCATGCTAAACACCACAAATAATGTGTATCGCCTTAAGAGGCAAAGATTGGCCTCAATTTAAAGATACAACACATATAAATGAAAGGCGTGAGAAGGCAAATCGATGGATTTGTCACTCCATTAACGATAATGATACGTGCACAAATCTGCTTATAACTAGATAGTTGATCGCAGATAGACGAATATACAAAAAAAAAATATATATATATATTAGTAGTATCCATCTTTTGATGACCCCGTAGCCTAGTTTGGTAGGGACCCTGGCTGTGAAGTGAAAGGTCCCGAGTTCGATTCCCAGCCGGGGCAGATATTTATGAGACAGATAAATATTTGTTCTCGGGTCATGGGTGTTATTGTGATGTGTTATAGGTATGTGTCGACCATGCCACCAGAGACACATGTAAAAACCTACTGTGGGGGTATCAGTGTGTAAGCGTTTATTTTATTTATTTTTATCTATGACCCTGTAACTTAGTTGGTAGTCACACCTGTAAAGCAATACATCCCAGTTTCTAACTCCCACCTGGCTTTTTAAATGTGACAGATAAATGTTTTCGGATAGAGGGTGTTACCCGTGTCTTTATGTTGTCCCTGCCACCGACTATTGGGAACCAGGGACAGTAGCATGAGTGTATAAGCATTTATTTATTCATTTACGTGAAAATTTACTATTATAGGAGCACATATTACTGATCTTATACATGTTCAGAAGCATGGTGTAAATTATCCAATCTTTTTATTGCTACATGTTGTGCGATAGTGTATTAAATGCAAAAACAACATTAATTTTCCTATTCATTCTATTTAACTTTAAGACAGCCTTACAATGTTAAGATAAGAGAAATAGATAAGAGCAGCATTGATATTTGATTAGTCATTCAAATAGCTGATTTGAACAAGAAATACCTTCAAAATATTTCTACAAAAACTATATTAAATATAGCCTTCATATTTATTTATCTAGTCAGCACATCGAAGTCAAAATGGATGTTACATATTCTAACTTTACATTGTATCCATGTATTTTAATGGAATCATGTTTATGTGAATGTATATTTCTGTACTAAAGCTGGATCAAAATACAAACACAATATGTAGTGTGCAATATCATCAAAACGATAAATCAGTTTTTACTTACACCACATGATCCTGATCTTTGAGATGCAGTCTCCGATTCCATTTCTGAATCTGTACTCAGTGCTTCAGTAGCGTCGTGGGACATTGTTTGTGGCATGTCACTATCAGACAAGTTGGAGGACACCCTCATTGGTTCGTAAGCACCAAGACTTCCAGCAAAGTTGCGTTCTCTCTTAGACAAATGCTGTTCCTTTGGAGAACTAGACAACTGGATCAAGTCTATATTAGAGTCCGAATTTAATGTCCACGTAAATCTTGGCAGTGGAAGATCTAAAGGAGTGCTTAATAACTCTGGTTTTAGAACAATATTATTGTTTGTTTGATGAGCAGCGATTAATTTAAGAGCCGAATAAAACTGTTTTCTATTCATGTGATTCAATGTCGCACAATTGCTAGGAGCCACGCTTATATCCATGATCTGTAACATAATTAATACCTTAATGAGTCGGTCTCAAACAAACCATAATTATTCAAAAAATGCCAAGAATATTACCAGACGTAAAATCTCGTTCGGAATATTCGACGACCTAAATAGCTCTGTTGCTTTTAAAATTGGTATTTTCCCGTTGGATTCCTCGTCGCAACATAAAAACAAATCACCGAAATATCTCATTTCGGTTTCTGTCAAATTGAGATCCTCCATTATAACCACAATTCACAAATTAATTCACCTAAACACTAGAACTGTTTATGGAGGAGTACACTAAAAACATGTACAATCATTATCTGTTAGTATAAAACATATTCATTGATAAATAGACGGATTTGAAATTTTAATATCACAAAATTTACACGAAGCAAACGAATATGTCATTGACAGCTGCCCGACGTGCTTGGAGCCATTTAACCACAGACAGTATACTATCGTAGTGTAGTCTGTGTAGTGTTTAATGTACTCTGTGGTATATACATGTTTTATCACTACAGACTATTAATATTGTAATAAACTTTATTAATACCAAGAACATGGAGTATTGATCTATCTTCCATGACCAAGAAGTTTATCGATCGATCGGAGGGTAAGCTTCAAAAAGATAAAGACGGATTGTTGGCACTCGTATTTAAGGCGTTAATGAGTAAATTCGAACAATGTTTTGTCAATGTAATCCGTCGAATGGATTCGAATTTCGACTAAACCCTGTCCGAGAGTCGAAAATTAAATGACAACCACTAATGTCAAAGTTTGAAATAATGATACCAACTTTTATGCGATCTACTTTTCCGGTTTTTTGAATTGTAAACTATATCGTAAGAATAGTGACATATTAGATGTTCGGCTAATTAGTATGAAATTAGCTGTTTAACATGTGTAATCATATGCAAATACTCATTATTGTAAACAAAATAACTTTTAAATTCAGTTAGTAAGGGTAAATATATTACGGATATATGTATGATATGGTTGCTTAAACTTATTTTTATACTAGTTTTAGGTAATCTTCAATAAATAATCATACAAATAGTCGACTCATCATATAAGCTGCGAATATTTTTTCGATATACTTTCCGGTTTATGGTCATCACTATTTAATTTGCACCCGAAACTGGTCACCCATGAAACGTCGATTTAGTATCTATGTTACCGGATATCTGTATAATTCAGCATTCTATACAATACCTAGGCAATATATAGAATATCTAAAACGTTCAGGTAACGTTTTGAATATTATTTATTTCATACTTAGCCCAGGCATTCTATACAATACTCCATGCGTAGTTGGTAATGTGTGTAAAAGACGGTTCTCTGCCTTTTCGCCGAAAATTGTTTGGCCGATTATCACTTGTCAACTAACGTTTCGCAGAATTTTATTTCGCCGAATAATCATTTGCCAACTTATCACATTTTTTTTTAAATTTCCCAACCTAACAGTTGCCAACTGTACGTTTGGTCTGCCTTTTATAATGACACTTTTCAAAAGGCCAACTTTCAAGTAGCGAATGTTTCAGTTAGAGTAATATTCATTTGGTTGTATATTGTTTATAAACCTAGGTTTGTAAATTTGCGGTTCTTGTTATATTTATTTATTTATTTATTATAGGATTACCAACATAAGATACAGTTTCATCATTTGCAATACAAGTTGTTACTTATCATATTAAATCTTACTGTTCTTACAATTATAGGTAACCATAGCATGCTTTGCAAATAGTCATCTTCCGGTGACATATGCACTTTTAGGGAGAATTTAGGGGTTTTTGATACATAAAAAGGCTTCCAAACATCTCCAGCGCTGCGGGAAGTGCAGCCCCTCCGCCCTTGCGTAACAAACTGCAGGCACTCCATGCTCGCCTGCGCAGCTTCGGCTTTTTGGTCGCCTGCGGCGACCAGCCTCAGCCGCTTCGGCTCACATGGTGCCTGCAGTTTGTTACAGCGGGCGGGGGCTGCTCTCCCTCCGCGCCTCCGGGGTTTACATTCACTCTAGGGGTAGGGCAGACTAGTACCACGTGGGGTCGGGGTTGACTAAGTCGGTTCTGTCACCAATTTTGAAAAATCCGAAGCTGCGTAGGCGAGCAGTGTAGTGTAGGAGCCATTAGACTGCATCTCTCCTTACTATCAAGTGTGATTTCGGTCAAGCATTAATTTCAAATGTATAAAAAAATATCTATTCATGCAGGTTATAATTTGTTTTGAGTGTGTTTTTAAGTAAATTCTTAATTCCAACCTCCATCCAAGTTGACTACACATACCCAAATCTAACTTTATTCATTGCCGGTGGACCTGCAGGTATTCTGTACAGTAGTTGGGAAACGTATACATTACCTAGGCAAACTATGTAATGGTGATAATATTCATATAATTTAATACATTGCCAAAACGACCCAGGTATTATACACATTTCCTAGGAATTGTGTTGAATACCAGCATTATACAGATATCCGGTAACATCTATATAGATTTATGATGATTTTAGTAGAATCCATATGTCATTATAGTCCAGTGCCGATAGCTCTAAAAACGGTAAAAAGTGGAAGAAAATTATAGTAGAATGAAACCTATTGCAAAAGGGAGAGAATATAACGAAGATTATAGGAAAAATAAATTACGGGCGATCTGAGGTCGGGAAGGGGGGGGGGGGGGGGTTTTAAGGGAAAAAAATGGTTTATCTCGATTTCCGGAAAAACTACAAGTCCTATTGAAAAAAGTTGAATGACAAAGTTGTAGGTAATAAAAAGATCTACAACTTTTGTATTTACACTTTTTTACATAACCTCAAAATTTATGTGAAAAATTAAAAAAAAAACACGTTTTTGGTTTTTTATTTTTATCTTTTACAAAAAAAAAAATTGTTTCACGAAATTTGGCGAAAATTTACCTTTGTATGTCCTTGACATACTGTAATTTTTTTGATTCAAAAATATATTTTTTTTCACCTTATTTTGACCTTCTATCGAAAAAGCACCCTTATTTTCAGTCGAAAAATCTCACGTCAAAAAATCTGATTTTTTTAAAAATTTGGTAGTCTTTTTGTTCGTTGGAATCTCTACTTTCTAATGGTATATAAAAAACTATACACTACCATGGTAAATGTTCTCAGAAAATGCAATGAAACGACAACTATTTTCGCAAAAAAAATCAGATTCCATTGATTGCATATGAGATTGCAAAAAATATGCGAAAATAGTTGTCGTTTGTCATAGTTGTCGTCATTGCATTTTCTGAGAACATTTACCATGGTAGTGTATAGTTTGTTATATACCATTAGAAAGTATAGATTCCAACGAACAAAAAGACTACCAAATTTTTAAAAAAATCTGATTTTTTGACGTGAGATTTTTCGACTGAAAATAAGGGTGCTTTTTCGATAGAAGGTCAAAATAAGGTGAAAAAATATATATTTTTGAATCAAAAAAATTACAGTATGTCAAGGACATACAAAGGTAAGTTTTCGCCAAATTTCGTGAAACAATTTTTTTTTGTAAAAGATAAAAATAAAAAACCAAAAACGTGGTTTTTTGAATTTTTCACATAAATTTTGAGGTTATGTAAAAAAGTGTAAATACAAAAGTTGTAGATCTTTTTATTACCTACAACTTTGCCATTCAACTTTTTTCAATAGGACTTGTAGTTTTTCCGGAAATCGAGATAAACCATTTTTTTCCATTAAACCCCCCCCTCTCCCCCCCTTCCCGACCTCAGATCGCCCGTAATTTATTTTTCCTATAATCTTCGTTATATTCTCTTCCTTTTGCAATAGGTTTCATTCTACTATAATTTTTTTGCGTTTCAAAAATTATCGGCACTGGACTATTATACAAAATAACCAAATAAACTGATACAAGTCTGAAGTCAGTAATTAAAAGTGAAGAAGAAAAAAAACAAAGTTTAAATCAAATTATTAGCAGATAATGTAATATTTTACATATCGGTTGTATGTTATGTTACATATCGGTTGTATTACGACCTTGTACATAGCCTAGTCGGTAGCGACCCTGCCTGCGAAGAGAGGGGTCCCGGGTTCGATTCCCGGCCGGGGCAGATATTTATGTGACAGACAAAATACAATATCATTGGCAGTGGCGGATTAACCCTTAATCAAATTAAGCAATTGCCTAGGACATCACGTCTGGGGGGCACCAGAAGAAGCACAAAAAAATTCATCCTTAGGGCATCACGTCTCACTCGCACGTCACCAAAAAGTTTCTAGGACTAATTAGAAAATTCGCGCGTTTAAAGTTAGCATAGAGTCCGACCTAGAGTCATAACCCTGCTCCCGCTTTCCTAGTCGCTGCCCGCTAGTGCATTCGGTAATAGGAAAGATGCAAATAAGTTATCTATGGACATTTCGTGATTAAAATATTAAAGAAAGGCCACTGCAACGTTTTTATTTAAGTTAATATTGATTTTTAACAATAAATACGTAATAAAAGTAACTTGAAACGGAAAGTATTTTTATCCACCAATCAGCGTCTAGTGACGTCATCTTATTTTACAAAAAACTAATGTTTTATGCTGTTAAAAGTTTAAAGACCGATTCTAGCTGACATACGGATAGGGGGGCCCACAGGCGTGGATTGCTTAGGGCATCAAGTAGTGTTACGCCCCAACTCAAGAGTCACTAACGGTTACTTAAAATCTCTCCTTAGTACAGAATTTGTATGGCGATTCTTTACTAAGGAGCGATTAAAGTAACCGTTAGTGACTCTGAGTTGGGGCGTTAATGCGTCACTGATCATTGGTGACAGATAAATATTTGTAGTGTACTCGGCTCATGAGTGTTATTGTGATGTGTTATATCATTTATCTTATATGTGTAGTCCATGCCACCCGCGACACACAGGTATACGGGGGTATGAGTGTGTAAGCGTTTATTTTAATCAGCGATGCCGATATATCGGTATCGCAATCGTTCATCCCTATTGTTTTATTTATGCTTTAGAAAGGGAGAGTAATTTTTCTGAGTCCTAACTCAAAATCCAGAACAAACCTGTATTCTGAGGTGTAGGATAAATTCATCTGCAATCAACTCGTGAGGTTACTGGGTGAAAATTGGAGCTACATAATTTTTTGGGCGAAGCGACAATGAAAAAAGTTACCTACTTCCCCTTACTCCCACTTCTGATAAAAAGAATGGGTCAAAGAAATGCGCAAGTTAGCCGCTACTACTACGATTCACTGGAACTGAGGCCAAGTCCGACTGGCTCATCCATGCAGTTATATTGGAAATATTTTTATTAAAATTTTTACCATTCTAAATTAAAGAGACTTAATCATGACGTCTGTATGTTACAGGAAAATAAAATTACATGAGGACGCATGGCGCTGGTAAACGATTTATTTTCATGTAACCAGCAATATCACACAACATTCGCATCCAAATAAGTAACGACACGGGCTGTGACCCATGCACCCTAGCTAATGACGTATTTTGCATCCTAGAAAATAATAAACTATGACAATGAATTATAAAGCTGGATAATTTAAATAAATTTAAGAATATTTTGTTATCACTGTTTAATGTTGATATTAACAGTGCTATACTTTAAACATAGCTTCAGAATTAACAAATCATAAATACACATACAGGATTGCTACTTTCAAAGTAACATAATTTAGATAAATACACAGCTACACTTAAAACTTAAAATTATAAGCGACAATAATCTCGACATTCATTTCTTCATTAGGCGTAATTAAATTAATCCTTGGTCTGGATGTATTTGATGAGGTCAATGACTCGGCTAGAGTAACCATACTCGTTGTCATACCAGCTGATGAGCTTGACAAAGTTGTCGTTCAGGGAGATACCAGCCGCAGCATCGAAGATGGATGAGTGCGAGTCTCCGATGAAGTCAGAGGATACAACCTGGTCCTCGGTATATCCAAGAACTCCCTTGAGTGGGCCCTCAGCGGCTTCCTTAACCTTTTGCTTGATGGCATCGTAGCTCGCAGGCTTGCCAAGACGAACAGTAAGATCAACAACGGAGACGTTCGCGACGGGGACGCGGAACGCCATACCGGTCAGCTTGCCATTGAGAGCTGGAATGACTTTTCCTACGGCCTTGGCCGCGCCGGTTGAAGCTGGAATGATATTCTGTTGGGCACCACGGCCATCACGCCACAGCTTTCCAGAGGGTCCGTCGACGGTCTTCTGGGTAGCGGTGGTAGCGTGTACAGTAGTCATCAGACCCTCAATAATCTCAAAGTTATCATGGATGACCTTGGCCAAGGGCGCAAGGCAGTTTGTGGTACAAGAAGCGTTCGAGATGACCTTGAAAGACGGATCGTAAGCCTCAAGATTTACGCCGACGACAAACATAGGAGCGTCAGCACTGGGGGCGGAGATGATGACTTTCTTGGCACCACCTTCCAAGTGAGCTGAAGCTTTGTCAGTGGTGGTGAAAACACCAGTAGATTCTACAACGTATTCAGCACCGGCTTTGCCCCATGGGATGGCTTTGGGGTCCCTCTCGGAGAAGACAGCAATCTTGTTTCCATTTACGACAAGATTGCCGTCCTTAGCCTCTACGGTGCCCTTGAAACGTCCGTGTGTGGAGTCGTACTGGAAGAGGTAGACCATGTAGTCCAAACCGATGAAGGGGTCGTTGATGGCGACGACCTGGGCCCCCTTCTCAATGGAAGCACGGAGCACAAGGCGACCGATGCGGCCAAATCCGTTGATACCGATTTTGGACATGATGCTGGCTGCAATACCAAAATAATGAAATTTAGTCTTAATCCTTGGATTGAAAAGATACATATGAGTGAAAACAATTATCGTCATTGACTCAGGCTACTGGAATACGTCATATTGGTATACATAATCATAATAATATCTCACAAAATCTTATTTTTCTATTTGATTTAGTTTGATATCAAAACCTATGTTCGATTATTAGGTACATGAGTGGATAATCATTATGAATGTTAATTAAAAATAATTATTTATTGATGAATCTTTTTTAATTAAATGTTTTTAGAAGGCATTTCACAAATGCACAATGCTAAGGAAAATCTACAAATCAATAAGAATTATTTTAATGAAATGAGAATACATTATACCCAATTGATATTTCTGGATAATACGATTTTGTATATTCAACAAATCTAATTAGATTAATACCTGAAAGTGTTTTGTTTTATTTGATTACAATTAAATCGATTACAATTAAACTTCAATTTGAATGTGACTTTGACCTTCAAAATTAACCTTTACTATATTTATAATAATTATAATACTTTATGTATTAACCTATTTGATGTGTACAAAAAAGAGTATTCTATTCTATTCTTTACGTGTTATTTTCAAATTTAAAAATAAGAAACCGTGTTTCTGATTTTTACGTTAATCTCTAGGTACTTCCGGTATCGATGTTATAAATTATCACAGAACAAAACTCATATTTCACAATAAAATCATAAATTTTGTAATATATTGGCTAATAGTGTTTTTGCAAGTTTATTAGATAAATATTTGCCTTAATTCGTATCAATTTATTCATTTAAATTTTATATTCAATTAAATAAACATTAGAAACTTGTTATTGCTTGATCTTCAAATGATTAGGCAAAACAAAATATCCAAGAACCTACTAGATCAACAGCCACAACCTATTATTTTGTCTCATTGATTGTTTGTACCTAACAAACTTTATTTTACTGTGATACCTACTTGTCATCTACTGAGTTTTCTCGTGAAGGTCATAACATAGCGGAAACAAAATATTCTTTGTAATTAGATTAGACCTAACAATATTACGTGTTTACATTATTTAACGTGGGTTGGTTAATTATTGAATGCCTGCCTAGCTGCTTACCGGTAACCGGAGGTCAAATAAAGGTCACACGGTATAACGACTAATAAAGGAACTATTTGAGGTTAAACATATAACAAATCTATTTTACTTGCTAAACTGAGAAATTCAGACAATACTAGCAGATATGCGGCAATTGCAGCCCAAAATTACATTACGGCGTCAACTTCCCAGCAAGTACTTGTCATGGACGTGGAGTTATTTGATTGAATTTTACCTAATTCCCATCATCAATTTGCGTTTATTATTGATTACGCTCATAACGGCACTATTAAACAAAACACATTTAACGAATAAATTGTGAATCACTTACCTAATTATATCGGAATTCTTAGAAATACTAAGCCACGTACGTTCTGCACAAAACGTAGAACTCGAATGTCAGGTGAAGGACAACTAAAAATGAAGACAAGAAAATAATTATTAGGGAACTGTAATACTATGCGCGCGCATTAGCCCAGCCCAACTGACAATAGGATTACACTTGCGGATAATTTAGTAACAGTTACGTTCTATCTCATAATCGTATGAAAACGGTTGGTTATGTCGATGTCAACCTAACGTCAATGTACTGTATCGACCAATCCCATTTAAATTATAACGGTGAATTGGTGTTAAGTTATCTGCTAGTACAATCCTGTTCTTATTTTGATCGTAAGTAAAAAAAATAAAAAAAATCCTAAAAAATAGTATACTAGATTATTATTAACTCCCAACTAAAAAAATGGTGTTGCTTGTAACAAAAAAAAATATCGTAAGGAAGACGGCAAATAGGAAAGTGCAAAAGATGATAAATAATTATACTATTAAATCTGTGACTGTGACAAAAATGACGATTATAACTCTCTACTCTATGGTAGTTTAACTTGCCTTGTGGGCTGTGGCGGCTGGCGGGCGGGGCGGAAGCGGAACCATCAATACTCCATGGGCGGAACGTAGTGATTAAGTACTCTGTGGCATAGTGATTAAGTACTCTGTGCTCTGTGGCTGGCGGGTAAATCAAATCAAAATGTTAACACGAAAGGAGAGATTTAATGGTATAAAATAAATTAGACAGTTTGTATTATGATTTATACATAATATTTGGCCCGATATTAATTAGTGACCATGGCTTTGAATGTGGGCATCAATGGATTTGGGCGAATAGGGAGAATAATATTTAGGACTTGTTTTCAAAACCCAGGTCTAAAGGTAACGTAATGTTATTCTCTGAAGAAAAGAACAATTCGTCTTTTTCTATGTTTGCGCTGTTTTGCAGGTCTCAGCTATAAATGATCCTGCCGTGGATATTGATTATATATGTTATTTAATTAAATTTGATTCTACACATGGGAAATTTAGAGGCACTGTGGATAGATCAGAGAGTGAAATCATCATTGATGGTAGGTACCAGTGCACCGCGATATTTTAGTATTCTTAAAAGTATTACCCCAAAAGTAAAAATAGTATTTCCAAGCATTCCCAGTTTTCATCTCAAGATTTACCTTACACTTAGTAAAATATCTAGCCAAACTCATTTTCTTTGGTTGAAAAGGCTAGACTTAGTTAAAGTTTCGCTTATGCTGTGTCATAATTATTTCCTAATATATATTTAAAAAACGCATTCAGTATTTCAATATGCACCATGTTTAATACCTACTTACAGTATTTAATTAAACTACATATGTAAAATGCAGGTCATAAAATTGCCATATTCAGAGAGAAACTTCCTACGAATATACCGTGGCAAGTAGCCGATGTCCAGTACGTGGTAGAAGCTTCTGGCATGTTTACGAACCTGGAAAAGGCTTCGGTTGGTATCAACGATTGAACATAAAGCTATTTATCGAGTTTTGGAGAATTATGTACCTCTGTAGATACTTATACATACAAATGTATTAGTGGTTTGAAATTGAAACTTGACTTATTCCAAAGGTGACCCCAGTTTAAATTCTTATCCTATACTTTTTACTGCAAGCACCTACTTTGTTAAGTATTGGTAAACCAAGTAGGTGCAGACCATATCTAAGATGATAAGTGGTGGTCCTGCTATCCATGAAGGTCCTTAACACCTAAAGTTTTTCAGTGCCAGTCAAAAATTAGCTTAGAATTCGCTCTTATAACCGCAGCTGAAATTCGTAAAAAACGTATCCAACCTGTTTCGGTGAAAGAAAACTTTTGGAGAAACCTGCACTGCTTGTCTATACTTATTATTTTCCATTATTTTCTGCAACGAGTACAAAGTGAAGTGAAGAAGCTTAGGTACCATACATTATTCAATTGCTATCAGGATCGAACTGGATGGTATCAACTGATGAGTCCATTGATGGATAGACACTACCACGAAATATTAAAATTTTAAATCAAAGCTAGGTTTAGCGGTTCTTGTATGATAATAAAATTCATAAACGCAAATATGCTTAAACAAAATGAAAACTGCTGATAAAAAATCTGTTTACCAAATCATTACGACAACATGTCCAAAGTAACACAATGGTGATAGCGCGTGTTTACGTGACATTATCAATGACCTGGTTCATGGACTGCAGGGTCACCTGACGAGCGAGGGGGTCAAGCGTGTGCTGGTGACCGCGCCCAGTGTGGACGTGCCGATGGTAGTGTTGGGCGTCAACGATGATAAACTTAGCGCAGGTAATGTAACTTCTCAACGGGTATATGAACCGTGTCAAAAGACAGCTGTTATTGGTACCTACTTAATAGGTGAGGTACAGTTCGGCCGCTGTATCTTGGCGCGTCTGAACTTCGCGCAGAAGGCTGCGCAGAGTAACATATTTCGCCAATACTTGGTACGCGGTGTATTATGTCTCAGTCATACGTTAGCATGTTCGTGTTGCCGTCTCTGTCTTACATGCGCTAAAGTTCGCAAAGCCTATGTTCAAACGCGCCAAGATACAGCGGCCGTAGTGCCGTACTGTACCTATTCTTCTTCATTTTGTCCAATTTTAAAGTCCACGCGGACGAAGTCGCAGGCGGAAGCAGGTAGCTCTAGGTATATAAATAAACGCACACATGCTCACATCCCCGCAATAGTACGGATGGCTTCCATTAATTAACCAGTCCACTACCGAGCAAGGGCACAATATGCCACAATATATTAGATTCCTATATTGTGGCAAGGGTCTCTGCTCTTGACGAAGCCTAGAGTAAGTACAGGTACTCCACCATGCTGCTTGATTGCAATCCGTGGAGAATAATACGGATAACATGTAAAAATAATACACGAGATATACCTACCTACGTATTTCCTGCGTCAGGAATTCAGTAGGTTCAGAACATGAAACTCAAAAATCGTCTCGAGTATCCTGTGTGAATTATTGAAAGAAAACTGAAAGTTTGGCTTGGGGATTAGGATTTGGTGGGTAGGGATTCTGAAAGCATGATACTGAACATAAACACCCAGACGGAGAACAGAAATTTAAACTCATCATTCGAATTTCCGCCTCACTGGGAATTGAACCTAGGACCCTGGGCACGGCAATCCGACAAGGTGACCATTACGCTACACGGATTGTCAAATAAAGTTAGCCTTAGGAAGTCTTGTGTCCTGACTTTAAACGTAACAGTACAAAGTTTATTTCTAAGTCCTAAGTAAATGTTGCGTACGAATAAGTACCTACTTTAACTACTCGTATGGTTCAACAATTATTAATTATCAGTTTTATTTCAACAGTGACACTGTATAGAGTCAATGTTATTGATAAAATCTTGCGTCAGATTTATTATAAGCAACGCTTGGCAATTTCAAGATTAAAAAACGGTTAAAAACATCGTCACTAGTGAAGTAAACAATTTAGTGGGCGGGGCAGTTATAAGTATTTATAACTGCCCCGCCCACTAAATTGTATTGTGTAAATATTAGTTGTGTACAATATTGTACACAACTAAATATTTGTCAAAATCACTATATTTAACACACACATTATCTTATATGCCTAGTCATAACTGTTGCACAAGGTACTTAAACATTGTTTACAACACTATTCAATGTTTGGTAACTTTATATTATGCAAATAAAAGAACACATTAATAAAGGAACCCAGTTAGTAAGACTTTTTTCATGAGTTTCATGACAGTCATGACATTGCTAGATTATCTCGATGATCTTTGCGTCTCATTAACGAATTACGAGTAGCCCTTCAATAATGCATCGTTCAATAATCGATGGGTAGGATATAATTATACCAAGACTAGCGTTACCCGCGGTAGTGGGTTCAAAATGAAATTGCACACCTCGAACGCGAAGCGGAGATGTAGTGCTCTATTGTCATCAAATACAATAGAGCACTACTACAGACATAATAAAAACATAATAAACAAAATAAATAAACATCTTCACAAACTTTTCATTTAATTAATAGAATTAGCAGATACGTTACGAGCGATTAAATTTTAATTAACACTATTGATTGCATCTAACGATAAGCTACACGATCAATCATGTTTGACATGCTATGAAGAAGTAACTTCATTAAAAGAGGAACATGCGAACAGTATTACATTTACATAATATTTTCAATTACTCCGCAGGTCATAAGGTGATATCTTGCGCGTCTAGCACGCTGTATTGTTTGGCTCCGATAATTAAAATATTGGAAGATAATTTTGGAGTTTCAGAAGGCTTTATTACAAGTATCCATGCAATGACGCCGTCTCTTAAACCTTTGGACGGACTCTGCTTGAAAGGAAAGGTATTTGACTAAGAATATTTTTTGTTAACAACATTTGAGTGTTCAACTAAAATAATGTAATGTTAAGCCTAAAACATGCGGAAGATTAGTCCAAATCAGTAAAACTTAAAATTCCTGACTCAAAATTAAGCTTGGACAGTGTAATGGCTTTTACTTTCCCATTTTCCTTAAATCTATATATTTTAAATGCAAGTGATTGACTGATGTATCAACGCACAGGCCAAACCCTTAGGGCTAGAAACTTAAAATTTCGCACACGTATTCCTCTTATGACGTAGACACCCACTAAGGAAGGATTTAAATAAAAAATATAATTCAACCCCCAAGGGGGTGAAAAGCCCACGGGGGTCATAAGCATAATTTCCGCATGCTAAGCTGCGGGCAACAGCTAGTTAGCCAGTGTGTACCTTTTCGGAAGGCAGAGTCGGGTGTTCCCAACCAATATTAGCAATTTAAAGTTCTATATTTCAGCACACACTGGAAAATATTCCAGCAACCACTAATAGGGAATCTGGCCCTGGCGCCATCTCCGCGTCCGTTGTAACATGGCGCACAATAAATGTATGTATGTAATGTAGATATACGGACATAGAACGCCTGCCTGATGCGTTCATAGCATGGCCATGGTATGGTACGCTATAAAGGACAGACTCCTTTATTCGCAGCACTGGCGCGACCACCGCAGCATCCACCAGAACATAATACCAGCGACCACCGGCGCGTGCCGCGCGCTCGGCCGCATCATACCGCAAGTCAGGGACAAGATGACCGGGCTCGCCTTCAGAGTGCCCATTGTTAATGTCTCCGTGCTCGATATTACGATACGGTACTTTCTATTTACGTAATAGTCATCAGTAATAGTAAGTTGCTTCATGTGGGTGCATTAATCTCTCCATAATCTGCTACGCTACATCCGCTACAGAGCAATGTGATGAATTCCCTCTTAAATATACAAAGAAGCTGAATCTTTGTAGTAACTTGGCTGGTTACCTTAGGCTTGAGAGCTAGTCTTTCTTTCTTGCAAGCCAAGCTGGCAATACATCGATAGTGCCTTTGGTGTTGCTGGTGTCTATGGTTTACGGGGTCCACTTACCATCAGGCGCTCGTCTGTGTGATTAGTACGAGTTTTACTTGACTTATCGACGGCGTAAAGTAAACGCACGTTTACTAAAATTTGTATGGGACCGAAGCAGAGCCATCTGGCGGCAGTGAAAAGAAAAGCTTTGGTTCCATACAAATTTTAGTAAACGTGCATTTACTTTACGTCACGTCACGTATAACTCATACTAAGCACACTGCTCTTTTGCCAGCTATTTACATAATAAAGTAAGACGTTAAAACATAATCAACTGTAGTCACAATCACAACTTGTTCCAACTTTAAAATGCTCTTATTTTAATCCAGGTTAAAATTAAATACATCAATGGAAGACATAACAAGGCATGTAGAAAATGCAGGAAATTTAAACATGCAAAACATCGTCAAGGTTTCAAAAGAACAAGCCGTCTCTTCAGATTTTGCAGGAGACACATTCTCGTGTATTTTGGATTTGGACTCCAGTTTGCAATTGTCACCAGACTTTTTCAAGTTAATTTGTTGGTATGAAAATGAATACTCTTACGCGTGCCGTATTGTAGATTCCATATTCTTTTTGGAGCGACACTATCAAGTTGAATGGAAATCAAAAATGTCTTATATAAGACCCGCTTCGAAGCAAAGTTTGATGCAGACAAAAGATAGTCAAAATAAATTTACTTATCACCAGGCTTGTAGCTATGAATGTCACAATAATTCTAAATCATTGTGTAGCACGTCTCAAGATAGCGGATTTAAATCACCAAAGCGGCCATGCACATCAAAGAAACCTTTGCCTTCGCGTAATTTCAAAAAATTATCGTACCTTAGTAGGGAATCTAAAAAGAACGAGTTGTTTAAAATATGGAACGATGAAGATGAAACAGTAAAAGAACCAATGCGACAAAACAGAAGTTCTTTTTTTCATAGTTGTGTTGCACTTACACCTCAATTCAATAATAATGCGTCCATAAAAACCCGAGAACGCTTAGAAAATGTTAAAAGGGAGTTTTCGAAAATGGTAATCATGACAGAAAATTTGTTAAAACAATCACAGCACAGTAAAATTAAAATCGGATCACCAGAGCTATCATCAGATAATGTAGTTGATAAAACTGTTGAAAAGGTTTTTTGCAGTGACGACACTAAATTTAATTTTAATAATAATCATAACAATACTGCTATTAAACATGATGAAAATAACAGCAAAGATGAAGAAGACAATACATTTTGTTTGGATAAAAAAGTTTACAATGCTGTTCTAAAAGATAATGATGATAACGACATGATGAATGAAGACAATAATAAAGAAGACAATCATAACTGCATATCGATACATGACTTCACGAAAACTAATGAAATCAGAATAACAAATAATGGAGACGCGAATAACAAATTGCATAATAATGAAATAGGAAATATTTCAATTACTAATGATAAAATAAGCAGTTCACTTGAAGAATTGAAGAATAAAAATTTTAATTTCGGGTCTACTTTAACTTATTCTGAGGACGAGGACAATAAAAAGTGGACATCAGATATACTTGTAGATTACAAAGCAAATTCTAATAAGTCAAATAATTTAAACTTAAATAATTACAAAGTAACAAAAGAAACACAAGAAAAAATAACAATTGCAGATAACTATAACGATAAAAATGTATCTGAAAGAATTGATACTAATAAATTTGATACAGAAAATAAGGAAAGTCAAGGTAAAGAGCATAATCTGCAACTAAGGTTAGAAGGCGTTTTAAAAAAATTAGCTATTGATTCAAATGTAGTTTCCGAAAGGCCCTCAACATGCCTAAGTTCGATTAATACAATCACCACGGCCAGTAACAGAGACATTAAACCAAAACAAGATATTTACGATAAATTAGACAGCGTGAGTGCAACAGACTCTGAGAATTCATTTCATATGAAAGAGCGAAAATCACAAGTCATCAACATTTCTGATTTAACTAATTCCTTAGAAGATCTGGATCGATTGGACAAAATTTGTAGAATAATGGAAATATCAGACGAATTGTCCGATCAACTATTGTCCGCTCTAAATAACAATGATTGCAAGGAACTAAGAAGTAGAAAATGGTCGTTCAAAGATTTTTGTGAAAGAATTAAGCTGGATGAATTCTGCAATAAAATATTTAATACAAGTCATTGTGGTTCAAATTAAAGACAAGTTATATTTATAAAATTAAATTAAAGTTTATTACTTCAAGGCACATTTCATTTCTCACTTATCGGTCCATACATAATCAACAAACGATTACCAAATACAAAATATTTCAGTTATGAGAAATTATATTATTAAAATAAAAAAATCAGGTACTGTTTGAGTGTTTCTGGAATTATCTTTGAATATCAAAGACAAAATAGAATGCTTTGCTTATAAAACTAATACGTCATACGTTACCCGTTATGATATACAATGTCCGTGTTCCGTAATAGTTTGAAGTTGAGTTGAATGACGTTTCTGGGGAATTTTGCGTCATCAAGGTCAACGAAGTCTGCTATGACGACATTGACGGGCGCTTTGGTGCTGTTGTCGGGCGGGGGGGCGCCGGGGGAGAACTCCACTAACTTTGGTAACACTTCCTTGATCACAGGCACCGCACACTTGTTACGCAAGTTCGACATCCACCTGAAAATCCGTTGGACTTTTTGAATAAATTTGATAGTAAAAAGTCTTCTTCTGGAGCTTAGCGGTCTCTAAACAACCCTTTTTGTCCATTATACATAAAAAACACCCAACTACAACAACCGCACCGCACGTTTTTTTTAAAACGACTAATGTTAAGATTGATTTAGGATCATTATTTGTTAGGATAATTCTAAGTCTGAGCAAAGCCTAATCACGGTTTATCGATCACAACCTTAGAATCAGAGCTAGATAAACTACCCACTCACCTAAACAGTATAAACCCAGGTGTAGGCGTCAAGACAGCCTGGTGAACGAACCCAGTCCCGGGGTGTCGCCTGATGTTCTCCAGGTAGCTGACGAGCCCCGCTACAGAGTCCTGCTGTGGCCAGGGCGATGGCAGCATCTGCGGCTGCCAGAACTCGCTCGTCGCGTACACGGACTGGTGACGGTATACTATCACTACCTGAAAGTAAAACCAACCAGTGTTTTTCACCCCAAAAGTGACATCGTAGTTGTAACGAATGTAAAGATCTCTTTGCATTTTGATAAAAAATAATAACTACTCAATATAAATGAAATAACACAAAAATGAACATAATTTATTATACTCTATAAACAAGGAAAACAAACTTGTTTTTTCCTTATTCTATTATCTATTTTTGTAATACACTATCTGTTACGACATAGACGTACTTAATGACGTGTGTACGACCAGGCTAACACTCTGCAAGGTTCCATCCACTCCTGGGACGATATGATATTACAGTTAACCTAAGTTCAAATCACGACCCTATCTAAGGTTTTTAGGGTTCCAAAGTAAAATCGGAACCCTTATAATTTCGTCATGTCCGTCCGTCTGTTTGAAGCAAAGCGCCGAGACCCTTAGTGCTAGAAAGCTGTAATTTGGCATGGATATACATATTTTTAAAACTCCAGAATCGTAGAATAAAATATTGAAAAAAAAAAATTTTCAGGTTACCTCCCCTACAAGTAATGTGAGGATTAATTTTTTATTCGTCGCGTACCCTATAGTGTGGGGTATCGTTGAAAAGGTCTTCCAAACATATTTTGGGTTTTCTAAGACCATTTTTGGAATTAGGGGTCCGTTTGTGAAATATTTTAAATTTAATAATTTTACTTAATTAATTTTTAATTTAATAATTTAATTAATCTATACTAATATATAAAGAGGAAAGATTTGATTTTTTGTTTGCATTGAATAGGCTCCGAAACTACTTAACCGATTTGAAAAATTCCTTCACTGTTGGGAAGCTACACTATCCCCGAGTAACATAGGCTATATTATATTTTCAAAAAAATTAGGGATCCTTAATACAACTCCAATAACATAACTCAAGGTGTAAAAAATAAGAAAACCGAAGCAAAGCGAGGGCGGTTACTCGTTTAATAATAAAGTAATAATAAATTTAATAATTTTACTTAATAAATTATTAAATTTTACTTAATTCATTACTGCTGGCTAAACGGTTGGAGTTGGACAAATGAAAAAATTCTTAAAAATAGGTTATAATAATATGATGAATTTACAAGGAAAACTATCACGGCTATGTCAGCGTAAGTAGTTAATGAGTAATAGTCGATACTTCGATACTAATATATAAAGAGGAAAGATTTGATTTTTTGTTTGCATTGAATAGGCTCCGAAACTACTGAACCGATTTGAAAAATTCTTTCACTGTTGGGAAGCTACACTATCCCCGAGTAACATAGGCTATATATATATTTTCAAAAAAATTAGGGATCCGTAATTAAACTTCAATAATGTAACCCAAGGTGTAAAAAAATAAGAAAACCGAAGCAAAGCGAGGGCAGTTACTCGTAGTCGATAAACTCACTACTTCGGAACCCTACATTGCGCGTGGCCTGACACGCACTTGCCCGGTTTTTCTAATAATATTCTCACCTGTTGTCTGAATCTTTGTAGCCTATTAAGTGTAATGCTCTGCAAGTCCAGAGGTTTAGGTACAAGTTTCAGACCATACAGATTGAGCAGGTACATCATCAATCTATGGTGGTCTTCAGGGGTAAAACCATAGAAATGTTGAAAGTCCAATATAACCACCTGAAAACAGATAAAGTAATGCAGTTATGTAGTATTCTGAATAATCTGAATATACACAACTATGTATTCGTATTTAGCAAGTAGTATTTAATTTACACTGTTTAACATAATCATAAAGTTATACTAGTAATCTGGAGAAGAGTTCCAGGTTAAATATTACATAGACAAAATAAAGTATTGCAATAAGCAACATATCTTGTACCTTGGTTCTTTGAGGTTTTTGATAAGAATAATGTTCATGCCACCTGCACAACACAGATGCCTGATGGTATTAGTACTTGAACATTTATCTGTCCTTATATGATATCATTATTTGTATCATACAAACAAACATCCTTATGAAGCATGAGATAATTTACGTTAACCATATTAGATTTTCATCCAAGATGATTACGCAGAAATCATATAATTATTATATAATTATATCATGATATTATATCACGAAATAACAGCTTATGTCTTATTGAGGTAAGAAAATTTCCATCCATTCATATCATAAAATCCACTGAGTATTTTTTCACCTGATGGTAACTGGTCTGTGGTCACCGTCGCCCTTGGACAATATGTGAAAAATGTTTTTATGTGATGTGTATGAAAAATTTGATTCTTTATTTTGTAACTATATTAATGCAGTGCAATCTGCACATTTTTTGCCTATTGGTGACGTTACTATAATAATGGATACACGAAGACAGCAACAAGTGGCGATGATCATTTATCATCATACAACTTGTCTACCTGCTTATAAAAATAATAATAGAAATGTTGACAATAATGTTATCCTGCTACCATTATTTTCATACCTCTCCTGGATGCTTGTCCACAAATTCTTTAACTTGTAGCAAAGGCTCCGTAATTTCACCAGCATACAATCCATGCGTAAAATAAAACTTACTATCGCCAGTCTTTGTTGCCAGTCTTAAGTCTAAGTACCTGGAAATTTAAGAGGCAATACAATTAATACAAAATTGACAGTTCCTTTAAACTTAATTGTGCAATAATCTGAATTTTACCAAGAAAAAAATAACCGACTTCAAAATAACTCAAAAACTACTCATCAGTTCTAGCTCAAATTTATGTGGGACCACATGACAAGCACCAGCTTTCGATTTTTTTTCGAAAAAAAGAATCATGAAAATCGGTTCACCCAGTCAAAAGTTCTGAGGTAACGAACATAAAAAAATACAGTTGAATATCTCCACACCTTTTTTGAAGTCAGTTAAAATGATAATATAAACATAGATGTCAAACATAAACTTGGTTGGCCCTGTAGCACAGTTAGTGGTATCCCGGTAGGTAAATAAAGGGTCAGATCTTCAGCTGGCACAGACATTAATTGACACAAATGTCTATTCAAAAGTTTTGGTTGTTTATAATTCCTTATGTGTCCAGCACATGTATGTAAAGAGATTATATTGTAACTAGTTTTATACCATAAAAAACTGATATTGGCAGACATAAATTAAAATGGGAGTGGTACCTAATGCCAATGAGCAGTTGATTATATGCATCTAGGGCTTGGGTAATGGTCCAGCGTAAAATCGTACCTCGGAAAAGAGGATACAAGCGATTCAAAATGGGCTCAGCATCTGGAGCTAGTCCACTAGATCTGGTTATTCCATATGTCATTGAATCATGGCTACCTGTAACATATAAAATATAAATTGTATTTATAATTGGCCCATTACTTAGGAGAAATACATCTCTCCTATGGAAGAGGCCTAGAGCATATACCGTTGCATTGTTCTAGTGCGGATTGTTGGAGGGGTTAGAAGCCAACCCAAGTTTTGGACCATTAATGCCACCCCAAGGTCTCTACCATGGCTTAATGATTGTTAACTTATGATAATAACTGGGACCGACGACTTAACATCCTCTACGAGGCACAGAACCACTCTCTTTTTCGCCAGTAATAGTCATCCACTGCTATCTACCAACTGCGTCGGCTGTCCCCAATTCGGTCACTTCACTCAGGATCAACACAAACTGTTAGGCCATGAAAGCTTCAAGGAAACACTTAACATAATATTACTTAAATCATCAATAATATAATAGTAAACAGACTATAAATTCCTAAAATTTTAAGCAAATTAGTATACAAAGAGAAACAAAAGATATTTTTGATAATAAAAAGGCCTTAAAAGTTTTTATACAATATCATGTTTATCTTGCCATGTGCATAATGATGGTTTGCGACTAGAGTAATTAAAACATTCAAATTACCTGGTATGGCCAAGTATATTATAGGAACATTTTTCAATGGTTCTGGGAGGTTTGACATCCAGCTTTCCAGCACTGTTGTATGCACAGTGTTCTCTTCATTCATTATTGCAGCTAAAACAATATTTTATACCAAACTTATCACTTGAGAAATTTAGTTTTTTAACACAGCAGTTAACTAGTAAAATATCTTGTACCTCAGTAGCTGTAGTCCCATACTAAGCCTCATTAGTATGAACTCGCTGGCTTAAATAACTATGGAATCACGTCATAACGCTTACCCTACGATTGGTCAGCAGTTCTGTACCGTATAATTTAAACCCATAGATGTAGAGACCACAGAAAGCTCAGTCAAATGACATGACAGCTAACCTTGTGGAAAGCCATAAGGTGAATTGTGTTGCCGATTAGTTTATTCATATTTATTCGGGAGTGCAGTTTACTTTTAATTTTGAATGTTTAACTTTACAGGTTAGGTATTTATTTATTTTTAATAACATTTCAATATTAATGTTCATTCCACGAAGAATAACTCGGGCGACACGGAAAAAGTAGGCCCCGATATCACACTTACAATCACATAATCTCACAACTTCAATTTGATTTATAGATTAGATAACTTTAAGTGTTTAATATCATTTATTATTGATTTTTTCAATTCAAATTAAAATAATTCAAATTGATTTGTTGATCAATCCAGCGGCAGCGAGCGAGTACATCCGTCAGAAAACGACAGACTGGTGACATTGACATTTGACAATAGTGACAAATCACAAATAGAAAATATGACAAGTATAACTGTCAAATCCTGGAATAATTCACAGAGTGTTCAACTTAATGTCAGTCAGAATAATAAAAATATTCTGGACATTCTGGACTGGCTGGAGTCCAAGTGCTCGACTTTTTTTAATGTTAAGTTGTAGATAAAAGAACAGTTACAGAACTTTTTTTGAAAACTGACTGTAGATCAATGATCTATTAAAGTGTGGCTGGACTTCTGGATTTAGAAGGAGATCCTTTGAATTCCTATGCATTTGATGTAGCCTAGATACCTAGTAAGTGGTCAATGGATGGTCAATTATCGTCGGCATCGTCGCCCATGGACATCAATAATACGGAACACCATACGCAACACAGATGTGTTGCTGGTCACTAAGAATGAGAAAAGAAAGAAATAAATTCATAGAAAACAATTCAAATCAAATCAGAGTGGCAAGTGCAAGGAATCAATCTAGGGCGTTCTCCTTCGATCACTGATCGAAGTCGTTCTCTTTTTTAAATTGACCAAACATATTTACATCTTTTACATCTTAGGCAACATAATTGTTTCAATTGTTACAATAATAAAGGATTACATACCCAAAAATAATACATGGATGAAATAATTCATGTCTTTGACCTCACATTTGCAATTACCCGCTTGCGAATGTCACTTTCCGGTATCAAGTTACCGTTATTCGAATTTGTTCAGTTACTTAACTCACTAACTTCATTATTTTACTTAAAAAACTGCTCGCGTTATTGCCCATACAGGTCTGAAGCGTAACTCAAAATGAACTTATCATGCAATTGTATGCCAGTAGTCTTCAAGTAGTTAAGTACGTGATCAAGAAATGCAAAAAATAACAAACTAAAATCGACTTTGTCGATAGCGATTGCTTTGTTTCAAACTTAAAGGAGGACTAAAATTGCGAGCGTGAGTTTTTTTAACGATTTAGGTGAAAGGATTCAAAGACTTCAAATATTTTTTGTTCGTAAGTTTACAAGTGATCTATTTTAAATACAACCTTGATTTGAAGGAAGCTTTATTCGAGTTAAAAGGCCATGTCATAGTGATTATGTCTCTAGCCATAGTGAGTAAGTATCTTTAATTACCTAACTAGGAACTAAACTTATTATGAAGACTTCATTACGCAAGATTTGAAAAATAATATAATCTACTCCACTGGCTTGCCGTGGTGTGGAACAATGGAATTGTTTAGTTAGTAGTTAGATGATCAAAGTATGAATATAAATCAAACATACACGTAAGATTTAATTAATTACAAAGCGAGCTATGTTGTAAAGATGTTAGATGTCTGTTATAATTGATATATATGAATAAAAGGATAAAACTTAATAATCAGTGTTGAACTTGTTGATCAGGATAATCATCATCATAGCAGGCATCATTTATTATGCGATACCTGTATTTAAATGTAGTCAAGCAGGTCTTTCATCTCTTTCCTTTCTTGACCGGCAATGCGTCAGTGATTCTTATTTCTTTATGTAAATAGGCGAGAAACAAGTAAACGAACTATCTGATGGTAAGTGGTCACCGTCGCCCTTGGACATAAGGAAAGATTTCACCGACGCATTATTGTTTCGGCCAAGAAAGAAAACAGAACAAAGAAAGAACTGGCTTTCAAGACCTCAGAGCCGAAACACGAAGAGTAAATTATGTGGCTCTCTCAGGCCTGCAAAGCAGCAAAGACCTGGAATTGGGGTTGGGTCAGTATCTCGTTTGTACCACCCAAATTCGGCCAATTACATACAGAAGACCACGTATAAAGACTAATACTGTTACTCCTAAATAACAACGAACGACTAAACAATATTAGACAAACTGACAATGGGAAAAGTGAAAAGTGAAAGATATTTCTCTAAAAATTGTTTATCCTTATCACGGAAGAGGGAACGCCTTAAACTTTCTAAATGCTTTGTTTTGAGTGTTCAGGATTAACACTAATGGGCGATGACCTCAGACTATTTGCTGTTTTTCGTTGTCGTTAAGATTTATCGGAGACCGTTTAGCATGAAAAATTCCAACAGTTTCTACTAGTAGCTGTTGCGATTTGATGCTTTTCTTGTCACTTATGTCCACGGGTAAGGCGAACCCTTACCATCAATGTTCATCTGTTCTTTTAGTCGTTTAATGACATTAAAACAAATTAGAGAGCAATACGAACAATAAAATAACAATAAATAAAAAAGTCGTTTCTACAGGAAAGATAATGATTTTTCTTTCTATACATTATAGAACAGAGCCACACGAGCCAAATTCTGAATTAATTGTTTTTTCTTTTTCATAAAAAAATATTCATCGATTATTCGCAAAGCGCCTAGGAAACATTCAACAGAGCCGAGACGATATGTACGATCGATGTTTCGTGCTCACTTGACCTAGAATAATAGAATATTAAAATGCAACGCAAGGTCTGACTGAACTGTTTCAAAACAAAACCAAATTATGCAATGACCAAACGTATCAAGACAATTTAAAATGGGTAAGTAACATGTTGTTGTAATTATCTAGGCATCCGACATGATTTAAAACAACTTTAATTTTTGAAGTTCCTAAATCAAATCTTTATGTTGATAACAACTGTTCTGTAGATATCACTAACGCTTTCAACACCTTGTCGCGTCTATAGATAATAGTGTAGTTTCATAATGTGTTTCCATTTATCTGAGCTAAGAATGATTATAATTGTTTGATTTTTATAAGGTTAATCAATAGATAGCAAAGAAGATGTTAATTCAGCATTCAGCAGGCGTTCCACAGGGACCGATTCTTGGGCTTATTCTATATTAGTTGGATTGGAAGTAATTTTAATACAAAAACCATCGAATGTCTAAAAAGAACGATTAGACAAAATATAGGCATTCTCTCAATCTGTCACCACTCGCTACGAGTTACCCGAGGGTAGACTATTAATATGAAGAGTAGAAATATACTCTCGTTATTGAGAAGAAGGAGAAGCAATTATCTTGGTATTTTCCTTGATGTTTGAACACCTACACATGTACCCGTTGTCTTCATTGGCCCTGTCAACGTTGACGATGCGCCAAGTGTATCACCATTGATCATTTTCAGTGGTATTGAGTAACGGTCATTACTTGGGAGCAATGTATACCCATATATAAAATACTAACACATTTTGAAGAAAACTTGCAGATTTCGAAAGGATAAAATAATGCTTACGTCTTTACATAGTTTAGTCTTTACATAATGATTTAGGATTTTCTGGCTCACTTATACCTTAGATACCTGCATAATAAATATATAATTATACAGAAACAACTGAGACATCTAACAAAGTAAAATATCTATAAGAAAATTATTATGCTCCGACTAGTACTAATACTAGGCAGCGCCTTTTGGCTCTATTTATATCACTACTAAGCAACTGGCAATCTGAAAGTATCGTTAAATAATATTTAAACGATAATATTGAATAAAAAATATGACGATTTTCTTTAACCGTCATTAAAACAGAAAATGAAACCCTGAAGGTTAGTTGGTAAATGCTTTATGATAAAACGTAATGTTGATAATTAGTATAAAAAACTAGATTTGTTGTAGGACGTCAGTGTTCATAAATCGCTGAGATATCATCGAGTGTCGAAGTCGTTATATCCGCATCGTCTAATTATTTCCTTCATCTGGCCTTTTCTTTACTAGGTATACTAAATAATAATCATCGAATATTGAAAGTTTTGTTCACGTATTTTTGGTGTCCGGTCCGAATAGATAGCTACCACCCTCTAGCTTAAGTCAGTCGCACAAACGACTCGTGTTCCGGCTGGGAGTTTGAGAAACTTTTTTCTCTTCTAAAAAATTCTCAAAAATAGGTTATATGATGAATTTATAAAGAAAATTATCACGATTACGTTAGCTTAGCATAAATAGTTAATGAGTAATAGTCAATATATTTAATACTTCGGAACCCTACATTGCGCGTGGCCTGACACGCACTTGCCCACTTTTAAGTATTTATCGTCTACAACGTGCTGCCCACGTAGTTCGAAGGACCGACAGACAACCGTTGGGAAAGAAAGGTCTTCAAATGGTATCGAGAGTGCACAGAGTGCATCTGTTGCATTCAGGAGGATCGGGACCGGTCAGAGTGGTTAAGTTAGGGAAAGCCTATATCTGGCAATGGACCTCCAAGGGCTGATGGATTGGTGGATGGAATACGTATTCAGTTCACACCGATGTTCAAAGGATATATCCTAAATTTTTGATAATTACAAAATGTTTGTGCAATACCGAAGAAAAGTATTTGCTGCACATTTAGTGTACAAGGTACTTATTTATTTGTTGCAATAAGACAGCATTAAGTATAACTTATGCTGAGGAAATTATGATTGATCCAGCTTCGTCTCCCATTTCTATTTAGATACCACTTAGAGTGGAATTTGGAGCGAATAATTATGTTCAGAACTGTTACGTTGGTCAGGGTCTTCAACACGCCTTTGAATGTCTAATTTTGCGGCTCTTGCAAAACATTTAATAGAAAATTTATGTTTATGAAATGGCACAAGATTTACTTGTTTGTCTTGTGTGGAGAACATTTGCGAACCTGTTTGAACCATACAAAAAATTGCTGTGGGTATTCAGTAGATACTACTTCCAAATTATCTATAGCTATTATCTCCATGAAGATTCTTATTATCATGGCGTGATTAAACAAGAGGTTGTAGAAAATGAAGGCATGATTCTTATTGAGCAAAAAGCGTAACCTAGGTAGGTACCTGCTTATATTGTTTCTTATATCTACATCATTGACCCTGATGATGTCTTTGTCCGTGTCTTCATTACAGTATTACAATGTTGTTTATAAAGTTTATTATAACTCAATGTTATTCATATCAAGCATTTTAACTCCTACTTATTAATAACTCATTTCCTGATCGACTAGTGGATGCAACCACGGGATGCAACGTATAAAATACTTTTGTTGAAGATTATCTTTTCTTTATTATCGTTGACCACTTGTACAAACCTTCAAATAGAGAGCTAAATAATGTTGTGTTTATGTATTCGTATAATTATTGTAGCTGAACTCCACTCGAACAGGATGCCAAAACACTCCCACCACGCGGTCCCCGCCGCGCCGCGCCGCTCGCCGGCCGACGATGGCCGAACGAGAATCGATGTCATACGAAGCCAGTGTGCATTTTGTTCAACGTTGTGTTGTCCCGTGTCCGCTCGCTCTCGAGCAGTCAATCGCTTTCGCCAAGCAAGCTCAAGCTCAATCAACATAAGTCTCAACAGTCAACAGTCCACGTTATCATTTCTACGACTCAGTCGTGCCGTGCAAATAATAAACAGCAAGACAATAATAACACCTCATTCTACGACGCTATCTTTACTTGAATTTAAAATGAGTAAAATGAGGTCCGGTGTGAAATAGGGACGATTGGTTACTTTCCGTAACGTCAACAGTGAACGTCGTTGGAACTGCATGAAACTGTATAGTTTTTGTGTTGTATTCCCCGTGAGATGTTGGGGGAGAGTTTTGGTTAACAAGTTAACTACGGTCGTATTTTGGGACTTATTGCGAATGTGTATTGAAACGTTCATCGCTATCCACGGGCGCACTGCTATGCGCCACGATTTAGTGCATTTTATACGACACACATCCTCTGATCACTACTGCGAAGGAAAGCTTTAGTCGTCGAGGGTGAGTATATAAATATGATAAATATTATGAATAACCCGCTTGTTAACAGCTTTTTATGCTTTGGTTTCTAACGGAACTTAACAAATTGCTTGTATTACGCCACAAGTGCCACTACAGAGATATCAACAAAAACAAACGCTCCAACTCTCGAACACTAATAACATTTCTGTTATTAGTTCTGCAACCAAGTTAACTCCGGCAAGTGTCAAGAGAACTTTTTTCTTAATCAATAATAAAAATGTAAATAAAATATTTGTAACGCAGAATAAATACTATAGCAGTAAGGTACCTACCTAACTACAAGAACAGCTCAATTGTCTTGCTTGCTATAGACTATAGTTTTAATTTATTAACGAGTTTTGAACCCCCTCCCAGTCAATATTTTTGCCGTCAATAGAACAAAGTAAAGTTTGATGTATTGAACTGAAGCCGTCAACCTTGCAAGATATCCAATTCACGCTCTGTTGTACTGTGTACATGTGTGCATTTCGTATTCTTATTGTTTCTATGTTGTGTTGCATGATAAAATAATCACTCCAAAACATTGGAAGTATTATTACTAGCGTACCAAACGGTTTTCTCTGTCGACAAATCTTTAATTAACCTCTCAACTGGTTACGAAACCGAAAACTGAAAACTTGTCCAGATTGTTGTCCTTACCGGTTCTTGCAACTTTTACGCCCTCAAAATGGTAGATAGAAAGCTGTACCTTCTGGAGGAAAATATCTCGGGTCGCGGGTTATCTGTAGCAGCTGGGTTTTGTAGATAACTGAAGCATTAATATTCATTCCAACCAATGTACAGCATAGATAAGGGGTAAACTTACCGTGTGGGTAGTTCAGCAAAAAGTTTCAAAAATCCACTAGTCTAAATTAACGAAAATTGTCCTCTATTGTAGATCCTAAAACCTACTAATGCGGTTTAATAATAACCCACATTGCTTCTCTTCAGGAATCCATATAGCAGTGTAAAGATTGTCTGTATTTGCATCAAGATGACAAGACAAAATGAAGATCCAAAAGGATGACAGACTTTCATATAAGTCTCTTCCCTTGTGGAATTATCAAAATTCCTTTTTAATGGATAGATTCAAATTATTAAGACGCTTGCTTCAGCTGCCTCAGGAGTCAAGATACACACACGAATTCAGCTTACATTCTCATTCACATTATCGTATTTTTATACGCAATAACGTCCTGTCCGGACAAAAGTATCTGTCTGTACTGTAGTGCTGATGTAGACTATTCTCCAGTGTATATTATTATGTCTACCTACACGAACAGCAACAATAAATTATTCGTCAATGGTGTCGTTAGATGGCAATCGAATTTAAAATTCAACTTAATATTCCGCTATTTCGTTGATCACTTCGATAAAGTTGGTCTTAAATTGCATGCGCTAAGGTATTTTCGTGATTGTAACTAGGAAAGCTGGCAAAATGTAATAATATATTGGTTAGGATATTGGTTCAGTTTTCGATTAGGAATTAACATTAGGAACGCAGTGTTTTGCAATTAGCAATCAGTGACGACAATTCTGAAATAGGTACATAATCTACGAACAAATTGAAATCTAACTCTTTTTTGATGGCAGTTAAAACATCTCCAACGTTCCTTGATAACAGTGGTATGGATAAAAGTTGTCTCGATGAACCGAGCTATGTTAGCTTATAATCTTTTTTCCCTGGAATCCCGAAAGAACAAGAACGATTCTGTACTTTGGTGGTTTACACACGGAATAACCGTTAGATTGGTGATTGTGGAAAAACCATTAAAATAGCGTCCCTTGTAAAGACTAACTAGCCTATTTTGTCAGCCCTAAATGTACGAGTAGCAGCAGGAAATGAGATGCGTTGTACCCTCAGCCACAGGATCTATTCTTCATTCAGGAAGAAAGATGAAGAAGAGCCACTCTAATCTTCTCCAATAAATCCAAAATTAATATTACAAAGCGAAAAAGAAGCTCTTGATTGACTGTTTGTTTCACAATCCAGATAACTTAGGCTAGATTGTTTAGAGACTACAGGCTAACTTGTCTCAAATGTAGCTACTATAATTAACTACGGTGTAATTTCATCTCTGTCTTTAATTAGATAAGAATGTATTGATGCAATGAAGTGGAATTACGTATAGAATTTTCCATTCGATAAAGTATAAACTATAAACTAAATAGGTAGCTTTGCATAAATTTCGACATAAAAATAAAATGTTGCTTGAGAATTTTATATTGAATTTGGTTATTTTAGCGCATTCTATTTTCATTTAAATCTGAAGATATTTTAAATATTTCCAAACAGAAAACCTAAAAAATAATGAACTTGAAACTGAAAAGGATGCTCGTCGATTACCGAGAACGTTCCAGCACGTTCGAACTCAAAGGTACCGCCGCCACGCGGATTCTAACGAGTTAAATTCGCTGCCACTCAAAGCGGTAAAATAAAATGAAGCACATTATACATTTCTGATTAATTTCAGTTCAGTTCTACTAAAGTAAATTAACCTGTTGTAAACATGATAGGTAATTGGAATAAACAAAGATACGTTGTAGTACGATCTTATATTTTAGATATAGTTTTTTTATGGAAATAGTCGACAAACGAGCTAACGATCTACCTGATTTTTCCATCGTGAATACTAATTGATCTTTCAAAGCTGTTAATATTATTGTTAAAAAATAAACTTTAATGTAGAATTAACAAGTTGGTAGATCCGCTTATAACGCCATATTTATTCCCGACAATATTATTAATAAACAACAATTATTATCAAACAAATATAACAAGTATATTAACGAGTTAGTAATTATAATAAGAATTATACGTCATTTAACCCAACCACCTATTGTGGATTCTTCCGCAATATTACTTACAGTTAAAAAAGATTATTGCATAGTTACCTAACCTATTAATTCATACGTCTTCTACCTTTGTGGTAGGTTCAATTTCGGAAACATGTCCCACTTTCACAAAATGTAGTAACTGGACCCGAAATCATTATCACAGCTATTCCGTCTAAACGTGTATAAGAATCCTGTGGTTACTTATTCTCGTAATTATGTAAATCCCAAAACGGCAAGATGTTAATGTAGTTGTATTCAAGTTTATTTGTATCGCAAGGCAAACGTAAGATCAACCAGCTATATTAAGAGCTTGCATGGGGTCTATTTAGTTAAAAAAATCTCCTTTACCTCCCTAACAATATTGTTTCTTTTAAATATTAATTTCGCAATGATTCAAAGACAATAATTTCCAATAATTATTGTGTACATTAATCATCCTACTTAATGGTTTGTTACTCTTTCACGCTAAAAGCAATGAACGGATTTTCATGAAATTTAGCACGTAGGTAGATCATGATGTATATGTAGATATAATACTTATGAATAATATAAAATATTTATGTATTATCCTGGAAAACGTCTGATCGAATATTTCTTTCTGGCAGTGGTGTTGACTAATAACAATATCAGACTTATGGTTATATCACTGTTTCTATGTCAAAGGTAATCTTTAATAATATTCTGATCACCAAATTCACCAACTTACAAACACCCATTTAGGACATTTAGGTTACAATACTTACAATACAACTGCGTAGTATACTGCCTTCTAATCAACTTACCTTTTTCTAGCCGAAATTGTAATTTTCCGAATATTTTGGAACATTTCTTTAATTTTCTCCGTTGGAATGGCCATTTGCCAAATATCATTTTGTCTGCTGGATTACCTAGAAATAATACATCAGCTATTGAAAATATGATACACTAGGTAATAACTAAAATTAGGTTATCTCAAACGGTGCAATGCACAGTTTGGTTCTTGGCTACGTATAAGAACTGTATGACCAACTCAATTCGTAAAACAAGCAGATTCTGCTTACTTATATTTGAAATTAAACGAAGGCTTACCTGTTTTGTTCTTTTCAGATCGCTATTGATGGCGTTGCTGAATATCCGGAGCGACTGGTATATTTTTTTTTGGCTGATTTACTGCAAAATCTATTCTGCTTTTATATGGTTGGTCGGCAATCATTGCCGTGGAACTGATAAGAGTCGCTCCGTGATAACCGCCGGCGTTGACGGCCAGTCGCCTTCAGGCTTTCATAGAGTTCGCACGCGTCGTCGGAAGACATCGCAGCATCGTGCCAAGCACATAGTCGCGTTAGTGAGGAAACCGTCTCTAAGAAGAATAGTTATGGCACCTGGAGCCAGCACTGCTCATGCAATGATGGAAGACAAGGAGAAGGCGCTTCACGGAGCTTTAGCGTCTGGTGAGTTACCTTTTTTCTACTTCTCGAAACCGGTGAATTTATAACAACAATAGTACTGAAGTACATTTGGCAGCAGTTTAAGGATAAGGATAATATAAAGGGCTCGTATCTCCAAAAACAGTCAGTTCGAAGACCCAAACCTTCTAGTGAAAGTTAACAAGTTATTGACATACATTCAGCTCTTCAGACATTGACCGTGACAATTCGTAATAAAAACGTTGCTGGCAGTCTTTTGTATTTACTTGTAATAAATATAAAATAAGCAAGCATTTCTGACACAAGAATAAAACAATTTCAGTCCTGTTTTGTTTAGGGTGTTAGTTTATCGTTTGGGATGGATCTTGGTCAGTGAAATATGTGTCTGGTGAATGACAATAATAAATGAAGTAGCTTTACAAAAACAAAACATTGCTCGAGGTAGACGCCGGCGTCAGAGCCGTGATCGTATACACCGATACGGTACCGGGGTACCGCTCTCTTACGTTCAATTTCCTTGTCCGTTTGCTGAATAAGGTCAATATCAGCATAATCAGTCCAGTAAATAATTTTTATTGCCAGTATAATTCAATAAATTTATTTCAAACTGAAACAATATTTCTTGACAAAAATAACTGACTTCAAAATTAGGGATAACTCAAAAACTACTCGTCGGATCTCTCAAATTTAAGTGGGACCATACGACAAGTACCAGCTTTCGATTAAAATAAGAAGCACCCAGTCGAAAGTTTTGAGGTAATAATCTAAATTTTACTAACAAAAAATAGTCGAGTTCAAAGTTACTCTAAAACTACTTGTCAGATGTCGTTAAAATTTACGTGAGATTACGTGACAAGCACCTGCTTTCGATTAAAAAAGAATTATCGAAATCGATTGGCGTGATATTGAGTTATGCGTCCAATTGTCGCGCTTACTTAATACAAATTTAAGACTTATATGGTTTTATCATGGATGCCATTGTCAGATCTCAATAAAATTTATATGGGACCACATGACAGCCACAAGTTTTCGATTAAAAAATAATCATCAAAATCGGTTCGCCCAGTCCAAAGTTCTGAGGTAACAAACATTAAAAAAAATACAGTCGAATTGAGAACCTCCTCCTTTTTTTGAAGTCGGTTAACAAACAAAAAAAAAGTGGAATTGAATACCTTCTCCTTTTTTGAAATCAGTTAAATATCAAAATCAAGATTACTTTATCCAAATAATTGGTAAGGCAGATAATAATTGATATTGATATAACTAGAACTTATGATACGTATGATATGTACAGACCTTTTACGACCACACAAAGCTGATTCAACAATGTTTGAGAGTAAATCGGGCAATAAACCGGTCAAAGTCCAGCAGCTCCAGATCCAGAAATAGAACGGTTTAATTGAAAAGTTCTTGGATGTGCAGTAAACTGAGTGGAAATAATAATCTACATCGTTTTTGGAATTCATATAGAAACTTGTTATATGTTTGTGGATACCCTTTATCGTTGTTGATGGAATTAATTCGCTCTTATTGCTTCCGCAGGAAGTTATTCTGATCTTTAGTTTAAAAATTTTAAGCGACCATGGAGTTAGAAATTTATTTGTTAACATTTACAACAAATATTACTTTGGTTAATTAAATCTTAATCCTCTTTACATGATTATGGGGATGGGAGAAATAATGAACATGTTTACTGATAATTCTGTGAGAAAGAGAGAGTGTCCATTTTGGTAAAAATATTCAGGTATTCTTCTCGTGATCCCACAACTGCAATATAATGTTCTTAATAATTCAATTAGCGTAATGTAACGCCTCAGTGCTTATCAACGTCTTATTGATAACTTAAGAAAAACTTGATTGGATGAGCAGTGGATTTTGCAACCGTGAACTTTCTTGGTATGAGATTATTTAGCTACTAATTTCATATTATCATAAGATTTAAAGAACCATTTTTGGTTATCACGCGATTGCTCATGCAACAAAACTGGCTACCTTCCAAAACAGTTTTCGTTGACAGTTCGCGAAGTCCGCAGAATTTTTGTCATGCAATAAAATTTTAAGTGATCATGCGCCACCAACGTGTATGGAAGCAACTTTCTTTAAACTTTATGCAACATCGGTGTTAAGTAATTTTGTTCACGTAAAATCTGTATTTTCTAATGTTAAAGTTCTCCTACGTGAAAATTTTGTAAATGTCGTTAGAAATTCAAAAGTAGAAGAATTACGATACGCTTCAGTCTAGTTAAAATCTTGTCATCTTTCATAGCGTTCTATGCTAGAACTGGAAAGAAATAAGTTGCTGTAGATTATGTTCAATAGAGTCAAGTGTGATCTGGTGTGTTATAGACTATTAGGCAAGACGTCACGTTCATGGGAAATTATAAAAATTGCATGATATAAGAATTAATAGCCAGATGTCACGAGATGGCCATAACACAGACTTTGATCGTTATTATGGTGGACATTAATTTGATCATTCGCATGACACGCATGGCGAACTACAACAGTAGGTACATGCAGAAGAGCAAGTCATTGTTCATAAGTAAAGGAAAATGCAAAACTAATTTGCCAAGTTGCATATTGGGTTTTCCTTCTCCTTTCTCAACAATATGTTTACAATTTTACATTAATAAGTAAGGAATGAATCTAATCTAATCTAATCTAATGAAAATAGCCTAACCATTTTGTTCTACATTCTGAACATAATGATATAACAAAATGATTTTATGAGTTTGATATTTAACAAAATTTCTTAAATCGGTCAAAAATTGTCAGTGTAGTCAATGTGAAAGTGAAAAATAATTTCCAAGACGCAGACCCAGAAAATCTTAGGCAATTGAATAATATTCATATGTTATATTGATAGGTTGTTAACTACGTCTGTAACAATAGGCATGCGGTGTCAAAAGCGTTGAACTTAGCTGTTTATCGGCTCACAAAGCAACATAAATTGATATTGTTTGCGGTCACGTTGGACGGCTCGTGTGACGTAGGGCCACGCCTCCGAATCCGAGGCCGACGGCCATGCTGTTGTCACTTTGTCAGTAAGTAGAATCGGATTCCTTTATGCTAAAGATATTATGCTGATACATGTATCGAATGAACAGAACATTCTAATATATTGCAAATAAGCTAATTATGAATATTAAGCATGTCTTGAAGTGAAATAAGGTCTTAACACATAAGTTTTGACTAATGGCATTATTATTATGATAGTTATGATCTAATCTACTCAAAAGTCTCAAAACTTGGGTGAGAAAAATACATTTTTCTTATGATTCTGTTCTGAGTTTTCCGTTGCAGTATTTCTTGAACTTGAAAATCCTAGATTTTTCTAACATATTTAAAAAGCAAAAAAGTAATTGTTATGTAAAATATAGTGTAATAATCACCATTCTGTCATGTTTAATAATATTTTACGCAGTTTACGTCATAAAGAAACCAAGTAAACACCGCAATAATGATTGATAGAAGTTATTTCAACACACTGATAACAAAAATGGTTTTTAAATGTGTTTTTAGATATTTTTCAGTTTTATCTTTATGCCCCCTGTGAAATTATCAGTGGGTGTGTTCAGTGCGTTGCTATGCTCATGCTCATATCATTTAATGCTAATAACTCTTGTTTGCCTTTCTAACATATCGCTGGCATTTATCTGAGGTGATATAACGGCGGGCCGGGCGTCAGCAAACTTGTTTAGGTGTTATTTGGTGTTATGTTCCTTTCTGTGACTCTGACTTGATTTACATTCGTTTATAACATTCTATTTATACAGCTTAATATGTATTCAAGGTTCATAGATCCTGAATATCGACCACCATAACTTATTTGCATGTTCCTCGCTTTTTATAAAGGCTTTTACTTAACTTGATTTGTTTGCTACTTTTTTATATCTCAATAAATATAAAAGCTGCTAACATTGTTAGATATCCAGCAGTCCAATGATTGCATAGAATCCTTTATTTTGGCCTAATTTGTATGATGCAGTGATGTCTAAATATTGCATGGATACTGGATACGTCTACTTCTCTTTCTTAATAGGTACAGCGTCTAATCTATCAAACTTTATTTTCTTCTATAAGGGAGGTTCCCTTTTAGGAAGTTTATAAACAATGCCTGGCCTCTTGTTTTCAGTTGCCTCCATCTATGTAATAATAAGTATTATGCTTATTGCTTTACGTTTTACAATTCCTTATCCGTCTTGTCCTTCTTGCATGTCTTCCGTTTTATGATAAAAACACCTAATCAAATCTTTGACAGTCACGATTACAGAAGGATATTTATTGAACAGAAGGATATTACTCTTTGAATTAGTCATTGTAGATGGTTACAGAATCAATTTTATACCTACAATCCTATTTGAAAGCTGTATTGCTGATTTGCTGAAAGCAGTTCGGTTTCGTTGTTTTCTTATTCACTTTTTCGAAGCTTAAGGTTGTCTCACGACTAATTCTTTGCAAAATTAACAGGTCTAGGTGATCTCATACCTTTTAAGTAATTGCGATAACTCCTACATTAGGTAAGTACATACATAGTATATCGGTATTAGGTATTATAAACTTGGCGTGTTCTTCATTCATTTCATAGGAATTTTATGTTTATGTGGCCATAAAAATAAAATCGAACAGAAATTTTCTTGGAAAATGTTATAAAATTCTGAAATGGGATTTGAAGTCAATGCGAGTTCTTTACGACCTACAATGAATTTTATTTGGAACAAAATGTACTAAGTACCCATGTTTTGTTAAGTTTTTATTTATTAAATTTATTTTTAAATAGTGTCATGCTCTCGCTTCACTCGCTCCACAATTATTATTGTTGCTTTTTGGGCTCATTTTTTTGGTATAAACACAGTTACTTACCTATCTGTTTTCTGTTTTTCGACTTTTCTGAAGATAAATTTAATGGTCACTTTCATTTAATTCGTTTTCTTCATCAATAAAAATATAAAATAAAGTTATTTACAAAAATTGAAATCGAACGATCCTAAACTTTAGACTTCAGCGATAAGGAAGTATTTCCACGAATTGAGCATGTGTCAAGATATAATACCGTATCATGCTACGTAGTGAGGTCAGATCCGCGTCGACTGACCGCGACATGCCATATGCGACATCACGACATCACGAATTCACGACACTGCATCGTGAACTTTGACGTCACCTGTCGCCCCACGGCAATAGGATCAATCGGTGTTGGTGCAATCAAGTCATTAATGATACATTAGTTGTTACGCAATCAGATTAGGTATTATATTGACGTTTCCTTTATGGCTCGCGAGTAGCTTCTAGTCCACTCGCGGGTTCCCTTCCTCCACGGTCCGATTCTCACGATTATTTTTGACATGCACGCGTATTTGCAAACTTCTGAGTTATTCCCGGAGCGCTATGACATGGGGTTCTTCAAAAAAGGTGTGAAAAGGTTATCCCATATACTTCAGGGCCAGCGTTGCATTGGCGATTCCTCTGGTATTGCTCATGTCCATCGGCATCAGTAACCACTTAACATCAGGTGGCGGCCCGTCTGCTTTTTCGTTAGCCCTTCAGCTATTAAAAAAGGTTTTACGGTTTTTGTAGTAACAGCGGATAAAATCATAATGCAAATAAGCTGAGAGGTATGGAGCGACCTTCCGACAGCCCTTCAAGGGATCTTAGAGACCTTAAGCATCACCAGCTCGTTCGTTATTCAGCAGAAGAAGGCACATGATCCCTTAAAGTTGACTTTGATAGAGCTACAAGGAAAATTATCACGGCTATATGTAGGTAATTCGGAACCCTAACATTGCGCGTGGCCTGACACGCACTTGTCCAGTTTTTATAGTAGTTATGCGGTTAGTTATATTAAAGGAACATTTATCGCTGAAAATAAAGTATTGTGTATGATGAAATATTCCCCAATAATTTCGCTATCTTTTATCTGCTTATATATTAACTTACATAAATTTTACTTTTATCGTAACTTAATATAACACCAAAATGTGATAATGTACAGTATTACCTAAGTATGAACAAGATAATGCCTGTTTTATGGCCACGCCATAGATTCGTGTGTTAGCCATTAAGCACCATGATAGGCTGTGATAGGTTATTGGTTTATCATCTTTATTCTGCATGGGGAACGGGAAACCGAACATAATATAGGATAGATTCCTGTGCGCATCTCGAATTATACTAATTATACATAAAATCAATAAAATTATGTACTCAAAGATACGTTTTGAGAGGTCTTCATAATATTCTCAGACGTGTATAAAGACTGAATTCACATTTACGCAGCGCGGCAGCGTTATAAACTACAGACTCTTTACAGACAGACAGATTTTCAAGACATCCGAGCCCAGCAGTTGAACATTCATGAGTTGAAGATGACGATGAATAGACAAATGAGCACATTGTTTTCACCAATCATGCACGTCCAATACCAAACGCTGAAGAATCTTTGCCAGTTAAGGAAGCAATGAACCAGGTTTTGGTTCTTCTAATACATGTAAAATCAGGCTTTGAAACTTTTCTGGATGTAGATCTTCCCGTAACTAGGCTGTAGAATCCACAGCATTCCCGCTGATTGGTATTCAGTATGAAGGACTCAGTTTGTCGTGAAACAGAAACACAGAGACTATTTAACTAGGGTGCAGCACGGCAACCCCAGTCTGCTTTCACGGCTCACCGACAAGTGCGTTTGTGGTCCGGTTCGATATTGGAAAATGGCGGGTGCCACGCCGACTTTTGTAACGATACAATGTTTTTTTGTAATGTAGAATAAAGAGATTTCATATTCATATCCTGGGAGAAGTGAGAACTAATAAACCGTACTAAAACTGGCGCCCAACGTTGAAAAAAAAGGAATTGCTAGCGCCCGAGTGGAATCGACAGTCGTTGCTCCAAATCGCCTTAAATCGAGTACCTGTATAATATATCATATGAAAAACGTTGCGCAGAACGCTGAGATCACTGTTGGCACTAAAAATAACCAACCATCAGTCTGTCGAGGCGCGCACTAACTTAAATCTATTCGTTTACAATTGCTATTTAACACCAGTTAAAGGAGAAGTTATTTTCTTGGAAGATCAATTTGTAAACCAACACATGAATCTTGCTGCGAATGTATCACTGACTTTGTTTTTAATTGAACCTAAGTTTTTTTTTTATGGAAATAGCCGGCAAACGAGCTGACGATCCACCTGATGGTAAGTGGCTATCGTCGCCCATGGACATCAGCAACACCAAAGGCATCACTGATGGGTTGCAGGCCAAGAAAGAGAGAAGAAAAAGAAAGGAAGAACTGGCTCTCAATTATTTGAAACTACACTACTACTACTAAACTCTCAAAGTATTTGAAACTTTATAATAAGAAAGTCCAATTTAAATCCCTTGAAAGTTTCAAGTTGAAACTTATTATGTCAAGGAGGATAAGTAAACAAGTGTGTGTCAGTCCTCGTGCAATAAAGGACTTTAGGATTTTAAAATAAAAAAAATATTAGGTATCTTTCTAATAATGGGCTGCATCTCAGTCATTAGTGATTAGAGATTACTGCTGAACAAGAGTCCACTGTGGATTGGTGGAGGTTATGGGTCCATTATTAGGTACTACATTCTAATGAGCTCCAGCCCAAAGGTGGGAGCACATGGAGTACTGCTCCCACCTTTAGGCTGGAGCCCCAGCTAGCCAAGTGGATCCGTTCAATCGAATTCAACGGCGAGCTATTCGTCTTGTCGACGATCCCATGCTTACAGACGGACTAGAATCATTGGAGTTGAGGAGAGATGTAGGCTCTCTCTGCGTATTCTACCGTCTGTACAATGGGAAATGTTCTGAAGAACTATTTGGCTTAATACCTGCAGTTGGTTTTCGACACCGCACATCACGGGGTTCCAGGTTCCACCAACATCACCTGGATACCTGGCATTCGTCCACAGTTCGGTTCTCACGTAATTTTTTACCTCGTACGTGTAAACTGTGGAACAAACTTCCTGCATCGGTGTTCCCCCTAAGCTATGACATGGGGTCCTTCAAGAAGCGGGTCTATCGTCATTTTCTTGGCCGGCAACGCGTTGGTGACGCCCCCAGTGTTGCTAATGTCCATGGGCGGCGGTGATCACTTACCATCAGGTGACCCGTCTGCTCGTTTGCCTGCTAAAAGCATAAAAAAAATGAACGTGCATAATGCACATTGGCATTGCACAATCCGCCGAAATTACAGTGCGCGACGTGTAAGCAAAACTCGTTCTAATAAAAATATCAACCAAAACATTCTTATTTTAGGTTATTTAAATTGAGCTCATTTTATTATACGTGGCTGCAAACGTGACAGATAGATACGTCAAGTCTGGTTTGGCTAACCGGCTCCAGTAGAGCAGTTTCTTCCTCTCGAGTCCAAAGTCCACATTACAGTTATATTTATAGTTTGGTTACTAATGTTACTATCAATAAATGTGTTATGTGATGTTATAAATGTTGTAAATATTTATACGTCTATACTACCGCGTAGTTACGTTCTTAGTATTTTGATAAAAATACTCCCCATGAATCCACTCACCATGTCTCCGAATTTAAAAATATCAACTCAAATAGTCATTACACGGTCACTCACTACCACACAAACTCGGACAGAGTTGAAGCGTAAAGCTTTAAAGGTCGCTAAGATAGGGGCTAAAGTTCATTCAAAATAAAAACTAGAAAATAAATTTGAATTAAAAATCTTGTAATTTGTAAAAAAATGGTTGTCTGTGAAGTCGGTTTACGGACGGTAGTTTAACGTGACAACGTCATGACAAAGCTCCGCTCCGCCCCGCTCCGCTCCGTTCCGCTCCGCCCCGCCCCGCCCCGCTCCGCTCCACTCAACTGCGATCGCCTACGGGTCGCCTACGGCATCGGCTACGATACGCCGATCGTAGCCGATAGTGCCTCTCTCTCGCTTTTGCCGCTCTCTCGCGGAACGATGTAGCGTTCCGCATTTTCACAGATGCGCCCGGCTCATCGTTTAATAGACGTTATCACGTCAAAAAGCGTGGGGTGCTTTTAAACATAATATTATCCCTTCTACTCATTGACACCATGCACCCCACGCTTTTTTAGTTGGATTTTCAGACAGACAGACAGACAAAAATTGTAAAAAATGTTGTTTCGGTATATGTACGGTACATACATCCAAATGCACTTAGTAAAAAGCGGTTATTTTAATATTACAAACAGACACTCCAATTTTATTTAATTGTATCTGACAGTGAAAGTCCCGTCAAAATCGGCCCAGCCATTTCAGAGATTAGCCGGAACAAACAGACAGACAGACAGACAGACAGACAAAAATTGCAAATTTAACACTGGGACACATTGAAGAAGTGAAACTTCAACGGACAAGTGGAAAAACGAATCACAATGGACAAGTGGCAAAACGAATCGCAACAAAATTTTAATTTGAAGCTTTACAGGCAGGTTGTCAAATTAATTAGACAAGTACATTAACAATCTGCCTGTAAAACTTGTGTGTGACGTATACATTATATAAAGTACAATTTCAGTGAAACTTATTTTCAACTGAAAACTGCGTAATAAAAGTTTCACGTCGGGAGTCATTCTCATTATGTATGAGTAATTCAGTTGGTAATGGGTATACACAGGTGTGCTTCAGATTCTGTTGACGTAACTGTTTGTTTCAAACAAACAAAGTGAGGGGCGCGCCAGCGTCTTTCATTTTCATTGGTCGTTCGAATGTATAATAGAGTCAACATGGCCTGTAAATATAGAGGCGAGGCTTAAAAACAACTTTTGCCTGTAAATCATTTGAAATTGGTTTCAAAACACAGCGCAATATGTTTTTACAATCTCGATGTTTGATATGACCGATCATTTGCCTAGTCGAGTCCCGTTGGAATTAAAAAGGGTTAAAACCTTAGAATACAAATAGCCATTGGTACTTTAAATGTAGGATATTAAGAAGAAACCTTACCTTTTCTATTATTTTTCTGTAAGTATACCTCAACAAAAATGTATTGACGCAATTACTTTAAACATTCTTTAAATTATATTATGTTTTTTTTTTTTATTTGTAAACTGATTAAATTAAGCAAACACTAAGTATTACCCAAAGCTTAATACAAAATAATAGTGAAAACCGCATCCATATTGGTTAATGCAATAGCTTAGTTCGATTTCCAACTTGGCGAAATTCACACAAATTGTTAATTTAAGATAATCAGTGACATTTAATCACTTAATCACTATTTCGCGAAACATCTGTGTGCCATAGCTGTTTAAAATTTACAATTCATGCATCCATATAACTTAATCAGAAACCCGTCTAATCATAAGTCTAGACTCGAGATAAGTATTATTACATCATATCAACGCAGATGTATTAAATTGGCAGACGAATTATAGCGATGAGATAACAGAAATAACACGTGCAAGAATAAGACTCAAATTACTTACTTAATGCAAATACTGAATTACTGAATCAAAAACATGTAAATCATGGGAACTTTGTTTATTGTCCATTTGACCCGGACAGACGAGATGACTAAGGTTAACCAGATAATATTAACAATTCTAGTAAAGCGTTGTTGACGGATGTCAGTAAATTTTCCAGTAAAACGTATTTATTTTCACTTTAATGGAAATATTATAATAACATTATCGTAAATATTATTCTAATTATAAACGACATTAACTATGTTTTGAATTGCATAAGTCTCTTGCCGACATTGATAAAAGTGTTCTTAATTATTTGCATAGCGCAACATTACTCATTAATTAAGTATTGTAAATTAAATAATCGTGTACGATAGGTAGGTACCTTGGAAAAATTTAATGCGAATAATACTCAAATGAAACTATCCATTGCAATATTATTAAAACTATCCATATCCAAGTTACAATGTGATATTTTTGAAATGAAAGAAATATTACTGCCAAGCATAATTATTTAGGTACACTATTAATCCTGCTACATTCATTTGGTGCCAAAACATAAATAGATTTAACTGTAATTGATATTCCTGTTAAGTGCTTATTACATTTTCCTAAATTCAGCGACAATTTTTTTAGGGATACATAGCAAGCTCATTAACAGTTAATGCCCTATTTGTTAATATGAACGTACATCTGTCAACATTTAATGCCTCTGTTAATGTGAAGGTATATTTGTTAACAGTTAATGCCCCTGTTAATGTGAAGGTATATTTGTTAACAGTTAATGCCCTGTTAATGTGAAGGTATATTTGTTAACAGTTAATGCCCCTGTTAAGGTGAAGGTATATTTGTTAACAGTTAATGCCCCTGTTAATATGAAGGTATATTTGCAGCAGTGTCGCTGCGCGCGCGCCGCGTGAGTCAGTTCGCGCCGCTGCTGATCGCGCTGGTAGGGCTGCCCGCGCGCGGGAAGAGCCAGCTCGCGCATCGTCTGTCGCGCCACCTCAACTGGAATGGCGAGAGCACTAAAGGTACAGCTTTACTTTATACTTATTTGCAGTATTTTTTGCCTTATCTTACGCTGGCCTTTGTAGTCGCTTTTATAGGTAACGTACAACACCAATAGTGGCCCTTTGGTTCCACTCAACCTTAAGTACCAGGATGCTGGCTTAAATAATTTGAATATTCTTAAAGAACTCCAGATGTTTGTATCCTAAAGAGCCAATTAATGATTTTGATCCGCGGTTTCCTAACGGACCAACTACGTGCGCACAACTAGTGCTACGGCACAACTAAGTGTTACCATCGGCACAACCAATGCTGTTGACCACTTACCGTCGGTAGCTCGTCTGCTCGATGACCGGGTATTTACAAAAAAATTATACACATTTTAGTAACCTGAAGCCATAAGTACAAAAATAAGACTTTGAGGAATGTAATGATAGTAGGTATAATGATCATCTGACAACAGAAACACACTGAAAATGCCTTGACCTGAATGAAGGCATCATCTGTTATCTCGCGGCCGTCTATCTAGGATAACTTACCGCTGTCCTAGATCTTATGCAGGTTTTGTCCGGGCGATTGTCACGAGTTTCTTTTGTTTTCATCATTATTGATAACTTTTTATTGTTTTCTGAATTTTTGTAACTTTTATAGCGATTGCCATGCAATTTTGCTGTCGATCGATGTTGTAATAAACAGCAGCAGTATTAATTAACCAGTTGCTTTGAAATGGTTTTGAAAATTTCAACTTCGTAGGATGAGAGGAAGTTCTAATTCAGCTTGCAAGATTTACCCATACATATCACATGTTAACAAAGTAATGTACATAAATAGCAAGTTAAGTTAAAGCTTCTTAAAATTATCCATCATCACGCTCATAGGTTTAACAGGCGCTGGTTGATGAGTCCACTTCCTCTCTGACCCCTGACTCTTGTCCCCAAGTGTTCGACTGCAGCGAGTACCGCCGGCGGCACATGGCGCTGTACGGCAGCCACGACATCTTCCGCGCGGACAACCAGCAGGGCTCCGCCATCCGCCGCCAGAGCGCCCGCGAGGCCGTGCAGGACGCCGTGCTGTGGCTCAAGGACGGGAACAGTGTCGCTGTGAGTCTCCTTACTTCGCTATTTCGATATTTTTTAAAGATTAGACTAAAATCGTTTGACATCGCTTATTAATAATTAGATTAATTTTGTTTGACATTGTATAATTAGAAGCATATTAGTTGTTTAAAATTAGCCACTCACTTAAATTGCAATCCCAATTAATTGGGCTCATGTATGCTTAACCCTAGAACCGTACCCTGGGGTACAAATCAGGAATAAAATAATAATTTGTCGATAACTTTTTTGTTACACAACGGATCTTTTCGCGCTGCCGCGTATTTACGCGGGGCAGGAGGTCGCGTTGAACCATCAGTCGGGTGGGAGTCCTGGGTTAGTAGGTGATCGTGGCAAGACATGCGTGGGGTACTCCAGTACCCCTGGGTACAGTTAAAGTAAGAATATTCATTACTATGATTTTAGTGATTCTATGAAATAATGTATGTTATTGTGCTGTTTGATCCATGCTTTTCATTTGAATGTTTTTTTTTTATTTGTATAAAAAAATTTTACAACCAAACGAAGGGGAGTGTTGATCACTTTTGATCAACTTTGTCACACGTACAGTGTTTCTCGGAAAATTCGTCGCTGAAGCTTTTGTGTCTTCTACAGAATTTTCAATATTGTCGGAATCAATTTTATTATATTACTGCATTCATTTAGCGCTACTGGTTAACAAGTTTTCAAGAATATACAAACTTATCTAAATACTCTAGCTTTCGACCTGGCTATAAAACCGCACTTGGAGGATCGATTTCAATACAAAACTTTACCGATGCATCTCAAAATAATTATTGGCGGTATAATAGGAAAAAAGCGGTCATCTGATGTTCCGACTACTTCAGATTAAAAATCTGGAAGATGTTTATTTTGTTCCAGATCAAAAGACCGTAAATCATGCACTCAATGTGAAAAATGTAAAACGTTTATTTGTTTAGAGCACCAAAAAAAGATTTGTCAAAACTGTTCAGAAAAGTTCCTTTAATTTAAGCTTAACTGTAATATGTGAGATTGAAATAAATAACATAAAAGTCTATGCAAGTTGATAATTAATAAATGTTTATTATTATGTAAAAATGATGTATTATTTACAGGGGTACTTCAGTACCCCTGGGTACTGTTACTTAAAGTCTTTTATGGGTACGGTTCCAGGGTTAAACATTTTTTGTGACATCTGTAAATATACATGAAAGCAATAAATAAATACAAATACAAATTAAAAATAAAAATGGTAGATAACTCACCGCCTTTCAAATGAAAGGACTCTAATGAGTGAAGCCACAAAAACTACGCTACTCACGTGTATTTACAATCACTCACTACACAAATAGGTAAAAACTGCACTAGTATTGTCTCCCGGACTATCATAATGTAACTTACACAAAAAAATGTCCTCCAGTGCGGTTAAGTGGTGCAAGAATACAACATTGAGTAATATTCATTATTGTGGTGTATTTTGTCTTATTCCAAATTAATGCTTGATTATAAGTATTACGAATTAGTATTTTATGAAGCGCTCATAGTCTGGCGGCTTGCGTCGATTCTAAGCGATCGACAAAGTTAAGCAACAGCGGGCGCGGTCGGTAGTTGGAACAGTGACCGCTAGTGGCATAAAATTCTTGAGCGCTTCCGTGCTTCGAAGGGCACGTAAAGCCGTCAGTCCCGGTTGTTATCGTAAGATAACAGTCGTTAAGCCACGTCGGAGGCCCTCGGGTGGCATGAAAACTTCCGACACTTGGGTTGGCCACTAACCCCTCCACCAATCCGCACTGGAGCAGCGTGGTGGAGTATGCTCTAGGCCTCCTCACGAGGAGAGACCCGTGCCCAGTAGTGGGCCATTAATGGGTTGAAGCCATGTATTACGAATGTTCGTTGTTCTATACAATGTGTGACGTGTCTACCCGTTTGTACTTTGTAGTCGTCAGCTAGTGACGTCAAAATGCTCCCACAACGGACACCCACATGGACTTATAATACATTTAAAACTGCTTGATTATTATCGATTCTCATAAGTAGTACTTTTTTCATTGTACTCGAATGCTGTGTTGTTTACGTGATTGTGAACAGTAAATTGGCCTGGGATAAACAGATTCATTAACATAGAAATTATCCTTGTTCAATTGTTGTTATATCTCGATAAACAATACTTGAATTACCTATATACGCAGTTTGCATGAACTAGTTTTGGAATTAATGATTTACAATGTTCAATGTGATAGTCGAGTCAATCGATCGCGATGTTACACAAGTTACGGTTTCTCCTATTTATCTATTCATCACCGCTTCCTAGTAGTTTTAGATAAAAATGAACTTTATATTCCTCCTAGAAACAATAAAAAAATTTAGTAGTTAACTACATTTTAAAACATCTTGTCACACTTTTTGGAGGAGCTAGGCACCCATATATAAAGGGTTTCTACGCTATGTTGACTGTTCTATATAATTCTTCGAAAAAACAGCTTTTAGTATATTTGTACTGACGAGCCAGTTCTTCCAGATATTCGACGGCACAAACATAACTCGAGAGCAGCGTCGTGAGCTGAACGAGTACTGTCTCTCCGACATGGGCTTCCGTATTCTGTTCATCGAGTGCGTCTGCGAGGACCAGGAGTTGCTGGAGCGGCACATCATTGAGATCCTGCACTACTCCGCCGACTACAAGACCATGAGCGAGGAGGAAGCCGTCGATGATCTGAGGAAGAAACTGGAGCACTACATGCGACAGTACGAGCCTATCGATGGGTCACTGGAGACCATAAGCTTCGTGCGCGTAGAGAACCTGGGAGAGACGGTCACAGCCCACAAGGTCGCTGGGCAGAAGGAATCCGGAATCCTCGGCTACTTGTCCGGCATGAGGGGCTTACCCCAGACTTTGTACTTTACTCGGGTAAGTTCATAATTAATTGCCATATTGTACCTATCGACTAGACTAGATAACAACATCTTAATTAATTGGTTCTACGCGATTGCATAGGGTACTGTAAACATCTTGTTGACACTTGCATAAGAATAAGTAAATAGGAAAATTGCGGAGACACGTTTGTGTGTTATATTCATTCAGTCGAGGCTAGGAGCTGAGAATAAATAACTAATAATGCACCTGTAGTCTACTCAGGTATTTATGGCACGGAATAAATAGCATAAATAAATCGATTTCACAAAAACTATTAAATAGGTAGTTTATTAATTTTAAACGATGCAGGCGTCACTCGAAAGATAACAAAATCGATTTACTTCTCACTGAAAAACTAACTGACAAGAAGTTAAATACATACTGGTATTGTCGTTTCAAAATAAAATTTTGTAAGTTTATGTAATTTGGATGACAATACAATTATTTGGTATCTTGGAGCTGATGATGGAGTCAGGACCAGAATAGTGGTACTCCTCGACGGTTACTATCAAAATCAAAAATATTTTATTGATAAAACATATTGCATTCACAAGTCGCAAGGGCCCTGCACTATGATAGTTAACCTCTTAAGTTTGAGCTCATATGACTTGATGCGTCTATTAAAGCCTGTATTTATTTTGCTTTTTAATTATTAATTTAGTATTACTGCGAAATCTAACAATGCAACGTTGTTTAAACCAAAAGTAAATTAGAAAGTATTTTCAAACGAATCGATACATTAACTATTCGATTCGCACAAGGTATTGATTCGACTTTGGTGCCGTCGTTATTCTAGGACGCCCTTGAACTTCGACATACGTATTTCTAGACCATTTCTCAGAAGGAAAAGCCGTAGTAATTCGACTATTCTTTTATCGTCATTAACGTCACCAATTAACATAAATCACATCACGGACTGGGCACATGCTTTTACGGAGTTCTTCCTGTTTTCTAAATTGCGTAAAAGTGCATGCTATCTAATTTCTCTTGCATATGCAAGTGAGTTGATCGTGCTGGCTTTTTTATATCAAGTGCAGTGAATACATACGTACAGTACAGCTTTTTTATAAAGTGTGCGGGTCCTCAACTATAAGAAGACACTATAGAACTTAAAATTGGTTCTCTCTGTAATGTGATGATTTTTATCTTTATAATATTTAAAAATTCTGCTAATGCGATATTTCAGTAAAAAAAAATATGCAAGCGAGTGTGCCAAAACAAATCTGGGGTATTAAATTTCTCATCGGCATCTAGTAGCAATTGCTACTAGCAATTTTTGCTATCCTAGTACTGACTGCAAGAAACGAAAATATCTGGCTTGCTTTCTATGTAAAAAAAACTACAACGGCAAAAAGTGTCGTTACAACTTTTCGTTACAAAATTTTTCGCAACGCGCGATAAGGAACTTCGTTCCAAAATGATATCGACGTACGAGGTCAGTCACAGATGATTTTCATTGCAACATTTCAGTTAGAAATAAGATTGACCGTCCCATTTGTAACTTGTTCAACACCTTGTTTCACAGACAAATTAGCACATGACATGTATCTAATCCTAATAATAAATCATGCAACATAGTGAATTAGGTTGGGCTATGATTATATACGCAGAAACATTTATCCGGCAACCGTGCGGTAACAGCGTGGCAACCCATATTATACATTTTTGTTTAATTTTTTAAAGTGAAGCGGACGCAAAGGAGGGTAATGTATTTATCAGTCTATGTATGTATGTGTGTTCCTATGTGGGGTTGTAGAGAAACAAACGGTTTGACCGATTTTGATGATTCTTACGTCAATCGATTCGTCTTTACCTTGCGAGTGTCACTAAAGACATGACAATAATTAAAATTCACCACAGGGCCAACCAGAAGTCATATTGTCTAAATGAAAAAAAAGATCGACGAACTACGTCAAGTGAGGTATCGTTGAATAGGTGTTCAAAAATAATTTTTAGGTTCATTTCATCATTTGTCATAAGTCACAGTTTAGGACATAGACATAGATAGAACGATTGTTATTAGAATCACGGGGTGATCGCCCCCCTGAAACATTCCGAAATAAATGACACCCTGTATAAACATAGTTTATTGTCAATACCATACCATGAACACCATCTATATCGACCACCTTTGCCCACAGCACGGCGAGAGCGAATACAACGTGGTAGGACGCATCGGTGGCGATGCGGCGTTGTCGGCGCGCGGGCAGCTGTACGCACACGCGCTCGCCGAACACATGAACGCAGTCGCGGCGTGCGAACCGCTCGCCGTGTGGACGTCGGAAATGCGGCGCACTAAGCAAACAGCCGCTGAGATCATGGCGCACAAGCGAGCCGTGCGGGCGTTGAACGAACTTGATGCCGTGAGTACACGTTTTTGTTTTAGTAGGCAGATACTATTAAGACCTCGCTTCGCTTTTTAGTGGGTGTTATTAAGTATGAAGTACAAAAAAAATATCTGTCATCAATAGTTTTTGATAAAAAAAATTGATACCCTGAGATCATTCGAAACATCATAGGAGTTTTCGCAGGGATATCTGCCACATTTTTTAAAAATAAAATGCTTAATGTAATGCTTAAACTATTTTATTGTTAAAAATATTTTTTTAAATCGGTCCATTCAACCTATATGACAAGAGACAATAAGTAATTATTTGGGCTACCTGTCCAGTTTAAGCACAGAAGACATAATAAGTAGTAGGTACTTATAATAAGTAGTTTAAGCTCAAGCAAATTACGTTACAAAAGAAGATCACGGCACTAATACAGTTTTAATCCTATTTCCATTGCGAATACGTCATTAAAGAAAGTAGTTGTGTCTTGTGATATAATATTATGTAGTTCGTTAAGCTCAGGGTAATCCTTAAGTCACGCCATAATTTAGTCTAATCTCAACTACGTGAACGGACGTTATCTACAATACTAAATTAATCTTCTTAAATAATAATACTATGATATCTGTTTTTAAAATAATTTAATATTTATCTTGTTATTGTTTTAAAGGTCATTGACCTTAAACTTGATCCTTTTGTGACGCAGTGTTATAATTTACTTACAAGTTTTTAAATAAAACTATTATTTCTTATCTTAGCCTTACTAAATCGAATTTGAAGACATTGCAATGCAACTCGTTCGATTCTATTTGAGATGCCTTAGGAGTAACGTTCGTTTCTCCATAATGATAAAGCACCTTTTCTAAGCGGTACAAGCTGTTGCATGCATATGTATATTGATAAAATATAAAATGATTTTAATTTCCATAAATACCGACAATCTAAATACGATAAACAGTGAAAAGAATAAAGTAGGTATAATTGACTCATTTAATTGCGTTGGAAAATCTGGTTTTCCTCGAGCACTTTTCCGATGTTCGGGGAACTCTACACGGATATAAATATTGATTCTTGAACTTTGAACATTATTTTGCTGCTTTCTTACGCAGTACACTCATTGAATTATCAAATATTTTGTCAATACCTACATTGTAACAGAATTTAACGTAGGTAATAGAACTGTGCGGGCCTTGGTTGGTTATTTGTAGTTACTCACATGGAAACCTAATAATAGAACTAGTCGTTCTAAAGTCGACAGCCTGAGCTATTGAATAACAGATCAGTTTATGTCCCACTTCTCTGTAATTCTCGAGGAAGGTTCTTTCTGAGGCCATTGCATCTTTGTTTGTAATTGGATTCACTTGTGATCCGAATTTAATTGCTTACGGCTCACCTTATGGTATCTACATTTTAGTAAAGTTAGCGATGTCGAAATTCGAATTTCAAATGACAAAATGTGTAAAATTTATGTCATCGCTCTGTCACATAGGTTTATTATGTCACTTTTTAAAGGATTTCAAAAAAAGGAAAGTTGAATTTAAAGCCAATGCAAAAGCGATGTTTTTCCCGTACGGGACGGGATAAACATCGTCGTCGACGGCGTACGTGTACGCACGGATTCTGCTGTTGACGGATGCACTGCCGCTGCCGCGCTGGAGTGTACCGTACGGGATTCCGCTGCGTATGCACTATCGTATACATTTTCTATGAAACGACGCGATGTTTTCAAAACTTCACGTCCCGTCTCGTACGGGAAAAAGCCCGTTACGTAAGACTTTCGTAATGTCTGTCAAAACCTCTGTCGGACGGATGGTTTCTGTATACTATCCAAATCCCTTGTTGCCAATAAATAAAGACCCGATTATCTATACTTTTCTTTTATGAAGCCACGGACGTAAAAAGGTCCGTGTATGAAGATAGATCTAGCTTCGAGAGAGATATCTTGAGAGAGATATCTTTTATGAAGATTCCAAACTTCAGGATAATTGAATAAGTATATTAATAATAAAAATAGTAGATAGGAAGTTTATAACCAGTCGTTGCTTAAGAAGTCCACGAATGGGACAGACAGACAAACATACTAATAGACTTAAGCTGAGTTACAAATAACGCATTATCATACAACACTGTAGATGTAAACATTGCAGATGTTGAATGTAAATCTTTCCAACAAATGGAAAATAGCGTGACCTGCATCAACATTACATCAGCTATATATGTAAGTCCATAATCAACAAGATTTACGATTCGAGTTGGGTTTGTTTTCATTTTGTCGGTCTTAAAAGTAACAGACGTAAATATTTTTAGATTTACCTTGCTTAGCTTAATCTCGTTTTTATTATTATTTATATCATAATAATCGTAATTATTTATATCATACAATATTTTATAATATGTATAGGTAGTAATTTAGATTTTTTCTTTACCCTCCAGGGTTCCATACAAGCATCAAAACTAAGTACCATCTATCTAAAAGTATCCAGCTATCTAAAATACAAATATTATCGAAATAAAATCTTCTACCAAAAATCAAGTTTTTTAATTAATGTAATGTTATTCTAAAGCCGTCGGTGTAGAACTAGGTGTTGACTTTGATTCGACTTAGCTGCGTGTTGATGTCGATGCACTCATCGATCGTAATCAGTTTTTTGCCAAATAGTAAGTTTTTATGTTCATCCGTTGGTATCGAGAATGACATCATTAGATGTACCGATAAATAAAACATTTTGACATGGATACTTACTTACAAAATAAAATAATTAAGGCAGTAGGTACTTAATCGTACCTATCTAATATCTATAGTGAGTGACTAGTTTGAACGTCGGTATATATCCTAATAGGTGACGCTAGTTCGATTCCTGCTTGTACCATGAATTTTTGAAATTATTTGAAAGAAATTAAGTTTTTTTTTTATAGCCTGAAGGGCAGACGAAAAAGCTTACGGGCCACCTGATGGTAAGTGGTTACCGTCGCCTATGGACATGAGCAACACCAGAGGAATCGCCAATGCAACGCCGGCCCTGAAGGAGAACTCTTTTTACACCTTTTTTGAAGAAGGTTCCTGTTAACTTCTTGTTTCGGTGAAGGCAGGCATCATTTTTTGCAAATCTTAAAATCGTGAGAACGTAACCTGAGATCCAAACTGTGGGACAGTTATGGGTCATGATGGTGATCATCACACACAAAATAATAAGTAGATAATCCTAGGGTCACCACGAGCACGACCCACCCACCAAAGCTATCCACCGGCGCTTTTGTGGAAACCAGTCCTTACGATTGATTGGACAACTAAGCAGACAGTCAGTTGAGGCTCTACGACGGAATGGCGATATTCTGTATTGATCTTGAGCTTATGTAAACTATTTATTATTTGAAAAATTAAGAGCGCTTTTAATAAGAAGATAGTAGATGATAAATAGTTACTAATTAAGAGCATTTCATTCTTCATAAGTATATCTGCCCTATTAAACCTAGTCTTAGCTGTTTAAAATGTAGTTATCTATAGTAGAATTACTCATACTGTCTGATTTCTAATATTGTTCTAAACGGCGACACGTGCAAGCAATCAAATCTCAATTACGCATTATAATTTCGTTGACCTCAAGGGCTGACCTACTCAACAACAATACGAATTGAATTAATTGTTGCATCACAAGGTATTGATGACAATTGTCTGAACACGTCATTCTTGTTAATCTTATGTAGTTTAAATGAAACACATAATTTTACTTTATTTACGAAGTATTAAGCTTGTGTTTATTAGTACCGTGTCTAATCCTTAATTTGGTAATTTTATATGTCTGTTTTTGGTAGGTATGGTTTGTTTGTCCGATGCGTCACGGGTTTTGGCTAAGTGCTCGATGACTGAACTATTTTAATAAGCTTGCAGTATGAGGTGAATATCAGAAACGTGCATTTTTTTTTTCAATTTTGGTGGTGATATTTTTTCTTCAGTTTTCGTGAAAAATGAGGAACTGGTGTAAGAAAAGAAAGCGTAACAATTCGACTGTCTTTTCTTATACCAGGTTCTAATTTTTCACGAAAACTGAAGAAAAAATTTCACCATAAAAATATTTAAAAATGCACGTTTCTGATATTCACCCATCAGTTACTGCATGTTTTATTTCAATTTAAAAAGAAACGTTCTGTAACGGAGTACACATCAGGCCTCTTATTTAAATCCCTTATAAAACAACGGTATCTCTTGTCCTCAGGGCATCTGCGAAGGCCTGACCTACGAGGAGATGCAGGAGCGTTTCCCCCAAGAGTTCGCGTGGCGGGACCAAGACAAGCTGCGGTACCGGTACCCGTGGGGCGAGTCCTACATCGACATCATGACGCGCCTCCGCCCCGTGCTGTCGGCGCTGGAAGACGAGCATAATGTGGTTGTGGTCGGACATCAGGCCGTGCTGCGCTGTATGCTCGGATATTTTCTGGATGCGAAGCTTGGTGAGTAGTTCATTGTCATATTGTCATAGCGGCAGCTGTGAAGCGACTTACACTACATAGTCAGACGAAATGTAATTTTAACCGACATCAAAAAAAAAGGTTTCATTTTTTTTAAGTTTGTTACTCCAGAACTCCGTTCATTTATGACCAGATTTTGAAAATTATTTTTATTCGATAGTGGATAAAAATAAAAATGTGTGCAATTCACACGTGGTAGAAGTGAAACCTTCAAAAATGTTGGATTCAAGATAATGAGACGAATGTAAAATTTCGGGAAGATGATAATTGTAGGTTTTAGTAATGATCATAGTGATGCAAGCCAGAGTTAGATAATTATTTTACATTTTATTCGTATATTACATAGATTTATTCAGACTCAGACCTTACATTTTCGATAAATGATACGAGAGGTTTATGGTAATTTTGTACTAAACATGCGCACACAAACACTAACACACTTACAACGCTGAGGCCCAGGCAAAAGAAACACTGTATAATGCTTCCTATCTCATTTTCTCCCACGTTAAATCTTATGAATTTATGTCTCTTTTTACTGTCACTTTTTCGTTTCATCGACTTTCAAATCACAACGATGGTAAAGAAGTTTTCACTTCAAAAAATTCTGATGATGAGATTTATTGTGGTTCTGATCATGACTTTGAGATGATAACAAAAATAAAATTTCAGTCAAGCAAACACATAAAATCTATACTATTTATTCACACCAAAACGAATAAATGCAGACTGTTTGGACTTTAATATGGTTTTCCATCGACTGAAAGATTTGTATGACGCTAATGATGACGTGTGAACTGACGTTGAATCATTGCTATTTGGAAATGGTTCTAGTATCGATTTTCCTGTACGGAAGACATCCATCAATCATCGTGATCTTGTTTTATCTAGCATAGACTTTATTTAGTACGAACTGTCTTTAAGTTCCAGTTTTAAACAGCTTAAAATAAAACTACCAGAATTAGTAGATGACTGGCCCTTTTTTAGAAACAAAGATATAAATAATATTCTTGTTTGTGTTTAATCTTTTATACAGACAGGACCTACGTGTGGTGTTTCTCCAATAAGACAGACCATAATCACGTGTGACTCTTCGATAAAAGTCATAAATTAATATTTATTTTCTTAGGCAGGTAGGTAGGTAGTATAGGTGTATATTGCGGTAGTTGAGGAGGATAAAAACACAAAATTAAGCCAAAAAACTTTTGTTATTTAAATACGCGTTATATAATTACTTTATTGAGTAATGTCGGAAAAAATAACGAACATTTATGATTCATCACGATATTCACGAATGCTAAAACAAAGAGTAACTAGTGAAACTGAAACAATCCGGACATAGCTGGAAATAACTTACTTATCTATATTGTGCAATAAAGATTAAAGTAATAATGTTAAACATAATGATTTAACAAATTAAATTAAAGGGCATCGAACCTAATTGGCACACCTACAAGTCCGCCATTTTGAAAAAACCTCGATTCGGCGGCCAGTGATGAAACATGTGTCAATCGATAGACTAAATGATTGTGATCAAAAAGTATTCAGTGATGAAATGTCGTAAGTGATATACTTTCTGAGATAAATGAGTTCAAAACTGTAGAAAAATAAAGCAAAAAACTCCGTTTCAGCGGACATTGATAAATCATATGTCATTCGATAGGCTAAATAATTACAATTAAAAAATATTCAGTGATGAAATGTTGTAAGTGATATAATTTCTGAGATATTTGAGTTCAAAACCGTAGAAATATAAAGCAAAAAACTTCGTTACGGCGGACATTGATGAAACATATGTCAATCGATAGGCTAAATGATTACAATTAAATAGTATTCAGTGATGAAATGTTGTAAGTGATATACTTCCTGAGATATTTGAGTTCAAAGCCGTACAAAAATAATACATTAAAAATTATAATTTACTTATTTTGAATTTATTGGGTCAATAATGAAAAATAAGTATATTATGCCATATGTGTATGTGCTGCATAGGTACTTGATTTATTAATAACGGGTAGGTTTGAATTAAAAAAAAAGCAAAGCAAAAGCAAACTACTAGGTTGTTTTATAAATAATATTTGCCACCAGCGGCTACAGCTTTGGCAATTACTCTAAACCAAAAGTTAAAATTCATTATTGGCTTAGTTTTCTATATCATGTCTGACAATCACTGAATCTAAAAATTCCGCTAGTGATAAAGGCAATGTTTCCTGATGTCGAGCCCATGCCAAGAACCATATAACACACATTATATGGGAACAACAGGACAAGGTTCTTTTTTCCACTATGCATGAGCAGTACCATCCCGCGATTTCATCTCTACCCTTAAGTTGTTTGTTTGACGAATTTGTTTAATTTTTATAATACATTTATAACGTAACTGAGGTAAGGAAAAAAGTGACCGGTACACTTCAATTGCTGTATCGCCATAAACACTTAACCATAAATACGCCATAAACGCTCTGCTCATCCCTCACCTTCATTATGCTGATGTGTGTTGTACAGATTTGTCAGAGGAACTTCTGAATAAATTGGAGCGCCTTCTTAATAACTGTATTAGATAATTATATCTTCGGCTCACGTAAGTATGAGACCACATTTCCCAGTTCCATTCCTAACTTAAATGGCTACCCATTCGATACAGGCGAAACTTTAGAATTCTCTCAACATTTTATGCTATTTTGAATTGTGTCTTTTTTTTTTTTTTTTTTTTTTTTTTTTTTTTTTTTTTTTTTTTTACCGAATAAGTTAGTGCTTGACCACAAAACCACCTGATGGTAAGCAGTAATGCAGCCTTGGAATGTCTTCTCCTGTTTATTTAAAGGAAACCCATAGCACTGCTTATTTCGGGAATTCCTTCACAATACAGTTCATACTGTTCTGGAACTCCTTGCTTGTCGACATCAAAAAATCATAGACTACAAAAAGCTCCTTCAAGAAGTCCGGCAGCACTACCTGAAGCAATTAGAATGTTGTCGCCCGTGGTCTTCAGCCAGATGTTATATATGTATTTATGAATATTTATATACTTAATATATAAGATGTTTATATGTAAATATGAATAAAACTGTATTTATTTAATTTTGTTTATGTATATTGTGATTTTATATGTATATAGTAATTATTCTAAATATTCATAATATTTCTTAATTGGCATTACACTGATACGAACGTTACAGATCCACTAGAAATAAAAAGACAATTAATTACAAATGTTTTATTTTTGTACGGGTTTGAACTCTAATATCTCAGAAAGCATATCACTTACGACATTTTATCACTGAATACTTTTTGATTGTAATCACCTAGACTATCGACTGATACATGTTTTATCAATATCGGCCGAAACAATGTTTTTTGCTTTATTTTCCTACGGTTTTGAACTCAAATATCTCAGAAAGTATACCACTTACGACATTTCATCACTGAATACTTTTTGATCACAATCATTTATTCTATCGATTGACACATGTTTCATCACTGGCCGCCGAATCGAGGTTTTTTCAAAATGGCGGACTTGTAGGTATGCCAGGCTCCATACAAAAATGTTGGAAGCCCTTTGTTACTTTTTAATCAAAGGAACTGGAGATGTAAATGCTAAATAATCCTACAGAATATTTTTTAATTTTTTTTCTAAATAATGACTTGATTAGATAAATAATTATGGTATCTATAGATATGCAAAGCAGCAAAATATCAGAATATTGTTATACCGATCAAGTACTTATCCTCAAGTATCTACCTAAATCAGCTCGGTGAATTGCAGTCGATTAAATAGGTATATAATCTTTTTAAGGAAATAATAAACGATAATACGTACAAAGCATTAGAATTTATCAGAGAACCTAAAGATAAAAATGTCTTTTACAAATGAAGTGAATATTTTTTGATAGCTGGGTATTATATTATTATTAACTGATAAAGTAAACTTTTACAATACTACATAATGAGATTTATTTGAGGATGATAATAAATGATAACATAAACAAATATTAAGCAGTAGGCACAGCAGTAGGTGGGCCAATAGGTGTATGTGCAAATTGAGTTATGTGCGTCTTTCCATTGCAAGTTATGTGTATAAGAGTTTGTGTCAATCTATTTTTATTTCTGAAGTTTCCGAGCATCTCATTTCCAGTAGAATTTTTTAAACTTAGTTTAACGCATAACCGTGAAATATTAAAAAACATTTACGCCCCAACTCAGAGTCACTAATGGTTACTTAAATCGCTCCTTAGAACAAAATCACAATATAGTATAGAATTTGTGTCCTAAGAAGCGATTTATGTAACTTTTAGTGACTCTGAGTTAGAGCGTTAGTCTCTATTTTGGTATTTAAACTTGCCTTGTTTGATTTTTAAACTTAAACCACGGTTTTTTTTTTCTATTATTTCCAGACGAGTTGCCGTACATGAACGTGCCGTTGCACACCATCGTGAAGCTGACGTCGTACGGCTACAAGTACAAGGTGGAGATGATCAAGCTACCCGTGGACTGCGTCGACACGCACCGTAAGCAGCCCAAGGTGAGCTACTACACAGAGTACACAATACAATCGCTTGTATCCATTTGTACTCGTATCATACATGATCATATATGATACATCTGACGGTGATTGTGGGTTGGAATATTAATGGGTTAAATACTCATTATTATTATCATTCCATGCAATCTTGCTTTGTTTAAAGAAAATTTATAAACAAATTTAAAAACTGACTAGTGGGTCCCGGTCGAGCGGCATTAATTTTGACTTTTAGGCGTTGTAAATATCTCTTTGGAATCTAACACGACAATGCTCGGAAAGGTTAATTACTATTCACTAATTTACTTACAATAAAAATAGGCTACCAATCTAACTGGCATGAGCCATATGCTAAATAATTTGAAAATCATTGCCTAAACTGAGATATAATCTAATGAAACCGTGTCATGATACTCACGATAAAGAAAAGTAATCTACGTAGTGAAAAGGCCTTCGAAGCCGATAAACTACAAAGTCCAAGGCAGGCCTAGCACGATTAGCAGTAGTTACTGAAGCCAAATATTTGCCGCTCGCATATTTGAACCGATAACAAATCTGCTCAAATATATCCAGATAGATGAATAGATACAATTAAGCTGTTTTGTTTCTTTGAGATTATTGTCCGTAAAATTGTTAAGTAATAGATTATCTTCAGTTATGGTACAATGGTAATAAAATACAGTTGTCTTGACGCGATTAATCTTAAAACTTAAAGCACGTTATTACCGAGCATTTTTACCAGTTGATTAATTCACACGGTAAGACCTTGATGGCGTAAACAATATTTGAAATGAATACGCGTTTCGGTCACATTATCGAAGAGTCAGCCCAAGAGATAATAATGCGGATTCCCCCTTCTTTTTCGATTGACTGACAGTGATGTCTTGTGTTACTGATGCAGTGAACGAATATACTACATTCCATCACGTGGCTTGTGTGTTCTTTATAACCGCCTTAAAAAAAGAAGGAGGTATTCAATTCGACTGTATTTTTTTTATGTTTGTTACCTCAGAACTTACGACTAGGTGGACCGATTTTGATGATTATTTTTTTAATCGAAAGCTCGTGCTTGTCGTGTGGTCACACTTAAATTGTAGCTAGATTTGACGTGTAGTTTTTGAGTTATTTTGAAGTCTGTTATTTTTTCTTGGTAAAATTTATATCAATCAGTTACGTTAAACATTCTGTAACCCATCGACCACAGAAACAATGAAACGCAAAGATTTCCTACTCATGTACTGCGTACTTCTATCGACTTACCAACTAATGACGAATTAATTATTTGCTTCCAGAACTGCTCGATCAACAGAAGCTCTGACGATGCGCTGGTGACGGTGCCGTCTCACTACGACACGCTGCCATCCAACTTGTGGCAGAACCAGACCGAGGCACAACTTTAGGCGTCATCCTGCGCCGGACCGCTGAGGTCTGGCGTGGGACCTTCTACCGCATCAGCATTACTAGGGCTTCGCCCCCAGATGTGACTGCCCACTGGCAACGTCCACGGTCCTGAAAAACCTTGGACTCGACGAAGTGACGTCATTTACCGATGGAGAAACACAGTTTCTATGACGAGTGAGTCTGTTCTGTTCGTATAGTTTCGTTTAAGTAAATCTATAACGTAGTCTTGCGAACAATCTTTTTACGTACAAACTACTTAGGTATAATTCGATAGAATTGTAACTCTTCCAATTATTAAGACTGAAGGCGACTTCAAAGGTGTCTATTCAACATGTCAATATGCTTAATACTTTTGCTTGTGTTCTTTTAATGTAAGTTAAAATAGTTCCATATGACTCGCGTTCATTCAGTGGACGGCGGACGCGATGAATTTATTGTTTAGTTTAAGATTTTGGTTTGGATTTTTCTTGTGGAATCAATGAAATTTTGTTTCTTAAAGTAAATTTTAGAATATGATTTTAATTACGTTTTATCGTTTATCGAAATATTTAGCCGTATTAGAGTTACATTCGTTTTAGTAAGTTTAACGAGTTTTTGTGTGCGCAGCGCAGCGTAATCGTTTAACTACCGTATATCGTATGCAATGAAGAGTTTCTCAAATAAGATGAAATATTAGATTTATGTACTTTAAGAGATAATTAAGAATAAAATGTAATTCACTTGCTTGACACTACACTGTGTGTATGAGTGTGAAACTCGAAATATAAATCTACAATTGTAAGGCAATCATAAAATAATTTTTAATTCTTGCTTTTAAACTTTGGTTTAAATTTACTTTTATTTAGTAATAATGTGAACATAAGTTATCTTTTTAAGTTTAAGTATGTTTACTGGTTTCAAATGTAACAACTCTATGACAACAATACCAAGCCGGGATCGACAGAGCAATGTTATGTTACTTATTCAAGGCTTGCGTTTATATTGCTAATTACCTATAACGAGATCTTGCCAACATTTTACTATATATACTGCCTTCATAGGTCGGCAAATTTTAAAAGGATAGAAGTGCATGTTATTGAAAAATCTAAAGTATGGGAAAAAAAAAACAAAAAAAGAGCGTGAATAACTATTTTCAATTTTCTTTGAAAAAGGCTTCGAAATGGTAAAAAAGGATTAAGATTTATAAAGATTTGAATAGGTATCTAAGTTGGTCTTGTGACAAAGTTAATAAACGATCGAAATGGACTACTACTCTACTTTAGTTCCCGCTCACTGAAAAGAAAGAAGTCAATTTTATACTTTTTCATAGATACCCAATTTCGCACTCGATGCTGATGCAAGCTTCCGAAGCGAAGCGAAGTAGGGCTGCTAACGTAAAAATTTATAGAAAAATTGGGTACAATCTCGTATAAGATTTGAACTAGGTATAACAGGAGCTAAATTTTCGTACTGTTTGCAGTCTAATATGAAATTTACTGATCTTTGTACAATTTGAAAAGTTGAAATGTACTTACGTTTTTAATGATATTGACACTTCAGTCTCAAAGCTGGGACTGAGTTTTATACGCAACACTAACATGACAGTCTTCAATGACAAAATAAAGGGCATACGTATAATTTCTGTATCCGATAAGTGTAATTAGTTATTTTTATATTAAATAGACAATGTAAAAGAATCAGTGTTTTATTTCTCAAATACCTACGTAGATAAGGGCTACCTGATTATCTGCTTAATGACCAGTACACACAATACCTTGTATTTTTGACCTAGGAAACACGTCCCATACCGTAAAAATGTCTTGAACATAATCAGGGACGTGTCAGAGAAGCATGTATTGTCCATTTTTTATACGTAATACTGATGTCGCAAATAAAACGGGCAGTTTCGACAACACACCTCCCACCTTGGCTAGGCGGTTGGGGGCTAATATGGCGGTCTGATTGAATGGTACTGCTGGCAGGTTGATTGGCTGGCGCAGAACTGACGTCACATCCGTAACACACGAGAATTACTTGGTAAATAATCTTAGCACTATCACAGAACAAATAATAATACTTATAAATAAGTAATGGCTGTCATTTAATAAGTAGTGGCTCTTGCTCCAACGCAATAAAGTGTAATTCAGAGCGCACAGCGCTAATCAATAACGCGTAATGAGTTACCTTCCTTTGTAATAACATTATCTTATCCTCTTTAGCAATGTTGTCTTTTTTGAAAGAATACAATTAATCTGAAAGTTTAGTGACATGTGTGATGACATGCGAAAGTTCTCATGGCGCCCGAGGGCCTCCGACATGGCTTAACGACTGTTATTTTACGATAACAACCGGAACCGACGGCTTTACGTGCCCTCCGAAGCACGGAAGCGCTCAAGAAAATTTTGCCACTAGCGGTCACCCATCCAACTACCGACCGCGCCCGCTGTTGCTTCGTTTAGGATCGACGCAAGCCGCCGGACTATGAGCGCTTCACTACTTATTTTACCTAGTAGGCACGGACCTGAAAAAAAGACAGACATAACCTCGTCTAATCGAGAGTGAAGCATAGCAATGGCGGCCGCTTAGCATGTGTGCGTAATTTTTGATTCGCGATTGAAGCAGTGAAGTGTCAATGTGTGCGTGTGTGTACTTGTACGAATAGAGAGTTGGTATTACTATGGGTGCTTCACTGAATTTGTTGTTGGGATTACGTCCGTCTTTTTTTTAGGTCCGTGCTAGTAGGTACTTAGTAGTTTACTTTACCAGGTGTGATTTATCTCTCTTGTTCTGGAAACGGCTAGATGCTGTTAGGTAAACGGTTTTTAGTTGGATGGGCGTTGTCTAATGGCAATAAGCATTAAATATAGCCCTTATAGCTAGGGTTGCCAACATTTCTTCAGCAAAATATAGTATTTTTCAGGCGAAGCTATGAAAAATATAGTACACTTCAAAAAAAAAAAAGTATTTTACGGAAAAAGCAAAAAGTAGACGAAGATATATTTGTTACTTATTTTTATAAAAACTATATTTATTTGCACTTCTTGCATTTTTTAACAATTTTTTATCTAATATAAAAGTGTCATATGTTTTATCACATTTAATGTTTAAATTAATGTAAATCAAAAGCTCATTTTTAATCAATGAAATATTACATCTGTTTCTTTCTCCTCGCTACTTCGAATTCATAACCGAAAATATCCTTTCTGTGAATGCAGAAGTGGCGGGTATAGAGAGCAGGAATGAAATTATTTTATATAAATTTGGTAAGTTATTTTCAGTATTTTTTAAAATATGCTGCCATTTTTGGCTTGTTGTTTTGTCAGTAAACTCACTACAATCTTTTACTTTTGCAAAGATTTCATTTAATATTGTTATTTCAGAGTAAAGTTCATCCATGTCGATACTCAATTTTTCTTTTAAATTTAGAACTTCTAATATCGCCTCATACTCATTAAATGAAACCTCCTGCTTTAAATTAATTTTTTGGATTTTGCATAACCAATTGCTTTCACTAAAATCAAACCATTTATTGAGATAATCTAAACATTTATCAATAAAAACCAAAAAATTCTTTTGAATTTCATAATTTTCTGTAGGGGATTTTGCTTCTAAGGATTGCAACATTTTTTTGGTTTCATAACCAAAAAAGGTATCTTTTTTACGTTGTTCTAGTGCAGATTTCAAAGTTGACATAATATTATACACATCTAAGACTGTGATATTATTGCCTTCAAGTTGTTTAACAGCTTTATGAAAGTTATGTAAAAAATGGCTGGTGAACTCTATTGAACATCTATTGAATATTCAAATATTGACAAAAACCAAACATGCGTTTGACTCTGTCAATTTGACATTGACAAGTTCGGAACGCAGTAAGATACGTTCGGATACACTACACGCTCAAAAGTTAATGAAAAGGCGCGTTCATAAATTTTTAAATTAAAAGATTGCTTTGTTACATTTCGATGTTGAAAATATAGTATTTTTGCGTACTATATGTTTCTTCAACAGTATATAGTACGCAGACCCGAAATATAGTACAATACTATATATTATAGTACGGTTGGCAACCCTACTTATAGCACACGTGCTCAGGAGTTATGTTCAGTAGAGTAGTTATTATCTCTGTGACAAACATACGCAACTTTCACGGCAGTCTATTTATGAAAATACAATATTTTGGTTACCTACATACCTGTAATTCATGATTATGATTGATTATTAGATAATGTCATGTGTTCTCAGACGAAAATTGTGTAATCAATCTCTATTCAGTATTGTAATTAGAAAATTCTTTACTCACCATTTCAATGACTGAGATTGATTAGGTACTGCCTGTACTCTGTACACATTGGTGTAGGATGTCTGGCTTCAAGCCATTAACGGCCCACTACCTCAGCACAGGTCTCTTTATTTCCTACTTTTCTGGCAAGCAAGCAGGATTCTGAAAAGGCTACTGAGCCTTCCAGCAAAGAAAAGGCTCAGTAGCCTTTTCAGAATCCTGCTTGTTCGGGAGGCTAGGAGTCGTCAAGCCTGCGTGCAATGCGATTTGTGAGCACCCTTGAAAAAAGCTTATAAACGTGGCTTAGAAGTGCAATGAGCCTGTAGTTTTAAATGGGATTAATCGCCACACGCTCCACGCTTCCTGTACTAGTGACGAGGTCATCGAACAGTTTTTGGAGCGCCACTTCCCAGTGCCCTCCTGGCATTTTAAGCTATTTGAGAGCTTCGAATCTCTAATCTCATACAGGCTTTTATTCTCTGTGTAGTGTCATGTCAATTTAGCTCGCTTGTCGCACTCCTCACTGGAGCTTCAGAGGAGGCTGCGTTTGTTGCGTTGCGTCCGTACAACATACCTCTCATGTTTCTCGGAACTTCGGGTGTCAACGAATATATGTATTGTGCCGGACTCGTAAGCTAACTTTGCCCAATAGACAGATTTCTGGCGAACTCTTTGGAGCCCTGCTTTCACTCAATCGTGTTTTTACGCGATTTGCGTTGTGTTTTAGCAAATCACGTCGCTTGCACTTGAAGATCTGTTTATTAGCCGTCGGTACTCCGCCATAATGGTTGGAGACTGCACTCATAGCTCCCGTCGATCCTTTATGAGACCGAGAGTTAGTCCCGAAAGAACTTGAGATCTAACAATGGGACCGGTCTTGAAATACTTCGATCCAATCCGCCGAAGGAGACCGGGGGGAAGGAGGAGGCACTAAACTAGGCAGATCAGTAGACATAACACACACACTTTAAGCTTTACATAAAATGCGGAATTTTTATGCGATGCTTGCCATCATCGAAACTCGTGACAATTAATTTCTAATATCCATGCACGTTCGAATAATGTGATGATGTTGGTGATAGATCACAACCTGCGCAGATTACCTATGCTGAAAAAGCAAAACACTAGTCAGGTGGATCCAACAATAACAATAACATAACAATGATAAAAGCTCCACACACATTATAGCCATACACTAAAATTCCCTTTGTAGCGGTATTGGGTGCTATTGACAACACACAAAGACAAAGACACACACCCAAACCTAGAAATAAAATTCAAACTCATCATTAAAATTTCTGCCTCACTGAGAATCGAACCCAGGACCCTTCGAACGACGTTCCGGCAAGATAACCATTACGCCACGAGGGTCGTCTTTCAAGACAAATCTGAATTTCTCGAAATAATCCTTGGAGATGTTTCATTAATAAGTTTCCTTAAGACCAATTATGCTTATGTTGTCTAATTAACTGCGATTACTTAATAAGTATTTTGATAAAGAAAAATTGGTCTAGTGGCACTAGTTCGTTTGGTTCGGGGCACCGAACTAATGGCGTTTATTCCCACTTGTCCTGTTGAGTAGTCCTGTTGACAGGACTAGTGGTAAAAAAATTCTCACTAGTCCTGTTAACAGAACTAGTGGGAATTTTTTTTCCCATTAGTCCTGTTAATATAACTCAGAGGCACTTTTACTGTTTATTGAATTTTAAAAACAAATGACAACCGTCAAAACAAACGACAATCGTCAAAATAAAATGACGACTGTCACAACAAATGATTCGTTTATTCCCACTTGTCCTGTTGAGTAGTCGTGTTGACAGGCCTAGTGGGAAAAAATCCCACTAGTTTTGTTCTGTAATTTAGAAGACTATGCTTGACACCCGATTTTATTACCTTTATTTAGGTAAGTATTCAATTTTATTCCCTCTATTTATTTATTAGTTTAGCCTTATTGGGTGGCAATACTAACCCCAATTCCACGCTAGATGGGTGACGTAAGAGGCGACTTAATCCGGCCCGCTGGTGGTAGGGCCCCTCAGAGATTATATTGGTAATATTGATTTAAATCTATATAGACGAAATTGAGTTAGAAATACAAAAATCATTTATTCGGGTGAATTTCCCAAGTGCATTTTTGAGACGGCGAGGTTGAAAATTAATGTGTGGAGGTAAGCTACAATTATGCATAATTTTATATAGGTAGTTTAAATAGTGATCTACACGATAGTAAAGTATTCAGAGGTATTTAATAAATAGATTCTTGATAAAAAAATATCTAAGACCTAAAATCTAATTCCGGTGTACTGTCCGAACTCCATTTATTTACATATTTTATTAATTTAATTTTTTTTGGTAAATAAATTTCATTGAAAAGGAATGTTTTTTAGAAATACATTAGATAACACAACTAATATATATTTACGGAGCAATTTAAGATAGTGCAACAGCTCTTAAAACATCTCTTAAAAATGTCCTACAAAAAAAAGCAATACCGCTGGCGCATTTTGTATACTTCATTACTTGTTACAACACGATTTGGAAGACACCTTACTGGCTCTCCCCGCACCGTTCAGTTGTGCTCTTGCAAACTGCGTGTTAGGATAAGCGACTTGCTGCGTAATTTTCCTGTCAAACACGTAAGTACTCACTGCGGTGGCGCAGGAATACAAAATCATCCAATTCCGATGTCATGTATATTAGTAAAAGTACAAAGCAGATTATTAAGAAATTTTATGGAGGCTTCCATTAAAGGTTTTCAGCCATAATTGTGAAATAAAATTTAACCTGTGAATAACGGTGTTCTTTAAAATTCAAGTTTTGACTCTAATTCTAAGTCCGGTGGCCTAATCTCGGTGGCTCCGGTGGCAAACCAAAGCGCATAGGGACGTGTATAGACCAGTGCCGATAATTTTTGAAACGAAAAAAAATAATCGTAGGATGAAACCTGGATACCACTCTGTAGGTTTGACCATTTCTTCGCATTTCGAGTGCCCTGGCAATCTCCGTTGGGGCTAAGTCAGACATAATTCAGTCCTCAACTCTAGAAAGATACGCGATTAAAAAAAACTAACAAAAAACAGTATTTCAATGAAATTTTAAATCAAACTCAGAAGGAAGAAATACTCGAAGTTCGCTCCAGATAAGGTATATTTGAATAAAATTAAAACAATTGCATAAAATGTGATGTTCAGTTGTTTTCTTCATTTGAAAATATTTCTTTTTAAATTAAATGACGTATAAACCAGCCAGCAACCTTATATGATACTGATATCAAACCTTTATTTTATGTTCCGCTAAATATGCCGGTGTGTGTATGATCGTGCCTTTATTATTTCTCATTGGCATAATCAATTTCGGTGGATCAGATTCTAATTCCAGTGGTCCTAATTTTGGTGGCATTTGGTAATGTAATTTCAAAATATCTCCGGAACTAATAATTTTTTTTCGATCTCTACTATGTGACGAATTATTACTACTATTTACATATTATTTATGCCAAATAAAATGTATTAGAAACAGCAGGTTTAAATTTAATCAATTTCGGTGGCTCCGATTTTAATTCCGGTGGTCTTTTAATAATTTCGGTGGCATTTGATAATTTCAAATGGAAATATCTCATGAACTAACATAAATTTTTCGATCTCTAGTATATGATTAAGTAGTACTAATATTTACCTATTATTTAAGCCAAAAAATTTTGTCAGAAACAGCAAATTTAAATTCGCCACTGTAATTAGGCAAAATTCGTGTTTGTTGAAATTGACCCATTCATTCGTCATTTGTTTTGACGGTTGTCATTTGTTTTTAAATATTCAATAAGCAGTAAGTGCCTCTGAGTTATATTAACAGGACTAGTGGGATAAAAAAATTCCCACTAGTTCTGTTAACAGGACTACTCAACAGGACAAGTGGGAATAAACGACTAATCGTGTATGGCCTCCATAATGCAGCTTTTTAGTGGCAGTAGTTCGGTTAACGACGCGGTTTGCTTCGTCATTCGTTATGTGTATCGCGAAGGACTGGCATGTGCCCCGTTAGCACTCGCGAAGGATTTCGTTGCCACATTCGTAAATCGCTCTTAAAACATTTAAAACACAAGTAGATCATTTCTTGGTTTATTATGTTGCTCTCCTTACTCTACATTCAAATAACTGATTGATTTTTCATACTTACCTGTATAAAAAAGTCATTAATTTTCGGCAAACCTATATTTAAGTGAAGTGGCCTTAAACTAGGTGGTAGGCAGCTCAGGGTATCTGATACATATTATTAACCTTTCGAGTCTTTCGACGGCCGTCAAGATTGCGAGATCTGATTCACATTTCTCATAATATTGCAATCTCTAGTTGTAGTCAAAGTCATAGCCGTAGGCAACGAGAGCACGTACCGAGTATCGGTACTGCACAGCTGCTGCTCATATCGGTCGATCGGTCCCATTCATGAGGTGAGAGGCTCGACCGTGGCTTACTTGACAGATGCTCGGTCTTCGGCCCACGACACGCCGCGACCCGCTCCCGCCGACCCCAAGCAATACACGCCGCATTATAACGTATTGTCATACAAATCGCACAGACGTACACACGTGTTAATACCTTAATACGACGTTACAAAAAAGTTATTTTTAACCGCAAATTGTGTTTGGATGTTTTTGTCGATGGATGGTTTTTGTGGTCGTGTTTGACTCATAATGTGAAGTTGATGACAGTGCCGTGATACCAAAGTAAGTTTGTACAAAACTATGTTTATTTGGGGGTACTTACATTACGTACTACTTAATCTGCTCCTGAAATCTGCGATATAGATTTTAAGATTCTGGTATAACATTAACAAGAACCTATTTATATTTGTCACAATATATTGCACAAGAATTAAAAACAAATGGCACAGAATGATTTCATGAAGGTTCTATCTACTAATTATCCTACTTACCTTATACCTACTAGGTACCTGGGTGTTATTTTATGCCTGGAAAGATACAATGCACGCAGTCCTATGCTACATCACACCTATTTTCAATGTGAATCGCTTTGTTTAAATCGAAGGAGTTTGAATGCCAATGCGATGTTTAATCGAGACTTTAACCATGATAAATAGTTTACCTAGGTCGTAACGGTAACCACTTGTTATTTCACTTTTGCTTATCTTAGAATGATGGATGATAAATATGTTCATAAGTATAAGCAACTGTTAAATAACCGTGACGAACCTTGAATAATATGAAAACCGGATATTGAATAGCTCCGAAAACAGAGGAAATTAACACAACCAGATCATTATTTGTTTATGTAAATAAAGCTAGTCCAACATTTCCTTTTCTGCGCTGCAGTATTATTATAATAAAACTAGCTGACCGGCCAAACGTTGTTCTGCCAAAAATTTTTTAGAGGTAGGAGGATGAAAAATAGATGTCCGATTCTGAACCCTAGCCGATATGCACGCAAAGATTCACGAAAATCGGTCGAGCCGTTTCGGAGGAGTTCAACTTCTAACACTTTGACACGAGAATTTTATATATTATTCTAGGTATCTAACGAGAGTGCCTAGATATTTTCTGTCACCTCAATCCATGTGTCTTACATCGGTCAAATGTAATTGAAATAAAATAACCCTGGTTCTTGTCTGCACAGCCTGCACTCTACACGTTGAATTCAGATGAAAAAATCCTCAGCATACTGTATCGTCATCATAGCAACTTGTAACTTCTGACTGCTGGGCTCGCGAGTCGGAGGATTAAATCAGACTTTTTGTTCCATTCCATCATATCAGATTTTTGTTGGTCCACTGGGGTAAAGCTCCTCAAACTGGCAGCCCAGATAATTTATTTGTGATAATGTCGTACATGATTTTCACCCAGGTCTTCCTATGCGAGGGCCTGGGAGACCTGCAGCCTTACTTCCGAAACCGATTCGAATTTGATTTTGTAATCGAGACTTACGTATTTATAAAAACAATTTAAGAGTATTGTTATCGCTATTTGTAATTTAAAAATAAGGCTGGCATCAAATGTAAATAATTTAAATATAAATTGTCATTTAATGCCAAAACTACTTTCTGTTTACTACCTACTTAACCTATTATTATATGCCTCCAGAAAACATGAAGCATTGTTAAGAAGAAGAAGCTGTGTGTACTTATCTGTGGTTCCTTTGATTGTCTGTGCCCAACTACAGACAAAGCTTAGTTTATACTTTAGCCGTCAGAGGTCGCCAGCAAGTGAGCGGGATTTCTTGAAATAACCGCCATCTTATTTTCATAGCGTTGTGTACAACCGCCAAAGGCGGTCGAACATTTTAAAATATTTAGCCCAAAGAGTGTTATACTTTGAAAATTGTTCATAACGATCATCGTTATTTAAATTTATATAGTTTTATTAAGTTTTAATATGAATCCCGCTTCGAATAGTCATGTTAATATTTGTGACATCGGCAACAATTCGCCTATAGCCGAAAAAGAATCTACGTCTGAGGAAAATGCTTCGATCTCAGAAAATTCGTCTTCAGACGATGAAGAACAGAAGAGTCCTCCACAGAAAAATCAAAAACGAGATCCAGAGGTAATGAGTGACCCCCGTATCGATGCTTTGATAAACCAGGTCAGTGCACTTACAAATATTATTATGCATCAACAGTATGCGCCATTTAATATGACAAATACTGACAAAACTGTCGAACAATCTAATAATTCTAATGAGATTCAGACAGATTTTTTGGTAAATCCTGGCTCTAGCAAATCAAAACCTCTTGAATTGGGTACATGTAAAACTGATTTTCTTGATTCTAAATTTATTAAACCAGCTAATAAAGAAAGGTTGAAACAATTAATTGATCTTCAGCATTTTAACTCTCCGACTTGGCAACACGTTCGTTATAGCAAAGTTTTGAACGAGATGATTGAGCAGCCTGGTTTCTGTAATTTGAAAATCAATGATGAATTGTGCTGCCTTAATAAAGGGAAAGATTTTCTAGCGCCTACGGAGCTAGTCACGGCTGCACTTACAAATGCGTTATTACAACAAAAAGAATTACTGAAGGCAGGATTACAAAGTATCGTTGATTGGAGTTATAGTAAGCCGACCGAACTAAATCCTGATAATTTGTTCGATAAAATTTCGGAAGCTTTTGGTAAAGCGTCCCCGTCATACAAAGTGTCTGAACAGGCTTTACAAATTGTTTGTGGTAAAAGGGCTGACTGCATTGATCATAGACGTCGCAGATTGATACTCGAAATTCCTGACAAAAATATCCAATCTGCTCTCTGCAATATACCTCCTAGTGAGGAATTTTTATTTGACAAACCTGCTCTGACATCATTCATTCATTCGATCGGGGGTCCACATTTCTGGCTATCACAATCACATAAGAGAGATGAGCCAAATTTGAAAAGGAAATATAATGAGCCAATACCTTCGACGTCTAAACCTAATATACAAAATAAAAATAGATATTATGAACCACCTTACAAGAAGCAACAGACCAAGCAGTTTAACAACAACAAAAACAGTAATTTTAAAAATAGTTCCTTTCGTAACTCCTCCCAAGGCGGTAGAAAAAAATGACTATCCGAGACAATTCAAAGGGGGTCAATTAGCAAATTACAGCCACCGATGGCAAACACTTGGCGCCACCAAATTCATAATGACGGCAATTTGCGGTTGTCGAATACCTCTATTCAAAAAACCTCCTTTGATCGTACCTTCAAGACAAGTTATGGAACAGTATGCGACACGGGCTTCAACAGCCATGACTCAAGCGATCCAAAAAATGTTGCAACAACATGTGTTACGAACAGTTGCGGTAAAAACACCAAGTTTCATATCCAAGCTCTTTCTGCGGAAGAAAAGCGATGGAACAATGCGTCCAATATTCGATCTCCGAGAACTGAATATGTTCGTGAAAACGAAACGCTTTCGGCTAATTTCTCATGCCTCAGTTCCAGATTTTCTCCAACCGGAGGACTGGATGATCAAAATAGATATTTCGCAAGCATATTTCCATATCCCTGTAGCAAAAGCCCATCGGGTGTTTTTACGGATAAGCTACCTTGGCCAATTATACGAGATGAGAGTTCTGCCATTCGGTTTGGCTTCAGCTCCCCACCTATTCTCGTCAGTAACATGCTGGGTCGCAGAGACCTTGCGTGCGAGGGGATGTCGGGTTCTAGTCTATCTGGACGACTTCCTCATGGTCCACCAGGACCCATCCAAGTTAAGTTCTCAAGCTGCGGAAGCTGTGAGGCTCTTGGAGCATTTGGGCTGGCAAGTAAATCGGCAGAAATCAAGTCTGACTCCGACCAAAGATTTAGAATACCTCGGAATTCGCTGGCGGACGGTAAACAATACAATGTCGTTACCGAGAAAAGGACAAGACAAAATCAACAGTTCCATCGATCAACATTTACAGAACAATCACATATGTCTACGCCAACTGCAAAGCCTACTGGGCCAGTTAAACTTTGCCAATTTCGTAATACCACGGGGAAGGTTACACTGCCGCAACCTACAAATTTACTTGCGTCGTTTCAAGAAGAAACGACCTCGCCAAAAACAGCCCATCCCCCAACTAGTTCGCCAGGAACTGATGTGGTGGCGCGGAGCCACAAATCAGACAGTGGCAATTCACAAAAAACCTGCGTCACATTTCTTAGCAACGGACGCTTCAGACATCGGTTGGGGGGCACAACTAGATGGCATTCTAGTTTCAGGCCTGTGGTCTGCCCAGAAAAAAAAAATGGCACAGCAACAAAAAGGAACTGTTTGCAGTGCTAGCAGCCATAAAGTCAAATCTAAATATATTAAAAAACTCGCATGTTTTGATTCAGTCCGACAACCGAACTCTCATTGCATACATACGAAAGGAGGGGGGCACAAGATCACTGGAGTTACTGGCCTTGACATTCCAATTATTAAATCTGACAGACTCGTTCAACATAGAACTGTCGGCATATTACCTACCGGGGAGATACAACATAATAGCGGACCGACTATCACGGGGGAAACCACTAGCAGAGTGGCATCTCTTGCCCCAAGTGACGGAGAAAGTATTCCAGAAATGGGGACGGCCAGAAATAGACCTGTTTGCGTCTCGAGAGACTGCTGTAGTAGAAAGTTACGTGTCGATGGACTGCAGGGATCCATCGGCAGAATTCATAGATGCCTTCAGCAGACCGTGGAGGTACCGACTTGCATGGGTGTTCCCTCCTCCGAATCTACTCCCCAGGGTGCTAGCGCACCTGAATCGGTCAGTCGGAACATACTTGATAGTGGCACCAGATTGGCCGAAAGTTTTCTGGCTACAAGATCTAAAAGCTCGTGCACAGGACTATCCCTTCGAAATTCAGAATCTGCAGGAGAATCTAATAGACATGACGACGTCACAGCCTCCACCGCAAATAGAGACTCTGACCTTGACAATTTGGAAAATTGGGGGTGGGGTGCACAGATAAAAGATTGGTCGACCCAAGAAAAGGAGTTATTAAAAAATAGTTGGCGGCGATCCACTCTAACTACATACCTCCCGGCAATCAGGAGATGGCTGTCCTGGTGTTCCATCTCCAGGGTTAATCCTAAAATGCCTCAACCTGCTGATGTGGCCAAATTTTTGATATTTCTCTGCCTTGAAGAGAAATTGTCTTATAGTACTATCCTAGTGCACAAGTCGGCTGTCGGGGCTTTCTGTGGCGCACATGTAGAACAAAATATATTTTCAAATTTTATTGTAAAACATGCTCTTAAAGCAATTGGAATAACAAAGCCTAAAACAGTAAAATGCCCATTTATATGGAATCCAAATATCGTTTTAGACTGGATATCATCCAATCCACCTAAAGATTCACTTTTCGAAATTTCACGTAGATCAGCTACAGTATTACTCCTAGCTTCTGGACGTAGAGTTCATGATCTCACGTTGCTCAATGTAGCTAAAGAAATTTTTTTCGATACTGGTAAACATATTTTTCTTATCCCATCTTTCGGATCTAAAACAGATACACATTCTCATCGACAGTCTTCATGGATGCTCTCAGAACATGAAAATAAAAATATCTGTCCAGTATCTTTAGTCCGGACACTCATACAAAAAATGTCTCAAAGAAGGTCGGAAACTAACCAGTTAAACAGTCTTTTTCTTACGGTGTGCGGAGCCCCTAAACAGGCATCTCGTGTTGTCATTGGAAATTGGGTACGCTCAGTCTTAAAAGGTAGCGGCATTGACGCTACACCAGGTAGCTGCAGATCTGCAGTGGCTTCGTTGAGATGGTTGGAAAATCAGCCAATAGATGAAATACTTTCTAGGGGTAATTGGAAGTCATCTAAGACCTTCTACAAATATTATTGTCGTATGGTTAAAATACCAAAAGATAATCGAAACTCATTTTTTAAAACCTTTAATGCATCTTAATTATTCGCTGTTAAACGATAATGTTCTGTTTTATTTACTTGAGTTAAAGTTTATTTTATGTTTTCTGTTCTTTTTCGTTTCGTGATTGCATTTATTGATTTCATTGATTTAAACCTTACTTTAAGGATTTAATGTACATATTAATAACAAATTATAATATTTACAGTATTGCATGTGTAATTGCTTATTAATTAACCTATGTTTATAATCATCATAGCGTTGTGTCTATAATAACACCAGCAGATAACAAACACGTCTTCTTAACAATGCTTCATGTTTTCTGGAGGCATATAATATGACGGTTTTACAAAACAATAAAACCGATATTATGTGCCGAAAAGGAAAACATGAAGCATTGACGGAAGTTCTTCCTGGTGATGATGAAGACTATGAAAATAAGATGGCGGTTATTTCAAGAAATCCCGCTCACTTGCTGGCGACCTCTGACGGCTAAAGTATAAACTAAGCTTTGTCTGTAGTTGGGCACAGACAATCAAAGGAACCACAGATAAGTACACACAGCTTCTTCTTCTTAACAATGCTTCATGTTTTCCTTTTCGGCACATAATATCGGTTTTATTGTTTTGTAAAACCGTCATATTAAATAATTGTTTACCAGAACTATTAATTAAATATGCGAACTATGCGAAAAGTCAAAAAACGAACTTGGTACCACAAGGCCATCACTGCTTTGATCACTGACATAGCTAATTAAATTAAGCATAATTAATTGTTTACCTGCGATGTAAATAAATACAAAGATTTTCACAAGATAAAAGGTTTTGCTGTTTTCGTTGCCATAAAAGTCTCATCGTCTCATTTGATTATGATCGTCCAACATAATTTTTGTTCTGGTCTTTTGAGTTTCCATTGTTACGTGGGAACAGTGGGAACATGATTTAATAAACATGGATTTGATCCGTTTGTTAATGAGTATTTTTGTTTTATTTATTAGGAGGTATTTATACGTCTTCACGGCATTATGCGCTATAAATTACAGAAACTGATTCTTACGCTTTGCTTTTATATATTTATTTAAATCATGCCAGTCGAGTGAAACAGCTAGTTATTATAAGTGAATCGGGCAAGTTGCGAACACGAGATGTTTTAGGTCAAACCGCCTGTTGTACCTTACCTACTCGTAAGCACTTTTAATCCAATCAATCAATTTCTCAACATCCGGTTACATAATGTAGACATCAGGTGACAAATTGACAATACACCATGCGTGTATGGATCTACAATACAATTACAATAATTACTTAGGCAGACATCTGACGATGCTGTAGCCTAGTTAGTTGGTGGCGACCCTGCCTGCGAAGCGAGGGGTCCCGGGTTCGATTCACGGTCGGGGCAGATATTTATGTGACAGATAAATATTCGTACTCGGGTCATGGGTGTTATTGTGATGTGTTATATGTGTCGTCCATGCCACCCGCGACACAAGTAAAAACCTACTGCGGGGTATGAGTGTGTAAGCATTTATTTTTTTTATTTTTTTTTATATACTATATACCTACTTATGATGAATTTAAAAACTATCATGGCTATGAATAAATAGTCGATGAACAACTACAATAACTATAGAACTTAGACAATAGAACTCTACATTTCGCGTGACCTGTCTTACACTTGGCCGGAGAAATAGATTTTTGGATTTGGACAGTCACGAAGCGAGGGCGAGTTATACAATACTGGATAAAGGCTAGCTAGGTTTACGGTTCCTAACTACCTACAAATAAAATAAATTTGTATTTTTTTTAAGATTTGTTGAGGAGTTTCTTTACGGCGTTTCTTCTCCTTGACAAAGCACCTTGTGAAACGCTGGTCGATTAAAAAAATGACGTGCATAAGTGTATCAGTGATACGTACATTAATAAATTATTTTGAATTTTGAATATTTGAGAAAAAAAATGTTGTTGCGTATGTAAGCTACATACTTATATAAAGTTTTAAACGTTTCTACTTAAGTAGGTGGGTACTTAGTTAGGTATGTTAATTTATTTTGCTCATTTTTATAGGCATATTAACAATTTTTATTAAGTTCTAAACTGAGACATAATTGCCCTTGAGAGCATTTATTTCGATGGTTACCTATCTACTGATCAAAACAACATCAGTTCGCTAATATTTGCGTTCATTTACATTATGAATCAGTGGAATCACACATAATTACATCATTTAGGTACCACAGCCCTGACGTACGCAATTTCCTCTACCTTTATGAAGACTGAAGATATTGAATATCTACTTTGAAGTATTTATAATAGGTATTTTTATTTCTTGCCGTGAACCGTGACGTCTAATTTTGTACTAGTTAGGTATAAAATCGAGGATCATCTTTTTTTTAGCAATACAAACATTCATCCACATAAGAGCTCTTACACACGAGCAGCACGTCGTCAGCGGCAGAGGCAACTGCAGCCGTCGACATGAGTCGACAGCCGACATGAGTCGACAGCCGACATGAGTCGACAGCCGACAGCAGCGTTCGTCATGTTGACGGCAGCCGTCGAGTGTCGACCTATACAGCATCCGTTCATTTTGGACCAACCGACTGCAAATAGTACAAGAGAGCGCTAGGGTGGCCGGTATATAAAACTGAGTTCTAGTGACGATATTGACGTTGAATTGCTAATTGAAGCATTAATGAAATATAATTGTATTTGGAATTATAATTGCAAGAATACAACATTAAAATTATAAAAAAACGAGTAACCGCCCTCGCTTTGCTTCGGTTTTCTTATTTTTTTACAACTTATTGGAGTTTTATTAAGGATCCCTATTTTGTTAAATATAATATAGCCTATGTTACTCGGGGATAGTGTAGCTTCCCAACGGTGAAAGAATTTTTTAAATCGGTTCAGTAGTTTCGGAGCCTATTCAATGCAAACAAAAAATCAAATCTTTCCTCTTTATATATTAGTATAGATAAGAGTAATAACAGCGTTTTTTCTACGAAATCCATTTTGCAACTGGCTCCTATACTAAGAGAGCGGTCGACAATCGACATCTACCGCTGATATTCAAAGTTGAAATGTCGGCGGCTGCTGTCAACATGACAACATGATGAATATTATATTTCACCTACTACATTTTTACCTGGTAACTGAATCTACCATCCGTCTTATTATTAATTTTCTGCTCTGCCTGCTGCTGCCGTGTGCATCGCATGCCGCTGCCCTCATTTTACGCTTTATGTAATTAATTTTTACTTGTTTGTTTTGCACCGTCTCAAAATTATTTATTTACTGTTAATTTAGGATCTTAATTTATAATGCTAAATGATTTATTTTATTTTTCGCTCTTCAGTTGTATTTTTTGCGTTGGTTTAATGTTTTGTTATAAAGTAATTATTATATCATTATAAAAAATTACAATCGAATGATATACCCTGGGACTATAGATAACATGGACACAATACAAAAATGGTCATTCCGTTATGACGTCATCGATCTTCAGGTACTTCTACAAAGTCTGTGATCCAGACAGAGTAATACATCCATGGTCTGTCAGGCCGTAAAATGGTCAGTTAAATGTTGCCAGTAGCAATTAAAACTAATTTGAATTCCTTTTTGTTTTTACCGTACTGCCAGAAAGGGTTGTATTCAGTTGTTTCAGATTATTGTCTTTTCTCAGAATGTTGAACGAGCAAGATTTGATGGTGGCACGCGCCTTGGCTGCGGAATCCAGGGAAAGTTCACCAGGGGGGTCCCCAGGACCTCTACGAAAGACACCCCTTACGAAAATTGCAGACAGACTGAATACTTTCAGGTATCCAATTATTATACATAACATTAGTTATAAAGTAAACCAACTGATAACTACTTGTAAAAAATGTAATACAAAAAATGTATCTCATACCTTGAATTAATATTTTTACGTTACGTTATTAGCCGTCATAACATAATGATGAGCTGCTGCAAAAACATTTATGAGCTGCAAACAAGAAGCTTAAAGTAATCTGGAAGCCACACTTCGAAGAAGTACCTGAAGACGGATCACATGAGTGGATGAATATCTTGGCCCTTTCGTTAATTGAAGTTATACACCGACACTCTACGAGTGGTTACGAGTCTTAACGTCAACGTCAATCATGCATAAATGATTGGTCGAAAGTATTCATCCAATGTCACGTGATCCGTCTTCAGGTACCTTTTCGAAGCGTATCCTCCAAGTTACTATTAGCTTCTTGGTTGCAAAAATGCCAAGGATATTATAGTTTAACTGGATTGCAATCTTATTGAAGATGGATGACGTAACATTGAATGACGTAACGTTACCAGTTTCGACCAATCACAGACCGGTTTGAGGTTGTCCTTCATAATTTTATAGTGTCCTGTCCATATTTACCAATTATATTTTAAATGGATAAGGTTCTTCAAAATATTTTTATTGATATTTTTTTTCTGGTAGTAAAGAAGTTTAATATCGGAATAACACGTTTTATTATAATTTCTTCAAAATTATCTTTATTTAATGAAAATTGATGTTTTTGTATGATTATTTTTGTATAAGGTGTTAATGAAATGATACATTATTATATATTACGGTAGGTACATTTCTTTTATTTTAAGTAAACCGCATTTATTGAAATATTTGAACATAATCGAATTATATATCCTGGGAATAGTCCCAGGATATATAATTCATAGGTAACATGGACACCATGGAAAAATGGTCATTCAATGTTACGTCATTCGTCTTCAGCTACCTCTGCGAAGATTGCTATCCAGTTATAGGTACCTATCACTGTAAGATGCTAAATGCTAATGTCAAAATCAAAATGTCACTAAATGTCGTTGTCATACACATATGTCAACTCATTAACTGTCATTTATGTATAGTTTTAGCTGTCAGGCCTGTCATCTTTATGTCAGTCTTGAAGTTTAGTTTACCGAATTTACCGATTGAGGTTATAAACATTTGTTTAACAATAACAATTATTTTAAAGTTAAGTTTCTAGTTTTGATGACTAAGAACTTTCATTATAATACTTTATAAGATGAACAAAAGCGTGAATAGTGTTATGTATAATTGTGTTGTTGTGTGAACATGGAACATAAAGCGAGACATAAACACCCGTCTACAAGCAAGGATAGTGGCGATGAAGAGGAAAGGTAGGGGGTTTACGCCTTTAATTTTATTAGCTAGCCTGTTACTACTTTGTTCTTATAAATAAGAGTGAAGATTCTGTCTTGTTGCTCCAGTAAATAGTTCAGGGGTTTGTGGTTGAAGTATTCATACTGTTCGTTTTAATATTTTTCCGAAATGTTTTCCTTCACAAATTAACTTTTAAATTATTGAAAATGCGCTCATAACTTACCAAAAATTAATGCTGTGTGAGGTTCGAATTTTAATGTTTGAATCACTAGAATTATTGTATCTCTTATGTGTGGTGCTTCAGATAATACTGATTTGGTTCATTTTTCTGATTTTTTTTTTAAATATTCCGCCTAAAATTTATGATTTCCCTTTAAAAATTGTTAGTAAAACCCCTCAATTTGAAATCTAACATGACTTCTAGTTTACACCCAATAGAGATTGCATTTCTTCTGTTTAAAATTTACTAATTATACCAAAATTGTACCAAATACCTACATTAAAATTGTTTATAAATTGTTCTGTACTTACAAAGTTCAAGTAAGACATTACTTACTAATTTCAAAATAATGAAAAAGTTTTACAACAATAATAAGTAAAAATGCAAAGTAATTTACTTGGTAAGGAAGTAATAAATATGTTTTATTCCATATTTGAATTAATATTTTCTTGCAAAATCAAAATCAGACTGTAATAAAATTTGAGATTTGCAAGAATTTTTTATTGACAGATTGTAAAAGATTTAAGGGCATAGTTTACTGTACTGCTGAAGTGAATTGGTTACTTCATTTCATACAACTTTCATACAATCATGGAAAAGTTCCCTGCTTTGTTTCTGGCCATAAATGTGTAATAGTGACATATTTCTGGCAACAAACCAGTAGGTTTATCAGTTAACTTCGTTACAAAAAAATGCAGGTATTTCTAATGTTTTCATTTACATATGCAATATGCAAACATGATTGGCACAATTTGGAATACCAAAGTGCTTCCAGGACACACCCAGAAAACAGAAATTCAAAGTCATCATAAAATTTTCCGCCTCGGTGGAAATCAAACCCAGGGCCCTTGGCTTAAGCCAGGTGGGTCATCCATTGCAGGCCAGTTCTTAGGGATCTTGCCTGCCTGACAAGCAAAATACCATTGTTACCAGGACATAATTATGTACATTTCTGTGACAGGTAAGACTGGTTTATGACCTGATCTTTAGAGGGTGCCATATCCAATTTAATTAGATCTCACCTAGCCTGGGTGATGAAAACCCTACTCATGATACCACATTACCAGGGTAAATGAAATGAAGTGAAAACACTTTATTTCACTTAAAAAAAGATACAATAGGTAGGCAGGCTAAATGCTAACACAGCATTTTCTTCCAACCATCCAACCAATGATACACCCTGCTGAACAACAATTGTGGTAAGCTGCTCCTCTTGTTGGAGTTTGCTGGGCTTTGTACCATCTAGTTTAATAGCTAGAAAACGATTAAGAGTTCCACTTCATTTGAAATCATTACTGGTGCCCATGTATTTAAGCAATATTTTTTGTATGAGTAGGTACCTATAAGCAATGCCGAAAAGTTACCAAAGAACAAGCAGATGATGAATCTGTTTTATCCCTGTTTCTCCCATTTACAACCGAAATACAAAATTTCTTTCGTGTACGAAAGTGTTAGGTTATCAAGTTGGTGTTCATCAGAGCTATTTTCGAAATACAATGGAATATTTTCAATGACAATCGAAAGTTTTATTTCTCATGGACCACAGTATTCTCTGTAACAAATGTACAAAGTAAACACCCATGGAGTACATTTAATCGGTTACTAAAATAAATATAAACATCAAGACAGCACAGATCAGGAGTCACTGCATTACCAAACATGAAGTTCATAATGCAACAGATTCTTACGCGGCTGCCGACGAACGTTACTGTCGTGATTCGCATGCGCGTCTCTTGAACTCCGAAGGTCCGAGATTCAAACTTCCGCGCAAACTCACCTCATCCCAGCGATACCGCTCAAGCACTGCACATGCCCTTGGTAATCAATAAATCATGTCTCAGCCCTTTCGATGTGTATCAGCCCTTGAATTGCAACTGTGAAATAAACAAAAACGGGCATAAACATTGCACTTTCAACCGTTTTCTAGTGGAAATTGTCGTGTGATGTGACTGAAAACTGATGTGGCCTATTGGAGACAACTCGAGAGCTTTCTTCGTAATTGTAGCGATTGTTTTCGCAAAATGGATAGCCTTACAGTAATGTGTATGGTAAATGAAGTGACAGCGACCAAATTCAAAGTGGGACGAATGGATCAGTATTATGTAGACATCACCCACATTAACAATCCAGATAGTTTTTATGTTCGACCCGTTAGGTTTCGGCATTTTCTGTCCAAGTTAGAAGCACCGGGAGAACATATCACCAAAGACTCCGATATCGAAGAAGGAAATATTATAATATACGCATCGGAAGTGTTGAAAAGAAAAGTGCGCGGAAAAATCCTCGCCATGGAAGTGACTGATATCATGAAATGCAAGATTTATGCCATTGATGAAGGATTATTTGAAACTGTTATATGGTATGAAGACAATATGTGGTATCCATTGCAATCGATAGAAATGCCATCGCTAATAACACATTGCAAGCTAGCTTTCAACCGAGCACCGAGCAAAAAGTGGAGTGCAGCTGCTATACAGGCATTCAAAGATTACACGGCTCACACTGCAGTCCGGATAATGCTCCGAGAAATAACACTGGACACTGCTATTGTCGAAGTAACTGATCCTCCATATATTGTAATCCACCTTTCAAGGCTTCCCAGGCTTTATTAGATATGTAGCTATCGACAAGGAATAATTATGTAGATAGGATGACAATATCATTTTAAAATTCATACAAATTTTTCATTAAAATCATATTTATCATGGCCAAATGTATTTAATTATTTGGAAGGTTTTTGTGACTTACTATGAGAGAGAGAAATGACTTAACATGTTATGGTAATAATCAATAAGGCCTAAGGCTTCAAATTTATAATTGAAATAGAAAATTACACACCATCATAGTAGAACATCATTATTAGCATTAGCAGAAATATTACTAAATAAATAATAAAATGTACCATTACGAAAGTTTAGAATATGAAATATTTAAATTGTTCTTAATGAAGTCAGAGAATGCCGACGATTGACAAAAAATTACATTACAATATTTCTCCAAGAAGTCAGACATCCTCACATTATATTAATTATGTATATTGTAAATTATAATACTCTATATCATTTTACTCTCATAATATTTCAAAGATACTTTATTTTTTTGAGATATATTTTTTGTATCTGTGTAAACAGAACAGATTAGATTAAGTAGGTACATACATACTATAGATAACAAACTCATATAATATGTACCACGTTAATAAAATTATTAAATTAAACAACAAAAGAAATATTAAACTTGTAATTTTAATAACTACAATTAAAGTTATGTAATTACAAAATATTAAATGTATACTTACGCCCCAACTCAGAGTCACTAACGATTACGTTAATCGCTCCTTAGTAAAGAATCACCATACAAATTCTGTATAAAAGAGCGATTAAAGTAACCGTTAGTGACTCTGAGTTGGGGCGTTAGAATAGTAATTACAGAAATAATGACCGTGTAACAATTACTAATGTGTCATTCTTCTTTAATAAAGAAGTGATATTAGTTTTTTAATTCATTTCCCCAATAATATTAAAGTATGTTAGAGTTGGTGTATGATCGTATTTGCAAGAAAAGTTAAAGTTTTCTCTTTAACTCTTAACTACTTTTTCTCGCTGTTATAGCGATAACTCATTCCATAACCCGCTGAGCGATTTTAAGCTTAGATATGCATTAAGCCAATAGTGAGACCATTTCTGATCCGTACCTATATATTATTATACTACATATGTCATTACTGGCAACACGCACTGCTCGAACACCTTTGATTTCAAGCACAGGCGTAACTTTCTGAACGACAAGATTTGACGTAAAAAGTTATATACCTATCCTCGCAACTAGCCACCCTATACAAATAAGAAACCGTTGATAAAATTTTCCTTATACCGCACAGCATAGAATCCTAAAGCCTTAGTACCTACTACGATATTCCCTAGGGCAGTTTGGGCGAACTTGAATAGGTACTAATTTCCATGTAGATCTTACGGCCGTCCTCAGTATTTTATATGTCCATAATCCTTAATTTTAATAAGCCCAGCTTCTTTTAAAGCCCGATAGTAGTCATGAAACCCTGCTTTTTATTAGTGACAGAGTGCAGGATACTTCCTGATAATTATACGTTTTGGAGTATGTACTTCACCATGCAGCTCTAGTGAGGATATTGGTGGAGCCCCATTCAAGTTGGAAATTCTTACGTCATCCGATAACCGATGTGACTTATCAAGTACCGTTAAATTACAACAGAGACTTTCAGCTAACATGCTCTGATCTCTGAACTTCGGAAGCGCTGTACAAATTTTGATTAGCTCGGTCAGTCACTTAAATGGCATTGGCGTCCAAGCGCAGCTTATGGAAAGCGTCATTCGTCGTCGAATTTCCCACTAACTTAGAAATCATTACATTCTTCAGACGGCACATAATTTCCTAATGAAAAAGTAAGTGGTTATGCACTTTCACTTACTGTAAAGTGAGATAACCATCTGCTTAATTAGATTTCAGCAGACTGTTAATTGGGTGAAATTTGATGTGAATGTTGGCGGTGCATAAATTAAATACTACTCCAATTAAATTTTCATGATTTGCTTCGAAAGACAAGCAATAATATTTAAAGCTTATGGAAAGTTATAATAGTTTAACCGTGGTACGCAATCAATGATGTTGTATGTTTGTACGCAATACAAAAAAAATGTAAACAAAAAATTAATTAAAAAAAAAACAAAAAACCCGACTGCATAAAAGAAAAACTAAAAAGAAAAAAACAAGCTGGCTGGCTGTATTGGGGAGGCTTAGATTACTAAACCCAATCCCACGGTGTCGCAACTCGCAAGAGGCGACTAAATCCGGTCCGCTGGTGGTAGAGCCTCTCGAGGGATTATATGGGTAATATTGATTTTAATTGTTAATTAATACCATTTTCTCCATGGGGTTCGCCTGGATAGCTACCACCCTTGAGCATGAGTCAGCCGCCAAACGACACGTCGTGTTCCGGCTGGGGCCTTGAGAGCTTTGGTGTTGATGATGTTCATGGGCGACGATAGCCACTTACCATCAGGAGGATCGACAGCTCGTTTGCTGGCTATTTCCATTAAAAAAAATCACAATTATGTCTTAATCGCTGCTTGGTTGTTTATTTTTGTACCTAATACAAGTTTAAAAATTCCTCAAAAAATATCTAGAGCAGATTGATCGGTAGGACCGTTTATTACCATGCACTTACTATTTAACATTGAATTGCATTGATTAACTTTGCTTGTGAGTCAATAAAGATTTCGTTAATAATTTCAATGTTCACATTATCAAAGCGCCTGCTAAAGTAGCGCGATAAAACATCGAGATCTCCTTTTGTTTGCAATTTTCGTACATTCGATTCGATAGCACATGCCGTACTCTCCGCGTACTCCGCGAGTTCCGCAACGATCATCAGTCGTCAGTCAGTCGGCTGCTCCCTCCTCACGCGAGTCCACGTACGCTCGCAGCGGCCCTCTCACTTGTCGTGTTGTCGTTTACGAGGCATTCAAAATTCACGACTCCCTAGCCTTGCAATATTTAACAATCCAGTAGAGCGGGGTTTACCGTACGCGTTTAAAATTTTGCAATAAGATTTCTCACCGGCACACCGCCTCGGAAGGTTGCCGTACTCAAACATGCGTGTTGTGAAACTTTACATACGTTTTGACTTAATGTTGTATAATTGCTCACCTAACAATTCCGCGGGATACGGTCGTCAGTGACTGGTGAAACATGACGCCCTATCTGTAACGGTCGAAGACGTTCCGAAGGGTTTGTTTAGTGATGTGTTAAAATTTCTCCTTGCGCGATGTTGTCAATCGATTCGTTGTGGTGCGGCTCTGAGGGAGAACTTTCGAAGTTGAAGGCTAAGGGCATGGAGAGGACGGAGTACAGGTTCAGAAGGCGACCTTCGAAGAGCCTGATCCCACAAGCGTTGCTTCATGCTCTTCCAGACGCGCAACCCCGAGCGCATCGCCAGCGAAGATCCGGCACTTGGCCGTAAGTTCAAAACAATAAATATACTGTTTGGGTAGAAAATCGAATCGAGTCATGGTTTTTTTGTTTCCACTTGTTACAGAATTTGCTTATCGTTTCCTTATCAGTAAAACCATTTAATTTAATTGTGTTATAAATAAACTTTCACGATATTCTATCAATTTTTTTTGTAAGAGAAAGAAAAAACAAACTGGGACAATTGTCATAGTAATGATGTCAAGTAATAGTCGGTTGTTGACCTTAATAATGCCTCTCCACGATGTCTGAACTGGTGGTACTGTTCTAATTTTAGGCATTGCAAACTATCTGCATTATGAATCAGTTATAAGACGAATCTGTATAATGAGCACCGGGACTCCTACCTCGATGTGTACTATCGACAGTATGATATAAATATTTGACTATACTAGAATCTGTTATAAAGTAGCTAAATTGAATCTGTTCATTGCAGTTCATTAACGTCTGTTCATCGTCTTTGTGCTCTGTTTTAGTTTCATATAAACAACGCTGCTTATCTTAAAGCGTTGTCATTGGTCCCTTTTCAGTTGTTTATTGTCTTGCTGATAATGTATCAAATTAGGAATCGAATCACCTATTAGGTTACATACTTATCAGGCTTCATAAAAAATGAAAGTATTGTGATAACTTAACATCTATTGTGTAATATTATATCGAACGCGGTAATGAGTATGTAATAATTTATAGCATGTTATATGTATGAAATCCTGCAAACTGACATTTCATTCATCAATTTGATTTGATGAGCTTACTATATAAAACAAAGTATTTTATAAGCTTCCAATCTTTGACTCAAGTAATCTTGTGATAATTATTATTTTCTTAATCTTATCATACCAAGGTATGATAACACATGGTAGGAAGTACAATTTAACACAAAATCAAACGCAAATCCGTATTCCACGCTTTTAAACTGTAATTGGCCACTTCAATCACCAGATGAGTAAATAAAAAAATATTTGAGAGTAACTTTTGTCAAAGGTGGGTTTGAATTTAACCATGTCTGTTGCAGAACACTCCGTAATTAAAGAGACCCAACAGGGGCAACAGGTATCCTTTTAAGATTTGTGGATTCCACATCCCTACGCCCAAATGTAGAAACACATTCTTAGACAAATAAGTCATCCTTAAAAATGTGTACCTAATTCTAAGGTCACATTCCAAAATACTAATGCGCAAAATCGAAGCGTCAATAATTCAAATTTCGCATTAAACTTGTTCACTAATTACCAACAAGTCACCTTTCTCTTTTGCTAGTTCAAGTTATTAGCCTTGCTTTACTTACTGCATTCAATATCTATCGGAAACAAAATTTACGTATCTTCATTCCTTATATAGGATCATTGTATCTTGTAAATAAAAAGTTTTCCTTACGCTTAAACGAATTGCAAATGATCAAACATAAAACATTCCACGGTATCGATTGCTCAATATTTTATATTTGGTGGTATTACATTTAGTCTACCTATTTCAATATTCGAAATACCCGCTATCTTGTGGTCGTGTAAATTAGCAGTCAATTCAAAGTACATAACATAATTTTCTTAATAGATAAACCTAAAAGATTTTTTTTGTTACCTAGCGGCATAGATACACCTATGTCTATTACAACAAGAATCACTCCTTGAATTCATTCTATCGCGTGCGCCTCAATCGCAATGTGTCCATAATATCCAATAGGATAAAGGAATTAATCTAATGTAGACACTAGTCGTTTCATGCCCATTTGCTTCACTTACAGCCGGTCTCAATAATGTACTAACAGATGGAAGACTGTGGATAGGGCTACCATTAGTATGTTATCTGTCATATTTGTCAATTTTTGCGTCTGAAAAATTGACAAATATGACAGATGACATACTAATGGTAGCCCTATCCACAGTCTTCCATCTGTTAGTACATTATTGAGACCGGCCGTAAAATCGACCTAATTACCAAACCAGGTAGTAAACTAGTAACATAACAGTAAGATGACTTGCATCCTTCCCTCAACTGTCTGTCAGCGTGTTTTTAGCACTCAATGCAAACACGCAAACATAAATAACATTTACAATAACATCATTGTCAGCATTGTTATTGACACGCCATGAACACAATATTCAATTATCATCTATATTTGTGTTTCGCGGTCGTGTTATTTAACGTCTACAATTCATGATCCCACGTACTGAGTCAGGTTCGTTCGGTAAATGGTATATCTAAGCTTCTATGGTTTCATTCGGCTCACCCCATTTCGTCTCACTCGGCCGACCCAGATAGTTTTTAGCGCGTAAACCCAACCTTGCTGGAGCTAGTACTTCACTAAAACGAACATTTCATCACACAATAGATTCTAACAGGCTCCGAAGCCCAGCGTCGTATTCATGTACTACTTTTGTAGGACTAACATAATCCTTCTCCTACTAATGCTACTCCTACGAATATTATAAATGTGAAAGTTTGTGAAGATGTTTGGATGTTTGTATTTTCATCACACACTAATCGTTGTACGGTTTAAGAGGAAATGGATGTTATCCGTTAGATTATTACACATTAATACGCAATAGTTTGATCAAAAAAAATAGATATGATCGGAATCCCTCAAGGGTCAATTCGCGGTCCATTTAATTGAAATTACAAATTTCTGTTTCTGCCTTTTCTCTTAGATTCTACCTCGCACAACATGAGAAATAAAATAATGTCAAAGTAATTAATCTTAAATACATATTGTTTCAAATTATTGTACAGATGTCTTATTGTGAAGTCATACCGGAATGGTTTTTTACGCCACTTTAAGTTAAACATGATTGAGGTATATAATTTCTGAACTAATAAAAAAAAATAATGAATACAAAAGCCTATTGTTTCTAACACAACACACACAGTTGCATTGGGAACAAACAATTTGTTAGGACTTTTTATAACGTAGATAATCTAAGAATAGATATTTTTTAAACGATTCGTACATATTTACTTACACCTCTTCCAAATTTTCTTTATTAGTGCCAAACACCTGTACCTGTGTACCTGACATGCATATAATATTATAGTTCCGTTCGTTAGTTACTGAGGTCTAGAATTATTGCTTGAGCTTGAACATTAACATTGTGAACATTAGTAAACGTTAAGCAGATATACCTAATAAGACGCCGAATAGGAATGATGTCCCGTAGAGATGTAGTAAGACATCTTTCCACTTTATTTTACTTGTTTACTACAATAATACCGAACTGTTTCGCGCATACCACTTTAGGGCGTGTCACGTTTTGTATAATAATATGCTAATTCTGTGATTTTTAATGTCACTGGGTATTTATTAACACTTAAGTATGTTGTTTAGTTTATGTCATTGGCTGGTAATAGTATCGATCCATTCGAACCAAAACTTCTATTTTGGCAAATACATCAGTAGCCATTGCTGTCAAAAGATACACTAAGGGTAGTTCGTTAAGTTGACCACTATCCTGTACGTACAATTAAAATTGAAACGAACTGCCATCATTATGAGGATCTACTGGATATTCACCGGTATGTCCATATTGAGACTTTAAAGAAACGGGTCCATACTTTCCTTCCGCATTGGTTTCGTCATTGATGTTGGTTGGTTGGTATTATGAATGACCATGGGAGTCAATGATGTCTTACCCTTACTCGCCTTGTCTTGTCATTCGGTCCCATACATAAAAATTACTACTAACAAATACCCTCTTGAAATCAAGTAACCGATTCGAAAACTGTTGTATAACAAGTTTGATATGACAACAACTGTAGAAACTCGATCCTGTTTAGGAGCGCGCTTTTCTCTTAAACATGCAAACGGGATCTGAAATATCTAGTTAATGATAAGTAGTCGGTTCTATTAGTTTAATTTAACGGTTAATAACCACCAGATTATGAAAATGATTGCGAAGATTAAGCTTTGATCGCGTAACACTGGTTATTCATTAATATTCTAAGCCAGTAATAAACGTTTTAATTAGATACCAAATACGGACACTCATTGACTTTTTCTTTGTATAGCTTCTATTATGTATCTTTAACGATGTCATCGATAACAATGGCATCTATCTGTGTAGATATGTATAGACACAAACATTGCAGAGATTAAGCAAGCGTTTATTTATTCATCGCGTAAACTAATTTTTGAATAAAATTTTCCAGGCATTAGTCGGTACTATTTACTATTCCAATAATATTGTTGAGAAGTAAACTTTCATACTTTTAACGTTACCTAACCCTTTAAAACATTAGAGTGGCTTTTACATATTCTTCGGTTGCTTCCAAGTACCATTGATAGAAAGTTATTTCTAAAGTGGAAAATTTTCATACAGCTATTTTTCAATTTAAGTCCCGCAATATTTGGTAAATAATGCCATGGAAAGTAGGAGCTGATAAATAAAAGAAAACAATTTTTCTTAATGATTTGAAATTGAGTGTTCTTTTTGGGGTAGTCGATGCAGTGCCTTTCGTTTATCATGATCAGGTATACCTCGTTACACGCAATTGCTAGTTATTGTTATCGAATTAATAAGGTCTCTGAGGTCGCATTGTCGTGACATAAAGACTCCTAACGAACTTGGTCTGAAGTTAATTGTTTTCTGTTTTTTTTATTTTTATTCTGACAATACTTTTTTATTTAACCATATTCTCTTCAGTTCTAATTTACCTTTGCCAGTTGAAATCATTTATTTAACACGTGTCTTTAATATTTCCCAAGGGCAAAGGTATTGTTGATCTTTTCATCTGCAGTGTTGGGAATTTCCCAATACATTGCAGGTACATGAGAGCTTCATTTATGTTGGATCTTTGGAATCATTTCGTTTGTTATTGCGTTTTTATCGACTTTTATTACATATATCCTTCTTACAGTGTGTGTTTCATACCTCCTTGCCTCCGCTCTGCTATAAAATTTTCGAGGGACAAACTGGGGCTCACTAAATGAAGCCCGTTAACCTAGTAAATTCTAGTCTAATAACAAGAGAAACGTCAAACTATTATTTATCATTCTTGTTATAAATAAATAAAGTTACATATCCATTCATACTACTATTTATAAATGCCTTACCGTCACAACTGATATAGTTCTTGACTTTTCTAGTTCTAGTAGCTATAATTCTTAAAACATAGTACAATTGACAATTTCTAAGAAGTCACAATTTCTGAGAATTGCGCTAAAACAAAACATCAGAGAAAATGAATGTTTCATGAATATTTCATTGTACCTTTTGCTAGCTTTAGTCCAGTGCTTCTTTACTGAATTATTTATTTCATCGAGCGAGGTCATTTGAAACTTTGCGTGAAATGGTCGCCAATGGTCTGTGTTTGTACTTTAGTCACCATAGCAAACTAATGTGTCAGCTTTTGTACCTGAATGTGCTTTCTCGGTCATTATATTGTTATTTGGAGTTTGACCACCATTAAGAGTCAGTTTTATTTGTGATATCAGGAAAATAAATTAAGTAAAAAAGTAAAGGATACACTTTTTGCAAATAAACATTAAAGTTATGATGACGTGACATGTGACGTCACATATTAAACAAAAGTTAATACCCAGACAAGGTAAACAGACCTCTTGATAAGTTTTTACAATTGAAGAGCAGGATATCGCATTTTTTTATATTTTAACTTGCCACTACTACTTTTCACCGCACTGGCGCCAATGTGGTTAAAAAACAGAGAAGAATGTAGCCAGGCAATACAGGGTATCTAGAAGAAATAGCTGGTGGACTAGCCGTAACCAGGAGAGAAGGTTGTCAACCCCAGGAGACTTATAATCGGAAATATTACTTTTCATCAAAATCCACGTGCTATGAGAAATAGTCATAGAGAAATAATCATGAGAGGGAATCGACTATAGTTAAATAGAGATAATAAAGGAACCCTGAAACAAATAAAAAATAATAACGTAAATACTCCTACTTAAAATGCTTATGTTTAAGATATTTCCAGAACCAAAAACCTAAGTAACCTAACTAAAAACTAACTAACTAACCTTGTAGTAACAGAGTCATTGATAATGGGGAAACGCGTCACCTTGCTCTAGATAGGTTTTGTATTCTGCTCACGAACTAAAAGCTCTTTTAACCTTATATGGAGCTCTCTCGTGTATTCTCACAGGGGACCCAGATTACGCAACACTATTGTCACTCGCGACGAAAGAGGTACAAGTTGACACATACATTTATGATTGCAAATGTTTTGTTTTTTGGAAATAGTTAGTTTAGGCTCAATCCATCTTTGGCTTGAAATTGTTTATTCTAAAATTATAAAAACCATATACGGGAATTCATGAGTAGTGAGTGATCCTGCTTTTAATCGTGAATACCCGCAGATTCCCTGGTTACAGCAAAATCTTATTAGGCTACAATAGGCATGATGACAGTAAGTAAAAATTACTAAAAATATGTATTTATTTAACGAAACCCTATTAATGGATTACAAAACACGCATTTATCGTATTATTATGAGCGATATTAACAATATTTTTGATAAAATAAAACTACAAAATACGGCAAGCCACCATGATATCTTCAACGCCAATCAGTCTCAATCAGCGCGAATTACGTCACGCCTCTTTAAAGAAACGAATATGACAATACTGACAATGACATCTTATCAATTATTTTCCTGAGGCGTGACGTCACAAGCGACGCCATGACACTGAAGTGTTTTGGTGCGAATTTTAAACTTATAAATTGAAGTGTATTTATTTCATACTAAACCTTATTTTTTTGCGGAAATATGATATACCTACGTTGTGATTATAATATATTTCCTAACAATATAGAACAGTATTTCAAAATCTGTCACCATGCCCATTACGTCATTGACAGCTGTGTGTGAAAGTCATATTTTAAAAGTACCATTTGACCAGTGGCTGGCTACAATGGTTGTTTACAATAGATATCATTTTAATGTTATCTTTCTGTTATCTGTTCTGTACGAGAGTTTTAAGTGCATGACATTACAATGACTTGCAGTTTTGGAAAATTTAATTGTTTGGTTTAGTATGGGAGAGCTGGTGAACAATTTTTTCATCACTTATTATATTTGGCGGCTGCAGAACTCTATGGGTTAAGCGTAACTTAACTCAAGTTTCCGTACAGATCGCGAAGTTAGTAGCCTCACTTTGAATATATTCATATTATAATACATATTTAAATACTGCCCCGTTCACATAAAAAAGTTCTGCTTTTAATTTCTATCCTAAGTCAAGTCAACCCTCATTCCTCAATGGAAGAGTTCAACTTTTTACATATTCTGCATGCATTCAACTTTGGGACATCGTCTTTAACGTTTTATAAAATACAGAGATAATTTGGTGTGTACGACAAACGAACAGAACAGACACGCGATTTGATGATTTCCTTGTTAAGCGCATCAGTCATTATCATCTCTGCTTCACGAGAACCACAAGGCATACGTACATGGTCAATATGGGCATATTGAAAAAAATATATTTTACCAAGATTGTTAATCGCATTGAATTGAAAGTTCTTGACGTAGCGATGTCTACATACTCGTAAATAAGTTTAGTAAGGGTGAAAGTTGATATTCGCTTCTGTACTTGTGCTAATAACTAATATACGAGCTATAATATTTCACGCGTCTGTTTCGTGATTGTTGTTGTTCAAAGTTTAATGTTTAAAGAGTAATACGGCTTTTGCTACTTTCAAATTCAGTACATAATCGCCTTTTGGATGCAGTTCTAGTCTAGGTACTATTATGTCTTTTGTGGTCTAGGTTGTCTAGTGTCTATTGCTTCACTGGTATTTTGACCGACTTGCCAAACGTGATTGACCATAGAATACTCAGTTTTCAATGAGGCGGTGGTTTGTACAGGTTAGCTACTTTCCACTACATCTTTATCTAGGCGCTTGACTTATAAGGCTTCGGAATTATAAATCCTAGACTATAACTATTTACCTAATCCTACTCATATTATAATGTGAATTTTTGTATGGATGGTTGTTACTCTTTCACGCAAAAATTACTGAACGGATTATCATGAAACTTAGCACATTGGTAGACTACAATCACGAAAACTTAATTATCCCGGAAAACTTGGGCAAAGTCGCGGGAAGAGTGCTAGTTATCTATAAACCACAAATTATTAAGTTGTTACACTAGGTATATTCAATCGTAGGGAAAGCTTTGTGTGCGATTTCTCCATAGGAGATCAGAGTTTATGATTCTCGCATCTATAATTTTTCATGGGTTTTGAAAATAATAATGACGAGAACTTCTTTAACCCCTTATTCTGTCAGGAAACTAATAGCGGTCAGAAATGGAACAGTTATGAAAACTTGGGAAAAGGTCCTTGGCTCTATGCGCTATTATATCGGTACTATATAGCTACTAGAGTCAAGAAGGCCCTGAATTTATGCGCCTTCGGCACCAGTTCATGTTACACTTCAGCAACTGAATGTAACATGTTGTAGATGGTCGCTATAACAGGTTACGTAATTACACCCGCACGTCCAGAAACTGGTTAGTTTGCGGAAGTGACCTATTTAAAACCCACAGTATATTTTGTTATAGATGCTTAAAGATAGAGCAGTTTAGGCTAGCCCCTAGATGGACTGCATGACCTTTTACGACCTGGTATGACTTTGCTATGCTTAGGATTTTGGATATCTGGCCAGGCCAGTAACTGCTCCAAATGTTCTATATTTCGTATTTGTACGACTACAAGTACGCAATGTTCCATAACTTCCGTAGCGTATTTCAGATCTTAACACTACGTACATAGATCAACATGTTATCGTAAAGTCCATTGCTTTTGTTCACAAATGGTGCCGTTGACTCATTTAGAGAAGGCACTTTTAAAGGGAAATATTTGTTTTAGAGTTTTGGCAATTCCCCCTTTTTTACCATATCTCGTGCAGGTTAATATCACCTACATGGAATTCAAATGCAAGGTCATATAATATTGTCTGTGTAAATAATACCGAATAAAATGTTACTTAAACCGAATGAAGTACATAGGATAATATTCTAGAACATTTTAGAATAAACGTGATAGCGTCGTGGATGCCGTGGTACATCGGATGATTATCACATGACGGTCTAGCGACCAGCACACAATGGACATACAATGTTCTTGACAATTTTATGTGTATTCTTTACTTGGTCAGTTGATTCGCAAAACTGCTGCGCTTGATCTTTAACGAAGTAAGCTTAAGGTCGATATTTGAACGAATCATCGTAATACCTAGATGTTATTAATGTATCAGAGCGTAATGACAGGTCAACCAATGCATGCATAATACGTATCTGTGACAAAGTCATTAACTTTAATGATAACATTGCAGTTGCTAGACCCGTGTGCCTAGTTTGTCGCAGAATTGAATTGAAATATTGTAGTGGCATCACGAATGTTGTATAGTGACATACACTCCACGTACAAACTACAAACGCTTGTCATATTTACCAATCCAAATCGGCAAGAGACTCGCTATCTCGTCATGAATAATACAGTAGTTCACTTGTGTGATCTAACAATAATTGCTTTTTTGATAAAAGAATATCTCCCGCCAAGCGAGACGATATACCTGGGGGACGGCCGAGCCCCGAAGGATCTAGTCGCAACTTTGTATCTTGCTAGCATTTTTCGTAGAAAACTTCGACAGCGTGATTCAAGATGGCATGACGTTACCGTGTGAGGTGTAGTGTGATGTCACCACACTTTTTATACTAGCGAGAGCTGGTGGTAGCGACACCATTGGGTCTGGGCTTGTATGGCAGTACTTCCCTTTAAAAAATCCTGCTGCCAGTCTAATTCTTCGTGATGCAAAAGTACCCACGCTCTGTTACGTACGAGAAATACGAGTACTCTGACACCATCTGTTACAGAATGGTGGAATTCGCTACAATCTACGGCTTCCACTAGTATACGATGCTATGCGTTTTTGTGTGTGTTTATTGATAATGACGTAATTACACATTTGACACATTATAGACTACTGGCCCATGCACAAAAATCATGGGTCATATGAACCACCAGGTGACGTATATAGGACGATATAAGAGCATAAAATAATAAGATTCAGCACTATGCCGTCACTTGTAAGCTGTCCAACTGAGTGCTGGTGAGAATTCAAAAGTGCAAGTAGGGTGAGTAAATTTTGGTCATTTGATTCTGTACGGCATTTTTAACCTTCGATAGGGCCATGAAAAATAATAAGAAAGCGCGCAGTGCCGTACAAAAAAGGTGGTCCACAAAGTCGGTAAATGTTTTTGATTTGGTGACAATTTCGAGGGTAAATTTGGTCATTTGATTCTGTACGGCATCAGTTTCATACTGTTGCAATACAGCTTCTAATCCATTATTCCGCAACGCCGTACAAAAAATCGTGCACAAGGGGAAGAAATCGAGGGTTGCAACCCCCTCTTTTTCAGTGGTCCGGGGGGTCATTTGAAAAAGTACGGCTTCGGTTCCAATACATTTTCTAGAACTCAAAAGTACTATTAAAAATTGGAACCGAAGCCGTACTTTTTCAAATGACCCCCCGGACCACTGAAAAAGAGGGGGTTGCAACCCTCGATTTCTTCCCCTTGTGCACGATTTTTTGTACGGCGTTGCGGAATAATGGATTAGAAGCTGTATTGCAACAGTATGAAACTGATGCCGTACAGAATCAAATGACCAAATTTACCCTCGAAATTGTCACCAAATCAAAAACATTTACCGACTTTGTGGACCACCTTTTTTGTACGGCACTGCGCGCTTTCTTATTATTTTTCATGGCCCTATCGATGGTTAAAAATGCCGTACAGAATCAAATGACCAAAATTTACTCACCCTACTTGCACTTTTGAATTCTCACCAGCACTCAGTTGGACAGCTTACAAGTGACGGCATAGTGCTGAATCTTATTATTTTATGCTCTTATATCGTCCTATATACGTCACCTGGTGGTTCATATGACCCATGATTTTTGTGCATGGGCCAGTAGTCTATTAGGTCATTCTACATTCCACACGAATATTCCTGTCTGGAATTCCATAACATTATGATTCTCCGATGATTGTTAAGAATAAGAACACCTCCTACTGCTAGCGAATGTTTCTACATATTGGTCTGGGTCTATTGTGAAATTGATAAATTAAATCCAAGATAGATTAATCTTGCATATAACCACATAATATGTCATAGTTAACGTGCATAATTATGATAATTGATACAGCTTTATGTCCATTACCTTTCAATCATAATAATACCGTTATCTGCAGAACGCAGGTCAACATAGGACTTAGGAAAACTGTAACGAAAACTTCGCCAATGACGTATTGACTTGATATTGTGTAACTGTTGTTCATATTGTTTTCCCCTATTAAGGATTGGATTAACTAGCAACAACCCATAATTGTCCCACTGCTGGGCTCGGGGTCTCCTCTCACAATGTGAGGGGTACAGGCCATAGCCTACCATGCTGGCCAAGTGCGGATTGGTAGACTTCACACACCTTTGAGAACTTTATGGAGAACTCTCTGGTGTGCAGGTTTCCTCACGATGTTTTCCTTCACCGAAGCAAGTGATAATTAACTTCTAATACGCACATAATATTTGAAAATTAGAGGTGCGTGCCAGGATTTGAACTCGGGCCCCTCTGTTCGAGAGACCAACGTTCTAACCGCTAGGCTATCACTGCTTGGATTAACTAATAGGCAACAATCCGGTGGTCAGGTCGTAGTTTCGAAATCGTCGTATGTCGGTCAATGTTGTCGCGTGTCTCCACACCACACCTAACATTAACACCGGCTCTCAATCGATTCCTAATGGCCAGCCTTGTTAACTGCGCAGGAAAATTAGGCTCGGCTGAGGTGTGACTTGACGTATACATTGGAATTCATTGGCTATGTACGTGTAGGTCTTTATACATTCATATTTTAGGTGCCTTTTACGTCTAAAGCGGACGGACAGACAGACGGTCCCGTTTGCACCAATTGGATGCAATCGGGTTATCACATCATATTCAATTGAGAAAAATATAATTCTTTGTCCAATTGTTTATCAATCAAGTTATATTTATTGACAATAGTATTTAAAAATAAGAGCAGCACAATTGGCGGCCTTCTCCATTATCACTGAAACTTCAAGACTTCCTATGCTTTTGGAAAGCGTCCAGCGATATGTGATTGCCAAAGAAAAATATAACAGGTAACTTCAATTTCTAATTCTCATTATGTATTTTTAAATTAGTTTCTTCTGACTTAATGTCATCTACAGTTTGCACATACTTTTCAGTTCAAAAACTTTTTTATATTACTACTACCTTCTCTTATTGGCCATGCCTACTATCAATTCTACACACGTCAAACAAGACCATAAAAAATATAACCCCATTTTGTAGTGCCTGTTAAAAAAAAGTAAGTCAAGCTAATTTAAGATGCGCTGGCGATTTTGTCGGTCAATGTCCAGTCGGGCCGGCCCTCCATCGTTGCCGAACGTGAATCATCGGCCACAACAATGAGAATGCTAAATAGGTGAGAGGCCGAACCTGTTCAGGTTCTGCTTTTATAGGCTAACATGTCTTTATAACCAATTAACCACCAATTGCTGAATAATCTAAATTTTACTAACAAAAAATAACCGACTTCAAAGTTACTTTAAAACCTACTTGTCAGATCTTGTTCAAATTTATGTAAGATTACGTGACAAGCATCTGCTTTGGATTAAAAAAAGAATCATGGAAATCGGTTTGCGTGATATTGAGTTATTCGTCCATTTGTCGCGCTTACTTGATACAAATTTAAGACTTATATTGGTTTTATCATGGATGCAATTGTCAGATCTCAATAAAATTTATATGGGACCACATGACACCCACCAGCTTTTGATTAAAAAAAGAATCATCAAAATCGGTTCGCCCAGTTCAAAGTTCTGAGGTAACAAACATAAAAAAAATACAGTCGAATTGAGAACCTCCTCCTTTTTTTGAAGTCGATTAAAAATTACACTTCACACTGCGAGGTTCCTTTTCCCCACAAATTATCTAGAAGTTACGATACCATAATATTATTCACTATAATAAATAGTGACAAGTAGTGAAAAAATCATAGGATGTTTTTCAAATAAAATTAAATACCCTACGCTATTCTTGATCCCTCTATACAAGAACGGTTTTTATATGCAGTTCCCTCTATACAAGAACGGTTTTTATATGCAGTTACTAAAGAGATTGTTGTATGTACTTATTTGTTGGATGTAGCCAACGCATAGCCGTCGTTACGTCTTGGTTTTGGTTTTGGTTACTTGGGCGAAGAAATTTAAAGCTGTCTTAATTTTGGAGCAGATATAAATGTTTGAAACTTTCTGGAGAAGTGTCTTGATTACTTCTTATAGTTATTTTTATATTTCTTGAATTCTTTTAACAAACTCAAGATGCCCTAATTCCTACTTCTGCAACAAAATTCTTTCCTTTGGCCACGTCTCTTAAAATATTATCCGACACACAACTTACCTGTGTTTAATATTTGTTTTTATTCTGATGTATTAAAAAACACAGGCTATATACACTCACGTATTTCGTTGGCGTCCATTCTAGCTAATCTAATAGCACTTTCAATATTTACAATTTTACTGTCACAAATATTGGATTCTGCGCCATCTAGTGGGACGTGAGAAAATAGACTACTTGTTTCGTTACTGACCCATCGATTGTTAGACCCATTGGAATTTCGCTATCAACGTCAAAAGAGCACGAATCAGTGAAGCAGAAGCATAGAATGACAAGGTTGTCATAAATGTCATAACATAATAAATCTTTAATGGAGAAGAATGGAACGTAATGTTTGTTTATTAAGTGTTTCATAAGCACATCAAGGTCTAATCTGTCACTCGCAGAACGCCTGAAGGGTTCCGAAGTCGAGGCTTTGATTAAGGAGCGCGTGCGCTTCTGCCGACATTCATTCGTACGCATTCGCGGGCTCGGTCATCTCTTGTGTTAGCCGCATTCATAAAAAATAAATCATTGTAGGGTTCAATTCAAACATCAGTAAATTAATTATTATTATTATCAACAGCGGTATTTACAATGGAATCTTTCGATTTAAGACTGCGCTTGTAGTTCCGGTTTTTCCGTAACCTTCATTAAAACCGCTCATAGCAAGGTGCTTAACGTCACTGTACAAAAACCGTGATGAAATGATCGTTCGCTACCGCGTTATGGTAGATGTACGGAAATGACTTAACTATCAGTGTTTGTTGTGAGTTCGTTAAACAATTTGCGTTTGTTTGTTTGTGGCGGATAAATGTGATAAAATTCGGTTATTTAGTGTAGAACTGTAGATTTGTTTGTAAAATGATACGCAGGCAGTATTCGCACGAGTCGGGGACGGAAGCGCTGTTTCACGCCAAAAACGAGTATTTTGGCAGGGGGTAAGTATCCATTGTAAAGTTGTTTAGTGTAATACAGGAGGTACCCGTAGGTTACTCACCCTACCATCAGATCGAAGGGTCCCGAGTTTGACTCCTAACAGGATAAATATGTGTCAACTAAATGTTTGGTTTCGGTTCATGGGTGCCTTGTGGCACACTTGACACAAACATACACAATTATATGTTTATGCTAAATGTGACACAGGGAATCTAATCACGGAACCTAATCAGGGGCGGGATTATGAGCATTTATTGTTTTTAACCAATGATCTTATCGGTGTATTCTTATGACTTGTGACCAGAGGATATCTCCTGATGTAGTCAAAAGATTAATAGCGTACCTACATAGTTCAGGAAAATCCACGATAATAATTAATGTACTTAATCGTGAATAATAATTATTACACTAGTAGTAAGACCATAATTATATTCTATACTAGTAAGTACTATACATTATCAGGTAAATACTAATGGGTACGTTATTATGACCCTTTTATTCGGTTTTAAATTTACTCTTGATTATTACCTGACTGCCAGGAAGGGTTACGTTTTTCAAGCGTAAATATCGTGGCTTTGAGATGTGAATTTTTAAAAATCGTAATTTTACGGTAGTCCATTGCTTTGAATATTTAATTTTGTGCATATGCCTAATTCTTGCTTTCAACCGTATTAGGACGGCTTACGCCCCAGCTCAGAGTAACTAACGGTTACTTAAATCGCTCCTTAGCATAGAATTTGTATGATTATTCGTTACTAAGGAGCGATTAAAGTAACCGTCAGTGACTCTGAGTTGGGGCGTTAGAATACTGACCGGGAGTCGTAGATGGCGTCAGAAGCCGCTCTGCTTGATGATAAGGTTTATGAATATTATTATCTTTCCCTGAATCCTGGCTGGCAAGCTAGCACCGTCTTGTTTGAAACAGTCGCCAAACGACTTGTTGTTTTGCTGAGGGTTGGGAACCAGTTTTTTCTTTCTTTCTTTCCCTCTCTCTTCTCTTAACACATATATATGTTTTTTGGTGCTGATGTCCTCGAAGATGACAAGGGCAACCTACCAACAGTGAATCGCCGGCTTTTTGGACGTCTAGAAAAATATTATCCCCTAAAAAAAGGCGAAGAGCTGAATGCACCAGTTTTCAAATCACCAAAAGTTTCGTAGCTGCACGTGGACCCGGAGACCACACGGTCTTCGTATAAGTGTTGTACGATGAAAGTACCACTTTCGTTGCTCGATGTATAGTATCGAAAGTCTCAGTTTCGATTTTCTGCATCGTTTAGAACTATGAATGAAAAATCGAAAGTGACACTTTCGACATAAATCTGTTAAATAAATACAACGTGAGATATCTAAAGAGTTCCTTTCAATATGAAAGCCATCGTTATACTTATAGCCAAAAACAAAACGGGTGATGCCTCCGACAAGAACAATAATCGACCTATATCCCTTGCAATAGTGATAGCAAAGATGCTTGCTTGATCGCATATTTGAGAAGCACGTCAGGTTGCACGAGGCACAGTTCGGTTTTAGACCGGGACTATCCACTGAAACAGCGATTTTGCGACTCAATCATACCGTACAGTACACACGGGGGACACCAGTGTATGCATGTTTCCTGGACTTGTCGAAGGCATTTGACCTAGTTTCCTATAACATCTTATGGGATAAGCTCCTGAGGGAGACCATCACACCCGGGGAGGTTGTCGGCCTTATTAAATTCTGGCATCGGCACCAAACTAATCAAGTAAGATGGGCTGGCTCATATTCAAAGGAGTACAGGTTTGAGTGCCGGGTTAGGCAGGGTGAGGTTACCTTTCCTCGGCTCTTCAACTTGTACATAAATGGACTGATTGATGAACTCACAGAGCCGGAGTAGGCTGTTCAATGGATGGCTTTGTGAATAACATTAGTTACGCGAATAATATGGTTCTGCTGAGCCCATCAGTCAGAGCTCTCGAGGTCCTGATCGGAATTTGTGAGAGGTATGCGATGGCCCATTGCCTCAGGTATAATAGTAGAAAAAGTGAACTACTCGTCTTTAAGGCGGACAATAAAATCCCCAAGACAGTTCCTCCTGTCAAACTAGGTGGTATAGAGTTGAGTAGAGTCACCAAATTTAAATACTGGGGTACTGGGTCAACGTGGACCTCTCCGACGACCTGGACGTAGAAAGGGAGCGTAGGGCATTGTCAGTGAGATGCAACATGTTGGCCCGTAGGTTTGCACGATGTAGTGCTGAAGTAAAGATTACCTTGTTTAAAGCTTACTGTCAGACATTTTACACGTGCAGCCTGTGGGTCAAGTGTACATGCAGAACGCTCAGTGCCCTACGCGTCCAGTATAGCAATGGTTTAAGGATGCTGTTGGAGCTGCCTCGGTACTGCAGCGCATCGGGTATGTTCGCCGAGGCTTGCATTGACAGTTTTCATGCGATTATGCGCAAACGCGTAGCCTCGGTGATGCAGCGGCTGCGGGACAGCACCAAGAGTCTCCTTAATACCATACTGGACACACCAGAATGCCCAGTGGTAAGACACACATATATTTAATGTTAAATAATTTAGTAATGTTTATATTATGTATTTTAATTATTGACATTAATTTTATTTTAATTTTTGACATAGTGTATCCTGAATTTGATTTGATTTTAATTGACTTTTAATTTTTAATAATTTCAATATTTGACATGTATTTTTTAATTGGTTTTTGATTTGACTTCATTGTTTTTGACGTAATTTAATATAATTTATTTTAATGTAATGGGCTTATACTTTTCCGTGTAGTTTTCAATTTTAGTATTAATTTTATTAAGTATGTAATTTTTAATTGTATTAATCGTGAATTTATTGATATGGAATTTATTCTGACAATGAGTTAAAATAAATAATAATGATAATAGGATCACTCGTGCGTCTGGGCGACCGCTGTTCACAGTCAATTTACTCCGAAACTACTGGACCAAGTGAGTTGAAATTTAGTACTCATGTACTTTTTTGTGACCCAAAGACGAAGGTATAAAGTAAACAACTGAATTTTGAAATGGATTTTTTTTTAACGAAATCAATAGTCAGAGAATATGTAGTTGTTTACTTAAATATTACAGGAAAACCTATAAGAAGTCTATGGTCTTAAAAAAGACAAAAATAAATAAAATAGAAAAATAACGGTAAATACATAATCAAGGTACGGAACCCCCTCCAAGCGAGTTTAACTCGCAATTGTCAAGTTTATTTCAGCATCACACGGGAAGGCATAGAGCGTGTTTCCTGAAAAAACCGGAGCCTCTCCGTATCATGCCAGATGGCTATCGAGAGTTTAATTTATAAAAACCCACAAAACCGGTAGGGTGTCTATGAAAGTTTCCCCCTGGGAAAAAAACTGCCCTTCAATCATAATTTTAGTAGGTAGTTTAGAATGAATAGCGTATTAAAAATTTCCCATTATAAATTTATTATAGTTTTCATCCTCGGCATGCATAGGATGTAAAAGTAAGTAAGTATAATGTTAGTAGAAATATTAAACCTTTATCAGAGTAAAGTTGTGGTTGTGGTTAGTGATAAAAAATAATTTACACCACGTAAGTGGTGCCTGGTAGCTGGATAAGATTACAAATGTCTAAGTGTAACATAGATGAGTTTATTACGCAAATAACCACAATGCATCGCAATTTAATATCGGTAATTACTGACAGATTATCACTTCAGATTATGATATGTTGATGGTAGTTGTCTGCCTGCCAGGCAAGCCTGGCTACTTGAGAAGCCTGGAAAATTTTAAAACAAGTTAACTTATTTATAAATTTATTTATTCTTCCAAGATATTTTTATTGGAATAATAGTTGTAACACGGCTTTGCCGAGAATAACAATTTCACACAAATAGCCTATTTCAAGTTTTTATCCGGCCTCCAATTTAGATGAAGGCAGATATTGATTAAGAACTGAAAGGTCAAAATAACATAAGATTTTTTTTAAATAATCTTTTCGTATGCTTATTAGTTATCACGCGGAAACCACTTGACCAAACGTGATAAAACTTGACATGTTTTCCTCGATGAAGATGATAATGTTATTGTATGTTAATTCAATTTGGAATACATGGTTTTAAAACAAATAGATAGACGGTATTTACTTACACATGTCATCCTATATCACTGTAAAAGTAGTAGAACTCAAAAACATTTTACAGTTTTTATAGAGAAGGTAGAATTAGTCCAAGCTACTGTAAGCTATAATGTATGGATGTTTAAATGTTTGGGTTTCCCTCACGCACCAACCGTTGTAATTGAGATGAAACTTTGCACTACGGCAACCATGACTAGACTTAAAAAATAGGATATAGATATTTTAAATCCCGATTATACGTTCCCTCAGGACGTTTATGTTTGTCAAAACATATATTGTTTCGCAAGCAAAGCCGGAAACTAGTATCTATTGCTATAAAATACAAACTTTTTGCAGTTGATAAATGAACGATGCTGTGTTTTCTACGATGTTACTTTTTTTCTCTGATTTTACGTCCACACCCAGTGTAGCCAACCTATACACATGAGGTTAACTGTCGTTGGTGCGACCAAAAAACAAAATTAACATTATAGTTAACGTCGTGCTCGCTAAGGTCACGGGTTAATGAAAACGTTTCACGTACGAGGTTTGAATACCGGCTACAGCGTGATTCGTTTATTGATACCACAGGTAAATAAAAAAAATTAAGCTTGAAAGGGCTATTAAGGAAGCCAGAAATTTGAATTTATCATTATTGTTTTGCAAAGACGTTTTTTGTGTTTTTTGGCCCTTACATTCCCTGTTTCTTTTGTCAAAATTAATAATTGATTTTAAAGCTCATGTTAACCGCTATAGATAAAATATGTCAAGTAAAGTTCATGTTTTCATTTAAAAATTAAGTTTGTTTTTTGCGCTCAATAATTTATTATCACTGTTTTATATACCTTGTCCTTTTTCAGACTATTTGCATTCTATAATGCAAGTGCAATCTATAGAGAGACATTTATAGTAATATCAATACCAATTACAAAATATGAAAGGAAATATACGAAAATGCTACGCTATCGGTATAAAGTTGATAATAAACGATAAAATGCAGTTACGATACGAAGTAGGTAGTGCTCAAGATAATACTGTATGTGGATGCTCTTCAAAAAAATTATTTCCTCTTTGAGATTTAATTGAAAGGAGGCCTGACATGACACATGCGCATAAAGTTTCGGCCCATGAACGATCATAAACATTTCAAAGGAAATACATCTGCCAAATCTAGACATCAGACTGGAGTTTAAACTTTACACACGAGAATTGCTGTAGTTTTTTTGACCAATGTATGCTAGAAAGAAGATTCAACGTTAGTGTATACTTGCGTACTGTTTTTTGTATTTAGTAATGTACTTCTAATTAACATACAGTAGGATTTTTTCTCTGAAACATTGAAATGAATTTATTAAATATATGATAAAAATATACTTTGTTTAGGATGAAGAGTTTATTGTAAATGCAAGGTTAAGGATTGTTTAAGTATAAACGAAGTGAGGGCGGGTTATAGTTAATTTTCAGAAACAGCCTGTTAATTTTTGTTTCATGAAATGTATTCTGTGTAAATACACATTATGCTAACCAAAAGCGTGTGGCCATAGTTTATTTTATTAACCGTGCGTGGAAAACGCGTTCACGATGCGTTCAGGTATTATTTATTTATTTGACATAATGTGTTCATTTATTGATAGTTTTTTTAACCCTATTTTTTCTATTTATAGGTACATTTGGTAGGTACATTTTATTTTTCTAGTAATGTTAAAATGTGTAAATGTAAATAAATGTTAACGTAAGTTTTTCTAATATTAGAGTAACATGCGGATGTAGTAATTGTTATGGAAGCGTTTGCAATTTGTTTTTTAATCGGTACAAAATGTACATATTTTACTTTGTTGTATACCTTACATTCTTGAATAACGTTCTTAGTGCATATTTATTTAAATATTTATTTAGCTTGGCGTAATATTTAGTTAGTAGTGAAGTAGATTAGTTAGTAGGAGTGGTAGAGAATATCACTTTATAGTTACACTGTGTTTAATAAAGTTAATGCATACCCCCTAACGCACTTGTAGTTTTCGTATAACAATTGTTCCCCCTTCGCTTGTTTCAGGAGGACTCGATCTCTGAACGCGCCCTCGCCCATACAACAGTTTGGACCATGCGGCAGGATAATGAAGAACTCCGCTATGGTCATGTAAGTATACAGATATATTGGTTACTTTCGTTAATTATACTGTAATCTTAATATATATAAATTACGTGTCACGTTGTTTGTCCGCGATGGACTCCTAAAAAACTTAACCGATTTTAATCAAATTTGCACATCATGTGCAGTTTGATCCAACTTGAAAGATAGGATAGCTTACATCTCCCATAAGGCACACGGAAGGTTTTAATAAAAAAAAACTTTCCACAGAACGAAGTCTGTCCGGGCAGCTAGTAATATTTAAAGGTATAGTTGTATCAGAAACACTAAAAGCGGGCTCCAGATAGGACATCATGATAAAGATCATTCTGGAAGCAAATCATGAGTCAAATCTTCCTGTGTGTGAATATCACTTTTGATACAGAAACGCAAAATCCAGAGAGAAATGCTCAAAAATGCAACACGCAGTGTGTATAAAACAGGATAAATAGATTTAAAGTTGGATGTGTCACCTATGGTGCATCAGTTGCAGTTCCATCGTGCATTTTACTTAATAACCGTTATGGTTTGTACAGAGAGAGTCAACTCTTGAAGTTCTTTTATCCCCGTCATACTATTTAGAACGCTTACAACTGAAAACCGATTAACGCAAACGAGGGATTGAAGGGGGACTTCAGTTTGCTCTCTGAAGTACCTTTTCTGCGCAGGCGCAATCTGTTTCGTATAGCACCGTACGATTGTAGGTAATATGTGGCGATACCTTACAATTACAAAGGAACGGACTAAATTGTTATCTGACGAAACAAAACATCATTAGTACTAATTAGTAGCCATTCAACTTCCAAGTTCGTTTGATATCGATGTAATGTCAATGACTTATTATTATCGGTGCATTGTGTACTCTTGAGACAGATAAACAATGTCAATTACAAAACACATAAAAGATTCAAATAAAAAAGGCTAGCTACTAAAAACGCTACTAAACATATTAATAAGCTTCTTATTTTTTATATTGCATCTATCTATTCAGTGTCAATAAATGTATAATCGATTGACACAATCATTTAAAACAAGTGGCCAAACACGCCATGACTCGTCCACGAAGAGTTCCGTAGTAGCAAGCATAGAGTAAGTAGGTATATACATAGTCTTGCCATAAATACTGTTACAGCCTTATTTAATTTAAGTATCAAATACTAGCGAAAAATGATTGGTGGTGGTGTGGTGGTGTTTGCAGGCAGATCCAGGACCCGGCGTCGCAGCGGCTGACGTGGTACAAGCCGCCGCTGACCGTGCTGGTCATCAAGAAGGTGCACGACGCCACCATCCTGGCGCCCTTCGTGCAGCTCGTGCATTGGCTCGTTCATGTTAGTAGAGCATCTTCATATCTATATATCTATACATAAAAATAGTTTTAGAAAAAAAAAATTGAATAACACGCGGACGAAGCGGGCAACAGCTAGTAATGTTAATAATAGTAACGCTACACACTCATAGCCCCATGGATAACAGACAAAGACCAGGACACACACCCAGACCGAGAACAGAAATCCAAACTCATTATTCTTTCCGCATTGCTGGGAATCGAACACACGACCTTTGGCATGGGGCGGTCCGACATGGGATTTTTTTTATGGAAATATCTGACAAACGTTTACGATCACTTAAATGGTAAGGGGCTATCGTCGCCTATGAATATCAGCGACACCAAAGGCATGACGGATGTGTTGTGTCTAGCCAAGAAAATGGAGAAGAAAAAGAAAGAAAGAACTGGCTCACGAGCCACCAGCCGGAACATTCACGAGTCGTTTGGCAGCTGACTCAAGCAAGACTAGTGATGTTACTGATGGTTTTGTCTTTACGTGAAGTTCGCTTGGTTAGCTCTTTTGCTTGAGTTAGGGTTGCCACCGCCTGAATCGCCATCGCTACACGAAAGTTTAAAATCTCCGTACATTTAGACGAAGTATACATGGATTCTATGGACATAAGTACATAAGAACTATTTTTATTCGGAGCTGTAGACCTAAAATTCAGTAATTATACAAATACATAGTATAATCCATTATTGGCAGTAAGAAATAGATTGATACCGTTCATGACGCTATAATCGATAATAGTATTTAATTTCTGAGAAAGGTTAACAAAACGAAAGGTGCTAATAGTACTGAAAACGTATCAAATTAATTGCAGTAAAGGTGATTCAACTTTGTCCTGGTTTTGGTTACTTTAATAACACAAGGTGGCCAAATGGTGAATAGTGGAATATAGTATTATTTAATCAAAACACGCCATATGCGTGGGCTTGCCTACTTGGAAAAGGTTAATGAAACTAGTTACCCAGTATAATTATTTTGGAAGCTTTGGGTGAGGCCAAATGAGCGTATTTTTTGAGCTGTGATGTTCGGTTTACACGTATTAAGTAGTTAACTAAATTTTAACTAAAACGTTACTAAATTGTCTGTTTACACGTATTAATTTACTTATAATTTAGTGAAAATTTAGTTATCTACTTAACTAAATACGGGACTCACAGGTCTATAAATTCTTGTCAAAAAATAATCGACTTTAAAATTAGGGATAACTCAAAAACTACTCGTCAGATCTCGCTTAAATTTAAGTGGGACACTTGACCACATGACAAGCACCAGCTTTCGATTAAATAAATAATCATCAAAATCTGTTCACCCAGTCAAAAGTTCTGAGGTAACAAACATAAAAAAATACAGTCGAATTGAATACCTTCTCCTTTTTTGAACTCTGTTAAAAATTCAATTGTTTGGCTTGACCCTTATTTGCTTGAGTCAGCCGTCAAAAGACAATGAATCAAACGACACGTCGCGTTTTGGCTGGAGGCCTGACAGCCAGTTCTTTCTTTCTATTTCTTCTGTCTTTCTTGGCTTGCAACGCATCAGTGATGCTTTTTGTGTTGCTGATATTCATGGGCGACGATAGCCACTTACCATCAGGTCTATGTCAGCTCTTTTATTGGCTATTTTCATAAATTAAAAAAGCTTACTTACTTGCTTTAGCGTTTTAACTTTTAAGTCCACCACTTATAAAATTGCAACACACTTTTAACATTATTGTTGTGTTATGTTACTCTATTGTGTTAATGTATGTTACTACATAATTAAGCGATAAAGTATTGAGCGTGGATGGAATATTTTTTACAGGACAAAAGCATGGTAGTATTCGTCGAAGCGGCGGTCCTGGACGACACGTTATTGGCGGAGTACGGCGACTTCACGTCGGTGCGCGAGAGGCTGATGACGTTCCGAGCCGGCACTGACGACCTGACGGACAAGATCGACTTCATCATATGCCTGGGGGGCGACGGCACGCTGCTGCATGCGAGCTCCTTGTTTCAGGTGCGTTGGTCATGATCAACTTTGTTTATATTAATGAGCTCTTTCAGGGAACTTAATGAAAACATAACTTTAGTTAAACACCTTTTCGCCCCAACTCAGAGTCACTGACGGTTACTTATATCGCTCCTTAGTACAGGTTTTTTTATGGTGATTCTGTACTAAGAAGCGATTAAAGTAACCATTAGTCACTCTGAGTTAGGGCGTTAGTGTTTTAACTGTTTTATATAAAATATAGCACTTACACTATATAATATTACACGAATCAAAGATTATGTTTAATCCACCCATTTTTTTTATTTCCTTTTATTTTTTCTACTTAAAAAAATAATGGGTGGATTAAACATAATCTTTAATCCTATAAAAATAAGGTGTTCAAAATTCAGATAAAATTATATAACTATCTTAAAATAATATACATACTAAATTGTACCTTACTACATCAAATAAAGTAAAAAAAAATCATATATTCAAGTAGGTATTATGTCAATATACTTAATATGTCAAGCTTACAGCTTCCAAATGTTAAAACGATAATATATTAACCTTTAATTTATTAACCTTTTATTTAATGTTAATATGTCAAGCCTACAGCTTACAATTTTTTAGACGAATGGGAAGTAGCCGATAAAGTATATTAACCTTGAATTAATATATAATCGTTTTCATTATTATTGTGCTATTAATGTTATTATGTTTCATAAAAGCCAGATATTGATTGTATTCTATTATGTTCCAGCAATCCGTCCCTCCTGTGATGGCATTCCACCTGGGCTCGCTGGGCTTCCTGACTCCGTTCGAGTTCAACAACTTCCAAGACCAGGTTATGAATGTGTTGGAAGGTAAGCTTTTATTTTTTTAAGTACTTTAGTAAGGACTTCTCAGAGTTGATTTTGCTTTTTTGAATGTTATTTTTTACTCACTTTTCGTTAGACTTATTTATATCACAAAATTTAAATAAGGTTAATTTCATTTCGACAACTGATTCAACCCTCTTAGAACAAAAATCGATTCTAAACAAACAAACAAATTCAAACAAAAATCCTAGATCTGAGATTGACGTTTGGAAACATTTCTTCTAGTTCAGTGCTTAAATACGTTCATTGTTCGCGCACTGTGTTGTCACATGCGTTACGTCTCCTCTTTAATGTAACTAGCAGACATAGGACCTGATGATCCACCTCATGGTAAGTGGCCGCCGTCGCCCATGGAGACCAGTAACTGCAAAGGCATCACCGATGCATTGCTGACCAAAAAAGTGTGAAAGAAGAAAAGGAAAGGAAGGAAAGAAGAGAAAGTAGGTAAGATCTTAAATGGCCAAAATATCTTAAACGGCCAAAATATCTTAAACGGCCAAAATATCTTAAACGGCCAAAATATCTTAAATGGCCAAAATATCTTAAATGGCCAAATTCCTTGCGTATTTACTGACTGGCCCCTAACTTCCTCGCAGGCCACGCGGCGCTGACCCTCCGCTCGCGGCTGCAGTGTGTGGTGCTCCGGAAGACGGTCAACGACAAGGACCGCAAGCCCACCACCATCCTGGTGCTGAACGAGGTGGTGGTGGACCGCGGGCCCTCGCCGTACCTGTCCAACATCGACCTGTTTCTGGACGGGAAACATATCACGTCGGTGCAGGGGGACGGTGAGCTTTATGTTAACTGGAACTCTTGCAAATCTAATAATTTAATCGTTTATTGCCCGACTGCACCAGAAGGAGGGTTATATTTTTCAAGTGTATGTATGTATGTATATTTCTTTGGCACGCTTTGTAGCCTAAACGATTTCAACTTGAGAGGTGCCGTTAGATTTGTCTTAAATGTGAGAGTGACACTAGGTATATCAAAATAGAAAAAATTTGGGCGCCATATTGTGTCTTCAAAAATTACAATGAAAAATACTACAATAAAAAAAATTAAAAACAAAAAACCCGAGTGCCTAAAATAAACTAAAAAGAAAAAAACAAGCCCAGTAGTTTGTTGTTAAAAGTAGTACTGAACAATTCCGTTCGCCACGTTCCGTACGGGATTCCGCTGCGTATGCCTATCGAATACATTTTCCATGAAACGATGTTTCCAAAACTTCACGTCCCGTCCGGGAAAAAACCCGTTAAGTATGCATTGGGCTTAACAGTCGGGACCCATTTAAATTTTACAGGGTTGCTTGGGAAAAAACAAACAAGATTTGATTGATTGAAGAATGGGTCCCGACTGTTAATCCTTTAAACTACTGGGTTTTTTTCTTTTTAGTTTATTTTATGCAGTCGGATTTTTGTTTTTTTTTTAATAATTTTTTTTGTAGTTGTTTTTGGCTGTTACTATCTCAAATAAGTAAAAATAAAAAAACATAATAAATAAATAAATAAATAAGTAATCATATTTATAATAGGCATGTTTCTGCTAAGGGTAAATCAAATAAGTCCTCGTTTACAATGGTTAAGCATGATTTAAATTGTATAGATACAAAAAAAAATTAAAAAATACAAAATACATAATGTAATTGAATGATTAAACAAAAATAATAATTTATGTTAGTTATACATATTCCTTTGAAACATTTGACCTTCCAGTTGAATCTCAACTAACTTCAAGACGCAAAAACTCCCACTCCATACGTTTCCTTCCAGGGCTGATAGTGTCAACACCGACGGGCAGCACAGCGTACGCAGTGGCCGCGGGCGCCAGCATGATCCACCCCTCGGTGCCGGCCATCATGGTGACCCCCATCTGTCCGCACTCGCTGTCCTTCCGGCCCATCGTGGTGCCCGCGGGGGTGGAGCTCAAGGTGGGAACTGCTAGAATCCTATTATCCTATTAATCTAATATATAAAATTCTCGTGTCACGGTGTTAGAAGTTGAACTCCTCCGAAACGGCTCGACCGATTTTCGTGAATCTTAGCGTGCATATCGGCTAGGGTGGAGAATCGGACAACATCTATTTTTCATCCCCCTAAATGTTAAGGGTGGTCCCACCCCAAATTTTTTTTTGACATAATTTTTTGTTTTTATTTTTTTTATGATACAGCATACAAAAATAATAATATAAAAAAAAAACTTTTGACAGAACAAAGTCTGTCGGGGCAGCTAGTAATATTATAAATGTGAAAGTTTGTGAAGATGTTTGGATGTTCATTCCTCAATCACGCCACAACTACTTAACCGATTTGGCTGAAATTTGGAATGGAGATAGCCTATACACTGAATTAACAATAGGCTACTTTTTATCCCGGAAAAGTTTTCAGGGTTCCCGCGGGATTTGTAAAAAATCTATATCTACTGCGGGGTAAGCCGTGGGCACAAATTAGTATCAATAAAAGAAATTTGAATGTTGTTTTTGTATTCGAAACAGTATGTGTGTTTACTCCACAAGCGATGCGGAGACGGTTTCTAATCGTGGGTGTAACAATATATTTAGAAAAATATTTTCATTAGCACGAAATAAGATACACGCAAAATCAAGGTGTACAGTACGGCTGATGTATCTTGGAGCTGGAACATACTGGATCTTGAAGGCTGCGCAGTAACATAATTCGGCAATGGTCTGTACGCGGCGTATTATGTCTCAGTCACACGTTAGCATGTTCGTGTCGCTATCTCTGTCTTACATGCGCTCATAATCTATACTTCTATACTAATATATAAAGAGGAAAGGTTTGATTTTTTGGTTGCATTGAATAGGCTCCGAAACTACTGAACCGATTTCAAAAATTCTTTCACTGTTGGGAAGCTACACTATCCCCGAGTAACATAGGCTATATTATATTTTCAAAAAAATTAGGGATCCTTAATAAAACTCCAATAATGTAACCCAAGGTGTAAAAAACTAAGAAAACCGAAGCAAAGCGAGGGCGGTTACTCGTATATACATAAGTTCGCAGAGCGTATGTTCAGACGCGCCGAGATATGTCGGCCGTACTGTACAATGTGTAGACCTCCGCACCGCCTCCACTCCCGCAGTGTGTGAACAACATTACACACGCACCAGTCACACCCATACTAGGTAAACCTGTGTCCAAATGGCATGAACAATGAACATACAATCCGAGAAGAAAAATTATCCGTCATATAAATGTCAGCCCTCGTTCGGAGTCGGCCTTTCAGGTAGGGTCACTATAAATTGGCCGATGATGCCTCCTGTTATTGACTTATCTTGTTGACATAAAAAACAAGATTTAGTTATGTATTAAAGCTGTTAATGTTAATTAGTATTAATTTTCACATATAATATTTCACATAGTAAGAATAACGCCCCAACTCAGAGTCACTAATGGTTATTTAAATCGCTCCTTAGTACAGAATTTGTATGGTGATTCTTTACTAAAGAGTGATTAAAATAACCGTTACTGACTCTGAGTTCGGGCGTAAGAGTATGAAAATAAAGCTCACTTATCTTTTAGATAGATTAGTTAAAGTGTCTATCTTAAGTGTCTATCTATACTTTTTCATAGACTAAATAAATACATATATACACACAAAAACAGTTATTATACTACTACTTACGTGAATTTAATCATATTACTTGATCTAGGGTTCGATTTCCAAGTAAAACAAATCATATTAAAAACTATACTATTTATTATCAAGCAGAATGGTAGTCAAGCATTAACTTATACCATGTAAAACCTACTATTATTATAAATGTGAAAGTTTGTATAAATGCTTGTTACTCTATCAAGCAAAAACTACTGAACGGATTATCATAAATTTTTGCACACAGGTAGACCATAATCTGGAATAAGACATAGGATACTTATTATCCCTGAAAACGTGAGCAACGCCGCGGGCTGCTCTAGTAATATATGTATAATGCGAACGTAATGGTAACCAACAATGACGTTCTAGATAGCGCTGTCGCCGGACGCGCGCAACGCCATGTGGGTGTCGTTCGACGGTCGCAACCGACAAGCGTTGCAGCACGGAGATAGGTACACACCTCCCCGCCTCCCCGCCTCCCGCCTGCCGCCTGCCGCCAGCCAGCGCATGCCACTGACTCTTTCTACGTAGCTCGTTGTACCTCTAACATTGTTGCAATCCAATTCTAATTGATGATTCTCGAATAAATGTGATATAGCGATCTTATTAGATAGAGATATATCGATTTGTGTTAATCTTATTTGCAATAATCGCTGAGAAAATTATTGATGTAATTGGCTTGTACCTATGGCGTTTTAATTGATTCGACGATCCAATTTGAAAAGAATCCGCTGGCATGTTCAATGATAAGAGATAAGTACATGATTATGTGTGACATGACATTTACACATTATAATCCCGTGTTGCAAATGGAATAGTTCACGATAATTAATTATTAAAAACTCTATTCTATCTTGAATTTCGATTAAAATTGGATTGGAATATTATGAAGAGTAGGTAATATTATATTGTGTTGTATTTGTATATTTATGTTGAATATCGTGTAGATCGTGACTTCATTTAATACTATTCTTATAAATGACTCCATTCATAACACATCTATAACCTACTAATTCCAATATTACACACACATACATGACATACATTTTTAGTCCTACATACACGAATGTATGTGAAAATACTTATTATTTTCGCCCAAATGATTTATCTACACATCTGTATAAATAGAATGTATGGAATGTACTGTATACGGAGCTTGTTTCAGATAACTCCTAGCAATGAAAGCAGAAATGTGGCTCATATATCGTTCGACGGGCATTCGCTAATGACGCTCAAACCCGGCGATAGGTAACCCATGGTTCAATGGTGCTTATGGGACCACCGTGGCTCATTCTATGTATAATATAGGATTGTGGCCCCGCGGCCCTGGGACAAGATTGTGTGGTCATAGGAGAGGGAACATTCTATAATATAATAGGATTTTGGCCCTGGGATAAGAATTGTCATTTTTCATTGTCATTGTTTTTTCTTTAATATGGAGTCATTCTTAGTCAGTGGTTTAAAACCTTACGCATCTTTGTTGTCGCATTTACACGTATTTTACTAAATGTCGAGTTATATATCGTTTTACAAAATCCATATTTTTTTTCATTGATGAAAGACTAATGGAATTACTAACATTTACTCTGTATCGTATGAATGTAAATAATTATATCATTATGTATTGACACGTCTCATAGACTGAATGGGGTGGTTTGGCTTGAATGCTTTTATGCTTTGTACATTTTTTGTTGACTTATTTTATATTTTTATAATGCTTATTAGTATAATGTATAATGCTTATAGACTTAGTTGGTAGCTCTGTTGAAACCTATAGTCCGTTAGTTAGACGATTGGTAAAAGTCTTAAATAATCTTGACACTACTTTTGATATAAATATTAGTTTGCATTATAAAATAAAATAGAATGTTACTTTTTGCCATCGTCTGCTTTTCAAGCAACTTTAGAAAAGTAGTCTATTTCTTATAAATAAAAATTAATTTCATAACAAACGTAGTATAAGAGCCCGCGCAGACAGAAATGGTTCAGCCGTTCTTCCTTCTGCGTTCTGCGTTTCGCGTTCTTTGTATTATTGGGAATAGAACGCAAGCGTTCACTTTGACCGGAGCGGTCTGACTGCCTGCTATCTGTGCGGCGCTGTAGAGTTGCAAACTTTACAAAGAACACAGAACGCAAAACGAAGAACTCGGAATGGCTGAACTCTTTCTGTCTGCGCAGACTCTTATAAAATAATGAAATTATCATATATTTTTTTATCAATATGAACGAGCTATTAGTAATAATAGTCCCAAACTAAAAGAAACACATCCATCCATCCATCCGCAGCCTCTACGTGACGACATCAGTGTACCCGGTGCCGTCGATCTGCGCCCAAGACCAGATCTCCGACTGGTTCGACTCCCTCGCCGAGTGCCTCCACTGGAACGTGCGCAAGAAACAGAAGCAGATGGACGAGCTCAGTGACGTCACGCACTCCTCCATCGACACGCTGGAGGAGCTCGACAACCACCACGACGCCGAGCGCCCGGCGGACACGTGACCTACAGTCGCCGCAATGACAGCAATCACCGCAATCGCAGCAATCGCCGCAATCGCCGCAACCAGACCCGTCGGTAGCTAAGGTACCGCGCATTTTTTTACTCAGCTGTTTTGACAGGCGTACTGTTAAAAATTTTAATGAAATTAATAGAAATTCACAAATTAAAAACAAATTTACCATTATAAAATTCTATGAAGTTTTAACTTTGTCATTAATATAGTTAAAAATGTATTAATTTTCCATTTCTATAGTAAAAATAATGTGTTATTTAATGTTCAAAATTTAATTCAATAGACCGAATCAGGACTGGATTTAAATTAATTAATTAAATATATTTAAAGAATGTTAACATAACATTAGTGACGTCTTAGCATATACTATCATACATATGTAGTAGGTAGAGCTATATCTATGACGTCACTGGGGTAGATGTCATCATCGGCACACATGCGTCTACTATAGTCTATGATATATTCTAATATTTAAAGTTTAATAGAAGACAAAATGACTTGCGGCAAATGTTTTCCTTCCATATATGTATGTATTTTACTTTAGATGTACAATCCTACAGTACATTCAGTACAAAGTTTGCGGAGATTCGCTTAATTATAGTCTCATTGGGTCAGTTACCCAACGAACGTATTTATAGATATTAACGCGAACTGTGGACTTAAGTTTGCAGATCAGAATCAGCCACATACTATCTGCCTAGTGTGTTCAAAACATTAAAGCGAATTTCACGTTAAGGGTTCTTTTCTCTGTCGTACTAATACGATCGAGGGATTTTTTTACATGAAACGCAATATACGCGTACTTTACACTAATCGGTGACCCCCACAAGTTGACCTACGTCTAACGCCCCAACTCAGAGACTCTGAGTAATTACTAACTACTCTACGACTAACTCAGTAGCGGTATTAGGCCGCGGGCGAGCTTTTTTTGGGAGTGTTAGTGGGGGGCCCCTATACGCTGGGGGCCCCGAATAATTGATACGGCTGATACGGCGGTAGCTACGCCCCTGCTCAGAGTCACTAACGTTATACATGTCTGTGGTGACCTCGCTATCTGTATTCGAGACAAAATAGGAAGAAATGAAAGTTTAAGACAAAGTTACAGATCATTGCCTCTGGTTCGAAAGTAAAATATTACCGGACTATAAACTCAGATGTATTTGTGTCGGACCAAGGTCTGCCAGTGGCATTATTATGGCGTTCGAATATTAATTTTATTGTTGTAATTAAACCATGTTATATAAATATGTTCAATTGTTAAGCAAACTATTCAAAACATTTTAAGATCCTTTTTTGTAGTTATGTGAATAATTAAGGAAGGAATATGATGAGAAAATCTATGAGTTGTGATGACGTCGGTGGGCTTAAGACTTAAGGTACGACGTGTTTTTAATAGATTTACAGGGCTAGACAACGTGCATTTTCTTAGAATTTTGATAACAGTAAGGAGGTGTCTGTCATGTCATTTATTGTTATTGCATTTGGAACTTTTCCAATTTGTAATTGGCCGCTAACAAAACGGTATATTGTATACTTCATTATTTCGCAACCTAAGGTCCGCCCTCGGAAAGGGTCGAAAAAGGCTGGAACCTCTAATTCTTAGTTCTGTTTAACAGAGTTCACATGAACACTGGTTTGATACATACCAAACAAACATAGATTATTTGAAAGTAATAATGATTACTAAAGGTTTGGAATAGATATTTAAAATATACTCTGTACAACGCAATTTTCGACGAAACTTTCTCTAAAGTGGTACTAGAGTCAACCAAGAATTGGAGAGAAGACCCGAGCCCAACAGTGGGCTGTGGGACAGCTATAGGTTGTGACGTCGGTGTGTCTTAGCTACACTATATGGTGTATAATATACTTAGTTGAAATAGTTTGCTCGACAAGAATAATTCCCGGAATAAAATGATGATTTTTATGTTAATTTTATTTCACGTGTTAAAATATGTTCGGATAACTATTGTGATACTGTGTGAAGTAGTGTGAACATGTATAGGGTGTTCAAATAACCATGTTATATAACATTCCCTTGGACAATAAAAATATAATTTTGTTATGTCTTTCATGGGTATGTAAATGTTGACGTTTTTGATATAGTTTTTAAATATAATGTATCCTACTATTGTACCATGCACTCAATAATATTCACTTCTGAGTTTATTCTGTTTAACAATATAATTTTTATATGGTTGACTGTGACTTGCTTGGATTTGATAGTTAAATGTCAGATTTTAGGATACCTTTGGAGGTTTGCTTTTATTTGGATCATTGAATATTATTTAATATTTGTATTATTTTATGTTACATCTCCGTATCCAAGACTGATGACAGCGCAAGTCATGTAAAAAAATGAAAAATATTAGAAAAATGTGTTATGTGGATTGGTATATTATTGTACAAAATTTTCGTGAAGAAATATATTCTGTAACCGAAATGGGACTCAATGAAACAAAAAGAAAATGTCGTCGTATAAAGTGGTTGGTAAGAAGGGGAAGGTGCTACTGGAACATAGTGCCAATGTGAATTTAAAGTAGGATTTACAATCAGGGGCGGATCCAGGAAGGAGGGGAAGGGGGGGTTGCAAGGATACCAATCCCCCTCCCAAAATCATTAACGTCCACCTTTGATAAAGTTTAAATATCATTACCTCAGCTGTTTAAAGATAAAAACAACAATCGGTTTAAGCAATCCCAAAAATTTTAATCCTGGATCCGCAGCTGTTTAGCATTAATATGCACAAAGTACTTTGGTATTTGCTTAGTTGTATTTTTCTTTTTGTATCGCAATTCATCGTTCAGGTGCTGGATATTTAAGACACTGAAAACGTTTTGTAAGCAATTTCTTAATATAGCATATCTGTACAAATGAATTGTGTAAGACCTAATAATGTAATGTAAGTAATTTACATATTGTTATTATCACAATCATAATTTAGTTCCTCGTGTGATTTATAATTATTTGATATTCTAAGATATGCAATGTGACAATGCCTATACGTTTTATTATAAATTATACAGATTACAATATTGAAGTTTGATTTTATACCTGGTATTATATTATGTGTTCCGATCGACGTCCGAAGTCCATTATGAGAGAGTACATCGTTTCCGTCCCGCTTTTTCCGCTAGATGGTGCTGTTTTCTATACTTTACCTGTGCCACAAGCGCCCTCTATCTAATTAGTGATCTAAATTTGAAATCTAAATTCAAATTACATTCGACAAGCCACGATATTATTTTGTCATTGTTGCGTTATTTTTCGAACCGCGCTATTCACCGCTAAATATAAATTTTTACAGTTTGACTTTTGAGAGAAAAGTAAAAAGTTGAATTTGTTATAATATTTTTTTGTGTTGGTGTTGTTTTATATGAGTGTTTGTGATGGATGCGCCAACGGAGACATCTAGAGAAAGGAGTTCTTCAAGTTTTTCGTCGAGTTCTACAAGCGACAGCGAGCCGCAGAGGAAACGCCGCCGCTGGTACGATAGTACGGAATCCAAAGGATACAGGAGAGTTAGACAGGATTTGAGGTACTATCACAACAGTTGGTGAGTCATTTTAATAATATTTTAACGGCGAATTTTTCCCGTAACAATGCTGCTTCATCTGAAATACCGCAGTGCCAACCCAATGTTACGCCGAACGTTTCATGTACCCTCGCTCATGAATTTAATTTTCAACCTCCACAAATGAACAAATTTGAAAAATATTTCTAATTTGGTTGTGTCCATTAAAGAGCCTACCATGCCTGTTGCTAATCCAGATCGCGTTGCTAAAGTTGTTTCCATGCAGTGGTTTAATTCAACCGAATGGAATTTTGTGCGTTACGCTGTCATTCTTAAAAGGTATGTTGATTTCCCAGCTTTTGCTGAACTTAAAGTAAATGAAGAACTTAGGCGGGTTGAGGACCCGTTTTCGCCCTTAAGATGGTTTCAAATGGAGCGAGGTTTTGCGGCCTTATCTAATGCCCTTTTGGCTTAGAACGAGTTTGTTAACCAATCATTACAGGACATAATAAATTGGTCTGGGAAAGCGGATGTACAGCTGACTCCTGCCTCCTGTTCGACATTCTCCAGAACCATCTACTTCTACTAATACTTTTCGTCAAAATAAATCCAAAATAAATCTTTCAATGCTCAAAAGAACCCACTACGGAAGCAAATCCGGGACGGAGAATTTCGGCTTAAAAAAAAAAAAAAAAAAAAAAAAAAAAAAACGAAATTTTTCAGAAAAAATGAGAGGGGGGCAAAACAATAAAAGCGGAGGAAAATGGGAAATCGCCATAAATGACTCACCGACTTTTCAGGCGGTTGTCTGCGCCTTCACTCAACCACATGGAAGCATTACAAACCGCCAAAAGCTTTCCTAAAAGATGGTTTCGGGTGCTCAAATACCTTTCGACCAAACGCCACCATTAATTATGCCGACTCTAGAAATTCTAGAAAAGTTTCACATCTCCGTTTCCGCAGACATGACGTCGGCAATACAGGAGATGTTTCAACAACAGATGGTAGAGCTGACTCCTCTCACACCGTCTTTCATTTCCCCACTTTCTCTAATAAAGAAGAGCAATGGGAAAACTCGAACTATTTTTAATCTAAAGGCTTTAAATCAGTACATGACTCCGAAACATTTTAATTTATTTTACTATCAACGAATGCCGGAATCTCTACAACCGACCGATTGGATGGTCAGGTTAGACCTCAGCCAGGCTTATTGTCACATTCCGATTCAACACAGACGTTTCCTTCGGATCAGTTACAATGGTTGTCTCCTACAGATGACATGTTTACCATTTGGCCTGGCCTCTGCGCCCCTAATGTTCACCACAGTCACAAACTGGACCGCCGAGATGCTACGAAGGGTCTTCATTTAATAGTTTATCTGGACGACTATCTATCATATCACTATCGATTAGCTCATCAATGCGAGACTACTCTCAGAGCTCACGTGAAGATCGCGGTAAAGTTCCTATCCAGTTTAGGATTGTGCGTAAAGGAAAAATCTGTCACCACTCCGACGAGGACAGTAGAATATCTGGGCATCTGCTGGGACACCGCTACCAATACAGCGTCCCTTCCCCCAGAGAAAGTGAGCAAAATCCGCCAGTTTCTATTGAGCCTACTCGCTGCCGGCAGTTGGACCCTCAAGCAGGCGCAACGCCTCTTAGGATGTCTCAATTACGCGACCTTCATCACCCATCGGGGAAGGTTGCATTGCCGGGCACTGCAGCGTCATTGCAATCGCCTTCGCAGAGAACCCCTGAACAGCCTTCACTTCACCGAAGAGGTTTTAGTCGAGTTGAAATGGTGGTTACAGAATGTAAACCGGACGAGACCGATACACGTAGTGGCTCGACCTGCAAACTATGTCATCACGGATGCGTCAGACCTCAGATGGGGTGCAATAGTGAACAACAAAAGTATTTATGGAGAATGAAATCATCATCAAAGGGAGTGGCATTGCAATCTAAAGGAGATGTTTGCAGTGATGGCGGCGATAACAACGGAGGCTGCTGTTCTCAGGAACTCGACAGCCATCGTTCAGAGCGACAACAAGACGTTTTTGTTCTATATAAAGAAAGAGAGAGAGGGACAAGGTCTCTACCCCTATTGGAAATGACCAAGAAGCTTCTCAATCTGGCGGATGATTTAGATGTTGTACTCATTCCTCACTACCTTCCCGGAATATACAACACGGAGGCCGACAGCCTCTCTCGAGGTCAGGTCGCCTCAGAATGGCACTTGAAGAAGGAGAGATCAGAAAGAATCTTCAACCTTTGGGGAATCCCCGATATAGATCTCTTTGCCTCAAAAAATGCTCACGTGTTTTCGAATTATGTTACAAGAGACTTGTTAGACTCGAACACTTGCTTTCACGACGCGGTCAGCAAGTCCTGGACGTGCGATCTAGCTTGGATCTTTCCTCCACCGGCACTGATTCCACGGGTGCTGCGTCATTTAAACACTGTCAGAGGACGGTACATAATAATTGCACCCAGGTGGACGAAACCCTTTTGGCGTCCCGATCTCAAGAGCCGTGCACTTACGCGGCCAGTGAAAATACACAATCTATAGCATAACTTGATAGACTCTGTAACGGGACGGCCTCCCGCTCAAGTGTGCAGCCTGCACCTGGAAGCCTGGCTTATTTCGGGTGGAATACAATAACAAATGACTAGTCTATCCAGGAGAAAGAATTTCTGTCATCGTGCTGGAGACCGTCTACTTTCCGGACCTACATACATGCCAGTATGGAAAAAATGGTTACTATGGTGTCAACACAATAATATAAATTTCAGCTCTCCTAGCCCTACCGATACTTAGCCTTTCTCTACCTATCCGAGAAACTAGCATATCGCACGATTCTTGTTCGTAAGTCCACCATATCATCCATTTGTGAAATGTCAGGTGACGTAAAAATATCGTCAAGTCCCATTGTTAAGTATATCTTAAAAGCAATAGCCTTAGCAAAACCAGTTCCCCCTAAAGCACCTATATGGGATGCCAGAATCCTCATTAAACATCTCAGAGATACTAATCTAGATTTAATCTATTTATATGAAGTTTCCAGACGTACCGCGACTTTGCTACTGCTGTGTTCAAGTCGTAGGGTCCATGACCTGTCACTTTTACATTGTGATCCGAGTCACTTCATAGATAATGGTGATAGACCTTACATCCCGCGTTCGGTTCCAAGACTGATTCATCATCTAATCAACAATCTAGTTGGGTATTACATAGATCTCCTGATAGAAATGTTGATCCACATTTTTTTGGCTTAGGTCCCTTATTAGCCTGTCTAAAGGCTATCGGAAACATATATCTAACCTCTTCCTTGTAACAAGAGGGAATGTCAGAGCAGCTACTCCAACAATTATTGGAGGTTGGGTTAAGCGAGTTCTAGTAGAAGCTGGCATACAGGCTTCACCTGGTAGCTTTAGGTCAGCAGTAACTTCCTTAAAAGGGGATAGAAAATTAACCCGTTAATGATATTTTGACCAAAACGAATTGGCAACATGAAACAACTTTCAGAAAGTTTTATCATAGACAAATAAATCAATCCAGTCAGAACAAAACAAAAATCCCTTGCAGTATATTTTTCAGTTTGTTAATTCTTTTGTAGGCGCCCTTATTATTGTAATAAACGCTTTAAAGTTTTATGCATTTATTGCTAGCGTTGATTTACTACTATTTGTTTTCATTTACTGTTATTGTTACACTGAGTTGATTATTAATTCAGTTCATTTAGATCTTTCAGACGTTTGTTATATGCTACTAAAACGTATTAAATTAATTGAGTCTTCACCTTGTTGCGTTTTAATTCAAGCCACCAGGAGATACCAAACAATTCTCTCCTAATGGACTTCGGACGTCGATCGGAACACATAATATAAAAATTTTACCTTCCAATAAAATTGTTATTATGTTTCCATAGACGTCCGAAGTCCAAACAATGTCTTCCTGGTGTTCCTCTCAGCCATTTCTCATTATGAGCTGAACAATGACAAAATAATATCGTGGCTTGTCGAATGTAATTTGAATTTAGATTTCAAATTTAGATCACTAATTAGATAGAGGGCGCTTGTGGCGCAGGTAAAGTATAGATAACAGCACCATCTAGCGGAAAAAGCGGGACGGAAACGATGTACTCTCTCATAATGGACTTCGGACATCTATGGAAACATAATAACAATTTTATTGGAAGGTAAAATTTTTATAATATATTGAAGCGTTCATAGCCCGGCGGCTTGTGTCGAACCTAACGGCGTGGACACATTCTGCGGCGCCGTGTACTGTGCACCATAAAGTTTTGCCGTTGCTTAGTTTATTTATTTATTTTTGCAACACCTTAATCTAGGGTATACAAGGGCAAAAACTTAATGCCTAATGGCATTCTCTACCAGTCAGCCCTGGGTGTTGCTGAAAATTTTTGAGATGGAATAAAACCAATCGGCTCGCGACACCGTAATCATTTTAATCGACACCTACCTGTAATGCCATCTCTGAGAGAAATACAGAACTATAGTTGCTTAATTTACAGCTCATATTAATATCAACATTATAGTCTACATATACTTGCGTTGGCAGGCATTCACTAAAAATGTAATGAATAAAAAAACACTTCAATAAAGTATTTTCTGCACCAATAAAATTAATATTTCCTTACGATTCAAAAAATACACACGTTTTGTTCAAGTTTTCACTCAGCACTCCCGGAGTGCATTTTTTTCATTACTTTATAAACAATATAGTAATTCCACCACCATAAATAGCTTCTCTAAAAAATGTATGTAGTTTGTAGTACATTTTGTTTTGTTCATAGATTTAGAACCAGTAGATTCTCCCTTACATTTGACAGAGCGAGATCGCCAGTTATAAAATCTAGGAGAAAGACGGACACAAAAATCTTATTTTTTTTTGGCCCCGTCACCGTGGCTGAATTGCTTGTCACAAGTGCAAACAATGAGTGAATTGTGACAAACAATGAAGAGTGAGTTGGCTATTTGGAGATTTTCAGAGAAGTTTCAGTGTGTATTTAAGCACAAAATCTTAGTTTCAATATATTTAGTCTAAGTACGATGGTGGGTTACGCAGTACGGTATTCTGGACTGTATGTTTTTTGTTACATTTATTTAAAAATAACCTGAAAGAAATTTAAATTCTCTGTCTCATGTGCGGCCACGCCGTGGCTGAATCTATAGGTAATAAATACATCTATGATTCGACTATAGGTAACACCATTGATTAAAGAAAAAGTAGGGTAACACTTAATCTCTGCTTTCATCGCTCCGATTGCGTCAACTTAACTGTCCTCCTGACAGATGACAAACAAACTGACAGCTGTTGAAACTACTTTTTCTCTAATCAATGTGTTGAAACTTGAAGGCCGAGTTTGACTGATGCATACATAACATAACCTAAAACCTAATAATTTAATATCACAGTTTAATTAAAATAAAATAAGAAATTATTAAATAGAAACAACGAATTACCTGCATAACAATGTCTAAAATATCCTCGTTAACAAATTACATTTCCAGACGAGCTATATCAATATCAGCAGTGCGTGAAGGTAAAAGGAACTTTAGGAAATTTGTGATTCCAAACAAGAGGGGTTCCCGAATCCACAAAATGCAACAGGCTGGTCCGAACCCTGAGCTGGAGGTGGACAAGCGAGGTGTGAGAGACGTGGGGTACGTGATGAACGGCAAATTTGTGATTGTGCCTGAAATGATACCGGAACTGATTGTTCCCGACTTAAAGGACTGTGATTTGAAGCCGTACGTCTCTTACAAATCTGCAGATGTCGTACAGAGTGAATTCACTTCTCAGCAGCTGTTTGATGCTGTGTACAGCAAGAAAATCGTCACAGATTATAAACAGGGCAAGCTAGACGCGGACGGACAGCCCCTCGAGCCCTCAGAAGAAGAATTGTTGCAGCCCGAGGAGGCAGTTGCAAAAGCAAAACGAACTGGATCAGATATCTTTTGAATTAAAATAATGTATTGTATTAGTTTATATTAGTTTAATAAATTATCTATTAATGAACTTTATTTTTCTTTTACCACATAGGTAGGTAAGATATGCCTCTAAAAAATTAAAAAATGTCATCAAGCCTATAAATGCCATCCAAAATTAAAAAATATTTTCTATAACATTAAAATTTTCCCTAGTTTAATGACTCAGTATTTTAAAATATAAAGGGCATCGAACCTAATTGGCACACCTACAAGTCCGCCATTTTGAAAAAACCTCGTTCGGCGGCCAGTGATGAAACATGTGTCAATCGATAGACTAAATGATTATGATCAAAAAGTATTCAGTGATGAAATTTCGTAAGTGATATACTTTCTGAGATAAGTGAGTTCAAAACTGTAGAAAAATAAAGCAAAAAACTTCGTTTCAGTGGACATTAATAAATCATATGTCATTCGATAGGCTAAATAATTACGATTAAAAAGTATTAAGTGATGAAATGCTGTAAGTGATATAATTTCTGAGATATTTGAGTTCAAAACCGTAGAAATATAAAGCAAAAAAACTTCGCCACGGCGGACATTGATGAAACATATGTCAATCGATAGGCTAAATGATTACGATTTAAAAGTATTCAGTGATGAAATGTTGTAAGTGATATACTTTCTGAGATATTTGAGTTCAAAACCGTACAAAAATAATGCATTAAAAATTATCATAATTTACTTATTTTGAATTTATTGGGCCAATAATGAAAAATAAGTATATTATGCCATAATTATAATATGCCATATATAAGTATAATATGCTATAATTGCCATAATTGTATGTGCTGCATAGGTACTTGATTTATTAATAACGGGTAGGTTTGAATTTAAAAAAGAAGCAAAGCAAAAGCAAACTACTAGGTTGTTTTATAAATAATTTATTTGCCACCAGCGGCTACAGCTTTGGCAATTACTCTAAACCAAAAGTTAAAATTCATTATTGGCTTAGTTTTCTATATCATGTCTGACCATCACTGAATCTAAAAATTCCGCTGGTGATAAAGGCAATGTTTCCTGATGTCGAGCCCATGCCAAGAACCATATAACACACATTATATGGGAACAACAGGACAAGGTTCTTTTTCCCACTATGCATGAGCAGTACCATCCCGCGATTTTATCTCTACCCGTTGTTTGTTTGACGAATTTTTTTAATTTTTATAATACATAACGTAACTGAGGTAAGGAAAAAAGTGACCGGTACACTTCAATTGCTGTATCGCCATAAACACTTAACCATAAATACGCCATAAACACTTAACCATAAATACGCCATAAACACTGGTCATCCCTCACCTTGATTATGCTATGTGTTATACAGATTTGTCAGAGGAACTTCTGAATACATTGGAGCGCCTTCTTAATTAAGTATTAGATATATCTTCGGCTTACGTAAGTATGACCACATTTCCCAGTTCCATTCCTAACTTAAATGGCTACCCATTCGATACAGGCGAAACTTCAGAATTCTCTCAACATTTTATGCTATTTTGAATAATGTGTCTTCTCCTGTTTATTTAAAGGAAACCCATATGATAGCACTGCTTATTTCAGGAATTCCTTCACAATACAGTTTATACTGTTCTGGAACTCCTTGCTTGTAGATATCAAAAAATAAATCTAATAATAAATCTAATAAATCAAAAAATAGACTACCAAAAGCTCCTTCAAGAAGTCCGGCAGCACTACCTGAAGCAATTAGATTGTTGTCGCCCGTGATCTTCAACCAGATGTTATATATGTATTTATAATTATTTATTTACTTAATATATAATATAATATGGGCTTGTTTCACAATCTTCAAGTAAGTTCGAAGTAAGCTATTCGTTGGTTAAGTTGACATTTCGTGTATGTAAAATGACACTTTAACGTCACTTTAACCGGCGAATAGCTTATTCAGGACTCTACTTGAAGATTGTGAAACAAGCCCTATGTATAATAAAAATAAAAAATATTTTACTATAAATGTTTTATTTTTATACGGGTTTGAACTCAAATATCTCAGAAATCATATCACTTACGATATTTTATCACTGAATACTTTTTGATCGTAATCACTTAGTCTATCGATTAACACTTGTTTTATCAATATCCGCCGAAACAAAGTTTTTTACTTTATTTTTCTATGGTTTTGAACTCAAATATCTCAGAAAGTATACCACTTACGACATTTCATCACTGAATACTTTTTGATCATAATCATTTAGTCTATCGATTGACACATGTTTCATCACTGGCCGCCAAATCGAGGTTTTTTCAAAATGGCGGACTTGTAGGTATGCCAGGCTCCATACAAAAATGTTGGAAGCCCTTTAATAATTGAAGTTGATTCACCTGGTTTCAATTTCCAAATTCATCACATTGGTTAGCGTATTTTATACCTTCCGTCTCTTTGTATCTGTACTTGGTGCTCTTAACCACAGAAAAATAATTCTTCAGTCAAAAAACTTGATATCTAATCCAAGTTTTCGATCTAACTGCTGCAGTCAAGAATTTCTTGCTCCATTGTACAGAATTTATATTGTGATTCTGTACTAAGAATCGATTTAAGTAACCATTTAGTGACTCTCGAGTGGAGGACTAAAAAAATTAAATGACTTCTTATATGGTTAATTTATTATTATACATATCCCAAATATGTACAAAAAAAATAAAATTCTTTACTACTCGGCTTTGTACTATCTTAAGAATATAATCTGTATAGAGTAGTGAAGTATCTAGGTATCTTTCAGTACAAAAAGAGATCCAGGTTGACTTCTAATTTGTGGAAGTCAATCATCACAATTCATTTACTTCAATATACCTAACTAGAATCTGATCTTAATAAATACCTACTGTCCAACATCAATAATTGAGATTAAACAAATAAAGTTATTTTAATAAATCCTATTGAAATTTGCTGAAGCCTAGAAGAGGAGAAATGAAACAAAAAAACAGGTTTCATTTATCCATGCTTATTTTTAACATAAAAGAGGGTAATTTTATTTTAATTAAAACATTTCTTGACTTATTACCTACCTTTCAATTTATTTAGGTATGATCAAGGGTATGATAAACAATTTATTCCTCAAATCCATGGATGTTTCTACTCTACCCTCCATGCTCATATCCTCATAATCTTTATAGAAGGTACTTGAATGAAATAGACAAGTTTTAGTTATTGTTTTACACTGGAGGGATAGTATACAATATTAATCTATAGGGGGTATCTAGAAATAATTAACTATAAAGCCATAAAATATAAATAGTAATCAAATTATTTTAAATATTAGATGAGATTTTGAATTACTTAATTACTTTTATCGATATACCTAGACAGAATGTACCTACTATCAATGCTGACCTAAGTTCAGCTTATCTAATATTCATAAAAGTATTTAATTGCATCCCAACGAATGTTCAGCAGTTTATCATTTTAAAGAGATTTATCTATACGCGCGGTTGTGAGCCATTCTGCGCGTGCGCACATTGAGCCGTTGATATATACATATATATAGATACGATGGGAGGTAATTACTCAGCTATGGATCCGATGGACGTACCAGTCCCCGATATATCGAAATTATTAGAACGTGATAGTTATTTGAAGCCGTATGAACGAGAAATTCGAAGGAGGTCAGTACTTATCAATTTTTTGTAATTATACGTAGTTAAATTCAGCTTTTAGGACCAAAATTCAAGTAAAATACGTAAATTGCGCGAATTTAAGGTTAGCTCAGTGAGTGAACTCTGTCGTATGAACTTGCTTGTGTCACAAAAGCTGATAAAGCGCTTTCGTAGATGTAGCGAATGTACTGACGTTATTACAATGAAAATATATTAATAGATACTAAAAAAAATACATAAAATTTAACAGTAAAAAAATGGGTAATCAGTGGAAATCGTAATTTAAAACGAGTTATTGTTACCAAAGTAAACAACTATCCCCGTGATTAGCGCACGCAGCGCTTGTTATCATGGACGTGACATTTTGTTCAATGTCAAACAAAAGTCATAAACATCGCGTCGCGGCACTCACGGCATGCCCGGATGAAACTGGAAATGGAAATATTTAAATAATTATTTGAATAATAAAATTCTGAATACACCTATTTATTTACATATTGTAGGTTGTACCGACTATGTAGCCGAACGCAAAAACATTTTATAGACCTTCCAAGATTTCTCGATTTTGATACATTCTCGGGCCGGCATAACTTGTATTTATCCGCTTTATTTTATTAGTAGGCTGCGGGCTCAGATGAAAGAATAAAAGGGCTGCGGGTTAGTATGTAGGTAGTACGTACCGATGTTAATAGGCGGATGGGCCGATGACCACCTTCCTATCTGTGGCTCGTCTACTGATTTGTCGGCTATTATCCACTATAATGGCATTGAATATTTACGATAATATTTATGAAATAGAATAGATGGCAACTGGCAATGATTTTTACTCAGAATACATTGTATTGTATTGTTACAAGTATTGTTTTACTATCTGTGCGTTTATTTCCGTTTATCTCTGAAACAGCTTCACCGATTTGAATACGGTTTTCACTACCTACCTAATGCTTAAGGACGTCTATGATAAAAAATACCGTCTTGTGAGTATGGTCCCAAGCTAGTCAACAATTAAAGTGTTTCATGTACCCGGAAATGCATTAATTTACTGGTTATCTATCTACATTATAACATAATAGTGTATATCGCAGTTAAGTTACTTGAAAACAAGCCTAACAAAAGTAAACTCAATGTTATATGTTTTCAGATATGGGTGCTATAAAGATCTGTGGCAGCGCATTGAATCATGGGAGGGTGGTTTCGAAGGATTCACCAAGGGATACAAATACTTCGGTCCACAGTTCGGGAGCGATGGATCTGTGACATGGCGAGAGTGGGCGCCGGGAGCAAATTCCTTGCACCTGCAGGGAGACTTTAGTAAGTGTTTATTTTAACAACTAGTTCTCCGGCTTCGCCCACGTTTTCCTAGATATAAAATATCAAATCAGCTTAACTTCTGCTGTCAAGTGCCGTCTAATGCCTCTAACCGGATCCTGATACAAGGCTGATACCCAACGTCCGTTCAATAAAAATGCCATATATTCCAGACGGCTGGAACCCCAAGAGTCATCCATTCAAGAAACTGGAGTACGGCAAGTGGGAGCTGGTGATCCCGCCCAACGCGGACGGCTCCTGCGCCCTGAAGCACCAGACGCGAGTCCAGATCATCGTCAACGAACACCTGTACCGAGTGTCGCCCTGGGCCAGCTACGTCAAGCCCTTCGAAGGGTTCACCTACCAGCAGTTTGTTTATCGACCGGATAATGTGAGCGATATTTCTTTACGTTTTTAGTTATTAAAGTAAATTAATTCACGATTCTTAATTCAAATTTATTTTCTATTTTTAGTTGGATTTTGTATAAAAGCGTGTTTTTTTTTAACTATTAGGTATTAGGGTTGCCAGGTCGGCCAACCAAAAAGCCGGACAGACCAGCCACTTTGGCCGGACATTTGAGTAAAAAAGCCGGACACCCTAAATTATCAAGAATAATTATTATATTATAAATATTATAATATTATTTGTCGTATTAATATTATTGAGACATTTTTTAGAACTTCTTCACTAATTAATAACATTTAAAGTAAACAACTAAAAATATTAAATAATTAGCAGGAACGTGCTTTAACAGCTCAATATTTTTCAAAATAAAGTTTTAATAATCTATAAACTCAAATATTTTAAATTAAAAGCCATCCGGACTACTCTCATCGACTTAAAATAGGCTACTAATTTCTTGTATACTAACAACTTCATGAAATCAACCAACAAAATCCTCATTTTTGATCATATTGAAAATATTTAAGGTTTTGTAATTGGTTAAAACCTTTGCTATCGTCAACTTTAACATTTTTTTCTTGGATACTAATAGTTTCGGAAACTTGATTACATGCGTAATCAGTTTTGCAGGAACGTCTTTTAACAGTCATCAATATAAATTGTTTTGTGTTCTTGTATAAGTTTCTTATAAGTTGGTAAAATGTAAAAAACCTAACAAAGCCGGACACCGTTAAATTTGTCCGGACACCCATTCAAAAAGCCTAACCATGTCCGGCTTTATCCGGACGTCTGGCAACCGTATTAGGTATTTATTATAGCGAGAACACTGCTGAAGGGTACTTTGCATAGGTTAATGTTGATATGTACTGTCCACGATAGTTGGTCGTAGTCCGAGTCAGTCCGTCCGGCTGCCTGTTCATCAACATTCATTTTGTTTTTTCAGCCCTATAAATTCAAACACTCGAAAGTAGACAGGCCGAAGTCTCTACGTATTTACGAGTGTCACGTGGGCATCGCCACGGCTGAGGGTAGGGTTGGCACGTATACGGAGTTCAAGGACAATGTGTTAGCCAGAATTAAAAATCAAGGTAACATACCTACATTTTTGCTAGGTGTACCTACTGCATACACTTACGCTGCATAGGTACAATTTGCTTGATGCCGAATTATCAAACTCGTAAATTTTCAAAGACGCTAATTATCAAAAACGCAAAAAGTCGCAATTGTTTACAATTTACGCGTTTGATAATTTAGTATTTTACATTTTGATGGTTTGACAACTATATAAGTGTTTCACCTTTTGCGTGTAATCCATATTTTTAGGTTACAACGCAATTCAAGTGATGGCGATCATGGAACACGCGTACTATGCCTCCTTTGGTTATCAAGTCACAAGTTTCTTTGCAGCTAGCAGGTATGATTATTACTTGCAGCATACTTGCAGCTATATTTAAAGATTTTAATGTCTTTCTTACTTATCAAAGAGTTACGGTGCTTTTCTACAAGAGATGTATTATGCTACGTTGCTATGCTGCATTTGTTATCAACCAATCATATTCATTGCTCCGTATAGCATAGCACTGGTGGAAACGGATTCAACTAAGCTACGTTTTTTATAGCTTATGGAATGCGTTCTATGGATGCGTGCTATGGATGGTCGCGAGTGGTGTAGCTATGTGCAGAACAGTGTACCTACAGTACTTTCTTAATCGACTGATAATAAAACATCATTAAAAAAATTTTAGCTCTGGGAAACGAATTAGTCACGAAACTCACGAATAGTAGTAGCTCTTGTACTATATTGTCGATACATCGCATAACTCGAGCTGCGCATCTTCTTCGCACAGCTAGCTTGCGGCGGCGCATCTTCATAGCACATCTTACTCGCTCCGCTACATAACATCAGTGGAAACGATCACATAGTTTCTACGAAATATAGTTTATAGCTTAGCTTTTACATTTTCGCAGCTTAGCTGCATAGCACATCTCTGATGGAAAAGCACCCTTAGGGTATGTGCACTGTCCTATGAATTGTCCCAATTTAGAACTCGGGGTCATCCAAGGGAAAATCTTATTTCGCAGAAACTCTTTTGTATTTATGAGATAATCTAAATTTTACTAACAAAAAATAACCGACTTCAAAGTTACTCAAAAACTACTTGCCAGATCTCGTTCAAATTTATGTGGGATTACGTGACAAGCTTTCGATTAAAAAAAGAATCATCGAAATCGGTTGGCGTGATATTGAGTTATTCGTCCATTTGTCGCGCTTACTTAATACAAATTTAACACTATACAAATTTAACACGGGTTTTATCATGGATGCCATTGTCAGATCTCAATAAAATTTATATGGGTGGTCCCATGACAGCCACTAGCTTTCGAATAAAAAAAGAATCATCAAAATCGGTTCGCCCAGTCCAAAGTTCTGAGGTAACAAACATAATTGAGAACCTCTTCCTTTTTTGAAGTCGGTTAAAAATTGTATTAACACTTTCTCTTGAAACTATAACAATAATATTCAATATCCTCAGCCGCTTCGGCACACCCTGTGAGCTAAAAGAGTTGATCGACCGCGCGCACGAGATGGGTCTGTACGTGCTACTAGACGTGGTCCACTCGCACGCCTCCAAGAACACCCTGGACGGGCTCAACGAGTTCGACGGCACCAACGCCTGCTACTTCCACGACGGGGCGCGCGGCACGCACCCGCTGTGGGACAGCCGTCTGTTTAATTACTCTGAGTAAGATTATTTGGTGTTTTAAGCTTGCGGCTTCGGACTTACCGGTATTAATGTGTTTGCCGCTCACATGTATTTAGATGTTTAAAACTGGCTTTAATTTTTTAAATGTTATCTAGTACAAAAATTACTTGCAAATATTAATAATAATTTTATTGAACTAAAGGGGATAAAATATTGAGAGCTTTTTCTTCAAATCAAACTATTAAAAAAAACTTTATAATTTCAGGATCGAAGTGTTAAGGTTCCTGCTCTCTAATCTGAGGTGGTATCAAGAAGAATATCAGTTCGATGGATTTAGGTAACACAACAAAATGCATATTATTGTTAAATAATGCATAGCTATCTGTAATGTCTTGTATTGTTTAAAAAATGAAAATAAACCAATAAAGCGTGTTAATTTGTCAGGTTCGACGGCGTGACGTCGATGCTGTACCACAGCCGCGGTGTTGGCGAGGGCTTCTCGGGCCACTACGACGAGTACTACGGCCTCAACGTCGACACCGAAGCGCTTGTCTACCTCATGCTGGCCAACGAGATGATACACAAGATCGACAGCAGGGCCATCACTATTGCTGAGGTGTACATTCGTTGATGCTCAACTGTTACGAACCTGAGCTAGTTTATCATTAGTTCTAAAACAAATCTTTGCGAGATACTCAGAGGACTTCTTTTGACACCTGTCGTCGAAAGATACCGTAAACGAATCCGATATCATATTTTCGGATGATTTCGGATAGATCTTAAGTGGGATATGTTATAACAGGTTTTTGTTTCTGCTAGGTTTAGCCGACCGATACACAAGGCGCACGCGTTCCATTGTTTACTTATTATTTCCATTAGGTACCTCTATTTTTACTTACATATATTATGTATTTTACTTTTAAATTTTCAGTCCAATATCCGTAACCGTATCCGAAACCGGAATAATAATCCATTATCCGTATCTGAAATTTCATATCCATCCCTGGTTCGCAGGATGTATCCGGTATGCCGGCAACTGGTCGGCCGGTAGATGAAGGCGGCACCGGGTTTGATTACCGGCTGGGCATGGCCATCCCCGACATGTGGATCAAGCTGCTGAAGGAGGAGCGCGACGAGGACTGGAAGATGGGCCACATCGTCCACACGCTCACCAACCGACGCTGGATGGAGGGCACTGTGGCTTATGCTGAGAGCCATGATCAGGTTGGTTATGGTAGCTAAGCTATGTACATAGTAGCAGCATACATTGTCCAGACCTGTTCTCTAAGGATCAGAATCGAATCTGTACTTATTCAAAGGCCAAGTATTTTTATAAGTTTCCAGTCTGATCATGTCTCCTTCCTGATTTCCAACAAACTCCTTGGAACCCTTGTTAATACTAATTATAAATTAAAATAAGAGATAATTTTTATGAACTAATAGCACTTGTAACCATACAAAATGCAGGGTGGGGCAAAGGTTTTAACGCGTTTGTAAGGAGTTATCCTTCTGTGTGACATCATGATATTTCTGTCCCCCCAGGCGTTAGTAGGCGACAAAACGATAGCGTTCTGGCTGATGGACGCGGCGATGTACACACACATGAGCACACTGAGCGAGCCCAGCGCCGTGGTGGAGCGTGGGCTGGCGCTGCACTGCATGATCAGACTAATCACGCACGCACTCGGGGGAGAGGCCTATCTTAACTTTATCGGTTAGTATCGACACCACAGACCTCTAGTGTATGAGCTTGTTTGACGCTTTGTTGGTGTCAAAACCAAAATTTATTCCTGCAAAATGCTGTTCACTGATCTTTCCATACGCAGGCACAGTAATTGTGCACCTACAGCAAAGGATTGAACTGCTTATTACCTATAACATGAGCATCTTCAAGACTATAGTTATCATGTTCCTAAGAAGTTCGACGACCCCTGTGGCGCAATGGTTACCATGCCGGATCGCCGCACCAAGGGTCCTGGGTTCGATTCCCAGCGAGGCGGAAATTTGAATGATGAGTTTGAATTTCTGTTCTCGGTCTGGGTGTGAGTGTTCTTGTCTCTGTGTGTTGTCCATGGCACCCACGACACAGGGAATCCTAGTGTGGGGCTATGAGTGTATGAGTGTGAAGCGTTAAGTTAGTACGTTTTACGCTAATTTATAAATAGTTACAAACGAATAGATGATTTACCACATTTACTTAGTTAAAAACTCCTTTTTATGTATAAAACCTTGAAAAACAATGCTCGTATCTTCCTCAGGTAACGAGTTCGGCCACCCCGAATGGCTGGATTTCCCGCGCGCGGGCAACAACTCTTCCTACCACTACGCGCGGCGCCAGTGGCACCTGGTGGATGACCAGTTGCTCAAGTACAAGTTCCTCAACCAGTTCGACAGGGATATGAACACACTGGAGGAGAAGTATGGCTGGCTGCGGTCTAATCCGGTGAGAAATTTGGGTATTGCTACATATTTTACCAAAAAAAAAATGTAACTGACTTCAAAGAAACAGTGTTCAAAAAATAAAGGAGTTCCCTCAATTCCTCATGTATCCTAGCTTTCATGATGGATAACAAATGATGGCGAAATGCGGAATGTGGCAATTATTAAGAAACATTAATAATCCTCCTTTTTTTGAAGCCCTGTTACAACCTCTTTACAGTGTTCACTGGAGGTATAATGGATATAATTATTTTTTGCTATACAAATCACAGCGTCAAAGAATGAAACGTTAATTTAAATTGTTTTACTCGTTGTACAGGGTTACGTATCGTGTAAGCACGACGGCGACAAGGTGATAGCGTTCGAGCGTGCTGGCCTGCTGTTCGTGTTCAACTTTCATCCGTTTCAGAGCTTCACTGACTACCGGGTGGGAGTCAACGAGCGAGGAAACTATAAGGTATACCGACTTTGTCGTACATTAAAATAGAGAAACAAAAGTATATCCATGGGCGAACCTAGCTTCTATATCTGGGGGAAATTTAATGATAAGTGTAGCTGCCTGACGCAGCTACCATTATACCTACCGAATACCTCCTATTAATACTTACGCAGTTACCAATACCTTCTCAATACCTACATATTTACCTTACCGAAACGTTACCTGGATACCAAATACCAATAGGAAAGAATAAATACAAAGCCTAACTTATATTTCAAGCTAAGTGAAACAAACACCTCAGGGGAAATATATTTATTTGCTTTGACGTTCTGTTAAGAAACGAATGACGTCTGTTTAAGAAACAAGATAAGCGCAGTCCGTCAGCATCTTCCTCGGACCTCTTCATCAGTCTTCAAGCCACAAGATCTCATCTTCGAAGCACCCGGCACCCGGCAGTTATCTTCTTAGGTATATATCTTCACGCCCGTGTCGTGTGTTCGCGCTCACAGCACGCCGCAAAATGTACACCCATTTGGGCCTCGCGCAATATTTATAACATCGCCTCGCGCAGTGCGAAGGAGAGCGGCGATGTTAGAACGAGATGGCAATACTTAGCGACAGATTTAACGTTATTGTTACAGGAGTGAACGAGACGGCATGCAAATAATCATTGTTAATTTTATTACCCTTTACACGTGTTTTATAATCCTCATTCTTATTGGTTTTTGGTATCCAGGTAACGTTTCGGTAAGGTAAATATGTAGATATTGAGAAGGTATTGGTAACTGCGTAAGTATTAATAGGAGGTATTCGGTAGGTATAATGGTAGCTGCGTCAGGCAGCTACATAAGTGACGATGTATTCTTGGGGTATATATGTACTTACCTACGCAAAAGGTCAAACAATCAATTATCAAACTCATAAAACGTTGAAAATATAAATTATCTAAAACGTAAAAAGTCGAAATTGTTTACAGTATTAACAAGTCTGATCATTTGGCTTGAGGTTTTGATTGTTAAATCCATCATCGTCTATTAACATATTTAACAACTATTAAAGGTTGTTAACAATAATTACAAGTGATCCATCTCCCAAAGAATAATCATATTTTTTTATTCCAGGCTGTCTTATGTTCGGATAGTAAAAAGTATGGTGGCTTCGGTCGAGTAGAACCAGAGGGAGACTCCCATTTAACGCAAGATATGCCCTGGGCGAATAGAAATGATTCAATTCAGGTAAATAAATAATGTTATGCCAAACAAGCTTCGATAGGGTCATATTATAAATAGTCTGGAGAAGTTAGGAGGAAAAGTAATTATTGACAGTTGCTCAGCAACAGATTTTTGAATGTAGAGTTATAAATTGCAATAATTCTTCAACCTGAACCATTGTAATACATATCTTTAGTAGGAGCTAGTATGAGTCAAACTATATTTATAATAAAAACTAAATGGCTCATGTAATTTTAGGATGTGGTTTAAACTCATTTAAGTAGTTTTATATTTAATTTTAATATTTCTTTTTTCAGGTGTATATACCATGCCGCACAGCTATAGTCTATGCTCGCTGCTAGATCTCGTTATTAGATATATATTATATTAAACAATATTCATGTTTTGCATGATTGTCGGCTGCTAGCTCAATTGTGTATATTTTTTCAGCAAATCAATGATTAAATGAGTTTTGTTTGATTGATGATAGCTCTGAAATATTCATATTCTACTTTTGGAACAAAAGACTTGTTGTGAAGTACAAAAAATAGGCATAATTGTTTAAGTAAATAAAATGTTATATTATATACACAATTTTTTATTTCTTACTTCTATGACGGTACTCCAATAAGGAAATTATTTTTAGGTGTACATGTAGGCGGGTTCAATTTTAAAATTTTGACATCATAGCCAAATTCTTCTGCCAGTCTTGCTCTGTCGGAGTCAACAGCAATCATACATTGGTCACCTCTTCTGGTCAGGGGATGTTCTTTGTGAGTTTGGTCTGCCGTATGACATATGCACAAATATTGTTCTATGCTGAGTTCTCTAAACTTCTTACTTCTTGGGTAGACCAGTCTGTCAGTAGCATGAAGAGATCCATAACAGCAGGGACAAAGAACAAACCTCGCATTTGCTTTTAAACACTTATCGAGAACCAAGTCACTGGCTATTCCACATGCATGCAATGCAACACCAATATCAAACTTGCCAATAAAGAAGTCCAGATTACATTGGAAGAAGTACACATTTGTAAGGCCCATTTTATGCACTCTGTCTCTTGCCCGCAACAATGATTGTTCCTTGTTTTCTAGCAAAATAATTGTACATTTAGGCAGGAGGTGGGCTATCAAGATCCCCAAATGACCACTTCCACTACAAAAATCCACAATCAAGTCACCATCTTTGGCTATTGACATGACTTGCAAAGTCAAATTTTCTAGTTGTTGAGACTTCCTTAATATTCTTTCATCTGGTAAATGGCCTGCAGCTGGGTTTGCACCTTCCGGAACTGAATCCCAGTCCAGTCTATTATCAGGTTTGTGTAAGGACACATCCAGAGACATTCCTTCTTTTAAAATACTTAATGCTTCTTCAATATCATCCTCCTTAGTGAACATTCTCTTTTTAGGGTTGTGCCTCTTTGGATCTGATTTGTAGAGGCTGACATCTTCAGTTACAGGTACTGATAAATGATCAATATCTAGCTTTTTAATACTTAGACAGTTCAAAATATTACTAATATTACTGTGAACTTTTGGGATATGAGCAACATTATTAAACCATTTATGAGTTAAAGGTAGATGGGATTCAAAGGTGGCTGGCCCAAAGGTTTCTCTTATTATATGGTAACAAGGAAATAAAACCAAGTCAGCCAAAGTTAGAAAGGGGCCTTCTGCAAACTGATGACTCAAATCTAGATCTTCAATCTTAGTAGAACAGTCAATTTGAAGCTCTTTTTTAGCTTGTGACTTCCATTTCCTATTTTTAGAGACTCTTGTTTTTTCCGATATATCTTTGCTGTTACTAACTTTAATATTTTCATTTTTATCATCAGTATTTAAATTCAGTTTTTTTAAGTCTTGAGCTACTTTGTACACATTGTGAATCCTTACAGGCTTTTGAAGATGGTTTTCGAATCGCGCCAGATTCTGAGGAATTTCTGTAAGTTGTTGCGCACCAAGAATATCCTGAACGGATTTTATGATGTCCACTTCACAGAACTTTGTCCATATTGATACTTCGTTGGGTGCTTGAAGACAACTTTTGCGGAAACCGAGCAAGCCTTCCTCGTGCTCTGCTGCAGCTTGTGGTAGGGACCTATATTTACAAATGTGTCTGGCAACGGCACACATGCCCGTTATTACAGTGTCTTCGTGTATAACTACAGGAAGTACACAAGATGACACTTGCCATGGTATCTGTGTCTCGTCTATGTAACACAGTGCTTCATTACTAACATCTAAAGTAATTTTTACTTGATTATTCTTAGTAGAACTAGGCAGAAACACAAATAACAATTTGACTTCAACAGGTGCACTATATTTGTAAACACAATATATCAAAAAGGACTCCACACCGACTTCTATTTTAGACGATGCTTGGTAATCATCATAGTTAGAATACGTCTGTAAATAAATATTGTTTTCTGCCATATTACACTATTTCCGAAATCTTTGTTGCCGTTCATAACCTTAAAGTTTGACAATGACATATACCAAAGTCAAGTCCAGTCCAGGAGTTCCAGGACATGTCCAGGAACACGGAACACAGACACCAGTGGAAGTGCGATGTGGGCGTGGCACAGCGACTAACATTAAGAGGAGCTCCGCTTACTTGCCGGCATAACTCAACTGTCACTGAGCTGCGTTGGTTGTGCATTACGTAAAATAAAATTTGTCTTTAATTACGTAAATATGCCTTACTGTGCAATTTTAGAGGGCAGGAATAATAGCGAGCAATGAATTTATTTAATGGCCGTGTTTTATACCACAAATAAGCCTAGCTTTTAATTTATTTTGTAATAATTCAAATTCAAAACACATAAATAAAGGAAATAATATAATTTATGATCAAAAAGCTACTCAGTCACTTGGCAATAAGGTTCGTTTTATGTTTTAGATAATATTGCTACTCGGCTATTGTTTTCTAGAACATTTTCTGCTACTCGGGCAGGGATGGGGTACAAATATATGAATATCGGCAGTTTTGTAATTTTATTTTTAGTTAAAAGTATTTCGTAATATGAATATTACAATTTATTATAATAATAATATTCTTTTTTATTTTAGGGATATGTGTCATATGTATGTACAGTTCTGCTATTTGGTGTGCAATAAAGTATTGTGTTGTATCATAAAAATGTATAAAATTAATATGAATGATTTTTTTTATTTGAAATCATTGGTACATAATTTAGGATCCTGACGAGGAATATAAGCGCATGTACGTGACTGGCACAGCATGTCTAAGAAATGTAATTCCAAGAAAATAAATTTACCTTATTTGTATAATGTTAAGGTTGAAATGCATCCCAGTTCATATCAGCATTGTTTTTGTAGCTACGTTTAGCTTCATTGAAATTTCACTTATCGACATATAATTAAAGTATATTTATTTTCGTTGCTAAAAATGCCTAGGCTTGGTACTCCGTGACTGTTTAGATAGCTCACGTTGATAAAAATTGCTACGGTCACGTCTACGCCACGTAATGTAACCTCGTCTAATCGAGAGTGAAGCATAGCAATGGCTGCCAGTTTTCCATGTGTGCGTAATTTTTGATTCGCAATTGACGCAGTATGGTGTCAATGTGTGGGTGTGTGTACTTGTACGAATAGAGAGTTGGTATTACTATGGGTGCTTCACTGAATTTGTTGTTGGGATCACGTCCGTCTTTTTTTAGATCCGTGTGTTTGAGATATAAGCTTTCAAAATAATGATCAAGGGTTCACATAGGCAGTACAAAAACAAGCAGTTTAAGTACCAATATGACGGGTCTACATCTTATGATGTCAGACACTCGGACAGTACCAGTTTCAATATAAATATCGATAACGCGGCAAAAAGCACAACGCACATCTCTAAGCCTAAACCAAACACAGTATGATGTTGTTAACCAAAAATGTAACTTACCGAAATACTTTAAGGTTGCTATTCAATCTATTGTAGACTCCAGTCACGACATCTAGCGTTCAGTAGATGGAATTATTTAATTATTTTCCATATAATTGTCATTGTATGATATTGTATTGTCAACCTTATTAGTAAAAAAGTTAAGTATATATTACTTGTAACGCAAAATACTGCCATCTAGCGGTGGATAGATAAACTTGAAAAGTATTATGATCATAATTGATAAAGGTTCTAAGGTCACTGAATAAGACATGGAAAAATAAGAATTAACATCAAAGATTAAGGCGCATTTTCAACTATAAACAGCGAGTTTCTTACACTATTCGTAGTTGACAAGTAAGAACCAATTAAAATGTGAGTTTCTTAGTTGTAAATAATACGATTATGGATTTCCTTGTGTTTATTTGGCTAGCACGGTTCCCATACTAATCAACACTTGTACCATTTCCACTTGTGTCTGTGTTCCGTGTCCAGGAACATTTTTTACTCTCTACGCGAGGCCAAAGTACTCTGTGTCCTCCACAGATGGTGTATAGTGAATAGTGTTGCTAAATTTAAAAATTATAGTACGGTATATTTTCTCATAAAATACGGCATATTCTTTGAAATTATGTGATTCGTAGACATTATGATACGGTAGAAATACGGTAAATAATTTGAAGTAAAACAATAGGTAAAATACAATATTGTCTTTAATTTTATATAACTTTTAGTCGAATCAATTCCACCGGACCGATTTGACAGAAAATAATGTAACTTTGGGAACTATTTTGGGTGTAGTAATAGTAATAGCGAATTCTTGGTCCATAAAAAACCCATATTTCAAATCTTAACTTCAGTGATTCACATCAGAATCGGTTCGTTACAATAATACATAATTTTCATCTTAAACTTTGACAATTTATATGTCAATTTGGTCCGGTGGATTAGTGATTCGACTATAGTTTATTCCTTACCCCGGTCACTCACATACGCGCAAATGTTTGACATTTTTACCAGGGCCTGATTAACCCTTAGGCTAATTAGGCTGCAGCCTAGGGCGCGAGGATCGGGGGGGCGCGCTAAAATCGTGTCTTCGCATGCACTAATCTAGCATCACTGCATCTACCCTACACATTTCAACTAGACCGAGACAGTCTAGTCCCTAGAGACGAGTCCCTGATTTTAACAATAAATTTTGAAATTTTAAAAAGCGCGCATAAAACAAACACTGACTTGTTACTCGAATCGATCGGTGGTCGAGCGAGTGGGTGAGCTGGCAACGGAGTGCCACTTGCCAGGCACTCAGTGCATAGTGCGCGTTTTGATTAATCCGCCTTGTAATAATGTTCGGTTTATATGTACTAAGTAGTTAACTAAATTTTAAGTAAATTAATACTTGTAAAGTTGTAAACGGACAATTTAGTAGTTGAAATTTAGAAATCAAGTAGACAAGTAATTTAGATTTTTTTTCTATTTTTTGTTAAGTAGGTGGGCGGGGTTTATCACTTAACACGTTTGGACCATTGAACTAATATTACTAACGTATAGAATAGACACCGCGAACATCGGGTTCGGGGGTGTGCATTGCACTTATCAAGAAGAAAACAAGATATTAACTTAAATCAACTAAAACGAATTTAATTAAATTATTGTGCAATGTTCCCACCATTTTTTAATGAAAAAATCATAAGGAACGTTTGAACTTGGCAAGCCACTAGCGTGTTAATGGACTAAATAAGCTTGCTTACGCGCTGTCCTACGTGGGCGAATCAACGCGAACGCGAAGCGACGCGGCGCGAAGCGAAAATAACAAACAGTCGAGATGTATTGAAGTGTCCTACGTGACCTTTTGGTCACGTAGAGGGAGTTGCGGTGTCCTACGTGGGGACACGGTGTTAGGCTTGCCGTCTTGGTTCGGCAAGTGTCATATACAAAGTTACTCTATGGCAAGTGTGCAAACGAGGCTTCTAGTTTGAAAAGAGAACAGAGGGCAAGCCGGCGGTGGAACACACATTTTGTTTGAGATGTCTTTTCTATATACAGGGTGGATTTTTGAGACGGGTCAGTAAGGGCAGGTACCTTAACCAATTATAGTTACAGGAAAACGTTCCTACGAGACTATCCATAAGTTTTTAAGATATTCTGAACTGCATTCACAGATTTTTGAGAAAATGTACGGTTAGCGAAAAAAGTGCTAAAAAAAAAATAAAAAAAAATTATGCGTATCGATCCTACTTCGTATGGGAATCAAAACACTCTATGGGACCATTTAAGGTATGAGCACTAGAAATGTCAGAAAACGCTAAAAACATTTTTCATACACTTTGTACTGAAAAACGATAAATCAACTCCTAATATTCTTTATTAAACAATCCTGACAAGTGTCTTGTCAAAGCGACAGTGATAGATTTATTCTATCCCTGTCGCTCTTCCGCATATTAACTGGCATGACAAGAGAAATAGCAATAATAACTTAATGTGCATGATTGTAATATAGATATCCATGTTGTGCTTATGCAAAATACCGAAGAGTAAATAAGACAGCCACATACTATGATTGTACAGTATCACTGATGTCGCACCCTCGAACACTTCTGGTCGCCTAGTACTCGCTTTAATTAATAAACGACTGCAAAAAGTGTCGTTACAATTTTTCCTCTTAATTTTTTCCGTCTAGCCCCCTTTCGCAACGCGCGATAAGGAACTTCGTTCTAATAATCTTCACTTATACGCGCGTTTCTGTGACACCGTGTCCTACGTGGGCGATTCAACGCGAATGCGATCGCGAAGCGATCCGATGCGAATTTAGTGCGACGCGGAGCGAAGCGGCGCCTCTGTCCAACGTGCACGTGAATTGTCACTTCACCGCCAGTCGCCACTGAAATACGCCGCGCCGCTGAAATTCGCGCAAAAATATCAAACCAACTGATCGCGTTCGCTTCAAACCGCACCGCACCGCAACGCCTTCTATGTGCTTTTGGTCACGTAGGACACTTCAATACATTTCGACTGTTTGTTATTTTCGCATCGCGCCGCGTCGCTTCGCGTTGGCGTTGATTCGCCCACGTAGGACAGCGCGTAGGACAGCGCGTGAGGCAAATTAAACAAAACTCGCACTAGGCACTCAGCGCAGCTTGCCGCGCGCAATGAAACACATCAACGATGTGCGGGGACACCCCGGTGTGGTTAATAGTTAGTAGGTATATTTTGCCTCGCTTCATTCATTTGTCTTATCTCTTTTGAAATCGTCGTTCGTCCGTCATATGAATCACGCACTCGCGAATATTGTGATTGATATTTATTGTCCTTTCCTTACACCGTGTCCTACGTGGGCGACTCAACGCGAACGCGATCGCGAAGCGATCCGATACGAATTCAGTGCGATGCGGAGCGAAGCAGCGACTCTGTCCTACGTGCGCGCGAATTGTCACTTCACCGCCACCGACATACGCCGCGCCGCTGAAGTTCGCGCGAAAATATCAAACCAACTGATCGCGTTCGCTTCAAATCGCGCCGCACCGCAACGCCCCCTACGTGCTTTTGGTCACGTAGGACACTTCAATACATCTCGAGTGTTTGTTATTTTTGCTTCGCGCCGTGTCGTTTCGCGTTCGCGTTGATTCGCCCACGTAGGACAGCGCGTTAGTGTTTCCGTGTTTTTTTAATGAGGTACTTTGCCTTCATGTACGATCAGCTTAAAAATGGTTTGCCACCCTAAGGTTGAATGTCATGCAGATTAAAGGACAACGTTAGTTTCGCTTGCAGATCGATCTGAAAACTTTTATGAACCATCTTAAAATTTTCACACTACTACTCTACTCACTACTTTTTTGGCGGGGGCGCGTCCTCATAATTAGCCTAGGGCGGTCAGATCTCTTGATCAGTCGCTGATTTTTACGAATGTTTGCACATATGTGAAGGGCGGTCAAGCAAATGGGTTCGCATATGAGTATACAAGCCCATTTCCGCTTCCTCCTACACTTTGTTCACGAATGTTCAATATTGCTGTTGTTAATATGTTGTTGTCATTCAAATCCATTTTCAATACAGAAAATAAATGGTAGTACGATTAGACGCCACGAATCACGAAAAATTAAGACATACGTCACCTTTTTAGTCGTGTGCGCAACTGGTCGCACGAATGTGTGGAAGACTACACGAAGGTTCGAGGTTCGCGCGCTTTGATGTGCGACAAAAAACCGACACAGCTTGGAAAACCCCGAATGCCTTGAAAACTTCGCATAATCATTCGCGAAGGTCGTCCCACACTTGTGGGTTCGCGTATTCGCGCGAATGTGAGTGACCGGCATTAGATGAAGGAATGAAAGGCAGATAACGTCGTTCGAATATGACGTAAGCCTACCAAGAATAATACAAAATAAAAAACTAATACAATCTCGTGTCACTACTAAAGAAAGCGTCAAATTGCATGAACATCGCAATTGTCAAAATTTATTAAATAATTTTATCAGTTAAAATGCCGTCTTGCATTTTTAAACAATTTAAAAGTAGTTCGCAAAATCAAAGAAAAAAAGATGGAATATCTTTTCACAGGTATCTGTTCATTATTTTATTATTTATTTATAATAATATTTTTTGCGGTTTGCTCGGAACACAAAACCTCGACAATTATTCATTTGTATACCAGCTTTATGTGAAAATCGGTTACCCTAAATTTGGGGAAATATGCATGAGCTATTTGAGCACTGGTCGATTTATAAATGTATGTCGAAATAAATATATTTAAAAAGTAAATATTTGTATTTATTTAAACCTTAAAAATCAAGAAATACAGCCAATGCATAAACACCTATCGCTGGGATATTATAACCGGGTTAATTGAAAATGTCACGTTTGCCCACGATAAAATGCATGATTGAAAGAAAATATTATATTATATTTTAGTTTCTGTTTTTAGTTTAGCCTACTCACTAAAATGATTTCAATTATAATTTTGCAGATTGCCGACAGCTGCTATTACAAGAGAAAAAAAATGCACTTTGCCTCGTCTTTTATTATGCGTACCACAAAGGACTGGAATTAATTGTCCGCGTGGGTGTTCCCGTCAGATTATAATGTGGGTGTCTTCAAGTCAAGAGTGAATAGGCTTCTACTAAGTTAGTGTGATTTACCATCCACGACTTCATTACCGCTTACCATCTCAGGTGGTTCTGTGGTCAAACACTAACTTATTCTGCATAAAAAAGTCCATAGGTTAATTTAAGACAATTAAATATATTTAAGTATTATTTTATATTAAAAGAACATTTACATATATTTTGATAAGTGTACTTTTTGATAACTAGTGATGAAATTAAAATCAATTATGATTATCACATTAATTTATTACAACGTAAATTTTTGTCTGGTTTTCTATGCATTTGTTCCTCCTATCTCAGGAACGGCTTAATAAAAAATTCGGTTTTCACTGACGTATTGTAATGAGTTTGGGTTAACATTTAGTGTTTGTTTTATTTGAATCGGTTTACAAATAAAAAAATCACGACAATTTAAAGAATACCATCCCTACTTTTATCGACTGTGGGCTTACCGAAGCGAAGCAAGGGCGTTCACTAGACTAGTAATAAATAATTTGCCAATTTAATTGTGCATAATGTGTTAAGTTGGAAATATGTCAAACAACATTTACAAAATTGCGGGAGTTTGTGACTTTTCATTTGGCATCCTCACACACACAAAGAATTACGTGTCCATACGGTGCCACTGCTAGTTAACATTAAGGTTGTCACGCACACATAGCGAAAAAGTGACTTCACGTCATTCGTTACATTTCTTTGCGAATGTTCCATCTGCCTTTTATTTCCTTCATCTGAGGTTAATTCATTCATTTATTCATTCAATTAATAATTGAGTTAAGATAAGAGATAGCGCTACAAAGGAAGGCAACTCATTACGCCTTTTTGATTTGCACTGTGTGACCTGAATTACGCTTTATTACGTTGGAGCAAGACTCGCTATTTAATTAAATGATTTTGTGGAGTGCGCCATCTGTACTATTAAGTCTTCTGTGGCATAACTTCAAAAACCTCTTAATCTATCATTAAATTTGAAAATTTTCATGAAGATTAGCCGTAATTCAGTTTTTGGAACTGGCAACATTGGTCTGCTGTATCGTATCTACTTCTAAATCTATGACTGTATTGTTCCATAGTTGGTAATTTCATTCATGGTAGTGATTAAGTACTCTGTGATTCATGTCAAATGTAGTGATTAAGTACTCTGTGTTCGTTTCAATCAATCTGTCTGACTGTGACAATCAATCTGATCAATCAAGACATTTTATGATTTTCACGATGTTGTTGTGGTTAATTTAACATTTTTAGTTTCTCAACAAATTCTTATCAATTTGCTGTAAAAATGAAATTTTAACACTGTAAAGAAATAATAACTATAGACTAATTTTATTGTCTTACAACAACGCAATTAAGTGATAATTTGCATCTTAAATAACCTAAACAAGTAACAAAAATGTTGGAAATTATTAATGGGTTCCTTTTGGTTTATCTTACTGTTCTTTGTTGTCTGAATGTATTAGTGCCAAGCTTAGTCAAACCAGTACGTATTTCACCTTCAAATAAATATAATAAATTATAATGAACTATGTTTGTCACTCATAAAAATATTTTTTCAGATTACAGCTTGCTTCATTAGACCATCCAAGGAGGAGAGGTCTGTCTGGGCCGAAGTTGTAAAACTTAAAAATGAACAAAAAACCATTTCAATGAAAGATGAGTTTGCTGCCTACTCCAAGCTTCAGCGAAGAATTAACAAACTGGAGTCTGAATTGAAAGATATGTCTCAATCTCGCATTAGTAAAAGTATTGCTATCAAAGGATCAGTGCACCTGGGCCTTCAAGTATTATGCGGTATAGTTATATTCTGTTCAATTGTATGGTATAGACGTGAGCCTGTTGTAGCATTGAAAGGGAATTTGTTTCCTTTGACTAATTTCTTACAATACCCGAGCACTACACGTAATGCAGTATCCACTCACATGTGGGTCCTGATTACTAATGTTTCAATTAGATCTCTTATAAAACCTTTTTTGACATAGTAGTAACTAAATGAACCAATAAATCTTGGTTTAGGGTTTTCAGGCCCACAGTGTTGTTTTTTTATTTATTTACTTCAAAACCAAGATGTATAATTTTTGTCAGGTTTCTTGTTCTTATCTTTTTATCCGACTGTGTGATGCAAGGTAGGGTAATATGTTTTTCAGTCTATGTATGTTCCTGTGGCATTGTAGAGATCAAATGTGTTGACTGATTTTTGTACATACAAAAAAGGAAAGAAATTGGTTTTATGTTTTTGTGATATCACTTTTTTAAGTGTGGTGCAGAGTTAATTGCAAATATCTAGATAAGGAATATTATCAACTTTAATGCCAGTTAAACTTATTCATCTGACAATATGAAATTGCATTTTGACGTGATAACGTCTTATAAATTGGTTGACTCGGGTGTCATTCACAAAAACTGTGTAAGGAATGTTACCATGCGCGCGCGACAGAGAGGCTCGCTCGACCGGCGCGCGCCTTGCGTCTCTCGAATACGAATTTTACGAATTTAAAATTTAAAATTGTGATTTTCATTTAATTCTATGTTCCAAAAACTTATACCACGAACAGACATTGTCACGTTAAATCTCCGTCCGTATACCGACTTTACAGACAACCATTATTTTCCAATACAAAATGTTCCTAGCTTTTAAGGGCTCAAAATCACGAAGGTGGCAAATTTCAGGTTTGCAATTTGAGCATAAAATGTTAAAAGCAATAGCCAAAAAGAAGTATAAATGATTGGTTTGTTATTTTAAAATTATTTTGTTTTATTTCAGAATTTAATTCTTGAAACCCTTCTGTGCTATGAATAAAACATTACTAAATTAGAATGAGTTAGAATAGGATCAAATTAAATGCTCATGTATTTTTTCAGTTATTTATTTATTAAACAAAAGTATCATATACTCAGTCTGACACATGTCTAAATCTGTTCTTACAAAATATCCTTTATAGCAAGAGATTGATTGCTTGGTTGTTTCCTGCAAAAATATCCATTCTGTGCCAACATAGACTAATGAAATATATCAACACACTAATAGTAATTAAAGCACAAACTAACTGTGCATTATGATTATAGAAAACAATTAAGTACAGTGGGCAAAATAATTCAGTTTGCATGAAAAAAAAAGGTGGTAATGTTTAATATTACAGAATGTTTTTATTATTATCAAAGTTAAATCGTACCTTGCGTATGTAGGTTGCATTTTACAATGATTACAACATAATCATTCTGTAATATTAAACATTACTAAACATTTTCGTTTCATGCCCTGAATATCTTATTCTTTTGCCGACTATACCTATGTAAAAAATAAGAGATGTCCATATACAAATTTTTAAGGAATAAAACCCAATAATGTGCGTATTACAACTAATATTTACAAGCTCTATATCACAGCTCTCATCTTACTATATCTGTGCTAAGGGACTACTGAAACTGCACAAATTTAAGTAAAAGATTTGCGAGTCGATTGCATTTACCTTTTATGCATATTTCATACAACAGTAATGTTATGGTAGTTATACTACTTTCCAAGTCATCTAAATCATGCAGGCGTAATAATTAAACTTATTAATAATACCATAATTAACCACATAAAATAGATTTTTAATAATCAACACAAATATACAAAAAGCAATCTAGTAACATTTATTTATTTTGTTATATTATATTGATAATTCTGAAGGTTTCATTTGCCTGCACCTTTCAGTAGCATGTTTGGAAAAATATCTCAAATTTAATCCTATGATTAGTTATAATCTGACTTTATTTTAAACATTTAATACAACTTGGATATAAACAGCAAAAAAGCGTTATTTTTTTAATTTATCTCCTTTTATTGCGCAAAATATCAAGCGACTAGAAAAATGTTGACTATTTTACTATTTGGAATCGTAAGTAGACAAAACGGTCGTATGACGGCGTAAAAGGTTATTAACAACAATGGTAAGATGCAACAAAGCATATTATATTCTAGAGAATATCATAGCTGACCTGTCCTACTTATAGAAATGATGAGAAATAAAATTATAAAAGTTTACTGTAACCTTGGCACATAACTCGTAAGTACTGAAAGTTATCTCTTAACTGTACTGTGAAAATTTCTATTAACCAATCACCCTACTTTTATTCAGTCATACACATTTCGCAAAAGCATCTAAGATAATAAACTCCAACTTTTGGAACATAATTGCTATTCAACATTTTGTTGGCTTGCAACATAAAATAGCAAATTGTTCGGTATGCCCACGCATGGCACAATTAATGGACAACACTTATTTCTAATAAAATATATGTACAAACAGATTATCATCGAGTTTTCTTCGGTGATGACTCACTGATGGATTTATAATAGTTTATTTAGATTTGATTTTACAACAATCTGTAATAAAAAAGATCTACTGGGGACTTATATTTAGCGACAATTCATTGTATATTTACAGGCACAAGTTACATTTGACAGGATCATGTAACATGATCTTGTAGCTACTTGTACTGTTCATTATCAACTAAGTTCATTGTCAACTAAATGGATGATAGAATGCTCATTGGACTCGCTACAACAGCTACATTCACTACAAGCTACTCAATACTTCTCTTAGCGTAACTGAAACCGTTATCTTTGCCTCATACCTAGGGCGCTTATGCTGATCTGTGTCTGCATGGCCCACGATGGTCGAGGAATCTTTGCAAGGCGATATTTTCAAGTTTTTTCAGGGTAGACTTGGGAAACTACTCGATATTCGACGGGCGTCGCTGGCCAACTAAGTGTTCTCGTAGAAGGAGCTGTTGAAGTGCGTGGTGAGGATGTAGACCACCGCCTCGTACGTGGACATCATGATGGCTGTGTTCGGGATCTGCCGCACCAGCTGGGTGCCGAGGCCCCTGTAACATACACAATATCGACGGTTAAGAATCAATAATGTCTATCTTAAAAAAGTCAACTTCACAGGAGATGAAAAAAAAAAAAAATTTTACTCATCAATGATAAGGTCACTGAAAAAGTTTATAATACATATATAAAAAGGAAATATTTCTCTTTATTTATATATTATAAACTTTCTCAGTAACCTTATCATTGAAGAGTAAAAACGATTTTATTTCATCTATTGTAAAGTTAACTTTGAGGTAGACATTATTGATACCTAACCATCGATATAGCTTCAACTCAATAATGGCCCAAATTCAGATAGGGCAACACTCTTTATCTGTAATAGAGTAAGGTGGGGCACAATATGGCATGTATTAAAATTTCACCTTTGTAGGTACTGTCACCTGCAGAGAAAAGTAACCGATTTGTTTATAAAAAAAAAAACAGATGGGTTACTTTTCTCTGCAGGTTCTGTTTTTTATAAACAAATCGGTTACTTTTCTCTGCAGGTGACTTTACCTACATAGGAAATTTTTTAATACGTGCCATATTGTGCCCCACCTTACTCTACGTACGTCTGTCCGTGATACGTTATACACTACCTGTAGACGCCGCGGTACCCCTCCTCCAGCCACACAGTGTGCAGCGTCTGCCAGAACTTGCGGTACTTGTCCCCCTCCTCGCGAAGCCGCGTGCGCGCCACCTCTGATAACATATCATTTACCATCAATAGGCATGATGACAGTAAGTAAAAATCACTAAAATTATGTATTTATTTAATGAAACCCTATTAATGGACTACAAAACACGCATTTATCGTATTATTATTAGCGAGATAAACAATATTTTTGATAAAATAAAATTACAAAATACGGCAAGCCGCCATCTTAGCTAAAACGCCAGTCAGTCTCAATACGCGCGAATTACGTCACGCTTCTTAAAACAAATGAATATCACCATACTAAAAATTACGTATCGTCTTTTGTTTTCCTGAGGCATGACGTCACCACCACGCCATGACAGTTTGAAGCGTTTTGGTGCGAAATTTAAACTTATAATTTGAAATGTATTTATTTTATACTAAACCTTATTTTTTTGCGGAAATATGATATACATTGTAATTATAATATAATTCCCAACAATATAGAACAGTATTTCAAAATCAGTCATCATGCCTATTCTCGTCTATATTATTATCTATCTACATATAAAAATGAAATATTATTAGTATTTGTCGGTAACAAGAAACTATGAAAATGGCTGAACCGATTTGATTATGTTTTGTTTGTTGTTTGTATTTGGTTTTAGTTGTTACGAGAAGAAAAATCGATGTTTTAGATTAGGCGACCTAGAACCTCAAGGGATCAGCCAAATGATTAAATATATTGATTTGCTTTATATTATTTGTGATGGTCCTGTAATCGCTGTGACGTGAAGACAAATCTATTTAAATTAGGTGATTTGAAACCTCAAATTAAAGATATTGCACTGCTGCCATAGCAAAATTTTCTCAACGTTCATCACGTAACTAACTTTATTGAAATTTAGACAGAAAAACGTCTATCAACTAGTCTTAATAATTCTACTAATATTACTAATGTGAATGTTTGATAAGATGTATGTTACTCATTCATTCCTCAAAAACTACTGAACGGATTTTCCTGAAATTTAGCGCACAGACCATGATCTGAAATAAGAAAAAAGGTACTTATTAGTAAGGACATAAAAACACTAAACAACTCTCATTCGTCCTACCCGCACTCTCTCTCTCTCTCTCTCTCTCTCACACACAACGCAACCCACTCACCATGCGGATAAGCGATGCACGACGCAACAGTTTTGGAGAACGCGCCGGCGCCCATGAACTCGACGAAGTCTCGCGGCGAGCGCGTGTCGCTGGGCGCGCCGTGCGCCGCGCGCGCCGCCACCAGCCGCGCCTTCACCGCCTCGTATAGTACGAAGTGGACGACCGTCTCGCTGATGCCCATGTACGACGCTGTGATGCCCTTGTAGAAGCCGCGTATGCCCTGCGGAGGTATGATACTTTAGTAGACCAGTTTTTGTTTTGTCGGTAGTTGGATGGGTGATCGCTGGTGGCTTTTTTGAACACTTCCGAGCTTCGAAACTTCGAAGCACACGTAAATACGTCTGTCCCGCTTGTAATGCTAGAGTCAATAGTCGTTAATCTATGTCCGATGACGAGGAGTATAAAAACTTCCGACACTTGGGTTGGCCACTAACTCCTCCACCTATCCGCACTGGAGCAGCGTGGTGGAGTATGCCTATAGGCCTCCTCAAGAGGAGAAACCTCTCAGTAGTGGGCTTTAAAAGGTTGAAACCAAATCCATTTTGTGGTACTTTCAACCTTAAATCCCATCTCATAAGACCATCCGGTGGAATCACGTCCACAGCTATTCATATCCCTAGTATAAGTGACGTCATTGTCCATCCATACCGTTCTAGCGTATATCCTCTTGATGCACTCCAGCGCCGTGACGTTCTGGCCGTCGAGCTGCAGGCGGGTCTTCACAAACCAGATCGGGTTGGTCATCGTGCAAGACACGAACCCTGCAATACAACCATTATTATTACAAGCTTTTATTTAGCTTACCCTTTTTGCAGTGCCGGTTTTAACACTACCAGCGCCCTGGGCGAGATTCCTAACGCGCCTCCTATCTGCCATTGAACCATACGAAATTGACCCATACGAAAATAATATACAATGTAAATCTATGATGGCATGATGAAACTATAAGGGTTCCGTTATGACTATCTGCGGCGCCCCTTCAAACCTGACGCCCTGGGCGGTCACCCAACCGCGCCTTACTCTAACGCCGGCACTGCCTCTTTGCGTGGGTCTGCTTTGTCTTATACTGAGGAGTGGAAACTTTATATATTGCTTTAGTTCTGATGACAATACATTTTTGTGACAAGCCTCACCTGATACTACACTGAGGTTTGGCTCCAGGCGAAGGAATTCCTTAACGGTTAACAGGAGATACATAAAATTTTATACTTATGTAGATTAGTTTATACACAAGTTTTATATTTCATTACTAATAATTTACTATTTTATTAAAACCAGAATTTTATTAAAATAATCAAATCTAACTTTTTGAAATAAAAACTCGGTATTTAATAACATTTTGTTAGGCTGCTTTGGCTCTCATGGCCTCATTTGTATCTATTATGTATATGCGAGTGTTAACTCGAAAAGGGCATTCGAAATTTTTGATTTTAATACTACTTCCTACTAATGTTATAAATGTGAAAGTATGGATGTTTTTAGGTACTCTTTCACGCCAAAACTGGAACCGGAATCTACAAGATTTGTTTGGATAGTAACCATCGATATTGGCCTAACCTATAATAGTAATAGTAACGTTGAAATAAATAAGCTGACAATTTATGATATGGCGAAAGTAATAAAGCGTTGGCCCTTTAGCCCCTTAGCCCTTTGCAACACAAGAACATAATTTTTACGAAGGCAAAGTACAATTTCTTTGAATAGTAGCCAATCAACGATTATAATTAGACAATTTTACTGTATGGTATATTAGTTACATAGCAGTAATTATGCAAAATATGTGTGCTTAGACACATGTGTCGAATCTAAGGTAGTGAGGTAAGTCAAGATGGGAATGTTTAATAAACCGCGCTCGTTGCACCCAAAAATGTGCATAGATATAATTGATAATGTGCATAGATCTTAAATAGTCTTATTTCTTGGCATTGAGCGACAAGACAGTATTCTATATTTAATTTGCCATGTAGGTGGGTGACATTTACATTAAATTACTGAACTTAAAATGGGTTTTAAGTAGCAATTGTAATAAATAAACGCTAACACACTCATACCCCCGCGTTATTACCTAAGTTGCGGGTGGCATGGACTACACATATAACACATCACAATCACACCCATGACCCGAGTACAAATATTTATCTGTCACATAAATATCTGCCCCGGCCGGGAATCGAAACCGGGACCCCTCGCTTCGCAGGCAGGGTCGCCACCAACAAGACTACAAGGTCGTCAAATGTAAATAAATGCGATATTTCATCGATCGGATTTTCGAATGGATTTCTATTATAATACATATGCCAATTGATAAAATGTGATAACTCTTTCTGTAGCACAAATCCTGCACATTTTTTTAATTTTTTTAAACGAACAATAATTGTGCAGGAAACGCATGTCTGTAAACCGAAAACGATTTTCGTAAGAAAGCAAACTAGTTGACAGTTGAGCTCTTAATCAGAAGCCTAAAAAGAGTCATTGTAATCAGTACCCTAGCACCCGGGTAGTAGGGTTTACAATACAAATTGAGAGCTATTTTTGTACCTAGATACCTAATATTTCTTTAGAAAAACATTTCATTTAAATTTTCAAAATTTTGACCAACACCGCCATTTAAGCGATGGTCCTTGGCATCCCTATATTTGTGTCACACCACAAAATAGATTATGGCAATATGGCAAAAATAGATAATGGTAATACGGCATTTTTTAAATTTCTCGATGTCGTTATCAGAACAACGCAATAGCGAGCTGCGGGGAGCCGCCATTAAATAACAAGACATACAGATAACGACGTGCTTATTGAACTAGCTTACACAGATACAATTACATTATTACATACAGTGAATAGCACGTGTGCACTATTTACGTGTAAATCAAGTGATTTGCCTTCGCTTTCGTGTTTTGCTTTCTCACAGGCACCGTCAGTTTTTGCGTTTAAAGCGTCTGACAATCCCTCTGGTCCATGAGAAGTGTCTGACACTTTATGACACTAGTTTAGAATAATATTCTATAAAATATATTATTATATAAAAATCAGCCATAATAATTTAAGTAAAATAACTCTTATTTTTAGTTACCTTTCTCACCACGTATCTGCCCAGGTGTCACAGGGCAAGCTTCACAAGCACGCAAAGTATTCAAAGTACACTAGACGCTACTGAGTAGTTAAGGTGTCATCCATGTAAAAATAAGTCAAGTCTGATCGCTCTGGGATCTTACTCTATTAGTGCACACAAAAGGAAAGATGATTCACAAAAATCGTAAATTGTTGTTGAGCCTATACATGATGCTGAATCTACTATCATTAAAATAAATCTATTCACCAGGACCACACGAAGTCAAATTGCTTCCGCGACGTTGCCAAATTCCAAGTCGATAGTAATTTTTACTGTCATAGTATGTCTGTTAGACATCACAAAAAAATGCATGCATGCAGTATACATCCATAGTATTTTGCCTTAACTTCGTAATAAAACTCCTTTTAAAAGGTAAATAAATATATGTAAAGGTAAGCATATTCTAATTACGAGTATAACCTATCCATAACTATTTCATTATGTACATTGACCATTCATTGTCACATATGGACATCGGTGAGCTGTCGAAAGAGGACCCGCTATATATGTATAAAAAACTATCCCTCTACTTGTTTAAACTGTCTGACAATCTGGGAAGATGAAGGAATTTGCCATTAACCACTTCTTTAGTTAACGACACGGCAACGTTGTCGTTCAATGAAAAAGCGGCTCTTTGAAGATGCCGTTGCTCTTCTCCGTTCAAACCACGGACCTAAAAAAAAGACGGACGTAATCCCAAGAACAAATTCAGTGAAGCACCCATAGTAATACCAACTCTCTATTCGTACAAGTACACACACCCACACATTGACACCATACTGCTTCAATCGCGAATCAAAAATTACGCACACATGGTAAGCGGGTGGCCATTGCTATGCTTCACTCTCGATTAGACGAGGTTACGTCCGTCTTTTTTTCAGGTCCGTGGTTCAAACTAAAATTTTACTTTTATTCTAAGTAATTCTTCTGTCTCTCTCACCTGCCGCACTAGCAGCCGACAGATGCACGATGGGCGTGTCCGGCGGGATGTGCTGGTTCAGGATGGCTTTGGCTTGCGAGTACGTGCAGAAGTAGATTGCTCTCGACGGCGCCACGCCCACTATGTTCGGCCCCAAGCCCTTGAAGAGCGCCTTTGCGCCCTCATTCTGGACGATGTGTCTGTGAATTACATTAACTGGTTCTTTAGTTATGAGATGTGCACGCAGCAAAAGAGTAAAGTATGCAGGGCATAATAATAATATAAACGTTGTGTAATATTTAAACAATACGGATGAATTTATTATGATATGGTTTATGTTGAGTATGACCTATTCAAGAGTTGTTTTAGCTACAAGATCTTCTATGACTTTAGTCTACTTCTAAGTCTGTCACTGAATTGAAGGACGTCCTGAGATTCTTCTAAGAATTCTACATATTCTCAAAGGTGTGTGTAGTCTGCTGTGCCCCGAAACTTTTGTAATTTGGTCGCGAGTTGTAATCCTAAACAAAGTTCATCTTAGATAGGTTGTCCGTTGTAGGAATAAACACCGCGTATATTACGGTACAGTCGGCCGCAGAAGTAACTTAACATTTTAGTACCTTGTCACATTACTTTTCTTGAATTTGTCATAGATGTTGCTAGGAAACCTTTGAAACAGTTACTATAACAAAGTACTAAAATGTTAAGCTACTTCTACGGCCGACTGTACAAACTATGGTGTCAAATTCTTACAGATTAATGCAAGGTCTAAGGTTACGTCCGCACAGGCAGGCGGCTTGATTAGCGCCTAGAGCCTAACTAGTCACCTAGCGAGTAGCTCAGTAAAACGATCGTTCTATAGTGTTCGTGACTGGCCGCACTGCGCGCTCGGTGCCTAGCAACGTGCTTAGCGTGTATCCAAGTAAACAAACGTGTTGGTTTTCTGTCACTAGGCGCTAGGCATTTTTGCTTCAAAAACATTGATTAAAGAAAAAGTAGAGGATATGCCCTAAATTGCATATACATTTTTTCATTATACATATATTATGCAAATATGACCCGAAATACCAAAAATACATCTGTCCTGTTCTTACACGCCATAATATATACTTAAAGAAAGAGTACAATACATGTAGCATATTTCAATTTTCTGGCAACATTTTAAAGAAATCTATCTAAGCTCCGCCTTGAAGCCTGTTTTCGGACGCCATTTTATGAAAACAGTTGCTTCTAGGGATGTTCGATCCAGGTGCCTTGTATCGATACTCTATACTAGGATCGATTTGCAGCCGAAACAAATGTCAACAAACCATTAAAATCGTTTTATAGGGTTTTTCACCAACTGACATGAATTTGTACACCAAATGCGTTTTATTTAGACAAACTCCCATTAAGGTATTTGTGAATTCTTCAATAAATACATATTGATCGATAACAATTATAAACTCCAAGTAAATGTAGAAATAAACAAAATTAAATAACACCGTCATCATTCAAACACTTTGCAATGACAATCTTATTTCCAAGAAGAGATTTGAAACGTTTAACATAATGTACTATTTTGCCCTAATGAGTAATTTGTCTACTTAAACGCATTTGGTGTACAAATTCATGTCAGTTGGTGAAAACCCTAGAAATCTATTTTAATCTTTAGTTTACATTTGTATCGGCTGCAAAACGACTAGAGTATAGATCGATATGGATCGTATCGCAGTGTATAGATCCTAGTGATTTGATACTGATCGATCCAGTATCGAATGATTTTTTTTAATGGAAATAGTCGGCAAACGAGCTAACGATCCACCTGATGGTGAGTGGCTATCGTCGCCCATGGATATCAGCAACATCAAAGGCATCACTGATGCGTTGCCGGCTAAGAAAGAGAGAAAAAGGAGAAAATAAAATTTTAAATAGGAATGTTTAATCCGGGTGTTTAATGTATCGATAGTCCGGTTCGTCATGAATATCCCAATAAATAGTCCAAATATCGATTCATATAATTAAATATACCTGTAAGGTGGGTATCGCGGCCAATGAATATCAGCGACCAAAGCGTTGTCAGCCAAGAAAGACAAAAAAAGAAAGAAATATGTTAATAAATGAAACATGATACATATTTTATATTTTATTTATATTTTATACGTATAATTTAATACGATGTTTTGTATCGATTCATAATCGAATAAAAATATCGAATTCTAAATAAATATATAAATCTTTAAGCCAATATTAAGGTTAATCGTTTTAGATTAAATTTTATATTAGATTTAATTTTATTTAAAATATTGTATAATTAAATATTGAAAAAGTTACTTAAGGTTTTTTAAAACAATGTGGTATGTAGTAGGAACATCATATAAATAATAATATCTCACAACACTATATTTGATTTAGAACTCTTGTGTTTTATAAACTAAATAATCAAATATATTCATATCATCATATATTTTTTTCTTAAAATATTATATCGATATGTGAAAAATACAACACTATTTTGTGGGCGGAGTCGACGCCATATTTGAGAAACTTTTGGCTTCAGATCACGTGACCTTATTTCCTATCCTCTTTTTCTTTAATCAAAGCAATAACCTTACAAATTGACAAAGACAAACAATTAATGACAATCATTGATTAAAGAAAAAGTAGAGGATATGCCCTAAATTGCATATACATTTTTTCATTATACATATATTATGCAAATATGACCCGAAATACCAAAAATACATCTGTCCTGTTCTTACACGCCACAATATGTACTTAGAGAAAGAGTACAATACATGTAGCATATTTCAATTTTCTGGCAACATTTTAAAGAAATCTATCTAAGCTCCGCCTTGAAGCCTGTTTTCGGACGCCATTTTATGAAAACAGTTGTTTCTAGGGATGTTCGATCCAGGTGCCTTGTATCGATACTCTAGATCGATATGGATCGTATGTATCGCAGTGTATCTTTCCAGGTATAGATCCTAGTGAATTGATGCGATACTCTGGATCGATCCAGTATCGAATGAATTTTTTTTTTATGGAAATAGTCGGCAAAAGAGCTGACGATCCACCTGATGGTGAGTGGCTATCGTCGCCCATGGATATCAGCAACACCAAAGGCATCACTGATGCGTTGCCGGCCAAGAAAGAGAGAAGAAGAAAGTAAATTTTTAAATAGGAATGTTTAATCCGGGTGTTTTATGTATCGATACTCCGGTTCGACATGAATATCCCAATATAAATAATAGTCCAAATATCGATTCATATAATTAAATATACCTGTAAGTGGGTATCGCGGCCAATGAATATCAGCGACCAAAGCGTTGTCAGCCAAGAAAAAGAAAAAAAGAAAGAAATATGTTAACAAATAAAACATGATACATATTTTATATTTTATTTATATTTTATACGTTTAATTTAATACGATGTTTTGTATCGATTCATAATCGAATAAAATATTTTAAATATCGTTATATAAACTATCGACAAGCTTAATTCAGTGGGTTTCTAAATAAATATACGTATCTTTAAACCAATATTAAGGTTAATCGTTTTAGATTAAATTTTATATTAGATTTAATTTTATTCAAAATAGTGTTTAATTAAATATTGAAAAAGTTACATAAGGTTTTAAAGCAATGTGGTATGTAGTAAGAACATCATATAAATAATAATATATCTATAACATTATATTTGATTTAGAATTTTTGTGTTTTTTAAATTAAATAATCAAATATATTCATATCATCATATATTTTTTTCTTAAAATATTATATCGATATGAGAAAAATACAACACTATTTTGTGGGCGGAGTCAACGCCATATTTGAGAAACTTTTGGCTTCAGATCACGTGACCTTATTTCCTATCCTCTCTTTTTCTTTAATCAAAGTTCAAAAATGAGATTGACAGTCGGGTTGTCATGGATATAATATTATTGATGAATGTCAATGGCAAAAACTAAGCTGAAACGAGAAATTGTTGCATATATTTCATTAATTTTGTAAGATATTTTTGAGAGTGACATTTCGTCAACGTGCCGACAAGCAAAATGACCAAGGCACCTAGCGACCCACCACGCAAACCACCTCTCAGTGCGGCCACCGTGTTTCCTAGCAAGTAGCCAGAATGCAAACCACTAGGCTCTAGGCGCTAAGCAAGCCGCCTGTCTGTGCGGACGTAGCCTAACAGTTAACGTTATAATAATATTTTTATGCTATTGTTTTTCTTTTAGAACAGAACAATGCATTTCAATGGTTTTCCTGCTATTCATAATACATATTTTTTATAGCCCGTTTCTTAACGAGTATTACTGAGTAAACAATCGTAGTTTTGTTTTCGTAATTTGTAATTTTAAAAAAGGGCAGACACAATATAAAAATAATTTAAGATTTTTTTTTTTTGTTTTTTGGGTGCCTCAAATTACGGTAGACCTACTCAGTGTCGCCAGGTCCAAAAACTGGATTACGGTCGATTCTTTCGTGAAATATCGTACCTTCTTATAAAATACGCTAGATTGTATGAGATTTGAGGCTTTTACCAGCTGAAATCAGACCTTTGTGCGTGTCAAAATACGGTAAAAAGTACTAAAAACACGTTATGGTAGATCGAAGCTGAATACGGTAGATCTATCGTAATTATGTGGTACCTACCTGGCAACACTGGATCTACCGTAACTATGTGGTACCTGGCAACACTGCCCAGTTGTAATCTAGGAAGATGGAATTATCGGCACAAAAATACAGTAGTCGTGCGTCATACAGGTCATACTACAATATTAACATAAACAATTTAAATTTACGAAAACCATCCAAGCTCACCTTTACACTCACAGTATTCGAATGTAATTGATAGCAAAATGTAAACAAACAACCCTATGACGTAAATGGACACCGTATCAGTATCCATGCAGATAAATAATGTCAACAATACTCTAGCTAATTTATCATGGAGTATATAAATATATATTTGAGTATTCGAACATAGTCGCCGTCGTAAAAGATTCATTCGGTTTCAGGAACTGCGTAATTCGAATGAATGATATGTTTACTCGTGGCAATTTGCGGGTAGCGGATGTATTGGTGCAAAATAAATTGAGCTCTATTGCAATGAATGAACGGTTTAGTTTATTAGACGTTATTGAAAGGAGTGTAAATTAAACATTTTAATGATTTAGTAATAAATTATTCTAATATTTTTTTGGTTTTACTTCTAGTAGTTGGGACGGCAATATTAACCCCAATCCTACGCCGGATATGTGTCATAAGAGGCGACTAAATTAATACCACTATTATTATTATTATTTCTTCATGGGGTTCGCTTGGATAGCTACCACCCTTGAGCTTGAGTCATTCGCCAAACGACTCTTTGGCTTGAGAGCCAGTTCTTTCTTCCTTTTTCTTCTTTCTTTCTTGGCCGGCAACGCATTAATGATGCCTTTGGTGTTACCGATGTTCAAGGGTGACGATAGCTACTTACCATCAGGTGGATCATCAGCTCATTTGCCGGCTATTTCCATAAAAAAAATAGAACAACGTCTAAGATATGACTCGGATATACGAACGGCAATGAACTTATGAGCGGCATGGAAAATTGATCGCATTCTGTTTATATTTACTGGCAGGCGACGTTGATAAGACTCGAACGACTCCACTCGATGCTCGGTCAATATTGCCAAACGCCGCTAATCAGTAAAATTTGGCATACAAACGAGGCGGAGTGCAAATCTGTCTCACGCACGTCTCTCGTGACACGGGAGCATTTAATTTCTTATCTGTTAGCAGTGTTAGCACACACTCGATAACTTTGTCAGCTGTAACCGGCTCGAACCCCTTCTATTTGCCGGCAAAATGTTTAAACAATAAACAACTTGTAATATCTATTTCCATACGTATTGGTTCTACTCCTACATGATTGATCACGTTTTATCTCGGTTTTCAGTTTATGTTGTTAAGGAACGTCCCTGGTATCACGGAACTGATTATTATAAGATATCAGCAAGAGGCCTCGTAGGAGGTCTTCGAGCGGTAGGTATAACGATAAAGCCCATTCATATTGTGATTGGAAAAAAAATTACCTTGTGATTTATAAGCGATTTAATGGACTAATTGTAAGCTGTCTTTTCACTATTTGTATATGAATAAGAATGAAGTATAAAATATCTACAATTCTACCTACATCCGATAAAATGCAAAAAAATATAATTTAAATGGCAATTCAATAATGCATACGCAAGCGATGGCCACGAGCCAAAATTATCGATTCACGTAGTCAAGACTCAAAACCATACTATTTCCTTTTCTCGGATCCGGTTGTCTACACTCTATAGAATTACATGCAGTAAGGTCGCCAGAATTAAAAATATAAACAATATTCATAACGTGAATGAATACATTGGATAAACGCCGAATTTACATACTTTATTATGAATGTGGTTGAATTCATAACAATAATACTCGTAATATTCAATGTAATCTTCTCAATGCCTTGGCCAATTGAGTTTACATTCACATTATTAATTATTTTATTGTGACGATTTACTCAGTTTTACCAGTTCTTTAAACTTGCTTCGAAATGTGTAAAACATTTTTTAAGCATTTTGGTAAATAATACTCGGTAGATATAGGTACATTTATTACCAAGATTACGATACCAAAAAACATACGAAAAACTGTTAACAAACTTAATATCCACAACACGTATGAAAATAGCTGCAATACATTCACCGAAACAGGTTTTCTAAATATAATTCTGGTCAATGAACACTTGCAACACTTACATGCGTTACAATGCAAGACCGGGTAGGTATTATAAAAGGATATTATAGTTAGTATAATATCCTTGGTATTCTATAAGTAAACGCAAATAAAGCCAAACGATAAAATTATTTTTGATTATCTGAATTACACTGAATGAAGGGTTTCAAGGTCGAATTCCAACCAAGCCGAATTTTTAGGAAAAAAAATGTGTTATTTTTCAGGTTCTGAATGAATTATGATGTCCACTTTTTGCTTTTAGCACAGAATAAATAATGGTACACATATTAGTGCATTTAGTTACAATACAGAGAAACTAAGAGGGGAAGTGTGAGTGTGTAACCGTTTAATAATAATATCGTTTTTTAATAGCTCTACCATAATTTTGATGTCGCGTTTGAAGTTCTTTACACAGCTGCAACTGTCAGGTATGTGAACTAGGAACTAGCCTGTATTTCTGGCAATTAAATTACATATGCTCCTAGTGTATGTTAATCAAATAATTAATTACAGAACTGTTTTATTAATTATAATTATGGTAGACTGATACCACGGACCTAAAAAAAAGACGGACATAATCCCAAGAACAAATTCAGTGAAGCACCCATAGGAATACCAACTCTGTATTCGTACAAGTACACACACCCACACATTGACACCATACGGCTACGACATTGACACCATCGCCAATCAAAAATTACAAAATTACGCACACATGGTAAGCGAGCTGTCAGCTGTCAGCTTCACTCTCGATTAGACAAGGTTACGTCTGTTCTTTTTTTATGTCTGTGACTGATACTAAACACAGTAAAACAAGTCTTTCGAAACTATGGATTTACATTTATTTTGTTTAGGGTTAATTTACATTTTAAATTTGAGTGCAGAGTGATCTGAAGCCTGTATTTCATAAATTTTATCTATCAACAACTATAACAACAAATGAAGCACTGAAAACCACATTTAGTTTTAATAGGACGTTTTTCTGAGGAAGCAGAAGTACAATCATACAAGTAATAACAAGTATACCTAATAGAATTAACAACAAAAACTTTTCTTACTTTTCTTTTCTAATATTGAACACAAAGACGACTTTACGTTGTTAAAAATAACCTTCATATACATACCACATTATAACTTCTCTCAAACCACAATTGGGGCAAATGGGAAATTATCAATTTCTACTCACCCTAAACATTCTAAAGATACATTTTTGCGATTCCGGACATTTTAATATATTGATTTATCGATACAATTACATGTACAGTACGGCCGCTGTATCTTGGCGCGTCTGAACATAGGCTTTGCGAACTTTAGCGCATGTAAGACAGAGATGGCAACACGAACATGCTAACGTATGACTGAGACACAATACACCGCGTATCGAGTATTGGCGAATTATGTTACTGCGCAGCCTTCTGCGCGAAGTTCAGACGCGCCAAGATACAGCGGCCGAAGTATACACATATGGCACTATTGCGTAAACATTGTTTACTTGTATTGTTTGTGCGAGCCTGAGGTGCGAGCTATCATTCGAGTGGAACTTTTGCAAGGATCATTGACTGGGCACTTGATTAAAGTCGATATTTCAACGCTACCGTGAGTACATATCTACATAACACTAGAGTGTTTGTTTTTATAAATTATCTACTATAACAAATACATATGATTTAGGATAGACGTAGGAAGTGTTTTGTACACTTTGTATATAAATCAAACAAACATGGCGACTAGTGTTTTGACCATGTTTTGACGGTTTTCAAATAGATTCAAAATTATTATGTGGTTATTGATTAGAAAGAAAAACCTCAATTTTACAGTTTTTTATGAATTTTATAGTATAAATTGCTTTACAGTAAAATTATAAAATATACTAGGGATAAAAAACATTCATAATATGGCGACACACGACGACAATATCAGTAACTCGAGTGTTTTCTCAAGAAGCAAGATGTAATAGTTTTTTTTTATGTCTTAAGCAGGCAAATGAGCAGACGGGTCACCTGATGGTAAGTGATCACCGCCGCCCATGGACATTAGCAACAATAGTGTCGTCACCAATGCGCTGCCGGCCTCGAAGAAAACCATAGACCCGCTTCTTGAAGGACCCCATGTTATAGCTTTGCGGGAACACCGATGCAGGAAGTTCATTCCACAGTATACGATAAATAAATTGACGGTTGATTTTATAGCAGCTAGGCAGGCAAGAAATGACCCTTACTGCAGACAACACACTATACTTTAAGAGTAGTCAGAATTAAACTGGTTGGTAAATTAGCGATTAAAAACATTAAAATATTTTGGCTCCACTGTCTAGTTTCCGGCTTGTTCAAGCTTACAGCTACCCGAAAATATTTGTGATTTCTGGGAGCATCAAACAATAGCTTTTACAAACTGGGTGTCTCATGAAAATATGTTTCGTATTTTCCACAAATACTCTCGACCCAGATTCCCGACTTCATTCGCTTCGCTTTAACTTTAGCACTAAGCATTTCAGTTTAAAAAGTGGTTTAAAATAATTGAACTAGGAAAATCCGAGACTGTATTATTGTATACTACCATACCAAGTAATAATATAATAATTAGTATAATACCAAGTACACTAATGATATATTTGAGACATCATAAATGTCGCTTAACCATATTTTCCACATTATCCAGTTCGAAATATTGGAGAACTTTGCTGCTATATCATGTGTCATCCATCACATCACGGAATGTCACGGATACTGTTGGATACGAATCTAACGGAGCAAACTATTTGCTAATTATAATCCAGTTTTCAGATGTGGTGATGGATGTGTCGTGTTTGAAATGCTTTCGCGTTTCGAGATCCCACACGTTAATTAATATTAACTTTACTCGTACATTTATGAAACACTTGTGTGTACAATACATTACACACGATTCACACGAATAATAAATTATAATAATTAGAGGTTTGTTTTTGTTATGTTTATGGAAATGTTGGAAGTTTAAAAAAAATTAAAAAAAAAATTAAAAAATAACTATATTCTAGGTACAGCATAACTTATACGTATTTAATCCCTATGTAGTGATTGCAATTTAGCAAAGTGGGATCCCGCAACCCAGCGGAATCCAGCATAATTTTAGGTACTGCGGGATCCGCAAGCTTTGTTGTACGAATTACTCCTCCACGTGGAGGAACGATTGTTAGTAAGTATTCGTACAACAGACGTAACGACACAACTGGGAATTTATATCCAATTTTACAATGTTTTATTCTAACATGCAGGGTTCAGAAAGTGTTTACTAACGGCCGGTCTCAATATTATACTATCAGTTGAGCTCTGGTACATAACAGAGATAAAAAGTAAAGATTGATCTCCCGGCAACTGCCGTCTCTCAAATCAAAAGTAAGCAAACAAAAGTAAGATCATTGGTAGATAATATTTCAGTGACATTTCTGCCTCTGGTTTTTACGTCCCTCTCAAAATTTAGTTTTCGCTTAACAATATATTTTTTTATACTTTTTATTTTAAAAAGGAACTCAGTGTTTTTGATTATAAACTTATTTCATTTTAATATTAAAATGATAATTTGTTCCAAATGTATTGTGAATTTCGCGGATGAAGATAATAAAATAATGATCAATTTAACCTGGAACAATGCTTCAGTAATAACAAAACGCAGCATTTGACGTTTAGTACTGACAGGTTTCCTAGACAACGATGACCTGTTATTGTCATTTGACATTCGTTTATGTCGTTTGGTTACCCAAAATATAAACAACGTGTATGTTCTCATAATTTTAGCAATATTAATTAGTTTTATAAATAAATGAAACACAGTTCAACAATTACCGTGAGTATAGACTTTATTTGTTAATAAAATAAAATAAAATATATTATTATTATGTTTAGTAAACAAAAATTTGTAGTAATTGTAAATTGTTGTAATTGTAGCAGTGATAGCCTAGCGGTTAGAACGTTGGTCTCCCGAACGAAGCGTTTATTCCCACTTGTCCGGGGCCCGAGTTCAAATCCTGGCACGCACCTATAATTTTCAAATATTATGTGCGTATTAGAAGTTAATTATCACTAGCTTCGGTGAAGGAAAACAACAAACATCGTAAGGAAACCAGCACACCGGAGAGTTCTCCATAAAAAGTCTACCAATCTGCACTTGGCCAGCGTGGTAGAATATGGCCTAACACCCCTCACATTGTGAGAAGAGACCCGGAACCCAGCAGAGGGACAGTTATTGGTTGTTGCTTTTTTTTTGCTTTTAAACAAAAAAATTGTTGCCAAATGTACTAAAGGAAGTTTCTTTGCAGATGAAGTCCAGACCTTTCACAAAAGATGAAGTACATAAGGCCAATAGCTATTGATCTAGCAGGGATACACCATTATTTCTGAAAAGGCGAAATGTTTTTGTTATAATTTCAAAATATATCTAACTTAAAAAGCTTAGGGTTCTTGTTTTATTAAAATACCTACCTACTTACCTAAAACTTTAAAGATAGGAATTGTCCTCAATTCTCATTCACTGCCGTTTTTAACCGACTTCAAAAAAAGGAGGAGGTTCTCAATTCGACTGTATTTTTTTTATGTTTGTTACCTCAGAACTTTCGACTGGGTGAACCGATTTTGATGATTGTTTTTTTTAAACGAAAGCTGGTGCTTGTCATGTGGTCCCACTTAAATTTGAATGAGATCTGAAAAGTAGTTTTTGAGTAATTTTGAAGTCGGTTATTTTTTGTTAGTAAAATTTAGATTATGTTTAATCTGAATATAGGTATAAAGAAAATTGGATTCACACAATTCAGTCATATATTTTATACGAGGATAACTTCGACGATCTTGGTACCGTATTAAAAAAGGCGGAATCAAATACACAGGCTTCATAAAATTCATTATCACTCATCACTGATTAATAAATTCATGATTTTTTCATAAATTTTCTTTACAATACGAGAAATCTACCAATTATCCGTCAAAATTGAGCGACATGAAAAACTCCGATAATTGGTAACTTCTATTACCAACAGTTAGCTGTCAAAGCGTTATTGAGACGCAAGTATTTATTTTTGTATGCACCAACATAACTAAGGTATGACTTGGCCCTCCGAACGGTAGATCAATGTCATCGGTAGATATTTTCTATCCACCGAAGGTTATTGAGACGCAAAAATTGACAAATATGACAGATAACATACTAATGGTAGCTTTATCTACAGTTTTTTAAATGTTAGTACATTATTGAGACCGGCCGTAAGTTACATAAATGTTTCAATATTTAACCGACGAATTTACTAAGTTGTTTGGTTTTGGTTCGTTGTAAAAATATATGGTTAGCAATCATTATGTACATCTAGATACATAATAGAGACACAGAAACATACACACACATACGACTTACACCAAATAAGACGATTTAATATAAAATGTACAATGCAACTAGATTTCTAGAGTTAGTAACAAAATTACACTGATGAACCAATGTGATGAACATGACATTTATGTGTGGTGTTATTGATTTTCACACGTACTTAAACGCTTACAAGCTTAATTCCTGAATCCAAGGCATATTCTTCTAACCATCTCCACTACTAGTATACTAGTTACATTCTATTTAACCATGCTACTACGCCGCGCCGCCAAATAATACTAACCATACAAAGATTAAAAATTATTTTAATAGTGAAGTTAAGAAAATTTATGGTTTCATCTATGACAAGCAATGCATTGCTAATTTGCTAATTGCTACCGTGCTAGATGACGCGGTATGAAGCGACGTTGATCACATACCGTGGATTGACTTGGCGTGGACGTAACGTTATTCACAAAACGATATAGGGCAACACATAAGATATGACAACAGTAACTATAACAACAAACAAACCTCACCTGATACACTGTATAAGGCTCATCCTCGCGGGCGCGGTACGGGCGTGACCTGCGCGCGCGCACTGCTGCACCTGGTAATTGTACGACATCAGCATGCGATCTGCTTGCTTGCTGTATGCGAACATCGCACCCATCGTCCGTCTGTAGCCCCATTTGGCCTCCTGTATTACACGGCCAATTAAAATCGTTAGCGGTCTCACAGGCGCCGCGGCTTGGCAGGTGCACCGGATTTTTGCTCGGTATCAATTTGGACAGGTAACAGCGCCGCGACTAGAGTAAAACTACTTTAACATTTCACTGTAGGCAAATGCTATAAGATTTTATTGGAAGGTACCACCTCATTAGGTCATAACTCCAAAAGCATTATTTATACTCCTGGACACGAAAATAGTGCCACTTTGCATTTTGCGGTTAAATTACGTTAGTTTAAAATTTCTAATTATTTAACATTAGAAAAATTAAAATAAGACTTTAAAGTAAAACAATTACTGGTCTATTTACTTGTCAAGGAGTATATAGGCTTAGGCAATAGTTTATTGAAGGCATTGATCACATAATACCAGATGAAATTCATCCAGTTGATACTTCTATATCAAAATCAACTATAGTCTACAGTCTAAACCCACCACCAATATGCACCATCATGTTTTATTATAGTAGTTTTATCCTAGTTGTACGAGGGTAAATCTAAAAGTTCTTGGAATCAATATTAAAAAGTGCAAAAATTTAAACAAAAATATTTTATTTTTCTACATAATCTCCTTCCAATGCAATGCATTTAGAACAACGCGTTTCTAACTTCTTTATTCCTTGCGAAAAAAAATGTTTTTTTTTTTTACTTTCGAAAAACTCCTCTATGGCAGCCATAACCGTCATTATCGTGAAATTTAGTTCCACGGATGTCCTCTTTTAATTTTGGGATTAAGTGAAAATGACTTGGAGCTAAGTCTGGAGAATATGGCAGGTGGTCAAGGAGATTTAAGCCAGCACAGCGGATTGCATTGAGCGCAATTTCTGATCGATGAACAGAAGCGTTATCTTGAAGAAACAACACGCCCAATGAGTTTTCCACGACGTTTTTCTTTAATCGCTTCACGCACACTTTCGCAATTAATTAATTTGCATAATAGGTTCCAGTAATTGTCTGGCCTTTTGGTAATTAATCAATAAATTATAAATTAAGATCCTAAATTAACTGAAAATAAATAATTTCGAGACCGTGCCAAACAAACAAACAAACAAAATTAATTACGTAAAGTCCATTTTATAAGGGCAGTGGCATGCGATGCACACGGCAGCAGCAGCGCGGCGCACATCTTTTCACCGTTTGTTTTTTCATTGGTTTGGCACCGCCAATACTAAATGGTTTATTTTATTTTTCGCTTTTCAGTTTTTTTTCGTTGGTTTTATTTTTTGTCAAAAAATAATTATTTTTTAATTTTTAGTTGCTATGAAAATTATTAAGTTATTGGTGATATATTCAGTTACCAGGTAAAAATATAGTAGTTGAAACATAAATCATCTCCTATTTTCGTACCTTTAGGGGTAAAATTTTCTTTCCAAATTTAAACAAGAGTAACTTCAAGGTATACAATATACCAGAGTTCCCCAAACTTTTTTGTGTCGTAGACCCCTTGCCATGTTTTTCCGTGTTGGGTAGACCCCCTACTTACCTGATATTGATTTCCTGTAAATTTCTAACTGTAGTGAAGTTTAGTGTTAAAAACTTAAAGTAAAAACACATGTTAATTTATACATTTATTAATTGAATTTAAATTAAAACTACTCAAAATAAAATTTTGTATCTGTTATGTAAAATATACGTAGCATTAAATAAACATTAATAACATTAAATAAACAAGTTCAAAATGTATTGCGACCACAAAGCGAATACCAACATCCTACAACTTACACAATTTTATAAACATATATAATATTTTTTTTTACTTCATAGGTACTTTTATAAATAATGTATATGTTTTGATATTATAAGATAGTATGATGTAAGTAAATAGGTACTATCAGTGTATGTGTTGAGATCCACTATCGTGGACCCCCATTTTCATTTCATGGACCCCCAAATTTTTTTTCGCTGACGTAGACCCCTTGCAGGTTGTCATAGACCCCTAGGGGTCGATATAGACCACTTTGGGAATCACTGCAATATACAATAAAAAAAGAATCATCGAAATCGGATCATCCAGTACAAAGTTATTGGGGTAACGGGCAAAAATTCCGTGGGTGAATAATCAATCATCCCCTATTTTCGTACCTTTAGGGTAGGAATAAAATTTTCAAAAAAAATATTGGACCAACTTCAAGATATACCCTATCCATTAAAAAAGAATGATCAAAATCGGACCACCCTGTGCCGATTGCTGAGTGATCATACATAAAAAAAAAAAAAAAAAAAAAACAAAAAATATAAGCGTCGAATTGAGAACCTCCTCCTTTTTTTTCGTCGGTTAAAAAGATACCGTCACTATCTCAGAACACTGATGCCATAACTTTGCCAGCGGTAGGAGCAACTCGTTTCTTAATGGATGGAGAGGATGGTCGTTTCCAAGACATTCTTTGTTTTTTAGTTTCATGATTAGGTAAAATGGTGGACCCACGTTTTATTCATGGTGACAAGGCGACGGCAAAAATTATCCGAATCACGCCGGAACATTCCGAGATTACGCTTAGAAATTTCCAAACGTCTCTTTTTGTTTTCGTCAGTTAACATTCGTGGCACCCATCTTGCCGACACTTTTTTGAACCTCAGTGAATCAATTAAAATGGATTGAACGCTACCAAATGATATGTTAAAGATCTCAACTACATGTTTTATAGTTATTCTTCTGTCTTCCAAAACCAGATTCTCAACCTTTTTCTTCCGTAACGGAGGTTGAAGGCTGCCCAGAACGCGGGTCATCTTTACAGCTTGATCTACCTCTTTTAAATTCAGCCACCCACCCAGTACGCAACCGAAGGATAGCGTACAGCATCATCCTCTAATGACTGCTGAATGTCCGAAAAAAAATCCTTCGTAGACATTTTTTTCAAGCTATTCTGTCACCGCACGTAACTCAGTTTTATCCATAATTTTGCGTTTTTAGCAACTCGTTGTACAAAACAATTTATTATGTGCGAACGAATTGACAAAAACAAGTTTGCATAAATATTGTGTGATTGACACTCTTTAATTTGAATACCAAACTTCTACCAAGAAGGTTTTAATATATGTAATATACTTCTAAGAACTTTTTGATTCACACTCGTAGACATGACATCCTTTTCGAGGTGTAGGTATTTCTTTAGTGTTTATTAATTATATTTATAATTATAATCATTACTTAAATTACAAATGTTATTATGCAAAAAATATATAACGTCACAAATAAAAAAAAAACTAATTTTAAAGCAACTAAAGCAAGTCCGTTTTAAATGGGACCAAAGCAAAACTTAGCATCTTTTTTCTTGAAGTAGATTAAAGAATAATACAAGATTAACGTAACTGACATAAATATAAAATTGCAAAATAACTAAAAACCATATCTACACATAGTGTATTTTGACAATGAGAAACCTTGAGAAATCTTGCCGACAAAATAAGAATAGTACCTAAATATAATAATTTCACAATGCAATTATTATGCATTATTTATACACCGGCAATCCGATGTAAAAAAACCGGGCAAGTGCGTGTCAGGCCACGCGCAATGTAGAGTTCCGAAGTAGTAAGTTTATAGACTATTACTCATTAACTATTTATGCTGACATAGCCGTGATAGTTTTCCTTGTAAATTCATCATATAACCTATTTTTGAGAATTTTCACCTGTCCAATTCCAACCGTTTAGCCAGCAGGGGGGACGAACACTTGACTCTAGCCAAAATATTTTGCAAACGGACCCCTAATTCTAAAAATCTTAGTCTTAGAAGACCTATTATATTTTTGGAAGACCTTTCAACGATATCACACTATAGGGTACGCGACGAATAAAAAATTTATCCTCACGTTACCTTTAGGAGGTACCCTGAAAAAAAATATTTTTCAATATTTTATTCTACGATTCTGGAGTTTTAATAAATATATATTATCCATGCCAAATTACAGCTTTCTAGCACTAAAGGGGCTTTGCTTCGGACAGTCAGAAGGACAGACGGACGGACATGACGAAACTATAATCCGATTTTACTTCGGAACCCTAAAAATAACAATTTTGTTTAGGTTAAATTAGTTTTATGTGTGGTAAAAAAGCTTAAAAAACAAGTCATAATTTTGAAATAAAACTTTTAAAGATAACAACTGTGAGCTATCCTTAGAAGGAGATATAAATTATTATGCTGCCGCAGACCTTTTTTTTGGAGGTTTACATGAGGAACAATTCAGCTCAACATTATTTTATTTTCGCGTAACTTGAACTATTCACGCAGCGCATGACCGTGGAAGGTCCACGTCAACATGATTATTTCCGACATCTTCAACAGATTATCGTCATGTGCTGTTAAACCAGTTTCCTGTTTATGTATTTCAGTATGAAAATAAGGAATTTTAGTTTATCTTTACTTATCACCTTATAATGTGCACTATGTATCTAGTGGTGTACAGTACAATACAGTGTTATTGTACTATAATGTATTCCACTGTATTTATATGTAAGTACACTAAGTACTCTACGATAACACAAAAATATTTCATTATCTTTAAATACATAAAGATTGTGATATTTATAAGCTTTACCGTTCACGCCTGTCGCATATTTATGTAAGATAGCAGTAATTATTTTTTTTGAAAATATAATATAGCATGTTACTCGGGGGTAGTGTAGCTTCCCAACAGTGAAAGAATTTTTGAAATCGGTTCAGTAGTTTCGGAGCCTATTCAATGCAAGCAAAAAATCAAATCTTTCCTCTTTATATAATTACGAGAAACCGCCCTCGCTTTGCTTCGGTTTTATTATTTTTTTACACCTTGGGTTACATTATTAGAGTTTTAGTAAGGATCCCTAATTTTTTTGAAAATATAATATAGCCTATGTAACTCGGGGATAGTGTAGATTCCCAACAGTGAAAGAATTTTTCAAATCGGTTCAGTAGTTTCGGAGCCTATTCAATGCAAACAAAAAATCAAATCTTTCCTCTTTATATATTAGTATAGATATAGATTAGTATAGATGTTCATTACGAGCTGTGCAATTTTCTCAACAATGCCAGGCGAGACAAAACCAACGCGTGTTTTTAACTCATCATGTAGGTCACGCTTATAGTAAGCTATAAATTATTCCTGCTATGAAGAACGAGTTATCTGTGGTGGATACCATTACAATAGTCCGTTAAATTGATAAGAGCTATAATGATTATTATATAAAGTAACATTTTTACTCAAACCCCTACACTAGAATGACATCATCATCAGTTTCATCCTAAACCTCAGTAGGAACAACAATATTTGTCATACCTGTCCCAGCCTTCTCTTGTGCATCTGCATAAATCTGTAATCCTTCGCTCAATTAAAGCTCAATTTATTTAACAACTGGATTTATGCAATTTGCTCTATAAATAAAACCTGTTATAAATAAACTGCAAAGTGCAGTGCAGTGAGTTGATGTTGTATTGTGCGTCGCGTCGCGTCAGTCGTGTTTCGTCGCACGCCAGACCACGTTACAAAAATACATCGGCTGTTGTTTGTGTACATATGTACATTATTTATATAGGATCAGGTCGAGTGTGACGCCTGATTCACTTGCGGTCAGATTTTTTCAGATATCATTATGCTAACGACCTCTTCAATTTCCAAGTCGGTTAGTAAGTTAACTCGATAAACGAAAGGTAGTTATTGCACCTATAATAGAATTACATTGATATAAAGACACAATTCATATAAGAAATGTGTTGTATTCTTCCATACTCATCAGCCGACATCTCTTCAACAACTCCCTTTCTTTCAATTCTTCTTTCACACAATCCATCCATCTATTCATCCCTTTCGTCCATTCATTACTCATATCCATTAACCATCTAATTAGCATATAAAGCAAGTAAGTTTATAACGAGACTTTTTAAAAGGAAAAATAAATGATCCCTTCATAAGTCCTTCATCTTCGATGTTCGTCTTAAACCGATACTGATCCATACAAAGCAAGATAACATCGCGATCGTTACAAAATATTTGCAGAAAGATAGCTATCTAATAAATCATTTTATATAAACACTTTGCATTTTATAGGCGCTATATTATTAATTACATTACCTCGAGAAGTCTACCTCCCTTGACGAGAAATGGATGAATAACCTTCAATATCCCTGTACAAACTGATATGATGAAAACAATGGAAAACAACAGAAGCATGGAATCCTTCACCGACATTGAAGAGATGACAATCAACTCGCCCCCACGAAATGACTCACTCAATTTGATAAGACCTAATATAGATCTAATTTGTTTTCAAGGGCAGCCCATTAGGGTTTCACTAATGAAGATTGTATATGGTTGTAAAAATCAATATCCTAAAAAGATATAATAATATGGCATATGGATAAAGCTGAAAGGGAAGCGACTGTCGTATGGGTATATGATGAAGCGTGGGGAAACGGATGTGGAGAAGAGAGAAGAGTGAAGTGATGCATGGAAATGTGAATGTATTAAGGAGACTAGGACGGCCAAAGACAAGATGGATGGATTGTGTGAGAAATGATAATATATGAAAGATGAGGGAGTCGACCCCAAATAAAATTGGGAAATGGGCAGGAAGATGATGATAGATATTTTATCTATGGCAAGATGTCTTACTAACTTTAAGCAATATTTTAAGTTGTAAACAATAATTAATGGAGTTGACAGAGAGACTATAATAATTATAATAGTTAAAGAGAATATCACCGCCATGTGAAAATTTAAAAAAGAAAAATCTGCCTAGGCTACCTTAATAGCCTACCTATACCTTATAAGTATTATTATTTCTTCTGTGCTGGAACAATGGAATTTTTTGTAAAATTCTCAGGGAAAACTTCCAAGTTCCAACTGTAAATTCTGCCGTAAAGCATGGAAAATATTACTGTTTAAACAATTTACGTTTACAGACGCGTAGTACTGGCGGCAAAGACAAGTGGACGACGCTTATTACTGGCCATATGGAATATGAACTAGGCACATACGTAGTTGACAGCAAACTTCGAAGTCTCATGGATGGATGGATGACGTTAGTCCATACTCTAGTCGGACCAGCATCACTCGCATTGAAAAAGGAAAAATACAATATGACATTGAGTCTATCCGTTTACATTCAGCAAATCAAATTGGACTGCGACACGCTAACAAGTCAGCAAATATAAGTAGACAAGTGCGTGATCGTGATCGTACAATGTTGGATTGGAACGTTTCAGCTAATAGTAATAGCTACTCGTTATTGGTCCGTGGCTAAGTAAATCCGTAAACAAGTAAACAATGTATGCGCAAATTATTCAAGGGTTTATACTTATTTACCATGGGTTATATTATTGGAGTTTTCCTAATCCTCCATTTCATATCCCAATTTTTTTTTAAATATAATAATTATATCCTATGTCACCCGGGGATAATGTAGCTTCCCAACAGTGAAAGAATTTTTCAAATCGGTTCAGTAGTTCAGTTATTGATATTTATAATAAATTACCAATAGACTTTAAAAAAATGTCACTCCAGCTGTTTAAGTTAAAGCTGTCGAAGTGGCTATTATGCCACTGCTTTTATAGCGTTAGGGAATACTTAGGCAAGTAATTATTATTTTTTTGAATGTATTTATAATTTGTTATTATTTAATGTAATAAGATTTTTATAATAATTATTATATTAAGTTTGACATGATTTCATATATTTATTGACACTGCTATCAGCTACTGACATTTTAAATTGAATGAAATGAAATTGAATTGAATTTGATTTAAGTATTAGAATATTCATTATAAATGTTTAATTTACTTCATAATATTTGCACGCCTTCTTAGGCAGAGCATACGGTTAAATTTATTTTGTAACAACTTTGTGTACACTATGTTCTGGCAAATAAACACTTTGACTTTGACTTAGTTTCAGAGCCTATTCAATGCAAACAAACAATCAAATCTTTCCTCTTTATAATATAAGTGTAGATTATTAGTAATAATAATTTATTACTAGTAAACCCGCCAAGTTTCGCTTGACATATTGTAACAAAAAAATCTGTGTGCATTCCGCAGTCTACTTAGAAATCAGAATTAAAAAATATATTTACGTTAGTGGCTGTTTCGAGATAACGTTGAGTAATTTTCTTTATCACGTCACAATGTGTCTAAAGTCATTACTGATTTTAATACGAGTAGTTCTGCAATGTTTGCACAGTGTTAAAAATATTTTTGTCTGTCTATCTATCTTACTGAGTTGAATCATTTCCTAACTCGATATGAATGCGTATATCACTAACTAATCTACCACTACATGCAAATGTCTAAACAAGTGTAACTAATGTAAGCACTAAGCGTATAAATAGAGATTATCAACAAACTTTCACGCCAAAGAAATGTTGATTGCATGCGATTGTGTGGTGATAGACGATAGCACTCAATAACAGAAGACTTGTGCGTAATCGTTCGGGTTATTTTTACTTCTTTATATTTTGATTATAATTAAGATTAAAATGAATTCTTTGTTAAATAAACAAATATGTACGTCAAAATTTCCTATCGCAAAATGTGATTTGTTCTGTTGTTGTGTTTGCTCTCTTTGATGTTAAAAATATAGTTCTCAAAATAGGATATTTTCCATTAGAACCTACGTCAGATATTGATATTATAATAATAACTATATATTAAACTCTCGTGTCATAAAATAATAAAATCCTTCGTGTATAGTTTTACCATTCAATATTTCTAAATACTAAAATTTAACACAGAATGTTATTATTATTAAGGCAAAACCATAGGTATATAACAATATTAATAATGTTAATCAAACATTGTCCTGAGTTCACCATAACTACCAAGGTCCTCCCAATTTAAAACTGATTCTCGCATGAATAATGGACAAGCAATAAGTTCAATAATAAATACTAATAGTGTACCTACTATACGGCATCCTAATGAAAATTAGAAGCGTGAAAGTAATCAGACGGCTACAGGGAAGCACTTTCGGGCGCCAATCAAAAGAAAACGTATTGTGGCATTTCTATTTATAGCAAACGTTTAACTTCGATCTCTGATTGACATTGGCCAAGGTCAATGCGTGCCATCAGTCATGAAATTGCATCTAACAACGCTTGTCTATAAACTCCTGTTAACTAAGTAGATTGTAGACATCCAGTTTCTAGTCGCTCTGGCCTCAATTATTTAATACTTCCAATAGCAGAGTCGCTAGCTTCAGTGCCATCATTGTATTTAACAATAATAGTATCAGCTAGGCATAAAACTGCACAAGTGAGGGCCTCTTCTATTCCGAAACTCGGTCAATATTGCGTGGACGACTCGGGAATCGCAACTGATCATAAATACATAACATCCACAAGCCAACTAAATATTTCATAAACAAGATCCAGTAAAAATGGGTTACGACTTCCTTACCGATTTTACAAGCAACTTTCGGTTTAGGTTTGATCAGGCTCAAATAATTTTATTCTGATTCAATCGTCGAGAATACCGAATCCTCCAAAATGTGCTATTGTAAAATTATTCATTTAATCAATAACAAAAAAGCGGCCAAGTGCGAGTCGGACTCGCCCATGAAGGGTTCCGTAGCAGCAAGTAACATAATATAAAAGTTCTTGTAGTTCGTTGTAACTTTGATCGAGGTAAATTACGGTTTACGATTTATGACGTATTAAAAAAAAACTACTTACTAGATCTCGTTCAAACCAATTTTAAGTGGAAGTTTGCATGGTAAAGTACATAATATATTTTTTTTAGTTTTATCATTCTCTTATTTTAGAAGTTACAGGAGGGGGGACACACATTTTTCCCCTTTGGAAGTGTCTCTCGCGCAAACTATTCAGTTTAGAAAAAAATGATATTAGAAACCTCAATATCATTTTTGAAGACCTATCCATAGATACCCTACACGTATGGGTTTGATGAAAATAAAATTTTTGAGTTTCAGTTCTAAGTATGGGGAGCCCCCAAAATTTATTGTTTTTTTTTCTATTTTTATGTGAAAATCTTAATGCGGTTCACAGAATACATCTACTTACCAAGTTTCAACAGTATAGTTCTTATACTTTCGGAGAAAAGTGGCTGTGACATACGGACGGACAGACAGACAGACAGACAGACAGACAGACATGACGAATCTATAAGGGTTCCGTTTTTCGCCATTTGGCTACGGAACCCTAAAAACCGGGCAAGTGCGTGTCAGGCCACGCGCAATGTAGCGTTCCGAAGTACGTTTATCGACTAATACTCATGCTAACATAGCCATGATAGTTTTCCTTGTAAATTCATCATGTAACCTATTTTTGGGATTTTTTTCACTTGTCCAACTCCAACTAAACGGTTGGCCGGCAGGGGGGGGGGGACACTTGACTCTAATCAAAATTAGCACTTTAAAGCAATCAATGCAATCAATATTATCTCAAATAAAAATTGAAATTGAAATTATTGAAAGCCAAATATTTCACAATTGGACCCCTAATTCCAAAAATGGTCTTAGAAGACCCATAATATTTTTGAAAACTTTTTCAACGATACCCCATACTATAGGGTACGCGCCAAATAAAAAATTCAACTTCACGTTACCTGTAGGGGAGGCACCCTGAAAAAAATTGTTTTTCAATATTTTATTCTACGATTCTGGAGTTTTAATAAATATGCATATTCGTGCCAAATTACAGTTTTCTAGCACTAAGGGTCTCGGCGTTTTGCTTTGGACGGACGGACGGACACACGAACAGACGGACAGACGGACGGATATGACGAAACTATAACCGCCCGCCCACAGCTACTGGCGATTTTACTTCGGAACCCTAAAAAAGAACACTCGAATATTGGAATAAACCATCCTATAAATGAACACAGAAATGATATCTTGCATAATGATTCTTCAAATGACAAGCTACGTCCACAGGCAAATAGAATAATCAATAAAATTGTTGTTTTGTTTAAAAAGTCTGTTCACTCGGCAGCCACGTATTACGTAACAGTTGTTACAGATGATTACCGTTTAATGATAATAAAGCTAATTGGTCTGTTTGTATGTCACAATCTTGGTCTATTGTTGAATGATACTGAAGAAAATTGCAGTACTATTTTCATGATACCTCGACTTCCTCGTCAGTATTGCATCATGCTATTGCACAATGATTAAAGCTCCCGGAATTTTTCTAGTTACATACCTCTTCTTCTTCTACCACTTCTTGGTTACTTTGAGACCTAATGGGAATCATCATCATCATCATCATCCTGCCCATTTCCCAATTTTATTTGGCGTCGGCGCAATATGTTTTCCTCTTCCACACTTCCCTATCAGCCGATTGAGAATCCTTTAACTCCTATCCCTATATTTGAGACCTAATGGGAATAATATTTATTAATATTTTTCAATGATCGTAATGCCTGAGTTCAACATAATGGAGCTTGGAAAACAAGTGTTAGCAATACTGGTTGGCAATTTTCCTATAACTCAATATTAAGAAAATAATAAATATTGAGTCAGTATGTAGTAAAATTACTTATAATTAATAAGAACAATCATAAAGTAAACACCCAATTATTAAATTCACTTTTTAAATTCTGAAGTCAAATCAAGTTTTGATTATTATTCCATATTTAAATAAAGTAAAATTATACTTTGTCCGTGCTACTTTTAAAATCTTGATAGTTTTAAATATCTATGCTACTTTTGTTTCGGATAAGAACTCATCAACAGAGAGGCCACAACCAACCCACATTTTTAAAAGTGGCTCGTTCATTGGAATATCCGTCCGTCTACATCAATCACTTTATCAAATTAGGTTGAATTGTGTGACACTAGATTAAGATAGGAAAACAATGTTGCTGTGGAAGAACTGGATCGCATGGATCCAATGTCCATCACGTACAAAAATTAATATCTGGAGCTTTGCTCGGTATTTTTTTTTTGTAAATCGTGTGTTGCTTAACAACGCCATCTACTGAAGTAGCTTTAGTGTTGCTACTCGGCAATAGATGTCAGGAAGAGGCTATTATAGGAGTTTTTCATTGCCTGAAACACGGATAAAACGACATTTTCTATAAATGCGTCCTAGCTAAATCGATTTATCGCCCCCGAAACCCCCTGCATACTAAATTTCATGAAAATTCTTGGAGCCGTTTCCGCGACTCTGATTTCATATATATATTGCTCGTTTAAAGGTATACATTACAAATTACACTTGAGATCCATTTATATGTAAAATAGTAAATAGTAACCAAGAAACAGATTGCTTCATTTGGTAAAGTTCTTAAAAGTGTCTATTTTTCAAATAATTTAAATTCAATTAAATATTGCATAATATAGTACGAGGAGTTATCGGCTCTTAAAATGGTCATAGACATAATATTAATACTTACAAATAGTGACACAAAGTTACATATTGATACTGGCTTATTTATAAACATCCTTGACACGCAAGTACGAGAGCTCCCCTAATAGTCCGGTCAATTTAGACATTCGAAGCTGCATAAATTCCCAACAAGCTGAAAATCAGTAAGATTGTTCAAAACTTAATTATAAATAAAATTTTTAAGTTCCCCATCATTCCCGTGTATGGAAAAAAATATTCAAGGTCAAAGGTCAAAAAAATGAGTTTTTCGCGATTTTCAGCAAAACGGTAAGTTTTATCATAAAGTACCCCAGACAAAAATTGTAGACTATAAAATTATCTATAAAAATGTATTAATACTTTTTTTTCTACGAGCCACCGATTCTGAGATATAACGATTCAAAAACGCGCTAAGCACACTACCATGAGGTAGCAGGGTAAACGTGTGCATATTATGACGATAAAAACTTACAACGTTTTGAATCCTTACATCTCAGAAACGGTGGCTTGTAGGAAAAAAAGTATTATTACATTTTTATAGATAATTTTATGATCTACAATTTATGTCTTGGGTACTTTATGATAAAACTTACCGTTTTGCTGAAAATCGCGAAAAACTTATTTTTTTACTTTGACCTTGAATTTTTTTTCCATACACACGGGAATGATGAGGAACTTAATTTTTTTATTTATAATTATGTTTTGAACAATCTTACTGATTTTCAGCTTGTTGGGAATTTATGCACCTTCAATATCATTTTTAGGGTTCCGTAGCCAAATGGCAAAAAACGGAACCCTTATAGATTCGTCATGTCTGTCTGTCTGTCTGTCCGTCCGTATGTCACAGCCACATTTCTCCGAAACTATAAGAACTATACTGTTGAAACTTGGTCAGTAGATGTATACCGTAAACTGCGTTAAGATTTTCACACAAAAATTGAAAAAAAAACAATAAATTTTGGGGGTTCCCCATACTATACATAGAACTGAAACTCAAAATTTTTTTTTCATCACACCCATACGTGTGGGGTATCTATGGATAGGTCTTCAAAAATGATATTGAGGTTTCTAATATATTTTTTTTCTAAATTTAATAGTTTGCGCGAGAGACACTTCCAAAGTGGTAAAATGTGTCCCCCCCCCTGTAACTTCTAAAATAAGACAATGATAAATCTAAAGAAATATATGATGTACATTACCGTGCAAACTTCTAACGAAAATTGATTTGAACGAGATCTAGTAAGTAGTTTTTTTTAATACGTCATAAATCGTAAACCGCAAAAAACATCGATCAAAGTTACAATGAAGTACAAGAACTTTTATATTATGTTACTTGCTGCTACGGAACCCTTCATGGGCGAGTCCGACTCGAACTTGGCCGCTTTTTTTTAGTCTAAATTGACCGGACTAATAGGGTTTACATTAGATTTATCGACAAAGGATAATATTGTATCAAATGAAACACTAATAGTAAAAGTTAAAACTAAGATACCTGACAGTCCAAAAGAACAGAAGAAATGAGAATTGGTGGCGCCAAAACATCTTCTGAATAATATAACATTTGGCAAACGAGAAAGAGAATAACAAACACAAATACTCTATTAGTAGTTAACATGCAAAACGTAACTACAGAAAGAATTAATTGGCTCGTATGGAAGATAAGTATGCCAACAGAAAATACCACAGCTGCGACTTCATGTTGTAAATTATATTTGTATAAGTTGATGTTCCTTACTTGTCTAATAAACGTTCGAATGAGAGATACAAAAGCTCAATAATTTTAAGTAACAATGTTTGGACTACTCATGCAAAATCTCTCTTATAATAAATCACGTGTAACGGAATATCTCAGAGAAGAGAATATTTTTGAAATAACAAGCTTTAGAATTTTAAAAGAATTCATGTTTAGATTTTCAAAAACACTTCAGTTTCAAAATAAACACTATTTCAGTTAACTTAGTTTGTAACGTTAGTACAATAATTTACATGTTTCGTATTACCCATAAGCAAATAAAAAAGGAATGGACACTGTTGCAAATATTTATTTTATCCTTGAATCAATATGGATTAAACAGTAACGAACAAATGTAAACCATTGCAGTATCAGCGAAGAAACTAGGGCAATCAATATCTTCGGATCTAATGAAACTGAATACCTAGTCAAAACACTTAAAACTTTTTTGTCTTTCAAGTATCTCTGCCAATACTATGGTTATTGGTATGGTGTAAGTCTTTTGAAAGCATAATTTCTCAATTGATTCTACTTAAAAAAAAATTAAATGTAAATAGCTGACTGCCACTATCGCCCATGGACATCAGCAACATCAAGGACAGCACCCATCACCCAACGGTTTATCGCCCAAGAAATAAGAAAGTAAGAAAATTCAAAAATCGAAGTTCATAAAGTAGAAAGAGGTTGTACTTAATTTTAGTGTTTTAGTTTATTGATTACGAAATTCTTTAAAACAAGGGTGTGTGGGATAAATAAGTTTAAGTCAGTCCCAAGTAAAAGCCTGTAAGTAAACAAATAAAATTACGCAAACACCTAACAAGCGCAGCTTTATGTGGGTTGAATAAATTAAAAGTCAATGAACCGACTTCAATGTTTCTATTCTGAGGCCACATGGTTATATTTATCTCATTGCACCGAGGTTTAAATCAATACATGTATATAGAGGCAGAGACTGAAGTATTTGGGTCTAAAGAAAATACTTGTTTTATAAATAGTCTTCCTTTACAGATTTTTTTACAGAAATGTCATAGCTACGAGTAACGTTAGGGAGCTTTCGGGTTTGATGCGTACATCCCTTCTATATCAGAAGGACAAACATATAGTGTGTATGATATAGTTTCGGGATGTTTGGGATCCATTGAATCGATTACCTAGAGGGTCCTCGAAAATTCACAATAATTCACTTCCGACATAAACGTGAAAACAAGCTTTTCTTCTTGCACCCATCAATCCGCACTTAGGTATTTGCTTCATACAAGACAGTGCGAGGGTGCAGATCCTCGACAGTAGAAAGTAATAGTAGACTCTCAGGGCGGGGTAGGAAATTATTGAGGAACAACTCCAATTCTTCAAAATATTATTATATTGTAAGGTATAAACTATCCTTTACACTCACTATTAAATTATTTACATAAATAGGCTATAAAACTTTTAAAAGTATTAAAAATAAAATAAAATAACGTTTTTACATCATTCCCGAAGGGAACCCAGCTGACAGACCCTGTCTCAAAAATCAACCTAATTGTCAATATTTAAAAATTTAGAATAAAAATGAATCTGCCAGCCAAGGAGTATTGAACGAGGTATTAGTACACCTCGTTACAATACCCCGGGCTCCCCTCAAAAAAAATCTTAATGATTTTTTTTTTAAGTAAAAATAAAAGTATTAAAAAAGTAGAGTAGGTATAAAAAAGTATAATACAAAGAAAGAAAAAAGTATGGTAGTAGGTATAAAGAAAGTAACTATTTACATACGTACAAACATACATAATTTACATATTTATAAGGTGTAGGCTTATTTAACGAGTCACGACCCGCTCGTACCATAGGCTTATTTATAGAGTTGTAATCCGCTCTTGAGAAATAACCCAGAAGGTAAGGTAAGTAATGGTAAGGGTAAAGTAAGGGTAAGGTGTAGGCTTATTTAACGAGTCACAACCCGCTCGTACCATAGGCTTATTTAAAGAGTTGTAATCCGCTCTGTAACTATAGTAAATAATAGTAGTATTTACAGATTTACAAATTTACAGAATTAGGTAGTTCCGTTCAACAGAATTATAATTGTTACTGTGAACGTAACATAAAAATAAAATATTACAAATTACTGATATTTAAAATTTTTGCTAAGCAATAACCAAAATAATGAAATGTCATTCTTATGTTACAACAATAAAATTTAAATGAAAATATGAAAAAATATATTACAATAATTAAGTATGAACATGTACCTATTGTTACAATAATATACAATAAAAAAAATGATTCGAATAAGGGCCGCTATGGGGAGGGGACGATAATGTCTTTTAGAATTTTGAAAAATAAAAAATACATTAAGTAATTATAATTAAGGTAACCTTTAATTTATTTCTTCTTCCTTGTCTTCCGAAAAATTAGGGAGTCTTCCCGGCAGTCTTCCAATGATATTGTAGGTATGTAGGTATAAACAGAGGTTTCCAATCAAAATATACATGTCCAATTAATCCAATATTTTCGAGAATAATTGTCCTGGGTATACTTATGTATTCTGTATTACCGTATTGGGCGCCAGTGCGAGGGTGCAGATCCTCGACAGTAGAAAGTAATAGTAGACTCTCAGGGCGGGGTAGGAAATTATTGAGGAACAACTCCAATTCTTCAAAATATTATTATATTGTAAGGTATAAACTATCCTTTACACTCACTATTAAATTATTTACATAAATAGGCTATAAAACTTTTAAAAGTATTAAAAATAAAATAAAATAACGTTTTTACATCATTCCCGAAGGGAACCCAGCTGACAGACCCTGTCTCAAAAATCAACCTAATTGTCAATATTTAAAAATTTAGAATAAAAATGAATCTGCCAGCCAAGGAGTATTGAACGAGGTATTAGTACACCTCGTTACAACAGATATTAAATTAGAGAACAAATTCGTTACTATTTTTTTCTTTCCTTCAAAAAGATTCGTCATTAACACACAGACTGATACCTTAATGTAAAAATACATAAGGCATAGTAACATAAATTCCTTCGGAGTAAAAACAATATTTTTGGCTTGTATTGCCAATACGTCTAGGTAATTTGAACTAGTGCCAAGTTGGTTTACTACTACTGATATCGATTCTAGTTTGAATTTGATTTCGATTCGAGCTACAGGAATCGACAATAATCAAGACCAAATTAATACTTCATTAAAATCCTAACGAAGCTGTTGATCAAAGCTAGTTTTAAAATCTAACATATTTATTTCGATCACAACTCGATGTTGCCTGAAGTAAGATCAAGATAATAAAATTTGATATAGGGATGCTTTCGAACATAGGTAAGCGAAGCTATATTTAAATCAGTTTTTAGTATTTCAAGCAGGTACTTACAACAAATTGATTAATAATGCACGCAACTCAAATATTTCTTATGGTTATTGTGTAGAGCCATGATACTTAATATACCTATGTTGTTCTAAAAATAAATTCTTTCTTGTCTTCATTTTAATGTATTCGACATCCTCATGCATGTAGAGAATGCAATGAAGTAGGTACTGTGCAACCTCAGTGTGCAATGAAGTAGATATGAATTAAAAAAATCGTCCACTATGTATGAAAATTTATGGGAAGTAAAATCAAATTTTCTCCGTTACGTCACGTTAGTTGCGCAACTACCAACCAATAATCTAGATGGCGTTGGTACTGATTTGACGATAACGCCATGTTTAAAGTCAAAGTTGTCACTGTCATCTTGTATAATGTGAAAGTGGTTTGTGATGCTAAAAGTCAAGTCATTAGTCAAAATTGTCAAAAAAAATATCATAATATTTTTGAAAGACCTTTTGAACGATACCCCACACTATAGGGAACGCGACGAATAAAAAATTCATCCTCACGTTACCTGTAGGGGAGGTATCCTGAAAAGAAAATGTTTTTCAATATTTTATTCTACGGTTTTGGAGTTTTAATAAATATGTATATCTATGCCAAATTACAGCTTCCTAGTACGAAGGGTCTCGGCGCGCGGCGCGGCGCTATGCTTCGGACAGACGGACGGATGGACGGACATGACGAAGGTATAATAAGGGTTACGATTTTACTTCGGAACCCTAAAAGAGGAGAAAATATTGTTGACGAAACATATTAACAATCAATAAAACTGTTCCATATTGAGCATATTTTATTAACATTATTTTCCCCGATGGTTCTTTGAAGGCAGAAGAAGCAGATGTAATAGGCACTGGAACTACGTAACTCAACAATTACAAAGACGTTATTCGTCAAGGTTTTCTTGTTCATTGTTCGCTTACGAGTCGTTTACTTGGGCTGTCAATTATCTAGGGAGTACTATTTTTAGTGTCACGAACGTCAAGATTGTTAAGAATGCGCATTGCCGGCCGGCAACCTATGAACAAAAATGTGTGTTTATGATAATGGGTAATTGATGATTGATCAATAAGAATTTTATTGTTTTTTAATGGTAAGTGGGGATGAAGCCCAAGATGGAGAGCGCCTTAACCAGATGGGAACACCCACGCGGGCAAGCTATATAGTCTTTCGCGGCGCGTAATGAATGACGATGCAAGAACTCACACCAGATTTAAAGAAAGACTAACTATTAATCTTATGATGTGGACAGGTTATAGAGGTTGTAACATACTTCTATATACCTATATCAGCTCCAGTACTGAGTTATGGAGTATTTGTATTAGTGTCATAACATTCATAACAGTCTAAAGCTTTGAAAACCGCCCGAGGATTTGCTTGACTGCTGTCTGAAGGAAAACGCTCAACCATTTAATTTAATCATTAAAACATCCGCTCTTTACAATATGTATTCTCATTCTTGATAGACTCAAAAAGGCTTGAGCTCTACATGCGTTTTTTTATCAAATGTAATCAAAAGACAATAGCACCATCCCCTAACGCCACAATGATTGTGCAAATAGCTGAAACATGATCAAATCTATCAACCTGAGCCTGAAGTAACCTAACGCCACATAAAATCACGTTTCTCGCTGACCTGACTCATATGCTGAAAAACACGTGCGATCGCTATCTCGCTAATACTGAATGAAAAATTCAAAAGCGAATGTCTATTCCGGATCTTAAATGGCTTGACGTCAAGAATCTGGTGGTGCAGTGCAATGAAAATTTTGCTGCAAAGTCTAGAAATAAAATCGTGGTTTCATTTAGAAGAAATCCAGTCATGTTGTTGAAAGATGTCCAATACAAGGAACAATATCTATGGGTACAATACTTGCAAAATTAGGGTTTCTATTGCGAAACACTTAAAAGGAAATGCTCTATCTACCAATGCCAAAATGCATGATATGACATACTATTTGTTTAAGAATTACACGCAATAATAAACAAAATGGTTGCTACTTCTATAACAATAAATAAAATATATGTATTATATTAAACTATGACCTTACTACAATAAATTGAACGTAATTTCGATAAACGATCATAATAAAATTGTCCTGGCGTAGCGTGGAAAATTTGCAAATTCGCGGAACAAAATACCAAAGTATGTATTGTATCAGGGCCTCTAATTGCTAAGGACTTTTATTTACGATTTCCAGTTACAATTAACACAGGACGCATTGAACAATACAAATGGGCGTAGATTTATTTTTGATCATTAAACAAACTTCAAAAAGAAAAGCGTCATTAGTTCAGGGCAATAGAGGTTGATTAAAAATTGCGGATATTAGACGGTAATTATAAGATAATACTTAATAACGATTACGATACTATTCGAACACAAAATCATGTAACCAAGTTTTTTTTTTCTACATCATCATCATCATCATCATCATCCTGCCCATTTCCCAATTTTATTTGGGGTCGGCGCAATATGTTTTCCTCTTCCACAATTCCCTGTCAGCCGTCATCTTTACACTAACTCTCTTATCTTTCATATCATCTGTCACACAATCCATCCATCTTTTCTTCGGTCGTCCTCGTCCCCTTCGTCTATCCATCACATTCATATCCATCACTCTTCTCGCCACATGCGTTTCCTCTCGCCTCATCACATGTCCAAGTTTTTTTTTTCTACATTCAACTGAATTTAAAATTTAGGATGATTAGGTGTAATAATGATCTATTCAAACTAAAACACATACATAAGTTACAAACATTTTAATATTTCTCAAACACTAAAGCTGAAAAACTGAAAAATTAATATTTTTTAACTTTTAGTCATAATTTGATCACCTTATTTTTCCCAAAATATTTAAGTTTTTATTTAGTTGTAAATACTATTTCTAACTAGGTACATTCTTGGGTATTTAATGAACTGAACTCCAATGTTATAACTTGTTTCTACATTCCTGGAGTTATCTTATCAACCTATTTGCAAATTCATTTACTTCAACGGACATCCTTAATTGAGACGCATTTCACGCCAGATAAAATCAACAAGTTATAAATAATTTTTCAATAATATAAATTACATTAGTGATAATTATAATATAAAGATTAGCCATATCTTACATAGATGGCTTATAAAATTTATTTGTAAGATGATTGAAATATAGAAATTAGTTCGCCACACAATTAGTGCTCTAAAAAATATTATAAATTTGAAAGTTTGAAATCATCAAATTAAATTTAGCTCACAGGTAGATCATGAACTGCAATAGGATATAGGGTACTTATTGTCCCGGCAAACGTGGGCAAATCGCGGGCAGAACGCTTGTATTTCATACTAGCTGACCCGGCAAACTTCGTATCGCCTAATAAACTATTTTTTTCTAAAATAAACGTAGCCTAAGTTACTTCTTGTACATCAGCTATCTGCCAGTGAAAGTTCCGTCAAAATCGGTCCAGCCATTTTAAAGATTAGCCGGTGCAAACAGACAGACAGACAAAAATTGTAAAAAATGTTGTTTTGGTTTGTTACCGTGTATACATCCAAATGCACTTAGTAAAAAGCGGTTATTTTAATATTACAAACAGACACTCCAATTTTATTTATTTGTATAGATGTATAGATTCCTTTGTAGCCGTAAAGCGTATATACAAATATTTATATTTTTGTAATATTTAGTTATCATATATTTTATCAAAAACATGGACCGTATCCACACTATCGATACATCGTAATCCCTCCCGCACACGGTCTTACATTTTTATCAATGAGAAATTCATGATAATACAACTGTGAGATAATAGAGTGATTGGGGGCAATCTTTACATTTGTTTATCTTTGTATTGATATAAGCAAGCAGCAGGATGTGGCATTTTTAAATAATTATGTACTTTGTTAAACTTTTATATAGTTCAAGTTTCAAATAAAGTAAGAGAAATAGTTAAAAAAATATATAATGACTAGGTTTGGGCACAGTCGTTTCATAATAATATTTTTTTACTTGTACATAATAAGATAACTTAATGTTTGTCTATAATTCCATTTAATGGAAAAATAGTGTTTTTCGTTTTGCAAGCAGCTAACAAATAGGTTCTTTATTACTAAAAATCTGTAGGCCTATGAAAATTAGCCGTATTTCAAAGGTTTTGATTGCCCTGCCGCAATGTCTTGTAACTGGGATTGACCCTTATTTTAATATTTTTCTGTTGTTTATGAGTCAATTATATTTTAAATATTTTAATATAAGGATTACTCCACGAAAAACAACAGTTGAGAAGCCACACCTAAAATTTGAATTAAATTGTTTCCCAAACAAAATTATTAATAATCCAGTTTCTCAGGTTTCTCATTTAATACAAAAATAATAACATTCAATATGGCATTTAAAATTAAAATTAAAAAAAAAGCGCCTTACCTGATGCTTAGGAATTTTCGAACATACTCTCTTAGAGTTGGCAGTGCTGGAAGATGGTGGCTCGGTTGGTGGCACACCAACACCCTTGGAGGACTGAAGGCGAGTCTTCACAACTTCTAACGGACATGTTACGACAGCACCGGCTGTTCCTGCCACCCTGTTGGAAACCAAATTATATATTTAACAAAAGAGAAGCTCAAACAATATAGAGATTTTGTTAAGTTTCAAGCGGCTGACAGGGTGGCATGGAAGTAATTCGTCAGCTCTGCCACTAAGGCTTACCAGAAAAGGCATAACCTTTAGTAATTCAAAGAAGTTTTAATACTGTCTGTGAACCAAGGTGTTTTGGGTTTGATTCCTGGCCAAAATCGATATTTAAGTGATAGTAGTACAAGGAATTTGAGTTCCCCTGCACTTTGAACGTGTAAGCATTTAAAAAAGTTTGTAACCATGCTGATATTTATTTATACACTAGCTGCCCCGACAAACTTCGTTCTGTCAAAAGTTTTATTTTTGTATGCTGTATCTTAAAAAAATAAAAATAAAAAATTTTGTAAAAAAAAATTTACATTTAGGGGGATGAAAAATAGATGTTGTCCGATTCTCCACCCTAGCCGATATGCACGCTAAGATTCATGACAATCGGTCGAGCCGTTTCGGAGGAGTTCAACTTCTAACACCATGACACGAGAATTTTATATATTAGATTGAAATAGATAGGAATAATTTTCCTTACGTAATTAATGAATTGCCCCTTAGGCCCCTTTTTTTACAGGGTATTGTTTATTCCCGACACTAAGATTCCCTGTTTCACCAGTGGACAACATAGCCCACAACCCCAAAACAAAATTTATGAGTCATATAAATGTCAATGTTGGATGGGAATTGATTGTGGGACCCCATTCAGCAGGAGTAATCACTACCAACTGGGCTACAGGGTTATCAAAATTTGTTGGCATTAACAATAAGAATATCAGCAAGAATCAACAACTGATACAAATAATAAATATTGATGTTTTTATGTTGTATTGTTGTTATCAAGTTCATCTGAATAAAGGCATTTTGTCATACAAAAAACGTGCCCAAAAAAGGTAAAAATTTAGAATCCGGTAGCAGGAGGGTGGAGGGTAGGGGGGTTGGGGGAAGGAGGGGTGATTGCTAATTACAACGGTACCACTCGCAACTCTCGGCTTGCACAGTTTTTGACAAAATTGAAAAAAACTTTCATAACCTTAGTACCAAACTTTAGAATCCGGTAACAGGAGGAGGGCGGGAAGGGTGGCGGAGGAGGAAGGAGGAGTGATTGCTGATTACAACGGTACCACTGCATGCTGCTGATTGCAACTCTCGGCGACGCACCGTTTCCGAGGAAATTGAGAAAAACTAACCTAACCTTAAAATTCTAAAACAATAATCATATAGCTTCATGGTGTCTTTTCTTGCCTCACAACGATATTATAATTATTCAATTATGTCACAAAACCACTTCGTCATAAATGTCGACGGAACCCCGCTTCGCGGGGTCCCTATTTCCGCGTAAAAAATAATAATACGAACCTAACCTAACTTAACCCATTTCGTTATGGGTTTCTGTAGCTATTTTCGGTGTCAAAAAGACATTTTTGGCGTTCTAAATCGAGTTAAGTATCGTATTTTTGTACTAAGGTTATGAAAGTTTTCTTCCATTTTCTCGAAAACAGTGCGTCGGCAAGAGTTGCGAGTGGTACCGTTGTAATCAGCTGATGAACCTCTATAAGCTTCAACCATTCTCACGTACAAACTCCTGCTACTGGATTCGAAATCCAACCCCCAAAAAACATAGTTTGAACACTAGTTTTAAAAATATTTAAGGTGAGTGTACTAGATTAGTTGTTTCTTCACTTACTTTTAAATATTGATTGATTACAGGATTTAAGACAATACATAACAAAATACCCAGACAATAACAGCTAGGACAGCCATGAATCAGAATTTTACAAACTATTCTTCAAGTTATTGGCATTACCTTTAGATTGTTTTATGTGATTTCATTATTGATAACTTTATTTAACTTTGATGTTTTTTTTTTGTGTATTACAAACATCACAAAACAGAACTATTTGACATTTGTATTGTTTTGTTAAACTAAAAGAAATAAATTATGTTGAACTAAAATTATTAAACACTAAATGTAATATGCAATGGGGTCGTTCTTTATTTAGATCTTGTCTTACTTACTATTACGAAAACGAAAAAACTGGCGTAAACACCTAACCATATCCAAATTCATTTAACTGCGGAGTTAGTAACTGCGTATGCACTAAAATTTATTCAGAAATATACTTAACAAAACCTTACCCTCCAGCCACTAAATGAATAGCTGTATCCCTTTGATGAGACATTTTAGCGCCACCGGAATAACATGACTGCAAATTGCGAAATCTATAAATAAACAAACGCACTAGCACGGCACCACACCACCACCTATGTAGCAACGTCTACATAAAAATTATAATAACTTCGGTAGTTTTTTTCCGTGCAGACGGAACTTTTACACCACTTTTACGATACAGGATAACTTTAAAGAAATCTTCGACGAAAATTATCACATATTTTATTATAAATACGCCGAAAAATCGTCAATAACGCAACATTGTAACATTACACAACACAAACAAATCTCTGAATTCACATTCTGACGGCCAAAGTGCCGAATGCCGATTGCCGAACTTCGGCTTAGCGGCGAACGAATGAAAGAAAAAGAAGAATGAATGACTATGACTACGCCGTACGAATTTGCGTACACAAGACGCACGTGCGCTGTCACACGTTCTCCGATCAAAACAAACCACAGACTAGATCACATTATAAATGATGAAAAAATTATCTGTAGGCCCAAAAAGCGAGAACCATGAAGTATAGAGGTAAGGAGAGCTCGAGTCTCCAATCTCCATAGATGTCGATAAGTTGATAGGGGGTTTTGGGGAAAAAGTTGATAAAGTCGTTTATTCCCCCTTGTCCTGTTAACCGGACTAGTTGAAAAAAAAAAACCTACTATAGTCACCGCGAACTAAGAAGCCCAATTTGTCGTTTGCCATCACAGTGACATTAGAGATGTACAAAAGAATCGGTTCACTAAAGAAACCAATTTTTACAACAAATCGATTCAAAATTATAAGACCTTCTAATCGATTCGATGATTAAATTTTAAACTAAAAACTGTAATATTTAGGTACCTAGTTACCTACCTACTACCTCGATTGAGCTATCTCGTACCGCGTATTCTTAATTTCTTAATATGTACCTATTTACGACTTCAATAAAATATTTTTTTATCCATTCGCCCATGAACATCAACAACACCAAAAGCATCACTGGTGCGTTGCCGGCCAAGAAAGAGAAGAAAAAGAAAGAAAGATAGATCATGATAGAATGAAAGTCCCGCTCAGTTTCATAATAATATTTTGACATAATATTATATTATGAGCGTCAGGAAAAAACTACAGTGAATAAATTCTTGCTTATTTCGTAAGACACATTCATGTATACATAATTATTATTTTATTGAAAAAAAAAATGTTTACCGCAACCTTAAATACATAATTACATATAACATATTATCTGCAGTTACTGTCCATGGATGGCGAAGTGCCCATACATATGGAAAATGTCCTTTGTTAGCATCCAATTCATCGTGGTATTATTGGGTACCTAATTTTAAATTCAAATGCAAGCAAATAATTTTTAATAATGTAATTAAATTAATCAATTTTCATTTTTAAATTTCGATTATAGTAATGTATCGATTATGACTGGTTTTATAAACGGTTTCAAGACGTCACATCACCCTACGTCAGATTAGATTTAGGCTTCTTCATATAAGATTGTTTCGACGTCATATATTTTTATTAAATTTTGCATAAATTATGATGTGATGGGATTTTTACTACATTTTAACGTATAATATGATTTATAATTAACGCCAATGAAAATGAGTAAGGGATTTTTAACAAATTTTGGCAAAATCCTTTGTCCGTTAGTATTCAACTATTCATGTCAAGTAAATGAATATTCCATTTCGCTCAAAGACACCCATACAATGTTAGTTCATATTAATAAATAGCAGCTATCATTATGGGCATCTTAGATAATTTTAACTATAGTTCTGTGAATATGAGTAACAAGACTCATTAACAAGTTTAAACTAAATCTGCAGTTTGGTGTAATGTTGGTAAAAGCATTGGACTAGACCCCCGGCAAGACCGGCAGGAGCAAGCCGCATTCCGTTCCACTCTTTATAAATTCGATCTTTCAAATTCTTTATTATTTATTTTGCAATAGTTTTAAATAACACCGAATATTTACGTATAAAATAAATACAGTCTTTTTTTTAAAATACATTAACATAAATCAAATGTTATTTGGCTTTGTTTGATTTCATAAAAATAATTTTAAGCTCATGGGTAGAATGAAATATCTGTTTAATCTGTATTTCGAAAAATAATACGCCCAAGTTGCAAAGCATGTAAGCGCCATTATAGTTGTGCGGTTTTCGTCATAGATTCTATGGGTTTTCGTAGTCATTTCTATTTATAGTCATACGCAGGCAGACCTTAAAATCATGGAGTATTAAGGTAGAAGGAGGGCCATCTCATATGAAGGGAAAGCAGAAAAAGTGTCCGTCCAGCTGTTTATAGAAAATAGAGGTTCCATTAGTGGTGATTTCTGAATGGCGCTACTGTGTGACAAATAGATATATGAATATGGCTGTTGTAGACGGAGTGAAGTTTGCCAAGTTATGCCACCCTTAATCAATGGCGCTAGTGTTCGCCAAATAGATATTCGAACATAGCTGTTGTAGACCCAACCACAGCACCACCCCTAATTTTACGCGTTTTTACGGACAGTTCATGTACAGAGATGGGGATGCATCCTTCTCTCTATCTTCCATGCTTCTTCACGTAAATATGGATGTGGGAACGCGAATTATTCAATGACGAAAATTGTTTTGAGATGTTGGTTTTTACCTCGTTTTGTCTTAGTGTGTTGTTGTTATAGGTCAATAGTAAAATAATGAATATTTCACAAACGTTATAATGATAATTAGTTCTGTAATAGTTATTTGATGTACGAAATACAAATTGGTTTGTGCAAACCCTACAAAGGAATTTTAATGGTTTGTTTACTTCGACTCAAAACCGAATGTGACGTCCTTTATGAAGCGGGTCTATTGTTTTCTTCGAGGCCGACAACCACGCCGACAACGCATTGGTGACGCCCCCGGTGTTACTAAGGTTACTAATCAGGTGACCCGTCTGTTAAAAACCTTTAAAACAGCGCCAATTAGCTAATGAGAAAAGTGGTCCATTTGTTTTGTGGACATCAAATTCACTGCCGATGACCTTTTTTATTTTTTGGTCCGAGTCACGGACGTAAAAAAAAAGACGGACGTAATCCCAAGAACAAATTCAGTGAAGCACCCATAGGAATACCAACTCTGTATTCGTACAAGTACACACACCCACACATTGACACCATACGGCTACAACATTGACACCATGGCGAATCAAAAATTACAAAATTACGCACACATGGTATAAGCGAGCTGTCAGCTGTCAGCTTCACTCTCGATTATACAAGGTTATGTCCGTTTTTTTTTTAGGTCTGTGGTCCGAGTGCTAAACCGATAGTAAATATACTGGCAGCACTAGATACGGCCCATACAGTGCGACCAACTTATCTGTGAACTGAGGGAGGGCGCTGTCGAACGCCTTAGACCAATCACTGGGACGCAATTCGAGACGTAGTAAATGTCAATGTCAAGCTGCAAACATATTATAAGCCGCGTCCGACATTAAGTACTCTGTGCGTCCGACCGGACGCGGCTGACAGCCGCGACTGATAATGTGCACAGTCTTCGGACGTGGCTTGCGGACGCGTTCCAACGCCTATTCCACAGAGTACGAGTAAGAGTATTCCACAGATACGTACAGCCGGATTTAAATTTGTCTGACGTGTCGTGTTGTGATGGACTCTGACGAAATGGGTAGCGTTCACATCTATATGTCGCGGAACTGATGCCTTCTGACACAGGACTTTCGTAGCTCTCGGAGATTACACATTTGAAATGTTTTTCGACAAATCCACGGATTCTGATCCAGATTTTGAAGATATTCAGTTTTAGTGCTAGCAAATCGTCTAAAAAAAAGAAAGAAAGAATTCTTTATATTTACATTTTACATTCTGTATTCTTTTCATTTTGTATCATAAATCACTCGTCGTACTATTTCGATCAGGTCGTCTATACTTTCAAAAAATTTCACTAACAACAACACGTCACAATAGCGAGGCGCGTGCACACTGCTCTGACGCCACCACGTTTCCACCTCCCTCGCCTCCCCCACCCTCGGCACTCTGTCACGATCGGAATCGCTTCTGATGTGACACAACATAAGCCATCACAACATATCGCGTCACGCTAATATAAATCCCACCATATTAAATGTATGAAACCCATACCATTCTGACGCATCACAACACGACACGTCAGACAAATATAAATCCGGCTTTACGTTCTTCCTTCAGACACAGAGTACTAAATGCCTTCTGACGCATGGACGCGTCCCGCACCCCGTGCATACTATGAAATGCCGTCCGCGGACGTTTTCGGCTGACGAAAATATCCAGCGCGCCAGATAGCTCTCGGATGTCCGAACGCCTCAAGGTGCCTCAAGGTCACGTCCGCGACTTACCTCCGATAGTTTGCACAGCTCAGTGTATATTCATTATCTAGATACCGTTACGTCACATCCTTCAGCCGCGTCCGGCCGGACGCGTCCGACAGTTTGTTTGCAGCTTCATTCATTGACATTAACACAAAGAACTTAAAAATGGGGCAGCGTTAGTTCCAATCTATGGTTCCAATTTTCGCCATTTCATTATTTCATTGCATTTCACAGATAAGTTGGGCGCACTGTAATTGAACTTTTTCCATTTAAACAAGGCTTTTTTATCTAATCATGGAGCATTGAGATAGAAGGAGGGCCATCTCATATGAAGGGAAAGTTGAAAGTGTCCAGCTGTTTACAAAAAATAGAGGTTCCAATAATGGCCATTTCTATATGGCGCTAGTGTGATACAAATAGCGATATGAACCAAGAATATAGCTGTTGTAGACGGAGTGAATTTTGCTGAGTTATGCCTAGTGCATCCGCATCGTCACCTGTAATGAATGGCGCTAGTGCCGCTAGTGTCCGCCAAATAGATACCGCACCGCAGCGCCACCCGTAATTTTACTACGCGTTTTTAAGGACACTTTTCATATACAGAGATAATGGCTTCTCTCTATCTTCCATGTATTTAATGTACAGTGCGCCCAACTTATCTGTGAAATGGCGAAAATTCTAACTAATGCCGCCCCATTCAAAAGTTCTTTGTGTTCATTCATTGATATTTAGTACGTCTCAAATTGCGTCCAGTGATTGGTCCAATGCGTTCGACAGTGCCCTCCCTTAGTTCACAGATAAGTTGGTCGCACTGTACACTGCCATCTAAAAATTTGCATTGGCAATAGCAACACCAAAGTACTGTGTGAGCAACACTGACCTACGTTTGTCAAAAATTGACATTCATTCTCGCATGTTCTGTGCACAGAGTACTTAATGACTTAATCACTATATTGGTTCTGTGGTTCTCGCTGGTTTTTGAATCGAACGGGACGACCTATTTTTCGTGTCAAATGTGAAATTGTCAATTTTCTGAACCCAGGTTCCCAAGTTGCATAATAGTGAAAAAAGTACAATAAATATTTACTGAATACTGATATCGACCGGTTCTTGGAAAAATCAGCAGCTAGCAGGTCGAATAGTTCCGGTCGCAGCACACGATACCAAGATGTTCGCGTCACGCGGAGTTGGCTCGTTAATGTAATACTTTACTCTAAATTATTTTAAATGTATTGCATCCTTTTATCTTAAAAGTTTCACTCATTATTAGTTTGTTTAGTCGTGTTGCAGGTGCCTCACGTCAGAAGCACACATTACCGGACTTGCCGTATGAGTACAGCGCTCTGGAGCCGGTGATTAGCCGGGAGATCATGAGCCTTCACCACAGCAAGCACCATGCTACTTATGTCAATAACTTGAACGCCGCTGAAGAGAAGCTCGCACAAGCTCAGGCCAAAGGTTATAATTTTATTATCATCTTATTTATATTGCAGTATTGTATTGTCTCATACAGGCTTAATAACTTGAAAATAGAACGACTTCTAACTAAATTAATGTGTTTAAAACCCAAGACTTCATAGCCCTCCAGAAGCAGGATAAATTGTAGTTGATTATTATTATTAGCATCAAGTTATGATTTCATTAAACATATCTTAAACAAGACTCGGGCACTAAATTAAGCTATTTCTAACTTTAATTATTCTTCTATAATTATGAAAAGAATAAAAACTGGTATATTAATCCCAACAGCAGCAGATACAAATACAATGCTCTCCCTGCTCAGTGCCATCAAGTTTAACGGTGGAGGTCATGTGAACCATGCCATATTCTGGTTGAACCTCTCACCTTGCGCATCGCAGCCCTCTTGTGCACTCTCACAGGCTATTGAGCAGTAAAGTGAATATTATTGTCGTAGTTTTAATTCACTGTAGTGTGGTATTTGAAATTACAATCAGTTGTTAAGTTGTAAAAGGTGTTTTTTTATTTAGAGAAAATGTAAAGTATAAGTATTTTACTGTCACAATTTTTCCTGTATTGAGTACTATACAGTAATATTTGATCATTTTTTAGCTCCTTTTTAGTTTTCTCTAATTATATCTGTATTTACCTGTACTTTATAAATTCTTATTGATATCTTATTAGAATAATTTTTAAGAAAGAAAATAATTTTTAAGAAACAGTACTGATATGAAACACTTCAAAAATCGTTATCCTATTTCAAAAAATAATGTTTCCTGTAACACCGATTGGACTGGTTTTACAGAATATGGACTCATGACATGAATCAACAAAGAGACAGACAAATATAAAAAAAATTGTTCTCACACCTAGTATATCAATAACAAGGCCTTCCAATATTACAAAAAAAAAAACTTAAGATTCAGCCCCAATACATTTTGATTATTAACATACCAAACAAGACAGTGTAAGTGTCATGTAATATGTATTTATAATATTATCTTCAGGTGACATCAACACTGTTATCAACTTGGCCCCAGTGCTCAAATTCAATGGGGGCGGACACATCAACCACACTATCTTTTGGCAAAACCTCTCTCCCAATGGTGGGAAGCCCTCTGATGCGCTCACCAAGGCAATTGAAGCGTAAATATTGTTATATTGTACCAAATTGTGCTTAATTAATTTATTTAAGACTATCATAATTTTTATCAAGTTCTAAAACTGACTTACTTTTTTTTCTTTCTTTTTCTTTTCGTTTTCTTTCCAATAAGATTAACAAAACTTTTAGCTTCTTTTTCATTCATTGTATCATTTTGTTGGCATTTAGTTAAAGCATCCATAGTGTTAGTAAATAATAGTGTAATTTGTAAATATATTCAATTTATTTGTCTTATGAACCAATGTTATAAATATTGTTATGATGGTCATCATTGTCACTAGTGAAAGTATTATTATTATGTTAAATACTTACCCATTTCAAAAATTAATTGAGGTGTGTTTTTGAATTGGTAAGAATTGTACTGTAATTAAATATTGTGGTCAATAAAGAGTAAATAAATAAATAAATCAAGACTTAAAATCTTAATTAAGATATAAAACAGTAGATTATTTGAAAATTACAGGAATATTTTTTTAATTAACAATTTAAGGATATTTATGGCTATTCCATGATAACCATTTATGAACCTTGAGCAATCTCTTGATAAAAAAACTCTTAAACCAATGATTCTATTGCATTACATGACAGTTAGATAAATATTGTTAATATTTTTTCACTTTGAATATCTACAGTGTAATATCTGATGAACTTTAAAATATTTATTTTTTAACTTCAACTAGTGATTTTGGATCATGGGAGAACATGAAGAATCAGCTAGCAGCTTCTTCGGTTGGTGTCCAAGGCTCCGGCTGGGGCTGGCTCGGGTACAACAAGCAAATGAAGAAACTACAGATTGCGACATGTCAGAACCAAGACCCATTGCAAGCTACCACTGGTAATTTAATTGATCTATGTAAAGTCACTATTCCAAGAGTTACTTATAAGTCTAAAATAAGAAATCTCAATGGCCCTAAAACCCCGAACCCTTTTACTATCCTCTTTGATTTTATCATCATAGCATTTCCATTCAACTGTTTCACTGTTGGCCTCTTGTCTTTGCTTAAAATGAGTAGAATATGGTATTGATATATCCATATTATTTGGTAATACATGTTAGTCAGCATTGTCGCCCATGAATATCAGTAACATATTAGGCATCTTCAATGCATTGCCAGCCAGCTAGAAGAAAAGAGTTAGTCTAGCTTTATGGCAAGATAATACCAGTAATATTATCATTGATGACTTAATAATAATATTATTGATATAGATGTGTGTATGTTAGTCTGTAAGTTATAAACGTTATGGGCTTCATTGCATGATATTAATAAAATATATAAATAAAATATTGTAGCTCTGTAGTTTTATCTAATACCTTACTAGTTTACCTTACTAGTTTACCTTACCTTAATAGTTTACCTAAGTTTATCCAATAAAAAAAATGTAATTTAATAATTGTTTTCCAGGTCTTGTACCGCTGTTTGGAATTGATGTATGGGAACACGCTTACTACCTACAATACAAGAACGTTAGGGCAGATTACGTGAAAGCTATATTCGATGTCGCTAACTGGAAGGATGTTTCTGCTAGATATGAAAATGCCTTGAAGTAAATTGTATCCATTCCTTGTCAAGACTAATCTCCGCATTTTTGGTTTAATCATTGTATTAGTTTAGTTCGCAACAGTCGCAGTGTTTGTATTGCCATAGAGCTAAATGTGATCAACTTGAATATCATTAAGATTTAGAAACCAGTGGCCTGTAATTTAAAAAATAATATATAGAATATCTACTGAATATCTATGGTTTTATTTATTAATAACTAAACTATATATCGTTTATGCATAAAACATCAAGTATTAACAAGAAATATTTATTCTTCTTCTGGGATAAACGAGCAGCAGCCACAGCCATCTGATGGTACGATGGTATTCATGGACGAGACGACTGCAGTAATAACACCTCGTGCATCGCTTTGGTTGTGGCCACACAGGCCGCTCCACTATACTTAGGTCAAGGCTTCACAAAAATTACAATAATAATTTGTGATCAATAAGGTTATGGTACCGGTAAAAACGTATTATTCATATACCGGTATTATTTACGTATGATTTTGTTTTATTTAGTAATAAAAGTGGCTCGCTTGTGGTCTGCAGGTATAACATGGAATCGTAGATTAGTCTCGTTTTATTATTTCATGACATTTCCTTCGACAAATTTTTATTTGATTAAAATAACTTCACGTAAAATGAATCGTAAAACGTCAAAATTGACAGTTTATACTGACTTGTCATGTCAGTTCAATCAGCTTTTGTGTTTTGGTTATGGTTCGTAGTGGAAAATAAATAAATATTAGTTTATAGAAAAACAATCCACTAGGATAGGGTTTCTGACTTCAGGCTTCTTGTAGCTTCGAATTCTTCGATCCTCTTGAAGATTGGTGAGTTATATATTCACAAATTTGATCTTATAACTTATTGAAGGCAATCTTTCTTTGTCAGTGTTATTGATTTTTCAGCGCACACAGGTTTCAGAATCTAGATTCTAGAATGTATCTTTGCTTACTGCTAACGTATCCCTGAATCATGAAAATGATACATTAAGTGAAATCCTGCTTATTAAAAGGTTTTATTTCAGTCTGTCAGGGCAGTTTAATTAGGTACTGAATTTATAAGGTAAAGTATGTTTGATTTACGTTTGTGACTGGTATGGTAGTATTTTACTTTAAAAATAGCGTGTGGTTGATTGATTCAGTAACTTAATGAAATTTTGAGTCAGACAAATATTTTCTATAAGCTAGTTACAGAGATATTCTACTTTAAAAATGAAAATGGGGGCATTATTTATTATTGTAGTATTGTTGTACATATAAGTGGCAATATTCAGGAAACATTTTATGTTAAATAAACAGAAATAAATATTTCCACTTACAGGTTGTAACAATAATATTAATTTTCACATTTCTGAGTTCAAAACTTAAACCATTTATGCAGCGCACACAATGGAAGCTCTCAAAAAGGAATATTTTTCCCATTTTTGCAACATTTTCAATTGATACTTCACTCGATAAATGAACTATCCAACACAAAAATAATTTTTCAATTCAAACCAGTAGTTCCTGAGATTAGCGCGTTAAACCAAACAAACAAACAAACTCTTCAGCTTTATAATACAGTAGAACCTCGTTAAGTCGAACCTCGATAAGTTGAAAACCTCCAAATCTCGAAAAAATATTTTGCTCCCTTCCCTTCAAACACCAAAACCTCCATTACTCGAAATCTCAACCCTCTATTAGTCGAAATAATCAGTGAGTCCCTCCAAGCCATTTTGGTACATATTTTCCCTCCATAACTCGAAAACTTAAATTTTACCTCTGTATCTCGAACATAGCAATGTTTTGTTTTACAACCTTTACAACTCGATTATTTGAGACTTATTACCTCTATAGTTCGAAGAAAAATAAGTTACCGACTTTAAGAATTCGCCGACAGTGTAAGTATACCATTGTTTCTTAGAAAGCAATTTAGGAGTATACAATGAATAGAATTACCATGAACTTAAGACTCACGTTAACACGTGTTTGCTTGCCTGGTGTCAGATGTTTAATTGTATAATTTTTTATTTCATTTGAACTTTAGCGAAGCAAGTCGTTTGTAGTTGAGTGAAATATTGTCAGAAGTAGTTTGGTTCTACTGCAATACACATCAATTTGTACAACAGTTTACAAATTAAATTGCAACTTGAATTTTTATTTATTTTACCTCTCTAACTCAAAATTTATAAGAATGAATCTCAACCTCTTTATGTCGAATCAAAATCCGGTTAAGTCGAAATTCTCTATAAGTCGAAAACTCTATAACTCGAATTTTTTGGCGTCTCCCTTGAGTTTCGACTTATAGAGGTTCTACTGTATTAGTATAGATATAACATAATATAAAAAATATAGCATAATATCAAATATTCAAATTATTTTATTTTATTTAATACAACAAGTAAATGACAAGCATGAATTAAGTAATTTTAGTAGACAATGTGTACTTTAAAAATAAATTTAGGGACACACCATTAGATATGTAAGCTTATAGTTAGGAACAAAACATACTTGTAACATGGGGAGGGGAGGGAGCGAGAGTGGGAGGAAAATAAGGTTTACTGAGGAAAACTGCATCGAAAATGGTGAAGCTGTTTTGGCGATTAGCCAGTACAGACATTGGCCAGTTACTGTTAATTATACAGTGATAATTATACTGATATTTACTGCGTGTGTTCCGAATGTCAACACTTTTTGTTTTTAATGAATAATTAAGTCTAATTTTAAGCACTCTTTTTAATCACATATTTGGAGAATCAAGTACTGAGTCCTATCAATATCAAAATTCTTACCAGTCACCCGATATGCACTTTGATGGTATATTGACACTTGCTATTGAATTTAGTAAATAAAAATTAATTAATAAATTATATTCTTTATTTAAAAAATTGACATTCTTAACAGTTGTGTCCTTAATTTGTGCTTTTGACGCACAGGATTCCTTAGTTTTGTCGATTTAACTATTTTAGGCCTATTATTTATTTGCCTTATTATTTGCCTACCTTATGCTGAGACTTTGGAACTTGGGATAGACTATTTTAACCACCATTCTGTATTAACCATCCCCATTGAAATTTTAGCCATGTTATTACACAAAAAATATAGTTAAAGTTTTATTCATGTAATTAGTAGACATCAAATATCTTTAAACAAGCAAATCTTGTACATATATTTTCGGAGTCTCTGAAATGGCGCCAACGATTTTCATGAAATTTAGTATGCCTGGGGTTTCGGGGGCGATAAATCGATCTAGCTAGGATTCATTTTTAGAAAATGTCGTTTTATCCATGTTTTCAGGCAATGAAAAAATGCTACAATATCATTGACTCTTACTGACATCTGTTGGCGAGTAATAATACTATTATTATTGGGAGCAACTAACTGCTTTAACGACACAGAGCTACCTCAGTAGATGGCGTTGTTAAGCAACACTAAAATACCGAGCAAAGCCAGTCATCCAGATATTAAATCTAATAGTAGAAAACCTGAATTGAGTAAGTCCTACCACAATATTGCCCTGTAAAATAATTGCAACACATGAAATAAGCATCAACCCATTATTATGGCAAGAATTAAGGCAGCTATAGGGATAGGTCAGGTTTTGTATTAGGGTAACCATGAAAAGAGGCCTGCCTCACTTTTTTTCATATTTAAAACTGTAAAACCAAAATATAATTTTCTTTTTCAATATGAAAAATATATTGACTTGTTTTTTCCTTTAGTACTTAAATCATTTTTTATTCACTTCCACTAGAACTACATGTATTTACTTTGGTATGATTTGAAACATTCATCTGAAACATTAAACATTTTAAATACATGGGTATTCATTGTGAGCATCCGTTGATACCTGAAAGTATTTTGGTATATGTATATATTTCTATCTTACCATGACAATGGTGGATATAGTCTGGTCGAAATTCTTTAAATTGTCCAGAAGCAACTTCTGGAATAATAATAATAGTCAGCAATTATAATAATAAAGTTTACTGATGAATGTGTCTATCATACACAAAATATTTTTTCACATTCAACAGGCAGTTTCAAAGATTAGCGCATTTAAATAAACAAACTTCAGCTTTATGATATTATACAGGATTTTTATTGTAAATTGAAACATGTATTGATATTCAGGACAAAATGTCCTTGTATTTACAAACGTGTGGCGTCCCTAACACAGCGATTGTTTATCGAGCGCAGCGTGGCGCCACACGCGACCCTCCCTATTGAGCTAGGTGAATGCACCCTGCAACCTGCAAGGCTCATCCATAATAAAATTTAGGCCCCTGGCTCGGTAGCCAGTGTCCTGTTTGTGAGTTACTTTACGTACAGTATTTTCAATTTTCCAAGTAAACTGTGGTGATTTTTTTCTATTTGTCTCTAATAAATAGCGACAATAAAAGAAATTTTGAATGTTTTATGGCTATGGTTATTATAGCTAAACAGTAAACACATAGTTTTTTTAAGAGTTCATATTATGTTTCAAATCATGTGTCATCCTGATCAGGGTCATTATTTGAAAGAGGAAAAAAATAAATGGACAGGTAAAGAGGGATTGTAACTTGAGGGGTTATTACTACCATTTTGTAAAGGTCACGGAGGAGAAGAAACGGCGAAAGAAACTCCTTGGCATATCTTTAAAAAAATAATACCTACTCATATTATTTCTAAAGAAACTTGGAACTGTAAGAAGTTTATTTATTAGTCTTTTACAACATTTGCCACAAACTGTATCACAGGAACAAAATGAATAAAAATTGGGTATCGATATTTTGTAGTAAAACGCTTATATTGAAGGCAGGCTACTGGCTAAGTATAGCTGTGCATTGATAGATACGACGCGGTTCCGTGCAGTCTTTTTTCTCACAGCCGAGGCTTTCATCAAACACGCTTCATTGTTTTTAGTTGCTGTGCTTGTGTTTTATGTAAGTTTATAAAGATATTATTAAATTATAAAATAAAGTTATATTTTACACTACTGACCACCTTTCCTTTGGGAAATCCATGCCTTTGTTGATTATACTTAGGTATTATCAACAATTATAATTATTATTTAAGTTGATGTCTTTTTTATGTTATTGAAATTAAACATACACAAAATTTGTAAAATACGTATTGGTTAAGCCATTTGTGAAATTAGCAGGAATAAACGCTGAGACAAGCAGACTAAAACTAATAATTACTTTTTAACAAAAAATAAAACCAACGAAAAAAAACTGAAAAGCGAAAAATAAAATAAACCATTATATATATAATATATATATATGTACATTATATATATACATATATATATAATTTTCATGAAATTTAGCACATAGGTAGGCTGTGCTCTGGAATAAGATATGGGGTAGTGAGGGTACTTATCCCGGAAACCTAAAGCCGCGGGCAGAGCGCAAGTAATTCATATGCGACACTAACCTTGGTGTAAAGCCTTAAGCAAGAGTAAGAAGTGGTTTACCGCAGTAATCCAACGATACGCAACGGTTGCACAACACCCGGCTCATTTTCTATGACCTTCATGAAGACTTCAGGTTATATATAATTATATATGTAGTCTATATGAAATAGGTAAAATTCAAGTTGTATTACGCCTTTACTCTCATATTCTTAATGCCAAGTTTCAATAATCTTTTAAGCGGTATCTTACGTCACTTGTATTTGTGGTATACTCGTAAAATACTTATTCAGTTGGTTAATACAGAAAAATGAATATGTAAAAAGGAAATTATCATTATTTCTCAGGCTATTGATATGTGTGACACAATGTTTATTGACTTTTCCCAAATGCAGAACTTGCAGACTACTTACAAAAATCCAACTCACTCAAAGACGCGGTCGGGTCGTTTGCGTAACTCCGTCTATCATTTATTTGGCAATAAACTACAAATACTGTTAAGTATTAGGTAATTAAGTCAACTTAATATTAATTAAGAGCACTTTCTTTGTATGTACTTAATAATTGTAAGTAATATTGCATTTTATAGTTTTAGTTTTGCAAATGTCAGACACAGGAAACGATAGATAGTTTAGTCATAAACTTTAAAATGCTATTTACATAATATGTATGTGCATAGTAGGTACATGTATGTAGATTCAATCCAACTACACTGGATGCATCTTGTATTGTTCAAGTCGTGGTGTCGCTAATTAGAACCGAGAATCTTTTTTCTCCGACAGACACGCGTCGTTGCTTTTGAACTTATTTAAGAGACACGTTAAATTAACCTTTTTTTAGGTTTTTCAATTCAAAAATTACATGTTAAAAAGTATTTTTTACTCTATTTATAATTATGTTAAAATGGGTTATGTCATCACTAGTAAAGATTGCAAATATACTAAAAATCTTCATCTGTTAGTTCCAACTTCCAAGTTACGTATTTTTCAAAATTGGTCTATTTACGTCACGTTTGCAAAGTCTATTTCTAGATGTGAAAATAGCCTGAAACTGGTAGTGATGCGTCCATTATTACAGCACCAGTGGACGTGGCCATCGTCAGAGCACTTGATGCAAATGCAAATTTAATTTCAAGCCAACGAACGTCGACGCTAATGAGGATCCGTAACGTTTTTAGTTGAGAATGCAGATTTATAGAGCTAAGAAATCCTTAACATACAGTGTAAAAATTTTTGTTCTACGACAAAAATTGACGAAGTTATGACCAAATTACTTACAAAGTTCACTGCGTGGCTGTGACGTCACGATTCCGGTCGCCGCCAGTTAGCCGCTGGCAGCGATACGGCGCGCAATGTTTTGTTTGGATAATTGTGACTTTGAAACAAATTAAGTGTCCCATTTGTGCCTAATTCACCTTTTAACTATGTATCAGTATTGTATAGTGCTTAAACGTTCAAACACTTCTATGAAAACGCCAAAAAAAACTATTTTTTAACGTGCCGAAAAACTCAAAACTTCGTAGAAAATGCTATTCCGTTGTAAAAAGACAATATATGATTTATCTTCAATAGTAACTGAGCTGGGAACCATATCTTTAACTTATATAAATTTCGTAGTTGTATCTACCTATATAGCCAGTTGTGGTTGGGCTCCGTAACATTTTTTTTCAGTGGCAGATGGCTCCTCGCTGCATCTATGGAGCCACATCAAAAATGCTACGCTATGTTTGCAGCCTCCCTTTTGTATGTATGTGCTGTATTATTGGTAGTAATAAAATGTTTCAATGGATATAGATAATTTTTATGTCTGTATTGTAAAGTTAAAATGACTCATATAAAACTAGTCTTTTGTTTACAGTCAAAATATCCCAGGTTTGTTCTAAGTCAAACCCCTCTCAACAACAGATAATAAAAGCTATATGGTGGTTTAAAACCCCCAGCAACATCCCACATAAAATATTGCATGTAATAAATGAAATATAATCCAAGGCTCGCAAGCTATTTAACATTATTGATGTTAAAAAGTTATCAGATCTCATGAAGAATGAAACAACAAGGCTTGACTGTACAAGCCTTTTTATGGAAATAGCCGGCAAACGAGCTGACGATGCACCTGATGGTGCCAAATGGCAAAAAACAGAACCCTTATGGATTCGTCATGTCTGTCTGTCTGTCTGCCCGTATGTCACAGCCACTTTTTTCCGAAACTGCATATAAGAACTATACTGTTGAAACTTGGTAAGTAGATGTATTCTCTGAACCGCATTAAAATTTTCATACAAAAATAGAAAAAAAAACAATAAATTTTGGGGTTCCCCATACCTACTTAGGACTGAAACTCAAAATTTTTATTTCATCAAACCCATATGTGTGGGGTCTATGGATAGGTCTTCAAAAATGATATTGAGGTTTCTAATATAATTTTTTTCTAAACTGAATAGTTTGCGTGAGAGACACTTCCAAAGTGGTAAAATGTGTGTCCCCGATGTAACTTCTAAACTTTAAAAAAATGTATGATGTACATTACCATGCAAACTTCTACCGAAAATTGGTTTGAACGAGATCTAGTAAGTAGTTTTTTTAATACGTCATAAATCGTAAACCGCAAATTACCTTTCATTATGTTACTTGCTGCTACGGAACCCTTCATGGGCGAGTCCGACTCGCACTTGGCCGCTTTTATTTCCCTCTCACTCATCGTTACAAATCATCCTTTGAGTAGTAGTAGGGGCTCGACCAAAATTAGCACTATAAAGGCAAATATTTCGCAAACGCACCCCTAAATCCAAACATGGTCCTAGAAGACCCATAATATTTTTCGAAGACCCTTTCATTTTTCAACGATATCCCACACTACGGGGTACGCGACGAATAAAAAATTTCATCCTCACACCTGTAGGGGAGGTACCCTGAACAAAAGTTTTTCAGTATTTTAATTCCACGATTCTGGTTCCACGAGTTTTAATAAATGTGTACATATGTATATCCATGCAGAATTACAGACGGACGGACGGACATGAAGAAACTTCAAGGGTTCCGATACTTCCGATTTTACTTCGGAACCCTAAAAAGTAAAGCGTATTGCTGCTGAACGGTAGAGAAGGTGGATTTCCATGACTGTGCTGCTCAAAAGGGAGGCTGCAAATATAGCGTAGCATTTTTGATGTGGCTCCATAGATGCAGCGAGGAGCCATCTGCCACTGAAAAAAAATGTTACGGAGCCCAACCACAGCTGGCTATATAGATACAACTACGAAATTTATATAAGTTAAAGATATGGTTCCCAGCTCAGTTACTATTGAAGATAAATCATATAATTATTGTCTTTTTACAACGGAATACCATTTTCTACGAAGTTTTGAGTTTTTCGGCACGTTAAAAAATAGTTTTTTTTGGCGTTTTCATAGAAGTGTTTGAACGTTTAAGCACTATACAATACTGATACATAGTTAAAAGGTGAATTAGGCACAAATGGGACACTTAATTTGTTTCAAAGTCACAATTATCCAAACAAAACATTGCGCGCCGTATCGCTGCCAGCGGCTAACTGGCGGCGACGGGAATCGTGACGTCACACGCGCCCGCGTAGTTTGAATTTTAGCGGCCGGAACGGCAATGTTTATTACTTAATATTTTCGTAAGTAATGGTCCGATTTGGATTATTCAAAAAGATATATCATTCATATGCCATAAAGAATCGCGTGGATACTAGTTCTATAGAATTTGCTATAACTTTACTGATCCTCATTGAGCAAGTGGAGTTTATTCGCATTTCATGCTACGCTTACTAAGCCGACCTATTAATACGGCCACATAAAAAAGTTAAAATAACATTAAAAATCTGTACACTGTTTGAAAATTGACACTGAGTTCGATAGTAGCAGGATTTTTCGACTTCTATGCTTGAAGCAAGTAAAAAAAGTCCTTGTAAGTATGATGCTGCTTCTTCCGGAACCTCTGATACGGGATTTGAAGCGAAGACATATCGTAGTTTGACTTAAGAAAAGTGTTTGTAAAACCAACTTTAGATAAAATCGTCATCATATCTTGTATTTATCATGGCATCATTTGAAATATACCCACATAGACTCACCTCTAGCTTGGAAAGCAAATATTATCGACCCTCAAGACTCTTTACTCGGTTTTCTCGAAATTCATTCCCTAAGGGGTAATACTTGGTCATTTTCGAACTCAGAATGTGAAAATTTATATGTAAGTTTATAATTAGAAACCAAAAATAACTGTAACAGGTTTTGTTGAAAATTCATCCCCTGAGGGGTAAACCGAAGGGGTTGTAAGTTTGTACGCAACTTCGTCATTTTCGAACTAAGAAATGTGAAAATTAATAAAAAGCTTATAGTTAACAACAAGACGTAATTGTAACACGGGGAGGGGAGGGTAGCAGGAGCGGGAGAGGGATGGGGAGCGGGAGAGGAAGAGGAAGGAGATATGCACACAAAAACTATAACGGCTAAGAACGGCTGTACCAATTTTAATGATATCTGATTTGTTACATTCTTAGGCGATACGAAGTTCGCCGGGTCAGCTAGTCGCTTATAATTTGGCCTTTAAATTTTCAAGTACCGTGGCCTCGGTCCTGGCTTATTTCACTCTTATTTCTCAACATTTATTGCAGTAAGTACATGTGAACCGAATTTTATAAGTACATCCAACGAATCATTTTACACTTTTCAAAACAGCATGAAAGAGCTTTATCTAGTCAGCTCAATATTTCAAAAGTTTTCGTAATTTTAGCTGTGTAAGGAAGTTGCAGATGCACGATTTATGAATTTAGTACTATATCGAACTTGTATGATTATTATTCAAAGGGCATTCTAAATTACTTTTACTCTGGTCATGAAATACATCCTCAATTTAGCAATTTTCAAACAAAGTCGGAGATGACATAACGCCCTAATGAAAATATTTATATTCAAGGCACATTTTCTTCAACGTGGGGAGGCTTCGGGAAATTCTGGTTGACGTGTATTATCAAATATCCCATTACTCCTGACTCGCCTAATATTCTTCTTACGATCTCTTGGCACCCAAACTTTACTGGACTTGCGTCTGTTTTCGCGTTTATTGATCAAAGAGCTACGGCATCGCTAAATCAACTCTATATCTTGTTCATACAGTCGATTTTAGATTTTGCCGTCGAATAGTCTGGGGTGTCGTTGAGATGTTTCGTTCGGTAAGAGGTACACCTGTGGTACTATTAATATTTTGTTTTATAATATCAAGTTAATGAGATTAATATACTACGGTAGATACCTACTGTAATACACACATAACCATACAATAATAATATGCATACTATGAGGAATGGGAGTACCTATACAATGCCCTATTATGCAGTGTAGTAGAACATGTTAATAATCGGATTCATTGCTTTCTTTATAGTTAAACGGATCTGCTGCTATTTTGCAGTTTCGGTCCCATTAAAGTTTAATATTAAGTAAACACTAGTAGTGGATACCCGGCGTGTGATACTACGCAAAAAATGTTTGTATGGAAAAGTCGAAAATGTGTCAATGCATTGTTTAAGTGGTCTCAAGCCATCTTCGCATTATTGCCTTTGAATGAAACTGTTTTGGGACACATCGAACGGGATTAGAATACGTCAAGCGAAACGGGATTTAATGTTATTTATTTATTTAAACTAATATTATCATTACTTAAACGCTGGAATTAAAGATATTGAATATTTTGGGTTTGAAAACGAAGTACTTCGTTCTATTCTATCAGCAGCTCGAAGGTCTTAAAAGCGGAGTCAATGATTTGTGTGATGTCTTCCGCGGGTTTGTCCTGAGTTGACAGCCAGATAGATCCATTGGTTCCGTCGGTGCACATTTTCACAAAAGCATTGACGGCTGACTCTGGCCTGCAATATAGTAAACAATGCTTTTTAGATATGCTGAGATTCTTCTCCTCTTTAACAAGGCACTTTTCCAAAACGAAAACCAAAGAATCGTACTACCAAGCACGAGTACCCTTCCATAGGAAGCCCAGCAAAATCCCAAAGTAGGATTTCTTCTCACATGTGAGGAGGTCTTTTTAGGGTTCCGTATGAAACAACGAAAAAAGGAACCCTTACAGGATCACTAATGCGTCTGGGTGACCGCCGTTCACAGCCAATTTACTCCGAAACTACTGGACCAAATGAGTTGAAATTTGGTACTCATGAACTTTTGTGACCCAAAGACGAAGGTGTAAAGTATACAACTGAATTTTGAATTTTTTTTTTAACGAAAACAAAATTAAACAAAACCTTTTTTCAAACCGTATCGTGTGGTATGTCAAATGAAAGGTCTTGTTGTAAGGATCTCAAATATATTTTTGTTATAGTTCTACAATCGATAGTTGTAAAATTATTTAAGAAAGAATGAAAATTAAAACCAAAAATTGCCCATTCCCCCCTTATCTCCGAATCTACTGACGTTAGAATTTAAAAAAAATGCAGAAAATAGTTCTTTACTTAAATATTACAGTCTTAAAAAAAGGCAAAAATAAATAAGCGAGTTTAACTCGCACTTGTCAAAGTTTTTGCGAAGCTATCTCTAAATTCTCCTAAGGATAGTTTAACAGCCTGCGGATTTCCGCCTGGTATCAACTTACAATAAGTAAAAATGGATGCTTACTTTTGAACCTTCAGCGTTGAAACAGCGAAATCAGAAAGCAATTCTCCCGCTTTCTTATGCCAAGTCTTGTTTGGAAGATCTTCTATCAGATCTGTCTGGGTGGCGTCCAAGCAAAACACCAATATCCTCACTCCTGTATTATCATGCAGATTATCCATCTGAAAATTTTAAAGATGTGTTGAAAGCGGAAAAATATTCGAAGGCAAATAATATGATTTTTTAATAAAAATTGGTAGTTTTTTAAGTCTTTATAATGGACTCCATCAACAAAGCACAACATCAGCAAAGTACCTAAATTGCTTCCTAAACTAACGATCTATTCATTGTATCTAAGTCCTAGAGATTACAGATTTATGAAATTCTTCATACCGCAATTGACTGACTGAAGTGAAGAACAGCAGCTTTAGAGCCCGCATATATTGGCAAAAAAGGTCTCTTCATAATTGAAAAAGTAGAAGATACGTTGATAATAGTGCCGCCCACTCCGCCTTCGTCTTTCCGCATGTGTTTTATTCCTTTCAGAGTTAATGAGACAAGGCCTTGCTGAAAAAAGTTATGTAGTATATTTTACTGGTATCTTCAATAATAATACGAGTACTTTCAAGCTCCTAAATTGTTTCTTACCCAGTTCACATTACTGGCTTGCCTCCACATATTCGGAGTGTCGACCATGATCCCAGCGTTGTTGATGATAACGTCTACTTGTCCAAATTCTGTCACCACTTGATTGAATACATCAGTCAATTGTTTTTCATCGCCCACATCACATTTGTAGAAAGTGACCTTATCTGAATAACTTACATTCAGTTTGGCAGCCAAATCTTCGCCTTTATCAGCAGATATATCCAGAATGGCAATGCTCTGTACGCAATAAGGTATAAAATGAGTTTAAATTGAGATGGGTGTATAAATAAATTCAAATAGGTACCAAAAATTCATTTAATACTTTCATACTTTTTTAATAAAATTGTCAATGCGATGCAACGTGCTCGAATGGCAGCTATACTCAACGTGCAGCCCGCCAGGCTTTTGTATTTGGCCCATCTGGAGTTACTTTGTTTGTCTGTGATGGACTCCTAAACTACTTAACCGATTTTAATCAAATTAGTACACCGTGTGCAGTAGAACTAGTGGGAATGAACGGTTTGATCGTTGAAAGATAGGATAGACGGAAAGTTTTAATAAAAAAAACTTTTGACAGAACGAAGTCTGTCGGTACAGCTAGTATAATAATATAATATTAATAATATGTTTATCAGTTCACCTTAGCGCCTTCTTTAAGAAACTTCTTAGTGTACAGTGCTCCTAAGCCGGACGCTCCACCAGTTATCAGAAAGGTTTTATCCCTCGGCTCCCATTGTGCACTCATTTTTAACTCTTTTACAGACTTGCTAAGTTGCTTACAAACTTGTTGCTTTACTATTGTAAATATCGCGATTGAATCGTTTTGAATTGTTATGATATCTTTTTATATTTTGTCTATCTTATCTTACCTTATTTCATATCGGTAACGATAAAATCATTCTTTCATCTGAGATCAGAATAAACAAGTGTTTGCACGACTGCCAAAGAAGGGTTATGTTTTTCGCGCTTATCTTGTATGTATGTATGTATGCGTGAAATATTGTACATTATCTCGTATCTTCCAAACCGCAGGACCAATTTGTAAAATTAAGATATTGTTAGATTTCTCTTGATAACCCAAGTGTTCTTAGATAAGTGAAATTAAACAAAATGGTGGCTGTGCTGTGAGATGCCATTGTTTGAAGTATCAGAAAATCAAAATAGATCGAATAATGCAATATGTGTATTAAATTAAAGAGCTCATCATAAGGATTTCAAAAAGGTATATCGTGATACCTTTTGATAGCAGACGGGGTTTTTCTAAATTTTTAAATTTATACTACATAGTTCGCTTATGGCAACGAATCTTATATTTTGCATTAATCCGGGGTAGGGATTACACGAGAAATAATCAACGAAAAAGATATTGCCCTAACATTTATCTTCGCATCTTCACTTATTATCTATTAAGCATTTCTAAAGTTAATTCCCTGGATTAAAAGATGGTATCTACCAAGGATGAATAAATAATAAACGCTTACACACTCATACCCCCCGCAGTAGGTCTGTGTCGCGGGTGGCATGGACGACAAAAATAACACATCACATTATCACCCATGACCCAAGTACAAATATTTATCTGTCACATAAATATCTGCCCCGGCCGGGAATCGAACCTGGTACCCCTCGCTTTGCAGGCAGGGTCGCTACCAACTAGGTTACAGGTTCGTCTAGGAATAGACAGCATAGCGATGCTGAGTTTATTATTTCTCAGGTTTTGATGTATCTGGTGAGATACATTAATATTTCAAGAACACCGTAACATCTGTTACACCTGTTAACTTGGTCGTAAATGTTGTACTTATTCTGACAGAATGTTGCATTTCATAGCTCCTCGCCACTGCTAAGCGAATATGAACCTTGTGTACACATAATAAGACCTATGAGGACTTTATCCTAGATGTAGGCTGCAAGTTTAAGTAAATAAATAATTTAGATCTCGTGAACTTTGCTGCGATGCAATATTTATGGACATTTGCAGCCGTAACGTCTTTAATATAATGCAAGAAAATATTGGATCGTTATTTTATTATAATAAGAATACAATTATTCTTCTTTAGCTGCCATTGAATGGCAAAGTTTTGATTTTTGATTAATTATAAATACGTACAAGAATAATTTAGTACATATAATTTTGAACGGGTATAGGCCTTGTAACTTCACAAGGCCTAGCCAAAGTCATAAGGAACTCATATTTGTGATCTCGGAAAGAGCTAAAGACAGTCGGAGACCTGAGACTCCGCGATCTCAGCCATTTGTTGACGGACTAGCGTCTGCCCGCGGTTTTTTTCCACATTTTCCAAGATAATAAGTACCGTAGACGTTTTTCCAGATCATTGTCTACCTGTAAACGAAATTTCATTAAAATTCGTTGAGTAGTTTTTGCGTGGAAGAATAAGAAAACTATTAAGTAGACTAATACTAACTTAATAACAATGGATTTCCGCAAAGTAACGCCTGATACTATTAACTATAAGTCGTCGTTGCGACTTTAAGACCTCTTATGTGTAAAAAATCAGCTTATTGAGGGAATCGATAAAAAATCGATAAAGTTTTGTTTAGCAAGCACATAGGTGATTTTGAATTTGGTGAATAAATTACGATGGAAACGTCGTACACACAGGAGAGTTTTTGAATTCGATAGTGCTTCAAAATGTAGAATCAATTGACGTAAAAAACTGATTTTGCCGAAAGTGGCACATAACACATAAGAGGTCAACGCAACGACGAAGTAACAAAACTATAGTCAAAATTATCTAAGATGCCCATAATGATAGCTGCTATTTATTAATATGAACTAACATTGTATGGGTGTCTTTGAGCGAAATGGAATATTCATTTACTTGACATGAATAGTTGAATACTTACGGACAAAGGATTTTGCCAAAATTTGTTAAAAATCCCTACTCATTTTCCAATGAAAATGATTTGCAATCAACGCCAATGCGTTGATTGTAAATCATATTATACGTTAAAATCTAGTAAAAATCTCATCACATCATAATTTATGCAAAATATAATAAAAATATATGACGTCGAAACAATCTTATATGAAGAAGCCTAAATCAAATCTGACGTAGGGTAATGTGACGGATTGAAACCGTTTATAAAAGCAGTCATAATCGATACATTACTATAATCGAAATTTAAAAATGAAAATTGATTAATTTAATTACATTGTTAAAAATGATTTGCTTGCATTTGAATTTAAAATTAGGTACCCAATAATACCACGATGAATTGGATGCCAACAAAGGACATTTTCCATTATGTATGGGCACTTCGCCATCCATGGACAGTAACTGCAGATAATATGTTATATGTAATTAACTAATTATGTATTTAAGGTTGCGGTAAACATTTTTTTTTTTCAACAAAATATCAATTATGTATACTTACATGAATGTGTCTTACGAAATAAGCAAGAATTTATTCACTGTAGTTTTTTCCTGACGCTCATAATATATTATGTCAAAATATTATTATGAAACTGAGCGGGACTTTCATTCTATCATGATCTATCTTTCTTTCTTTTTCTTCTCTTTCTTGGCCGGCAACGCACCAGTGATGCTTTTGGTGTTGTTAATGTTCATGGGCGAATGGAGTAAAGAATATTTTATTGAAGTCGTAAATAGGTACATATTAAGAATACGCGGTATGAGATAGTTCAATCGAGGTAGTAGGTAGGTAACTAGGTATCTAACGGTTTTTAGTTTAAAATTTAATTATCGAATCGATTAGAAGGTCTTATAATTTAGAATCGATTTGTTGTAAAAATTGGTTTCTTTCGTGAACCGATTTTTTTGTACATCTCTAATGTCACTGTGATGGCAAACGACAAATTGGGCTTCTTGGTTCGCGGTGACTATAACAAACTTCCATATATCCTCACAAACAATCACATTTATAATAGGATTTCCAAATTTTTTTTTTGTCATTTATTGTTTTAATTGCCTTTAATTTAGTATTTAAGAATCATGAAACTTCTCTACTGTATGATATCCCTGTTATGAAATTGCCAATTCTCAAAACAGACTAGTCTTGTTATTAAGGATTGACACGGTGGTCAATACTATGGTGACCTCGAAAACTTATCATAATATTGATAGGGCTATCGATACATATACATTGCATTGCAGTTTTACAATTTACGATACTAGTAGAAGATTAGATTACTTAAGCGCATTATAAAGTTATGTAATCGCTGCATCAAGCAAAAAAAATATTATCATTAATTTTTATAACATTCTGGAGATTTCATTTTAAGACATTATTATTGCATGAAGTTTTTGGATTATTACTTTTCTACGTTTTCTGAGATCGGCTCATTTCACTGTAATGCAAATAATAATTCTTGACAAAAAATAACCGACTTCAAAATTAGGGAAAAAAATTCCCACTAGTTCGACGATGCGTATAAGGAATCTATACCTTCACACGACCCTCATGACGTCAGAGACCGTTTTATCGAAGGGTATATTTTCAAATCCAGAAAGCAAAAATCGTTTAATTAAAGCGTATACTTCGGCCGTTGTATCTTGGCGCGTTTGAACTTCGCGCAGAAGGCTGCGCAGTAACATAATTCGGCAATACTCGGTACGCGGTGTATTATGTCTCAGTCATACGTTAGCATGTTCGTGTTGCCATCTCTGTCTTACATGCGCTAAAGTTCGCAAAGTCTATGTTCAGACGCGCCAAGATACAGCGGCCGTACTGTACCTTTCCCTAACATTTGTGACGTCATGGCGCGAGCTGACATCGGGTATACTTTTAGCTTTATGACACGCCCGCGCAGGTATTTTAAAACGTATCCAACCGCAATGGTCAGAGTTTATTATTCAGATCGATATTTAGTTGCAACAGCGTATTCGAGATTTTGAAAATTTGTAGCAGAAATTCGATCTCCTTCATCACTGTGTTACTTTCCAGTACAAAGGTGTTATTTTATTTGACATATTGTTTTTCAAATGATTTTCAAGTATTTTTGTTTTCTTTTACAGTTAAACAGCTCCAAGGAATACGAATACCATCGAATAAGGTAAGTCTTTAGTATAGTTATTTGTTTGGTATTCATGTTGACTGTGATAAATAAATAAATTAGGAAATCTGGTTTCTTCATGGTGTTTGCTCGATCAGAGCAAGCGATTATAATTATTTTAAACAGCAGATATAATTTCGGAAAAAAGCGGTCAAGTGCGAGTCGGACTCGCCCATGAAGGGTTCCGTAGCAGCAAGTAACATAATATAAAAGTTCTTGTAATTCGTTGTAACTTTGATCAATGTTCTTGCGGTTTACGATTTATGACGTACGAGTAACCGCCCTCGCTTTGCTTCGGTTTTCTTATTTTTTTACAACTTATTGGAGTTTTATTAAGGATCCCTAATTTTTTGAAAATATAATATAGCCTATGTTACTCGGGGATAGTGTAGCTTCCCAACAGTGAAAGAATTTTTGAAATCGGTTCAGTAGTTTCGGAGCCTATTCAATGCAAACAAAAAATCAAATCTTTCCTCTTTATATATTAGTATAGATTAAAACAAACTACTCACTAGATCTCATTCAAACCAATTTTCCTTGGAAGTTTGCCTGGTAATGTACATCATATATTTTTTTTAGTTTTATCATTCCCTTATTTTAGAAGTTACGGAGGGGGACACACATTTTACCACTTTGGAAGTGTCTCTCGCGCAAACTATTCAGTTTAGAAAAAAATGATATTAGAAACCTCAATATCATTTTTGAAGACCTATCCATAGATACCCCACACGTATGGGTTTGATGAAAAAAACATTTTTGAGTTTCATTTCTAAGTATGGGGAACCCCCAAAATTTATTGTTTTTTTTCTATTTTTGTGTGAAATACATCTACTTACCAAGTTTCAATGGTATAGCTCTTATACTTATAGTTTCGGAAAAAAGTGGCTGTGACATACGGACGGACAGACAGACAGACAGACAGACATGACGAATCCATAAGGGTTCCGTTTTTTGCCATTCGGCTACGGAACCCTAAAAAAAGTGCGTACTAAATTATAACTTTGTACAGGTGTTGTCAAACACATACTTTACGAGTATCTGTAGTTCGTGACGCTAATTCCTTCATGAAACTTGGTGTAACTCATGAGACACGGGTCTCCACCGAGCCACGACGTAGTTACTACTTTGTTTCCTTGTTACCTACTACCATCTTGGAACTTTTTAATTGAACTTCTCCGTAAACCATTCCTGGGAAACTGTTCCGTGATTTACGGGGCTGTGGGTTTTATGAAGGACGTGATAGTAGTTAAGTGCAGTCCGCTGAGCTATTTAGAGGGATGTTTTTAAATTACTTTTATACACTTTTATAAGGTTAGCCTCTCTTTATTAGCCGTACTTACACAGAAGAGATAATCATTCATGCCTATTAGTCTACAACAGAAACAAATATTTATGAAAATAATTTCGCCACCATGTAGTTAACTTAGCATCTTATTTAATTTTGAATGAATTACTTGTACTTCACATGTAGTACAACCACAGAAGACATAATAGTAGTTATGTACAACCTAGAATGTACGTACTTAACTATGTCTTGTGCGATAAGAAAATACGTGTAGCTATAATAGGTCGACTGTGACGTCCTTTTCCTGAAGCGGGTCGCCGGATGCTCCTGACGTATCCTGCATTCTGAAAGGTGCGCGGTACTTGTAAAGCGTCGCTCGCCATAGACATGTATATGTCGGCGCAGAGTAAAATAAGTTTGTAGTAATCTATCGAAATTTTATTAAGAAAAAGGGAACTGTCATTACGGTAGACAGATTGGTAGGATCGCGGAATCAAAGTAAAACTAAATTAACGTTGAATTGATGAAACCGGGTGTTATCAGGCAATAAACGAAGAGTATCCTTGTGTCTGTCGAACTGTGTGTTTTATTTAGTATCCTGGCAGTCCTGACATATAACTACGCCCACAGAGAGAGATCCATGTTCACAGTACTGAAGTGCTCTTTGATACATGGTTTAAAGAGATGATCTGAACATACGAAAGCATACACTCCAACCTAGCCTTGTACGATATATATATTATGTAATACGAGTATAAACTATACTTGAGTCAAACTCGTATCAGAATACTTGTCAATAAATCGTAAAAATTCCTTTATAGGGTTTTCACAAACTGATTTGTATTTCGCACACCAAATAACTATTAAAGAACTAAATAATCATTATAACGTTTGTGACATCTTCATTATTTTACTATTGACCTATAACAACAACACACTAAGAGAAAACGACGTAAAAACCAACATCTTAAAACAATTTTCATCATTGAATAACTCACGCTCGCACATCCTTAATTTCGTGAAGCGACTTGTAACCTTTGCAAAAAAATATTATTTACGGTCCGCATGCCTATGACTATACATAGAAATGACTACGAAAACCTCACAGCTATAATGGCGCTTACATGCTTTGCAACTTGGTCGTATTATATTTCGAAATACAGTGAAATCAACTTATCTGTGACTATAAGGAGGGCGCTGCCGGACGCATTGGACCAATCATAGTGCGCATAGTAGTAATTTATGAATGGGATGGCATTAGTTCCAATTTTCGCCACGTCACAAATAAGTTCTTGAGAGATGGCACTGTACAGATTATACAGATATTTCATTCCACTCAATATGCATGAGCATAAAGTTATTTATAAGTTAAATTTCATTAAACAAAGCCGAATAACATTTTATATTTATGTTTATGTATTTTAAAACAGTCTATATCGATTTTATGTGTAACTGTTCCGTGTTATTTTAAACTTTTGCAAAATAAATATTATGTTTAAAAAGAAATTAAATTATAAAGAGTGGAATGGAACGCGACTTGCGAACTCCAGATTTAGTTCAAACGCACTTTATACGACCAAAAGTTTCATGCACCTGTTTGTTTGTGGTTGCTAGGCAACACAGTGATTACGTAAATTCTGATACGAATGTGAATATAGTGTAGTAATCCAAACTCGCTTCGGCTACCTACCTATATCTTAATACTAATAATATAGCTTAAATTTAAAGTCCCTCTGCCAGCTAAAGTAGGTGGTGTAGTAAATGTTGGACATGTGAAAAAATTCACGTCACACGGAATAAATGCAACTGTCCTAACAAAAGATGTGTAGAGGATCTTCGGTTGAAGGTCTACTAATGTTGTTATCAGAAAGGTTGCTTGTAATGATACTTCTGCTGGTTATCGGAGGAATATATTTTTGGTAAAAATAAACTGGTTTATATACAGAAATTGTAAAGAAGAATGACCAATAGAAATAGCTACATTAATTTACAAGAAAAATAAACACCAATGAGAAAGAGGATTATAAAACACGTGTAAAGGGTAATAAAATTAACAATGATTATTTGCATGCCGTCTCGTTCACTCCTGTAACAATAACGCTATATCTGTCGCTAAGTATTGCCATCTCGTTCTAACATCGCCGCTCTCCTTCGCAAGCGCGAGGCGATGTTATAAATATAGCGCGAGGCTCAAATGGGTTACCATTCCTGCGGCGAGCTGTGAGCGCGATACACGACACGGGCGTGAAGATATATACCTATGAAGATAACTGCCGGGTGCCGGGTGCTTCGAAGATGAGATCTTGTGGCTTGAAGACTGATGAAGAGGAACGAGGAAGATGCTGACGGACTGCGCTTATCTTGTTTCTTAAACAGACGTCATTCGTTTCTTAACAGAACGTCAAAGCAAATAAATATATTTCCCTTGAGGTGTTTTGTTTTACTTAGCTTGAAATATAAGTTAGGATGTTGTATTATTCTTTCCTATTGGTATCCAGGTATTGTTGTGGTAAGGTAAATATGTAGGTATTGAGAAGGTATTGGTAACTGCGTAAGTATTCATAGGAGGTATTCGGTAGGTATAATGATAGCTGCGTCAGGCAGCTACATGACTCTCCCCCTAGCGAAAGCGTACCGGAAGCTTGCTGGTGCGTCCAAGTCTAGTGGTCTTCAGAATTGATGACTTAACTGGGCTTGACGATGTACTGGAGCTTGAGTAGGTACTTGTAGTTCCATCGTTAGTTTTCGCTGGTGTCTGTGAGTATGTAGCTGAGGTATCCTGGGTGCTTGCTTCAGATGTTGAGTCCTCTGGAGTACTGATTGTGTAGGCAGGCTTGAGACGGTCGATCGAAATAACTGCAGATCGCCTCTCAGGTAACAATAGTTTAAATGTTTTGCTATTGCGCTCAAGTACTTTGTATGGACCTTCGTACGTAGGCATTAAAGGCGTTTTTACGGCGTCTATTCTGATAAAAACATACTCGCAGTTTTGTAGATCCTTGTGAATGAAAATAGGTTTCTTGTTACTATGTGCGATTGTAGGTAAGGATGGCTTCGTCGAGTTTATTGTATTACGTAGCTGTGTGACGTAATCATAGTCGAGATTTTGTTCCTTATCTATAGTAGTAGTGAAGAAATCGGATGGTAAACGTAAGTTGTAACCGTAGGTAAGTTCTGCGGCGCTAACACCTGAGTCGGAACGAGGTATTGCGCGTAAACCCATAAGTACTGTAGGTAATTCGTCTATCCACTTAGTACGTTCTGATAGACGGGTTTTCAGTGCGGTTTTCAAACTTCGGTGCCATCTTTCAACCATACCGTTTGACTGAGGGTGATACGGACTTGTACGTATTCTCTGAGTTCCCATGATGTTAAGTAGTTTGTTGAAAAGGCGACTTTCAAAATTTCTTCCTTGATCGGTTGTTATCAACTTCGGTGAACCAAAACGTATAATCCAGTGCTCATAAAATATTTTAGCGATTGAGTCGGCGGATGTGTCATCAGCTGGTAAGGCTTCTGAACCAAAACGTCGATGATAATAACAGTAGGTCGATCTTGACTCGCTTCGCTGGCGTGTAGGTATTGATCTGTCGCGACTCGTAGATCGATGTCGGTTTTGGCGGGCGAATGGTCTTCGACTATTATTATTGTAGGCGTGCGGCGTAGTACTATTTTGTGACGAGTTGTAATTTTTGAATGAATGGAAATTATTTTGTGAATTCTTGATAGCGGCAACTTCAATTGATAATTTTCGAATTTCTTCAATTAAAAATTGCGTTTCAGGATTTTTTGATGAATCGACGGCTGAGATGTTATTGTTCGTGTTCTCCATCATTTTGTCGGCGAGAAGTGCTTGTTCGTCGAGCGATGTTTTCGTGGAGAATGATTCGCTGACGGTAAGTACTGAACGGACGTGTGGCGGCAAATGGTTTGACCACATGAGTCGGAGAGTTGAATCTGGGACTTTGTCTCGAGCCAGGCTTCGCATTCGTCGTAGTAGTTGAGTAAGCTTTTGGTCACCTAACTCGACTTCTGATAGTAATTTTTGAAGTTGGCGGTTGTCCGATTCTTCGTAAGCCGATATAAGTCGATTCTTCAACGTGTTGTATTGCTCTGTAGCTGGCGGGTCGTATAGCAGGTCTGATATCTGCTCAATATCTTGTTTCTCCAGCTGTGCAATAACCATCTGGGCGAGTTGGTTTTGTCCTCTTTTGAGTTCGCTGGTCGCTGCCTCAAAAGTAATGAACCATAGTCGTGGCTTGTCTCTCCAGAATGGCGGGATACGCATGGAAAGAGCTATTCCAGCGATTTCGGGTTGCTGCGGCTGTGGACATGCTGATTGGGTCTGAGGCTGGGAAGTGGCTTCGGCGTGCTGTGCGTGTTTTTCCATGGCGATGGGTTGACGACAGGTTGCGGTAGGTAGATAGGCCTAGTGTGAAACGTGACTTCAGCAGGGACGGATCAGCAGGGTGTCGTTCGCAGAGCTTCGACGAGGGATTCGTCGAGCAGGGATTCCTCGTGACGGGTGACTTGCTTGAGAGTCACCGGCGTAGGTTGGTCCAGCAGGGATTCTTCTGAGAAGGAGGTCTTCTTGCAGATGTTCTTCGGAGGTCACCAATGTAGAGGATCTTCGGTTGAAGGTCTACTAATGTTGTTATCAGAAAGGTTGCTTGTAATGATACTTCTGCTGGTTATCGGAGGAATATATTTTTGGTAAAAATAAACTGGTTTATATACAGAAATTGTAAAGAAGAATGACCAATAGAAATAGCTACATTAATTTACAAGAAAAATAAACACCAATGAGAAAGAGGATTATAAAACACGTGTAAAGGGTAATAAAATTAACAATGATTATTTGCATGCCGTCTCGTTCACTCCTGTAACAATAACGCTATATCTGTCGCTAAGTATTGCCATCTCGTTCTAACATCGCCGCTCTCCTTCGCAAGCGCGAGGCGATGTTATAAATATAGCGCGAGGCTCAAATGGGTTACCATTCCTGCGGCGAGCTGTGAGCGCGATACACGACACGGGCGTGAAGATATATACCTATGAAGATAACTGCCGGGTGCCGGGTGCTTCGAAGATGAGATCTTGTGGCTTGAAAACTGATGAAGAGGAACGAGGAAGATGCTGACGGACTGCGCTTATCTTGTTTCTTAAACAGACGTCATTCGTTTCTTAACAGAACGTCAAAGCAAATAAATATATTTCCCTTGAGGTGTTTTGTTTTACTTAGCTTGAAATATAAGTTAGGATGTTGTATTATTCTTTCCTATTGGTATCCAGGTATTGTTGTGGTAAGGTAAATATGTAGGTATTGAGAAGGTATTGGTAACTGCGTAAGTATTCATAGGAGGTATTCGGTAGGTATAATGATAGCTGCGTCAGGCAGCTACAGATGGGAGTATATTCCAACAAGTGCTATCGATTTATCTCTGCATCGCTGGCCTATAGAAAGGCTTGTCTCTCGCTGACATTTATTCGCTTAGATGTAACCTTTATTGAGTTTTGAACTTGTCTTTTTAAAATTCGCTTTATTAACTCGCTGCGCTGTACTCATACGAGTACAGTCTGTTAGGTGAAATATCTTCATTTTGAACAATATTTACGATGGATAGTTGAAGTGAAAATTTCTTTACGTGTACAATTTCTGTGTACATATTTCTTATTTAAAATGATCCTGTATCTCGATTGGTTGTAACATGATTCGATATCAGGTTCGTTTCCCGTCCGGGGGAAATGTTATAGAAATATAGAATGCAAAGAAATTTTATTTGTCAGCTCGTGGCTGTTCTTGATTTCTCGTTACTTATCTATACGTAGTTATCAAAGAGGCTAGAGGATCATGCTTGACGTTTATGTTCTGAACTAAAGTACCTACTATTGCTAGTAATAACATACATTATTACTAGCAATAGTAGGGACTTTTAATAGTAGGTACTATTGCTAGTAGTAATGTATATTATTACTAGCAATAGTAGGTACTTTAGTTCAGAACATAAACGTCAAGTATGATCCTCTAGCCTCTTTGATAACTACGTATAAATAAATAATATACATTATTACTAGCAATAGTAGGTGCTTTTAATAGTAGGTACTATTGCTAGTAGTAATGTATATTATTACTAGCAATAGTAGGTACTTTAGTTCAGAACATAAACGTCAAGTATGATCCTCTAGCCTCTTTGATAACTACGTATAGATAAATAATGTATATTATTACTAGCAATAGTAGGTACTTTAGTTAACTTTCAGAACATACTCTTAAAGAGTTGTTTTTTATTTTTATTTTTAAGATTATTTATGGATGGATATCATTTTTAAAAAGTACAAAAACATAGTTTCTTGTTGCAATAAAGAAGAGTATGATGAGTACGGTTAAGTATATTTTTTTTTTACAGTAAAATAATATCATTACTCAAGCATTATACGAACTACGATTGAGTCATAAAACTATTTGCGGTATTTTATTACGTCGAATAGCCTTGATAAAACGCATTCCATATAAAGTGGAGCAAAAAACACAACCGGCAATAATAAATAGTCTCTTACATGCGATATGCATTATACTGGTACATACATTATGACCTTGATATTCCTTATTCTTATCGTTTTATTTAATGACCTTCTTATGAATATTGTTATAAAATTAAATTTAAATAATAATTTTATTTTCATTTAAATGTCTAATGCGAGTAGGTAGATAGGTAAGTAGTAAAAAGGGATTTTTATAAAAATATATATTACAAAAATATACGAGACTATAATATATAAAAAATGTATGAACGTCATTAATTTGATACTCTTCCTGGGATTACGTCCTTACATCGAGGATCCGGAGACCTCAGACCACTGATCGGTAATACAAAAAAATCTTTGCCATTAAGATTTTATTTAGTCAATTGATGCGATCTAGACACGCGGCAGCGTGTCAAGCCAAGTTCAAGCAAAGGAACTGGCTAGCCAGCGCCGATTGTAATATTACATTTGGTGCCACTTTTGACCCTTCTATAACTCAAAACCTCTTTAACGTAAACACATAAAACTAGGTGTGTTTATTTACATATATCCATAAGGACATGTAGAAGCCCAAATTTCATGAAGCTAGCTCAAACGGTTAAAAAGATATGAAGGCCAAAAAGTCGTAAATTTTACCACTGACTGACTGACATATAGTACCTAAACCTAACTTACTTCCAGATGACCTAGGAGGATGAAATTTGGAATCCAGCTTGGTAATTGTGTGTAAGCATAGGAAAAAATCAAAAAATAAAAAAGTCGAAAAATAAAAAAAGTCGAAAAATAAGTGGTGTCCCCATACAAAAAACTTGTAATATGCGCTAAAAAAAACCACGCATCGGAAACACAAGAAAAAACATTAATCTCAATACCTGCCTAGTTTTCTTTACAAAAAGTAATGATATCCCACCAAAAACATAAATGTAAAAAAGGAGAGCCAAGTTCAAAACAAAAATTATGCTTCAAATCTAACCTATTTTAAGATCTCACATTTTTAAATAGCAGCAATTGTTATAGGTATCCAATAAAGCAAAGAAATAGAGTTTAATACTTGTTCATAATGTTATTTTGTTCCTATAAATACATATTTCGATTTTACATAGAACTTGGCACTCATTTAGATCTCCATTCTTTTTGCGGCGGAGCCCACAGCCAAGCATAATTTTTGTATTGAACTTAGCTCTCCTTTTTTACATTTATGTTTTTGGTGGGATACAAAATACATAAAATATTAAAGGACGTGGATAATTTGAGTACTTTCAATCGGGATTGCCTTGGAGCAATTTATATTCATGCTGTGGATGGCACGGTAATTCCGTAATAGCGATTATTGCGTGAATAGCGACCGCATGTCGCCTATCCTTAAGGGACTTGATACGTTCACTTCTCGAAAAGATAATAATAACAGTAATAATTTTAATGACTTAATTGTAATCGTTACGCGAGACCGGCTCCTCTCGCCTCTTACCGTACTCGTCGGTCTGTGATCTGGGCCGTCCCAATAGGGCCAAAAACAATTATGTACCATATTATGGTAAAATTTTTACTTTTATTCACAGACCCGAAAAAAGACGGACGTAACCTCGTCTAATCGAGAGTGAAGCATAGCAATGACCGCCCGCTTACCATGTGTGCGTAATTTTTGATTCGCGATTGAAGCAGTGAAGTATAAATGTGTGGGTGTGTGTACTTGTACGAATAGAGAGTTGGTATTACTATGGGTGCTTCACTGAATTTGTTGTTGGGATTACGTCAGTCTTTTTTTAGGTATGTGCTTTTATTTAAGTAATTACTTACCTAAGAATGATTCATGTAGTATAATTCTGTATCATTATGTGTATAAGTGATATCATTTACAATTTCAGTACAAAGGGCATAGGAAATAAGTATTGTGTGTAATAAACTGTGACGTCACGTCCGGCAAGCACGTACACTCGCTACAGGAAACAGCTACGAACTACCGTAGAACGTGGAAGTATGAACAGAATAACGGATGTACGAGTAGTACTGGAATCGTAGAATATTGTACCTAATGTTCGGTTAACACGTTTTAAGTAGTTATAATAATAATAATAATAATAATAATAATAATAATAATAATAATAATAATAATAATAATAATAATAATAATAATAATAATAATAATAATAATGTCTTTATTTGCAGGTATACACCCATATACATATACACATAAATTGTGGTTACAAAACAGATTAAATGGAATTTAAAATTCAAAAAGCACTTTTAAACAAATGATACATTTTAAATTATAAAAGAGCAATGGATAAAATTGTAAAAAATTTAAAATTGTAAAATATTATAATAATTAATAAAACTGGATTGGACATTAAAATAGACTAGAATAGTAAAACTAAAATTTTGTCAAACATTGTAGGTATAGTAATGTAACATAGTATTGTAAACATAATTAGAATTATCTTTGGTTCCCGGCGCGGTGCACGTACAACCAGTGTCTCAGTATCGGACTGTCGAAGTACTCTGACAAAGTACGAAGGATAGCATTGTCTGAGTTACGGATACGCAGCCAAAACGCAGCAACCCTAGACCGTATTATCGCATAGAAATCCGGTATTCTCGCTTCCGCAAACATGCTGGGAGCGCTACAAAACCTGGGGAGTTTCATTAGAATACGATATATATCATTATATTGTACTCTAATTCCACTAAGTTATGTAGTTAATTAAATTTTAAGCAAATTAATACGTGTAAACGGACAATTTAGTAGTTAAAATTTAGTAATCAAGTAGACAAGTAATTTAGAATTTTTTCTATTTTCTGTTAAGTAGGTTGGCGGGGCTTATCACTTAACACGTTTGGACAGGCACTTTTTACTTAAAATTTAGTTAAAATTTAGTAAAATGGTTAAGTAATTAAGTAGAATTGTTGAACTAAAGAGCTTTACTAAATTATTACGTGTGGACGCGCACTAAAAATTATTCAATTAAAATTTAGTTAACTACTTAATACGTCTAAACCGGACATAAATGTCATTGGGACATTTCCGAGTATTTTATTTAAATGATAATTTACACTTAATGCGTGGGGGTAGGTTGGGTGATAGGGTCCGTCCACCCTTGAGTAAGGCGTTCTGTCCACGTAGACGTCATATTATGCACGCTATCACGATAGCTATACTCGTATGTATATTGTCGCAGCTTGCGTAGTAAAAAAAATTGTATGGATGTTTCTCTTTCACGCAAAAACTACTGGATCTTTCATGAAATTTAGAACACGTAGGTCATATTCCGGAATAATAATAGGTAATAAACGCAAACACAGGATATAAGGTACAATAATTATTTCGGAAAACGCGGGTAAGGCCGCGTGCAGTAGCTACTTTACATATTGCGTCACTGGAACTACTGGAAGTAATAGTATTATGAACAGTCGTCTTCGCGCGTGTGACATATTGTATATCTATACTAATATTATAAAGCTGAAGAGTTTGTTTGGTTGAACGCGCTAATCTTAAGAACTACTGGTTCGAATTGGAAAATTCTTTTTGTTTTTGATAGTCCATTTATCAAAGAAGGCTATAGGCTATATAACATAATATATTATTACCAGAAATTGTATTTATTTTTGTGCCTAAAAACACTAATAATAATTTCTGGTATTCGCTAGTTCGCTTACGTTGTAGTACCTACATTGTAAATATACCTACAATAATATCTCCCACGCGCTACGAGAAAATGCAAATCTGCTACGCGGGGACTACGAGGAGTTACGAAAGCTTATTATGCTTCATATAATATGCATTTGATCATTACTTAGGGTTCTATGAGTAAATACTTTACGGAAAAGCCAACCCATGTAGCATTTTTAGGTTTGATGAAATATCCATCTATCCATCCATCAGCCTTTGTAGGTCCACTGCTGGACATAGGCCTCCCCTAACTTGCGCCACTCTGTCCGGTCCTGAGCCTTTTGAATCCAGCGGATGCCCGCTGTCTTCTTCAGGTCGTCAGTCCACCTGGTCGGGGGGCGTCCTATGCTCCTTTTTCCGAGACGTGGGCACTATTCGAGGACCTTTCTTCCCCAACGGTTATCGGTCCTTCGAACTATGTGGCCAGCCCATTGCCACTTCAGCCTGCTAATTCTTTGAGCTATGTCGGTTATATTATGATAAAATAGAGCTCAAATAAATAATTTAACATTTACAATTAAAATATGTGGTAATATGAAATACATTAATGAGTTTTTTGTTAATTTTTGTAAACGCCTGTCAATGGGCCATTATATGCCGTGTACACAGTTAAAACTAATGTAGTCAAGGTCGAAAAGGAATGTATCAGAGGAGCTAAATAAAGAAAAGAATAACGTTTGTAAAAAGAAGACAAGAACGGGTTTTACTAACTTTGAACCTTATTAACTTGCAAGTCTTCACTTACCATCAGGTGGGATTGTAGTCAAACATTAACTTATCCTTAGAAAAAAAAGTTTGGACAGAGAATTGAATAATTGGCTTTTCTCTTAAACTCTCGGATCCCCAATAACTGTAACGAGTGTATGAAGCACTTCCATTAACGAAGAAATTTGATGCTCGTTGAAATATTTTTGTTGAGATTCGGAAAAACACTATAATCCGCGAGGTATTTGAGCTGCTCGAAACAAAGAGCTGGCTAAAATTCAGCTCCGAACAATGGGTGCCCGTTCCAATTGTTTAGTGAATGCACACAGACATCGGGAATCCAGATGCCCAATATATGACGTCACATTGTATTAACTTTGTTAACATTTAGGTTATAGGTTAGGCTAGGTTAGGTTTTTTTCTTTGACTTTTAACTTCGAATATTATGCTGCATTGTATTGACGACCCTGTAGCTTAGTTGGTAGCGACCCTGCCTGCGAAGTGACGGGTCTCGGGTTCGATTCCCGGCCGGGGCAGATATCTATGTGACAGATAAATATTTATACTCGGGTCATGGGCGTGATTGTGATGTGTTATATATGTGTCGTCCATGCTACCCGCAACACAGGTAATAACTTACTGCGGGGGTATGAGTGTGTTAGCGTTTATTTATTTATCTATTTTGTGATTTAAAAGTGTTTTTTATGGAAATATCTGACAAACGAGTTGACGATCCACCTGATAGACACCAAAAGCATCATTGATTCGTTGCCGGCCAAGAAAGAGAAGAAAGAAATAAGTTATGGCACAAACCTGGTCAAATATTCTGCCACCTACAAGTTAAAGTGAATGTACTACTCATTTCAAAGTGGATGTACGTTCTTTTCTTAAAAGCTTATTCATATTTAGTCTAGACGTATTCGAAGTCGAAGGAAAATTCTTGATGCAATCGACAGGCGCCCGTGACTGCGAGCGATGGAATCGATGCATGATTCATACATGTTGGAAAACCGGCAAATACGTGCCTACCGGGAATTCTACAAAGTTAGGCGTTTATATATATAGTCATGAGCTTCCTACGGTATATGTTATATTCGTAATATTTCACTTTTCACATAATAGGTACTAATTAGTACGTATGTACGTGCGTAGTCTATACTAATATATAAAGAGGAAAGATTTGATTTTTTGTTTGCATTGAATAGGCTCCGAAACTACTGAACCGATTTCAAAAATTCTTTCACTGTTAGGAAGCTACACTATCACCGAGTAACATAGGCTATATTATATTTTCAAAAAATTTGGGATCCTTAATGAAACTCCAATAATGTAACCCAAGGTGTAAAAAAATAAGAAAACCGAAGCAAAGCGAGGGCGGTTACTCGTAGTATAATAAGTACAAAAGGTATGTAAATATTATTAATTGTGTATCCCACTATGATCCCACTAGTCTTGGAGTGACTGCTTTATATATACTGTATCTGTTTAGTGTATTAATATATTTGTTACCTATAGCACAATATAAGAATCATCTTTACTGTGCCTACAGTATACTATAGGGAGTTGTTCTATTTCTACTTACATATTTCTTTGATTGACTCTATTCCTTAAGGTAGCAATAATAAAGCATATCTTGCGCGATTGCTCTGGGACTATTGTTTCCAACGGCGCCGCGGCGCCTGTTCGCAAATAAAGTCTATTGTTTCTTGCATTCTTAATAAGAATCTCCGATACAACGCACCTTTATATGTCGATTCGTATTAAATCCTAGAGCTAACACCTATTAATAAAGTATAATATAAGTATAAGTGTCAATTATGTAGGATTGTGGGTTCCTACAACCTTTAGTGGTTACAGTGAATCTGTATTTTTCATTGTAACAGCCAGTAAATAAGGACATGGACGCGTGATGGTAAATAGTCGTCGCTGCCTTTACTAAATACTAGTTAAGAATGAAATTACAGATAGAGGTCCAGTTGATTTTAATAATACTAAATCTGGCAGTTGCCACATTCATTGCTCATCACTACTAGCCAATACCGTCTCACTAATAGGCTCGAGTCTCCTTTCACAGTGTCAAGGGTACAGTGCATAATATATACCACGTTGGCCAAGTGCCGATTGGCAGTCTCAAAGGAGAACATTATGAAGAATTGATCTATGCGCATTGAAGTATTATTACTAGCGTATAGAACAGACACCGCGAACATCGGGTTCGGGGGTATGCATTGCATCCGGACGGCTTCATTTCATTCTGTCACTAGGCTGCGCTCATGGCGGCCACTTGAAAAAAAATTGTGAAAAAATAACAATTCAAAAATACCGTAATACGTTATATGGGGCGTTCTACTTTTCTACCGACAATGACGTGTCTCCTCAGGAAAAAAAATCGGTATTCGCCCAAAATTGCAGTTTCTCAAATTTTATTTTCATAAGATTTTTTTGGACCATATAGTCATTATAATAATACTAAAATCCAGTTTTTATTGTTTTTGCTTTTTACAAAATCATTGTGACATAGTATTCGAAATGTGTGACAGAGTTGTTTTACATACAAATAAAATGTGTCTCTTTGCGCCGCCTAAAGTTACAAAATGATTTCGCTTTAAAATATCTTAAAGAACCTTTAAATAAAAAATATTTATTGAAATTCTGAAACATCATCATTAAATTAATTGGAATGTAATAAACGTAAAGGATCATACTATTAAACAAAAAATATTTTATCGTTGGGTCCGGCTGTATATGTTTTTTCTTGCTATCTTCTGTCACGTATTTCGCAAAACAAAAAACGCGCCTTAGATATTTTACCTTCAACACTAAGCAACAGTACGGTTTTCTCTTCCTCCTTGGCCTTACGCCTTGAGGCCCACCCGATAGCGAGTCGAGTTAGCCGCCCGCAGGTAATGGAACAGAGGTGCGTGTGTTTATTCAGCGACCACTCTGTCACGTAAGTTAGTACTTTGACATCTTATTGTAAATCCCATATAAATGCGTAATATAATTATTTCCCAGTAAATGTGTCATATTCACCCACTTTTACGAAAAATTCGTAATTTTGTGAACCTGAAATCCTCAAAACACTTTTATTTTACACCTCTGTCACGAGGCACCTCTGTCACAAAAATACTGCGATGGAGTGGTAATTTTTGTCTGGAACTTTGCCTTGGCTGATTTTCACAATAGTTAATTAATATTTTTGTGTTCTATATATTACATTATCAATTATTTTATTCATTTAAGCTAAGCGAAGAGAAAGAAAGCTTTGCAAAACGTTGTAATGAATACTCCGGCCTCCACACCTGTTTCTTCAAGCCCCAGGTTACTTCCTTTAAGTCCTGTAGCTTGAGCACGAATATTTGCGAGAAAGTATTCGTATGGTTAACGTAAGCAATTTGTATGGAATTTTTTCAAAAGCGCCCCTATCGTGCGTAAATGGTACTAAATTGGCAGCACGAATATTTGCGTCAAACTTGCGTATCGCAAGCGTATCGCCGCGTAACGCTACGTAAGCATTTTGTATGGAAATCGGTAGCACGAGTATTTTTTTGACATACGGACGATAGCTGGCTAGCGTCATCTTACGAATGTTTTTTCACGGAGAAATGTTGCGTGAGAAAACTTTCGTATCACTTTTTAACAGCGAATTTCAGTGTTTACATTGATTTTTAAACTAAATTTAAGTAAAAATGCATGAAAAACGTATAATTGAACGTATCACAATTTATTATTACCTTGCTGCACGATTGATTGGAAGCAGCGGAGTGATGAAATATAGAATAGTTTCTAAAGAAAAAATAATTTGTTTGAATGAAAATAAGTTTAACATTGTGTGACTAATCCAATAACTAAAATAATAATAATAATAATATGATTGTCATAATTATGATGATTGTCTCATTTAATTTGTTTCCAGTGAAATAAATTGCAGAGTAGAATAATCTCTAATTTGCCAGGTGCAATGAAATAGTATTTAAAATTGATATCTTCTTAGCAATGCAGGTTTTAAAATCTAGTGCAATTAACTTCGTCGTCTTTAAAATCAAACTAAAGAATTATCCTCAAAGTCAAGGTTTTGTACCTACCTGCTACTTATGTGAAGTGATAAATAGGTTTATGTGAAATACAAATGCATTTCCTAATTAATTAATTCTTCCATTAGTATCACAAGATTAGTTTTCAGTTATTACGAGTAGAAGCGATTAGAATATACACCAACATCTATGTAATTAAATAACAAGTCACACTTGAGGCACCAAATAAAAGAAGATAATAAACAATAATATCTTTATTTCAAGCAACGAGGTCATATATAAATACCGTACAAAGTAACATACAATATTTCCATTGCACATCATTTATAACTAAATCACTAATTTTATCGACGTAGAACGACGCGCATTCGGTGGCTGATGGTCGTCAGTCGTTCGGCCACAACTTCAGCATTGTAGACAAGAGCTCTATTGTAAAACGCACAATAAATGGGTTGAAGTTCACTGCATTGCGCGAATCCAAGTTATGGTCAAGAATCAACCACTACTTCGTCTTCTTCACCAACTACTCAACGACATCGGAGACCTTCGCAATGTAATGGAGATGAAGTCGAGAAACTTTGTATATCATATAGGTCATTGGGACGTTGTATCCTATATACAAATAAGTCTTTTAATGATGGGTACTTTTCCATTAACGCCGCAATCACTATTAAGTATTACATAGGTACCTATTTGTATTTTGAATTACTTTAACTAAGGTACATAATTAATTATAAAATTCACAAAATATTAGTTTGACAACAATAACAAACGTAGTACCGCAGACCGCTAAAGGCGCCAAACCACAGGCTAGATAGGGACACAGAGTACTTAAACGGTAGAGATTCAGCTTGACAATGTACGCGTTCGAATACCAAAGTTCAAGAGACACGGAAATATTTTTATTTGTGTAAAATATATCATTAACTTAATGTTTCTTAATGTAAACTGTATTTTTATTGAAAAGTTAATACAGCTTGATGTAAAAAGTGTGATTTCATAGAGTTTTAATGAAATTTCTTTACATAATTATTTTTTTTCAATTTACATGTAACTTTTGAACGCACCATTCATTCGTTCATTCATTCACTTGGTCCCCTTCTTATTTACGATAGGATGACGTCACTTGCGAGTTGACGCTAGCACGACGCAAGTAACTCGTGCTGCCAACTTACGTCTACGTAAATTACGTATCGTCAATTCGATACGGAGACGCTACGAATGTTTTATACCCCATTTACACGCGCGAGCCACGAGACAATCTGCGAGACGCGCGCGTGCGCGCGCGTGTGAACAGGGCGCTCGCGGACCAGACCGCGGCGCGTCTCGCGCTCGCAGGGCTCGCGTCGGGAGCGGTTTTCTAGGCGCGCGCCAAAGGGGCTCGCGCGAGAGCTCGCGCGGTGTTCACATGCGCGTAGGGGGCGTGGCTTACGGACGCGCCACAAGACGGTCCGCGACACGCGCGTGTAAATGAGCGGTTAAAAACTCGTGCTCGCTGTACTGGATCACGTTCACTAACTCCAACCTTATCCGCTGCTAGAGTAAGGGTAAGAGAAAAAGTTATACGACACAGATCGAAATTTATAGGCAAAATATAAAACTTCAAGACCATTAAAAATAATTACAGAAAAAAATACGAAAATACAAGAAAAGACTTCAACGTCAAAAAATAAAAAAGACAACTTATTACATAATATAAACAAACTGGAAAAAAATGAAGATAAAATTAAAGGCGCCAAAGAAGAAAAAGCGGCCAAGTGCGAGTCGGACTCGCCCATGAAGGGTTCCGTAGCAGCAAGTAACATTATATAAAAGTTCTTGTAGTTTGTTGTAACTTTGATCAATGTTTTTTGCGGTTTACGATTTATGACGTATTAAAAAAAACTACTTACTAGATCTCATTCAAACCAATTTTCGTTGGAAGTTTGCATGGTAATGTACATCATATATTTTTTTTAGTTTTATCATTCTCTTATTTTAGAAGTTACGGGGGGGGGGACACACATTTTACCACTTTGGAAGTGTCTCTCGCGCAAACTATTCAGTTTAGAAAAAAATGATATTAAAAACCTCAATATCATTTTTGAAGACCTATCCATAGATACCCCACACGTATGGGTTTGATGAAAAAAACATTTTTGAGTTTCAGTTCTAAGTATGGGGAACCCCCAAAATTTATTGTTTTATTTTTATTTATGTGTGAAAATCTTAATGCGGTTCACAGAATACATCTACTTACCAAGTTTCAACAGTATAGCTCTTATAGTTTCGGAAAAAAGTGGCTGTGACATACGGACGGACAGACAGACAGACAGACAGACAGACAGACAGACAGACATGACGAATCTATAAGGGTTCCGTTTTTTGCCATTCGGCTACGGAACCCTAAAAAAGAAAATAAAATATTTTGACAAATACCATTAAGGAACATTACAAAAACATTAAAGACTTTAAAACAAAACACTGCTTTAAAACAATCCTTGAAGACACAATTAACCGTTCGGGAATTCGGGGGTTCAAAAATTCATACTTTTTATCTCACAATTTTGTCCCTCGTGTTATTAAACATCAAAGTAGCATATGATTCAGTTTATTGAAAAAATATACTAAAATAACCTATTATATTATTACATATTGGCCATACAAGGTATTAACAGAATTTCAGCTATGTTTATTTCAATAATTTGCAAAATATTTCAAAGTTTGTTGTCTTAACGAGCAAAAATGTGACAGAGTGGTATTAAATGTAATTTTTTATATATGTATTTGTAATAAGAATTTCCATAAATCGAGTTAGATAATAATAAATGCTTGTATTCTAGTTAAGCAGAGTAAAAAAAACTGAAAATTAGATTTTACGTAATAACTAATAAATATTTGTTTTTGTGACTGAGGTGTTTATTTTTTCTGACTATTCCGATAAAACTTAAAATAAATAAACGGTATAAAATAAAACTTCGATGCACTATACGTTTCTGAAATCTTCGATAAATGGACAATAAGTTAAAAATACATTTCATGAAAGAAATACATTTTCATTTTATAAAAAAATCTAAAAATTTATCACTCAAATTGTCGGTAGAAAAGTAGAACGCCCCATATGAAGCTGTAAAAATCAGTCAACTACGAAAAAAAGATAGTTGTGTTACTTATCATCGGCAAGGAAACAAAACATTAACTTAAATCAACCAAAACGAATTGATTTCATTATTGTGCAATGTTTCCACCATTTTTCATTGAAAATATCATAAGGCGTGTCTACATACTTGGCAAGCCGCAAGCGTATTAATGTACTAAATAGGCTTGCTTAAGTTTGCCGACGCTTGTGACAATTTAAGGTTTTAGATTTGGCAAGTGCCATATACAAAGTTACTCCATGGCAAGTGTATAAAGGCGCTTTCTAGTTTGAAAAGAGAATGAAGTGCAAGGCTGCAAGCCGGCGGCGGGACACACATTTTATTCGAGATGTCTGTTCTATGTCATTATACTTCAATGTCTATGCGTAGATTTCTTACGATGTATTCTGAAACAAGTAATCACCGAAACAAGTGATATAAATTTTAATATGCATATTACTTTGCGAATTAGAGTTGCGAGCAGCATTACGGCCACATACGTGTATAATATATACGCGTATACAAATACGTTTGGTCTGGTTAAAAAATGACTGAAAAAAATCCAAGTTGATATTCCAATGTACATCTTTCGTCACATGGTTGATATGAGTAGATATATCAAACCCTGTATGTAAACCCTGACAGTGTTATTTTGTATTCAGTCCATTTATTTCAAGCAAATGATATAAATATCTACATCGGCCTCTCGGGAACGCGTAGTTGGAAATTTATAGTTCAATTCATACAGGTTGGAGATATCGTATTCTAGAACCGATTTCTAGCGGTTTGTTTACTAGTCAGCGCTGAAAGCACAACCAAATATTGGAAATGCAGGTTCGAACAGCATTATACGGAAGCGATGAATTTATATTTTTATACAGTACAGTAGTATAGCTTATTTAGTACAGTACGGCTGACGTACCTTGGCGCGTCTGAACATAGGCTCTGCGAACTTTAGTGCTTGTAAGACAGAGATAGCGACACGAACATGCTAACGTGTGACTGAGACATAATACGCCGCGTATCGAGCATTGCCGAATTATGTTACTGCGCAGCCTTCTGCGCGAAGTTCAGACGCGCCAAGATACGTCGGCCGTACTATTCATTTTCTTCAGAGTTTAACGCTTCCCGCCCACGTCCGATAATCGGTGACCGCTTTTTTGTAGGAGAAAAATAGAACGTACTGATAGCAATATTATAGTGCAACGCACACGTCCTTCAAAAAGTCGGTCAGAAATAATATGGAAGAAAAAATCGGCCCGATTATCGGTCCTACAAAAAGACTGACGTGGGCGGGAAGCGTACTGCGTAAAGCTGCATTGAATTTTTAATAGGTTATATAAAGTAATTAACTAAATGATAGAAGACTCAGTGCTCTGCACGCGGTTTTGCCCGCGTTTTCTGGGCTAATAGGTATCCTATATGGATCATGATCACCTACCTGTGTGCGAAATTTTATGAAAATCCGTTCAGTAGTTTTTGCTGAAAGAGTAAAAAACATGCATACAAACTTACACATTTATAATATTAGAACGATGATTTCGAGTAAATACTAGCTATTTTTCAAGTGTGCGTGGATGGATAAATTCGAAACTATGAGGAATAGCGAAAATGGTCAAAGAAGTCTCGGGGCCGATATTGATAAAAACTAAAACTGCATTATTAGATTTAAAAAAAATTATATTCCTGGCCAGGAATCGGACCCTTGGATTAAAAAAAAAAACAGTCTGTATTATTACACCATTCGATAGTGTCGCTAACAATGATCAAATTCTGGGAAGTAATGACACACGACAAATCAATATTTCAGGTCAGGAATCGAACCCGTTGATTTTGAAAGAAAAATTATTATGTATTATTACACCATGCGATAGTGTCGCTAACAATGGTTGAATTCTGGGAAGTAATGACACACGAAAAATCAATATATCAGGTCAGGAATCGAACCCGTTGATTTTGAAAGAAAAATTATTGTGTATTATTACACCATGCGATAGTGTCGCTAACAATGGTTGAATTCTGGGAAATAATGACACACGAAAAATCAATATATCAGGTCAGGAATCGTACCCGTTAATTTTGAAAGAAAAATTATTGTGTATTATTACACCATGCGATAGTGTCGCTAACAATGGTTGAATTCTGGGAAGAAATGACATACGAAAAATCAATATATCAGGCCAGGAATCGAACCCACTGAAAAAAAGGCAACCTTGTATTATTACACCATTCGATAGTGTCGCCAGCAAGGTCATCGAATTCATTGAGGATGTTTTTTTCAAAATGAACGGGTTCGATTCTGGCCAGGCTTATTAATTTTTTTTTAAATCTAATGATGCAGTTTTAGTTTTCATCAAAATCGGCCCCGAAACCCCTTTGACCACTTTTCGCTATTTCTCATAGTCCATCCACGCACACTTGAAAAATTCACCCTGTATAATATATACGAGTATACTGGACACAATATTATAGTGTATCTTCAATTAAGAGATGAGAACGCTCGTGGGTTTTGTCTCCTGTATTTAAAATAAACAAATAAATAATGCTGCTGAGGTAATTTCCCAGAAAGATCAAAGGTAATTAAGATTCCAGTACTACACCGACCTCAATTAAGGTGTAAGAGATACGGGCCGTAAATTGTCATTTAGATGCTACTGCCTTTGATTTGTTATTTGATAGCGTAACTTCCTGATACACGTTGGAGCTTTGACATTGAATGATTTTTGTGTTTACGGAAACGTTTCATAATGAAAAGAAACCATGCATTATTACATCACAAATATACGTTGTCAGAAGAACTAAAATATAATGTTCAGGCCTGGCGCACTCCGCACTTTTGTTATGATGTTACAAGTAAGTGCCGCGTTCGACGTGTCGGGTCAATTTCAGAAGGGTTGCCTCGCACTGCCGCGTACATCATTATATTCGTAGTCTATCACACATGTTATTCACAAAAGAAAAATACCCTGACGTTGTCAGAAAAGATATGAGTTATGATAAGAAAGAGAGGCAACGTCTAGATGTCAACGTCTGTTGATGATTAATACAGTGCGACCTGAATTACACTTTATTGTGTGGGAGCAAGCGTCGCTATTTATTTAAATGATTTTGGAAAGTGACTCTTCTGTACCAATAAGGTACTATTAAGTATTCTGTGATAATATGTAAAATTTCAATTCCTGAGGAGACGAAGTAGGTCTAATTGAGCTTGCCAGGTTGACCGACGCAATCAGGGTAAGCTAAATAAAAACGTTTAAAAAACGTTAAATATATTTTTTTCAGTAACATTACGCATCGACAAATGCGTTTGTATTAATGAGTCTGTTAGGTAAGGCAATATGTCAGAGTGTATGTGCACTCATTGTGCCTAATTGCGTTTTTTTGTGGAGAATAATAGCGTTGTATTTTTTTATCATCGAGTGGTATCAGGAAGTTCAATATTTGCTATACCCGCATGTAGAAATTGTTGAATGCGCTTTTCCCCAGTACCTGTATGAATTAAAAGCTTCTATCGCGATATCGTTGAATGCAGAGCGAATGCGGCTAGTGTTGTTTTTCATTGGTAATCAATTAATCATGTCGATAAATTGGAATTAGAAATTAAATGTGAATGTTCGTTACCACTACCACGTACGTGTCCTCGTTACTAGTAAATCGATTTTGATAAAGAATACAATCTGACCAAAATAACTGATTGATCTGATGTTTGATATGTAGGTAAATTAAACCCTGAAACAATCCAGAGGGCATGGCGCAAAGCTAGTATTGATTAAACATAAGTTTTTAAGCTTTATTTTCAAGCAAACTAAATATAGCCGACTCAGTATCAACGAATGCGCGCGATAATTATCAAAGACAACACTACTTTACACTCCGGGCGTTCGAGGCAAGAAGTAGCGGGTGGCGGGGGCACGCTCCCGCCTTTCACCTCAGACGCCGACTGCATTCAATTCGCGCGCCTACTGTACCTATATGTTACTTTTCATGACAATAAAAAAAAAAATAGCCTAAGCTCTATCAATTTCAAGTTGATTTAATTAAAACGTAGCTTATGTGGTTGGCGATGGTCCCAAATTCAGAAAAATGAAATAGTTGCGACATGAACAATAGCCTTTAATATGTACATACATATGTACTACTCGTAGTACACAAATGTATGACCATTTAGTCTAGTTGGTGACCAAGTCTGCCAACTAATTCTCTGCCGGGTCTGACATTTATGTAACAAACAAATTCTTGATCTCGGATTGTGGATGCTTGTTGTTTGATTTGTGTGTGTTCTCACTACTGGCAGCACAATCAATCTTAGTGCAGGCTCGTGTTTGTGAACGCTTACTTATTTAAGTAAGTCCAATTAAACTTGGTCTGGAGTATGCATTTGTGCTACAAAATACACCCACCATGCAATTATTTACACCCACACAATAACTCTACTATTTCGTGGACGGTTGGCGACAGCCAGGCGGGTATGAAACATAGCCAGCACACCAGCTACAGCATGTATGATGAAATATGAGTAAGAATAAGTGAATGATTTAGAACTTAGAACTTAGGATTTGATTCCTGGTAGCATAATATGTAGGTGAACTGAGAGTAGGTAATTTTAAATAGAGAGATATATAAACTCTTAAATTTCCAAGAGACGACCACGACCAAATGCGAGTTACTACGAGTATATAGTCTATATACTCAATATTTTTTTTTTCATTTTTATACACGCATGAAATTAAATTTAGAAACGTAAGACATGCATAACATTATATTTGTAAAATGTAACGATTCCAACTATCCAAGCGATAGACTGAAGTTTCCTGCATAACTACATTTATTTACTATTATGTCTTATGCCGCATAACTCAGCATATGTGAGGTTAACCGAGCGTACTCGTGCTAAGCCTATGCGGGCGCCCGTTGCATGGCGCGAAGGAAACTATTTCTATACTTCGTCCTTGCTTCAGAGCGTTCATGGACTGAAGTAACGCATCCTACAAATATTATAAATGTGAAAATTTGTATGGATGTATGTTACTCTTTCTTGCAAAAACTACTGAAGAGATTTTGATGAAATTTAGCACACAGGTAGACCATGATGTAGAATAAGATATGGGGTACTTATTACCCGGAAACGCGGACAAAGCCGCAGGAAGTGCGCTAGTATATAGCTTTCTTTCTTTTTCTTCTTTCTTTCTTGGCTGGCAACGCATCAGGGATGCCTTAGGTGTTGCTGATGTCTATGGGCGACGAAAGCCACTTACCATCAGGTGGATCGTTAGCTCGTTTGCCGGCTATTTCCGTAAAAAAAAATAGTATAATGTAACATTGCAAGCAGGATTGAAACTGAGGTATCCCCTGGTAAAGATTCACTTAAATTATGCGCATTTCCTAGACTTGAAGCTTTAAAATAGCTTGTTTTGTGTACTGTGAAAAATTATCTTAATGGGCTCGAGCTGAAGTGGCTGTAGTTCTCATAAATGCCACCATGACTGTTTATTGTTGACGTAGTCGGCTTGCGTCACGCGAAACTGCGATCAAAGTCAACCCGGTAGTGATTTTACTAGTAGAAACTAATTCTAGTTTTAGGAAGTAGTAACAAAGGTTAATAGTAATTGATTACTGGGGAAAGATGAAAATCTAAAACATTAATGAGTGTCTATGGTTATACAGATTTATTGCCTTATTCTTCACTCTTATTAAAAAGTGAAACGTCTTCAATAGCGAATCATGTTTGCGTATTTTATTTGACCCTTTTTAATTCAATCTGTCTCGACCTACATCCTTTAAATAGAACTCCGATAGTACCAACTATACAATTTGACCTCAAGAGTAGTGTAAGGGTGATAGTGATTTTATTTTAATTTGATTTTAATATAGGTAGTATTGAACTTGGACTTTGTTGTTTACTGAGTTAATATAGACTTATAATGGTATAAAATAAATGCTTATACACTTCAGCGCTCACATCATATCACCTCGATTAAATTCCTAAGCTCTTATCGGCACTCGCGTGAATACCTTCGCATAATTCAGATATCACGAATATCCAAAAAAGTACAAACATTAAAGTCACGGAAATATCTGCTCTAGCTGGGATTCTGACCTAGAATATAAATCTACTATCTTTATCAATCATTTTATTAAACATTTGTTAATAAATTAATGTATTATAATAATATAAACCTACAATACAGTAATTTTCGCCGTAGTAATAAACAAAAAAGTACATTTCGCGTGCCGGCTTAGAGCATTACAAAGGTTTATAAAGACTTGTTGAGTAGATTTTGTTAATTAAATTAATCCAGAGTTAAGTAGAAGTTATGAGACGGTTAATTTGTTAACGTTCTTGCAAATTATACGTGGAGCCCTAATCCCTTACTGTGAGGTGTACCATTCTCAGTTGGAACAGAATAAGGGATTTATTGTGCATACATAAAAGTGTTCTAGAAAATTATTTAGCTCTTTTGTTAAGTGTAAAAGTATTTCCTGTAAACATTTTTCTTTAATTAAAAAACAACTGTCTTCAGAATGAATTGACCTCTTAAGTCTATTACGCAGCTTTTGGCAATCAAAATACGTTGAAAGCATTAAAAAAAAAGTGTCGGGATTTAGGCAAGGGTGGCAGTCAGTCAGGCACGATCATGATTGACTACACTACTTCTGACTTCCTAATCTTCTCTGACCCTTCGTTTGCAGGCTTGTCAATGAACATGTCTGTTGGGAAATCTTGACATTTTCTATATATAAGTCTATAAGGGCTACGACAGGTCGTATAATCTAGATTCAGTGTTTGCGGACAATTCCCCACAAGTCTCCAACGAACTCTACTACGGGTAGGTATATTGAAAGCGCGTTAATAAAAGGCGAATATGTTTTCAAAACAAACACTGGAGTGCGATACAAACGTACCAATACAAGGGATTCTTCTTCATTCTGTTGACAGCCAATAACGTTCGAGCTTGCTCGTCGACGCATGCGCGCGTGGGCGGCAGGGTCGATACGTGACGTCACGTGTCCTGGCCAATGACGCCGAACCGCCGCACGTCAATAGATGTGAACAATTTTGCTGCTTTTCTAGTTCCTTGTCAAAATATTTTTCTAATGAGTTTCTGCGTGCATTGCCATTCTGTAAGAATGTTACATGGTGGTAGGGATCCAAAATTTACTAAAGCCATGATCGTTTTGTTCGAAGTACTTCACAAACACCTTTACCCTTTACAAGCATCGTAGAAGTAGAGCTTTAATATATTTAAATACTAAAAAGAAGGTTTTTCGTTTCGCTTCGGGAAACATGATCCTTGTAGGTGCGATAACGATTATTGCAGGACCACTGGTGTGTTCAAAGGAAATCCCGATATACCCACATGCGAAAATTTGCTGCCGAAGGTTGTACCTAATAGGTAACCCGGAACCTTTCCGCGGAATTATATCTTTTATGGGTACCTTTAAGTATTTTCCCCTCAAAAGCAAAATACCAGATAGTGTACAGTCTGATAAGACGGACTACAAAACTGTGCCTATTAAGGCAAAAACACACAATCCCGATTTAACAATGTTTCATAAAGAAAAGAGCGAGTAAACATTAAATTATAAGTAGGCCAGAAACTTAAATGAAACCACAGGACTCTTATTGAATAGGGCCATGTTTATTTTCCTATGATTGTAATTTTGTACCTTGTGTGATTTATTGAGACGAGCAATGACTGATGAGTTCTATGGCTACTACAAAGAATACTTAGTGTAGAACGTCGCCGGGTGTCCAAGATTCGTAGAAATGTTTTTTTATGCAGTCGGTTTTTTTTTTTTCAATTTTTTTATTTATTTATTATTTTATTACAAATATTATAATTTATTAGCATAATATGAAGTACATAGTAGTGATTCATACTAATTAGCACGATATTGTTAAATTGTCTCGATGGCTTTGAGTCACACAGTTTGCCACAGTATCACAGACTACATAATAGTACTTAAAGGTAACAGTATGTTAAAACATTAACATGTTTATTTGTAGCTTCACAAAGTAATTTATCACACAAATAACTAGCAAAAAACAACGTGTCTGAAAGTCAATGAAAGTGATACATAAGTTATTTTATTGTAGTATTTTTGTACATCGTCTGTGTTAGACTTTAATTCGAAATTGTATTAGACTGGCATGGCATAATTTGAGAGCTACGTGAGGCCTACTTTTACCCGCCCATTGCCAGCCTCCACTTCAGAGAAGTTTATCGAAGCCTATGTAGCAGTGTTGCTATCCCACGAATTTGTATTCTAAGCCATCATATCCTATTGGTTTGAATTTAGGTCTTCAGAAAGTAGTTATTATAAAATTATAAATCTGCACACGTTACACGTTTAAGATTTTTCAGTGTTGTGCTTGTTAAAAATTATTGTCCTGCGAAGGAAACCGTCATAATCAAATCGGTATTTGTTATTCTGTGTGTGTAATTTGCAAATCCGCAATTGGCCAGTCTAGAGGACTATTACGTGTAATATGAAGAAGGAGATTTCTACGGGATTATTTTTATTTTGTTGACAAGTGTACACTAGAAATAGTCCCCTATAAAATATAAAGTAACGATTCCATTTAATATGACACGTGATACTTTCTACACGGTACCCTTAAGTCAACGAACTGAAGTGTTTCTTGGCCTATTTTTAGCTAAGAATGTAATTCTTTTTCTTTTAATGATATACATAATATGTATTTTAATGACCGTCGGAGAGTTAACTAAAGGGTCAACCTATAACTTCGAACACTATGCACACGAAATCACAGGACAATTTTGTATAACAAATAACTAGCTGACTTTTTATGAATTATACTGTTTAATTCTTCACACTTGCTTTTCTTGTGTTGGAAGTCCATTTTCCACGACACTCGCTAACTCTTGTTCGGCCTTGTTGATGATGTGTGTTATATCTTCGGCTGGGCGGTCCTTTGATGAAAGCCACACAGTTCCGTTGTGTCCTTCTCGGAACATCTTCACCATGGCGGCTACTGCGCTGTCCACCCTGAAATTAAATCTTGTTAGTTGGACTCTGTACTCAGTATTATAAACAGAATAATATTGTTATCTGCTATAATAACAATATTATAAAGAGACACACTTTCAGAAATAAAAAATGTGCTTCTATGTGTGTGTGTTCTATTTTGATTATAGTGAATGATACTAAACTTAAAATAAATGTTGTGATTAATTCGTTGATTGCTTTGCTGGCGTACACTTCGATGGTCTTTATTTTCCCGAAAGCAAAGGTGATTATCCTGAGTTCTCCCAGATTTTATACCTACGAGTATATTAACATCGTTCATAGTTGACAATTCTTTAATCTCCACACCACTTCACCGATTAGATCATATTCTCACAATGCATTAATTTTCTGTTGCTCTATTATTTCGCCTGGAGCATAGCACCATTAACCAAGAGCAGTGTAGAGTGGGTGGCTTGGATAAACATGTGTTTGATCACTTTATAATTGAACGTAATCTATACTAATATATCTATGTATAAAGAGGAAAGATTTGATTTTTTGTTTGCATTGAATAGGCTCCGAAACTACTGAACCGATTTGAAAAATTCTTTCACTGTTAGGAAGCTACACTATCCCCGAGTAACATAGGCTATATTATATGTTCAAAAAAATTAGGGATCCTTAATAAAACTCCAATAATGTAACCCAAACCCATTTGAGTTAGTGTAGTGCAAGTGTTATACTGTACTTATGTAGTATGTGTAATGTAGTGTTAGTGCTACCGGTAAAGACACATGAACAAAGTGACTTCCCCTTAAATAGAGACAATAAGAAAAGTGTTAATGGACATATTCTTATATAAATTTAGTTTAGTAGTTTAAGTTAAATGAATATTACTTATTAGTCTTGTAGGCTAGATCGTAATATAAATGGGGACAAATACGTGTCCTACAAAGGAAAAAAAATGTAACCCAAGGTATAAAAAAAATAAGAAAACCGAAGCAAAGCGAGGGCGGTTACTCGTATAATAATAAACTAAACAACTTACAGTTGATATACGGATAAAGGAACCTGATCAACTTTGGAACCTATCTCCTTGTCTATGCATTTCTCAACCAGGTTTGTTAGCAGATTTGTTTGTGTAGGTCCATAGCATATTGTTAGTATACGGACGCCAGTTTTGTCATAGAATGGCGTACCCTGTAAATAATTGCACAAGTAATAAGTTGAGTCCTTTAAATAATAATATAATTTTCATTTATAATATTGCGATTATTCTGTGAATATTCACAGAAGAAGATAATTATAGATATAATTATCTTAATTCTAATGCTGAAATCCTTAAATTATAATATCCACTAATATTCTTGTTCTAGTTAAAGTTTCATTTGATCAAATGAAAAATTTAGAACCTAAAGTTTTACAATATGTCAATAAAAGCATGTACCGCTAGGCTGACGCTGTAGTGCAGGACAGCAGCCTTAGAGCCAGCGTAAGCGGGGATGATGGTCAGCTTCATGAAGCCCGCAATGGAAGACACGTTGACAATGGTCCCACCGGCACCACCCTCGTCTTTACGCATATGACTGACACCCTTCCTGGTGAACGATACTAATCCTTGCTGGAAAATTAATGTTAAAACATTTTTGGCAACGATAAGATTTACCACAATACGGTACAGTACAATATGAAATGAAATTAAAATGCTTTTTTTATAAAGAGGTATAAAAGGCGGGTTTAATGCAAACACAGCATTTTCTTCCAACCAACCAACGGCGATGAAGAAACATGAGCGGTAGTGGTAGGCTAATTTATTTACTATCTTGTCTTACTACATTTAGCCCGTAGTTTATCATGTTATCCTAGCGCGGTTTCATTAAATTTTCGGGTCTTCTAAAATGTATATTTGTGTAAAGGTGCTCCCTCACCGGGAGCATTCGCGTGTAATGTAACGTTACAGATTTGAGCATTACATCAGTGAAGGAGGAGAACCGAGCATTACAATGCGCACCTTGTAATGATACAATGTGTAATATCTTGATACAACTTGTAACATCAATGCGCTCCACTTCCCGTATAATGTTACATTACACGCGAATGCTCGTCAGTCAGGGAGGTAGTATTGTAATGTAATGCTCAAAGACGAATCTATAATGTTACATTACACGTGAATGCTCCCGGTGAGGGAGCACCTTAATGCATATACTCTTAATTTGAAAAGTTTTACCTTGTTAAAAATATATATTTTAATCTGGTTCTCCAAATGAAAGAACGATGTAAAGATCAAAGCCACAGGCTATAGGTATTATTTTACAGTACCAGACTTACCCAGTTGACATCGCAAGATTTCCTCCATATTTTTTCAGAATCATTCATAACCCCGGCGTTGTTTATTATGACATCTATTTGTTTAAATTCTTTTAACACATGTTCAAATGTTTCGGCGATGTCTTCTTCTTTGCTGACGTCACACTTCACAAATATTGTTTTATTGCCGTAAATATCATTCAACTTCTTTGAAAGCGCCTTGCCCGCTGCTTCATCTATGTCTAAGATAGCAACATTCTGTAACATTTACAATAGATTGAAGGTTTCATTAAGATTTTGAATTACATCTTGTGGTTCTTTGGCCATCAAATTTACAATATGCAGTTTTATATTCGAAGGATTTGCAGTCATTACCTTATAAAAATTGAATGTTTGTAATATAATATTTGATACTTTTAAGTTTGTTAAAATCGATTTACTTTTAACTGCTATTTTCTTATTCAACTCTTCAAATGATATACCTTACTTTGAGTTTTGAACACATTAGATTTGGAGAAAATCCTTTACGGCACACGGTTAGGTAGGGAATTACTCTATAAGGATGTCGTCCTTTCCTCGGATGGATCCTTTGGAATTTTAATAAACTGTACGAAGGTTTTGCTTAATAACAAGAATTTATAAAAATAGGTCACCTTTGCTCCTTCCTTGAGGAAAGCTTCGACGTGCGCTGCGCCCAGACTATTTGCCCCTCCAGTTACTATGAAAGACTTGTTCTCACTTAACCACACTTCAGTCATTTTTACTTAGTTTATTCAGTAAGTAAACTTAATATACGTGTGAAGAAGTACGCGTACGAAGTAGCACGTGTGATGATAAAATAGTTAATCTTTGAAAATGTGGGATTGAAGCGAAAAAGCAAAAGATCATGATTAAAATACTATATTGACAGATACGCATATCGCAATGATAAGAATAGTGCGAATATTGATAAGGATGTTCTGCTTTTATTAGTGTATTTTTTTAGAACTTGGGGTTTTTTTTTATGAAGTAGCCTTGGGTTCCGAAGTAAAATAGGAACCCTTATAGTTTCTCATGTACGTCCGTTCGTCCGTCTGTCCGTCTGTCCGAAGCAAAGAGCAAAGTCAAGTGTTCGATAAACTTACTACTTCGGAACCCTACATTGCGCGTGTCCTGACACACACTTGCCCGGTTTTTTTAGCTTTGCTTAGGAAAGAATAGTATAGTATATTAAGTACTAGCTGTTGTCCGCAGCTTCGCATACGAAAATTATGTTTTACCTTATTTGTACCTCTTGCAGAAGAAAATTTAAAAAACGGCGAATTTATATTGAAGTACTTACGTATATTTAGTAATTTAAATACTGAAACCCACGATAAAATCACAAAGGATTCCTCCAGGAGCAGGTTTTGAAAAATAAGTAATATTCACATCAATTTGTATTTTTTCTTTTTTTTTTTGCAAAATTTTGAAAAACTGAAAAATATGTATTCCATCAATTTAAGTAAGGAACATTTGTTGCAAATCTGAAGCAAATCGGTTGATTTTTTAAAAATATTCCATACAAACTTTCATCCCGTTTCCCGGGGAAAGCTTTTAATTTTCCGGGATGAAAAGTATCCTAAAATATGACCCGGAGTATTAGTAACAACCAGTTGCCAATTTTCATTGAAATCCGTTCAAGGGTTTTCATGTGATGCCCGGACAGACAAACAGACAGACAGACATACAATAATTGTAAAAAAAAATGGTTGTCTGTAAAGTCGGTTTACGGACGGTAGTTTAACGTGACAACGTCATGACAAAGCTCCGCCCCGTCCCGCTCCGCTCCGCACCGCTCCGCCACGCGCCGCTCCGCCCCGCCCCGCTCCGCTCCACTCAACTACGATCGCCTACGGCATCGGCTACGATACGCCGATCTCTCGCTCGCGGAACGCGACATTTTTTCATAGATGCGCCCGGCGCTCATCGTTTTAATAGACGTTATCACGTCAAAAATATTTTTATGCTCTAACACGTTATTAAAGTGCCCCATAATCGAAATTTAAAAAAAAAATATTCAATGTACAGAAAATTTTCCCTTTTTATTATAGTATAGATAGATTTTATTAAAGGGCAATCACTCAATCGTAGATTATCTAGTTACTTCTTATCAAATACCTACGACTCAGAGCAAACACCAGTAACCTAGATAAATTGTTAAAGGAAAGTAAGTACTTTGCTTGCTACAATTCCAATGTAAACGTTCTGTAAATAACAGCATACATTCGTATTGCAATTTGCCGCAGCCACTTTCAAAACTGGAAAACCAGTGCTCGAAACGGGGTATAAAAGTCTAAAAAGATGCCGAAACCGCCGAGTATGTCTACCATGCATTTCGTTTTAAGTTCGGGCGCTTGCGGGGCTGTGGCGAGGCGATACCGTCTGTTAGAGCCAGCCGGTTCGGCGTTGCCACAGTGTAAATCAAATCAAATCAAATCAAAATCTTTTATTCATATAGGTATCACTGATACACTTATGCACGTCATTTTTTAATCTACCAGTTTTTCGGAAAGGTGCTTTGTCATAGAGGAGAAGAAAAACCGAAAGAAACTCCTCGCACATCTTTTAAAATTATGAAAAGTTACATAATATCTTCTAACCTACGCGGAACTGGATGCGGCACTAACTTCCAGGCGTCTTTGTCATTAATATATTCATTTATGCTATAGTATCCTTTGCCTAGTAGCTGAGATTTCACATATTTCTTAAACATTTGGATAGGTAAATCACGTATTGACTTGGGTAATTTATTGAAAAAACGTACACCGAGCCCCATATAAGAGCGTTGTACCCTACTTAAGCGAAAAGATGACGTCACCAAATTATGTCTGTTTCTAGTTAGATGATTATGCGTATCACTATTCAGCTTGAACATACCTAAGTTGTTTTTTACAAATATAATATTGCTGTAAATAAATTGAGAGGCTACTGTTAATATGCCTATATCTTTAAATTTCTCACGCAGAGAATCACGTGATTTCAATTTATAAATGGCTCTGATTGCCCTTTTCTGCAAAACAAATATAGAACCAATGTTAGCCGCTGAACCCCACATCAATATACCATAGGACATGAGGCTATGAAAGTATGCAAAATAAACAAGTTTCGCAGTTTCTACATCGGTAAACTGTCTTATCTTTCTAATCGCATAAACTGACCTACTTAGCTTACTCGCGAGAGCCGTTATATGGGTGCCCCATTGTAGTTTAGAATCTAAGGTGACACCCAAGAAAACTGTGGATTTTTCCATAGTTAGAATTTCATTATTTAATTTCAGACTTTTACTAATATTCCGTACATTAGGTAGTATAAATTCAACACACTTAGTTTTTTTAGCATTAAGTAGCAAATTGTTTGTTGTAAACCAGTGTGATAAACGAGATAGAGCACTGTTTACGTCGTCAAAATTCATTTTATTTCTATTCGTCTTAAATATAAGGGAAGTGTCATCAGCAAACAGGACAATCTCTGCGTGTTTCTTAATATAATACGGCAGATCATTTATGTATACTAGAAAAAGGAAGGGGCCCAAAATCGAGCCCTGAGGTACACCCATAACAGATTGAGATCCCGATGACTTGGTATCATTTATGCTAACACATTGGATTCTACCCTTTAAGTACGACGCAATCAAGTTAAGTGAGTTATTCTTGATACCGTAGTGGCTGAGCTTAAGTAGAAGTGTTTCGTGTTCAACACAGTCAAATGCTTTAGACAGGTCACAGAATACCCCTATGGCATTTTGTGAATTCTCCCAGGCCTCAAAGATGTGTTTGAGAAGCCTAGCACCAGCATCTGTTGTACTACGGCCTTTGGTAAAGCCGTATTGATCAGGGTGGAGTAAATTACAAGTGTTGAAGTGCATCAGCATTTGATTTAATATAATTTTTTCGAATACTTTACTGAGAGTTGGTAAAATAGAAATAGGTCTGAAATTATTAACGTCTGTTTTATCCCCAGATTTAAAAATCGGTATAATCTTACTATACTTCATAAGATTTGGGAAAGTACCTAAATCTACACATTTATTGAATAACCTAGCTAAATAAGGGGCTATCACATCTATTATATTATTTATAACTTTGACAGACATTCCCCACAAATCACCCGTATTTTTAATGTGCAATGCTCGAAAAGTTCGAACTATTTCCAATGAGGAAGTATATTTAAATTGAAACGAAACACTACATTCATCAACGGTATCTTTTAAAATAGAATGTGCTGCTGCCGGGGATGAAGTCAGCGATTTAGTCAACCTAACCGGAATATTTTGAAAGAAATTTTCAAATGCATTAGCCACCTCTTTATCAGAGGTTATTTTATTTTCATTGACTAATAATTCATATTTAGAATCGCGTAAATTATTACTACCAATCTCGTTTCCAATAATACTCCAAGTGGTTTTTATCTTATTGCTTGATTTGAAAATTTTGTAAGAACTTGCAGTAGTCCAACGCTTTTAAAATTAAGACTGAAGTCGATTTGAATAGGTCGTTACGCGTTCTATGCATGACGCTTTATGACGTGATAACGTCTATTAAAACGATGAACGCCGGGCGCACGCACGAAAAAATGTAGCGTTCCGCGAGTGAGAGAGCGGCAAAAGCGAGAGAGGCACGATCGGCTACGATCGACGTATCGTAGCAGATGCCGTAGGCGAGCCGTAGGCGATCGTAGTTGAGTGGAGCGGAGCGGAGCTTTGTCATGACGTTGTCACGTTAAGCTACCGTCCGTAAACCGACTTTACAGACAGCCATTTTTTTATTACTACTACTTTTATATTTTTTATTATTGTTGTTGTTTAGGATTAAACCTTCTTGGCTAAAACTAGTAGTTGGTCATTCATCTACGGGTGGAAGCCAAGTGGAGACCATTATGTAGTTTATGTCTATTTTACCTTATTATTTATTGTTATTTATCTTTTTATTATAATTATTACTATGATTGCCACTTAAGTTACTGTCGCCTGTCATAAGTATGACCGAAGCCATTAATTGACGCACAGGATACTAATTAAATCGATTCAACCGACTACTACCACGAGACCTACGGTATTAAACCGGTGTACCTCAGTTCACAGACGATCTTCAACAGGACGGACCTGGTGCCATAGTTCCACCCATTGTTCAGCAAAGTTCGACTTGAAGATGGCCCGAGCTTTATTCAATTTTTTCAACAAAATAGTGGGTATAATAACTAAAGCAATGCATTTCCCAAAACAACGTTAGTAATCTGGGAACGTGACTAAACGTGAATAAACATATCCGTTATTCTACTGTTTAAAACTTCGTTAGGCTATGATATTATTGTAGTGCTGTCATACTTGAGCTGCACTGGGAACGTGTACGGTCTGAAGTGCCGTCTTATTGCTCGGTGACAGTTGGTGATGCACGCAGAGGAGACGAGGGGTGGATTTAATAACCACACAGTGTATGTGCGTATATCTTATTTTATAGTTTTAATCTACCTAGTCTGTCAATTAAATTTTTTTTCCAATGAAGAAAGTCTTTATTTCGAAGTACTCATTGACATCAATTTACGTACTTGAAGGTAACTGCCTTACTTTTGATATTGCTATTATTGCTGAATTAATTCTCATCCAAATTCTTGTAACTACCACAAATTATACTAATCTAACCTACATCGTACTAGCCTAACGGTGAAACTATCACCTCTAATCGTTCAGACGACCAGTAAATGTGCTAAGTTCAGCGTCGTGTCTATAAATAAAAAAATGCATAGCTTTGTGTCTAATGTCAAAATACGTACATACTACATACTTCAAGTAGACTATGTAATAATATAGGTAATCGAAGCACGCAGTATAGTTCGTGAGGTCGCCGGGTCAGACCATCCTCGCGATCCGATCGGGGTCATTACTACACCCCATATATTGAGATAGACGCTTGTAATGGACCGACGCGCTCTTTGAGCCCCGCCCGATATTATAGGAAGAATGTTGATGGTTGGTTTCTAACCCTTTTAATATCTATTACAAAAAGTATAACTTTTAACAATTAAATAAAACGTGATTGGAGAATTATGCTAATTGGCATATTTGATTTAATGATAATGTTCATGATTTATATTTACTATAGTTATGGTTTTTTAATTTATCGTACCCGGCTTATCCTTTTTACAATTCATGGACTTTTTTAATATATATACTTATATATTTTTTGTTTTAAGTTTCATACAGTTACGAAAAAGTTTTATAGAATACTAGCTGACCGGGCAAACGTTGTTCTGCCAAAAATTTTTTAGGAGTAGGGGGATGAAAAATAGATGTTGTCCGATTCTCAACCCTAGCCGATATGCACGCTAAGATTCACGAAAATCGGTCGAGCCGTTTCGGAGGAGTTCAACTTCTAACACCGTGACACGATAATTTTACATATAAGATTACATCACGTTCTTTTATGCGAGAAATAACGAGAATGTCGTTTCTGTCGTTGAAATTAAATTTAATGGATTACAGTATAATAAAAAACTGAATTCAATCCATTAATGGCTTTGACCAGTGGGTTTATAGGTTGGATACTATAAAACCTTAAACCATGTAAACCATTTAGAGTACACGGTACACGAAGTCTATATTTTAAATTTATTACAAAGTATTGTGAAAATGTTTAGCTACGAGTATCTCTCCCGAGAGGAATCGGGGTCATCACAAACTCAAGACATCCTTTACAGGACGCAGGTTAGATAATTTAAAATCAGATGAAAATTTTGTGTAATATGATACAGGTGTTTGTTGTTGTTGTCTTGTAGAAAGAAAGAAAGAAAGAAAGAAAGAAAGAAAGAGAATCCTGATCTTTGAGGGACTAGCAAAGTTGACTACTGCTCTGTATTCTTATATCGGACACAAACGTATGTATAATATTAGTATAAGTTTATGCAAGACGTCAAATGTCATCTGTCAGTTATATTACTCGGTCAAAAGTTTTTATATTGTTACTAGCTGACCGGGCAAACGCTGTTCTGCCAAAAATTTAGGGGTGGACCACCCTTAACATTTAGGGGGATGAAAAATAGATGTTGTCCGATTCTCCACCCTAGCCGATATGCATGCTAAGATTCGCGAAAATCGGTCGAGCCGTTTCGGAGGAGTTCAACTTCTAACACCGTGACACGAGAATTTTATATATTAGATTTCTGTGATCAGCCATGACAGATCATGATAACCAACTGTAGAGAATTTCGGCGTAGTATTTCCTGTGTATCATAAGGAGAATCCTACAATGATTCAAATTTATATGGAGTAATATTGTTGAGTTGATGTTATTGTCTAAAACAAGAACAAACTTTACACAGCGACTTTTTAGTTTGAAACACTGAAAATAATAATTTCTTATCTATATTCACAGCAGAAAATGTAACAACGTTGCAACGGTATTGTTTTGTTTTGTAATACATTTCTATTGCATTCCCTTGCCTTCTGTGGAGATTTGAAAACTGATAGAATGCATAAAGATAAATGATAAATAGAAATATGAAAGTAAGTTAAGTATAAACTTTAATGGAAAAGTACTGATGTATATATTTGAAGTAAATATTATTTACAGGGTGTGTTTTGGATTGAGTTTTAATCTGGTGTGGTTGCTACTTTCATTGATATGATAACCGACGCTACGCTCAATTTATGCTACAGCGAGTTTACGTAGTACGAACAGTGATGTACGTAACTGTTTATTTAATTTATTTAACAGTAAAAATATTAAGGTACAAAAGGTGAGCTTAACTCCCAGTGATTAATGCGTTCTCTATCAGCTATAGCCATTTTCAAGATATTTTTTTTTATTAATTTTCTTACCCTGCTAGTTATGTGAGCGTGTGATTCTCCTTGGACGTATCGTAATTTTTGGATCTTGATTTGATAAGATTCGATTTATGACATATCAGCCATTATGTGGTTTAATGTGAACATCTATTCGTCGTTAAAGAATTGTTATTAAAATCGAATCAATGACAGATGTGTGTGGGAACGAGCGATGGCAGTGGCTAGTGAGTCACGGATGTTATTAGTCTCAACTGTACTCCGTCTCACCCAGTGAGTCATTCGGTGCATCAGCGACGTTATGCAGAGGGGAGAGCTAGTATGAACTACAAAGCCAAGTTTACTAAGTCCAGAACATTAATCTATGTATGAGAGCTTTGCCGATAGACTAGAGTTGTGCAATTTACTGCAGTATAGCATAGTTTTAATCAGTTCGGCTCTCGTGTAATATACTCGTGTACAATATGTAGAACACGTGGTCTATTAGTATCTAGCTTTCTAACGCCTAACTACTAACTAGAATTTAATGAGTTCTTTATTGATTTGCTTGTAAGCGATGAGGCCGCCTATAATAGTATTGTGATATTCGTGTTTTTTAATGTTAGAAGTTTAAAGTAAACGCTTACATTACACTCATTCCGCATTAGGTCAGTGTTTGGTAGTAAGAATAACGGCCGGTTTGTATGACCATTCTATAACATCGTCTAAGTCTAACACTAATTAGAATTAAATGTTTAATTCTAATATAATAATTCTTTCCTTCGGTCTAATATTCTATTATACTGAAAACCTGGGGATTTTACACCTGGGAAGTCCTCAGCAGCCTTTTACCAAACTTCATCTTTAAGTGGATTGCTGACTGGCTATAATTTTGTAGCCATATCCCAAATGTTCTATGACTGTCAAACGATAAAAAATTGTCAGTCCATCATTAAACAATGTTTAAGCATTGGCCGAGACTAATGCGTACACAACAGCTTTGAAATAATGTGATTATCGAGTATTGATTGAGTAAATTGGTTTGACCTTTAGCCCACGCTTATCGGTAAAGTTGAAAGCAAATTGTTTAATGTGATAAAATAATGCAAATTCTAGGTATTTTCGTGGCGTTGCGCGTTGTGTATGTTAAAATAAGATGGTTAGAAGTTTTAAATATAAGTTGGGCAATAAGGACACACCCGCGCGTTAGACCTCTTAAGGGTTAATTTTTTTCTTCAAAACTAACTCTAAAACATTTTTAAACCTATTATAAGACCGGTTAGTTGGAATGGACTTCGTAGAGACGTAGAAAGTAGAGGCTCTACGCGCTACGTTTACAAACTCAAAAATACTGCACAGAGATCCCCATGCGGTTTTTACTCATACAAGAGTGGTTCACAAATGGGTGAATATCAGAAACGTGCATTTTTTTCAATTTTTGGTGGTGATATTTTTCTTCAGTTTTCGTGGAAAATGAGAACCTGGTATAAGAAAAGAAAGTGTAGCAATTGGACTTTCGTTTCTTATACCAGGTTCTCACTTTTCACGAAAACTGAAGAAAAAATTTCACCATCAAAAATTAAAAAAAATGCAAGCTTCTGATATTCACTCAAATCCTCCCTATAAACGAATAAAACGAATAACAACTGTTTCCCGCTCGGTTAATGTTTGTGAACGTAGAAGCATTTATCTTGAAACGAACGGAGAGCAGAAACGCCCGAACTCAACTCAACCCAACTCAGAGTCACTAACGGTTACTTAAATCGCTCCTTAGTGCAGAATTTGTATGGTGATTCTATACTAAGAAGCGATTTATGTAACCGTTAGTAACTGTGAGATGGGGCGTAAGAGTACTAAGATGTAGGTACTCGTATTGAGCTAGGTTAGTATTGATTGTGTACTGTGACCTGCCAGCCTGCGCTCCCACTGTGCCAGACCTACTGCTACACGAGTTTATTAAATTGAACGCTTAGTTACTTGTTGGTAATATACCTCGAATATATGGAGGACGGCTCGATAATGTTGTTTTCTTATTATGTGGCTTCAACTCGCAGCGTGGGACGCTAATGTGGAGCGTGGGTATTTAGTAGCTGAAAATTCTAGGAGAGCACTCCTTTAGGTACTTGTACACTCGTTTAGCACAGGATTGCTTTTTTCGCTTTCAGCTGCTAGTTATACGAAGAAATAACGCGCAGATTGTTAAAATGTAGGTATATTTGCGAAAGGAAGGAATATCGATGTTGAAAATTCGATTAGAAGAGTCGCGCCTATATGCTGATGTAAGTATTAGATGCTATTTGGGAAATATAATATATTTATTTGTCTACCAATTGCTATTTTAATAAAATATAGTTAATAGTATCAGGCGTTACTTTGCGGAAATCCATTGTTATTAAGTTAGTATTAGTCTACTTTGCAACAATCCGCGGGTAACATGTATGATGGTATATACTTTGGTGCTGGTATGTATGTTGGTATATACTTTTAATTATTGTAGTGCATGTTTCCGTTGTGGGAGGGAGGGAGCAGCCACGCGTGTCTTAAAGTATATACCATCATACATGTTACCCGCGGATTGTTGCAAAGTAGACTAATACTAACATAATTAATAAAATAAATAAGAGCAACAGATAGGTAGAGAGAGAATTTCATACTGTTCTCTTTATTAAGCGAGTATCTATTCTGACTTAAGCGAAGTTTAGTAAAATGTATTCTTTGCTTTTGAAATACAATATGAGGATACTAGAGTTTCCTCTACACATGTACCGATAGACACAAGTTATTTCTTCCCCCGTGCGTATATTATTTATCCAATAGTCCACAAAACTACCGAAACATTTCGGACAAGTACGGGGAACTCTCGTATTACACTACAAGCGGAAGGCTGTCGACGGTGGACTTGGAGTTCGGATAGAGGGTTTGTTGAATATTAAAATATTCATGAGGAGTCCGAAGACGCCTTGAAGACGTCCGGTCAGCGGAATAGAACACTGGCAATGAAAAGTGGTTGGTCGTTAGAACATTATAAATTGACAGTGGATAAGTTTGATAACTTTAGCGATTGAGTCCGGTTTAGACGTATTAAGTAGTTAAGTAATTAACTGAATTTTAAGTAAATTAATACGTGTAATCGGACAATTTAGTAGTTTAGTAATCAAGTGGACAAGTAATTTAGAAATTTTTCTATTTTCTGTTAAGTAGGTGGGCGGGGCTTATCACTGTATTTACCTATACATACACCAATTACTCGATTTTGGAATGTGAAATTTTGAAATGTGAGATTTTGAAATTATCACTTAACAAGTTTGAACAGGCACTTTTTAGTTAAAATTTAGTAAAATGCTTAAGGAATTAAGTAAAATTGTATGAACTATTATTCACTTAAAATTTAGTTAAAATTTAGTTATCTACTTAACTACTTAATACGTGTAAACCGAACATTAGACGTGAAGTAAGAAGTAGAAGTTTTGAAGAATCATTCAATTTAATCGATTCGTTAATGTTCAAGTGTGAGATCATGTAACGATTTTCAGCTGAGTTTTGGCGTTGTCTAACAGCCGGTCTCAATAATGTACTAACAAATGGAAGACTGTGGATAGGGCTACCATTAGTATGTTATCTGTCATACTTGTCAATTATTCAGACGCAAAAATTGACAAATATGACAGATATACTAATGGTAGCCCTATCTACAGTCTTCCATCTGTTAGTACATTATTGAGACCGGCCGTAAAACATTGGACGGTTCCATACGGAATGGGTCCTAAGTTCATTTCCTGGTCAGTGCAGAATTTAATATGACATAAACATTTTTTTACTGCGTCATAATGGATGTTTGTGATGATTGAATGTAAGGAGTGTGGAAGTTTGTATTTTAAACGATGATGCGATAATGTAATAACATCGTAGTAATAACATCGAATCCGATGATATGACTTTAATTTCTCGTACGTATGAAATGCATGTAAAATTACAGAGCTGTTGTCGCACGCGAATGTACAATTAAAACTGAAACATTACAAAGAGTGCTATTGCCGCAGGCGCCGGCGACGTAATTACTACAAGTTGTAATTTTATTGTTTAATTAATGTATCGTACCCAGTTCATGGTACCCATTACTGGACGGTGGACACGTTTCCGTGTCGTCGGGGATTTGAACCGAGTCGTTGGACGATTTATGTGGTGTTTGGTCTAGTTTTGTAATTGTGTTCTTAATTTTCAAAATTAGCTGAACTGTGATGTAAGCTACTATTTATTGTAGTAACAATTCGCCTCTTTTATTAAAGGCTCTCGGAAACCTTTTCTCTAGTTTTTTTGGTCTTCGTTACCATAATTATACCGTATTTAACTCGCGTTCGGACTGAACGTATAGTGTTTTTTCAAATTACAAAGATGGATGAATATAAATATAGGTATTGTTTTGTTTTATTATTATTGTATTGTTTACGAAACACTTAACGAAATAAATAAATAAACGCTAATATACTCATACGCCCGTAGTAGGTTATCACCTGTGTCGCGAGTGGAATGGACTACACATATAACATATACATTACACCCATGACCCGAGTACAAATATTTATCTGTCACATAAACTGCCCCGGCCGGGAATCGATCCCGGGACCCCTCGCTTTGAAGGCAGGGCTAAAAACTAGGCTACAGGGTTGTCAGTAATAATAATTATCCTATGTCTTATTCCAGATCATGGTCTACTTGGGTGCTTTACATGAAAATCCATTTAGTTGTTGTTGCGTGAAGGAGTAACAAACATCCATACAAACTTTCACATTTATATTATACGACCGATAATCGGTGACCGATTTTTTGTAGGAGAAAAATAGAAAGTACTGATAGCAATAGTGCAACGCACATGTCCTACAATAAAAGCGGCCAAGTGCGAGTCGGACTCGCCCATGAAGGGTTCCGTAGCAGCAAGTAACATAATATAAAAGTTCTTGTACTTCATTGTAACTTTGATCGATGTTTTTTGCGGTTTTCGATTTATTACGTATTAAAAAAAAACTACTTACTAGATCTCGTTCAAATCAATTTTCGTTAGAAGTTTGCAGGGTAATGTACACCATATATTTTTTTTAGATTTATCATTTTCTTATTTTAGAAGTTACAGGGGGGGGGACACATTTTACCACTTTGGAAGGGTCTCTCGCGCAAACCATTCAATTTAGAAAAAAATGATATTAGAAACCTCAATATCATTTTTTAAGACCTATCCATAGATACCCCACACGTGTGGGTTTGATGAAAAAAAAATTTTTGAGTTTCAGTTCTATGTATGGGGAACCCCCAAAATTTATTGTTTTTTTTTTCAACTTTTGTGTGAAAATCTTAACGCGGTTTACGGTATACATCTACTGACCAAGTTTCAACAGTATAGTTCTTATAGTTTAGGAGAAAAGTGGCTGTGACATACGGACGGACAGACAGACAGACAGACAGACAGACAGACAGACAGACAGACAGACAGACAGACAGACAGACAGACAGACAGACAGACAGACAGACATGACGAATTTATAAGGGTTCCGTTTTTTGCCATTTTTTTTTTTTTTTTTTAAAGAATATATTTATTCTCAAAAAGACATACAAACGTCACTTACTTGAGAATATAAAATTAAATTACAGTAATTAAATAACATCATTCGTCATATTATAAGGTATATTCTACACAAGTACTCAATTAATGCATTAAACCAGCAATTGTAATAATGACAGAAGCCAGTCTATTTTTACTTTTATTTCCATTTGTCTACGGAACCCTAAAAAGTCAGTCAGAAATAATATGGGAGGAAAAATCGGCCCGATTATCTGTCCTACAAAAAGTCTGACGTGGGCGGGAAGCGTTAAACGGATATTATGTATAATTTTACAACGATGTGTGAATGGACAAAGATACGGTACTCTGCCCAACGTTCCCATGTGACGTCTATTGGTCGCAGGACGTTGGTGAGGCGGTAACATAAACCAGGATAATGTAAACAAACCACGAGGGACGCTCCTGGACCGACGATAGCCGCAAATAGCTTACACGGTTCTATAAATCGCCAGCCTTGCTCATTCCCTTGAGAGGTATTCGTCTTTCAACTTCTCCTTATACCTCAATTGAAACAAATTATATGAGATATATAATTAACGGGCGCATGCAGTCATGAATTGATTCGACTTTACTTATATGTTTTTTTATAGCTGCCATTTTATTTATTTCGTATTCACTGGGTAGGTATTGATTCCAATTAGCTAATTTAAAACTTTGTTTAAGTATCAGTACTTTCCGTACTTGACGTGCCTATAATTCTTCTAAAAAAAATAACGATTCAAAATTATGGATAACTCAAAAACGGGACCACAAAATGGGACCACATGACAAGTACCAGATTTCAAATATAAAAAAAATCATCAAAATCGGTACACCAAGTAAAAAGTTATGAAAACACATATAAATAAAATGTGTTCAATTCACATGTGGTAGAAGTGTAACCTCCAAAAATAAAGGTATAATTTAATAACGTTTATCAATTTTAATTATCTTTCAAAAACTACTAATCATAAACGTGAACTTATGTATGTACGCGCGTGACTTCATTAAATAAATATTTAACACTAGCTGTCTTGGCGAACTTCGTATCGTCTAATAATAAGTGATTCATGTACTTTGTTCTTACTTTTAACTTGTATAGTTTTGGTAGGTTTAACAAATCAGATACCATTAAACTCCTTCCCGCTCCCTGTCCCCCTGCCCCTCCCCCACCCTCCCACTCCCTCTCCCTCTGCCCCTGCCCTCCCCTCCACCTTCCCTCCTCCTCCCCTATAACTTATATAAACTTCACAACAACTTATTTAAGTTATATAAACTTCAACTTATTTGAATTAGATTTACAAACAGTTGCATGTGACAGACGGACAAACAGACATGTAAGTAGGTACAGTCGGCCGTAGAAGTAGCTTAACATTTTAGTATTTTGTAATAGTAACTGTGTCGACGGTTTCCTAGAAACATCTATGACAAATTCAAGAAATGTAATGTGACAAGGTACTAAAATGTTAAGCTACTTCTGCGGCCGACTGTACCATAAGTAAGGTAAGGATTATTTGTAAAGAGATAATTTAATGTCATAGAAACATTTTTAACTATATTTGATCTTTGATGATGGATAAGCACACCAGGGCGGCATCTAAATACGTTACGTATATATGTTCGAATTTTCTCTAGTTATTAGATAACCAGTGAACGTTAAATCTGTGGAAAGCAGTCGCTGGTCGAGACATTAACGATCTGATACAGGCTTGCCAAATGTCTACTCTACAACTGAACTGTTCTCAGAGTTAACACTACATCTACCTGCTTGGAATGGAATGCTTCGAAATACACAGATTTTAGGTAATGTTACCCGTAGAACAGTAAGAAAAAAAAGCGCACCCTCGTTATTATTATCTATACAAATAAATAAAATTGGACTGTCTGTTTGTAATTTTAAAATAATCGCTTTTTACTAAGTGCATTTGGATTTATGCACGGTACATATACCAAAACAACATTTTTTACAATTTTTGTCTATCTGTCTGTCTGTCCGTCTGTTTGTTCCGGCTAATCTCTGAAATGGCTGGACCGATTTTGACGGGCATTTCACTGGCAGATAGCTGATGTAACAAGGAGTAACTTTGGCTACTTTTATTTTGGAAAAAAATAGTTTGCTAGGCGATACGAAGTTCGCCGGGTTAGCTAGTTAAAACATAAAAACAGTTTTCGCTTTTATCAGGAGGGTGGTCGCTACTGGTAAAAATCTGGTGGTTCAGAACTATCGAACACCAATAGGTCCATTGCTCAGTAGAGCACCACGAGCAGGAGTTGCCTCGGGCACATTTGAAATTGAAATTTGTTACAATATGATGTAAATAATGTAACATAAATTATTCTCGTTTAAAATATAATAATATATAATATAAACTTATTACACTAAAACTATGTGTACGTCATAATATGGTAAGTGTGAGATTGCATGATACTTGACCAACTTGTAACTACATTTCTACAAATCGACGCTTGAAAGGCAAAAATTACCAAGCGACATGTTGACAACTTTACACTAGAGCATTTAAAAGTTAAAATTTTAGAAAAGAAATCGTAAAAAATCGCCTATTAGTCATAGCTACTTAATTCCAATGAATTTTACATGCAGTTTAAATGCTTAATAAAGCGATTTTTACGATTTTTTTTAATAAAAACTTTAAAATGCTCTAGTGTAAAGTTGTCAACATGTCGCTTGGTAATTTTTGCCTTTCAAGCGTCGAAATAAAATATATTTCATTTCATTTCACAAGTTGAATGCAGCCCTTTGCGTCCATGAAGGATGCATCGTGACCATGAGCTTCTTTCCGCAACATACAGTGTTATTCTGTACATTTTAGGGTTTACTTTTAATTAATGTACATAATGTACATTAATTACTGAGTAAGTGGATCATTAATTAAAAAGATGCGTCAGGCTAAGACGGGGAGCAGAGCCCAGGGCCGCGAGTGCGCGACAAGGACGCCCCCGCTTGCAGCGTACTGTGAGCCACTGTGTCCCAGCCCCAGCCCAGCGCGATAGCTCGTTTACAAGCGGCGCAAGGACACGGATTCTGGGACACTGTACAGTGTACACGTCACTATTTGTTAATACTAATGCAGATGCTTGCTGCTTCGTTGGCATTATTCGTAATAATTCGTACTAGAAGTAATTTGTAACCGAATGGATATTGTTCATATTTTGTGAAATTTTTGAAAGATTTTGATGTCCATAATATACTATAGTTAGGTAGGTTAAAAGTATAAAACACTAAAGTATAAACCACTGAATGGAGTGTAAGATTTAAAAATTATACCTAAGTTAGGAGCGCGGAGAAGAAAGACTTTAATATTTTTTCTTTCTTTCTTTCTAAAACGAGTATGAAAAACACTTCAGCGATTGAGCATACTTGCGTCATTCAGGCAAAGTCATAATAACAAATCTGCATATAAAGTGGGACGTATTTATAGATACAGTCTATCAAAGGAGCAAAAATATGGAAATAGGTTCTTGCGACGAGGGCGTTCGGTGCTAACAGAGCTTACACTGCGCCGCCAGCTCGATAACTTAGTTCTACAGCGGCGCAAGGACACGGATTCTGGGACATACACTGCACGAATAGTAAATGAATGCTTGCGACTTCAGCGGTTGCATTACAAGTAGTGCTTTTGTTTATGTTTGTTATGGAAATTAACTAGCTTTAAAAGTAACGTTTTCTGTGTTCGTTTGGATAGATACGAGTAGATACTTCATATCAATGAATTAATAATATGCTAACGTACAGTACGGCCGACGTATCTTGGCGCGTCTGAACATAGGCTCTGCGAACTTTAGCGCATGTCAGGTAGAGATAGCGACATGAACATGACGAACATGCTAACGTGTGACTGAGACATAATACGCCGCGTATCAAGCATTGCCGAATTATGTTACTGCGTAGCCTTCTGCGCGAAGTTCAGACACGCCAAGATACGTCGGCTGTACTGTACATCGTTTATTGACTTCATATAAACAACTGGTAACCCGCCCTTGCTTCGCTTCGGATACCCAGTAGCCCTGAAGCAAATGCTTTTTGCCTTATAGCCTACAGCCTTCCGCATAAAGGTGTGGCTATCAAACACAAAAACAGTTTTTTTTAATCCGGCTGCCACTTCCATAGCGATTAACTTTCTAATATTAGTACAGATGTAACATTTTGCAATGCTATTTCAATATGATACTGAATTCTAATTGACGGTAAAAACGATTTTTGCTGAGAGTAATATTGTTGGTGCAAAATACGATATTGTTTTGTCAGCTTTGTTAGTGTAACAGAACAACATATGAAGCATTAAGCTTTTCAGTAGCAGTACTTAACACGCGTTTGCTTTGAAAAATTTAAACAGTTTTCCTTTTAACAAACGGTAATCCGGTGTGGAACATATTGCCCTTTAAACACTACATTGTAACGTGGTGGGTACGTCCACTACGTTACTTACTTAGACGCTTTGTATCTATGTATGTTATGGTTACAGAATGAATACTGGACATATATTGAGGAAGGTTTCTCTTAGCTTTAAAGGAAACGACATGTCTCACAAATGATAGTTTATTTTCAAATTATTTCATGCATCTGTAGAGGGTTTAGTGAGTGAGAGACGAGCAAAGATAGCAGCATACAGAATGAATAATCACGAAAATTAATATGAAAGTCAGCCAAGCTTAAAACTGTATTCGAACAGAATCCCACCAATATAATTTCATCATCCTCTTCATAGTTCTTTTGTTAAAAAGACCCTATTATCTATCGAGACTATCTAAAGTCTATCGCAATGGAATCCAAACATATATGCCATATGCGCGTCGCGCAAACACGAACTTATGGACACAAGATAAATGCGTCGTGCGTGCAATAGTTTTATGATACGGTTAAGCTATTACTTTCAGTTGCAATCATTCTGACGCCAAGATGAACTCTTTGGATTTTCTTCATTTTCAAATACAAAATTATTTTTAATACACGTATTTAAACGACATTATTTGCTTCTACCAGTGTTTCGGAAAGCTTTTCTATTTTGGTCGCTATTTCAGACTTGTGGTCTTAACTAAATAGTTATCTCATCTTGCCATGACTTGTAACTTGAATGCTGCTTATGGTGTACTCTAACTTCCTCACTGCAACTGTGTATTTTATGTAAAGTGGAAGGGTAACTGTAAGGGTAAACTGTAACCAAACAACACTTGAAATAGTTCGTGCTACAGCACGGAGATATATCTCCAGTGAGTTAGTTAGAACCTAAGAGCTGCTCTCTGGTAAGGTTTTACAAACAAAGTAAGGTACTTTTATGGGTTCAAGCGCTTTCGGGAAGTAATAAAGTATCCAGCTAGACGTACAGACGCCAGTCGTGTTTCTTTGTTTAATCTCGCTTTGTCTTGGGATGGAAATATTTCAAAGCAACCGTTGAATATACTTTGCATTTTTGATAGACGAAAAGTATGATGTTTACAGATACAGTTCGTGATTTTTATTATATAATAAGAAACTGATAAGAAAGGCTGGAGGTGGTCACTGTTATAAATTCGGAATAGGTTTCAAAAATTTTTCAACTTTAGCTAGTCAATGTACAAACAATTAAATAGCATCATTGACAACTCGAACCTACTACAACACTTCTTATTTTCAATTCATAGGGTTTTAAACCAAAAATCTTACAAAATTTCCTAAGCAGGTATTAGGTATATAGTATATCGTGGGAGGAATGCTTTCGTATGTTCAGATCTTCTTTATAAACCATGTATCAAATAGCGCTTCAGTACTATAAACATGGATCTATCTCTGTGGGCGTAATTACATGTCAGGATTGCCAGGATACAAAAAAACACACAGTTCGACAGGCACAAGGATACTACTCGTTTATTGCCTGGTAACATCCTGTTTCATCAATTCAAAGTTATTTAGTTTTACCCACGGACGTCAAAAAAGAACGGACATAGCCTTGTATAATCGAGAGTGAAGCATAGTAATGGCCGATCGCTTACTACGTGTGCGTAATTTTGGGGTTACCACAATATGAACATTTCCCCATTTTTTCTTTATGTAATAGTAAAATCTAAACACTAAATGTATTACTTACTGAATAGTTATTCCGTAATGTACGGTTTACACGTATTAATTAGTTAAGTAGATAACTAAATTTTAAGTAAATTAATAAGGTAAACGAACAATTTAGTAGTTAAAATTTAGTACGCAAGTAAACAAAAAAAAGATTGAAATTTTTCTGTTAAGTAGATGGGCGGGGCTTATCACTTAACACGTTTGGACAGATACTTTTTAGTTAAAATTTAGTAAAAATGCATAATTAAGTAAGTAATTAAGTAGGTTTTGAATAATTGTACCTATGAACTAAAGAGCTTTACTAAATTATTACGTTTGGACGCACACTAAAAATTCTTCATTTTAGTTATCTACTTAAATACTTAATGCATGTAAATCGAATATAACACATTCCACATTCAATAAATGCAAATTGTTATATTTGATGAGATTAATGAATTTTATTAATTGACAAAAGATTAAATACACTGGTTTACCCACTTTACTTATACGGCAGGTACATAAAAAAATTTTTTTCAAATTTTGTTCTACCATTATCTTAACGTAATTAATATACCTTAATCTATACCAAATTTCAGCTTTTGAATATTGTTAGTTTGTAAGCAATGCCACGGACAGACGGACAGACATGGCAAACATATAGGTAAGGGTTCCTTGTTATTTAGTACGGAACCCCAAAAATATATACTCTTAAACTAAAGTAAGAAACTCTAGTATTATATATGCTATAATTTTCCCACACATTCTGGGTATTAGCATATGTAATATTGTTGGCAACACTGGCTGATTTTGTGGTTACAATTTTTCTAGTTTTATTTTGTTAATAACTTTAGGAAAAATAAAAGAAATCAGTGATTAAATTACAAACGTACTTGTGAAAGGTGATCCCTTTATGTTTTTTAACTGAATTACTATTGTTCTTGCAACTTTTAGCAGCACACAAAGGCATTTTTATTATTCTTTATCAACTCCCGTTGTCCGTATGACTCGAGTGCGGTCCGGCGCCGGAATGGCGGCCGATGGTGTCAATGTGTGCGTGTTTACTTGTACGAATAGAGAGTTTGTATTCCGATGGGTGCTTCACTGAATTTGTTCTTGAGATTACGTCCGTATTTCTTTAAGGTCCGTGGTTTTACCACAGAAGACATAATAGCACAGAAGAAATAATAGTACTGATAATAGTAGGTACTTACAATAGGTTTACTTTAATTCCGCGGTCCTATCAATCTGTGTACCATATTGACATTACCATTTCTCCTTTCTTCTTCATTTTGATAAATCAGTACGAAATAATTTTACTCTACGCCGACATATATATGTATATATATATATAGGGACCTTAAAAAAAGAAGGACGTAATCCCAACAACAAATTCAGTGAAGCACCCATAATAATACCAACTCTCGTATTCGTACAAGTACACACACCCACACATTGACACCATATTGCTTCAATCGCGAATCAAAAATTACGCACACATGGTAAGCGGGCGGCCATTGCTATGCTTCACTCTCGATTAGACGAGGTTACGTCCGTCTTTTTTCAGGTCCGTGTGAATGTATTACATAATTTCATACTAAGTACCTATTGTATTTATTTTTATAATATAATATTTATATCATATGTATTATTATGTATCACTATCGTATATTTATATCTTACAATTAGTTTCATTATAAGATCTAGATCTGTAAGAATTGCTGGTTTCTGAATAAATTTCTGAAATAAATAAATGTCAATTTATGAAAGGAGAAAAAGGTAGTGGAACTGTTTTGTCTCCATCCATCCATCCATCCATCCATCAGCCCTTTGAGGTCCACTGCTGGACATAGGCCTCCCCTAATCTACGCCACTCAGACCGGTCCTGAGCCTTCTGAATCCAGCGGATACCCGCTGTCTTCTTCAGGTCGTCGGTCCACCTGGTCGGGGGGCGTCCTGTGCTCCTTTTACCGAGGCGTGGTCTCCATTCGAGGACCTTTCTTCCCCAACGGTTATCGGTCCTTCGAACTATGTGGCCAGCCCATTGCCACTTCAGCCTACTAATTCTCTGAGCTATGTCGGTCACCCTCGTTCGTCTACGGATTTCATCATTTCTGATTCGATCGCGTAGAGAAATACCGAGCATAGCTCGTTCCATAGCCTGCTGGGCGACTCTAAGCTTATGCATTAGGCCAATAGTGAAGCACCACGTCTCGGATCCGTATGTCATCACTGGCAACACACACTGCTCGAACACCTTCGACTTCAGGCACTGAGGTAACTTTTTGGACGACAAGATATGACGTAGTTTCCCGAACGCAGCCCATCCGAGTTGGATTCTACGAGTGACTTCTTTCTCGAAGTTGGACTTACCCATTTGGACCACTTGTCCCAGGTAAATGTACTCGTCTACAACTTCGAGAGCAGCGCCATCAACAACAACCGGTACGGGTGTGACATGGACATTTGACATAATTTTCGTCTTGTCCATGTTCATCTTAAGACCCACCCGTTGTGAGGCGCTGTTCAAGTCCCCGAGCATTGTACCAAGTTCCTCCATGGATCCCGCCAGGATGACTATATCATCGGCATATCGCAGGTGTGTGATGTATTCGCCATTGATGTTAATGCCACGTCGTTTCCACTCCATCAGCTTGAACACGTCTTCCAACGCAGCGGTAAACAGTTTCGGGGATAAGACGTCCCCTTGCCTTACACCTCTCTGCAGTTGGATGGGGTTCGTTGCTGTGTTGTGTACTCTGACGGTCATGGTGGCCGATGTGTATAAACACTTCAACACCTCGATATACCGGTAGTCGATCCGGCCCCGCTGAAGAGAATTTTGTACTGCCCAGGTCTTGATAGAATCAAAGGCTTTCTCATAGTCCACATAGGCAACACATAGCGGCAGATTATACTCCTCGGTCTTCTGTATAATCTGCCGCAGTGTGTGTATGTGGTCCATGGTACTGTAGCCTTTCCGGAATCCTGCTTGTTCGGGAGGCTGGAAGTCGTCAAGCCTGCGTGCAATGCGATTTGTGAGCACTCTCGAAAACAGCTTATAAACGTGGCTCAGAAGTGCAATGGGCCTGTAGTTCTTCAAAAGGGTCTTATCCCCTTTCTTAAAGAACAAAGTCACCACACTTCTGCTCCACGCTTCCGGGGTAGTCCCAGTATTAATGACGGAATCGAACAGCTTCCGGAGCGCTACTAGGAGGGGTTTCCCTCCAGCTCTTAACAGCTCAGTTGTGATTCCGTCATCACCCGGTGCCTTGTTGTTTTTAAGCTGTTTGAGAGCCTCTCTAATCTCATACAGGCTGACGTCCGGGATATCTTCTGTGTAGTGTCGGGTTAGTTTGGCTCGCTTATCGCTCTCCTCGAGGGGAGCTGGAGCTTGAGAGGAGGCATACAACCGTCCGTAGTATCTCTCCGTCTCTCTCAGAACTTCGGGTTTCGATGACACTATGGTGCCGAGCTCGGTCTTCAACCACGTAAGCTGACTTTGCCCAATAGACAGATCTCTGGCGAACACTTTGGAGCCTCGGTTTTGCTCAATTGTGTTTTTTACACGATTTGCGTTGTTTTTTCGCAAATCGCGTCGCCTGCACTTGGAGATCTGTTCATTGAGCCGTCTGTACTCCGCCATAGAGGTTGGAGACTGCACACATAGTTCTCGTCGGTCCCTCATTAGACCGAGGGTTTGTTCTGAGAGAACCTGAGATCTACCACTGGGGTGGGTCTTGAAGTACTTCGACCCTACCTCATGGACAGTTGTAACCATCCTGGTGTTAAACTCGTCCACTGACGCGCATGATTCTAGGCACGCAAAACGGTTTTGTAATTCGAGTTGAAAGCTCTCGGAACCCTGGATTTGGACAGGTGTTGGGCGAAGCGTAGACTTCATCAGGCGTGACCGTTCCAGCTTGACGTCGATATTTAATGTGCCTCTTACAAGGCGGTGATCGCTTCCGGTTTTAAGCCTGCTGATCACAGAGACATCATTAAATATATGCCGTTTGTCTGCCAGAATGAAGTCTATCTCGCTTTTTGTGGAACCATCAGGGCTTATCCAGGTCCACTTACGATGTGGTTTCTTCTTGAAGAAGGAGTTCATCATGAATAAGTCCTCCTTCTCCATGAAGTTTGCCAGCAAGTGTCCCCGGTGGTTCCGTCGTCCATATCCGAAGGGTCCCACCTTCATCTCGTTGTCGTTTCGCGTTTTGTCTAGAGCTTAGTACACCTATAGCACATAGCTCTAAGCTATGTGCATGTGTGTATATTAGGTGTATAGCTGATAGACATACATACGAAGGAAATTAAACAAGTGTTAAAGTGTTACGACGGGGGTAATAGTAAGAGTAACCTACAGTCGCAGTAACTACGAGGAATGGTCCACGGAGGCGCATCGAACTTTTTCTTCTAATTACTAGTCTTTGTTTAGGAAATAAACAGCGCTAGTGCTAGTGCTTGTCCGACGCTGAACTTTAATTAAACGTTACGGGTCGTACTCGTAATTTTAACTAAGGGGACCTTAGTAGTTCTAGAATAGTCTAGAATTGCATATTCTGGTAACGTAGAGGTAACGGAGAGATTTTGTAAGTAGACAATATGTAAATCAAGACCCCAAGTAAGAACCTATATTTATTTTGATTGAATTTTTCAGTTACCACTCATATAGGTGCTGAAGAATTTTTGTTAATTGCATTTCTTGCGAAGCTAGAATGTTGTTGAAGCTTCGAAGGTTTTTATTCGTATCGATTTTCACCCGGCTAGCTATTGATACAAAGGTACAGACTGCACAAGTGGCAGTCTGTACCTTTGTACTTAAATTAACTTACTTAAAATATATTAGTACTTTCCGTATGTTGATTATGTAGTTAACGTTATTTTCCTATTTTATTAATTTTTGCCGTTTTTTTAAGACCATAGACTTCTTATAGGTTTTCCTGTAATACTTAGGTAAAGAACTGTTCTCTGTATTTTTTTTTCAAAATTCTAGCGTCAGTAGTATCGGAGATAAGGTGGAGGGGGGACATGGTCAATTTTTGGTTTTAATTTATTTTCGTTCTTTCTTGAATAATTTTAAAACTATCCATTGTAAAACTATAACAAAAATATATTTGAGATCCTTACAACAAGCCCTTTAATTTGACATACACAGGATACGGTTTGCAAAACAGTTTTTGTTTATTTTGATTTCGTTAAAATTTTTTTTCAAAATTTTGGTTGTTTACTTTATACTTTCGTCTTTGGATCACAAAAAGTACATGAGTATCAAATTTCAAGTCATTTGAACCAGTAGTTATGGAGTCAATTGGCTATGAACGGCGGTCGCCCAGACGCACGAGTGATCCTATATATGTGTTCCGTTTTTAGATTTTTCGTTCGGAACCCTAAAAATTAAATGTATACTTACGTATATTGTCAACTTGTACTGGAATCGAATGTCTGTTGTTAGTAAAATGTATTGTATGCAAATGAGACATGACAATTAACAAAGAATCGAAACCAAAATTGCGACACGTAAACTGACTCGGTCGGAAATCGAACCCGGGTCACTAAGCTGTTTCATCCTTTTTAATACCTTGCTATTGCGTCCTAATAAAGACAACATCATGCACCAATGACCATAATACTTGCTCTTAAACAATGTGAAAACGTAAAATGTTTTTAAAGAATTCTCCGTTCATGTTTCCCGTAGGGAGGTCCCCCACTTGCTCGGCAACCTTCAATTTCATAGCAATATTTGTAACGTAACCTCCAGAGAGGCAGCCCTGGCTCGCTCTACAACCGGACAATCATAACCCCGATTGGAAATATTGGAAGAGACTGGTTTCCTTCGATCCATTTTAAGTCAGTACTTCTGTTTTTGATAAGGAAACATTTGAAAAGGATTGGTTCATAGAAAAACTAATGTTACTTTATTGCATACGAGTAACTGCCCTCGCTTTGCTTCGGTTTTCTTATTTTTTACACCTTGGGTTACGTTTTTGGAGTTTTATTAAGGAATTTAAGGATTACTAATTTTTTAATATAATTTTAATTTTCATATAATATAGCCTATGTTACTCGGGGATAGTGTAGCTTCCCAACAGTGAAAGAATTTTTCAAATCGGTTCAGTAGTTTCGGAGCCTATTCAATGCAAACAAAAAATCAAATCTTTCCTCTTTATATATTAGTATAGATTTGGAAAGGCTTTGTTGCTTATCAGAGACGTATCTCCGTTTGTGGTGTGTTCGCATTAAGATCCTTGCAAGCGCCGTACTCTTTGCAGTATCTTTGCAGTCATAGATCGTGGACGCTTATGACTATAGTTCTTTGTAGGGCTTCCAAATATTCGATAAAATTTATATTCGAATATTCGATTTTTTTTTCGGAACTATTCGAATATTCGAATATTATTCGAATATCAAAAAAAAACTTTAATAATCACGTGTTTATTAAACTTAGGAGTAATTTGCAAGTACAATATTTAGATTTTGTTCGTGTTAAATGAACGAATGTACTATGTTGGAGTTTCCATAAATAAATAGTTGGTTGTCTCTAAAAATTTATGGTTTTTAAGGAAAAGAAATTACTAAGTTTGATGATATCGTTAATTTATCTAACATTATGAGTTTTTTGTGAATTTTCAAGTATACCAAGGTAGCCAGCCATAACCAGAGAGTACTTAATCACTACGCAGTGGTGTAGCTAGCCCTTGCGGGGCCCTATATCAAAATTTTGCCGGGGGGCCCTCTCGACTCGAGGGTAAAGATCGTTCTCAAAAGAAATAAAAAAGCGCGCGTAAATTAAAACAAGTATAATATATCTACTTACATATTTCGATTAATAAACCATATACAATCAATACTCGAAAATTTTACCCTGGAGGCAGCTCTGTTTTGTTTCGGGAGATCCAAACGCGAGCACAGACTCCATAGCCGATGTGATACGACAGGGCATGGAATGTTTTATTCGTAAATCTGTCAACTCTATCGGTGGTAAAAACCAGCTCTGGTATAGCAGTCCCTGTATCTCGGCATGTAACCAAAAGCACGCCGCTTACCAGGCCTGGTCATCCGCGTGCACGCTTATGTACCTAGATCTATCCACCCCAGGGCTTAATACAAAGCTCAACGCTGTCTATGCAAAGAAGCAAATGGCTATAA